>CM057349.1:90357179-91607179 GCA_030015575.1 Agapanthus africanus
CGATAAGTCGTGCCGATGTGAGGCTCATAACGGGTCGAGAAACTACTGGTAACACTTACCAGCAAATCTCTGATCAGCCCTGGCCAGAGACTTCCCTGTTACGGCCAATCGAGCACAGCGCAACATCAACCCCCAATATCGGGAGAGACGAAACCCCTCCTATCGCTCATTGCCTCCATGTGACTCGGGACTGTACCCAAAGACCACCGTTTTGCACGCCCTCATGGACGTGGTAAGGTGGAGATCAAAGCACAGTGGGAATCACACAAGACTCTATGACGATCTCGGGTCTACAGACTAACCTGTACAAGTGTCACCTGAGAACTGCCATCTGACGTGAGGTATAATACCATCTGGGAGTTCTCGGCGAGTCCGTCCAGTTTACCCAGTCTCCACTTAGCACGCGTATACCATCTCTGATGTCAAACACCAATGGATATGGGATCATCCATTGCACATCTCATGGGTCGAGAAGCGTATACGCTAGTCTACACTGGTATATCGATGCCCTGTCTCGATACACCTACGACTAGGGACCTTGAAGGATGTACCTATAGACTACCATGTCCCCACTAGTATGATCTGCATCATAGTCCAGGTAGTCAAGTACACATCCTAAGGGCTTTATCAACATGTAACTATAAGACAGTTTAAAGAGACAAGTTTACATGTTAAGATAAAGAGCAACCAGATAGCATACTATCATATCGAGCAAGAAAGTCATCTCTATATATGTCCAAGCATCCAATATAATATACATCATTTGTACAATACTGGCCTCTAGGGCATACATACAACTAACAATCTCCCACTGTAGATCATACTAGTGGGGCCTGGGTAGTCCATGAGTACATCCTTCAATGTTCCTAGTCGTGGGAATATCGAGACGGGGCATCGATATTCCAGAGTAGACTAGCGTATATCTTCTCGACCTATGTGATGGGCGATGGTTGATCCCATATCCATTGGTGTTTGACATCAGAGATGGTATGCGGGTGCTCAGTGGAGACTGGGTACACTGAACGGACTCGCCGAGAACTCCCAGATGGTATTATACCTTACGTCAGATGGCAGTTCTCTGGTGACATTGGTACAGCTTAGTCTGTTGACCCGAGATCGTCATAAAGCCTTGTGTGTCTCCCACTGTGCTTTGATGTCCACCCTACCACGGCTCTACTGAGTCGTGCAAACAGGTGGTTTTTGGGTACAGTCCCGATTCACATGGAGGCAATGAGCGATAGGAGGGGATTCGTCTCTCCCGGTATTGGGGGTTGATGTTGTGCTATGCTCGACTGGCCATAACTGGAAATCCCTGGCCAGGGTTGCACTGATTTACTGGTAAGTGTTATCAGTAGTTTCATGCTTGTTATGTACCTTACATCGGCATGACTCATCAAGCTACTGGGGTCTGACGTTTACCACCCCTAGGCGAGATATGCGACATATCAGACGAACAGACCGGACTGTGCGGTAAGTGTTAATGATTGGATTCGCAGGAGTGTGAGCAGGCTTGCTTGTTGATCTTCTGATCGCTCAATACCCGGGTGGCCGTTACGTTTAGCAGACCGCTTGCGGCTTGTGGGTGTTTGATATGATCATCACCTACTGCCGGCGTATTGACGAGTCTTTAGAGTCCTACACAGAGGTTTCCTGGCTCAAGCGAAATGAAATAGGAGCGCATATGAGATATATGCGGGACCGAGATTAATACGATATGAGATAACGTATTCTATTCTCGCGATTCGTGACATTGATCGGTTGTATGCGATATAGTCGGGTTATCGGATCAAGTGTTGATTCGATAAGTTGTTACACATGATATTAGTCGGTTATGACCCGATCGTTAAATCAAGTGTTGATTTAATGATTTAATGTATAATTATATATTTGATATATTACTTTACATTAACTAGTATTGGTTCACTTAAGATTGATTTTCTCACTAGATTGTGCACATTGTTTATATGTGATATATGCAAGTGTACATGTTTGTATCATGTTTGATGATACATACAAGATGTGTGTATGAGACTTAAACCAAATCAAGGTTAAATTAGGGTTTACTAATTTCCTAACAAATAACAAAAGAGATGAGACTTTGGTCAAAATTATCAAGCTTCATGAAGCTTGAAGAAACATTGACAAAGTCAACTCCATTGTCATTTTCTTAGGATATTAGTTAACCCAACCCTTAACCTAATACTTTGGTTAATTCTCTACATGAGTTAAGCATGAGGGCTTAACTCAACCATGGTGCCATAATTGTTAGTTATATGTATGCCCTAGAGGCCATTACTGTACATAGGATGTATATTGTAGTGGATGCTGGGACGTATATAGGGAGGACTTTCTTGCTCGACATGATAGTATGCTATCTGGTTGAACTTTACCTTAACGTGTATACTGATTGTCTCTCTGTTACATGTTGGTAAAGCCCTTAGGATCTGTACTTGACTACCTGGACTATGATGCGGATCATACTAGTGGGGACATGGTAGTCCATAAGTACATCCTTCAAAGTCCCTAGTCGTGGGTGTATCGAGACGGGGCATCGATATACCAGAGTAGACTAGCGTATGCCTTCTCGACCCATACAGATGGGCGATGGATGATCCCATATCCATTGGTGTTTGACATCAGAGATGATATACGGGTGCTCAGTAGAGACTGGGTACACTGGACGGACTCGCCGAGAACTCCCAGATGGTATTATACCTCACGTCAGATGGCAGTTCTCTGGTGACACTGGTACAGAGTAGTCTGTTGACCCGAGATCGTCATAGAGTCTTGTGTGGTTCCCACTGTGCTTTGATTTCCATCTTACCACGTCCAAGAGGGCGTGCAAAACGGTGGTTTTTGGGTACAGTCCCGAGTCACATGGAGGCAATGAGCGATAGGAGGGGATTCGTCTCTCCCGGTATAAGGGGTTGATGTTGCGCTGTGTTCGATTGGCTATAACAGGAAATCCCTGGCCAGGGTTGCTGAGATTTACTGGTAAGTGTTACCAGTAGTTTCTCGAACAGTTATAGACCTCATATCGACACGACTTATCAAGCTATTGGGGTCTGGCGTTTACCACCCCTAGGCGAGATATGCGACATATCAGACGATCAGACCGGACTGTACGGTAGTGTTACTGGTTGGATTCACTGGAGTGTGAGCGGGCTTGCTCGTCGATCTTCAGATCGCTCAATACCCAGGTGGCCGTTACGTTTAGCAGACCGCTTGCGGCTTGTGGATGCTTGATATGATCATCATCTGCTGCCGGCGTATTGACGAGTCTTTAGAGTCCTACACAGAGGTTTCCTGGCTCAAGCGAAACGAAATAGGAGCGCATATGAGATATGTGCGGGACCGAGAATAATGCGTGTATGTGATACCGTATTTCATTCTCGCGATCAATGTGTCGAATGGTTGTATGCGATATAACCTAATTATCGAATCAAGGATTGATTCGATAAGCCGATACATTGGATACTAGCCGGTTATATGCGATATGACCGGATTGTTAAATCAAGAGTTGATTTAATGATTTAATGTATAATTATATATTTGATATATTACTTTGCATTAACTAGTATCGGTTCACTTAAAATGGATTTTCTCACTCGGGTGTGCGCATTGCATATGCGATATGATTTTGTGCACTTTATTGTATCATGTTTGATGATGCATGATTGCTAGGTTATGTGTAAAGAATTTAACCAATGTTATTTAAATGGTTAAGGGTTTTACTTATTCATTAATTAGTCTTTTTATTTTTTAAAAAAAGGAAAAGAAATGAGAGAAAAATGGTGGCTTATTTTGTTTGCACTTGAAGCTTCATGAAGCTTTTATGATGCAACCATTTTTGTCTCATCTCCTAAACCCTAACCATTCCTTTAACCTTGGTCAATTCTCTACACTTAACTTAGGTTAAAGTTATGATAAGAATGATATTATTATTCTTTTCATAATTAACTTATCATACTTTCTTCTTCTTCTTCTTCCATTTCTTAAAGTGAAGAAAGCTTGCCCCATCAATGGCAAGTGATGGAAATGAGTGAGAAATCCAATTCTAAAGTCTACCCACTTCCTATTTCTTCATCCTCTAGCTCTTGCCAAGTTGTAGAGTGTGTTTTCTTCACAAGTTTCATGACTTGGTGAAGTGAGAGCATGATCTTGCGATGCTTCGACGTAGATCATCTTCGGCATGGACATCGACGACCTAGCTCGCTTATTCTCCGACGAAGCCGACTCTAGAGCCCGGATTCCTTTTGGACAGAGGAGACGACTTCGTTGCGGAGCTATGGAGGTGGAGCACCGGATCTACAAAGGTTGTATTTCCGATATCTCATAGTTAAGTGTTAACTAGATTATTGTTTCGCCTAGTTTTCTAGCCAACGATCCGTAGTCGGGCTTCTCGGCACCAAGATTTTTTAAAATTGCCATGGTTGATGGCTTGTGAGACCTCACTAGTGTGCCTAGGAACCCTACAGTGGTATCAGAGCCTAGCTAGAGCCTTAGGCGAAGTCTAGACGGAGTTTGAAACCCGGACGAACCGAAAACACGAACCCGAAATAGCTCTCTGTCCTTTTTCTAAAATCTGGGATTTTTCAACATTAAAAATATGCAGAAAAATCAGCAGGAAATTCTAAGGGATACTGTAAAATTCGTGCACCCAATTCCTTCAATGCGCCGCGGTTCCGCGGCACGAGCTTGGCTCGTGCGGCGGAACCGCGGCCGTTTTGTCTTTTCTGGGATCCAAATTTGCACAGTAATTCCTAATATGCAGTGCTGTTTTTCCTGGGTATTTTTGATATTTTTCCAGAGTTTTAATTTTCAGGAGTTGTTTTGGGGATTCGTATGTTCGATCGGATTATCAAATTTTGTCTGTGTGGCTTTCCGGATAAATTTTAGAATATGTTAAAAAGTTCGACCGGATATAAATACCCAATTTTTCCCCTTTCGGGAAATTTCCAAGTGTTGGATTTTTCCGTAGTTTAACGACGTTCTAAGTAGTGCAAGTAACACGATGGTCCCTCTAGAAGACAACAAACCTTAACTCGATTATGTGACCGTCTTGAACTGCCCTTTGAACCTTCGGGTTTGGGGCAGTATGGCGTGCCACATGTGAGGCGTTGGCTTGACCCTTCTACGGCTGGACCGTCGGTACTGAGGCACGAACTGAATGTTGTTAGACTTATTTCATATGTTGATCTGTATCGGGAAAAGTTGGGTGTTCGATTGTTCGATCGGAAAGTTTGACATTTTCTATTTATCCGGAATGGGATACAATAATTGGAATTCACAAGTAGTTATGTGATAACTAAATGAATGTTATAAACGTAGCAGTTTAGTCTCACTTGATCGGTTGCCACGGAATTTTGATGTGATCAAAAGTCCGTTGCAATCACGTAGCGTACGCGGATACTCGCCGGGTAAACTTAATGGACAGACTCACTCCATAGCCCCGACCAAGTGACTGTAGGAGAACCCCGTCGCCGAAAGCATCCGTTCGGGTGCTCGCGGCAGCGGTGTTACGCCTTGGTGCACTTCATCGATGGTATCGGGGTTGCGGCCGTCTACTGAAGTTTGCGACGAGTATTCGATCAGACTGTCGGGAATCTTGTTGAATTGCCCGACTCGATATTGAAAAGTGTTTTCGATAATGAGACTAAAATGCGGGGTTTATAATTGTTAGGCATGCGATGTCTAAGGAATTCATTTGGTCAGGCATGCGATGTCTGAGATGGTTGCGGATTCCAACTGTTGTAGTTTTACACTTTCTTTTCTGTGACCGTAAGTGTAATATGTGATATCGCCGGTTTCGTTGCTATATGTCAACGACAATTGGGATGGACATATTTACTTACGTTGATGACATGTGATGTTATGTGTTGCTGGATATGTTATATTGGATCGTCGTGTTTGAATAGCCGGGGGGTTTTTATGTGAGATGAGTGTTTTCCATTTTCATTCATGTAAAAACTTGTATGTAATATTCTTTTATTGGGGCGCTTCCAGGTTGCGGAAGTTGTCACCGTTGATGTATATTATTTACTTTTCCGCACTAGGATAGACCCAAGGAGGAGGGCACAAGTAACCGGGTTCTGGAGTCCAGTGGGAGACCAACTCGAGGAGTCGAGTCCGGGTCTCCTAACTCTAGAATTGGTAGGGTTGCTTGCCGCTCTCGTAGGGGTCTTGGGGTGTGGGATTGGCTATTCATCACGACCGTGGAATCCGTGTTTTATACTGGCTCGTATTGAAAACACGGACGTCCTAGTATATCCAATATTTCATATGTTTCTTCTGCTGTGCTTTATCTGTGATGCGATCATATGATGTTCTGTGACAGGTACTATATATAGTATATATGATATATTATATAGACGTTACTTATGTTTTACACCCGTGCTAGCCCTGCCCTGCTCTGCCGTTAGTTACCTAACCTAACGGTGCACGAGGGGACATCGAGGCGAATGCGGATGGCATAAGTGTACGTCGTATTTATCTGTGATGTTTAGGTATTTTAAATGATGGGACTTCATTAATATGATTAATGAAATAAAAGAAACCTAAGATGTTGTAGAATCGAATTTCAAAAATAAAAAAAAGGTAGCTACAGTTCTTGCTTTGCACAGCGGTATATGTGATATATCCTGCACCTTATTCGATGAGGAAAGGACCGAGATCCCTTCACCGGGAGTGACTCCTTTAGCAATAACTGGCAGATGCTACACACTCGGTTTGTTTTTGATTGCTTTTAAGTGTTTTTGCTTTGCACAGTGATATATATGATATATCCCGCACCTCATTCGACGAGGAAAGGACCGACGATCCCTTCACCGGGAGTGACTCCTTTAGCAAAACTAGAAAAGCCTCAAAAACACTCCATTTTAAAAATCATTTGATTCTACAACGATATCAAGTTCATTACGCAATAGATTTTCAGAAAAACCTGTCGTAGCCCTCCGTCATTTCAGATAAGTTGTATATAGTATTCGTGCTGCATTTGTTGGCTTCCGTCAAGGTGCAGTGTGCGGTAGCTATATGCTGCTTATCTGCCAGCATACGATGCGATTGGATTAGGGTAGTCGTGCGGCTTTGTTGGCTTTCGTCAAGGGTCGTGCGGGTGGGTTTAATTCGATCAAGAAATGTACGGGTTGAACTTGACTAGCGGGCTATGGTTTGTTGGCTTTCGTCAAGGTCATAGCACGTTAGGGGCAAAATATTATCGGGAATTTCAAGTGTTGAAATTTGCAATGAGATTGCATACCTTCTATGAGATAGTTGGATCCCGATACCCGCTGCGAGTAAGTGTTACTCCTGGGAGAGTTTTATACATTACAATTAGCCGATCAAGTAGGTGTCTAGAAAGGTGTCAACGGGGTTACGCCTCTGGGAAAACGAGGTTTACATTAATTAGGTTCGTGCGAAAGCACGGGGGACCTCCCTCAAAGTACCGACACTGGCCTGGCTGAAAGATTGGCGAACTTGTAGTGTGTAATTAATCCCGGCTAGTCTTTCCTTTTAGGGTTTGAAGGAAGATTTGATAAAAAGCAGTGGGAGCCATCCTGATTAGATAAAATAATAACCAATCTATTCTTGCAAGAGCGCACGCTGAGTGTTTTCTTCTCTCTCTCTCCAGGTAGCGACCATATCACGTCTTAATCAAGATAATAATACGGAATATTTGACCGAACCCGCTTGTTATACTGAGCTGGGGAACGTTGGTCCCGCTCCAACTTATAATTGTTATAAGACAGAGCAGGAAATTGGGGAATACCAGAATTCCTATGCCGCCCAAACGAAGAAAGTGCATATGATGCATCTTCTTCGGGTGTGTTCGTCACACAGAACTGTTTCTCAGTATCCTTTACGTTCTGGGTATGTGATACCAGATCAGGATCCCAGATATGTAATCTGTTACATAGGGCTACAGAGAGGTAGAGGACTGAGAACGGGTGATAAGTTTCATGAGGCAGAAAACGGGGCAAGTGTTGCAGCCAAGTCTGTTGGTCACTGTCACCCTGTATTACTAATACATTGATTCTGAACGAATGTTGTTAGATACCGAACCTGATATACAAAATCATATCCGTCTCTTTATTAGTAAAGAAGCGATAAAATTTTGTATTGTTGGATAATGTTTTGAACATTTCCTATATCAAAAGTTGATCGGTTCAGGCACGTTATCTAAAAGCGTTGATGTTCTAAATCAAACTACAGTTCTTCGTATACAAAACACACACAAGAGGAAGAGTTCAGAAATGAACGAATCCTTCTTGAGGTATTGTAGACTAGGTCATATCAATGCGACCCGACTGGCTGAGTTACATTTAGATGCATATTTAAATCAGTTTGAATTTACATCTTGTGAAGCTCCCCAGTCATGTCACAAAGATAAGATGACCACAGCTCCGTTTACTGGAAACAGAGAAAGAGTTAGTGAACTCTTGGGATGATACATGTTGATGTATGTAGGTCCCCTGTCTACACATGCCAAGACCGGTTCTTAGTACTTCATTACATTCTCTGATAATCTCTCAAGATTCAGACATATGTTCCTGTTGAAACACAAGTCCGAACCTTTTGAGATATTCACAGAATATAAGTTAGAAGTAGAGAACCAAAATACAGGTATAAGTATTATGTCCTATGATGAGATCAAGGAGGAGAATACTTGAGCACGGAAATACTGGACTATTCTAAAGGAGAATGAGATTCTCTCTCAGCGTTACTCCTCTGTATACACCATAGCACGATGGTATATCGGGGCGGAGCAGATACACCCTATTTGATATGGTGTGCTCTATGATAAGTACTACTGAGTTACCTATTTCCTTTTTGGAAGTTATGCACTTGAGAAGATGCATACCTATTGAATAGGGTTCGAATCAAATCAGTTGCCTACCACTTCATATGTGATATGGAAAGGGAAGAGCCCATATCTTAAGTTAGTTAAGATTTGGGGTTGTCCGGCCTATGTCTAAAAGCAAAATCCGGACAAGCTCGAGGCAAGATCTGTTATGTAGAACTGGAAAGGTTCCAGCTATACAAACAACAGCAGATGATTTGATAGAACCAAAGGATTCAGTAGATTCCAACGAACCTCAGCCTCTCCGCCGATCTAGTAGGGTTCCTCACCCACCTGAGAGATACTTCGATTTCTCTATGACAGTGGGAGCGAGGATTGCATCATGAGATGATGACCCAACTAGCTTCGAGCTGGCCATCGAGAGTAAGACTCTGTAAGAATGGCTGGATGCTTAGTGATCTAAGATGGAGTCCTTATACACCAACAAAGTATGGACTTTGGTTGCTATATCTGAAGGGTTAAATCCCCATCAGGAGCAAGTATATCTTGAGAAGATTACTTGGTGTAGATGGAAAAGTTGAGACTTTCAAAGCTAGACTTGTTAAAGTTTTTCGTCATAGACCAGGCGTGGATTATGATGAAACCTTTTCAAGTAGCTATGCTTAAGTCCATCCAGATCCTACTTGCCACGGCTACATACCATGACTACGATATCTGGCGGTTGGGTGCCATGACTACTTTTCTAAATAATGATTTAGAAGAGAACGTCTATAAGTACACAGCCAGAGGGCTTCGTAGACAGTGGGAGCAGCGGAAACGTGTGCAAGATGCTTTATAGGATAAAGCAGGCATCGCTGAGTTGGAACATCTGTTTTGATGGATTAATCAAAGAGTTTGACATCATCAAAATGGTAGATGAACCTTGTATAAACAAAAAGGTAGTAGGGAGTATGGTGGTGATCCTCGTAGAGTACGTGGATGACATACTCTTGATAGGGAAGAAGTTTCCTATGCTACGCTCGATCAATCTCTGCTTATCACAATGATTCTCCATAAAGGATCAAAGTGATACCTCCTAAATCCTGGGTTTGGATCTATGAGATAGATCTAATTGGATGTTAGGATTCTCACTAGATGTAGTGAGACGGTATCAATTGATCCTGGGAAGAATCACTGGAAGTGTTCCAGGGTGATAAAGACGACTGAGTGTCAGTCACAGGCATTGTCTTTACCCTCCGTAAAAGGACGGTATGTTGGAAGAGTTCCAAACTAGATACCGTGACATACTAGACGATAAAGGCTGGATACATTGCTACTTAAGATGCTGCCAAAGAGGCTGTTTGGGTGTATATTAGTTCATGAGATGAACTACGTTCCTACCATTGTGAGACAATGGAGTTGTGGCTCATGCCGAGGAACGCCGGTCCCATCAGTGATCCAGACTTATTCTAAGGCAGCATCGCCTGATCATGGAGATAGTTGATCTCCAGGGTGATCGAGGTTAGGAGAGTAGAGAGGACAACACAGCGGATCCACTCACAAAGGCCTGATCCCACAGAGAGACACTTTTATGGGATGGTTGAGTATGAGATACTACAACCACTGCTATCAGATGGCCCTAGTGCAAGTGGGAGATTGTTAGTTATATGTATGCCCTAGAGGCCATTACTGTACATAGGATGTATATTGTAGTGGATGCTGGGACGTATATAGGGAGGACTTTCTTGCTCGACATGATAGTATGCTATCTGGTTGAACTTTACCTTAACGTGTATACTGATTGTCTCTCTGTTACATGTTGGTAAAGCCCTTAGGATCTGTACTTGACTACCTGGACTATGATGCGGATCATACTAGTGGGGACATGGTAGTCCATAAGTACATCCTTCAAAGTCCCTAGTCGTGGGTGTATCGAGACGGGGCATCGATATACCAGAGTAGACTAGCGTATGCCTTCTCGACCCATACAGATGGGCGATGGATGATCCCATATCCATTGGTGTTTGACATCAGAGATGATATACGGGTGCTCAGTAGAGACTAGGTACACTGGACGGACTCGCCGAGAACTCCCAGATGGTATTATACCTCACGTCAGATGGCAGTTCTCTGGTGACACTGGTACAGAGTAGTCTGTTGACCCGAGATCGTCATAGAGTCTTGTGTGGTTCCCACTGTGCTTTGATTTCCATCTTACCACGTCCAAGAGGGCATGCAAAACGGTGGTTTTTGGGTACAGTCCCGAGTCACATGGAGGCAATGAGCGATAGGAGGGGATTCGTCTCTCCCGGTATAGGGGGTTGATGTTGCGCTGTGTTCGATTGGCTATAACAGGAAATCCCTGGCCAGGGTTGCTGAGATTTACTGGTAAGTGTTACCAGTAGTTTCTCGAACAGTTATAGACCTCATATCGACACGACTTATCAAGCTATTGGGATCTGGCGTTTACCACCCCTAGGCGAGATATGCGACATATCAGACGATTAGACCGGACTGTACGGTAGTGTTACTGGTTGGATTCACTGGAGTGTGAGCGGACTTGCTCGTCGATCTTCAGATCGCCCAATACCCGGGTGGCCGTTACGTTTAGCAGACCGCTTGCGGCTTGTGGATGCTTGATATGATCATCATCTGCTGCTGGCGTATTGACGAGTCTTTAGAGTCCTACACAGAGGTTTCCTGGCTCAAGCGAAACGAAATAGGAGCGCATATGAGATATGTGCGGGACCGAGAATAATGCGTGTATGTGATACCGTATTTCATTCTCGCGATCAATGTGTCGAATGGTTGTATGCGATATAACCTAATTATCGAATCAAGGATTGATTCGATAAGCCGATACATTGGATACTAGCCGGTTATATGCGATATGACCGGATCGTTAAATCAAGAGTTGATTTAATGATTTAATGTATAATTATATATTTGATATATTACTTTGCATTAACTAGTATCGGTTCACTTAAAATGGATTTTCTCACTCGGGTGTGCGCATTGCATATGCGATATGATTTTGTGCACTTTATTGTATCATGTTTGATGATGCATGATTGCTAGGTTATGTGTAAAGAATTTAACCAAAGTTATTTAAATGGTTAAGGGTTTTACTTATTCATTAATTAGTCTTTTTATTTTTGAAAAAAAGGAAAAGAAATGAGAGAAAAATGGTGGCTTATTTTGTTTGCACTTGAAGCTTCATGAAGCTTTTATGATGCAACCATTTTTGTCTCATCTCCTAAACCCTAACCATTCCTTTAACCTTGGTCAATTCTCTACACTTAACTTAGGTTAAAGTTATGATAAGAATGATATTATTATTCTTTTCATAATTAACTTATCATACTTTCTTCTTCTTCTTCTTCCATTTCTTAAAGTGACGAAAGCTTGCCCCATCAATGGCAAGTGATGGAAATGAGTGAGAAATCCAATTCTAAAGTCTACCCACTTCCTATTTCTTCATCCTCTACCTCTTGCCAAGTAGTAGAGTGTGTTTTCTTCACAAGTTTCATGACTTGGTGAAGTGAGAGCTTGATCTTGCGATGCTTCGACGTAGATCATCTTCGGCATGGACATCGACGACCTAGCTCGCTTATTCTCCGACGAAGCCGACTCTAGAGCCCGGATTCCTTTTGGACAGCGGAGACGACTTCGTTGCGGAGCTATGGAGGTAGAGCACCGGATCTACAAAGGTTGTATTTCCGATATCTCATAGTTAAGTGTTAACTAGATTATTGTTTCGCCTAGTTTTCTAGCCAACGATCCGTAGTCGGGCTTCTCGGCATCTAGATTTTTTAAAATTGCCATGGTTGATGGCTTGTGAGACCTCACTAGTGTGCCTAGGAACCCTACAATAATTAAAAGGATAAGTTTCATTTGGATTCATTATTCTTTATTCTTTTCTTCTTCTTCTTCTTCATCAAGCTTCATCAAAAGCTTGCTAGCTCCAATGGTGCCATGAGAAAAAGTGTGAGAAAAACAATTCTAAAGTGAGCCCACTTCCTATTTCTTCATCCTCTACTACTTGCTATATAGTATAGGGTGTTCTCTTCACAAAGTTCTTGACCAAGTGAAGGAATAGCTTGAGTTTGAGTCTCCCCGACGTAGATCATCTTCGGCCTCGAAGTCAATGACCTAGCCCGCTAATTTCTTCGAAGAAACCATCGCTTGGGTCCGGGATCCCGATGATCGCAGTGAAAGGACGTCAACACGGAGCTTTAGAAGTGGAGGACCGGATCTACAAAGGTTGTAATCTCTTTCACTTAGTAGTAAAGTAGTTTACTTGCTTGCTTTCACCTTACCTCTAGTAAACGATCTTGATTAGGGTTTCTCGGCACATAAAAAAAAATTGATTTTGGCATAGTTGATGCCTTGTTGAACCTCATGAGTGTGCCTAGGAACCCTACATAAGCAAGTGATCTGCCAATCATGCACTTCCCTCTCTACTTTAGTCTGTAAGACACCATTAAAGAGGGTGACTCCATCACCTGCAGGTACACTACCGTGCATGGAGTCGTACATTCTAAAACACCTGTAGAATGCTGTCTAAGTACCCAGATTGGGAAACTACCCAAATCTAGATCTAAAACCATAGATCTAGTAACCAGAATGTCTGATATAATATCCAAGCCTTATGTGGAGAAACTACTGTGTGACAACCAAAGTATAACCGATCGTAGTATAGGAATATCACTCCTACTTTGTGTATGTCATCCAAATACCAGGACATCACACCCTGCTACCTTCTTAACAGATCCATCCATATTCTGATGAAGTCAAACCTATGACTGTCACATCAGAAATAGATGATCTATCTCCGCTATATCTGCTTTAGTCTATAAATAGACATAAGCCTCCTGTCCACCAATGCTTCCGCTGCTCCCACTGACTACGACAACCCTCTGGCAGAGTCATATAGACATACACTTCTAAAGCTAGTTCAGAACGACGCTATACCCATCCTCCTGCCGGGTCTTACAGCCTGGAACAACAGCAATGGCAAGTCTGGGTAAACAAGAACCACCCTGTCACCGTCCTTGAGGCTACCAGAGTACCTCTCGGGTGCCTGAGGTTACCCACCATATCTGCGAAGTGGCCAATGGAACGTCAAACCAGATTGAATCTTCAGGTTCTTTATCAAATCTTCAGTAATCGTTTGCGGTTCTGGAATCACTTCCAGTTCTACCATACTCCCACTACTGTTTTCTGAAAAAATCCATTTTTATTAAAACTGTGGCGAGTCAAGAACAATATCACTATTGATCTTCCAGATGGTAGAAAGTCAACCCTCGTCATAGCCCGGGTCAACCCACAAACAGCCATTACAGAAACGTGACTTGAGTTATCCGGAGTCTTATTTTAAGCATAAGCCGGACAACTCCCCGTACCTTAACAATGTCAAGATATGAACTGTTCTATATCCAATACAGAAACAGAGACACTGATTTAATTGAACCAGATTCAAATCATGCAGCTGTCTCCAGTGCATGTCAAGTAAATGGAGAGAGGCCGATCAGCGTTACTCAACTTAAGAGTACTTCCAATTATGAGTAACCTGAAAAAGAAGCAAGTTCTCTTAATCATTACTATCAACTGAATACCATACACAAGTATCTACATCTTCGATCACCTTGAAGAATCCCGATACTTGCAACACCTGGTTCTCTACTCTATTCTTATACCTATAACTTCTCAAAACTTAGACGTTGCATTTCTGCGAAACACATGTCTAAGAACTAGAGAAGTCACAAGTAAACAGAATATAGTACGAGTACCAACCCCTCTGTCCTAATGGACACTGGACAATATACAATACTCTGTATAAGTCCCCTGAGTCTAGTGACTCATTCTCTGTGTGTCGTAGGTTGAAAATTGTACTTATGGTTATGAAGAATTACACCGCTGTTTAATACTCCTTACCTAATCATCCACTGATATAGGTAAATGTCATAGACATAATTTCAAAAAGGTATATCTCACTCTATAAAAATAGACGTACAGATATATCAATTTGAAATTGGTGCATAACAACGGATATTCAAAACCAAATATTTACCGTCCGGCAAACAGCCCAGGTGATTTCCTCAAATATCACCAATTACAACGAATTCCGATATAATGAGGATGATCACCTAATTCCGAATAACTTACTCCTACTCATCATCTGTAAAACAATACAGATATGAGAATCATACCTGGTAAATACATACCCTGGAGCAAGGGCTAATTGGGAAATCAGTTTTCTTTTAACAGTACACAGTAAAACTGAAACATTGAAATGTTTCGATGGGGTATCTGGGTATTCCTAGTAATGCCTCTTCCATTATCAGATTCACAACTGTAACCGTATATTTCTTTGCCATCTCTCCAAATCCCTTTATATGTCTTTAGTCATTACCTTCTGTACACCCCTTTAGGCCAAATGGTTTTCTTCCTTCCCTACCGTTCGGCACCAGCCTTTGGTTTGGAAGAAAACTATCCAATAAGCATAATGGATGTACTGTCCTAGTCCTAGAAGCACTCGCAATGCGAGAGAAGGTGAAGATAAAAGTCAACTGAATAAACCTTATTCCTATTTCTCCTGAACCAGAATCCATCCCCGAACTGGAACAAGTTCCTTTCGAGTTCGTATATAACCATACAATGGAATATCCAATAAACTGTGGATTTTCGTAGTGATACGGAGTGTCCTGGAGAAATACAAAGGTGAAGTGGGAGTGGTAATGAAATACTTGGTTTGGTCATGAATAGCAGTCGCAATTTACTTTGCCCTCCTTCTAATCCCTTTATTTGTCTTTACTTAATACCTTCTGTACACCTTTTAGGCTAAATGGTGTTAGTTATATGTATGCCCTAGAGGCCATTACTATACATAGGATGTATATTGTAGTGGATGCTTGGACATATATAGGGAGGACTTTCTTGCTCGACATGATAGTATGCTATCTGGTTGATCTTTACCTTAACGTGTACACTGATTGTCTCTCTGATACATGTTGGTAAAGCCCTTAGGATGTGTACTTGACTACCTGGACTATGATGCGGATCATACTAGTGGGGACATGGTAGTCCATAAGTACATCCTTCAAAGTCCCTAGTCGTGGGGGTATCGAGACGGGGCATCGATATACCAGAGTAGACTAGCGTATACCTTCTCGACCCATACAGATCGGCGATGGATGATCCCATATCCATTGGTGTTTGACATCAAAGATGATATACGGGTGCTCAGTAGAGACTGGGTACACTGGACGGACTCGCCGAGAACTCCCAGATGGTATTATACCTTACGTCAGATGGCAGTTCTCTGGTGACACTGGTACAGAGTAGTCTGTTGACCCGAGATCGTCATAGAGTCTTGTGTGGTTCCCACTGTGCTTTGATTTCCATCTTACCACGTTCAAGAGGGCGTGCAAAACGATGGTTTTTGGGTACAGTCCCGAGTCACATGGAGGCAATGAGCGATAGGAGGGGATTCGTCTCTCCCGGTATAAGGGGATTGATGTTGCGCTGTGTTCGATTGGCTATAACAGGAAATCCCTGGCCAGGGTTGCAGAGATTTACTGGTAAGTGTTACCAGTAGTTTCTCGAATTGTTATAGACCTCATATCGACACGACTTATCGAGCTATTGGGGTCTGACGTTTACCACCCCTAGGCGAGATATGCGACATATCAGACGATCAGACCGGACTGTACGGTAGTGTTACTGGTTGGATTCACTGGAGTGTGAGCGGGCTTGCTCGTCGATCTTCAGATCGCTCAATACCCGGGTGGCCGTTACGTTTAGCAGACCGCTTGCGGCTTGTAGGTGTTTGATATGATCATCACCTGCTGCCAGCGTATTGACGAGTCTTTAGAGTCCTACACAGAGGTTTCCTGGCTCAAGCGAAACGAAATAGGAGTGCATATGAGATATGTGTGGGACCAAGAATAATGCATGTATGTGATACCGTATTCTATTCTCGCGATGAATGTGTCGAATGGTTATATGCGATATAACCTAGTTATCGAATCGAAGGTTGATCGATAAGCCGATACATTGGATACTAGTCGGTTATATGCGATATGACCGGATCGTTAAATCAAGTGTTGATTTAATGATTTAATGAATAATTATATATTTGATATATTACTTTGCGTTAACTAGTATTGGTTCACTTTAAATGGATTTTCTCACTCAGATGTGCACATTGTATATGTGATATACTTTTTGTGCACTTGATTGTATCATGTTTGATGATACATGTTTGCTAGGGTTTTTGTGTAAAGATCAAACTATGGTTACATGTTAATGGTTAGGGTTATATTTTATTCACTTATTTATTTATTGATTGATTTTTGGAAAAATGATAAGCATAAAGGAAAATGGTGGCTTTGTTTGTTTTCTAGTTGAAGCTTCATGAAGCTTTGACCAAAGTGACCATTTTGTCTCATGCTTAACCCTAACCACTCCATTAACCCTAGTTTAATCTTTACACTTGACCATGGTTCATGATATGATAAGTATTGATTTTCTTTTCAATATTAATTAACTTATCATAACACTTTCTTCTTCTTCTTCATCTTCTTCATTGAAGAAAACCTTTCTTCATCAATGGTGATTGATGAAATAAAGTGAGAAATCCAATTCTAAAGTCTACCCACTTCCTATTTCTTCATCCTCTACCTCTTGCCAAGTAGTAGAGTGTGTTTCCTTCACAAGTTTTCTAGACTTGGTGAAGTTGGAGCTTGATCTAGCGATGCCTCGACGTAGATCATCTTCGGCACGAAGCCAACGACCTTGCCCGCTCTTTCTCCGATGAAGCCGACGCTAGAGCCCGGATTTTGATTTGGACAGCGGAGATGACTTCATCACGGAGCCGTGGAGGTAGAGGACCGGATCTACAAAGGTTGTGTTTCCATATTCTTGTAGTTAAGTGTTAACTAGATTTCTTCTTCGCCTAGATTTCTAGCCAACGATCCGTAGTCGGGTTTCTCGGCACCGTTAAAATTAGAAATTGGCATGGTTGATGCCTTCTGTGACCTCATTAGGGTGCCTAGGAACCCTATAGTGGTATCAGAGCAAGGTTTGAGCCTTAGGCGAAGTCTAGACGCAATTTGAAGTCCGAACGAACCGAAACCCCAAAATTTCCATGCTCTCTGGACATTTTCTAAAATCGTGGTTTTTTCCAGATTAAAAATATGCAGAAAACACATTAGGAATATATAAGAGTTACTGTGAAATTCGGCCGCCTAATTCCACATTTTAACCGCGTTTCCGCCGCATGAGCAAGGCTCATGCGGCGGTTCCGCGGCCGTACGGCCACAGTGTGTAAATCATTTTGCACAGTAATTCGTATTTTCCTGTGGTGATTTTAATGGGAATTTTTAATATTTTTTCAAGAGTTGAATTTTCTGGGTTGTTTTGGGGGCTCGGTGTTTCGATCGGATTGTCAAATTTTGTCTATGTGTTTTTCCGGGTAATTTATGAATATGTTAAAAAGTTCGACCGGATATAAATACCCAATTTTTCCCCTGTCAGGAAATTTCCAAGTGTTGGATTTTTCCGTAGTTTAACGACGTTCTAAGTAGTGCAAGTAACGCGATGGTCCCTCTAGAAGACAACAAACCTTAACTGATTATGTGACCGTCTTGAACTGCCCTTTGAACCTTCGGGTTTGGGGCAGTACGGCGTGCCACATGTGAGGCGTTGGCTTGACCCTTCTACGGCTGGACCGTTGGTACTGAGGCACGAACTGAATGTTGTTAGACTTATTTCATGTGTTGATCTGTATTGGGAAAACTTGGGTGTTTGAATGTTCGATCGGAAAGTTTAACATTTTCTAATTATCTAGAATGTGATACAATAATTGGAATTCACAAGAAGTTATGAGATAACTGAATGAATGTTATAAACATAGCACTTTAGTCTCACTTGATCGGTTGCCACGGAGTTTTGATGTGATCAAAAGTCCGTCGCAATCGCGTAGCGTACGCGGATACTCGCCGGGTAAACTTAATAGACAGCCTCACTCCATAGCCCCGACCAAGTGACTGTAGGAGAACCCCGTCGCCGAAAGCCTCCGTTCGGGTGCTCGCGGTAGCGGTGTTCCGCCTTGGTGCACTTCGTCGACGGTATCGGGGGTGCAGCCGCCTACTAAAGTTTGCGACGAGCATTCGATCAGTTTTTCGGGAATCTTGTTGAATTGCCCGACTTGATATTGAAAAGTGTTTTCGATAATGAGACTAAAATGCGGGGTTTATAATTGTTAGGCATGCGATGTCTAAGGAATTCATTTGGTCAGGCATGTGATGTCTGAGATGGTTGTGGATTCCAACTGTTGTAGTTTTACACTTTCTTTTCTGTGACCGTAAGCGTAATATGTGATATCGCCGGTTTCGTTGCTATATGTCAACGACAATTGGGATGCGCATATTTACTTACGTTGATGACATGTGATGTTATGTGTTGCTGGATATGTTATATTGGATCGTCGTGTTTGAATAGCCGGGGGGTTTTATGTGAGATGGGTGTTTTTCATTTTCATTCATGTAAAAACTTGTATGTAATATTCTTTTGTTGGGGCACTTCCAGGTTGCGGAAGTTGTCACCCTTTTGTATATTATTTTCTTTTCCGCACTAGGATAGACCCAAGGAGGGGAGCACAAGTAACCGGGTTCTGGAGTCCAGTGGGAGACCAACTCGAAGAGTCGAGTCCGGGTCTCCTAACTCTAGAATTGGTAGGGTTGCTTGCCGCTTTCGTAGGGGTCTAGGGGTGTGGGTTTGGCTATTCATCACGACCGTGGAATCCGTGTTTTATACTGGCTCGTATTGAAAACACGGACGTCCTAGTATATCCAATATTTCATATGTTTCTTCTGCTGCGATATCTGTGATGTGATCATGTGATGTTCTGTGATGGATACTGTATATAGTATATATGATATATTATATAGATGTTGCTTATGTTTTACACCCGCGCTAGCCCTGTCCCGCTCTGCCGTTAGTTACCTAACCTAACGGTGCATGAGGGGACATCGAGGCGAATGCGGATGGCATAAGTGCATGTCGTATTTATCTGTGATGTTTAGGTACTTAAATGATGGGACTTCATTAATGTGATTAATGAAATAAAAGAAACCTAAGATGTTGTAGAATCGAATTTCAAAATAAAACAGGTAGCTACAGTTCTTGCTTTGCACAGAGGTATATGTGATATATCCTGCACCTTATTCGATAAGGAAAGGACCGAGATCCCTTCACCGGGAGTGACTCCTTTAGCAATAACTGGCAGATGCTACACACTCGGTTTGTCTTTTGATTTCTTTTAAGTGTTTTTGCTTTGCACAGTGATATATATGATATATCCCGCACCTCATTCGACGAGGAAAGGACCGACGATCACTTCACCGGGAGTGACTCCTTTAGCAAAACTAGAAAAGCCTCAAAAACACTCCATTTCAAAATTCATTTGATTCTACAACGATATCAAGTTCATTACGCAATAGGTTTTCAGAAAAACCTGTCGTAGCCCTCCGTCATTTCAGATAAGTACTGGTTAGTATTCGTGCTACGTTTGTTGACTATGTTAAGGCGTAGTGTGCGGTAGCTAATTAGTGCTTGTCTGCATAAGCATATGATGTGATTGGATTAGGGTAGTCGTGCGACTTTGTTGACTATGTTAAGGGTCGTGCGGGTGGGTTTAATTCAATCGGGAAATGACGGGTTGAACTTGACTAGCACTTATGATTTGTTGACTATGTTAAGGTCATATAGCTGCTAGGGGCAAAATATTATCGGGAATTTCAAGTGTTGAAATTTGCAATGAGATTGCATACCTTCTATGAGATAGTTGGATCCCGATACCCGCTGCGAGTAAGAGTTACTCCTGGGAGAGTTTTATACATTACAATTAGCCGATCAAGTAGGTGTCTAGAAAGGTGTTAACGAGGTTACGCCTCTGGGAAAACGAGGTTTACATTAATTAGGTTCGTGCGAAAGCACGGGGGACCTCCCTCAAAGTACCGACACTGGCCTGGCTGAAAGATTGGCGAACTTGTAGTGTGTAATTAATCCCGACTAGTCTTTCCTTTTAGGGTTTGAAGGAAGATTTGATAAAAAGCAGTGGGAGCCGTCCTGATTAGATAAAATAATAACCAATCTATTCTTGTAAGAGCGCACGCTGAGTGTTTTCTTCTCTCTCTCCAGGTAGCGACCATATCACGACTTAATCAAGATAATAATACGGATATATTGACCGAACCCGCTTGTTATACTGAGCTGGGGAACGTTGGTCCCGCTCCAACTTATAATTGTTATAAGACAGAGCAGGAAATTGGGGATTACCAGAATTCCCGTGCCACCCAAACGAAGAGAGTGCATGCTGATGCATCATCTTCGGGTGTATTCATTACAGAGAACTGTTTCTAAGTATCCTTTACGTCCTGGGTATGTGATACCAGATCAGGATCCCAGATATGTAATCTGTTACATAGGGCTACAGCTAGGTAGAGAACTGAGAACGGGTGATAAGTTTCATGAGGCAGAAAACGGGGCAAGTGTTGCAGCCAAGTCTGTTGGTCACTGTCACCCTGTATTCCAAATACATTGATTCTGAACGAATGTTATTAGATACCGAACCTGATATACAAAATCATATCAGTCTCTTTATTAGTAAAGAAAGGATAAAATTTTGTATTGTTGGATAATGTTTTGAACATTTCCTATATCAAAAGTTGATCGGATCAGGCACGTTATCTAAAAGCGTTGATGTTCTAAATCAAACTACAGTTCTTTAGTATACGGAACACACACAAGAGGAAGAGTTCAGAAATGAACGAATTCTTCTTAAGGTATTGTAGACTAGGTCATATCAATGCGACCCGACTAGCTGAAGTTACATATAGATGCATATTTAAATCAGTTTGAATTTACATCTTGTGAAACTTGCCAGTCATGTCACAAAGATAAGATGACCAGAGCTCTGTTTAATGGAAACAGAGAAAGAGTCAGTGAACTCTTGGGAATGATACATGTTGATGTATGTAAGGTCCCCTGTCGACACATGCCAAGACCGGTTCTTTATACTTCATTACATTCTCTGATGATCTTTCGAGATTCAGACCTATGATCCTGTTGAAACACAAATCCGAACCTTTTGAGATATTCACAGAATATAAGTTAGAAGTAGAGAACCAATACGGGTAAAAGTGTTATGTCCTTTGATTTGATCAAGGAGGAGAATTCTTGAGCACGGAATTCCTGGAATATTCTAAAGGAGAATGAGTTTCTCTCTCAGCATTACTCCTCCGTATACACCATAGCACGATGGTATATCGGGGCAGAGCAATCACACCCTATATGATAAGGTGTGCTCTATGATGAGTACTATTGAGTTACCTTTTTCCTTTTGGGAGTTATGCACTTGAGAAGTTGCATACCTATTGAATAAGGGTTCCAATCAAATCAGTTGCCTACCACTCCATATGAGATATGATATGGAAAGAGCCCATGTCTTAAGCTAGTTAAGATTTGGGGTTGTCCGGCCTATGTCTAAAAACAAAATCCGGACAAGCTCGAGGCAAGGTCTGTAATGTAGAACTGGAAAGGTTCCAGCTATACAAACTACAGCAGATAATTTGGTAGAACCAAAGGATTCAGTAGATTCCAACGAACCTCAGCCTCTCCGCCAATCTAGTAGGGTTCCTCACCCACCTGAGAGATACTTCTGTTTCTCTATGACAGTGGGAGCGAGGATTACATCATGAGATGATGACCCAAATAGTTTCGAGCTGGCCATCAGGAGTAAGACTCTGTAAGAATGGCTGGATGCTTAGTGATCTGAGATGGAATCCTTATACACCAACAAAGTATGGACTTTAGTTGCTATATCTGAAGGGTTAAATCCCCATCAGGAGCAAGTATATCTTGAGAAGATTGCTTGGTGTAGATGGAAAAGTTGAGACTTTCAAAGCTAAACTTGTTAAAGGATTTCGTCATCGACCAGGCGTGGACAATGATGAAACCTTTTCAAGTGGCTATGCTTAAGTCCATCCAGATCCTACTTGCCACGGCTACATACCATGACTACGACATCTGGTGGTTGGGTGTCATAACAGCTTTTCTAAATGATATTTTAGAAGAGTGCGTCTATAAGTACACAGCCAGAGGGCTTCGTAGACAGTGGGAGCAGCGGAAACGTGTACAAGATGCTTTATAGGATAAAGCAGGTATCGCGGAGATGGAACATCTGTTTTGATGTGTTAGTCAAAGAGTTTGATATCATCAAAATGGTAGATGAACCTTGTATAAACAAAAAGGTAGTAGGGAGTATGGTGATGATCCTCGTAGAGTACGTGGATGACATACTCTTGATAGGGAAGAAGTTTCCTATGCTACGCTCGATCAATCTCCGATTATCACAAAGATTCTCCATATAGGATCAAAGTGATACCTCCGAAATCCTGGTATTTGGATCTATGAGATAGATCTAAATGGATGTTAGGATACTCACTAGTTGTAGTGAGATGGTATCAACTGATCCTGGGGAGAATCACTGGAAGGGTTCCAGGGTGATAAGGACGACTGAATGTCAGTCGCAGGCAATGTCTTTACCCTCAGTAAAGGGACGGTATGTTGGAAGAGTTCCAAGCTAGATACCGAGGCATACTAGACGATAAAGGCTGGATACATCGCTACTTAAGATGCTACCAAAGAGGCTGTTTGGGTGTATATTGGTTCATGAGATGAACTATGTTCCTCCCATTGTGTGACAATGGAGTTGAGGCTTATGCCAAGGAACGCAAGTCCCATCAGTGATCCAGACATATTCTAAGGCAGCATCACCTCATCATGGAGATGGTTGATCTCCAGGGGATCGAGGTTAGGAGAGTAGACTCAAAGGACAACACAGCGGATCCACTCACAAAGGCCTGTTCCCAGAGAGAGATTTTTATGGGATGGTTGAGTATGAGATACTACAACCACTGCTATCAGATGGCCCTAGTGCAAGTGGGAGATTGTTAGTTATATGTATGCCCTAGAGGCCATTACAATACATAGGATGTATATTGTAGTGGATGCTTGGACATATATAGGGAGGACTTTCTTGCTCGACATGATAGTATGCTATCTGGTTGATCTTTACCATAACGTGTACACTGATTGTCTCTCTGATACATATTGGTAAAGCCCTTAGGATGTGTACTTGACTACCTGGACTATGATGTGGATCATACTAGTGGGGCCATGGTAGTCCATAAGTACATCCTTCAAAGTCCCTAGTCGTGGGTGTATCGAGACGGGGCATCGATATACCAGAGTAGACTAGCGTATACCTTCTCGACCCATACAGATCGGCGATGGATGATCCCATATCCATTGGTGTTTGACATCAGAGATGATATACGGGTGCTCAGTAGAGACTGGGTACACTGGACGGACTCGCCGAGAACTCCCAGATGGTATTATACCTTACGTCAGATGGCAGTTCTCTGGTGACACTGGTACAGAATAGTCTGTTGACCCGAGATCGTCATAGAGTCTTGTGTGGTTCCCACTGTGCTTTGATATCCATCTTACCACATCCAAGAGGGCGTGCAAAACGGTGGTTTTTGGGTACAGTCCCGAGTCACATGGAGGTAATGAGCGATAGGAGGGGATTCGTCTCTCCCGGTATAAGGGGGTTGATGTTGCGCTGTGTTCGATTGGCTATAACAGGAAATCCCTGGCCAGGGTTGCTGAGATTTACTGGTAAGTGTTACCAGTACTTTCTCGAATTGTTATAGACCTCATATCGACACGACTTATCGAGCTATTGGGGTCTGACGTTTACCACCCCTAGGCGAGATATGCGACATATCAGACGATCAGACCGGACTGTACGGTAGTGTTACTGGTTGGATTCACTGGAGTGTGAGTGGGCTTGCTCGTCGATCTTCAGATCGCTCAATACCCGGGTGGCCGTTACGTTTAGCAGACCGCTTGCGGCTTGTGGGTGTTTGATATGATCATCACCTGCTGCCGGCGTATTGACGAGTCTTTAGAGTCCTACACAGAGGTTTCCTGGCTCAAGCGAAACGAAATAGGAGCGCATATGAGATATGTGCGGGACCGAGAATAATGCATGTATGTGATACCGTATTCTATTCTCGCGATGAATGTGTCGAATGGTTATATGCGATATAACCTAGTTATCGAATCGAGGGTTGATTCGATAAGCCGATACATTGGATACTAGTCGGTTATATGCGATATGACCGGATCGTTAAATCAAGTGTTGATTTAATGATTTAATGCATAATTATATATTTGATATATTACTTTGCGTTAACTAGTATTGGTTCACTTTAAATGGATTTTCTCACTCGGATGTGCACATTGTATATGTGATATACTTTTTGTGCACTTGATTGTATCATGTTTGATGATACATGTTTGCTAGGGTTTTTGTGTAAAGATCAAACTATGGTTACATGTTAATGGTTAGGGTTATGTTTTATTCACTTATTTATTTATTTATTTATTTTTGGAAAAATGATAAGCATAAAGGAAAATGGTGGCTTTGTTTGTTTTCTAGTTGAAGCTTCATGAAGCTTTGACCAAAGTGACCATTTTGTCTCATGCTTAACCCTAACCACTCCATTAACCCTAGTTTAATCTCTACACTTGACCATGGTTCATGATATGATAAGTATTGATTTTCTTTTCAATATTAATTAACTTATCATAACACTTTCTTCTTCTTCATCATCTTCTTCATTGAAGAAAACCTTTCTTCATCAATGGTGATTGATGAAATAAAGTGAGAAATCCAATTCTAAAGTCTACTCACTTCCTATTTCTTCATCCTATACCTCTTGCCAAGTAGTAGAGTGTGTTTCCTTCACAAGTTTTCTAGACTTGGTGAAGTTGGAGCTTGATCTAGCGATGCCTCGACGTAGATCATCTTCGCACGAAGCCGACGACCTTGCCCGCTCTTTCTCCGATGAAGCCGACGCTAGAGCCCGGATTTTGATTTGGACAGCGGAGATGACTTCATCACGGAGCCGTGGAGGTGGAGGACCGGATCTACAAAGGTTGTATTTCTGTATTCTTGTAGTTAAGTGTTAACTAGATTTCTTCTTCGCCTAGATTTCTAGCCAACGATCCGTAGTCGGGTTTCTCGGCACCGTTAAAATTAGAAATTGGCATGGTTGATGCCTTCTGTGACCTCATTAGGGTGCCTAGGAACCCTACAAATGGTTTTCTTCATTCCCTACCGGTCGGCACCTGCCTATGGTTTGGAAGAAGACTATCCAATTTGCGTAATAGGTGTACTGTCCTAATCCAAGGAGCACTCGCAACCTGAGAGAAGGTAAAAAAAAAAGACAACTGAATAGTCCTATTCGTTTTCTCCAGAACCGGAAACCATCCTCGAATAAATTCCTTCGAGTTCGTATATAACCATACGATGGTTTTATCCAATGGAAGTGGACGTTCGTAGTAATACGGGGTGTCCTGGAGAAAAGGGTAAAAGTAGGAGTGGCAATGAGGTCTGCAACTCAGACAATCCAAAAGCCAGTCTTATAAGAAGGTTCGGTTAATCTTGGTCACTGAGTCATAGTCAAGAGTCGGGTCATGGTCGCTGCCAAAGAGAGAGAGAAAAGAAACACTCGGCGTGCACTCTAACCTAGATCAGAATGGTTATCACTTTATCTAATCTGGAAACCTCCCACTGTACCGTCAAATTCTCCTCCAAACCTGAAAGAAGAATTAGTCGGGATCACCCGAGGAGTAAACCAACTCATCAGTGGGAATCGGGATCCAACTATCATCGCATGATAATGTGACGGAATCCGCTTACGTTATCACACTCCAGAAGGTATGCGCATATCTGGCAAGTTCCAGTTTCTTTAGAAACTCCCGATGTGATTTTTACCCCATGCTCTTATGACCTTGACTTTGGCCAACAAATCATAAGTCACATGTCAAGTTCTACCCGTCATTCTCTAGGTTAATTTGAACCAACCCGCACATACCCTTGACTTTGGCCAACAAGGCAGTACGACTGTCTCAAACCAACGCATCTATTTATGCTGCATATGAATACCCAATAGCTACCAATCACTGTGCCTTGACTTTGGCCAACAAACACAGCTTGAATACTTATTGACTATGCATATGAAACGACGGAGGGCTAAGAATGGTTTCTGGCGAAAACCTTTAACGTAATGAACTTGATATCGTTGAAGGAACCGGATAGCTTTTAAAAATATAGTAGCGAAAACCTTTGCTAAAGAGGTCACTCCCGGTGAAGGGATCTCGGCTCTTTCCCCGTAGAATGAGGCAGGATATTCCAACTGAATACCATGGTGCAAAGCAAAAGTAAACGACTATAGTGAAGTTATTGCCCTGACGCAAACTTCTGTCCAAGGGGTCACACCCGGTGAAGGGATCTCGGCCCTTGCCTCGTCGACTGAGGAGCTGGATATTCATAACCGAATACCACTGTACAAAACAAAAAAGAACGCCCTTGCAATAACAGCTTTTTGAAAAAATATTCCAACAACATCAGAATAGGTTTGTTTAACTTGCATTGATCCGAATCAACGCAGTCCCATCAATTGATCACACCACAAAGAACGAAAATAATGATGTACGTATATGCCATCCGCATTCGCCACTGGGTCCCGTCATCACCCGTTAGGTTACTTAACTAACGACAGAGCGGGGACTGGACTAGCGCGGATGCAAAACATATACAACATCTACTAGTCTATATATCAATATATAATATTCGCTCAAGGCGTGATAAAAATGCAACATCACAGAAATGTAACCACCATCACAGAACAATACAGATATCTGGGATCCCCGGGTTTCATAGAGCCGCTACTGAAACCCGACGTTCCCCTGGTCGTGTGGATAGCCTGCGCAATGAAATCATAGACCCCTACGGCGCGGCAAGTTACCCGCCAAAACTTGAAGCGAGGCAGCCCCCTTCAGCAACGTGAATGGACCACCCAGCACTTCACGGAATCCGGTAACTTGGGCACCCCTCCTGGGTCAACCTATACCCCCTACTAGTGCGGCGAATAGCCCGCCAATTCTAGAGTAAAGCCCCCTCCGTCTCAACGCCATGAGATGCGGGCCCGTTTCCCTCTAGAACCCGGCTATCCGTGCACCCCTCCGGTCGTGAGTACAGAAAGTAAAATATACATACAACGGGTACATCGACCTCAACCCGGTCGTGCCCCAAAAGAATAATACAAACAGGCAGTGACGGCAGTCCACATGTCGGACGCTCGCCCCGCAATATTAAATGTACATATAAAAACAAAACTGTACCACCACTGAACCAGGCTATCCCCATGACCAATCCACAATATCACAGCACAACACAGAACATCAACGTGAATGTCACGTTCGCAAATCCGTCTAAAAGGGCTATAGCAGTTAGACAGGATTTACCGATCAAATGACATTCACGATCGCAGATATAATGTAAATACTGTGAACTAACATGTTTAAAATTTTTGATCGATCAAATTTACCGAAGTGGGCCCCAAGCATTACTGTAGCACTCAAAGAAAATCTGGGCCTAAATAGAACATTCCAAAAACCCTATTTACAAGTAGAAAGCCCTCTGTAAATTTTGGTACGGCGTTAACTTTATTCCACCGCAGAACCGCGGCCAAACCAGGGGTTTGGCCGTGTTTCCACGGTCGTACTGAAGCATCACCTTACCAAATTTTTGCAGAATGCTTACAATTCCCTGCACATGTTTCTTCAATGTACTGAAAAAAATTTCGAGCCAAAACAAAATCGACAGAAAGCAGTGCACTTGAAATCGGGTTTTCGGAAAATTCGTTCGATCGAACTTTAAACACGTTAGAGCAAGCTAGACTAGGTTAATGGCGTGGCTCTGATACCATTGTAAGTGCACGGCGGCGCCCCGGCCGTCAATCCAACGCCGGAATGCGGAAACGAAACTTTTCTGAAAACTAGAAACCGGCACCACCGCGCACTAAAAAACCCGGATCGGGCCATTAACCTAACTCTAGCAAACAAGGAAAAAAATAGAGATCTATACCGAGCGATCCGTGTCCTTCGGTCTTCGGCCTCCACTCCGATCTCCTTGCGGAATCTCCGGTCTACATCTCCTCGTCGGAACGGGCACCACATCACCGGGTTCTTTTACGAGCTCCCACCTCTGGACCGAGGCAACTCGGGCACGAAGTTGGCAAGCCGACGTGCCCAAGAAAACTGTAGGCTAAGTGTAGAATCACTTTGTCTCAATGGGGTTGAAGTTGCCTTTGATGATGGAGGAGAGAAGAAATGATTTTTGAAAAGGAATGGAGCTCTCATTTTTCAAGCATGGAATGAGATGATGAATTTTCCCTCATACAAATGAACCTCTCTCTCCTCTCCCCTCAAAGTGGCCGGCCTCATCTCTTGGTGGTGGGAAAAAGAATGAATAAATTAAGAGGAGAAAAATGAGTGATAAAAAGATAAGTAAGTCACAACAAAATCAACTCCACATCCTTTCCATAACCATCACCATAAATGCAAGGGAAGAGATGGAAAAAGAATCTCATGATGGTAGAACCATCATGAAGCCTCAATTTTACAAAGGACCCCCTCCACAAATGTAATTTGCACAACTGCAAATAACCCCCTCCATCAAAAAGTCCGGCCGTGAAGGAACAAAAGAAAACTGGCCGAAACGGAATGCAAACTGGCAACTTCAGAAAACTGATCCCATAATAAATTACAGAAAAACCCCGCGACTGTATATACATACCCGCATTTGTATTCCTACTGAACACAAATGCAAAGAGACAAAACTACACTGTCTAATACTAGGATCCGGCTTAAACCAAAGCCCGCTAGTAAAATCCGTCCGATCATGATCCGTGCAATACCGCACGTATCTGATCGAACCCTGCCATATCTCCATACGGCCTCTACAGCGTTTCGCCCAAAACTTGAGAAAACGGTCTATGGGGGACTCTAAAGACTCGTCAATATTTCGGTTGTGGATTTAACCACTAGCACGTCAGAAGTATTAGCCTATACATAACGGGCTACTAGGTATTGACCAAAAGGGACGTCGATGAGCGAACTCATCCTGACACCCTACTGAGCCTGTCAGTGACAATATCCGTACAGTCCGGTCCGTTCGTCTATGAGCATCGCATGGCGGGCCTAGGGGGTTGGTAAAAGTCAGACCCCCAAAAGCGGTACAAGTCGTGTCGGAGTGTAGTCCAGAACACCCTGAGATACTACTGGAATACCTACCAGTAAATCTCCTGCCTTGGCCAAGGACTTCGTGTAATGGCTCTCTTAGACACAGCGCGACCTCACCCCCAATACCGGGAGAGACGAACCCCTGCAGATCCGCTCACTGCCTCCATGTGGCTCGGGACTGTACCCAACTAAAACCTGTTTGCACGTCTCCTTTGAGCGTGGTAGGGTAGTAATCAAAGTACAGTGGGAACTCACACGAGAAAAATTACGATCTCAGGTCGATGAACTAACCTGTACACATGTCACCAGGGAACTGCTATCTGACGTCAGGTATAAGACCAACTAGCATGTTCCCGACGAGTCCTGTCCGGTGTACTCATAACCCAATGAGCACCTGTTTACATCTTAGGTGAACCAACTGACACCAGTGGCTTGTGAGACCGGCCACCGCCCCTCGTCGGGGTCTCGACTATATACACTAGTCTACTCTGGAGTATCGATGCCCTGTCTCGAAACTCCCATGACTAGGGACGTTTTAAGGATGTGCTTATAGACCCCAGCTCCCACGTATATGATCGCCCTCATACTGCAGGCAGTCAAGCAAGAATCCTAAGGGATCTATCAACATGCAATAGTGATCAGTAATGTCACCTAAAGCAGTACACGATGATAAAGATAAACCAGACAGTATACTATCATCTTGAGTAAGACTGTCCTATCGGGATAGGTCCTCCATCAATCATTGCAATCACGTGCCTGTGATCCAATAATTGACTCTGAGGGCACTATCTCCAACATTCCTTGTATAATATCCAGCACCTTATTCGATAAGGAAAGAGCCGAGATCCCTTCACCGGGAGTGGCCTCTTTAGCGAAACTGGCAGATGCTACAACTCACTCGGTTTTGTTTTTTATTGCTTCTATAGTTCTTGCATTGCATGGTGGTATTTGTAAAATATCCTGCACCTTATTCGATAAGGAAAGAGCCGAGATCCCTTCACCGGGAGTGACCTCTTTAGCGAAACTAGTAAAAGCCTTAAAAACACTCCTTTTCAAAATCACTTGATTCTACAACGATATCAAGTTCATTATGCAAAAGGTTTTCATAAAAACCTGTCGTAGCCCTCCATCATTTCAGATAAGTAGTATTTAGTATTCGTGTTGCATTTGTTGACCTTGTCAAGACGTAGTGTGTGCTTATCTGCTAGCATAAGATGCGATTGGATTAGGGAAGTCGTATAGCCTTGTTGACCTTGTCAAGGGTCGTGCGGGTGGGTTTAATTCAATCAGGAAATGACAGATTGAACTTGACTTGCGGTTTATGGTTTGTTTACCTTGTCAAGATCATAGATTGCTTGGGGCAAAATATTATCGGGAATTTGAAATTTTCAATGAGATTCCATACCTTCTATGAGATAGTTGGATCCCGATACCTACTGCGAGTAAGTGTTACTCCTGGAAGATTTTTACACATGACAATTAGCCGATCAAGTTGGTGTCTAGAAAGGTGTTAACGGGGTTATGCCTCTTGGAAAACGAGGTTTATTTTAATTAGGTCCGTGCGAAAGTACGGGGAACCTCCCTCAAAGTACCAACACTGGCCTGGCTGAAAGATAGGCGAACTTGTAAGGTGTAATTAATCCCGGCTAGTCTTACCTTTTAGGATTTGAAGGAAGATTTGATAAAAACAGTGAGACCCATCTTGATTAGATAAAATAATAACCAATCTGATCTTGCAAGAGTATACGCTAAAGTGTTTTTCTTCTTTCTCTCCAGTTAGGGACCATGTCACGTCTTAATCAAGATAATAATATGGATGTATTGACCGAACCCGCTTGTTATACTGAGCTGGGGAACGTTGGTTCCATTCTTTCTTATAATTGTTATAAGACAGAGCAGGAAATAGAGAAATATCCGGATTCCTACGCCGCCCAAACGAAGAATAAGCATGTTGATGCATCTTCTTCGGGTGTGTTAGTTATCGAGAACTGTTTCTCGGTTCACTCTACGTCCTGGGTATTAGATACCGGATCGGGATCCCACATATGTAATATGTTACATAGGCTAAGGAAAGATAGAGAACTGGAAATAGGTGATCATTCCGTAAGAGTAGGGAATGGTGCAAATGTTGCAGCCAAAGCAGTTGGCGAATATCACCTTGTATTACCAAATGGTAATACATTGATTCTGAATAAATGCTATTACATTCCGACCCTGTTATGCAATCTTATATCAGTTTTTTTATTAAGTAAAGAAGGATATAATTTTGTAATATAGGATAATTTTATGAACATCTCCCTGAATCAAAAGTTGATTGGATCAAGCTGGTTAAATAATGGCATATACGTTCTAAATCAAACCACGGTTCTTAATGTAGAAAACACACACAAGAGAAAGAGTTCAGAAATGAACGAATCCTTTTTGTGGCATTGTAGACTAGGTCATATCAATGCGACACGACTAGCTAAGTTACATAAAGATGGATATTTGAATCCGTTTGAATTATCATCTTATGAAAATTGCCATTCATGTCTCAAAAGAAAGATGACCAAAACTCCATTTAGTGGACACAGAGAAAGAGTTACGGAACTCTTGGGACTGATACATAGTGATGTATGTGGTCCCATGTCTACACATGCCAGGAATGGTTCCTCGTACTTCATTACATTCACTGACGATCTCTCAAGATACGGACATATGTTCCTGTTGAAACACAAGTCTGAAGCTTTTGAAAAATTCAAAGAATATAAACATGAAGTCGAGAACCAAACGGGTAAAAGTATTAAAATCCTCCAATCTGATCGGGGAGGAGAATACTTGAGCAATGAGTTCCGGGACTATCTAAAAGAGAATGGGATTCTCTCTCAGCTTACTCCTCCGTATACACCACAGCACAACGGTGTATCGGAGAGGAGGAATCACGCCCTATTAGATATGGTGTGCTCTATGATGAGCACTGCTGAGTTACCTATTTCCTTTTGGGGTTATGCGCTTGAAACAGCAGCATACCTATTGAATCAAGTTCCATCTAAATCTGTACTTATCACACCATATGAGATATGGAATGAAAAGAGACCATATCTTAAACGATTTAAGATATGGGGTTGTCCGGCCTATGTCAAGAGGCAAAATCCGGACAAACTCGAGGCACGATCAGTTCTTTGCAAGTTTGTGGGATATCTAAAGAATTCATATGTATTTTTTTTCTACCACAGTGAGAAACAAAAGGTGTTTGTTGCTCAGCATGCCACCTTTTAGAAAAGGAAATTCTTATAAAGGAAATTAGTGGAAAAGAGGTAGACCTGGAAGAAGTTCCAGCTACACAAACTACAACTGAAGATTTAGTGGAACCAGAGGATTCAATAGTATCCAACGAACCTCGGCCTCTCCGCCGATCTAGTAGGATTCCTCATCCACCTAAGAGATGCTACGGTTTTCTCATTGATGGTGGGAGCGAGGATTGCATCATAGAAGATGATGACCCAACTAGCTTCGAGCAGGCCATCACGAGTGGGGACTCTGTGCAATGGCTAGACGCAATGCGATCTGAGATGGAATCCATGTACACCAACAAAGTATGGACTTTGGAAGTTGCTCCTGAAGAGGTAAAACCCATTGGGAGCAAATGGATCTTTAAGAAGAAATTTGGTGTAGATGGAAAAGTTGAGACTTTCAAATCTAGACTTGTTGCAAAAGATTTTCGTCAACGACCAGGTGTGGATTATGATGAAACCATTTCTCCAGTGGCTGTGCTTAAGTCCATCCGGATCATACTTGCCATTGCTGCATACCATGACTACGAAATCTGGCAAATGGATGTTAAGACCGCCTTTCTAAATGGTGATTTAGAAGAGAGTGTGTACATGACTCAGCCAGAGGGCTTCGTGGACAGTGGGAGCAGTGGAAAGGTGTGCAAGCTGCTTAAATCCATCTATGGGTTGACACAGGCATCGCGGAGTTGGAACATCTGTTTTGATTTCGTAGTCAAAGAGTTTGACTTCGTCAAAAATGTAGATGAACCGTGTATATACAAGAAGGTGGCAGAGAGTAAGGTTGTCTTCCTCGTATTGTATGTGGATGACATACTCTTGATAGGAAATGATATTCCTATACTGCATTCGATCATGCTCTTCTTATCACAAAGATTCTCAATGAAAGATCTAGGTGATGCCTCCTACATCTTGGGGATTAAGATCTATAGAGATAGATCTAAACGGATACTGGGATTGTCCCAATCCAGGTACATTGACACTATACTAAAGAGGTTTATGTTGGATATAGTGCCCTCGGAGTCAATTATTGGATCGCAGGCACGTGATTGCAATGATTGAGGGAGGACCTATACCGGTAGGACAGTCTTACTCGAGAGATTTGTATACTATCTGGTTTGTCTTTATCATCGTGTACATGCTTTAGGTGACATTGTAGTTCACTATTACACGTTGATAGAGAATAGTATGCTACCATGGTTTGTCTTTATCATCGTGTACTGCTTTAGATGACCTTACAAGTCACTATTACACATTGATAGAGCCCTTAGGATTCTTGCTTGACTGCCAGCAGTATGATGGCGATCATATACGTAGGAGCTGGGGTCTATAAGCACATCCTTAAAAGGTCCCTACTCATGGGAGTTTTCGAGACTGGGCATCGATACTCCGGAGTAGACTAGTGTATACAGTCGAGACCCCGACGAGGGGCGGTGGCCGGTCTCACAAGCCATTGGTGTCAGTTGGTTTACCTAAGATGTATACAGGTGCTCATTGGGTTATGAGTACACCGGACAGGACTCGCCGGGAACATGCTAGTTAGTATTATACCAGACATCAGATAGCAGTTCCCTAGTGACATGTGTACATGTTAGTTCATCGACCTGAGATCATCATTTGTCTCATGTGAGTTCCTATTGTACTTTGATTACTACCCTACAACGGCTCAAAGGAGTCATGCAAACAGGTTTTAATTGGATATAGTCCCGAGCCACATGGAGGCAGTGAGCGGATCGGCAGGGGTTTCGTCTCTCCCAGTATTGGGGGTGAGATCACGCTGTGTCTAGGAGAGCCATTACACGAAGTCCTTGGCCAAGACAGGAGATTTACTGGTAGGTATTCCAGTAGTATCTCAGGGTGTTCTGGGCTACACTCCGACATGACTTGTACCGCTTTTGGGGGTCTGACTTTTACCAACCCCCTAGGCCCGCCATGCGATGCTCATAGACGAACGGACCGGATTGTACAGATATTGTCACTGACAGGCTCAGTAGGGTGTCAGGATGAGTTCGCTCATCGACCTCCCTTTTGGTCAATACCTGGTAGTCCGTTACGTACGGCTAGTACCTCTGACGTGCTAGTGGTTAAATCCACAGCCAAAGTATTGACGAGATTTTAGAGTCCCCCACAGACAGTTTCTCAAGTTTCGGGCGAAACGTTGTAGAGGCCGTATGATATATGGCAGGGTCCGATCATATACGTGCAGTAGTGCACGGATCATGATCGGGCGGATCATACTAGTGGGCTTTGGTTTAAGCCTGATCCTAGTATTAGATTTGTTGGATTACTTTAGTCTCATCACATTCGCATTCAGTTGGAATGCGGATGCAGGTATGTATATACAGGTGAGGGGTATCCTTGTGATCTGTCACGAGTTTACTTTAGATGTTGACGTATCTTTTTGTTGTTGTAAACATTTGGGTTAATGTTTACAAATGGAAATAATGAGCTAGAAATCATCATTTTGAGCATTAATTGTGACACATGCACAAGTGATGACTCATGGTCTCTTTCTTTGTGCATGTGTCACATAATGTGATGGATTTGTGAGTTGATTTGATGAGAGGAGAGAGAGGGGCAGCCATAGAAGAGGTTGGCTCTTGTATTATATCTCTAACTCTCTCTCTCATATTATCATTGCAAAAACAAAAGAAATGAGAGAGGAAACTTCTTATTCTTCCTCTTTCTTCTCTAGCTCACCATTTCCATTAATGGCAACACCTTAAACCTCCATCCATACAATGGATGCAAGAGACAAAGTGATCACAAACATTCTCTACATCACCTTGGACACGTCGGCTAGCACACTTCGTGCCCGAGTTGCTTCGGATGAAGCGGGAGCCCGTAAAAAGACTCATAGATGTGGTGCCCTTTCCGACGAGGAGATCGAGACCGGAGTTGCCGCGAGGAGCTTGGGATGATGGCCAAAGACCAAAGGACACGGATCGATCGGTATAGCTTTCCAACCCTTCTCTTGTTTGCTACTAGTAGGTTAATGGTTCGATCCGGGTTTTAAGCATACGATAGCGCCGGTTTCTAGTTTAGAAAAATTTTCGTTTCCGCATTTTGGCCTTGGAAAGACGGCCAGGACGCTACCGTAGACTTACAGTTTAGTATGGAAGAATCCAAGCATGGGTTTTTACCCACGATCTCAGGACTCATTCTCTCCGAAAAGATGTCTTCCAAGACTAATTTGGAAAGAGCTCGCATGCAAGAGATACCCTAAGATTCGGCAGTAGGCTCTATCATGTACGCGATGCTATGTACCAGACCCGATGTACCATACTCACTAAGTGTAGTGAGTAGGTATCAAGAAGATCCAGGAGAGAGTCACTGAACAGCTGTGAAGAGCTGTAACATTTCAGAAAATATAAAATATTATTTTTGGAATTTAGTATTAAAATAATATTTTTTGCAAAAACTATCGATTTGCGAATTTGGGGTTTTCGTAAAATGGTATAAATATAAATTAAAGGTTAATGTGAGTGTATCATTTTTTGGCTACTATTTCCTTCATTCATGCATCTTGGCCGAATTCTATTCTTAAGTGTAGGATTGTTTTGGATGGGTGAGTCATTGTTTAGAGTGTTCTAGTATGGTGAGGTGTTTTTAATGACTCATCCTTTGCATTAATTTCATTTGTTCACTTAAGGATATTTCCTTTAGATATTTGTGATTGAAAAAGGATATGGTCACCACTTAGCTTTGTTGTGCTCACCCCACCCCCCCTCACTATTTGGCCGACCCCAATCTTGGCAGCCCCTCACTTCTTGGCCGAGCCTCTTTGATGAGGAGATTGATTCATTTTGTAAATTCCAAGCTCATTTCTTCACCCAAAAAGGCAACTTCAATATACCTCCACCCAATGGCTTGGGTGCCTTGAGACATATTATTCTACACACTCTCTACTTCAATTTTGGACATGTCGGTTGGCAAACTTCATGTCCGAGTTGCTTCAGTTTGAAGCGGGAGCCTGTATAAAAATTCGTTGACGTGGTGTCACTTCGACGAGGAGATCGGAGATGCCGCGAGGAGCGTGGAATGATAGCTAAAGACCGAAGGACACGGATCGATCGGTATAATTTCTTAAACCATTTTACAGTTTACTAGTATAGGGTTACTGTACGATTGGGAGTTTTAGGCTTGGTGGTGTTCATGGATAGCGACCCTAGTGAGGGTTTTGGCTATATTTTCCGGTATTTGGATTTCTTGGTTTTGCGACTGGATATTGTATTTGGTCGTTGGACGTTTGTACGTCAACGACGAGAGTTGTTTAGTTGTTTTGCATGCGCAGGCTATAGGTTCTAACCTATGAGCGCACCACGTGCCGTTTTTGAATTTCGGAATTTGATTTTAATTGCTTTACGAATTCCTATTGATTGTAGTTACCTTCGTATGGATTCCGTGACGAAGAAGCGCATCGACTACGGCTAAGCGAGGAGTTTAGCAGGTGAGTAGATTTGTATCTACGGGGGAAGTCGGGTGGATGGCATATAGCACCCCCGCAACCATTGATATGGAATATCGTTTGATTATGTTATCCTGATAATGATATGCGACAGACATGATTGTAGGATTTACAAACGATAATATGATTGAAGTTGATGCTGATGAACATTTGACTTAAGAGAATATGAAATGATAAGTGACTCATAATGGCTACAAATTTAAAGAGAATAAGTATGACGTTTATATAATGTGATGCGAGATATTAATGTGATGAACGAGTATACGATGTGATATGATGACTTAGTGTGATATGTCATTTTATGGATTCGAGTCGATATGAGATTGTTGATACCTTTGTCGGTCCCCTGATACGAGATGGACATGGATGTGACCTGAGAGATAGGTACTTTTTATGGATAATGTTTTGCATTGTGAGTGATATGCCGTATGAGACTTAGATCCGTACCCCGATGTTGTATAGGTTGATAAAATCCCTATTTGTTTAATACTGCCGTACGATAGATTTCCGTACACGATGAGTTTTACCTATTGATTTATCCATACCCTTGTTTAGATGATGCTGTACGATGGATTGTACCGTACGTGATGTTGTGAGGCTGGATGCCGATTGATAGATTCACCGACTCGGTCATGTTAGATACGTATACCTTATAGCATTTAGTTCACGATGTACATTATGCTGCATTCATATTATTCTCATTGCCTTTCATATACCTGTGCTAGTACACCTACACCATTATCGATGATGCGTATGTTGCACATACACAGATTGCCGGCTCACACACTTTCATCATCGATAATTGCTATGTCACTCACACAGTAGAATTGCTATATCATGCTATGATATACTTTCTATGATCACATCACTGTTCCACGTTGCATGAGATATACGGACATACTTATATCCTGTTATATGTTGCATACCTTGCTACAGCTACATGCACATCATGCATACATACTGACTTGTACACCCACATATCTTGCTATAACTGCATATACCCCTAAGTGGTTTTGTTTTGACATGTGATATTGAGACGTTGCTTATTGTGCTATTGTGCTTATGATATGCATCATACATACCTGTTTACATGTAGATACACTTATCTTGCTATAATTACATGTACCCTTCATATGATGTTGCACTTGATTTCGGAGGATTTGGGAACCACATGATATATTTTTAAACTGGATTCATTTAAAAGAGCGGTTTTCCCTTAATATGCTCATATTGCTATTTTATGTTGCATATATCAGTTTTCATGGATTTTCGCATTGAGATATTGATTTCATATGATTTATGGATTTGAGAACCTTAGGGGAGTTTTTAAGAAATTTATGTATTATTTGAAAACCCGGTTTCTCTTGATATAATATTTCAGTGCGTCCACCATGTGATTTCTCGGTTCTGAGATTGGCATGTGACACCCGATTCGAGGAGGAGGAGGAACCGTCTGTGGGTACATGGTGGAGCCCGGTATGGTACCCCGGGACGAGAGATGATTTCGTGGTGCAGACGATGAGCCTAGCAGAGGGACCACTACCTACCGGTGACAGTTTTTGGACTCGGCGGATATCTTGGGGATACCGACCGGAGTCATGTTCAGACATGCTACGTGGATTGCGGGTGTCGATGTGGATACTCAGGTTCCATGAGATGTACTGACATCAGGGCCGGTCATGGTGACGGCGCCTGGCAGATGAGGATTTACGTGTCGATGCTAGACACGGGTTTCATGATATTTCGAGTGTCGATGTGGACACTCCGGTTCCATGATTTTGTTGTGTCGCGAGGGACACACGTTGTTTCATATTCTCATATTTACCTGCATATGCTTTTATGATATTTACATGCAGGAGTTGTTGTGTCAGTGGTTGACACATGGACGGGATCCACTTGCATACATGCATTGATTATATTGTTGGATGATTATCCACTTGCTAATAGGCATTTACCATGTGTTGGCACATATGCAGATACGGTCACCCTAGATGTCATAGTATTACCTTTATGATATAGTTGTCCTAGGAATCGTTGTTTATTTCGATTTCTACCTGATGATGTTTTCTATTCACGAGTTGGCAACTCACCCCCGTTGTGCCACAGTTCTTGCAGGTTGACCGCATGGATCAGTTGCGGCATCGCTAGCACACAGCTGTTTTCGGGTGACTTGCTTGTGGTAGGTGGTACATATTGGATCGTGCCCCTCTTGTATTCATTATTCATATTGTATCTAGTCACTCTATCAAATCAGAAACTAGTAATTGTATATGTTGCAGGCTTAGATGACTTGTAGTTGCGAGACTTGAGCGATGGGTTTTATGTTCGCTTTTGGGGTTGATGTCTTGCTTTACTTTATTTCCTTATGTGGATCTTCGCCGTTGGGCGTCGTATACTTGTTTTTATGCTTGTGGTGGTTGTTTCCGCCATTGGGCGTGATTTGCTCCCGTTTAAGGATGCTATATTATATTCTGTGTTGTACCCGTTTTCGGGGTTAATTTTTACAAGGGAGGTGCTGCCCAAATTTTTCAAAAAGACAAAACATGATTTACTATACCTTTATTTCAAAGTTTCACCTCTTTATTTCTTAAAAAGGTTTAGATTTCTGGGTTTCAGCTTACTTGATTTACGTTACGCCGGTAGACGTCGTGTGATTTAAGTGCTGGTCGCGAGCTAATATTTTGGGTCGTGACAAGAGCATTCTGAAGTTCTTGAGAAGGACTAAAGAGATACTCTTGGTGTATGGTAACGGAGAACTCCAAGTGGAGTCCTTTTTCGATTCGAGCTTCCAGAGTGATAAGGACGACTCCAAGTCGGTCTCGGGATTTGTCTTTACCCTCAATAGAGGGGCGGTATGCTGGAAAAGTTCCAAGCAGGAAACCGTGGCAGACTCGACGATGGAGGCTGAATACATCGCTGCCAACGATACTGCCAAAGAGGTTGTCTGGATGAAGAAGTTCATAACTGAACTTGGTTTGGTTCCATCCATTGTGTATCCAATACCTTTATATTGTGATAACAATGGAGCGGTGGCTTTGGCCAAGGAACCCAGGTCCCATCAGCGATTCAGACATATTCTAATGCGGTATCACCTGATCCGGGAGATATTTGATCGCCGGGAGATCGAGGTCAGGAGAGTTGACACGAAGAACAGCACTGCGGGTCCACTCACGAAGGCCATTCCCCAGATACAGTTCGAGAGACTCTTTGGGATGTTGGGTATGCGATACTACAACAGCTGGCCCTACTGCAAGTGGGAGATTGTTAGTTGTATGTATGCCCTAGAGGCCATTATTGTACATATGATGTATATTATAGTGGATGCTTGGACATATATAGAGAGGACTTTCTTGCTCGACATGATAGTATGCTATCTGGTTGCTCTTTATCTTAACATGTATACTTGTCTCTTGATACTGTCTCATGGTTACATGTTGGTAAAGCCCTTAGGATGTATACTTGACTACCAGGATTATGATGTAGATCATACTAGTGGGTCCATTGTAGTCCATAAGTTCATCCTTTAATGTTCCTAGTCGTGGGTGTATCGAGACAGGGCATCGATATACCAGAGTAGACTAGCGTATACGCTTCTCGACCCATAAGAAGGGCGATGGATGATCCCATATCCATTGGTGTTTGACATCAGATATGGTATACGGGTGCTCAGTAGAGACTGAATACACTGGACGGACTCACCGAGAACTCCTAAATGGTATTATACCTGACGTCAGATAGCAGTTCTCTGGTGACACTGTTACAGGTTAGTCTGTAGACCCGAAATCGTCATAGAGTCTTGTGTGATTCCCACCGTGCTTTGATTTCCACCTTACCATGTTCAAGAGGACGTGCAAAACGATGGTTTTTGGGTACATTCCCGAGTCACGTGGAAGCAGTGAGCGATAGGAGGGGATTTCGTCTCTCCCGGTATTGGGGGTAGATATCGTGCTGTGCTCGATTGGCTATAACTGGAAGTCCCTGACCAGGGCTGATTTGGAGATTTACTGGTAAGTATTATCAGTAGTTTCTCAGCCCGTTATGAGCCTCGTATCGGCATGAATTATTTAGTTATTGGGGTCTGACGTTTACCACCCTAGACTTGATATGCGACATCTTAGACGAAGAGACCGGACTATACGGTAGTGTTACTGACAGGCTTTACAGGAGCTAGAGCGGGCTTGCTTGTTGATCTTCTGATTGCTCAATACCCGGGTAGCCGTTACGTCCAGCTAGTACCGCTGACAGCTTGAGGATGCTTGATATGATCATCACCTACTGCCGGCGTATGGACGAGTCTTTAGAGTCCTACACAGAGGTTTTACTGGCTCAGGCAAAACGAAGTAGGAGCACATATGTGATATGTGCGGGACCGAGATTAATACGAGTATGTGATACCGTATTCTATTCTCGCGATTTTTGTATTGGTCGGTTATACGTGATATAGCCGGGTTATCGAATTATGTGTTGATTCGATAAGTTGATACATATAATATTAGTCGGTTATATGTGGCATAGCCGGATTATTAAATCAAGTGTTGATTTAATAATTTAGTGTATAATTGTATATTTGATATACTAGTTTACATTAACTAATATTAGCTCACTTAAGCATTTATTTTTCTCACATGTGCGCACTTAATAAATATGTGATATATATTAATTGTGTTTTATTTATGTGTCATGGTTGATGATACAAGCAACATGGCTGTATGAGACTTACATCATGATAAAGATAATGTAAGGTTTATTTATTTATAGTAATTCAATTATTAGTTGGAAATTTGTCACATGGCATGAAGCTTTGAGAAGCTTGGAGATCCATTGACTTAGTCCACTATTTTTTTCTTACACTAGATATTTGTTAACCCAACCATTATCTAAACTCATGGTTAAATCTCTACAAGAGACATATTAGATATTTTCTCAGCCATGGTTGCCATTCACTCTCTTCTCTATTATTTTGCTTCTTCTTCCTCTTGAGATGAGAGAGTTCTCTAGGTTTTCATGAGAGGTGATAAATTAGTGAGAAAAGTAATTCTAAAGTGAGCAAAAATCCTACTTCATCATGCTCTACTAAATTAGCACTTTGGTGTAGGATGTTAGCTTCACTAATCCCACATTAGTGAAGAGATAGCTTGGGTTGGTGACTTTTCGACGTAGTTCATTTTCGGCCACGAAGACTTTGTGCAAGCTCATTGCTTTCTTCTTGTGGAGCCGTTCAAGAGTCCGCAAGATCACCACTTGGAGCGAAGGGACTAATACAAGAAGCTAAACAAGTGAAGGACCGGACTACAAAAGTTGTAATCCGTACTCACTTAGATGTAAAGTAGTTTACAAATTGTATTGTCTAAATCTTTAGTTAAGATTCTTGGGTTAGGATTGTTTTGTACGGCAAATTTTTGAAAATGGCATGGACGATGCCTCCCGAAACCTTACTTTGTGCCAAGCAATCCTACACTTATATGATACATATTGTATATATTTTGGACGAAATTGGTGTTGTTTGCTTGTTCACGATAATTTAGATTGATATCGTATTCTGTTTTATATATATATATATATATATATATATTATGTGTGAGATGTTGATTATGAATATTTATGTATTTGGTTATATGATGTATATATTATTGTGCACAGGGCGGGGAAAAAACATGAAGCCTTTTTTTAAAGAAAAAACTGATATTTTGTCCTTACAGATTAATCCGTAGGTGCAACGTTTGCCCTTACACAGTTAGCCGTAGGGACAAAATATCAGGATACCTGATATTTTGTTCCTATGGACTCAATAACAGGGGTTAAACTTGCCCCTACGAATTTATCTGTAGGGACATTTATCTGGACCTACGGATAAATCCGTAGGGGTAAGTACCAGGCCCTACGGATAAATCCGTAGGGACAAGTATTTTATTTTATAAATCAATAAATTAAATAAATATTTTGTCCTTATGGATTAATCCGTAGGGATATATGTCCCTACGGAATATGGCGTAGAGGCAATTATTACTTCGTAGGAGCGTGTTCAGGACGAAAAGTTGCACCTGCGGCCTTTGCATCTACGGGGTAATTTTGTGTCCCTACGGATATATCTGTAGGGGCAGTGGTTTGTCCCTACGGCTAAATCCGTAGGGGCAACCTATTATTGTAGCAATGTACAAAAGATTACAAACTATCTACTTTAAGATCTCTAATGAGATCTAATTTCTTCTCTCTCAAAGTTCTCCTTCAATGGCTTACTTGATTTCTTATGGAGACGTCTTTTCGCCTCTCTTAAATCTTATGATCAAGCTCTTTTAACTTAACCCTAGCAACCTATTGATACCCAAAACAAATTTGAGTTATAACAGGATTTCCTTATTTAACGAAACTGCTCTGATCGACCCGAAAGTCTTTTGAGCCGGCTCAACATAAATATGAGTTGTCTCATATGAACAGAGAAGAATCGCTAATTCCAATAGTGAGGCGTCTCAAAGTTATCGTGAGCCGTCTCGGAATAGAGTTGAGCCGGCTCAAGATTGTCATGAGCCGTCTCAACATCTATACAAGACATCTTCACAACAATAATTCTCTTCCCGGCGTCTCACATGAGTCAAATGAGATTCAACTCAACCAACAGGAGCACAAACGTGAAACTTTTATTGTTATCAGAATCTTCAATGCAATCTTTTATATAATATTCAATTTGCCTTTACAAAGATTTTTGCGAACATTTCCCTTTTATCTCCTCACCGATGACTTACGCAATCAGCAGCCTAAATGATGTTACATGTGTTAAATACGTGTCTGTACCAATTAAATACGTGTCTCTACCAAATATTTAAAATTAAAGCTACAGTGTATACATTTCTATCTATAAATTGTTAAGCTAGAGATCTAATATTAATTAAGAAAGCCTTCATTTCCCCTGCATTAATGGCCTTCTCCGTTTGCTCTGTGATGGAGGTCATTTTCGGGTCTCCGTCAGATGTTGTCTTCCGTCGATCTCCCGGTGGACTCTGGAGGTGATCTCCTGTTGCGTGTGGATCTCAATGGGTTTGAGGAGATTGGTGATTTGAGGAGTTTAGCACCGAATACCTGCAAAGAAGTCCCAGGTGGTTTGGTACCACCGAGGACCCTCCGACGATCAAGTTAGTACAAGATCTCATTGGACCATTGGGAAATTAAAGGAATATATTTAAGGGAATAATTTTTAGATGAGGGTTCATTGGGCCAAGATCTGGACTTGATATGCAGTGGTAATTTTTTTTTAATCCTCAATTAAATAGCAGATACGGCGGAAATCGAACGTTGGCAGCTCTACTATCATATTAAATTTTCGTGTCACTCTATACATCAAAACTTTGAAATTATGAGGACGGTTAAGTGAATATATTTTATAATCTGTTTAAATATCTTTGTTGTTTAGGTGTTGCACCCAGCACACATTTAGTTTCCTTAGGTTGAGACAAATGTCAGACCTTCTTCATGAACAATCCAAAGTTTCAGATATACTTATTCATATCTATTCATTAGACTTTCATTTAATGGTTAATCAAATACGTGCCAAAGATAGTAATAAACTTCTTTTGTTTCTTAAGCTAATTAAATTACAAAAGAACTACTTTCTTCAGTTGATTTGAATCTTCAACATTTCCACTATAGGGGAAAAAATGGGGGTAAATTGATATAATTAATATACTATTAAGCTTAGGAAGCAATTAGTAACTTGTTTGCACGACCATACTATTTATAGAAGAAAAATACTATTTCACCAACGATTTGGTCATTGGAAAGGAAATCTACTTATTATGTTTGCAATGGGTCAATTTAAATTATCTTTATTAAGAATATTGCGTCTCACACTGTAAGAAAATGACACCTGTTTCGCCGGGCATTACCCGACGGAATAAATGGTTGCCCGACGAAAATACTTATTCCGTCGGCTGATGTCCGACAAAATAAAATGCGACGAATGGACAGTAGTATTGCATTAATTTTCTTCTTCCCCAAACATGCCATAATTTTTTTTATCATTCTTATCAAGAAACCTAGAAGACATTCATATGCAAAACTAATTTCTGCATGATAAACCATTTCCATATGAGTTTGAGTTACGCTGACGGAGTATTTCCTCTTCTTTCTTTATTATCGGTTTTCTAATTATAATCATCTAAAATCATGCTTGGTATCGTAGGATGATAATCTCGGTAACGAGATAAAGAAGCTAAAGGAGGAGGTTAGGCATATGCTTGGCATTGAGAAGGAATTCGTTAAGCAACTTCAGCTTGTAGACACACTGCAACAACTTGGACTAGCACATCACTTTGAGAATGAGATCGAGGATGTTTTGACCGCCATTCACTTGAGATCACTTGATATAATAGACATGATAACGGTGGAAGATGATATTTATTCCATGTCTTTGCTATTTAGGCTTCTGAGAGAGCATGGGCTTCATCTCTCTCCAGGTACTTCATTGCTTTCCCTGTTCAAGTAATTAATACTAAAGTTAAACTTCACCTTTATTTATGTTTTTGTTATCCTCTTGATGGTATTCTCCTAATGCAATCCTTTTTGAAGATAAAATTATTGACATTGGGGTTGTATAAATCAATAATGATAATTCTCTTCTAATAAATTTGAAGTGACCATTTTAATTCATTTTGAATCAATAAAGATAATTCTCTTCTGATAAATTTAAAGTGACCATTCAATTCATTTTGATTGTAAATGTTTTCAATGGCTTCAGAGAAGATGATGGTAGCTTCAAAGTTTCGCTTTGCAATGACATCGAGGGGATGCTAAACTTATATGAGGCCTCCTTCCATTCCATTGAAGGAGAGAATCAAATGGATGAGGCAAAGAATTTTGCAACTAAATGTCTTAGAAATGCTGTCTCAGGATTGTTACTGGAACCAGCGATGAAAGAGAAAGTGGATCATGCATTAGAGATACCCCTGCATTGGAGGGTGCAAAGGCTACATACCAAGTGGTTTATAGACGAGTATGAGAACGAACAGAGCATGAACCCTTCATTGCTCAAATTGGCCAAACTAGATTTCAACATGCTTCAAGGAATTTATATAAAAGAACTCAAGGATCTATCAAGGTGAGAAAATGCGCATGCTTTAACTCAACTCCCTTGCTCATCTAAAGAAGGTCGGCATTTAAATTACCATTGAAAAGAGAAATGCATTTTCTATACGCTTCTGCATGTTGAGTATCCCTTTTTAGTAGGAAATCCCTTGATTTCTACACAAAATCATTTTTATAATTTAATCCACTTAAATGCACACTGAGATGGATCTCATACCACCTGAAATTCCCAACAACTGAACACTATGGTAAAGTGGTAGTTCTTAGGAAATATGTAATAAATGCTTGGTCATAAAACTTATCAAATAATTCGTATCGCCTTGTTTATATTATATAATCGGCACTATTTTATGTGAAAATATTTGGATGATGATACAAGCCTATTTATTGATTTTTCAAATATTAGGTGGTGGACCGATCTGGGTCTCAAAGATAACCTAGAGTTCGCAAGAGATAGATTGGTAGAGAGCTATTTGTGGACAGCAGGATGTGTCTTTGAGCCAAAATTTCAAAGAACAAGAGACGCGATAACCAAAACCGCTTGACTCATAAATTCTATTGATGATGTTTATGATATCTATGGCTCATTGGATGAACTTCAACTCTTTACAGATGCTGTTGATAGGTAATTCAAAAATAATAGTTTCATGTCTTATTTTGGATAACTAATGAAAATCTATTTCACAAATTATCGATATTTCAGATGGGATGCAACCCTAATCGAGCAACTTCCAAATTATATGAAAATTTGTTTTATGGCGCTTTTCAATACTACGAATGACACAGTTTATAAAACTTTAAAGCTCAAGAGAGTCAACGTTCTTCCCTACCTGAAAAGAGCGGTAATGCATAGTTTGTGGCTTTTGTAAATTGTTATTAAAAAATGCATCAGAATAACTTACCAATTCTTTTTTTTCTTATTTAAGTGGGCAGATTTGTGTAAAGCATATCTAAAAGAGGCTAAGTGGTACCATGAAGGATACAAGCCTACTCTAAAAGAATATTTAGATAATGCTTGGATTTCAATATCTGTGCATCTTATACTAACTATTGCTTATTGTACTCATGAGGATATATCAAAGGGTTCCCAAGAATTATTCAGTTTTTATCCACTTGAAGTCTATCATTCCACCATGATACTTCGTCTTTGGAATGATCTAGCAACTTCAACGGTAAGAAATCCTTAAAGCCTAAGCCATATGCAACATATGTTCATGGTGTTTGTTCATAGATTTGAATGTCATTTAAATTATTGTTTCATGTAAATTATCTTGTTGTTTGGCTCAAAACAAAGGTGTGGTTTGGACTAATTTCTAAAAGCCTATCCAAGCTTTTTCTATCATGCAAACCCCCTAAACTTTCATGTTGTTAGTTTATTTTCGTTATTTTCAAAAGGAGAGAATGAAAATTAGTTAATGTGTCGTACAAGACATATTTTTTGTTCACGATCTTCTCATAATTTTAGTTTTCTTACCAAATTAGAATATTTTCCCATCCGAATTCTTCTCTAATTAAACACAACCACCAACCCCTCCTCCTCCTCCTCCTCCTCCTCCTCATCTATATTGCAATTTCGTAGTTTCATCAAGGTTTTTTCTATAGGGCAGGTTCAATTGACGGTGAAGTTAAGGTTGCAATTAGAGGATACTTCTAATTTGAATGAATTTGTGGAAACCCCTAGGTCGTTTCCTACTTTCCAACCATTACGTCTACCCTTGAATCCTTCTAATCACTCGCCGTCACCAACAATTGACATATTCGAATGTCTTAGTTCTCACTAGAGTTGATTATTCGACCATGAATAAAAGCGAAAGAAAGTTCTGGTTCAGTTTATGAAGGGTTAGTTAGGTCTTTTTTTCCGACTGGGTTAATAGTTGCTGGTCTAAAAGTAATGGTAAAGTACATTGGATATTGCAAAATGATAGAAATTCAATAGGATTCTAGGGATTAGGCCAATCAGGGGGTGTTTCGAGGAAATAAATCTTTTTAAAATATAGATCGTTTTAACTAATAGGTTATTGGTCAAAAAGACTATCAATAATCATATGAAATTAATCTATATATGATCATTACAGCAAGCATTATCTTCTTCACTCCTTGTTCATCGTTCATGATTGAGTTTTTGTTGTAGGCGGAACTTGAGAGAGGGGATGTTCCAAAGGCCATCCAATGTTACATGCATGAGAGTAAGGTTACAGAGGCTGCAGCTCGCGAGTACATCCAAGAGGTGATCGATTCCACATGGAAAATGTTGAATGGTGATTGCATCGTTAAATCCCCATTAGGGGAATCCTTCAAGAAAGCAGCACTAAATATCCCAAGAATGTCACAAGCCATGTATCAATATGGAGATGGGCATGGATTACCCGGCAATACCAAAGATCGGGTCATGTCCATGTTAATTGAACCAATCAAGCTCCAAAATGTTGATTTTAAGGCTTCATTATGAACTCTTATTGAATGTTGCAGTTTACAAAACCAAATTATTGCAAGTCATGAATATTTAATGTATTAAATAGTTTCTTAACTTTCTTGTTTAATTTATCCCTAAATTTAGATGGACTCTTATACGTATGCTATTTTAGCTGTCATTGCATGCCTATATCTAAGGCTCTTCTCTGTACATTGCAAAATACATAGAAATACAGCAATTGCTTCCTTATTTCAATTGTTTCATTGGATTAGTCTGTTGTAATAATTTTATCTGGCCCGAGATCAAGAACCAAAGCCCAAAGTCCGAAGATGTTGCAGCCCAAGGCCCAGGAGAGAAACCCAAGCCATCAAGCCCACGAACAAGCCTAACAGCAGCACAAGAATCAATCCCGCCGTGGCTTGAGGAAGTTTTGTCCTCATTGTGCGATGTGGGTTGCTTGCATGGTGCAAGCCCCCCTCTAGAGCCATTGGATGGGCTCCCCTTGCATCTTGCATGCAAGGGGAGCCCATCCAATGGCTCTAGAGGGGGGCTTGCACCATGCAAGCCCATCTAGAGTAGTTTTTTCCGGGGGTTGGGAACACATGGCTCACGCGGGTTCGCGGAAGGTACATCGCACAAGCTTACTGGTACAATTTCCACTGCTTTCTAGCTATTTGATTCATAATTTTATATTGCGCATGCAACCACATGCTTATAGGAAATTATATATAAACCTTGTGGGCTCCTATAGAATATAAACACTTGAATTTGTTTGGTCACAAGGACAGTTTTGTTGCTATCCTCATAACAAGTGGTACTAAAGAGATTGAAGAAGACGATTACGATATTTCGGATTATTAGAAAGATAGGCTCTACACATTATAAGATCGATAAATTTGATGGAAGGAAAAATTTCATTCAATGGAGATTGAAGACGACGGCAAGTTTGAAAATACAAGGAGTGAAAGTTTCTAATGCCCTTACCGCTGCAACCGTGGCCAATAAGGTATTAGTTAGTTGTGTCTACTCTACAATGAAAGTAGAGAGGCGGAATGCACAAAAATAAATTTTCAGCGAGCACAATTAACAAAACCTCAAGTGCTCAAACTATAACCCTAAACTAGCAACTAGGATGAGTTTAACTACTATGAAAGAAAGTTATACCAAAGAGATTCGTGTCCTTCGGTCTTTAAAACTCTTCTATCTTGTGCTCCTTGTTGGATATAGATTCCCTTAAGGCAATTATTGTAATTGAAGGAGGAGCTATATGAGAGAACAATCTCACTCGAGATAATAGTATGCTATCTGGTTTGTCTTTATGTTTCATGTGATGCGTTTTATTTACTATCACGTATTGTTTAGATATGAGATAAAACCCTAGAATTTTGCTTGACTATCAGCACGATGATGGAGATCATACTAGTAGGGCCTGAGTTGTTGATAAGCACATCCTCAAATGTCCCTAGTCGTAGGAGTATCGAGACTGAGTATCGGTACTCCAGTTTATACTAGTGTGTATGTTTTCTGTCCCGGTTGGAGTGTGATAGCTAATTCTACAGCTATTGGTGTTTGACATCTTGGATTGTATACAGGTGCTAATTGGATGAGTTACACTGGATGGACTTACCGAGAACTCCAAGTTGGTAATATACCAATGTTAGGTAACAGTTCTCTTGTGACATATGTACAGGATAGTCCCTAAGACCTGAGATCGCCATAGTGTCTTATGTGTGTTCCCACTATACTTAGACTTCTACCCTACCACGGCTCAAAGGAGTCGTGTAAATAGGTTTTTGTTGGGTATAGTCCCAAAGCACGTAAAGGTAGTGAGCGTTCGAGAGGATTCGTCTATCCCGGTATAGGGAATTGATATTACGCTGTGCAGGACATGACTACAACCACAAGTCGATAGCGATCGCAGTGGAGATAAACTGATAAATGTTATCAGTTGTATCTCCGGTTGGTTATGAGTTCTCTGTCACACGATTTATCGAGTTATTGGGTCTAACAGATTCCAAACCCTAGACCCGATATGCGACACTCTTAAACGAAGAGACCAGACTATATTGTAATGTCACCGATAGACTTTGCAGGGTTCTAATAAGCATGCTCGTTGACTTTCTTTCATTAAATACCTGGATAGCCGTTATGTGCAACTTGAAAGTGTTTACTAGCACAGCGACGGGGTTTAGACGGGCATCACACATACAATTTTTAAATTTTCATGGTGCTAATCAACACTATCCAAATATCTAACTAGAAGTTTAGGGTTTAACTATGATGATATCATAAACTAAGAGAAGGAAATGATGCTACAACCTTTGATGACTATGTCCTTCTCTTCTAAAGCTCCGGGTTGTAGTCCACGCGACTTCACTAGGCTCCATTTCAAATTGGATCGAGCTTGCTCCATGACCTTCGTGCCGAAGATGATCCACCCGAAGCTCCGCAATCCAAGCAATCTCTTCACTAAGCTTTTTAGAGAAGGAAACACGCTACACTTGATCGCTAATCAAGTGTAGGATGGTGAAGTAGGGGTTTTGTTTAGCTCACTAGATATTATTCAAGCCCCATGGTTCACGTCACATATGAGGGGTTGGGACTTGAAACATGAAGATGAAGATGAAGAAAAGAGCTAGAGAGCTCAAGTGAAGAAAAACTCTAAGTGTTGAAATGAGAGAAGTATGGCTCCACTAAAAAACTTGACTCCTTGAAGCATCCAATATCCACACATTAAAATATAGAGTCATGCTTCAATAGTAAGTCAAGAGAAATAAAATATTAGATAAAGCCATGGTTTCCCATCCCTCTTTATTTTCCACCTCAATTCTATTTTCTAAAAATAGAAAATACACCATGCTTCATTATATATATATATATATATATATATATATATATATATATATTAATACACACATATATATAAAGCAAATAATTAGTGAGCTAATAATATTAGTTAATATATAATTATATCAAATATACATATATATCATATTATTAAATCAACACTTGATTTAATAATCCGGTTGTATCACATATAACCGACTAATATCATTTATCTGCATATCACATTATCAAATCAACACTTAATTCGATAATCTGGTTATATCACATATAACCTGACTGATAACAAATAACTGCCAGATTAGAATACGGTATCTCATACTCGTATTTAATCAGGCCCCCGCACATATCAACATATGTGTCTTACTTCGTTTCGCTTGAATCAGGAAACTTCTGTGTGGGACTCTAAAGACTCGTCAATACGCCAGCAGTAGGTGATGATTACACCAGCCACCCACAAGCTGTCTGCGGCACTAGCTGGACGTAACGGCTACCCAGGTATTGAGCGATTAGAAGATCAACAAGCAAGCTTGTCCAAACTCCCATGAAGCCTATAGGTAACACTTACCGTACAGTCCGGTCTCTTCATCTGATATGTCGCATATCGAGTCTGGGGGTGGTATCGACAGACCCCAATAACTTGATAAGTCATGCCGATGTAAGGCCTATAACCGTATGAGAAACTACTGATAACACTTACCAGTAAATCTCATCAACAGCCTTGTCCAGGGACTTACTGTTATAGTCAATCGAGCACAGCGCAACATCAACTCCCTATACCGGGAAAGACGAAACCCCTCCTATCGCTCATTGCCTCCATATGACTCGGGACTGTACCCAAAATCCACCTGTTTGCACGACTCGTTTGAGCCGTGGTGTGGAGGAAACCAAACCACAGTGGGAATCATACAAGATTCTATGACGATCTCGGGTCTACAGACTAATCTGTACCAGTGTCATCAGAGAACTGCTATTTGACGATAGGTAAAGTACCATCTAAGAGTTCTCGCGCGAGTCCTGTTCGGTGTACCATTCTCTAATGAGTGTACAATCTTTGATGTCAAACACCAATAAATATGGGATCAACCATCGCCCCATACAGGGTCAAGAAACGTACACACTAGTCTACTCTGGAATATCGATACCCTGTCTCGATATTCCCTCGACTAGAAACAATTGAAGGATGTGCTTGTGGACTACCCAGGTCCCAGTAGTATGATCTGTATCATAGTCCTGATAGTCAAGCCTACATCCTAAGGGTTTTATCAACATGTATATGAGAGACAGTATAATAATACCAGTGAACATGTTAAAATAAAGGAAATCAGATAGCATACTATCATGTCGAGTAAGAAAGTCCTCCATATATATGTCCAAGCATCCACTATACCATACAATAATGGCCTCTAGGGCATACATATCACTAACAATCTCCCACTTGCACTAAGACCAGTTGTTGTAGTATCTCATACCCAACATCCCAGAATGTCTCTCAATTAGCATCTGGGGGAGGGCCTTGGTGACTGGATCCGCTGTGTTATCCTCAATGTCAACTCTCCTGACCTCGATCTCCCGGAGATCTACTATCTCCCTGATCAGGTGATACCGCCTAAGAATATGTCTGGATCACTGATGGGACCGGGGTTCCTAAGCCAAAGCCACAGCTCCATTGTTATCACAATACACAGGTATTGGATGCTCAATGGTAGGAACCTCACCAAGTTCATCTTATGAACTTGTTCATCCAGACAGCCTCTTTGGCAGCATCGCTGGTAGCGATATATTCAGCCTTCATCGTCGAGTCTGCTACGGTATCTAGCTTAGAACTCTTCCAACATATCGTCCCTCCACTTAAGGTAAAGACAAAACCCAAGACCAACTTACTGCCATCCTTATCACTCTAGAAGATCGAATCGGTAAAGGTCTCCACTTGGAGTTCACCGTTACCATACACCAAGAACATCTCTTTAGTCCTTATCAAGTACTTAAGAATGTTCTTCACAGCTGTCCAGTATTTCTCCCCTGGATTTGTTTGATATCTACTCACTACACCTAGAGAGTAAGGTACATCTGGTCTGGATTAGGACAATCCCAACATCCATTTAGATCTATCTCTATAGATCTATATTTCCAGGATGTAGGAGGCATCACTTAGATCTTTCATGAAGAACTTGTGTGATAAGAAGAGCTTGACCGAGTGTAGCATAGGAAGATCTTTTCCTATCAAGAGCATGTCATCTACGTACAATACGAGGAAGACAACCATACTCTTTACAACCTTCTTTTATGTCACGTCCCGAAAGTACGGAACATGACCAGCACTTAAACTACGAAACGTCTCGAGGCGTACGTAATCTAAGTAAGCCGAAAACCCAGAAATCCAAACCAAGAAAAGCAGTAGAGTGAAGGAAAACCAATTAAAATCAAGTATTTTTAATAGCATAACCCGAATTATGCGTTTTTAAAAACATCAAATATTTCCTGAAAATTTCGGCAGAGTCTCCTTTGTAAATACTGGCTCCCAAACGGGATACAACATGAATAGTATACGAAATCAATAAAAAGCATCCCCAAGCGGGAGCTAGCTCTTCGTCAATCGACGGTCACAACCACACAAGCAATATAATATACAACGCCAAGGGCGAGGATCAAAACTCAAAAGGAAACTCAAAACAACAAGAAATCTGCAGAAATATAACGCGCGACTCTAAGGTCGAAAGAATAACATCACTGGTCTCTATCTCAAAAATAAATACATGTTTGGTAGATGGAACTTCTAGATACAACAGAGTAATAATATACAAGGTATATAATGAGAGGTACGATACAAATAAATACACCTACTAGCAAATCACCCGGAAATGGAAGTAGTGCCAGCAAAACCGTAATGAAACCTGTACGACAAAACCTGCAAGAAACTGTGGCACAACGGGGGTAAGTTGCCAACTCGTGAGTAGAAAAACATCTACGAACAGAAACCGCATGAACAACGCAATCCTAGGTCAACGATCATAATATATCCTCAAATATATATAATATGCAGCCTATAACAATGGCTAGGGTAAATATCTAACCCGAGTGTAATCCCATGTGCCCGTGTCAGTGTCTCAGGTAGCAATGTATCATATGGATGATGTATGAATGCATGAAACAGAATGCATGTACTGAAGAAAACTGCTTTTATAAATTAGTGAGATTTCTGTATTTTTAAAATGAGGTATCATAAATGAAATCAGCATAAACAGTGCCTAGCATCGACACAAAACAGTATCCAAATATCTCGATATCTCTGTGTCGCAATCTCTATACCTCAATGTCTCAAAATCTCAATGTCTCAATCACAATATCTAGGGCGTCGTCAGTCCAGACCGGCCCCTACCATCAATCTCAAGACCACGACGGTATCCTCCGGATATCCGACGCGTCGGGTAAATTCACCGGTCGGTAGTGCTCCCCTGCCAGGCTCAATGCCATCATCTGCGATCCTCTTGCCCCGGGGTACCGCACCGGGTCCACCATGTACCCGAAACGGTTCCTCCATCTCCTCGAATCGGGTCTCGAAATCTATCAGCAAACTCATGGTGGACGACTCATACATCATGGGAAAACCGCACATTTTATTTAAAAAGAGAGAAAAGAAGTTTATATAAGTTTTGCGGTTTTCCCCCAAATCCAGAAAATCTCATGGAAATCCGAATCTAAATCATCAATAGCATGTAAAACCATGAATATCGGCATGAGAATCCATGAATGCGGCATAACAATGAATAACAGTATGCATGAAGTAGCAAGTAATAATTACAATGTCTAAACTAACATATAACGCAAGTATACTAATATCATGTCTAAACTATTAGCTAACAACCTATGTCAAATGAAATAGTATTTTCTAAAGTGTTCGTGACACGGCAATTACCGATGAAGATGTGTGTGAGCCGGCAAGTAAGTGTACGTGGTACATACGCGTCATCGGTAATGGTGCTGGTGTCCTAACAGCATGATATCAACAATAGAATATGAAACATAATATAAGTATGCGATGCGGAGCGAACAACAATAATGAGCGGGAGCTAAATACTAGACACAAAGATAACAATCTATATTTAATATAAATATAGTCTAACAACTACACTAAACTAAAGGGCTAAGCTAACTGGCTACTGAAGGTAAGGAAACCGCCTAACACCTGAGTCGATATATATATATATATATATATATATATATATATATATATATATATATATATATTAGTCGGTGATCCCGCCTCGATAATATCACATCCGATAGCATATCTATAATCAAATATTCCCAAGTCAAGAGCGCGGATCAAACATCAATATATAGCTCGTACGTAAATCCATCGTATGGCATCCCAAATCTGGGTACGGGTCAGTATCGTATTCATCAAATTAATCATTTGGTATCCTCTTTATCAAAGATCATAATCCGGGGTACTGATCTACATCTAGTGGGGTACTGATCTACGTCTAATACGATACTAATATCATCAATCTAATCATGATCCGACTGCTGATTTACAGCCTCATACAAACCGATATCATCATCATCATATATCGTCATAAAGAGGTATACATCGCCTAATGCGACCTGTTATGAATATCTTAACATATCTTATCTCATATCACGATCATAAGCCAACCATTCAATGTATAACACTATTCACCCGTGTCGTCGTCCTAAGATTCGCTATAACATCAGGACGTATCTCAAGTACGAATCCTGCCATATCACCGTTCTCGCGGTCTCAATCAAATCTTATCGACCCATCTCAAATCCCAAATACTATTCTCAAATCTAGTATGTGAACACATAGTCCCATACCCATGTGAACACATAACAAAATAATCCCATAAAGACACATATGAAAGAAGAATGTATGCAAGTATGTGTGTGCGTGTAAATGTGGTGCAACCTCTACTCTAGATCTCGCAACACTAAACCTATCCAATCACACCTAAAATCTATCTTTATCATCGATAAAGTCAACAATATATAATCAATATATATGTGTGTATACGTATTCATAAACATCACCACGAACTGCGGGGGTGCTATACGCCATCCACCCGACTTCTCCCCGTAGATATAAATCTACTCACCTGGTCCTCACTCGCCGGTGCCGACGTCGCCACGCGCTTGCTTGTCGTCTCGAAGTCCACATGGGGTAGCTACATATCATAACGCACCGTATCGCATTAAAACCAAATTCGAAATCGAAACGGCATACAAAAATTAAATCGGCATGCGTATCACGCATAGGTCAAAACCTATCGCCTACGCATGCAAGAATAGTCAAACCAACTCTCGATGTCGATGTACAAACGTCAAACCATCGAGAAAACCCAAACACACTCATTTGCGCATCCACGAACACTAATTATAATATAAAATAGGTTAAAATTTACAAAAACCCCAAACTCACTTTAAAAGCCATTTTTCCGAAAATCTAGCAAGCAAAAATTACCCGTTTTAGTACAAAACTCGACGTTTAAACAAATCTAGCGGTCATAATACTTATTAAACATCTTAAATAAGTCATACAACCTATTTCAAAAATTAATCTCATCCATTCTTATAAAACTAAAAAATTCTAGTTTTGCAATTTATCTAATTTTAACAATTTCGAGTGAAAATGCACAAAACAACTACGCTTGGTTTTGCATGATCCAAATGCATTAAACCACTCATTATAATATTAATAATGACATGAAACTTTAATTATATTTAATCTAAAGCATTTAATAATTTTCCAAAAACCCTAGTTAGCAAAATAGCTTAATTAGTAAAATTTTAAAATAACAATTAGCAAACTAGTTACTAGGTAAGATTTTACATGCCATAATATGATAAATTATACACTTAAACCATATTCAAATGATATAAAACCCTAACTTGATCCATACCCAATTCTAGAAATTCCAAACTTGCAACTAAAGCCTAATTAACACTTAAATAAATTAGCTTTAAGAAATTAATTAACAAATTAAGCAAAAATGGTTAGAATTTATACCCAATAAATTTGAAGATCCACAAGCACACACATAGCCTCCCAAATTGGAATCTTCTTCCCTAGATCCATGCAATTTTGGCTAATGAGAAATGGGTAGGAGTCGGATTTTGATTTTGGTGAGGTTTTACTTTGATTTTTTGACAATTTTTGTGGACTTTTGGAGAAGAAAAGAGATGGGGACATGAGTGGGGAGGAGCTGCTGAATTCCAGCAGTGGGTTCGGCTTTGAGGTGGGGGGGGGAAGGTGAGAGAGTGAGGGTGTTGGTTTCAAAGTCAAAGATAAAAGTCAAAAGCCCATTCTTATACATTCTTTATCCTTTCATTTCCTTTTCTTCTCTTGTTTTCTTTTCAAACCAAATAGAAGTGTGAGATGGAGGGGGACAGCATGGGCTCGGCCCAGAAATTTTGGGGATGGGTGTGGGTTTTGTTTGGGTGAGAAACAAACATAAATGTTATACCCCACTTCCACTTACACTAATTTCACCAAAAAAAGTCTTTGTCTTCAATATTTTCTAAAATCGATTAACAACTTCATTTCATTTCAAAAACAACGTGTTAAAATTTTGTTTAATGTGTTATGATGCACAAAATTTGTTTCAACTCATTCCAATTTATAATTTTCCCTAATTAAATGTATTAGTGACGGCTTAAAATAATATTAAAATAATTATTTTCGGAAAATTTTTCAGAAAATTTGAAATTTCACTAGTGGCTCAATAAACATTAGCAATTACATAGCTAGAATATGTATATTTAATTTTATAATAAAAATATTTGTATTATGACTTTTTACAGAAAACCCCCTCATTTTACCGATTTTCCGAAATTTCACCGAAACGATTTTCAAAACGTTACAATCTTCCCCCCTTAAAGAAATTCGGTCCCCGAATTTAAAATTAAAACTCCATCCAGCATCCCGCAATCATCGGAGTCATGGTGAAGACACAATGTCTAAATCCAAAAATGAAAATCAACATGATATACATCATTAAAACATCTGGAAGCAATGCATGCCAAATCTTCTTCAAATCGCTGTGCGATGCTCGTAGCACTGCACAGTGGCGGACGTCTATTGTAAGAAAATAACTATATATATATATATATATCCTTTGTTTAACATATACGTTCCGCCGTTTTGGAAACAATTTAGAAGGGTCTCCTTGTTTTAAATTTTTCGTGTCATATCAGACACGTAGGTAGATACTGAGACTATAGCTCGCTTTTTGGAAATCTCTTCAATAACTATCAATGCATGCAAAATATATTCAGGTACCGTCCTTTGACTAGTCCTGCTCAGTACAAAACCTCATAGCACTCATCATAAAAACGTACTGCTCCATAAGAAATCAATCCCAAAATATGCATATGAATACTACGTGGATCTGGTGCGCACGGAAATCAAAATCCATATACGTGCCATACAAGTGCACAGAAACAAGATCTAAGTGCATCGGGTGTGCACAAAGCATCTGTCATAGGCAACGTGTGTGCCTGAAAGCAAAATCAGGTGCATCTGACATGCACGAAAAATCTCGATTTAGTGTATCTGGGGTGCACCAAATCGCATCTCAAAACATGCACTCAACATGCGCGAAAATCCAAGGTAGGTGCATCTATCATCCACGAAATCATGAAATCCAATATCAAGCGCCGAACATGCGCAAAATCCAATCAGGTGCACAAGGTGCACAAAACCAATATCGAGCATCATAATCGAAATCGAAGTCCAGTGCATCTAAGTGCACAAAATGCGTATCACTGCACTGCAAGCATATGTGAACTATACCGAGTGCCATAAACCAAATCGTATGCGTATATACGTACAAAATCAACTCAACTGTATGGAACCCATAAAATCATAAACGTGAGAAACCAAGGCACGAAAACGAGATCAAGTGCAACAACTGTGCAAAAATCGCAAATACTCAGCAAGTGCAACCATGGTCCATGAAAACTGTTAGTGTATATGCCCTAGGGGCCATTACTGTATCATACTAGCTTGTATATTACTTAATGGAAGCTTGGGATATTCACAGTTGTATAAACAATCTTGCTCAAAATGGTAGTATGCTACTTGGTTTGTTTCTACTTCAATGTGTACATGTGTTTATTTTATTATATTACCTATATGCATTAGTGGAGCCCTTAGGATCTTTGCTTGATTACCAGCGTTGTGATGGCAGTCACACTCGTGGGGGCTGGGTAATCCATAAGCACATCCTTATACAGATCCCTAGTCGCAGGACTATCGAGACAGGGCATCGATCCTCTGGAGTAGACTAGCGTATGCGCTTCTCATCCCAGCAGGGGAGACGGTCTGTCCCACAGCTGTCAGTACGTCGTACTTGAGAAAGTATGCGGGTGCTCGTTAGGTTACGAGTACACTGGACAGGACTCGTCGGGAACTGATTGGTTGGTATTATACCTATCGTCAGTTATCAGTTCCCAGGTGACATGAGTACAGCTTAGTCCGCTGACTTGACACTGTCACTTCGCCTCGAGTGTGTTCCCACTGTACTTTGATTACTACCCTACTACGGCTCAAAGGAGTCATGCAAATAGGTAGTAGTTGGGTGCATTCCCGAAGCACTTGGAGGCAGTGACGGTTAGACAGGATTCGTCTCTCCCGGTATTGGGGGTTGATATCACGCTGTGTCTAGGAGAGCCATTACACGAGTAGTCCCTGGCCAGGGCAAGCGAGATATACTGGTAGGCTTCCAGTGTTATCTCAGGGTGTTTTGGGCTTCACTCCGACACGACTTGTACCGCTATTAGGGGACTGACGTTTACCACCCCCGTAGGCCCGCCATGCGATGTATCAGACGAACAGACCGGACTGTACGGAGACTGTCACATTCAGGCTCAGTAGGAGTTCAGATGGGTTTCACCTCGTCAGTCTTCTTGTCGGCATTTACCTGGGGACTGTTACGTACAGCTAGTGCCGCTTGCGGTCTGTGGTTAAACTCACTGCCAGCGTAGTGTCGAGTCTTTAGAGTCCCACACAGAAAGCTATTCGCCTTTAGGCAAAAGAGTAGAGGTCGCATGGTTTTGCGACAGGTCGCATGGTTTTGCGACAGGGTTCGGTCACATCCGTGCACTTGTGCACGTTTAGTGTCCGGACAGTTAACACTAGCGGGCTTTGGTTTAAGCCAGATCCTAGTGTACGTTTTGGGATTGATTTTATCTCGTATGTATTCGTGTTTCTCGGAACGCGGATGCGGGTGTGTATGCACAGTTGACAGAGAGACAGAGGCAGAGGATTCTCATTAGGGTTGTTGACTGTTGACCATTGACTTTTTGTTAAACCCTAATGAGAATATGATATATGATTAACAATAATATTAATTAAGTATTATGGTGACATGGTTGTTGAGGGGTTGACTTTGTTGACCGGTTGACTAGGTTGGACTAGTTGACCATCATCATGACAATAGCTATCATTTTATGGCAAAGACTTTTGCTTGCTTGTTTATCTTGTGCAAAATGAGTGCATGAAATGATATGGTTATTTTGACTTAAACCATCACATAATACTTGATTGCTATTATTGGTTATGATGGCTTTGGATTATGAGAGCCAAGAGAGAAAAGTCTTGCTCATTCTCTCATTTCCTTTCTCTCTCTTGGCTTGAGCTCTCACCCTCTTCCTCTTGCTTTCTCTCTTTCTCTAGTCTATGGTTCACTTGTCTCATGTGTTGAGAAGCAAGAAGCATAGAGAAAAATCCCAACACACTCTTCTCTACTCACTCTAGTTCACAAGGTTTAGCAAACCGAGTGAACTAGTTTCTTCAAAGTTCGAAGAGGAAGCCAAAGGTAGAAGCTTTCGGGTGGATCGATCTTCGGCGCAAGGAGACGACGGGGTGAAGCCGATCCGTACACCATCAAGAGTTGAAGACGAAGGAGTTAAAGAAAGAAAGGTATTTTGGGAAACGCCGCGGAAACGCGGCAATAGAAAAACAGTGCAGAGAACACATCACAACGCCGCGGAAACGCGGCAATAGCTTGCTATTGCCGCGGTTCCGCGGCCGACTTATCTCTTCTCTGGATCTTCTTTACTGCAGTATACTCAGTGGGGTATTTTGGGAGTTTTGGTATATGTTTTTTCAGCCCAGATTTTCCAGAAAGAAAAATTTGTTTTTGGGGCTTTAAAAACCGTATTTTGATCGAGTTTCTAAAGACTTAAGCTGACGGGTATTTATCTGTGATGTGATATTTGTATTGAACGTCTGCTAATCGCTATATGTCGATTAGTGGGGGTTATACAAATCTGTGATCTGTAATGTTGCTGGTATGTGTATATGAATTCATTGGATTGTCGCGGGTGAATAGCCGGGGGGTTGTGAGACGAGTGTTTTCTTTTCTTTCAATTCATGTAATTTTGTAAATTGATGTAATAATTATTTGTATGACCGCACAACCGGGTTGGGGTTGTAGCCGTCATTGTATAATTTCTTTTTACTGTTTTTGCTCCTAGGATAGACCCATGGAGGGGGTGCACAAACTACCGGGTATCTCGAAGTGCCGAGTGGCCTACTCACGGTGTTGAGTGAGGTTGCTCCGCTTCGGGTACTTGGCGGGTAGTTTGCCGCACCCGTAGGGGTCTTGGGTGGGGTATTGGCTATTCACCGCGACCGTGTAATCTTCTTTTCGTTACAGGCTCGTACGAATTGCGGATTCCTAGTATATCCAATGTATTCATCTGTGATCTGAAATGGCTATCATTGCAATATATATCTATATATGATATTATTTAGGCGTTGCTTATGTTTTAAAGCCGCGCTAGCCCAGCCCCCGCTCTGTCGTTAGTTAAGTAACCTAATGGGTAATGACGGGGCCCCGTGGCGAATGCGAATGGCATAAGCGTACGTCATATTTTGGTTGTTTTCTGCAATGGTAGGATTAAATGATGGGACGCATTAAAAGAACTAATGCAAGAAAATAAATCAAGTAAAAGTCGTTGGAACACTTTTGAAAAACCACTCAGTTCTTTTCAAAACCAACTTTTAAATGCGGAGCTTGAGCCACTCCTTTTAAAAGCTATCTCGTTCCATCGATTATATCAAGTTCACTACATTCACGGTTTCGCCAAAACCATTCGTAGCCCTCCGTCGTTTCACATGAATAGTCAATAGTATTCAAGCTATGTTTGTTGGCCAAAGTCAAGGCATAGTGATTGGTAGCTATTGGGTATTCATGTGCAGCATAGATAGATGCGTTGGTTTGGAACAGTCGTACTGCCTTGTTGACCAAAGTCAAGGGTAGGTACGGGTGGATTCAAATTAACCTGGAGAATGACGGGTAGAACTTAACATGTGACTTATGATTTGTTGGCCAAAGTCAAGGTCATAAGAGCATGGGGCAAAAATCCACATCGGGAGTTTCAAAAGAACTGAAACTTGCTAGTCTTGCATACCATTTGGAGTGTGGTGATTCTGGTAGGATTCCTTCAGTTTCGTCACGCGATGATATTTGGATCCCGATCCTACTGTGAGTATATGCTACTCCTCGGGAAATTTCTCACTTAACGATCAATGCTATAAACCAAGTAGGTGTCTAGAAAGGTGTTAGCGGGGCTACGCTCACAGGGAAAAGAGGTTATTTAATTAAGGAACTTCGCGAAAGCGTTGGAAAACCTCCCTCGAAGTACCGACACCAGCCTGGCCGAACGGTTAAGTAAGAATTGTACGGTGAGATTGATCCTGACTAATTCTTCCTTTTTGGTTTGAGGAGGGATTCGAGAGACAGTGGGAGCCATCCTGTTTAGACAAACTAAAAACCACTCTAAACTTGCAAGAGCATCATGCTGAGTGTTTCTTCTCTCTCTCCTAATTGCAGCGACCAATCGACAAGACTGGACTTAAGTTACTTCTAGATAAAAACATACTGACAGGGCCAAACTACAAAGATTGGCTCAGGAATGTCAAAATGGCAATCACTTACGACAAGCTGGGGTATCTTCTTACCACCAAAGCTCCCCCTGTCCCAGGTCCCACCTCCAGCGTCGCGGATAAGGAAATCTGTAAGACTTGGGAGATCGATTGCGCGAAGGCCAGGTACCTCGTGCTTGCCTCTATGGATAACGAACATCAGAGGAGGCATAAGAATATGGACCTCGATTCCATATTTCTCCATACAAAAGAACTGTATGGAGAGCAATCTCGTATCGCAAGATACGAAGTGTCGAAGAAGTTATTTTCGGCAAGGTTGGCCATCGGATCATCGGTAGCGGAACACGTGCTTAAGATGATTGGCTATATAGAAGAGCTCGCGGACCTTGGGACCACGTTGGAGAATGAGCTCTATACGGACTTGATTCTCCAGTCCCTTCCTTCCACTTACGCCCAGTTTATACTGAACTTCAACTTGCAAGAAAAGGAAGTTGAACTTTCAGAACTCCTCAACATGCTGAGGAGCACAGAGGGCACCCTACAGAAATGTAGGGAAACATCCACTTTGTTTGTAGGACGATTTTCTTCTTCTAGGTCCAAGGTGAAAGCCAAGGGAAAGAAGAAGAAAGCCCCCGCCAAACCAAGGGGCGGTGTTAGTAAAGTGGATACGAAGGGAAAGGCAAAAGCAACAAAGAAAGTGGGGAAGCTTGTGGATAAAGAAGAATGCTTCTATTGTCATAAGAGTGGACACTGGAAGAATGATTGCAGGGCTTGGAAAGCCAGAACACAGGAACTGAAGCAAGTTGCGGCTTCAGCTTCAGGTGTGTATGTTATTGAAAACTGTCTATCAATAAACTCTACTTCCTGGGTATTGGATACCGGATCAGGATCTCATATCTGTAATTCTTTGCAGGCGTTGAGAAACCGTAGGGTTTTGAAGGCAGGTGACATGACCCTCAAAGTTGCAAACGGAGCTAGCATGGATGCTAAGGCCGTGGGGGACTATCACCTGGGGTTGTCAGATGGACACGTTTTGGTTTTGCGTAATTGCTTTTTTGTACCCAACGCAACTTGTAATATCATTTCTGTATCTTTGATTTCTAAAGAAGGTTATGAATTTGCGTTTGTAAGTAATGTTGTAAACATTCACCTTAATCATGTTCTGATTGGGTCAGGTACATTAAGCAATGGTATATATGTACTAAACCAACCACAGATTTTCAATGTCCAGAATACACACAAAAGAAAGTCTCCAGATATCAATCAGACTTTTTTATGGCATTGTAGACTGGGTCACATCAATGAGAGAAGGTTGACTAAGTTATATACAGAAGGATATTTGGATCCGTTCGAATATCAATCGTATGCCACTTGTCAATCCTGTCTCAAAGGAAAGATGACAAAGACTCCGTTCACTGGATACGGAGTAAGAGCGAGCGAGCTCCTGGGACTCGTACACAGCGACGTGTGCGGTCCAATGTCTACACATGCGCGAAGCAGTTTTTCTTACTTCATTACTTTTATGGATGACTTTTCAAGGTACGGATATGTCTTCTTAATGAAACATAAGTCCGAAGCCTTTGGAAAATTCCAGGAATATAAGAATGAAGTAGAAAAACAAACCGGCAAAAGTATTAAAACACTAAGATCTGATCGAGGTGGAGAATACTTAAGTGCCGAGTTCCTGGATTACTTAAAAGAGAATGGAATTCTCTCTCAGCTTACTCCTCCATACACTCCACAACATAACGGTGTATCGGAGAGACGGAACCGAACCCTATTGGATATGGTACGGTCCATGATGAGTAACACTGAGTTACTGCGATCATTCTGGGGGTATGCGCTAGAATCAGCTGCATACCTTTTGAACCGAGTTCCCACTAAGACTGTGCCTACCACACCATATGAGATGTGGTGTGGGAAGAGGCCCCATCTTAATCATATTAAGACATGGGGATGTCCAGCTTTTGTCAAAAAGCAGCATGCGGACAAACTCGAGGCACGCTCAGTACAGTGCAAGTTCGTGGGATATCCAAAGAATTCCAAGGGATATTTCTTCTACTGCGAAGAGGAACAAAAGGTTTTTGTTTCTCGTCATGCCTACTTCTTGGAAACTGAGTTTTTGGAAAACCAGATAAGTGGGAGCACAGTAGAACTGGAAGAAATTCCAGAACCACGAGCTATTACTGAAAGCTTAGTAGAACCAGAGGGTTCAAAAGAACAGAACATTCCTACGCCGCTCCGTAGGAGTAGTAGGCAGTCTCATCCGCCCGAGAGATACTACGGTTTTCTCATAGACGGGGATAGAGAGGATTGCATCATATATTATGATGAGCCTACTAGCTTCCAGCAGGCCGTTCAGAGCGTTGACTCGGTAAAATGGCTGGATGCAATGCGGACCGAAATGGAGTCCATGTACACCAACAGAGTATGGACGTTGGACATTGCTCCAGAAGGGGTAAAACCCGTAGGATGCAAGTGGATCTTCAAAAGGAAGAATGGTGTAGATGGACAGGTTGAGACCTATAAAGCTAGACTTGTTGCAAAGGGTTTTCTTCAAAGACCTGGTTTGGACTATGACGAAACCTTTTCTCCAATGGTTATGCTGAAATCCATTCGGATCCTTCTTGCCATTGCTGCCTTCCACGATTATGAGATTTGGCAGATGGACGTAAATACCGCTTTTCTAAATGGAAATTTAGAGGAGTGTGTCTATATGGACCAGCCAGAGGGTTTCATTCAGAGTGGGAGCAGCGGAAAGGTGTGCAAGTTGCTTAAGTGCATCTATGGACTAAAGCAGGCATCGCGGAGTTGGAACATCTATTTTGATGAGACGGTCAAAGAATTTGGCTTTATCAAAAATCCAGATGAACCATGCATCTATAGTAGATTTGTAGCAAGAACTGTCGTATTCCTCGTTTTATACGTGGATGACATTCTTCTGATAGGAAATGACATTCCTATGCTACAATCTGTTAAGGGGTTCTTATCACACAGGTTCTCCATTAAAGACCTGGGTGATGCCTCATACATCCTGGGGATCCGGATCCATCGTGATAGATCCAAGAGGATATTAGGACTTTCACAGTCCAGGTACATCGACACCATACTGAAAAGATTCAGTATGGAAGATTCCAAGCGCGGTAACCTACCGGCTTGTCATGGGATCACCCTCTCTAAAGAGATGTCTCCCAAGACTGATTTGGAAAGGGATCGCATGTCTATTATACCCTACGCTTCTGCGGTAGGCTCTATAATGTATGTGATGTTGTGTACCAGACCGGATGTAGCTTATGCACCGAGTGTGGTAAGCCGGTATCATTCAAACCCTGGGGAGAAGCACTGGATAGCGGTAAAGAACATTCTCAAGTACCTGAGAAGGACTAAGGAGATGTTCTTGGTGTATGGCGGAAAAGACCTCCAGATCGAGGCCTTTGCTGACTCCAGCTTCCAGAGTGACAAGGATGATTCCAAGTCCATGTCGGGTTTTGTATTTACCCTCTATGGAGGGGCGGCGTGTTGGAAGAGTTCCAAACAGGAAACTGTTGCTGACTCGACTATGGAAGCGGAATACATCGCTGCATCTGATGCCGCAAAAGAAGCCGTCTGGATGAGGAAGTTTTTGAAAGAACTTCAGGTGGTTCCGTCCATTGTTGATCCAATACCTCTGTATTGCGACAACAACGGGGCTATAGCTTTAGCGAAGGAACCCAGGTCCCATCAGAAATCCAGACACATCTTGAGGCGGTATCACCTGATCAGGGAGATCGTGGATCGCCAGGAGATCTGTTAGTTGTATGTATGCTCTAGAGGCCAGTATTGTACAGATGATGTATATTATATTGGATGCTTGGACATATATAGAGATGACTTTCTTGCTCGATATGATAGTATGCTATCTGGTTGCTCTTTATCTTAACATGTACACTTGTCTTTTTAAACTGTCTTATAGTTACATGTTGATAAAGCCCTTAGGATGTGTACTTGACTGCCTGGACTATGATGCAGATCATACTAGTGGGGACACGGTAGTCCATAAGTACATCCTTCAAGGTCCCTAGTCGTGGGTGTATCGAGACGGGGCATCGATATACCAGAGTAGACTAGCGTATACGCTTCTCGACCCATGAGATGGGCGATGGATGATCCCATATCCATTGGTGTTTGACATCAGAGATGGTATACGAGTGCTCAGTGGAGACTGGGTACACTGGACGGACTCGCCGAGAACTCCCAGATAGTATTATACCTCACGTCAGATGGCAGTTCTCAGGTGACACTTGTACAGGTTAGTCTGTAGACCCGAGATCGTCATAGAGTCTTGTGTGATTCCCACTGTGCTTTGATCTCCACCTTACCACATCTATAAGGGCGTGCAAAACGGTGGTCTTCGGGTACAGTCCCGAGTCACATGGAGGCAATGAGCGATAGGAGGGGTTTCGTCTCTCCCGGTATTGGGGGTTGATGTTGCGCTGTGCTCGATTGGCCGTAACAGGGAAGTCCCTGGCCAGGGCTGATCAAAGATTTGCTGGTAAGTGTTACCAGTAGTTTCTCGACCCGTTATGAGCCTCACATCGGCATGACTTATCGGTTATTGGGGTCTGACGTATACCACCCCTAGACTTGATATGCGACATATCATACGAACAGACCGGACTGTACGGTAAGTGTTACTGGTTGGATTCACAGGAGTGTGAGCGGGCTTGCTCGTCGATCTTCTGATCGCTCAATACCCGGATTGCCGTTACGTTTAGCAGACCGCTTGCGGCTTGTGGGTGCTTGATATGATCATCATCTGCTACCGGCGTATTGACGAGTCTTTAGAGTCCTACACAGAGGTTTCCTGGCTCAAGCGAAACGAAATAGGAGCGCATATGAGATATGTGCAGGACCGAGAATAATGCGTGTATGTGATACCGTATTTCATTCTCACGATGGATGTATCGATTGGTTATATTCGATATGACCTAGTTATCGAATCATTGATTCGATAAGCCGATACATAGAATACTAGTCGGTTATATGCGATATGACCGGATCGTTAAGTCAAGTGTTGATTTAATGATTTAATGTATAATTATATATTTGATATATTACTTTGCATTAGCTAGTATTAGTTCACTTTATATGGATTTTCTCACTTGATGTGCAAGAAGTATATGTGATATACTTTTGTGCACATATTTGTATCATGTTTGATGATACTTGATCATTTAGTTAAGTGTATAGAATTAAACCATGGTTAATTTGATAATTAGGGTTTTGCATATTCATTTATTTATTTATTTGTTTATTTATTTATTTGGAAAAGATAAAGATGAGAATGGTGGCTTTCTTTGTTTCTAGTTGAAGCTTCATGAAGCTTTGACTTCTTAACCATTCTTGTCTTCATGCTTAACCCTAACCCATCCAAGTAACCATGGTCTATTCTCTACACTCAACTATGGTTTGCTTATGATAAGTATTGAATTATTTTTCATTTTAATTGAACACTTATCATTCTTTCTTCTTCTTCATCTTCTTCTTCAAGATAGAAAACTTGATGCCATCAATGGCAACTTGAGATCTAAAGTGAGAAATCCAATTCCAAAGTGAACCCACCTCCTATTTCTTCACCCTCTACCTCTTGCCAAGTTGTTTTGGGTGTTTTCTTCACAAGTTTCACAACTTGGTGAAGTCGGAGCTTGAACTTGTGAAACCTCGACGTAGATCATCTTCGGCATAAAGCCGACGACCTAGTCCGCCCAATTCTCCGATGAAGCCGACGTTTGAGTTTGGGATTCGAGATGGACAGCGAGAGGATGCGTACGTGGAGCTAAAGAAGTGGAGAACCGGATCTACAAAGGTTGTAGCCTCTCCTTTAGTTAAGATGTTAACTAGTTCCGTTTATCGCCTAAATTTCTAGTTAACGATCTAGTCTAGGGTTTCTCGGCACCGTAAAATTTGAAATTGGCATGGTTGATGCCTTGTGAGACTTCATTAGCGTGCCTAGGAACCCTACAAGATCGAGGTTCGTAGGGTTGCTTCAGAAGATAACACTGCAGATCCATTCACCAAGGCCTTGCCCCAGACTCAGTTCGAGCGGCTGATCGAGATGATAGGTCTTCGATACGCCAGTACATGGCCTTAGTGAAAGTAGGAGATTGTTAGTGTATATGCCCTAGAGGCCATTACTGTATCATACTAGTTTGTATATTACTTAATGGAAGCTTGGGATATTCACAGTTGTATAAACAATCTTGCTCAAAATGGTAGTATGCTACTTGGTTTGTTTCTACTTCAATGTGTACATGTGTTTGTTTTATTATATCACCTATACGCATTAGTGGAGCCCTTAGGATCTTTGCTTGATTACCAGCGTTGTGATGGCAGTCACACTCGTGGGGGCTGGGTAATCCATAAGCACATCCTTATATAGGTCCCTAGTCGCAGGACTATTGAGACAGGGCATCGATACTCCGGAGTAGACTAGCGTATGCGCTTCTCATCCCAGCAGGGGAGACGGTCTGTCCCACAGCCGTCAGTACGTCGTACTTGAGATAGTATGCGGGTGCTCGTTAGGTTACTAGTACACTGGACAGGACTCGTCGGGAACTGATTGGTTGGTATTATACCTATCGTCAGTTATCAGTTTCCAGGTAACATGAGTACAGCTTAGTCCGCTGACTTGACACTGTCACTTCGCCTCGAGTGTGTTCCCACTGTACTTTGATTACTACCCTACCACGGCTCAAAGGAGTCGTGCAAACAGGTAGTAGTTGGGTGCAGTCCCGAAGCACTTGGAGGCAGTGATGGTTAGACAGGATTCGTCTCTCCCGGTATTGGGGGTTGACATCGCGCTGTGTCTAGGAGAGCCATTACACGAGTAGTCCCTGGCCAGGGCAAGCGAGATATACTGGTAGGCTTCCAGTGTTATCTCAGGGTGTTTTGGGCTTCACTCCGACACGATTTGTACCGCTATTAGGGGACTGACGTTTACCGCCCCCTAGGCCCGCCATGCGATGTATCAGACGAACAGACCAGACTGTACGGAGACTGTCACATTCAGGCTCAGTAGGAGTTCAGATGGGTTTCGCCTCGTCAGTCTTCTTTTCGGCATCTATCTGGGGACCGTTACGCACAGCTAGTGCCGCTTGCGGTCTGTGGTTAAACCCACTGCCAGCGTAGTGTCGAGTCTTTAGAGTCCCACACAGAAAGCTATTCGCCTTTAGGCAAAAGAGTAGAGGTCGCATGGTTTTGCGACAGGGTTCGGTCACATCCGTGCACTTATGCACGTTTAGTGTCCGGACAGTTAACACTAGCGGGCTTTGGTTTAAGCCAGATCCTAGTGTACGTTTTGGGATTGATTTTATCTCGTATGTATTCGTGTTCCTCGGAACGCGGATGCGGGTGTGTATGCACAGTTGACAGAGAGACAGAGGCAGAAGATTCTCATTAGGGTTGTTGACTGTTGACCATTGACTTTTTGTTAAACCCTAATGAGAATATGATATGTGATTAACAATAATATTAATTAAGTATTATGGTGACATGGTTGTTGAGGGGTTGACTTTGTTGACCAGTTGACTAGGTTGGACTAGTTGACCATCATCATGACAATAGCTATCATTTCATGGCAAAGACTTTTGCTTGCTTGTTTATCTTGTGCAAAATGAGTGCATGAAATGATATGGCTATTTTGACTTAAACCATCACATAATACTTGATTGCTATTATTGGTTATGATGGCTTTGGATTATGAGAGCCAAGAGAGAAAAGTCTTGCTCATTCTCTCATTTTCTTTCTCTCTCTTGGCTTGAGCTCTCACCCTCTTCCTCTTGCTCTCTCTCTTTCTCTAGTCTATGGTTCACTTGTCTCATGTGTTGAGAAGTAAGAACCATAGAGAAAAATCCCAACACACTCTTCTCTACTCACTCTAGTTCACAAGGTTTAGCAAACCGAGTGAACTAGTTTCTTCAAAGTTTGAAGAAGAAGCCAAAAGTAGAAGATTTCGGGTGGATCGATCTTCGGCGCAAGGAGACGACGGGGTGAAGCCGATCCGTACACCATCGAGAGTTTAAGACGATGGAGTTAAAGAAAGAAAGGTATAACCCCCTAACCGAGTAGTTAACAACTCCTAGTTAGGTTGTTAGGTAGATAGTTTAACAAATATCCATTTTGAGTCCATGTTGCCGCCTCTAGAAAATCGTTTTTCACCAAATTCCCTAAGCCCGTAAGCACCGGGAGAGGTAGCATGGACTTACAGTGGTATCAAAGCCTAGTTAAACACTACCTAACATGTTAGCATAGTAACTAGAAATCCGATCGGAGAAAAAGTCCCGAAATAAACCCGGAAATCAAACTTGCTGTCGATTTTTTAAGTTCTGTAAAAATAATAAATCATACTTTAAAAATCGACTCAGGGTTTTTATAAGATACTGTAGAAAAACGGTGCAGAGAACACATCAAAACTCCGCGGAAACGCGGCAATAGCTTGCTAGAGGGCCATTAAGTCGAGTTAGGGTTTCATTCTTCTAGAGGGTCCATAGAATTGCCTGCATGTCTTTCTGAATACTTTAAACTTGGAATAATAGGTTGCTGACATTTGATCGTCTCTGTCGACTCTCAACGTCTCCGCGTGAAGTCGTCTCTAGCTGGAATCAATCTATCTGATGACCTCGCATCGGGGTAGCGAACGAACCACATGTCCTAGTCATTCATCCTTGGTGACTAGCGACCTTCTATCATCTCTTAGTACAACTCATACTGCAATAGCTCCAAAATCTGGGGCGATATCTCGTCTTTCGCAGTAATGACTGGCTCACTCGCCTGCACGCTGAACAGTTCCTCAATCATCAGGAGTAAGCAATACGCCAACGGTCATCAAAATCTGGCTAGCCTCTATCATTGGCTCAATCCTCTGGTACTGATCGGCACGTCCGAGAAATCTCGTAAAGGCGATCCGCCAAACGCTCATGGCACGAAAACATAGTAAAAAAACACATCTCCGCAATCGTGTGTCGCCATAATTAAGCCCTGGTCAGTCCTCGTTCGTGATGAGCTCGTGCTGACCGCAACTCTAGCCGTAGCTCTCCCTGCCCGTAATCGTGGCAGCAAACCGTAACTGATACCGATGAGGCTAGATTAGGAATGAATATGATACTGAGCAAAGAAATGTATATCCTAAGGCTCCTTAAGTGGAGTAGCGTATCGTAAGTATGCCGCGGAACATACCATAGTACGTCACTCTACTTTAGTCACCTATTCCATCAACCAAGGGTCATCTTACGCTCCGAAGGTAAAACCTAACGCTCTGATACCAACTTTGTCACGTCCCGAAAGTACGGAACATGACCGGCACTTAAACTACGAAACGTCTTGAGGCGTACGTAATTTAAGTAAGCCGAAAACCCAGAAATCCAAACCAAGAAAAGTAGTAGAGTGAAGGAAAACCAATTAAAATCAAGTATTTTTAATAGTATAAGCCGAATTATGCGTTTTTAAAAACATCAAATATTTCCTGAAAATTTCGGCAGAGTCTCCTTTGTAAATACTGGCTCCCAAACGGGATACAACATGAATAGTATACGAAATCAATAAAAGGCATCCCCAAGCGGGAGCTAGCTCTTCGTCAATCGACGGTCATAACCACACAAGCAATATAATATACAACGCCAAGGGCGAGGATCAAAACTCAAAAGGAAACTCAAAACAACAAGAAATCTACAGAAATATAACGCGCGACTCTAAGGTCGAAAGAATAACATCACTGGTCTCTATCTCAAAAATAAATACATGTTTGGTTGATGGAACTTCTAGATACAACAGAGTAATAATATACAAGGTATATAATGAGGGGTACGATACAAATAAACCCACCTACTAGAAAATCACCCGGAAATGGAAGTAGTGCCAGCAAAGCCGTAATGAAATCTGTACGGCAAAACCTGCAAGAAACTGTGGCACAACGGGGGTGAGTTGCCAACTCGTGAGTAGAAAAACATCTACGAACAAAAACCGCATGAACAACGCAATCCTAGGTCAACGATCATAATATATCCTCAAATATATATAACATGCAGCCTATAACAATGGCTAGGGTAAATATCTAACCCGAGTGTAATCCCATGTGCCCGTGTCAGTGCCTCAGGTAGCAATGTATCATATGGATGATGTATGAATGCATGAAACAGAATGTATGTACTGAAGAAAACTGCTTTCATAAATTAGTGAGATTTCTGTATTTTTAAAATGAGGTATCATAAATGAAATCAGTATAAACAGTGCCTAGCATCGACACAAAACAATATCTAAATATCTCGACACAAAACAATATCATAATTAGATGGATTTAAAAAAGATCGAGAAGGTTTATGTTGAATCAATTGGATTTGATCAAAAAAACAAAAAAGATTTAAAAGATTACGAAAAGAAAATGGAGGAGAAGGTGGAAGAGAAGGAGGAGGTGAGGGGGGAGAGAGAGAGAAAGGGAAAAGAGAATGGAGACTAGGGTTTGGTAGTTTTGATTTTTAATTTTTGTTCCATCCAAATAGATGGGATAATTTTTAAAGGTGGAACATTTATTTTGTATATAAAATAGTTCTACATGGAACATTTTTTCTTTTAGTTTCAGTTTCATTACATTCACGACCAACACCAAATTTATAATTTTTAATTCCTGTTCTAATTGACTAACACAAACTATTATATTGTCCCGGTATGTTTCAGTTTTAACTCTTTGTTCGAATTGACTAACCACCCTTTGAGAAATAGTGGAAGCAATTCGTCATGGGTTTGCAGGATTAGATGCGAGCTTCTACCCAACCTAAGTAATATCTTCTTTCCTTTTGTACTTGGTGTGTTCTTTTTCATACTTGTTGCATTTGCGTAGTTGCTGCGATTGTTCTTTTTTCATTAATTTCAATTCATGTGTTTCGATCATCCGCTGCGTACTTTGGTGTTATCATCATAACAAGTGGTACCAAAGCATTTGTTACGATATTTCGGATTATTAGAAAGATATGCTCTACACATTATAAGATCGATAAGTTTGATGGAAGGAAAAATTTCATTCTATAGAGATTGAACATGAATGCAAGTTTGAAGATACAAGGAGTGAAAGTTTCTAATGCCTTTACCGCTGCAACCGTGGCCAATAAGGTATTAGTTAATTGTGTTTACTCTATAATGAAAGTAAAACCCACTGTTGCCGGTCCCAAGTCTGGATGAGAAAGGGTGAGGGTTGTGGTAGGCTTGTGACAGCCAACGTAAAACTTTATCGCATTCTATGACATGAACCATAATAAGAATATCGTTGCGGCGTCCCCTACTCAGCGACGCGCTACATCGGATCCCGGGTGTAGTGTTAAGTATGCAAGGGTTTCTAGGTCGTCGTCTAGAAATGGCGCGCTACATTGGACCCCGGGTGTAGTGACAAGTAAGCAAGGGTCGTCGTTCAGAAACGGCGCGCTACATCGGACCCCAGGTGTAGTAACAAATAAGCAACGGCCGTCGTCCAGAAACGGCGCGCTACATCGGACCCCGGGTGTAGTGACAAATAAGTAAGGGTTTCATAGGATCCGTCTATCTTCCTGGAACATAGGTTCCCTCACGGGTAGACTAATAGAATTAGTGGAGGTGATGATTAGGAGGAGAGTTGGTATTATGTGTTTGCAAGAAACTAAGTGGGAAGGTGAAAAGAGTAGAGTCATAGAGCCTTGGGGTTATAAGCTTTGGTATACGGATAGAGATAAAAATCGTAATGGGGTAGGCACAATTATAGATAAACGGTTGCTTGAGGATGTAGTTGAGATTAGGAGAAAAGGTGATAGAATTTTACTGGTTAAGCTTATTCTAGGTGGAGAGATCCTTAATGTTATTAGTGCTTATGCACTACAGATAGGTCTTGATGACGCTAGTAAGTGTCTATTCTGGAAGGATTTAGACGAGATGGTGCAAGGTATACCTAGTGGAGAGAAGTTATTTATTGGTGGTGATCTTAATGGACATGTAGGTAATAGTCGTAGTGGGTTTGATACTCCATGGAGGTTTTGGTTTTGGACAAAGGAATGAAGTAGGTGACTCGATTATAGATTTTGCCTTATCTTATGACTTGATCTTAGCAAACACCTGGTTTAGAAAAAGAGAGTCCCACCTTATCACTTTTAGGAGCGGATTAAGTGCTAGTCAAATAGACTTTTTCCTGACGAGAAGAATAGATAGAGGTGTCACGACCCGAAGGTACGGAACGTGACCGGTAATTAAATTACGAAGCGTCTAGAGGCGCAACGTAATCTAAGTAAGCCGAAGCCCAGAAATCTAAATCATATAAAAGAAGAAGTAAAGGAAAACATGTAGAAAAACAAATTTAAAAGCAACATCCAATTTTCTCAAAAATTTCGGCAGAGTCTCCTTTGTAAAAATTGGCCCCAAATGGGTACAAACAAGAATAATATATATACAGCAATAAAAAGGCATCCCCAAGCGGGAGCTAGCTCTACGCCAACAGGCGGAAACAACCACACCAAGCACAATAATATACAACGCCAAAGGGCGACGCTCAAAACTCAAAAGGAAACAAATCCACCAGATACCATAATAATACAAGCGTGACTCTAAGGTTGAAATAAATAACTGGTCTTTTAAACTTATCAAGTAATACAAGTTTGGTTGATGGAGCTTACTAGATACCAATGAAATAATAAAAGTACAACGGCGGTCCTGATACAAGTGAACCAACCTACCTAGAAAATCACCCTGAATGAAATGATGTGCCAGCAAACTGCCAAGGAAATCTGTACATCGAACCTGTAATAAAATTTGGCACAACGGGGGTGAGTTGCCAACTCGTGAGTAGAAGACATCTGCGAGAAGAAATCGAATGCACGACGCTGTCCTAGGTCATAATAATATACTATTATATCACTAGTCATCTAGTAATGGCAGGGTAATAAACTACGCATAAGTACAAATGCTCAGTGCTCTTGTCATGCCTCAAATAGTAATCTGTCATGTGAATGAGTATGCAAGCACCATGAATGTAAAACAATCAACCCTGAAATCTGGATATATTTGTATAAGAAGTCTTTAACTTTTATCATAGTGAAATTTGTATAGAAATCTGAAACATCATCGATGAAATCCATGGAAATCCGCGTCAAGTATCGACACAAAACATGTAAATCTCATGTCTCAATACCTCATAGTCTTAATATCTCATAGTCTCAATATCTCGGGCTCCGTCAGTCTGGATCGGCCCATATTATCAAATCTCACGACAACGGTCGGTATCCTCCGGATATCCGCCGCGCCAGACATCACCGGTAGGTAGTCTTCCCCTGCCAGGCTTATCGTCTACAACTCGATCTTCTTGCCCCGGGGTACCATACCGAGCCCACCATGTACCCGAGACTGTTCATCCACTCCTCGAATCGGGTCTCGAAATCCAACAGAAAACATGAAATCTCATGGTGGACGATACATACATCACGAGAAAACCGCAACTTATATTTCAAAAGAGAGGAGGAGAGAGAGAAGTTTTTATATATATTCATGCGGTTTTCCCCAAAATCCAGAAATCTCATAGAAATCCAAAATCCCAAACTCATGAGTAAGTAAATGGTAAGTGTCGGCATAAGCCTCACAATACTGTATGATGACATGAAAAATGTGAATGCATGAAATGTTTAAGTAATAAATGTAATGTCTAGACTAACACCTGAGAGTAATCACAATACTATATTGATCTAGGCTTTATCTGATTCTATCATAAAAGATAATATGTTCTAAAGTGTACGTGACATAGCAATTACCGATGATGTGTGTGTGAGCCGGCAAATAAGTGTACGTGGGACATGCGCATCATCGGTAATGGTGCTGGTGTCCTAACAGGAAAAGTTTCATATTAACTGCAGAAACATATGTATGAACATGCAATGTGATGATTACAATCTGAATATAAAGGAAAAATGTGTACTAAACACTCATTTGGAATATACATATCTAACTACAACTATATGACTCGAGCCTCAACTAGTATCTATCTAACCCCCTAAGGAACTAAACTAAAGGAACTAGTTGATAGGAAATAAGAATCCACCTAAGGTCTGAATCCATATCTGTAATAGTCGGCGATCCAGCCTCAATAGCGTCACGTACGTAGTATGGCTTCCTCGAATCAAGAGCGCGGATCAATAATCACATCTATGCCTCGTACGATAAAATCCATCGTACGGCATCCTAATATCGGGGTACGGGTCAAGTATCACCTACGTACATCATCATTCGTATAATATCATCATCAAATAATGTCATGATCAAAGGTACTATACTGTAATCGCATACATCCCAATATCATCAATCATATATCATTGTCTGTGAACATATACGTCGTCAATTGTTCCTCAGAAATATCATGTCATATATATCATATCGTAATCAGGTCACACATATATCATATCGTAATCAAGTCATACATATATCATATCATAACCAAGTCACACTGTTCCCCTCCGAACGGCGGCCAAGACAGGGACGTCTTGCCTGAGATTCGGGGCAGATGCTAATTGGTGCTATCCGTCTACCTCTCCGAAGATGCCAAGTTGATTTATGGCACCATGTATCGAAGGTGTAGATTGATACGTCCGATGTAGCAGACTTCGTCAGATTCCCCCTCGCTTGAGGGGTTTTTGATTGTGGGGACGCTCTTCCCTGCAGGCGCAAGCCCCTGCAGTTAATTACGCTATCGCATTGCGGTAGCAACTTTCTCCTTCTCCAGATGATCACTTCGTGTCGTGTGTGTTTATTTTGTGTTTGGTTGCCCGTGGATTGTATACGGAGACTGAGTTATATCGTCATCCGTAGGGCGTGGACTATTCTAAATCCGTATTATCTTAGATTTGGGTTTGGGGGTTGTGTTTAAGGATACGTTAGCTTCATTCGAGACTAAGATTGGCTTAAACGTTTGTTAATGATACGTTAGTCTAGTTTTAGACTAAGATCAACTTAACGGAATCGTTTAGATCCGACAAGAGAGCGATTAGGGGAGCCCTGTTGTTTAGTTTAGTGACATTGCGGTCAATAGGTAGTTTAAGGACATTGCGGTCCATTGTTAGTTTTAAGACGTTGCGGTCAAGGTCAAGGACGTCGTAGTCCGTGGATTTAAAGACTCCACAGTCCGATGTTAGTTTTAAGACATCACGGTCAAGGTTAAGGACCTCGTAGTCCGTGGGTTTAAGGACCCCACAGTCCAGCGTTTAGTTTTAAGACATTACGGTCAAGGTTAAGGACCTCATAGTCCATGAGTTTAAGGACTTCACAGTCCGTATCAATGTGTGGTCATCGGGACCCATCACCTCTTTGAAGACGTTGAGGAATTACAACGCCAAGTATCAAAGGAGTGAAGAGATGCATCCTTAAACCAAGGTAGATTAAGTGATCTGTAGTCCAATTTGGATACTAGGATCAATTATTATATTATGAGCCCATTGGCCCAGTTAAGCTTGCATGGAGGACTTATGGCCAGCTTGGGCTAAGTCCAATCATTTTTGGGATATTGGCCCTCTGTTGATTCATTGGAGGAGAGGCTTTGCCTCTGGAAACTTAGCCAATTGGGCTAAAGCTAGTGTTAAACACTAGAGATCAACAGTGTTGAACACTGGGAAAAGATTGACAAGTTAGTGTTAAACACTAAAAGATAATCAGTGTTGAAAACTGGGAAAAAAGTTTTCAAATTAGTGTTAAACACTAAGCAAATCAGTGTTAAACAGTGCAAATAGAGTTTTCCAAATTAGTGTTAAACACTAAGGAGAATCAGTGTTAAACACTAGATACAGAGTTTTCAATTTAGTGTTAAACACTAAAGCAAGAGGGGTCACGTGGTAGCACGTGAGAGCGCCCTTCATCTCTTTGTTTTGTTCTTCAGATAAGTGTTTAACACTTTTAGTTCTGAAAGCTATCACGTGCGGGCACGTGATGGGGGCTCATGCTCTGGTTTATTAGAATGCTCATTAGGGGTCACGTGGTGACACGTGATGGCGCCCCAGAGTCTCTGTTTATTTCGCTGTTTCTTTATGTGCTTCAGGGATCACGTGGGGGCACGTGAGGCATTGCCTCAAAGTTCTCTTTTATATATCTTCGCAGGAGTCACGTGGTAACACGTGAGGTGTCTGCTTCAGAGTTCTATTCTGTGGGTCTTTGCAGGGGTCACGTGGTAGCACGTGACTCTGATAGTTTTTGAAGTTCTGTTCATAGGGTTAAACCGTAAACTTTAGAGGAATTAAATTCCTGTTTTCTTCTGAAGAATTATATTCTTAATAGGGTTAAACCCTAATTTCTTTTCTTAAGGGAATTAAATTCCTGTGAGTTTGAGAGAATTAAATTCTCAATTAGGGTTAAACCCTAGTTCCGTTCATTTTGAAGGAATTAATTTCCCATAACATAGGGTTAGGCCCTAACTTTATCTCAAAGGAATTGAATTCCTATCATTTTATGAGAATTAAATTCTCTGAACTCAGTTCCTCCTCTGTGTTTTGGATCTGCATGGCAGGATCTCAACCCAATAAGAATTAAATTCTCAATTCATGGGGAGATGTGCACTTTGCAGATCCTCGACCAGAGAAAGAACTAAGTTCTTTTCTTTACATAAGAGTTAAACTCTTTTGAGAATTAAATTATCTTTTTAAGCCTCCCTTTTCTTTTCTTACCTAAGGTTTTCCTTTTGTAGAGAATCAAAAGCTCTATATCTCTCTCTGTGTATCAAAAGAAAAGGTCCAAAGGTCTAATCCAAAAAGTCTCCCCTCTTCTTTTCTTGCTCCTATTTATAGGAGAAGGAAAAGAAGCAATCTGTTTTGTAAATCTCTCATTGAGAGATTTGATTTATATATTGAGAGATTTGATTTATATTTATCATTAATCTGGGCCTTTAGATTGTTAAGTGAATTTTATTCACCATTGGATTTTAAATCCAAAGATATCTCTTTGTTATTTCGGTCAGATTTAGGGGGAAATCTTTCCAAGTTTGAGATTATTCCATAAATTGGTGATATTTAATCACCTTTAGATTTTTAATTCAACAGTTCCAAATAATCCTTCTCTATTTTGGAAAGATTTGAGTGATCTCCTCTCAGAATTTAATTCTGTTAAAGAATAAGGCTTTTAAAGCCGGTCACGTGTGGGCACGTGACCCTTGGTCACGTGTAGGCACGTGACCCCTGGAATGGGCTTCGCTTCTTCTGCGCACTGTTCTCTGGCCGCTGTTCAGCCGTCACGTGCCAACACGTGACCACTGGTCACGTGTGAGCACGTGACCTTTTCTGGAGCTTTTTCTTGAATGCGCTTTGTGCCGCTACTTTAAACGTCACGTGCCAACACGTGACCACTGGTCACATGTGAGCACGTGATGCCTCTTCTGAGTCCTTTCCTGATTTTTAATTAGGGAACAAATGCCCCCACAGCGTTGTTCTCACGTGTCTGCACGTGAGTGCAACGCTGTCTCTTTTGTGGCCGTTGGATCCATCTAGGGAATCGGAGAGATGAAGCGTCTCCATCACATCCTATAAATATAGGGGTCACTTCAGAAGCGCCTCCACTTTGCTCATCTTCCTCCTTGCATACTTTTCTTTCTGAGAATTTAATTCTCCTTTCCAGAGCTTAGTTCTCTGCCTTGAACAATTTTCAGAGTTTAACTCTGTTCAAAAAGAATTCTTTTCTTCAGGTAAAGATCTTTGAACGATCAGAGAACTTTCCCATGTCCTTCTGGATTTTAAATCCATAGCAAGGGTTTCACCCCTTTGAATATGAACCCATTTTTCTTTTAAGTTTTTCAACCGAAATATGAAACCATTTAATCTTCAGCAGTAAATCTCTTTAGGGTTCATCTGATCCTTCAGGGAGATGATGATGTTGGCTGCTTTTTCCGAGGAATTTAATTCCGTTTAAAGAAAATGTTTCTAGGAATTTAATTCCCTTCTCTTAATAAGGAATTTAATTCTCATGAAGAACTCAGTTCTTCCCATGGAGGCTTCTTAGGGTTTTCTTGCCCTAGGTTGTCCTTCTGTAATCAATGAAGAAGAAACTTGCAATGATGTCTGCTGTGGGAATTTAATTCCCTTGATCCTGTTTGATTTGTCGTAGAGTCCAAAGTAGATTTGTCTTCTAGGGGGATGTGTAGGGCCACTTGAAACCCACTGCCTATTTAATGAGGATATCCCCTTTGTGTTATTATGATTTCTTGGCCTCATTATTAACGAGCCGTTAACCTGATTATGTGGGGCCCATGTGTTTTGTAGCCAACGGTCCCATAAAAAGAGTCTGCTGTCGCTTTCTTCAACTGTCTTCATGTATATATTTATGCTCATATATATATATATATTGCTGGCTTCGTTTTGACAGTTTTCTTTTACTTCATTTCAGGTGCAATGGCTTCTGTTCCGTGCTTTCCCTTCACTCGCTCAGAGGCCGCTTTTTCTCAATCACCATCCGATGAGGAAGCGATGGCGATGATCTGGGCTCATGACCCGAACTGCACCAGCTTACTTCTATGGGGAACTTGGTAGTCATATCATCCGAGGTCGCCGGAGTTTCCTCTGTGAAGTGCCGACAGAGCCTACTTTCCCGTTCTTGCCGATGGACCCTCCGAGGACGGTTTTCGCTGTGGAAATGCCAAATTGGACTCCAACGGGACGGCTCGAGCCTTCAACAACCGGTATCCCGAACCACCCGATCCCTGCTATAGATATCCTGGGACGACGCATTTGTCAAGGTGAGGCCCACCCATGGGGACAGATTTATAAGATAGGGCTCACTCCTCGACACCCCACGGGCTACCTCCTCTGGGCTCGCTATATCCTTGCCACCCATCGTGCGCGGCTGCAGAAGGTCGGACTTTACCAGGCGATATATGAATCGCTCTTCCATTATCAGTCCCCGCATGTCTGGCGGGTTAAGGCGTTCTTGAATCAATGGAATCTCCCCACCAACACTTTTCTCCTGGGGGACAGAGAGGTTTCGATCTCGTTGGCAGAGTTTTATGAAATCTCGGGATTGCCAATCACGGGTACACTGTATGAGGAGTTGCTGCCTCCTGACGAGTATGTCTTTGAGCCTGAGCCTGCATCGGTTGATGGCTTGTCTGCTGAGAATGCCGTCCGCCACAAGCGTCCCAGCTTGATCAAGGCGTTAGGTATCTTCGACCGATTGTTCACCGAGTTTGAGGAGCAGGGCGTTACTTTTAAGAGCTTCATTGCCTGCTTCCTTCGCGAGGACGTCCTGTCGAAGATGGCTCCGAAGTTCGCAAACATCAAGGACCCCTTTGGGTTTGGTCCGAAGAAGCTGCCGACCACTGAATCGGATCTACCACAGTATTACATCCCCATTATGTCGCCGATGTCTTTTGAATCCATTGCAGCAGCCGGCATGGATGAGGAGACGTTCTTCATGGGGTTTGTCAGTGTCTGGCTCAGTTGGTTTGTCATCCCCATGCATCGCCGCTTTATGAGAGCCTTGGTTATCTACCCGGCTCATTGTATCGCTGAGGGGACGCGGTTGGCCATCGGCATCCCGGCGTTGGCGCATCTTTATCACGGGTTGGGCACTGCAGCTAATACCTCTACTCCTGGCGTGGATGTAGTAAACTTTTTGCTTCATTACTTCACGTCTTGGATCGAAATGCACGTGTTGGGGGCTTTCGCTATGCATCAGAGGCCCGCATTTTACGACGCCTACCCCTTCCCACGACTTATGCGATTGGTGGATGCTTCTGCCGCTGACCTGACTCAATTCGGGGCTATTCGGGCGTTGATTTCTCCTTACGCTACTGCTGGCGGGCTGGTTTTTAATGATCGGGTCTTATCTTCTCCCTCAGGTCCAGTTCAACAACTCTGGGACCAATCAAAAGACAACGTACCTTCTTTGAGGCCTCAGGAGGCCGCGCACTTGTATGCAATTAGACCAGGCTATTTGGTATTTCGCCAGGACAGTGCAGCTCTTTTCATGCGGTACAACCCGCATCGCTTCGCCCGACAGCTTGGATATGACCAGGGCGTTCCCTTCGAGGCTTTCATAGTTGCGCCGGTCCTTTCACTTGATGTCGTTCGCGATGCCGCTCATCATTTCGTGAGGTTGAACACCGGCTCCCACTTCATGGTCCCTGAAGCTGAGTACATGCCCCGATGCGTGGGATCGTTCACGGGTTGGTATCTCCATCGAGTCAACCTAATTATTCTTGAGGAAAGAAGGGTGCTTCTTGGTCATGGTGCCCCTGCTTAGGTTCCGGCCACGGGAGCTATGCTACGACCGCGCGCCCCGGTTCGCTTTCCTCTGAGGGATACCGGCACCGCGCTTATTCTGGAGGAGTCGGGGGTGGATCTTACTCCACAGCTGGTATGCCCCTGGGTACTCGGTCGCGGGGTAGACGGGCTCCGGCAACAGCGCTACCACCCGAGGCAGTACCGCCCCCTGCGGCATCGACAATGGTGGTGTCATCTTCGGTTATGGTACCGGGTGGGGGTGACAAGGACGAGGTTGTTGAGGGTGTTGAGGGCGACGTGGGTCGCCGCCGCACCAAGGTTCCACGGGGAAAGAAACGTTCGTCTTCGGCGGCCGAATCTGGATCTAAGAGGCGGAGGAGGGTGGCCACCAACTTGCTTGATTCTTTAACGGAGTCTGAGCCCGTACTTCCAGATGAGCCGTTGGTCGTGCAAGAATCGGACGCTGGTATTCTCTTCCCAGGCTCGGCTGCCGAGGAAGCCGCACAACTGGCTGAGGCCATAAGACGTTCTAAAGACGAGTCTCAGAACTCAAGGGTTCCGAAGAAGCCCTATCCTGCCGTGATCTTCTATGAAGACCCCTCATGGATCCGGCGGTGGTTCATTGGCCCTTTAGAGGAGTGGGGTGAAAGGGCGCTGAAGCAGGACGCTTCGGAGGATGCTGCGGACGCGCTCTCCTTATGGACCGGCGGCCATGAATCCACCCTCGAACCCCGGCGAGCACGCCTCCTTAAAGAAGCCATATTGAGGGCTTCCCTGCGTATTGGTATGTTTTTATACTTCTTCGCAGTTCTTCAGATTGCTTATGCCTATATATATGTATCCTTATTCTTTTGCGAATTGTGCAGAGTCTTCGGCGATGGGAGAGGTTCCTACAGGCTTGTTGAGGATAGAGCCCGTTGATGTTACCAATGACACACTGCTCGATGTGGAGGGGGTTGACGATGCTGCTCCTCTCACAATAGAACCTCCGGTGGCGGTTCTTGATTCCAGAGCACTCGCTCCTTTGGGAGAGGTTCCCTTGGTGGTTTCCGCCTCAACGACTCTTCCTGAAGGCGGCCCAGAGGCTGGGATGGAGGTAGTCGGGATCACCCTCCTTTTGTTGGAGCCCGTGGTCCCGGCGGAGGCCGTTGAAGCTGCTATCCCCCAAGCTCAGAATAGGAGGAGTGTTGAAGGTAACCTTCTACATTTTAAATTAGCGATCTTTCTGTTGTCTGAACTTTTTTGTTTTTTCAGAATTGCGCGGGCTGGCGGGCTCTATCGCTGATCTGTCTCCCCGGCAATCGTTTCAGCGTTTGCTGGAGATGGCAGCTCCGCAGGAGATCTCTTCGCAGCGCATCGTCCTCTCCTCTGGGCAAGATTAGCGTCGTTCGCCATTTTTTTATTGTGGCAATGTTGCTATTCTGCGAAATAACATTGATGCCTCTTACAGTTTTGGAGGCCGATGACGAGGTGGAGGTCGTTGAAGGGCCAGGGGAACCTTCAGCTCCCACTTGCATGACCGTAGGTAAGCGACGTTTCAATATAGTCCCATTTTCTCTTTTGCCTAAGAGTTTTACTGACATTTTTCAAATCTGAACAGTCCTGCCAGCCCCCACAGCGTTGGAATCGCGATCGCTATGCCGCCTAGTCCCTATGCTTTGCGAGCCTCAGAGCGCTTGGCCCAGTTGAGCCTTGTCTCCTTGTCATCCTTGATCGAGGAGTTTCGTGCTGGCAGCGCAACCACAGCCGAAGCATTTGCTGCTGAAGCTAACGGTTCTCTTCCTTTTCTTGCCACCTACCATAGCGAAGAGGTGGTGCGAGTCTGGGTGGAGTTCTGTCGGCAGGTGGAGGCTTGCTTGCACGCCCTTGAATGTTCCCGCTTTTCTTCGGAGGCCGTGGCTGCAAAGGCGGAGTTACGGGGGCTGATAGCACGGTGCGTGGCAAACATGACATCGTGCGAGAAGAGGCTCGGCCGTAAATTCTCGGAGAGGGAGCTGTCTTCTAAGGCGCTGAGCGAGCTTCAAGCTAATCTTACCGCCAAGGCCAACAAAGCATATGAACTCTGGCGGGTGCTTCAAGAGTCTATCAAAGAGGTGGTGGCTCTTGATAAAGCTGTCATGTTCACTCGTGAAAGGGTCGAGGCTCACAAGGCCACTGAGAAAGAGCTTGAAGGCCGGCTTGCTTCGTATCAGGCCCAGCAGGCTCAGGCGGAGGCCCGTCTTCTGGCGATCTTGAATAATGAAGCCGTGACCCAGCAAAAGCAGGATGAGCTAGCGAAATTACTAAATCGCCCGCCGGCTTGAAAACTTGTATCTTTTCCTTTCTTCTTGTACATACTCCTGAATGAGAGTATTTTCTTTTTGTTCTTTCATGAATTGTACTTTGTACCCATTTTGGTTTATGAATAAAGACATATTTTTCTTCTCGATGGTATGCCTCCTTTTTATTGAATGTGTTCTGCGGACAATTTATCTAGGTCTCCTTGCAGGGTAGCGATGGCTTAGGATTCAGGGTTAAGATCTGCCTCCTAAGACTTTTGAGCTTTATGAGCCGTGAGGGTCTCATAAAGTGCTTTTCTCCCTACAGGTCGAGAGGATCCCGTAGGTGTAAGTTCTTCTTAAGAATCGGAAGGATTCTTAAGCTGGTTTTCCCTTGGGAGTCGTAAGGATCTCACAAGAGAGTTTTCTTCCTTGCAGGTCGTGAGGACCCGCAAGTGCTGGGTGCGGTCACCCTTATCCGTATTTCACGGGGTCAAGGGTTGGTTTGGGATGGTTTCCACGGTATCGTTGTTTAAAGACATCGCGGTCAAGGTTAAGGACCTCATAGTCCGTGGATTTAAGGACTCTACAGTCCAATGTTAGTTTTAAGAAATCACGGTCAAGATTAAGGACCTCATAGTCCGTGGATTTAAGGACCCCACAGTCCAATGTTAGTTTTAAGACATCAAGGTCAAAGTTAAGGACCTCATAGTCCGAGGATTTAAGGATCCCATAGTCCAATGTTAGTTTTAAGACATCACGGTTAAGGTTAAGGACCTCATAGTCCGTGGATTTAAGGATCCCACAGTCCAATGTTAGTTTTAAGACATCACGGTCAAGGTTAAAGACCTCATAGTCCGTGGATTTAAGGATCCCACAGTCCAATGTTAGTTTTAAGACATCACGGTCAAGGTTAAGGACCTCATAGTCTGTGGATTTAAAGACCCCACAGTCCAATGTTAGTTTTAAGACATCCCGGTCAAGGTTAAGGACCTCATAGTCCGTGGATTTAAAGACTCCACAGTCCAATGTTAGTTATCGGGACCCGTCACCTCTTTGAAGACGTTGAGGAATTACAACGCCAAATCTCAAAGGAGTGAAGAGATGTACCCTTTAACTAAGGTAAAATCAGTCTAGAATCATCATGGTTGGTCGTTAAGACGTTTCGGTCTAGGTTAAGGACATCATAGTCCGTGGATTTTAAGGACTCCACAGTCCGGTGTTTGCTCTGGATGCTTCACACGGGTTCACTGCCGTGCTTGGCGAGGACCAGGCTCCGCTCTGGGCATTTTCCGCGGGGTCAAAGAGTGACGTTATCCGCGTTCCACGTGACCAGGAATTTTGCTTTGGATGCTTCCCACGAGTTCACTGCCGTGTTCGGCGAGGACTAGGCTCCGCTCTGGATGCTTCACACGTGTTCACTGCCATGCTCTGCGAGGACCAGGATCCGCTCTGGACGTTTTCCACGGGGTCAAAGAGTGACGTTATCCGCGTTCCACGAGACCAGGAATTTTGCATTAGATGCTTCACACGGGTTCACTGCCGGCGGGGACTAGGCTCCGCTCTGGATGCTTCACACGGGTTCACTGCCGTGCTCTGTGAGGACCAGGATCCACTCTGGACGTTTTCCACGGGGTCAAAGAGTAACGTCATCCGCGTTCCACGTAACCAGGAATTTTGCTCTGGATGCTTCCCACGGGTTCACTGCCGTGTTCTGCGAGGACCAGGCTCCGCTCTGGATGCTTCACACGGGGTCAAAGAGTGACGTTATCCACATTCCACGTGACCATGAATTTTGCACTAGATGCGTCACGCGGGTTCACTGCCGTGTTCGGCGAGGATTAGGCTCCGCTCTGGATGCTTCACATGGGGTCAAAGAGTGATGTTATCCGCGTTCCACGTGACCAGGAATTTTGCACTAGATGCTTCATACGGGTTCACTGCCGTGTTCGGCGAGGACTAGGCTCCGCTCTGGACGTTTCTCACGGGGTCAAAGAGTGACGTTGTCCGCGTTTCACGTGACCAGGAATTTTGCACTAGATGCTTCACACGGGTTCACTACCGTGTTCGGCGAGGACTAGGCTCCGCTCTGGATGCTTCACACGGGTTCACTGCCATGCTCTGCGAGGACCAGGATCCGCTCTGGAAGTTTTCCACGGGGTCAAAGAGTGACGTTATCCGCTTTCCACGTAACCAGGAATTTTGCTCTGGATGCTTCCCACGGGTTCACTGCCGTGTTCTGCGAGGACCAGGCTCCGCTCTGGATGCTTCACACGGGGTCAAAGAGTGACGTTATCCGCGTTCCACGTGACTAGGAATTATGCACTAGATGCTTCACACGGGTTCACTGCCGTGTTCGGCGAGGACTAGGCTCCGCTCTGGATGCTTCATATGGGGTCAAAGAGTGACGTTATCCGCGTTCCACATGACCAGGAATTTTGCTCTGGATGCTTCCCACGGGTTCACTGCCGTGTTCGGCGAAGACCAGGCTCCGCTCTGGATGTTTTCTACGGGGTCAAAGAGTGGCGTTATCCACGTTCCACGTAATCAGGAATTTTGCTCTGTATCCGCATTTCATGGAGTGGGGGTTTGACTCTTGGTGATCTGTATATCGCCGAGCCATGGAACTGGAGGTTGCCGCTGTTCCCCTTTGCTTGAAGTTGTGTCCGTTGTTACAAGACGAGTGTTGAGACGATCTCTAGATCACTTGCGACTCATCAAGATTTGGCCTCTTCCTCTGATGAAACCTGGGCGAGGAGGAGTGCGATTCCTTCTTTATTTGCGCCCCTGGATTGTATACAGGGATAGATGTAACATCACCTGTAGGGCGTAAATTTCATTTTTATTTTATTTCTTTTTCTGCGATGCTCTATCATTTCAGCTTTTATATCGCGAAGGTCGCGATTGCCCCATCATTTCGGCTATTTTTCGCGGTGCCCAATCATTTCGGCTATTTATTTTATTTTTAGTCGCTGCTTTTTATTGCGAGTTGCCCAATCATTTCGGCTATTTTTTTTATGCATACGTTTTTACTTGCTGATTTTTATTGCAAGCTGCCCCATCATTTCGACTATTTCATATGCATGTGTGGCTCGCTAGCCTTTTCGCTGCAAGCTTGGATTTTAGACACTGATTTTGGCATCAGCACCGCTGCAACTGGGATATTGCCAGGAGCGAATCATCATTTGCCTCTGTCGATGTTGACCAAAGGTGGCTTAGTAAACAGGGTTAAGGGTCCTGTCGACTAAGGCTTTTGACTTCATGAGCCGTAAGGGTCTCACAAAGGGATTTCTCCCTACGGGTCGAGAGGATCCCGTAGGCGTAAGTTCTTCTTAAGAGTCGTGAGGATTCTTAAGTGCATGTTCCCCTGTAAGTCATAAAGGTCTTACAAAAGGGTTTTCTCCTTATAAGTCGAGATGACTTATAAGGGTTGTTCACCGTACGAACATATCCCTAGCCACAGATGGGACTTGATTAGGGGAATGTTTATTTGCGCCCGTAGATTGTATACAAGGGTCAATATGAGCCGCTTGTAGGACAGAAATTGAAGGTTGTGGGGGTTGCTTAAGCACAGGTTTAGGTCTCTGTGACTTAAGTCTTTCAAATATTATGAGCCGTGAGGGTCCCATAAGAGAGTTCTCTTTACGAGTCGTGAGGATCTCGCAAGTGTAATTTCTCCCTAGGAATCGTGAGGACTCCTAAGTGTGTTGCTCCTTTGTGAGTCGTAAGGATCTCACGCGGGTGGTTTCTCCTTACAAGGTCGTGAGGACCCTGCAAGTGTCCTTTAACGAGGTTGCGCCCTTTCGGGTTTTCACAAACACTCGCCGGTAGCCCTGCTGTTTTTACTCACGGAGCCCTTTCGGGTTTTCATCCGTGCCCATTTTGCTTATGGACATACCGTTTATATTTTTATTTATTTTTTTTATTTTTATTTATTTTTTATATCGGCCTTGAGATACTGCAATCCACCGTAGTTTATCGGCATCTCGGACAACAACTAGTTTTAGGACATAGTGGTCCATTTCTAGTTCAAGGACGTTTCGGTCCGTTGTTAGTTTAAGGACGTTTCGGTCCGTCGTTAGTTTAAGGACATTTCGGTCCGTTGTTAGTTTAAGGACATTTCGGTCCATTGTAAAGGATGCTGGTTACTACTTAGAGTTCGAGTTTAGAAAGATAGCGAGCGGACATAGTCATCGTCATCTATCATTGACCTAGGCCTTGACCCGTTAAGCGTAGTATTTCTTCAGGAAGAGACCGTTCACTGGCCTAAAAGGTCTTTCACCGTGCATATCCATGAGCAGATATGCTCCACTCTGGTAGACCTTGTCTATAATGTACGGGCCTTCATAGTTCGGCTCGAATTTTCCCCGCTTGGCGCGATTGGGGATCATAGGTCTTTTGACCACTAGCACGAGTTCGCCTTGGCGGAATGTCCTCGGCCTGGTCAATCTTTCGTATGAGCGCGTCATCTTTGCTTTATAAGCCTCTAGAATTTGTTGCGCTATGAGCCGGGTCTCATCAAGGGCATCAAGCTCCTCAAGCCGAAGGTGAGCGTTTTCTTCGTCTGTCAGCTCGTAGTGGACTGCCATCCGTAGAGACGGTAGCTCTATTTCGAGGGGGAGTACTGCTTCTGTACCGAATACCAACGCGTACGGCGTTGCGTTCGTGGCCGTTTTGAACGTAGTTCGATATGCACAGAGAGCTTCTTGCAGTCTCTCGTGCCAGTCCTTTTTGTTTCGGGACACCGTCTTCTTCACGATCTTTGTCAAGGTTTTGTTGAAAGCCTCAGCTAGATTGTTAGCTCGGGGATTATAAACTGATTGGTTAGGATTTCACGATCAAAAATATAATTACCGCAATCAGAAACGGCGTCGCTTCGCAGCTAGCCGGTGAGTGCGGGTCGATCCACAGAGACGGGTAAATTCCTTTAGTGTGTCTTAACGAGTTGATTCTATTTGTCGTTTTGGTTTTATAAAAATCTAGATCTAAAACTTAATTAATCTAATTTAAATTCTTGCTAGGGTTAGGCTTAGAGGAAGTTTTGGAGATTGATGTTTCCTCACCGCTTTCAATGCCGTATTTTAGATCCATTAGGTGTTATAGTAATTATCGATAAAGTGGATACGACTCTTTTGGGAAGATGTTTTCTTCCTCTAGATTCGTATCCTTCCTTTATCGTTAATTACCCTAACCCCCATGGAAAACGCGCGCAACCGGCCCTTTATACTGCGGTTCACCGTTACCTCGAAGGGTAGGGTGCCGCAGGGAGCGGTTGTGCGCGCATGCATGGAGTTCTTAATGGGTTAGGCATTGAAAGGGGTGAGAGATCTCATCTCTCAACCCTTTCCCTAAGGCTAACCCTAACAAGCGAGGAGACTACTCGCTCATTAGGGGATGAAATAACATTAAAAGAATAAAAGAAAAATACTTACTAATGGTGATGGCTCCCTCCAAGCGATAAAGAACAGATCTGAATGTCACGTCCAGAATTTCTGAATTTTATTTATTGAAAAGAGGCATACAATTTTTAGATCTAAGATTACAATTTATAGGAAAATAGAAAACCTAGGGTTACAGGCTCTCGCACATGCGCAATTACTGATTTGCCCACTTAAAATCCTAACACTCATAACAACGCACCGTCACAGAAAAACTGCGCCGACACGTGTATTATACGGCCGCGGATCCGCGGCGACAGCATGGGTTTGGCCGCGGATCCGCGGCCAAACAGTGGATTTAGGCTGTGTTATTTTTATGGGCTTCTGCTTGGATCTTTGGGCTTCTGTTTCTACACATTACTTCTCTGTTTGGTTTCTGATTATTCTCCAGATGTTCAGTGAAGACTTGTACGTATCTTTTAACCGTTCATTTGACTTTTTGGACCTTTGCACTGTTCTTCATCTCGGCTTGAGTAAGGTCTGTCTACTTGTTGGTCAAAAGTCGCTTTTCCTGTTGTTTTGTGTCTTTTTCACTGTACTTGCTCCAGAAACCTGTAACCTGTAATATGCAACAAACGTGCGTCAAGAGTACCTGTTTATTTATAAAAAGGGTAAGAATAGGGGAATGATAAATGCAATATTATGGTCTGAACAAATACCCCAAAACTTACCTTTTGCTCGTCCTCGAGCAAACTTATTATTTTATTCACTAAAATCCTAACCGCACTTTCGCAGGGAAACGCGATTGCACTGAGCACGTGCAACAAGCCGTTAAACCTCTAGGTGTCCCTAGTAGGAAGAGTGTTGTCTCCTGAGGGTTTTCAGCGGATTACACCCACAAAATCCTATCAATTTGGCCAATTGACTTTTGTTCTCTAATTAGGTTTTCTAACAAGGAATTCTATTATCTTTTGACTCGCAAATTATCCACCCATATTCTTCACACTTCCTCATTATTTAACTTAAGATTATATATATCCTGCAGATCTACTTAGCTTTCGGCATTTCTTAAGTTTTCCGTCTAGGGTTTTATCTCCACTTAGGAATTTTCTATCAACTCCATTAAAGATACAAATTCTATCTTTCATTCCTCTCTTTTATCTAAATTCCAATCACATACCCCTATGTGTGTGTAAAGATCACCCCTACACTTGGAAATTCAATTCAAGCAATCATGCCCTAGTCCATTGTCCAAAGTACTTATTAATTGGTGAATGAAATTTGCTTACACATCCTTCATGCGACCGTTAATACTTCTTGAGGTACCAACGACCGATTACAAAATGTGTTTGCACTTTAAAGCGTACTTCCTAGTCTTTGCAACACTCAAGGCTTTAGTAGTGACTCCCAAACCAGTTGGTCTAAGGCACTAGGTGATGAAGCACCCTCGCTAAATATTTTTCTATTTTTGCAGCCTTAAGTAATCACAAAAACCAATGTTCATTTTTTTTCTTTTCTTTATTCACTTTTTTTTCCTTTTATTTTCATTGTACTAAGGACTTTAGACAAGAGCATTTCAAGGTCTCCTCTACTATTCCAAGTTTCAAGGTGCGTGATAGTGCAAATTGTAGGGTATATATTTTCAGAATCTAGACTTAAGGTAGGAACTATTTTTCAAACTTATACTCTAATAAGAGCATCAATACTCTTCCCTTGTTTCAACTTAGCCCAAGAAGTGAACCCAAAATTTGCCTATTTCTAAATAAACTACAAGCCATATACTTTCTACTGTTAAACTTTAAGGAAGGTTATTTTTAGGGTTTTTAATTCACTAAGTCTAAGATGTAGTTTTTCCTAGCTAGTTAACCTATTTGTCAAACTCTAGTCAATTAGCCAAAATTGAATACATTAATTTTTATAATTTTTCAAAATTTTCAAATTTTTATGGGTTTTCAAATAAGTATGCAAATGCAAAAATATGTACAAATGAATGCGAAGGAAGAAGACGTACCGAGCATACCCCCAAACTTGAACTTGACAGTGTCCTCACTGTCATACTAAACCAAGAGGGTCAAAATACCGGCACTCCCCTGTTTATTATTTTTTTTTTATTTTTTATGTTTTGAAATTTTTATTTTTATTTTTTTAGAGAAAAAGAAAACAAAAATATATACAAAAAGACCCTCCCCCAAACTTCAATTAAACTATGTTAGACAATACTGCCCAACTTTGCATCGGCCAAAAGTCAACACCAACCATTTGAAAAATTTATCAGTAAAGAATATTGATGGGTGAAAAAATAAGTTGTGGTGGTCCGCAAAGAATTGGGGAAGATAGAAGTAATGGAATGGGAGGTGTGGAGGTGAATATACAGGTGATGGTGATGCATCGATACGAGAATGTAAATGATCAGCAATCAGTGGAGTGTTGGCATTCTCGTACCTAATTAAAAGAAATGGGGGTATTTCAACTTCTAAGGGAGGAAGTCGGCTCACCACAATACCCCCAAGCTGTCCCTGTGGGTCCTCTATTGACATGGCATCATCCATCAATTGTGTATGATATTCACTTATGAGGAAACTGATCTCCTCGATGTCCGCCATAGTCCAACTGAAAACTTGCCGCCTATCTTGTAAGACTTTTAAAATAGCGTTCTCTTGCTCGAAGGCTAGAGAGGCTGATATGATAATGGGAAAAGTCTTATTCTCACCTATGTAAGCATATCTACGGTGAGACGGCAAGGGCATGAGTTCGAATTTCTGAGGCGAAAGAACCATTGCGGAATCTACCTCGAACTCAAAGGACTCTAACACAGGTTCGAAATCACTGCAAACAACCGGTTCGGATGGTTCGACTGACTCATCCAAAAATTCAAACGACTCATATTCGGGCTGTGAGTCGTCGTCATCCGAAAAAGTGAAACATTGATAATCAGCATCGGTTGTGTCAACAGTAGTAGGCTCAAGGAGGGACGCACTAGTGGCGTCAAAACTGTTTTCATCAAATAGAAATCCTTCAAGCTCCCAGTCCTCCTGCGTGATTTCGTGAATAGAGCAAACTTCTCGTGTACTATTTTTAGGCACGGGGGGCAGACTTCCCATCTTATAAATATTGAACTCACTAGACCTCTTTCCGAAGGATAGAGTCATGGAGCCATTGCGACAATTTATTATGGCATTGGAAGTGGCCAAAAATGGTCGACCAAGAATCACCGGAATTTGGTTTCTTGGGTTAACAACAGGTTGTGTATCCATAACGATAAAGTCAACGGGGAATATGAATTCCCCGACTTTGATCAACACATCCTCTAGTTGACCCCTTGGATAGGTGATTGATCGATCAGCCATTTGGAGAGTGCAACGAGTGGGTTTCAACTCTCCAACCCCTAATTGTTCGTACACGGAGTAAGGAATCAGGTTAACACTAGACCCAAGATCTAAAAGTGCACGATTAATTTGCTTATCCCCAATTGTGATTGAAATAGTAGGACAGCCGGGGTCCTTTCGTTTTTGGGGTAAGGTTTGATGGTGGTTAATAGCATTGCTCACTGCACTAGCCACTAGCACTTTCTTAGGTACTTGAGATGCCTTTCTCTTCGAGGTGCACAAGCCCTTTAAGATTTTCGCGTATGAAGGGACTTGTTGGATAGCATCCAAGAGAGGTATATTTATGCTAACCTGCTTAAAGATCTCCACAATCTTCTCCACTTGTGCATTTGGTTTATTAGGACTCAACCTGTTTGGAAATGGTGCATTTTGAAAATTTGTTGAGTCACAAGTCTGTGGAGTAGAATGTGGAATAGGAACGGATCCCAGTGTGGATGTGTTCGTGTTGTTAGAAATGGGTCCGTTCGAGTCAGAAGAAGTAGAGCCGTATGAAGGGTGGAGAATAGGCTCTAAAGAAAAAGGTGAAGAAGGAAGGGAAGAAAATGAAGAAGGGGAAGAAGAACCACCGGCGGGGATGTCATCACTAGTTTCCACATTATTTTGCAACTCTCTTCCGGATCTCAACGTGGTCACCGCATTTACATTGTGATTGTGATATGCGTGTTGTGGGTGACCGGGATTGGGCAATGGTTGAGATGGAAGCTTTCCCTTTTCTCTCTCGCTCAACGCAGCAGTTAATTGTGCAATTTGTGCCTCAATAGATTTGATACTTTGATCGTGTGAGGCATTGTTATTCATTAAAGATTGCACATAACTTTCAAATCTTGCTGCGGATTCTGTAGTTTGCTTGAGAAATGCTTCAAGACTTTTCTCGAGCGAGCTAACCTTATCATCATTAGGTTGAACCAAATTGTTCGTTTGATTTGTATAAGGTTGTTGTTGGAAAGGTTGCTGGTTTTGAGTTTGTAAGGGTGCTTGTTGTTGTTGTGGAGGAGTTCTTTGAAAATTGTTATTCCCTTGGATTTGTTGATTTTGGTTCCAAGCGAAATTTGGGTGACTCCTCCACCCCTGATTGTATGTCGAAGAGTAAGGATCATTTCTTTGTCGTTGCTGAAATGCAGCATTGACTTGATCCTGTCCTTGAATAGGTGCATTATAAGGACACTCTTCGGTTAGGTGCGACGGGTTCGAACAACAAGCACAAACAGTTCTTGTGGGTATAGTAGGGGCAGGAGAAGTCGATGAGATTTTTGTCTCAATGGCTTCTAGCTTTTTCATAAGTGAGGCCATTTCGGCCTTCATAGCAATTGACATATCTATTTGATGTATGCCTGCCCTAGATTGACCAACTGAAGAAGATGATGTGGTCTTGGTACTCTCCCACTGAATTGTTTGCTCACTTAGGTCCTCAAGAAACTGCCAAGCTTCGTCGCTAGACTTGGAGAGAAAATGACCTTGACAAATTGTTTCTAGCAACTGCTTCGTTGCTGCATTCAATCCCTCGTATAATGTTTGGCAAAGTTGCCAATTTTCTATCCCATGATGAGGGCATTGAACAAGTAGGTCCTTAAATCTCTCGAAGCACTTCCAAAATGGTTCGGAAGGAAGCTGTGAAAATTGTATGATTTCGTTTCGGATTCTAGCAGTTTTGTGGTGAGGATAGAATTTTTTTAGAAAAGCTCTTACAAACTCGTCCCAATTTCTAATGGAATGTGATGCGGTGCTGTATAGCCACTTCTCGGCTAGGTCACATAAGGTAAAAGGAATGACCCTTAGCCTTATTGCGTCATCACTTAATTGGGTTGTCTTCATCATGCCGCAAACGTTTTGGAATTTATTAATAAAAATATATGCATCTTCGGATTCCAAACCATGAAACTTAGGCAGCATATTGATGAAATGTGGTTTTATTTCAAAATTATCCCCATTCGCCGGTGGGGGTGAAAGACATGTGGGTAAAGAAGTGCGGACGGGGTAGAAGAGATCCTGGAGCGCAACTCGTGCGGTCGCTACAACAGGCGGAAGATTCGGCTTATTTGCACCTGGCGGAGGTGGAATCATTCCCGTCGGCAAGGTATCGTTGGGGTTGAATCCCGACATACCTTCGAAAGAAGAATTTGAATGTGGAGGTAAGGAAGTGGAGGGAACGTCGACGAAGGGTTCGTCGAAGGGTTCGTTGGTCGGTACCAACGAAACACGGACTAATCGGGCGTTAGTATCCCTAGTCCAAAATGACATACACTAAAGGGTAGTGCAGTCAGAAAAAAGAGAAAAACAGAATGTGGGGGTAAGATAACGTCAGTGAGAAGAAGTGGTGGAAGTGAGTTCCAAGTTTCTTCGCGACAAGTTGCAAGTTTTGAAAAGATTTTTTTATTTTTTTATTTTTTTATTTTTGTGTGAGTTTTGCAAAGAAGTTTTTAGAAAACGGACTCGTGACACAAAAGTATCAACCACACATGCACAATCAGGCCTAGATCTAGGGTCGCCTAGGTCTGCTAGACAGCTCCTAACTGTTCCAAAGGGCTAGAGATAGAACCTCAAACCGCCTCTTCACGGACAAGTACGGCCAGGTAAGTGGGAAGGAACCACCACTACAGTGGGCCTAATTAAAAACCACTAGCCTAGTCACCGCAATGTCGGTTAGGATAAACGGCCGATGCCTATACTAGTCCTCTGTCCTATTGAGCTCGACGTCCTTAGGGCTGAGTTTAATATTTTTTAGATTAAAAGTGGTCAATGCAGATGCTTTAAGTGATTTCTGGGGTCCTGGGAAGGGTAATGAAATCCCCACCCAATCTGAATTGGTCAATAGCCCCTTAAAGTCAGATTAAAGTATGCAAAGCAGTAAATCACTTGCAATCAATTTGCTTTTAAGCGCGGCGCAAAGAATCCTGCAGAAAATCAATTATTGGAAGGGGGAAGAAGATTTTTAGCGCGAGAACCCTGCAGAAGATTTTTACAGAGAGATATATGGGAGATTGCAGAGGAGAGAGAGAGAAATCAAACCAGCAAAATTTGGTGCGCTGACGTGTCACACCAAGCGCGGATCCGCGGCAGATGGGCTAGTTGCGCGGCGGAAGCGCGTCTCTATGAAAGAATCTCACTCTGAAAATTTTTGTGCTGCTCTGTGCTTGTAATTCTTCTCTGTTCCTATGCTCCAAATTTTGATTTGCCCTCTGTAAAATTCCAGATCCGTGAAACCTGCAAAGATTCACAACGAGTACCCTTCAAACAATAAAAGATGATATATTTTTTTTATATTTTTGATTTTTCAGATTTTTATAATTTTTTTTAAAATTTATATCAACCCGAAAATTCACAAAAAGAAAGATTACGCCGTCCCCGGCAACGGCGCCATTTGATTGGTTAGGATTTCACGATCAAAAATATAATTACCGCAATCAGAAATGGCGTCGCTTCGCAGCTAGCCGGTGAGTGCGGGTCGATCCACAGAGACGGGTAAATTCCTTTAGTGTGTCTTAACGAGTTGATTCTATTTGTCGTTTTGGTTTTATAAAAATCTAGATCTAAAACTTAATTAATCTAATTTAAATTCTTGCTAGGGTTAGGCTTAGAGGAAGTTTTGGAGATTGATGTTTCCTCACCGCTTTCAATGCCGTATTTTAGATCCATTAGGTGTTATAGTAATTATCGATAAAGTGGATACGACTCTTTTGGGAAGATGTTTTCTTCCTCTAGATTCGTATCCTTCCTTTATCGTTAATTACCCTAACCCCCATGGAAAACGCGCGCAACCGGCCCTTTATACTGCGGTTCACCGTTACCTCGAAGGGTAGGGTGCCGCAGGGAGCGGTTGTGCGCGCATGCATGGAGTTCTTAATGGGTTAGGCATTGAAAGGGGTGAGAGATCTCATCTCTCAACCCTTTCCCTAAGGCTAACCCTAACAAGCGAGGAGACTACTCGCTCATTAGGGGATGAAATAACATTAAAAGAATAAAAGAAAAATACTTACTAATGGTGATGGCTCCCTCCAAGCGATAAAGAACAGATCTGAATGTCACGTCCAGAATTTCTGAATTTTATTTATTGAAAAGAGGCATACAATTTTTAGATCTAAGATTACAATTTATAGGAAAATAGAAAACCTAGGGTTACAGGCTCTCGCACATGCGCAATTACTGATTTGCCCACTTAAAATCCTAACACTCATAACAACGCACCGTCACAGAAAAACTGCGCCGACACGTGTATTATACGGCCGCGGATCCGCGGCGACAGCATGGGTTTGGCCGCGGATCCGCGGCCAAACAGTGGATTTAGGCTGTGTTATTTTTATGGGCTTCTGCTTGGATCTTTGGGCTTCTGTTTCTACACATTACTTCTCTGTTTGGTTTCTGATTATTCTCCAGATGTTCAGTGAAGACTTGTACGTATCTTTTAACCGTTCATTTGACTTTTTGGACCTTTGCACTGTTCTTCATCTCGGCTTGAGTAAGGTCTGTCTACTTGTTGGTCAAAAGTCGCTTTTCCTGTTGTTTTGTGTCTTTTTCACTGTACTTGCTCCAGAAACCTGTAACCTGTAATATGCAACAAACGTGCGTCAAGAGTACCTGTTTATTTATAAAAAGGGTAAGAATAGGGGAATGATAAATGCAATATTATGGTCTGAACATAAACTGAGGAGTATCTCCGGTCTATGTTGTGCTGCTGCGCGAAGCGACTAATCTTGTGGCTTCTGTAGGCTGGCCCGTTATCGGAAATGATCTGTCGCGGAGTTCCAAACCGATAAATGACGTGTGTCTTGAAGAAATGGAGGATATTCTCCATCTTCACTTCCCTCAGCGGTACTGCTTCTGCCCATTTGGAGAAGTAATCAGTTGTCGCTAAAATGAATCAATGTCCCCTGGACGATGCTGGTTCGATGGGGCCGATTATGTCAGTTCCCCACTTTCGAACGGCCAGCTAGCCACTGTCGGATGTAGTGGATTCGGATGCTGGTGTATGAAGTCTCTATGGATCTGGCACGAGTGGCATTGCTTCGCATACTCGAGTCAGTCTTGGATCATTGTGGGCCAATAATAACCCATTCGTTTGATCTTCAGCTTCATCTTCGGGCCTGCTTGGTGAGAACCGCAGAGTCCATCGTGAACTTCCTGAACGACTCTTTTCGCTTCGTCAGGTCCCAGGCATCTCAACCACAAAAAATCAAATGACCTCTTACACAGAGTATCATTGACGAAGGCGAAAGATAGGGCTCGTTTCATGAGCTGATGTCTTGAGGACGCATCTTCAGGCGTTCGACAGGATTTGAAGTAGTCTATGAAGACTTCTCTCTAATCTCCAACCTTCTCTTGGTCATTTATTTGCAGGGCTATCTGCTCAATTGCTCCCTTTTCTTCGGGTGATTCCGGAGATATTTCTGCAGGGGCAAGTACTCGACGGCTTTGTACCACGATCCTGACGTCATCGAGGTTCTCATCAGCCAGTTCTTTAGCGAGCTTGGCTAATGCATCCGCTTTGCTATTTTCGGCACGCGGTATGCTTTCCAAGGTGTAGGAAGGGATTTGAGTCAGCAGTCGCTGTACTCTTTCACCGTACTTTACCAGTTCTGGCTTACAAGTCTGGTAGTCGCCGTTTACTTGACCAACGACCAGTTGGGAATCTCCGTATATGAGGAGGTTTTCAATTCCTATGTCGATGGCGATCTCGAGGCCTGCTATCAAAGCTTCGTATTCGGCCTCATTGTTCGTCCTCGGCTCTGTTAGGGAAAAAGCGTAGCGCATTATCCCTCTTTGTGGAGTTACGAAGATAAGGCCTACCCCCGATTTGATTATAGGGGTGCTTTGTTTGCGATTCTTCACGGAAGATGCTCCATCGAAATAAAGCTCCCATCGGATATTACCACCGTCGATCGCATTAAACGCGTGTTCGTCTGGCAGTTTGCAATTCAGAGGGGAATCGGCCGGTATCGGATGTTCAGCGAGGAAGTCGGCGATGGCCTGGCCTTTCATTGCTTTAAGAGGTTGATAAGTTATCGAGAACTCCATTAAGAGCAGGGCTCATTTAGCGAGCTGACCTGTCAATATGGCCTTCGACATTAAATACTTAAGGGGGTCCACCTTCGACATGAGACGGACTTCATGCGCCAACGCATAGTGCCTGAGCTTGGTTATCGCAAAGATCAATGCCAGGCAGTGTTTTTCAATGGGGGAGTAGTTGCCTTCTGCCCCCAGTAGAACTCGACTTAAGTAGTAGAGTGCTCTTTCTTTCCCTTGATCATTCTCTTGCGCCCATAATGCACCTAAGGAACCTTCAAGGGCGGTTGTATAAAGAATGAGGGGCTTTCCCTTGACCGGAGCAGCCAACGCTGGCGGGTTCTGCAGGTATTGCTTGATCTCGTCTAGCGCGCTTTGGCATTTTTGGTCCCAGACGAACGGGGTTCCCTTCTTCATCAAGTGACTGTAAGGGCGTCACTTGCCTGAAAGGTTGGCTATAAATCGCCAGATGTATGCCAGCTTTCCCTGGAGAGACCGCAATTGTTTGAGAGTCCTTGGCGGTGGCATTTTCAGGATCGCCTTGATCTTCGACGGATCTATCTCGATACCCCGGTGCCGGACAATGAACCCTAGGAACTTTCCTGAAGATACCCCGAACGCGCATTTGAGGGGGTTAATCTTCAAGTTGTATTGCCGAAGGCGTTGAAATACGGTCTTCAGATGCTCGAGATGTTCCTTGTATGATTTTCTTTTAACGACGAGGTCGTCGATATAGCATTCGACGGTTTCATGTATGAGGTCATCGAAGATCTTCGTCATGGCCCTTTGATAGGTGGAACCGGCGTTCTTTAGACCGAAGGGCATCACCTTGTAGCAGAATATTCCCAGAGGGGTCCAGAAAGCGGTATGCTTCTGGTCTTCGGGATGCATCTTTATCTGATTATACCCTGATGAGCCGTCCATGAAAGAGAAAACCTCATGAGTGGACGTGTTATCTATCATCAGCTCGGTTACCGGTACTGGGAAATCGTCCTTCGGGCAAGCTTTATTGACATCCCGGAAATCCACACATATGCGCACTGTCCTATTTTTCTTCATTACCGGGACGATGTTGGCGATCCAGTCAGGATATTGAACTTCCTGGATAAACCCAGAATCGATCAGCTTCTTGACTTCGGCGTTGATGCTCATCTCAAGCTCGAGCTGCATTCTTCTCGGCGCCTGTTTGACTGGCTTGACGTCTGGGGATATTGCCAATTTATGCACAGCAACTTCTGGATCTAGTCCTGGCATTTCAGAATAGTTCCATGCGAAACAATCTCTATGCTGCATAAGCACGTCTTTTAACGCAGCTACCCTTTCTTCCGATAGCAGCTCACTGACGAATGTCGGTCGTGGGTCATTCGCCGTCCCCAACTCAATTTTCTTTAGGTTATCTGCAGTAGTATGTATGCCATCTTCCAGTTCTTTCGGCGTTGGCGGAAATTCCGAGATTACCTCGTCATCGCTGTTTTCGAAGCACCAGGGAAAGTCATCCATATTCTTGGGCTCTTCTTTTGATACTGTTATCATACGACAGGTACGAGCTCGTTCCCAAGACCGATGTGGACCTGGTTCTGCTCTTGTGGCTTTGGGTTTATGCTTTTGTGGCGGCGTTACCCTCCAGCTGTCGGATAGAGCAAATCTGCCTTGCTGGTATTGGTCTTCGACCCAGTTCTTGAAGGTGAAGCAGTCTTCGATAGGGTGTCCTATAGCTCGGTGATAAGAGCAATAGCCCGGATGAGAGACCTCATTAGCTTGCTCAGGGTGTTTAGACTTCGGAAGTGTAATCATTCGATGTTTTAAAGCGAGGTCAAATATCTTCCATGTTTTATTCTGAGGAAAGGAGTATGCCTGACTCATCTTTTTCATAAGGGACAAATCCGGTGTTAGTTATATGTATGCCCTAGAGGCCATTACTGTACATTGGATGTATATTGTAGTGGATGCTGGGACATATATAGGGAGGACTTTCTTGCTCGACATGATAGTATGCTATCTGGTTACTCTTTACCTTAACGTGTACACTAATTGTCTCTCTGTTACATGTTGGTAAAGCCCGTAGGATGTGTACTTGACTACCTGGACTATGATGCGGATCATACTAGTGGGGACATGGTAGTCTATAAGTACATCCTTCAAGGTCCCTAGTCGTGGGTATATCGAGACGGGGCATCGATATGCCAGAGTAGACTAGCGTATACCTTCTCGACCCATACAGATGGGCGATGGATGATCCCATATCCATTGGTGTTTGACATCAGAGATGATGTACGGGTGCTCAGTAGAGACTGGGTACACTGGACGGACTCGCCGAGAACTCCCAGATGGTATTATACCTTACGTCAGATGGCAGTTCTCTGGTGACACTGGTACAGGTTAGTCTGTTGACCCGAGATCGTCATAGAGTCTTGTGTGGTTCCCACTGTGCTTTGATTTCCACCTTACCACGTCTAAGAGGGCGTGCAAAACGGTGGTTTTTGGGTACAGTCCCGAATCACATGGAGGCAATGAGCGATAGGAGGGGATTCGTCTCTCCCGGTATAGGGAGTTGATGTTGCGCTGTGTTCGATTGGCTATAACCGGAAATCCCTGGCCAGGGTTGCTGAGATTTACTGGTAAGTGTTAGCAGTAGTTTCTCGAATTGTTATAGACCTCATATCGACACGACTTATCGAGCTATTGGGGTCTGACGTTTACCACCCCTAGGCAAGATATGCGACAGATCAGACGATCAGACCGGACTGTACGGTAAGTGTTACTGGTTGGATTCACAGGAGTATGAGTGGGCTTGCTCGTCAATCTTCTGATCGCTCAATACCCGGGTGGCCGTTACGTTTAGCAGACCGCTTGCGGCTTGTGGGTGTTTGATATGATCATCACCTGCTGCCGGCGTATTGACGAGTCTTTAGAGTCCTACACAGAGGTTTCCTGGCTCAAGCGAAACGAAATAGGAGCGCATATGAGATATGTGCGGGACCGAGAATAATGCGTGTATGTGATACCGTATTCCATTCTCGCGATGAATGTATCGACTGGTTATATGCGATATAACCTAGTTATCGAATCAAGGATTGATTCGATAAGCCGATACATTGGATATTAGTCGGTTATATACGATATGACCGGATCGTTAAATCAAGTATTGATTTTACGATTTAATGCATAATTATATATTTGATATATTACTTTGCATTAACTAGTATTGGTTCACTTAAGATGGATTTTCTCACTCGGATGTGCACATTGTATATACGATATAATTTTGTGCACTAGTTTGTATCATGTTTGATGATGCATGCAAAATTGGCTAAGTGTAAAGATTAAACCATGGTTGTGTAATGGTTAGGGTTTTGGTTTTACTTATTCATTTATTTATTTATCTATTCTTTTTTGAGAAATGGATAAAAGAAAAGCAAAATGGTTTCTTTCTTTGTTTTCTTTCATGAAGCTTGTTGAAGCTTCATGAAGCTTTGACCAAGTGACCATTTTGTCTTCTTCTTTTAACCCTAACCATTCACATAACCTTAGTTAATTCTCTACACTTGACCATGGTTAATGATATGATAAGTATTATTTTCTTTTCACTTATCATATCATGATCTTTATCTTCTTCTTCTTCTTCACTTGAAGAAAACCTTGCTTCATCAATGGTAACTTGATGAAAAGAGTGAGAAATCCAATTCTAAAGTGAACCCACCTCCTATTTCTTCATCCTCTGCCTCTTGCCAAGTAGTATAGGGTGTTTTCTTCACATGTTTCATGACTTGGTGAAGTGGGAGCTTGATCTTGTGATGCCTCGACGTAGATCATCTTCGGCATCGTTGTCGATGACCTAGCCCGCCCATTTCTCCGATGAAGCCGACGCTAGAGCCCGGGATTGGATTTGGACAGCAAGGGGACTTCATCATGGAGCTATGGAGGTGGAGAACCGGATCTACAAAGGTTGTATTTCCGTTCACTTAGTTAATTTGTTAACTAGTTTCATTTGTCGCCTAAAGTTCTAGTTAACGATCTAGTCTAGGGTTTCTCGGCACTTGTAAAATTTTAAATTGGCATGGTTGATGCCTTGTGAGACCTCTTTAGAGTGCCTAGGAACCTTACAGTGGTATCAGAGCCTAGCTAGAGCCTTAGGCGATGCGTAGACGGAGTTAGAAGTCCGATTAAACCGAAACCCTAACACAAATTTGCTCTCTGGACTTTTTCCAAAAATTGGGTTTTTTCCAGATTAAAAATATGCAGAAAATTTAGCAGGAAATTCTAAGAATTTCGGTGCAAAAATTACCTAATGATGTTTCTAAAGTGCGGCGGAACCGCGGCATTAGCATGCTAATGCAGCGGTTCCGCGGCCATTTTGTCCCTTCTCCCATTGAATTTTGCACAGTAATTCCTATTTTGCAGTGCTGGTTTTCCTGGGATTTTTTTTTCTGAACTCAAGAGTTGAGTTTTCTGGGTTGTATTGGGGACTCGGTGTTTCGATCGGATTGTCTAATTTTGTTTATGTGGCTTTCCGGATATTTTAGAATATGTTAAAAAGTTCGACCGGATATAAATACCCACCTTTTCCCCTGCCGAAAAATTTCCAAGTGTTGGATTTTTCTGTGGTTTAAGGACGTTCCAAGTGATGCAAGTAACGCGATGGTCCCTCTAGAAGACAACAAACCTTAACTCGATTATGTGACCGTCTTGAACTGCCCTTTGAACCTTAGGGTTTGGGGCAGTACGGCGTGCCACATGTGAGGCGTTGGCTTGACCCTTCTACGACTGGACCGTTGGTACTGAGGCATGAAGTGAATGTCTTTGAACATATTTCATGTGTTGAGTGGTTTCGGGAAAACTTGGGTGTTCGAATGTTCGATCGGAAAGTTTAACATTTTCTATCTTATTCGGAATGTGATATAATAATTGGAATTCACAATCAGTTATGAGATAACTGAATGAATGTTATAAATCTAGCGGTTTAGTCTCACTTGATCGGTTGCCACGGAATTTTGATGTGATCAAAAGTCCGTCGCAATCACGTAGCGTACGCGGATACTCGCCGGGTAAACTTAATAGACAGCCTCGCTCCATAGCCCCGACAAAGTGACTGTAGGAGAACCCCGTCGCCGAAAGCATCCGTTCGGGTGCTCGCGGCAGCGGTGTTCCGCCTTAGTGCACTTCGTCGACGGTATCGGGGGTGCGGCCGTCTACTAAAGTTTGCGACGAGCATTCGATCAGGATGTCGGAAATCTTGTTGAATTGCCCGACTTGATATTGAAAAGAGTTTTCGATAATGAGACTAAAATGCGGGGTTTCTAATTGTTAGGCATGCGATGTCTAAGGAATTCATTTGATTAGGCATGCGATGTCTAAAGAGGTTGCGGATTCTAACTGTTGTAGTTTTACACTTTCTTTTCTGTGACCGTAAGTGTAATATGTGATATCGCCGGTTTCGTTGCTATATGTCAACGACAATTGGGATGCGCATATTTACTTACGTTGATGACATGTGATGTTATGTGTTGCTGGATATGTTATATTGGATCGTCGTGTTTTGAATAGCCGGGGGTTTTTATGTGAGATGAGTGTTTTTCATTTTCATTCATGTAAAAACTTGTATGTAATATTCTTTTATTGGGGCACTTCCAGGTTGCGGAAGATGTCACCCTTTGTATATTATTTACTTTTCCGCACTAGGATAGACCCAAGGAGGGGAGCACAAGTAACCGGATTCTGGAGTCCAGTGGGAGACCAACTCGAGGAGTCGAGTCCGGGTCTCCTAACTCTAGAATTGGTAGGGTTGCTTGCCGCTCTCGTAGGGGTTTAGGGGTGTGGGTTTGGCTATTCATCACGACCGTTGAATCCGTGTTTTATACTGGCTCGTATTGAAAACACGGACGTCCTAGTATATCCAATATTTCATATGTTTCTTCTGCTGCGATATCTGTGATGTGATCATGTGATATGTTCTGTGATAGATACTGTATATAGTATATATGATATATTATATAGGCGTTACTTATGTTTTACACCCGCGCTAGCCCTGCCCCGCTCTGCCGTTAGTTACCTAACCTAACGGTGCACGAGGGGACATCGAGGCGAATGCGGATGGCATAAGTGTACGTCGTATTTATCTGTGATGTTTAGGTGGTTAAATGATGGGACTTCATTAATGAGATTAATGAAAGTAAAAGAAACCTAAGATGTTGTAGAATCGAATTTCAAAATAAAACAGGTAGCTACAGTTCTTGCTTTGCACAGCGGTATATATGATACATCCTGCACCTTATTCGATGAGGAAAGGACCGAGATCCCTTCACCGGGAGTGACTCCTTTAGCAATAACTGGCAGATGCTACACACTCGGTTTGTTTTTGATTGCTTCTATAGTTTCTGCTTTGCATAGCGGTATATATGATATATCCTGCACCTTATTCGACGAGGAAAGGGCCGATGATCCCTTCACCGGGAGTGACCCCTTTAGCAAAACTAGAAAAGCCTCAAAAACACTCCATTTCAAATTCATTCGATCCTACAACGATATCAAGTTCATTACGCAATAGGTTTACTTAAAAACCTGTCGTAGCCCTCCGTCATTTCAGATAAGTACTAGTTAGTATTCGTGCTACGTTTGTTGACTATGTTAAGGCGTAGTGTGCGGTAGCTAATTAGTGCCTATCTGTATAAGCATATGATGCGATTGGATTAGGGTAGTCGTGCGATTTTGTTGACTATGTTAAGGGTCGTGCGGGTGGGTTTAATTCAATCGGGAAATGACGGGTTGAACTTGACTAGCACTTATGATTTATTGACTATGTTAAGGTCATATAGCTGCTAGGGGCAAAATTATCGGGAATTTCAAGTGTTGAAATTTGCAATGAGATTGCATACCTTCTATGAGATAGTTGGATCCCGATACCCGCTGCGAGTAAGAGTTACTTCTGGGAGAGTTTTACACATTACAATTAGCCGATCAAGTAGGTGTCTAGAAAGGTGTTAACGAGGTTACGCCTCTGGGAAAACGAGGTTTATATTAATTAGGTTCGTGCAAAAGCACGGGGGACCTCCCTCAAAGTACCGACACTGGCCTGGCTGAAAGATTGGCGAACTTGTAGCGTGTAATTAATCCCGGCTAGTCTTTCCTTTTAGGGTTTGAAGGAAGATTTGATTAAAATAGTGGGAGCCATCCTGATTAGATAAAATAATAACCAATCTATTCTTGCAAGAGCGCACGCTGAGTATTTTCTTTTCTCTCTCTCCAGGTAGCGACCATATCACGCCTTAATCAAGATAATAATACCGATATTTGACCGAACCCGCTTGTTATACTGAGCTGGGGAACGTTGGTCCCGCTCCAACTTATAATTGTTATAAGACAGAGCAGGAAATTGGAGATTACCAGAATTCCCGTGCCGCCCAAACGAAGAGAGTGCATGCTGATGCATCATCTTCGGGTGTGTTCGTTACAAAGAACTGTTTCTCAGTATCCTCCGCATCCTGGGTATATGATACCGGATCTGGATCCCAGATATGTAATCTGTTACATAGGGCTGCAAAAAGGTAGAAAAACTGAGAACGGGTGATAAGTTTCATGAGGCAGAAAACGGGGCAAGTGTTGCAGCCTAGTCTGTTGGTCACTGTCACCCTGTATTCCAAATACATTGATTCTGAACGAATGTTATTAGATACCGAACCTGATATACAAAGTCATATCAATCTCTTTATTAGTAAAGAAATGATAAAATTTTGTATTGTTGGATAATATTTTGAACATTTCCTATATCAAAAGTTGATCGGTTCAGGCACGTTATCTAAAAGCATTGATGTTCTAAATCAAACTACAGTTCTTAGTATACAGAACACACACAAGAGGAAGAGTTCAGAAATGAACAAATCCTTCTTGAGGTATTGTAGACTAGGTCATATCAATGCGACCCGACTAGCTTAAGTTACATTTTAGATGCATATTTAAATCAGTTTGAATTTACATCTTATGAAACTTGCCAGTCATGTCACAGAGATAAGATGACCATAGCTCCGTTTACTGGAAACAGAGAAAGAGTTAGTGAACTCTTGGGATGATACATGTTGATGTATGTAAGGTCCCCTGTCTACACATGCCAAGACCGGTTCTTTATACTTCATTACATTCTCTGATGATCTTTCGAGATTCAGACCTATGTTCCTGTTGAAACACAAGTCAGAACCTTTTGAGATATTCACAGAATATAAGTTAGAAGTAGAGAACCAAAATGCGGGTATAAGTATTATGTCCTTTGATGTGATCGAGGAGGAGAATACTTGAGCACGAAAATCCTGGATTATTCTAAAGGAGAATGAGATTCTCTTTCAGCATTACTCCTCCGTATACACCATAGATGGTATATCGGGGCGGAGCAATAGCACCCTATGTGATATGGTGTGCTCTATGATGAGTACTACTGAGTTTCCTATTTCCTTTTGGGAGTTATGCACTTGAGAAGCTGCATACCTATTGAATAGGGTTCAAATCAAATCAGTTGCCTACCACTTCATATGTGATATGGAAAGGGTAGAGCCCATGTCTTAAGTTAGTTAAGATTTGGGATTGTCCGGCCTATGTCTAAAAGCAAAATCCGGACAAGCTCGAGGCAAGGTCTGTAAAGTAGAACTGGAAATGTTCCAGCTATACAAACTACGGCTGATGATTTGAAAGGACCAAAGGATTCAATAGTTACCAACGAACCTCAGCCTCTCCGCCGATCTAGTAAGGTTCCTCACCCACCTGAGAGATACTTCGGTTACTCTATGACAGTGGGAGCGAGGATTGCATCATGAGATGATGACCCAACTAGTTTCGAGCTGGCCATCAGGAGTGGGACTCTGTAAGAATGGCTGGATGCTTAGCGATCTGAGATGGAATCCATGTACATCAACAAAGTATGGACTTTGGATGCTATATCTGAAGGGTTAAATCCCCATCAGGAGCAAGTATATCTTGAGAAGATTACTTGGTGTAGATGAAAAAGTTGAGATTTTTAAAGCTAGACTTGTTAAAGCTTTTTCGTCATCGACCAGGCGTGGATAATGATGAAACCTTTTCAAGTGGCTATGCTTAAGTCCATCCAGATCCTACTTGCCACGGCTACATACCATGACTACGATATCTGGCGGTTGGGTGCCATGACTGCTTTTCTAAATGATGTTTTAGAAGAGAGAGTCTATAAGTACACAGTCAGAGGGCTTCGTAAACAGTAGGAGCAGCGGAAACGTGCACAAGATGCTTTATAGGTTAAAGCAGGCATCGCGGAGTTGGAACATCTGTTTTGATGTGTTAGTCAAAGAGTTTGACATCATCAAATTGGTAGATGAACCTTGTATAAACAAAAAGGGTAGTAGGGAGTATGGTGGCGATCCTCGTAGAGTACGTGGATGACATACTCTTGATAGGGAAGGAGTTTCCTATGCTACGCTCGATCAATCTCCGCTTATCACAATGATTCTCCGCACAGGATCAAAATGATACCTCCTAAATCCTGAGTTTTCATCTATGAGATAGATGTAATTGGATATTAGGACACTCACTAGTTGTAGTGAGATGGTATCAGTTGATCCTAGGGAGAATCACTGGAAGTGTTCCAGAGTGATAAAGACGACTGAATGTCAGTCACAGGCATTGTCTTTACCCTCTATCGAGGGACGGTATGTTGGAAGAGTTCCAAGCTAGATACCGTAGTACACTAGACGATAAAGGCTGGATACATCGCTACTTAAGATGCTACCAAAGAGGCTGTTTGGGTGTATATTGGTTCATGAGATGAACTACGTTCCTACCATTGTGAGACAATGGAGTTGTGGCTTATGCCAAGGAACGCCGGTCCCATCAGTGATCCAAACATATTCTAAGGCAGTATCACCTGATCATGGAGATGGTTGATCTCCAAGGAGATCGAGGTTAGGACAGTAGACTCAGAAGATAACACGGCAGATCCACTCACGAAGGCCTATTCCCAGAGAGAGACTTTTATGGGATGGTTGAGTATGAGATACTACAACCACTGCTATCAGATGGCCCTAGTGCAAGTGGGAGAATGTTAGTTATATGTATGCCCTAGAGGCCATTACTGTACATTGGATGTATATTGTAGTGGATGCTGGGACATATATAGGGAGGACTTTCTTGCTCGACATGATAGTATGCTATCTGGTTACTCTTTACCTTAACGTGTACACTAATTGTCTCTCTGTTACATGTTGGTAAAGCCCGTAGGATGTGTACTTGACTACCTGGACTATGATGCGGATCATACTAGTGGGGACATGGTAGTCTATAAGTACATCCTTCAAGGTCCCTAGTCGTGGATATATCAAGACGGGGCATCGATATACCAGAGTAGACTAGCGTATACCTTCTCGACCCATACAGATGGGCGATGGATGATCCCATATCCATTGGTGTTTGACATCAGAGATGATGTACGGGTGCTCAGTAGAGACTGGGTACACTGGACGGAATCGCCGAGAACTCCCAGATGGTATTATACCTTAGGTCAGATGGCAGTTCTCTGGTGACACTGGTACAGGTTAGTCTGTTGACCCGAGATCGTCATAGAGTCTTGTATGGTTCCCACTGTGCTTTGATTTCCACCTTACCACGTCCAAGAGGGCGTGCAAAACGGTGGTTTTTGGGTACATTCCCGAATCACATGGAGGCAATGAGCGATAGGAGGGGATTCGTCTCTCCCGGTATAGGGAGTTGATGTTGCGCCGTGTTCGATTGGCTATAACCGGAAATCCCTGGCCAGGGTTGCTGAGATTTACTGGTAAGTGTTAGCAGTAGTTTCTCGAATTGTTATAGACCTCATATCGACACGACTTATCGAGCTATTGGGGTCTGACGTTTACCACCCCTAGGCGAGATATACGACAGATCAGACGATCAGACCGGACTGTACGGTAAGTATTACTGGTTGGATTCACAGGAGTATGAGCGGGCTTGCTCGTCGATCTTCTGATCGCTCAATACCCGGGTGGCCGTTACGTTTAGCAGACCGCTTGCGGCTTGTGGGTGTTTGATATGATCATCACCTGCTGCCGGCGTATTGACGAGTCTTTAGAGTCTTACACAGAGGTTTCCTGGCTCAAGCGAAACGAAATAGGAGCGCATATGAGATATGTGCGGGACCGAGAATAATGCGTGTATGTGATACCGTATTCCATTCTCGCGATGAATGTATCGACTGGTTATATGCGATATAACCTAGTTATCGAATCAAGGATTGATTCGATAAGCCGATACATTGGATATTAGTCGGTTATATGCGATATGACCGGATCGTTAAATCAAGTATTGATTTTACGATTTAATGCATAATTATATATTTGATATATTACTTTGCATTTACTAGTATTGGTTCACTTAAGATGGATTTTATCACTCGGATGTGCACATTGTATATACGATATAATTTTGTGCACTAGTTTGTATCATGTTTGATGATGCATGCAAAATTGGCTAAGTGTAAAGATTAAACCATGGTCGTGTAATGGTTAGGGTTTTGGTTTTACTTATTCATTTATTTATTTATCTATTCTTTTTTGAGAAATGGATAAAAGAAAAGCAAAATGGTTTCTTTCTTTGTTTTCTTTCATGAAGCTTGTTGAAGCTTCATGAAGCTTTGACCAAGTGACCATTTTGTCTTCTTCTTTTAATCCTAACCATTCACATAACCTTAGTTAATTCTCTACACTTGACCATGGTTAATGATATGATAAGTATTATTTTCTTTTCACTTATCATATCATGATCTTTATCTTCTTCTTCTTCTTCACTTGAAGAAAACCTTGCTTCATCAATGGTAACTTGATGAAAAGAGTGAGAAATCCAATTCTAAAGTGAACCTACCTCCTATTTCTTCATCCTCTACCTCTTGCCAAGTAGTATAAGGTGTTTTCTTCACAAGTTTCATGACTTGGTGAAGTGGGAGCTTGATCTTGTGATGCCTCGACGTAGATCATCTTCGGCATCGTTGTCGATGACCTAGCCCGCCCATTTCTCCGATGAAGCCGACGCTAGAGCCCGGGATTGGATTTGGACAGCAAGGGGACTTCATCATGGAGCTATGGAGGTGGAGAACCGGATCTACAAAGGTTGTATTTCCGTTCACTTAGTTAATTTGTTAACTAGTTTCATTTGTCGCCTAAAATTCTAGTTAACGATCTAGTCTAGGGTTTCTCGGCACTTGTAAAATTTTAAATTGGCATGGTTGATGCCTTGTGAGACCTCTTTAGAGTGCCTAGGAACCCTACATCCGGACCGCTCGATTTCCGATCGCGTGACTTCTCGGTCCCGCTTTGTCGCTGTCGAATGCCTTTTCTGCTCTTTAACTTGCTACCTCTGCGTCGGGCCTTTTGCATAACAGGTTGACAGGGAGGAGTATTTTCGTCTTTGGCAGCCTGTTGAAGAAGACGTTGCGTCCTGGTTTTCTCGTAGATGGCCATTTCGCGGTTATGGTCGTCCCGAGCTTTTTGACCCGCTTTCCTGATAAGCTTGTCCATTCGCTCTTCAAATGACGGACTCGGCACTTTGGGTGCGGGATCTAGTCTTGATAAAGGATCGGCGTTTTCTGACAGGGCATCCTCTTCTTCATCGAAGTTATATTTGGCGTAGCTACCGTGGACTCGTTCCCGTTTCCCGGATCTTACATACCCAAGTCCAAGCGTTTCCATCCTCCCGTTGGGCAATTTGCGCTAAGTCCCAGGGACATCCCAAATCTTGTTGTGGAACCGAGCTTGTCGAATACTCTGTTTCAAAGGTACCCCTTAGCACTTCAATAGCCTTTTTAGTCCATTTATGTAATATCTGGGAAAACGGATGGGTTGGAGCCTATCAAGTGTAGAATCCACGCCATGCCAGATCTCTTTCTCCACTCTTGTTTCTGAGGATCGATAGAATAGGATCGTCTTTTCACCTTTTCGCCTGGGAGGGACGTAAAATGTCCGCAGCTCCTGCACGCTGTGAGCTTCAAGCGTGTTATGATCTTTGTAGTGCTCCCGCGGAATCATGGTGATTTGCAAACTCTGATCATCACCAGGGAATTCTTGTATTGGCGGCCGACGGGAGAACACAACATTCACCTCATCTTCCGAATCACTCCCGAAGATCAATATGGGGGCGGACGGTCCCGGGTCGTTGCGTCGAGGCGGCCCTGAGTAAACTATCTCTTCTTCTTCTTCTTCGGTATCACTCCCGAAAACAGGAATGGCGGCGGCGGCTTTGTTCTCCGGTTTGCGATACCTCTCTGTGTCCTCAAAATCTGGCAAAAAGTACTTTGCATCTTCGTATTTGCGGACTTCGTTCACGGAGAATGGGTTTAGCTCACCTGTTACGGTATACTCGAGACCATCCTTGAAATACTTCATACACTGATGTTGTGTAGACGGGATGATGTTGTACTCGTGTAACCAAGGTCGGTTGAGCAGAGCATTGTAACAAGTCTTGGCGTCTATGACGTGGAACTTAATGTCCGTGACGAGCAGCCCAAAGCGTAGCGTCAATATCACAGACCCAAGAGTTCTTGATGATTAGGAGTCGAACCCGGAGATGGTGATCTTGTCCCGAGCAAGATGCTGGACGCTTATGCAGATTTCCTTTAACATCCGCACGTTGAGGAGATTAATGGAAGACCCATTGTCAACCAAGATTTTGCCTATCTTTATATCGTGGCAATATCCAGAGACGTATAGGGGACGGTTGTGGTCCCAAGTCCCAAGGAGCAGGTCTTTGTCACCGAAAGTGATATCGGCCGTGTGCACTTCTTCCAGTTCATCTTTCATCCTTTCTTCGGCGAGGAAGGCTTGGAATTGCTCGGGCTCTTGCAGTGCCTTGATTAATGAATCTCTCGCTTCTTTCGATAATAAGAGGGCGTCTAGAATGCTGAGCTGCGAGGGCAGCTTCCTCAGGTGCGCTAGGATGTTGTAGTCCACCTTACTCTTCTTAGGTGGGTCCTTGGCAGTCAGCTCTTTCATAACTTGGTCATCTAAGGCGATATCCTCAGCGACCTTTTCCTTTCCCTTATCTTTTCTAGTTGAGGGTCCGAGATTCTTCTCCGAAAGCATGCGATTGCGCATTTGAATGTTTTCACAGGCTATTGATTCTTCCTCTTTTCCCGAGGTGGACTCTTTAAAGAGGGGGCTAAGAGCCAGCTCCTCATCAGAATCGCTCCCGAATGTGAGCATTTGCGGTCTCCGTTCCATTGCGAGTGTTCTCTTCCGAGGGCGGTAGCTTCATTCCCATTGATATGGCTTTAGCAAACCTTTTCCTCGTCTTGAATCTGTTTTTATCCGCATCGGATGTCTTTTGATCTGGCGGGAGTGCTTCGACTCTTTCGCTTAGTCGCCTGCGTTTGGCTCCTGCTGATGCGGCCATCTCACGCTCCCAATCGGCTTTACTTTTCAGACGAATCTCGTCTAGAAAGGCGTCGATCATTTCGTCTGTCGGCCACACAAGTTCCGGTTCAGGCTCTGCCCCCAGCTTCTCAGTGCCAGGAGTTTTTTCATCGTCGGTAAACGAGTGGGAGATCATATTACAACTCGCCACGTATCCCTCGGATTCATTCGACGAACTCTCCCCCTCATCTTCCTCTTGAAAGACGTGGTTGAGAAACTCTTGGAGTGTGATGGGAGCCGGTGCCTCTTGATTGTACTCTTCCAGCGCGTCGATCTATTTCTGTAAGTCTGTGCGCTTGTCACCAGAATTCACGGGCTTCTTAGATTTTTTCTTCTTTTTCCTTGAAGATTTCGACGGCTGATTGTGAGTGTTTGGGCCATCACCACTGATCTTCGAAGTTGGGCATGGCTTCAGCATCCCTTCAATGATCCGGGGTTCCAGCGGGTTCTTCCACCTGACTGCCGGGCATGTTTGGAGCTCGTTCACCATTCTTTTGGTTTTTGCCGAAAGCACGACTTCCCATGGAGCTTGTTCAATGAAAGAACAAGTTGCCCCCGGTGTGTCCGTCTTCTTAGCGGCGTGAGGTTGTGGTGGGTTCACCTTCCACTTCTCGGACAGCGCAAACTTGTCCTGTATGTATTGATCTTCAATCCATCCTTTGAAGACGAAGCAATCCTCAATTGGATGACTTACCGTTTGATGGTAAGGGCAGTAGTTGGGGTTATTCACCTCACTGGGTTGCGGTGGTCGCCTTGAGTTTGGCAAGTTGATAAGCCTGTTGCGTATTGCCAGTTCGAATAGCCTTTTCGTCTTATCCAGCGGGAATGAGTAGGGGCGCTTCATTTTCTCATTGTAATACCGCCGTCTTTCTTCTAGCTGATCCGCCAGCTTTGGGGCACTGGGTTGCTGCTGAGCGCTCGCAACGAAGGTTGCCTTCCCTTTACCCTTGTCATTCCGAGGTTCTGGCTTCGGGGGAGACGGTCTGTGACCCATCTGGTCCATCTGGGCCAACTTGTCGATCAAAGCCTGGAACGTGGTTAGCTTAAAAAACATCATGAACTGTGAGATAGTTGCATGAGGATCTAGGGTACCCACGAACATGCCCACCGCGGGCGCCTCCTCAACGCGTTGTTCGCATTTCGACCACAAGTTTTGCCAGCGTATAGCATACTGGACCCATGTCTCACCTGGTTTCACCCTGGCATTAATTAATGCCGTTATCGGAGTGCGCTCACTGGCACTTGCGAAACGTTTGGTGAATAGCAGCTCCATTTCAGCGAACGTCTTGATGGAATCGTTCGGGAGCTCAGAATACCTTTCGAACGCTGTTTCTGACAAGCTGCCGACGAATTGGAGAAGTAAGAGCTTATCGTCGCCACTAGTGTTGCCACAAAGTGCCCTGAACTGGGCCACATGTTGATGGGGATTGCCTGTCCCCTTATAGACATGGAATTTCGGTATTGTGTAGCCCGGCGGGTATTTGATCTGGTCATACCAGCTCGGATATGGTCGCCCCGTCCTGACAACTTGACCGGCTGCTTCAGTCGCCTGGTGAACGCGTATCTGTTAGGCTATGTATTCGTCCAGGTCAGCCTTGGAGATTGTTTCCTCCTTGGCTGTTGATAGAGCCGGTGGAGGATTTGACGTTTCTCCCCTGTCGTCTTCAAGGACGATTGGAGGATCTTCAGCAGGAGAATCTTGTTGGATCATCATTCCCACCATGTCCTGGAACAGGTGGGCCATTCGTTATATATTGGCTGCTTGTTCGGCAGCCTCTTTATCTTTCTTCTCCAATATCCTACGAAGGAATTCAGCGTCAGTTTCCTGCTCCTGACGTTGATCAGATGACGCTTCAGGGCTTTCCTTCGGCCCAGTGAGTGCGGCCATCGCGTTCATCATTTCCTGGAGCTTCTGCTGTTGCTCCTGAGCTTTGGTCACTGACCGTGTAAGCGGTCTATGACCCGTGGATGCACGGCTGTCTTCTTTTCTCAGCGCCATATATACCGTATGCACTATCATGCCCCCAGACTTAGGGCGTTTAGGCTTATTGTCCTTGATATTTGCTGCAGGAGTGGGGACTCTATCCGGCCTTCTTCTCTTTTGAGTAGTCGACGTGGAGGGAGCCATCGCAGCGGGCACCCAAGTGGTTGTCGTCCTTTGTTGTTTGACGTGACGGTTCTTTTCTTCCTGCACTTTCGCCTTCTTGTGCTGACAGGAGAAGTTCGGATCAATCACTGATTCTCGGACCCATCGCCAAGTCTTGTAGACTCTGGAAGACAAACGTTGAGGAGACTGCTCCGGCTTCTCTGGTTTTGCTTCCATTACGGTCTCTACCGGTGGGGGAGATCTTTTAAGCACCGCAGTTGGCGAATTTCTGCGTACCCTGTTCAGCAGCTCAAAGCTGTTCCCAGTTGGGACAGCAGCCTCAATTTCCACCGTTGGAGCTGGTGGAGTTAGTCCGGAGGGGGAGTTGCCCCCAGTCTTCCTTATCCGGCGCTAGTGGAGACGTCGGGCATGACGGGTTGTTGGGATAGATTCAGCGACGACTTCGTCTTGCCCCCTGTTGTGGGGACTGGTTGCTGCCGGTGCCAGCCTTTTGAAGACTGACGTTCGTTGAGAAACTATGTCCATCCGGTCAAAAACGGATTTATGAGCCGGAGTGGGAACGGGGTTAGTCAGTCTCGCGAAGACCGACCCTCTGGGAAGAGAAGCCTCCTTGACGACTTCGGGAGCAGCTGTCTTCTTTGGGATGGCCATCTCAGATATCATGGGCTTCTTGGCGGGCCCTTTGGAGTTCAGGCTTAGCCTGGTGAAGACTGAGGAGTTGGACGACCCGTTGAGAGGGGCCGTAGGAGTAGCAAGTCGATCAAAGACCGACTTCTTGTTCGCTTCCGGTGCGGGCATTAGGATATTAACGTTCACCGGCGGGAGCATGGTCCCAAAGAATAGCCCGGTGGTAGCTTGAGTCACTCGCTCCACAGGCATAGTGAATAGGGAAGCAGCCTACTGTCCATATGCTACACCTCTAGGTGAGGTGGAGCGTCGGTTGCATTTGCATTTGGAGCAGTTCGAGCAGTTGGACGCCATTACTGTTTGATTTCTGCAGCAAACAAAACACCAGGTCTTAGTACTTCGAAACCCAAGGGCAACTATTAGCAAACCGCGATTGGTTCGCGAATCACGACACACGAAGTGTGGAGTGGAAAGAGGAAAAGGTCCCAACGGGCGTGCCAGAATCTGTTCCCCTCCGAACGGCGGCCAAGACAGGGACATCTTGCCTGAGATTCGGGGCAGATGCTAATTGGTGCTATCTGTCTACCTCTCCGAAGATGCCAAGTTGATTTATGGCACCATGTATCGAAGGTTTAGACGGATGCGTCCGATATAGCAGACTTCGTCAGATTCCCCCTCGCTTGAGGGTTTTTGATTGTGGGGACGCTCTTCCCTGCAGGCGCAAGCCCCTACAGTTAATTACGCTACCGCATTGCGGTAGCAACTTTCTCCTTCTCCAGATGATCACTTCGTGTCGTGTGTGTTTATTTTGTGTTTGGTTGCCCGTGGATTGTATACGGAGACTGAGTTATGTCGTCGCCCATAGGGCGTGGACTAGTCCAAATCCGTATTATCTTAGATTTGGGCTTGGGGGTTGTGTTTAAGGATACGTTAGCCTCATTCGAGACTAAGATCGACTTAAACGTTTGTTAAGGATACGTTAGTCTAGTTTTAAACTAAGATCAACTTAACGGGATCATTTAGATCCGACAAGAGAGCGATTAGGAGAGCCCTGTTGTTTAGTTTAGTGACATTGCGGTCAATAGGTAGTTTAAGGACATTGCGGTCCATTGTTAGTTTTAAGATGTTGCGGTCAAGGTCAAGGACGTCGTAGTACGTGGATTTAAGGACTCCACAGTCCGATGTTAGTTTTAAGACATCACGGTCAAGGTTAAGGACCTCGTAGTCCGTGGGTTTAAGGACCCCACAGTCCAGCGTTTAGTTTTAAGACATTACGGTCAAGGTTAAGGACCTCATAGTCCATGAGTTTAAGGACCCCACAGTTCGTATCAATGTGTGGTCATCGGGACCCGTCACCTCTTTGAAGACGTTGAGGAATTACAACGCCAAGTATCAAAAGAGTGAAGAGATGTACCCTTAAACCGAGGTAGATTAAGTGATCTGTAGTCCAATTTGGATACTAGGATCAATTATTATATTATGAGCTCATTGGCCCAGTTAAGCTTGCATTGAGGACTTATGGCCAGCTTGGGCTAAGTCCAATCATTTTTGGGATATTGGCCCTCTGTTGATTCATTGGAGGAGAGGCTTTGCCTCTGGAAACTTAGCCAATTGGGCTAAAGCTAGTGTTAAACACTAGAGACCAACAGTGTTGAATACTGGGAAAAGATTGACAAGTTAGTGTTAAACACTAAAAGATAATCAGTGTTGAACAATGGGAAAAGAGTTTTCAAATTAGTGTTAAACACTAAGCAAATCAGTGTTAAACACTGCAAATAGAGTTTTCCAAATTAGTGTTAAACACTAAGGAGAATCAGTGTTAAACACTAGATACAGAGTTTTCGATTTAGTGTTAAACACTAAGGCAAGAGGGGTCACGTGGTAGCACGTGAGAGCGCCCTTCTTCTCTTTGTTTTGTTCTTCAGATAAGTGTTTAACACTTTTAGTTCTGAAAGCCATCACGTGCGGGCACGTGATGGGGGCTCATGCTCTGGTTTATTAGATTGCTCATTAAGGGTCACGTGGTGACACGTGATGGCGCCCCAGAGTCTCTGTTTATTTCGCTGTTTCTTTATGTGCTTCAGGGATCACGTGGGGCACGTGAGGCATTGCCTCAAAGTTCTCTTTTATATATCTTCGCAGGAGTCACGTGGTAACGCATGAGGTGTCTGCTTCAGAGTTCTATTCTGTGGTTCTTTGCAGGGGTCACGTGGTAGCACGTGACTCTGCATGTTTTTGAAGTTCTGTTCATAGGGTTAAACCCTAAACTTTAGAGGAATTAAATTCCTGTTTTCTTCTGAAGAATTATATTCTTAATAGGGTTAAACCCTAATTTCTTTTCTTAAGGGAATTAAATTCCTGTGAGTTTGAGAGAATTATATTCTCAATTAGGGTTAAACCCTAGTTCCGTTCATTTTGAAGGAATTAATTTCCCATAACATAGGGTTAGGCCCTAACTTTATCTCAAAGGAATTGAATTCCTATCATTTTATGAGAATTAAATTCTCTGAACTCAGTTCCTCCTCTGTGTTTTGGATCTGCATGGAAGGATCTCAACCCAATGAGAATTAAATTCTCAATTCATGGGGAGATGTGCACTTTGCAGATCCTCGACCAGAGAAAGAACTAAGTTCTTTTCTTTACATAAGAGTTAAACTCTTTTGAGAATTAAATTCTCTTTTTAAGCCTATCTTTTCTTTTCTTACCAAAGGTTTTCCTTTTGCAGAGAATCAAAAGCTCTATATCTCTCTCTGTGTATCAAAAGAAAAGGTCCAAAGGTCTAATCCAAAAAGTCTCCCCTCTTCTTTTCTTGGCTCCTATTTATAGGAGAAGGAAAAGAAGCAATCTGTTTTGTAAATCTCTCATTGAGAGATTTGATTTGTATATTGAGAGATTTGATTTATATTTATCATTAATCTGGGCCTTTAGATTGTTAAGTGAATTTTATTCACCATTGGATTTTAAATCCAAAGATATTTCTTTGTTATTTCGGTCAAATTTAGGGGGAAATCTTTCCAAGTTCGAGATTTTTCCATAAATTGGTGATATTTAATCACCTTTAGATTTTTAATTCAACGGTTCCAAATAATCCTTCTCTATTTTGGAAAGATTTGAGTGATCTCCTCTCAGAATTTAATTCTGTTAAAGAATAAGGCTTTTAAAGCCGGTCATGTGTGGCCACGTGACCCCTGGTCACGTGTAGGCACGTGACCCCTGGAATGGGCTTCTCTTCTTCTGCGCTCTGTTCTCTGGCCGCTGTTCAGCCGTCACGTGCCAACACGTGACCACTGGTCACGTCTGAGCACGTGACCTTTTCTGGAGCTTTTTCTTGAATGCGTTTTGTGCCGCTGCTTTAAACGTCACATGCCAACACGTGACCACTGGTCACATGTGAGCACGTGATGCCTCTTCTGAGTCCTTTCCTGATTTTTAATCAGGGAACACACACATATATCATATCGTAATCGAGTCATAGGTTACGGTCCGGGTTCTATTCTAAAGTCTCGTATATCTCAATGTCATCATCACCTATTATCGTTTATGTATACATATCCATTCTCTCATTTTCCAACGATCCGCTAAGATCATAATGTGACTGTATAGCCAAGAGATCACGGCATCAAGCCCAGTTATATCGTCTCGTCCCCATGTATCATATAACATCCTTATATCACATATACATGTTGTGTATATATACACCTACACACATTCCTACTTATATATACACATACATATATACACCAAGCCAAGTTTCTGTGTGTGCGTGTGTGTGTCTACCTGAAACCTATGAATTTCCTCTAAGACATTCCTCCTCTGGTAAAGTCTATCTAAATCAGTCTAGTCCAACCTAAGGTCTTTAATAGGGTCTTATTCGCCAAGAATCTAAGGCCACGTCCGACTTCCTAATGACAATAAGCAATATCCCTATTCTACGTTTGCGGGGGTGCTAAACGCCATCCACCCGACTTCCCCCGTAGATATACATCTACTCACCTGGTCCTTTTCTGCCGAAGATGATGTCGCCCTCCTCTTCTTCCTCGTCCCAAGTCCACGTGAGGGGTACCTATACGAAAACATATATAATTTCGTAACTGAATCACGGATAAAACCAAAATGACGCACGAAACGTGCATAGGTTAAAACCTATGACCCGCTCATGCAAAGGAACCAATATCGCTCGATATCGGCGTACAAACGCCGATTGATCGAGATAAAACACCAACAAACAATTTGTAGTTTCAAAACTTATTATTTATAATATAAAACATGTTTTAAATCATCGAAACCCTAAAATCGATCAAATCGTCCGATGTCGTAAAAAACCTGAAAACGCCAATTTACCGTTTTACTTCAAAACTTGATGTTTAAATGAAACTAATGGTCATAATACTCATTAAATAGCATAACTAGATTATATAAACCATTTCTATACTTTATCACACTAATATATATTAAATACAAAATTCTAGTTTGCAAATTAGCCAAATTTAACGCTTTTCGAGCCAAAAAATCACAATTCCACAACTCAACTTGATTTTGCATATATTAAAGTGTTAAACCACTCCATGAAACCTTAAGAATGAGCTAAAGCCCTAATTAGATTTTTAATACTACATTTTAAATTAATTTCTAAAACCTAGTTTACCGAAATAGCATATTTATCACATTATATTAACTAACAATTTGAAACTAATAATTAGATCAGGTCTTTCATTCATTTAACATTTTAATATTCTCATTAAAACCACAATATAATGATGAAAACCTTAATTAGAATTTTAACACACCAATATATATAATTTATAAAAATCTAGTTAGCAAAATTGCTTAATTTAAACAATTTTGAATGCACAAATTATAATACATCAACCATGCTAGATTTTTCCCTTCAAAAAATATTAAGCTACTTATTATAACCCCACTTAATTAATAAAAACCCTAACTTGATTTTAGAAACCCTATCTTGAATTTTAAACTTGCAAATAGAATTAATTAAGAAAATCTAAATATGCTAAATAAAAGCATTTAACAACAATTAATCATAAGAATAAAAATTATACCTTCAAAGCATGAGATCCAAACATGAAAATATGCTTCCAAAATAATGGTTTCCAACTCCAAATTCCATGCTAAATAGGTCAAAGGAAAATGGTAGAGGTTGAATGTTGATTTTTGAGGTTTATTTTTGGAATTTTTGATGAATTTTAATGCAAAAATGATGGGGGAAAATTTTTGGGGCTGCCCATGGAGGTGAGGCCGGCCATGAGGTGAGGAAAAGAGAGGAAGAATGAATGAAGAATAGTGTAGAACATTCTCCAAAGAAATACACCTTTTATGTCTTTTCATAATTTCTTTATTTTATTAATTTTCTTAATTCAATTCATCATAGAAAACTCTAGAATTTTAAAGACAATTCAATAAGAGATTAGCATGCTAAAAACCTAATTCTAATATGTCATGGTTCACTTTTAAAAAATAAACCCATTGCAAATTGTAATTTACACTAAATTAATGTATATTTAAAAGCTTATGTTAATATTTAAAATAATTAATTTAGGAAAAATATTTCATTAAACTAAAAATTTATAAGTGACTAAATAAACACCATTTACTAGTAATTACATGATTAAAATAGGTCTTTTTAAATTTATAATGAAAAATAATTATGGTTAAATTTTATGAAAAATACGTTTTATTTTACCGAAAATCAGAAAATTCACTTAAAGGGTTTTATTTATCTATTTTTTAAAATTATTTTTGAAACGTTACAATGTTCCCCCCTTTAAGAAATTCGGTCCCCGAATTTAAATTAAAACTCCCCCTAATTACTAAAACATTCAACCAAAACACTCAAATCGTCGGGGCTCCGAAATCATCAATATATAATAAAAATCAACTCCGTCAAGCATAACGCAATTATCAGAGTTATGGTGAAAATAAAATATCCAATCCCAATACGAAATTCAACATAATATACATCAAATCTATAACTTATATATACTGCGCATCGTAGTAAAATCGTCTAAACATCTTAATAAAGAAGCATGCAAAAACCTCTTTTTAAAATCGCCGTGCGATGCACGTGTCACGGCATAAGTAGCGGATATTTATTTTAAAACAATGGCTACACACACACACACACACACACACACACACACACATATATATATATATATATATATATCTTTTAATTAACCTACACGTCCTGTCTGGTTATTAAACCAAATAGTAATTATTATAAAAACATACTGTTCAAAATGAAATCAATCCCAATCACAGTATAAAAATATCATGTGCGTCCGGTGCGCACAAAAACCGAAACCAAATACAGATGCTTCGAATACGTACAGAACAAAACTGAGTGCAACAGGTGTGCACCAAAAACACCTGTCAAGTGCAACGGGCGTGCACGACAATAATATCAGGTGCATCAAATCTGCACAAAACTCCGATTTAGTGCATCTGGTGTGCACAAAATCGCATCAAGTGCGCCAAGTGTGCACAAGAATCTCAATCAAGTGCACATGGTGTACGAAAAACATACACCGAATATAAAAATCGAAATCACGGTACGAAAAAAATGTATGAAAACTATGTCGAAGCATACGTCAAAATCATGTGCAACCCATATGCACGAAACCAAATCAATATCTCAAAAGGTATAAAACCAAATCGATTGCACTGGGTATGTACAAAATAACATCAATATAACTGATATATGAAACACGAATAGAGTGTAATGAATGTACACCTAAGAAGTACCAATCGTAGAACAAAATCCTCAAAATACTAAAATCGAAACAACGAAAATATGAAATACAAATCACCAAATCACAATCGTAAACACTATCGTCAATGTGCGCTTCTTTCCTCTGATCTTGACTGATTCGAACTCGTCTCTTCGTAGCTGTGCTGACTGCGCTACAAACGACAATACTCATATCTAGAGTTTCCCACGTAATCTACCCCTTCACCTGATATCCGGACTACGTTAAACTTTTCGATCGACTCATCAAAATCCCATAATTCCCCGAGAGCTCAACACTCAAGTACAATTTAAAAATATCCAGTACATGCCCCAGCATCTGCGGACCAGCCGTAGAAGGGCAAACCCAAGCCTCACTAATGGCACCGCGGAACTGCCGTAAACCCTAAGGTTCAAAGGTGTTCTCGTGGTCATTATGTCGAGTTAGGGTTTCATTCTTCTAGAGGGTCCATAGAAATACCAGCATGTTCTTTCGAATACATTAAACTTGGGAAAATGGGTCTCTGACAATCGTTCGAACCCTTTAACTTCGTCTGGACGACGTGTGAATACCCTTCTTCCGCACGCTCAACGATGCTTCAATCCTCAAGAATAAACGATATCCTAATGGTTATCGCATTCGAGCCGCAGCTCCCTCTGCCCGTGCGACCGTGGTAACAGAAACATCATCCGATATCGACGAAGATAGATCAAAGGAACGAATGAAATACGGTGCAAAGAAATATACATCCTAAGGCCCCTTAAGCAGAGTAGCGTATCGTAAGTATGCCGCGGATCATACCCACGGTACGTCACTCTACCTAAGTCACCTACTCCATCAACCAAGGGTCACCCTAGACTTATACAAAGGTTAAACCTAGCACTCTGATACCAACTTTGTCACGACCCGAAGGTACGGAACGTGACCAGCACTTAAATTACGAAGTGTCTAGAGGCGCAACGTAATCTAAGTAAGCCGAAGCCCAGAAATCTAAATCATATAAAAGAAGAAGTAAAGGAAAACATGTAGAAAAACAAGTTTAAAAGCAATATCCAATTTTCTCAAAAATTTCAGCAGAGTCTCCTTTGTAAAAACTGGCCCAAAATGGGTACAAACAAGAATAATATATATACAGCAATAAAAAGGCATCCCCAAGCGGGAGCTAGCTCTACGCCAACAGGCGGAAACAATCACACCAAGCACAATAATATACAACACCAAAGGGCGAGGTTTAAAACTCAAAAGAAAACAAATCCACCAGATACCATAATAATACAAGCGTGACTCTAAGGTCGAAATAAATAACTGGTCCTTTAAACTTATCAAGTAATACAAGTTTGGTTGATGGAGCTTACTAGATACCAATGAAATAAATAAAGTACAACGGCGGTCCTGATACAAATGAACCAATCTACCGTGCAAATCACCCTGAATGAAAAGATGTGCCAGCAAGCTGCCAAGGAAACCTGTACATCAAACCTGTAATAAAATTTGGCACAACGGGGGTGAGTTGCCAACTCATGAGTAGAGGACATCTGCGAAAAGAAATCGAATGCACGATGATGTCCTAGGTCATAATAATATACTAATATATCACTAGTCATCTAGTAGTGCAGGGTAATAAACTACGCGTAAGTGCAAATGCTCCGTGCTCGTGTCAGTGCCTCAAATAGTAATATGTCATGTGAATGAGTATGCATGCACCATGAATGTAAAACAATCAACCGTGAAATCTGGATATATCTGTATAAAAAGTCTATAACTTTCACCATAGTAAAATTTGTATAGAAGTCTAAAACATCATCGATGAAATCCATGGAAATTCGTGTCAAGCATCGACACAAAACATGTAAATCTCAAGTCTCAATACCTCATAGTCTCAATATCTCGGGCTCCGTCAGTCCGCATCGGCCATTATCATCAAATCTTACGACAACGGTCGGTATCCTCCGGATATCCACCGCGCCAGACATCACCGGTAGATAGTCTTCCCCTTCCAGGCTCATCGTCTACAACTCGATTTTCTTGCCCCGGTGTACCATACCGGGCCCACCATATACCCGAAACGGTTCATCCACTCCTCGAATCGGGTCTCGAAATCCAACAGAAAACATGAAATCTCATGGTGGACGACACATACATCACGAGAAAACCGCAACTTATATTTCAAAAGAGAGGAGGAGAGAGAAGTTTTTATATATATTCTTGCGGTTTTCTCCAAAATCTAGAAATCTCATAGAAATCCAAAATCCCAAAATCATGAGTAAGTAAATGGTAAGTGTCGGCATAAGCCTCACAATACTGCATGATGACATGAAAAATGTGAATGCATGAAATGTCCAAGTAATAAATGCAATGTCTAGACTAACACCTGAGAGTAATCACAATACTATATTGATCTAGCCTTTAGCTGATTCTATCATAAAAGATAATATGTTCTAAAGTGTACGTGACATAGCAATTACCGATGATGTGTGTGTGAGCCGGCAAATAAGTGTACGTGGGACATGCGCATCATTGGTAATGGTGCTAGTGTCCTAACAGGCAGAGTTTCATATTAACTGCAGAAACATATGTATGAACATGCAATGTGATGATTACAATCTGAATATAAAGATAAAATGTGTACTAAACACTCATTTGGAATATACATATCTAACTACAAGTATATGACTCGAGCCTCAACTAGTATCTATCTAACCCCCTAAAGAACTAAACTAAAGGAACTAGTCGATAGGAAATAAGAATCCACCTAAGGTCTGAGTCCATATCTGTAATAGTCGGCGATCCAGCCTCAATAGCGTCACGTACGTAGTACGGCTTCCTCGAATCAAGAGCGCGGATCAATCATCACATCTATGCCTCATACGGTAAAATCCAACGTACGACATCCCAATATCGGGGTACGGGTCAAGTATCACCTACGTACATCATCATTCGTATAATATCATCATCAAATAATGTAATGATCAAGGTACTATACTGTAATTGCATACATCCCAATATCATCAATCATATATCATTGTCTGCGAACATATACGTCGTCAATTGTTCCTCAGAAATATCATGTCATATATATCATATCGTAATCAGGTCACACATATATCATATCGTAATCAAGTCACACATATATCATATCATAACCAAGTTACACATATATCATATCGTAATCGAGTCACAGGTTACGGTCCGGGTTCTATTCTAGAGTCTCGTATATCTCAATGTCATCATCACCTATTATCGTTTATGTATACATATCCATTCTCTCATTTTTCAACGATCCGCTAAGATCATAATGTGACTGTATAGCCAAGAGATCACGGCATCAAGCCCAGTTATATCGTCTCATCCCCATGTATCATATAACATCCTTATATCACATATACATGTTGTGTATATATACACCTACACACATTCCTACTTATATATACACATACATATATACACCAAGCCAAGTTTCTGTGTGTGCGTGTGTGTGTCTACCTGAAACCTACGAATTTCCTCTAAGACATTCCTCCTCTGGTAAAGTCTATCTAAATCAGTCTAGTCCAACCTAAGGTCTTTAATAGGGTCTTATTCGCCAAGAATCTAAGGCCACGTCCGACTTCCTAATGACAATAAGCAATATCCCTATTCTACGTTTGCGGGGGTGCTAAACGCCATCCACCCGACTTCCCCCGTAGATATACATCTACTCACCTGGTCCTTTTCTGCCGAAGATGATGTCGCCCTCCTCTTCTTCCTCGTCCCAAGTCCACGTGAGGGGTACCTATACGCAAACATATATAATTTCGTAACTGAATCACGGATAAAACCAAAATGACGCACGAAACGTGCATAGGTTAAAACCTATGACCCGCTCATGCAAAGGAACCAATATCGCTCGATATCGGCGTACAAACGCCGATTGATCGAGATAAAACACCAACAAACAACTTGTAGTTTCAAAACTTATTATTTATAATATAAAACATGTTTTAAATCATCGAAACCCTAAAATCGATCAAATCGTCCGATTTCGTAAAAAACCTGAAAACGCCAATTTACCGTTTTACTTCAAAACTTGATGTTTAAATGAAACTAATGGTCATAATACTCATTAAATAGCATAACTAGATTATATAAACCATTTCTATACTTTATCATACTAATATATATTAAATACAAAATTCTAGTTTGCAAATTAGCTAAATTTAACGCTTTTCGAGCCAAAAATTCACAATTCCACAACTCAACTTGATTTTGCATATATTAAAGTGTTAAACCACTCCATGAAATCTTAAGAATGAGCTAAAGCCCTAATTAGATTTTTAATACTACATTTTAAATTAATTTTTAAAACCTAGTTTACCGAAATAGCATATTTATCACATTATATTAACTAACAATTTGAAACTAATAATTAGATCAGGTCTTTCATTCATTAAACATTTTAATATTCTCATTAAAACCACAATATAATGATAAAAACCTTAATTAGAATTTTAACACACCAATATATATAATTTATAAAAATCTAGTTAGCAAAATTGCTTAATTTAAACAATTTTGAATGCACAAATTATAATACATCAACCATGCTAGATTTTTCCCTTCCAAAAATGTTAAGCTACTTATTATAACCCCACTTAATTAATAAAAACCCTAACTTGATTTTAGAAACCCTATCTTGAATTTTAAACTTGCAAATAGAATTAATTAAGAAAATCTAAATATGCTAAATAAAAGCATTTAACAACAATTAATCATAAGAATAAAAATTATACCTTCAAAGCATGAGATCCAAACATGAAAATATGCTTCCAAACTAATGGTTTCCAACTCCAAATTCCATGCTAAATAGGTCAAAGGAAAATGGTAGAGGTTGAATGTTGATTTTTGAGGTTTATTTTTGGAATTTTTGATGAATTTTGATGATTTTTAATGCAAAAATGATGGGGAAAAATTTTGGGGCTGCTTATGGAGGTGAGGCCGGCCATGAAGTGAGGAAAAGAGAGGAATAAGGAATGAAGAATAGTGTAGAACATTCTCCAAAGAAATACACCTTTTATGTCTTTTCATAATTTCTTTATTTTATTAATTTTCTTAATTCAATTCATCATAGAAAACTCTAGAATTTTAAAGACAATTCAAGAAGAGATTAGCATGCTAAAAACCTAATTCTAATATGTTATGGTTCACTTTTGAAAAATAAACCCATTGCAAATTGTAATTTACACTAAATTAATGTATATTTAAAACCTTATGTTAATATTTAAAATAATTAATTTAGGAAAAATATTTCATTAAACTAAAAATTTATAAGTGACTAAATAAACACCATTTACTAGTAATTACATGATTAAAATAGGTCTTTTTAAATTTATAATGAAAAATAATTATAGTTAAATTTTACGAAAAATACGTTTTATTTTACCGAAAATCAGAAAATTCACTTAAAGGGTTTTATTTATCTAATTTTTTTTAAATTATTTTTAAAACGTTACAAGGGGTTGTTGTATCGACTGTAAGGTAGTGCCAGGTGAGAGTGTAACCACTCAACATAGACTTTTAGTTCTAGATTTTCGATTTAGAAGAGAATCTAGAAAGATTTGACGTAAGGTACAGCCTAGAATTAAATGATGGCGATTGAAAGAAGGTAACCAAAAGGTTTTTATAGATCGTGTAGTCCAAGAAGCGGATTGGCAGTCGGAAGATGATTCAGACAGAACATGGAACAAAATGGCTAGTTGTATTAAGAAGGTAGTTAGAGATCTACTTGGTGAGTCGAGAGGTGGTGCTCCACCATCTAAGGACACATCATGGTGGAATGAAGAAGTAAAGGCTGCTATTAAAATTAAAAGGGATTCTTATAAAAGATTTAAAGAAAATTAGAGATGTGGAGAGATTTGAGAAGTATAAAATGGCTAAAAAGGAAGTTAAGAAAGCTGTTCGGGAAGCTAAATCTAAGGTCTACAAGGAGGTGTACGAGAAATTAGAGACTAAAGAGACTGAAAATGATATATACCGGATTGCTCGGATGCGGGAAAGGAAGACTAGAGACCTATGTGCGGTGAAGTGTGTCAAAAATGAAAATCAGGAGATTTTAGTTCGAGATGAGGATATCAAGGAAAGATGGAGAGATTATTTTAACAAATTGTTCAATGAGAGCTTTACTAAGAATTTGGATGCACTTGTCATTCAATCTCAAGATATAAACCTTGATTTCATGCGTAAAATAAGACTACCTGAGGTTAAAGAAGCTTTGAACAGAATGAGTTTAAGAAAAGCGGTTGGTCCTGACGGGATTCCTATCGAGATTTGGAGATACTTAGGAGAAATAGGCGTTAAATGGCTGACAGATTTGTTTAATAAGATTTGGCAGACAAAAAAGATGCCAAATGAATGGAGGAAAAGTATCCTTGTACCTATCTATAAGAACAAGGGTGACATTCAAAGTTGCTCAAACTACCGTGGAATAAAACTTATGTGTCACATCATGAAACTTTGGGAGAGAGTGATTGAACGCAGGCTAAGGAAGGATATTAAGATAATAGAGAACCAGTTTGGGTTCATACGTGGACGATCGACGACAGAGGCTATTCATTTGCTTCGTCAACTTGTCGAGCGTTTTCGAGAGAGGAGAAGAGATTTGCATATGATATTTATTGATTTAGAAAAAGCATACGACAAGGTACCTAGAGAGGTATTATGGGGGACAATGATGAAGAAGGGGGTCCCCGTCAAGTATATTGACATAATCAAGGATATGTACGATAGAGTAGTGGCAAATGTCAGAACTTGCGGTGGCTTAACGAGTGATTTTCCGATTACTATTGGTTTACATCAAGGATCTGCATTAAGTCCATTCCTGTTCACCATCGTGATGGATGGGCTTACTAGAACTATCCAAGATGAGGTACCTTGGTGTATGCTATTCGCTGATGATATTGTTCTAGTAAATGAGACGAAAGCAGGGGTTAATGCCAAATTGGAATTATGGAGGCAAACATTAGAATCTCGGGGATTCAGATTAAGCAGGTCCAAGACAACATATATGCATTGCAAATTTAGTAACCAGAGAAGTCAAAACAATATTGGTATAACATTGGAAGGGCAAGAGATATCACCGAGCGACCAGTTTAGATATCTAAGTTCCATCATCCAAAAGAATAGGGAGATCGATAGTGATGTTAATCAAAGGATCCAATCTGGTTGGTTGAAATGGAGGAGTGCAACAGGGATTTTGTGTGATCGTAACTTTCCGTTAAAATTGAAAGGGAAGTTTTATCGGAGCGCTATTCGGTCTGCTTTATTATATGGTACAGAATGCTGGGCTCCTAAAAAGCATCATACACAGAAGATGCACGTAGCAGAGATGCGCATGCTTCGTTGGATGTGCGGTAACACTAGAAAAGATAAGGTGCGAAATGAGGATATTCGTGCAAAAGTTGGTGTAGCACCTGTGGAGGAGAAGATGCGGGAAAACTGGCTAAGATGGTTTGGTCATGTGCGACGCAAACCTATGGAAGCACCGGTTCGACGAATAGATACTCTCGATATGGGAAATGGAAAAAGGGCAAAAGGGAGACCGAAGAAAACATGGATGGAGGTGATACGAAACGATATGCTTGCCAAAGGACTCAGTGAAAGTATATTGTTCGATAGGCATGAGTGGAGGCGGAGGATTCATGTGCTAGACCCGGCGTGATTCTCATGTTGGTTCATGTAGCCTACCCCATATGCTTGGGATAAAAGGCTCAGTTGTTGTTGTCTACAATGAAAGTAGAGAGGCGGAATGCACAAAAAATAAATTTTCAGCAAGCACAATTAACAAAACCCCAAGTGCTCAAACCATAACCCTAAACAAGCAACTAAGATGAGTTTAACTACTATGAAAGAAAGTTATACCAAAGAGATTCGTGTCCTTCGGTCTTCAAAACTCTTCTATCTTGTGATCCTTGTTGGATATAGATTCCCTTAAGGCAATTATTGTAATTGAAGGAGGATCTATATGAGAGAACAATCTCACTCGAGATAATAGTATGCTATCTGGTTTATCTTTATCTTTCATGTGATGCGTTTTATTTACTATCACGTATTGTTTCGATATGAGAAAAAGCCCTAGAATTTTGCTTGACTATCAGGACGATGATGGAGATCATACTAGTAGGGCCTGAGTTGTTGATAAGCACATCCTCAAATATCCCTAGTCGTAGGAGTATCGAGACTGAGTATCGGTACTCCAGTTTATACTAGTGTGTATGTTTCCTGACCCGGTTGGAGTGCGATAGCTGATTCTACAGCTATTGGTGTTTGACATCTTGGATTGTATGCAGGTGCTAATTGGATGAGTTACACTGGATGGACTTACCGAGAACTCCAAGTTGGTAATATACCAATGTTAGGTAACAGTTCTCTTATGACATATGTACAGGGTAGCCCCTAAGACCTGAGATCGCCATAGTGTCTTATGTGAGTTTCCACTATACTTAGACTTGTACCCTACCACGGCTCAAGGAGTCGTGTAAACAGGTTTTTGATGGGTATAGTCCCAAAGCACGTAGAGGTAGTGAGCGTTCGAGAGGATTCGTCTATCCAGGTATAGGGAATTGATGTTACGCTGTACAGCACATGACTACAACCATAAGTCGATAGCGATCGCAGTGGAGATAAACTGATAAGTGTTATCAGTTGTATCTCCGGTTGGTTATGAATCCTCTGTCGTACGATTTATCGAGTTATTAGGTCTAAAACCCTAGACCTGATATGCGACACTCTTAAACGAAGAGACCAGACTACACTATAATGTCGCCGATAGACTTTGCAGGGTTCTAATAAGCATGCTTGTTGACCATCTTTCGTTCAATACCTGAGTAGCCATTGAAAGTGTTTACTAGCACCGCAACGGGGTTTAGACAGGCATCACACATATGTTGGAATGAGAGAAGAATGGCTCCACTAAAAACCCTGACTCCTTGAAGCATTAAATATCCACACATTAAAATATAGAGTCATGCTTCAATAGTAAGTCAAGAGAAATAAAATATTAGATAAAGCCATGCTTCCCCATCCCTCTTTATTTTCCACCTCAATTCTATTTTCTAAAAATAGAAAATACACCATGCTTCATTATATATATATATATATATATCAAATATATATATTAATACACATATATATAAAGCAAATAATTAGTGAGCTAATAATATTAGTTAATATATAATTATATCAAATATAAATATATATCATATTATTAAATCAACACTTGATTTAATAATCCGATTATATCACATATAACCGACTAATATCATTTATCTGTAAATCACATTATCAAATGAACACTTAATTCGATAATCTGGTTATATCACGTATAACCCGACTGATAACAAATAACTGCCAGATTAGAATACGGTATCTCATACTCGTATTTAATAAGGCCCCCCACATATCAACATATGTGTCCTACTTCGTTTCGCTTGAATCAGGAAACTTCTCTGTGGGACTCTAAAGACTCGTCAATACACCAGCAGTAGGTGATGATTACACCAGCCACCCACAAGCTGTCAGCGGTACTAGCTGGACGTAACGGCTACCCAGGTATTGAGCGATTAGAAGATCAACAAGCAAGCTTGTTCAAACTCCCATGAAGCCTATAGGTAACACTTACTGTACAGTCCGGCCTCTTCGTCTGATATGTCGCATATCCAGTCTGGGGGTAGTATCGTCAGACCCCAATAACTTGATAAGTCATGCTGATGTAAGGCCTATAACGGTATGAGAAACTACTGATAACACTTACCAGTAAATCTAATCAACAGCCTTGTCCAGGGACTTACTGTTATAGTCAATCGAGCACAGCGCAACATCAACTCCCTATACCGGGAGAGACGAAACCCCTCCTATCGCTCATTGCCTCCATGTGACTCGGGACTGTACCCAAAATCCACCTGTTTGCACAACTCGTTTGAGCCGTGGTAGGGAGGAAATCAAACCACAGTAGGAACCACACAAGATTCTATGACGATCTCGGGTCTACAGACTAATCTGTACCAGTGTCACCAGAGAACTGCTATTTGACGATGGGTATAGTACCATCTAAGAGTTCTCGGCGAGTCCTGTTCGGTGTACCCATTCTCTAATGATTGTACAATTTTTGATGTCAAACACCAATGGATATGGGATCAACTATCGCCCCATACAGGGTCAAGAAACGTATAGACTAGTCTACTTTGGAATATCGATGCCTTGTCTCGATATTCTCTGGACTAGGAACAATTGAAGGATGTGCTTGTGGACTATCCAGGTCCCAGTAGTATGATCCGCATCATAGTCCTGGTAGTCAAGCCAACATCCTAAGGGTTTTATCAACATGTATATGAGAGACGGTATAATAATACCAGTGAACATGTTAAAATAAAGGAAACCAGATAGCATACTATCATGTCGAGCAAGAAAGTCCTCCATATATATGTCCAAGCATCCACTATACCATACAATAATGGCCTCTAGGATATACATATCACTAACAATCTCCCACTTGCACCAAGGCCAGTTATTGTAGTATCTCATACCCAACATCCCAGAATGTCTCTCGATTAGCATCTGGGGGAGGGCCCTGGTGAGTGGATCCGCTGTGTTATCCTCAATGTCAACTCTCCTGACCTCAATCTTCCGGAGATCTACTATCTCCCTGATCAGGTGATACCGTCTAAGAATATGTCTGGATCGCTGATGGGACCGGGGTTCCTAAGCCAAAACCACAGCTCCATTGTTATCATAATACACAGGTATTGGATGCTCAATAGTAGGAACCTCACCAAGTTCATTTTATGAACTTGTTCATCCAGACAGCCTCTTTGGCAGCATCGTTGGTAGCGATGTATTTAGCCTTCATCGTCGAGTCTGCTACGGTATCTAGCATGGAACTCTTCCAACATATCATCCCTCCACTGAGGGTAAAGACAAAACCCGAGACCGACTTACTGTCATCCTTATCACTCTGGAAGCTCGAATCGCTAAAGGTCTCCACTTGGAGTTCACAGTTACCATACACCAAGAACATCTCTTTAGTCCTTCTCAAGTACTTAAGAATGTTCTTCACAGCTGTCCAGTATTTCTCCCGTGGATCTGTTTGATAGCTACTCACTACACCTAGTGAGTAAGCTACATCCGGTCTGGATTGGGACAATCCCAACATCCATTTAGATCTATCTCTATAGATCTATATCCCCAGGATGTAGGAGGCATCACTTAGATCTTTCATGTAGAACTTGTATGATAAGAAGAGCTTGACCGAGTGTAGCATAGGAACATCGTTTCCTATCAAGAGCATGTCATTTACATACAATACGAGGAAGACGACCATACTCTTTACAACCTTATTTTATATACATGGTTTATCTGCATTTTTGATGAAGTCAAACTCTTTGGCAGCTTCATCGAAACAGATGTTCCATCTCCGCGACGCCTGCTTTAATCCATAAATTGATTTAAGCAGCTTGCACACGCTTCCTCTGCTCCTACTGTCTACGAAGCCCTCTGGCTGTGTCATGTATACGCTCTCTTCTAAATCACCATTTAGAAAAGCGGTCTTGACGTGCAATCTTTCAGATTTCATAGTTTTGGTATGCAGCAACGGCAAGTAGGATACTGATGGACTTAAGCATAGCCACTGGAGAAATGGTTTCATCATAGTCGACACCAGGTCATTGACGAAAATCTTTTGCTACAAGTCTAGCTTTGAAAGTCTCAACTTTTCCATCTACACCAAATTATCTTCTCAAGATCTACTTGCTCTCGATGGATTTTTCCCCTTTAGGAGCAACTTTCAAAGTCCATACTTTGTTGGTGTACATGGATTCCATCTCAGTTCGCATAGCATCCAGCCATTTTACAGAGTCTCCACTTGTGATGGCCTGCTTGAAACTAGTTGGGTCATCATTTTCCATGATGCAATCCTCGCTCCCACCGTCTACGAGAAAACCGTAGTATCTCTCAGGTGGATGAGGAACCCTACTAGATCTAAGGAGTGGCTGAGGTTCATCGGGGATTATTGAATCCTTCGGTTCCATCACATCATCAGTTATAGTTTGTGTTGCTGGAACTTCTTCCAGTTCTACCTCTTTACCACTAATCCCTTTGACAAGAAATTCCTTTTCTAAAAAGGTGGCATGTCGAGAAACAAACACCTTTTGTTCCTCGGTGTGGTAGAAAATATTCCCTCGTGAATGTTTGGGATATCCTACAAACTTGCACAGAACTGAACTTGCCTCAAGCTTGTCCATATTTTACTTTTCAACATAGGCCGGACAACCTCATATCTTAACTCGTTTAAGAGATGGTCTCTTCCCATTCCATATCTCATATGGAGTGGTAGGCACGGATTTGGTCGGAACTCTATTCAATAGGTATGCAGCTATCTCAAGTGTATTACCCCAAAAGGAAATAGGCAGCTCAGTATTACTCATCATAGAGCACACCATATCTAATAGGGTGTAATTCCTCTGCTCCGAAACTCCATTGTGCTGTGGTGTATACGGAGGAGTAAGCTGAGAGAGAATCCCATTCTCTTTTAAGTAGTCTCTGAATTCCATGCTCAAGTATTCTCCTCCCCGATCATATCGAAGGATTTTAATACTTGTACCCATTTGGTTCTCAACTTCATACTTTTATTCCTTGAATTTCTCAAAAGATTCAGATTTTTGTTTCAACAAGAACACATGTCCGAATCTAGAGAGATCATCGGTGAATGTAATAAAATACGAGGAACCATTCCTGGCATGTGTAGACATAGGACCGCATACATCACTATGTATCTATCCAAGAGTTCAGTAGCTCTTTCTCCGTGTCCAGTAAACGGAGATTCGGTCATCTAGCCTTTGAGACATGATTGGCAAGTTTCATAAGATGTAAATTAGAATGGATTCAAATATGCATCCTTATGCAACTCAGCTAGTCTTGTCGCATTGATATGACCTAGTCTACAATGCCACAAGAAGTTTTCGTTCATTTCTGAACTAATTCTCTTGTGTGTGTTTTGTATACTTAGAACTGTAGTTTGATTTAGAACGTTTATACCATTATACAACATACCATAGCCAATCAATACTTGATTCAGGAAAACATTCACAATATTTTTGGTACGAAATAACAGTAGCTCAGAATCATTGTGGTAACACTTGGTAATACAATGTGATATTCGCCAATTGCTTTGACTGCAACAATTGCACCATTCCCTACTACTAAAGACATGTCACCCTTTCCCAGTTCTCTACCTTTCTATAGCCTAATGTAACAAATTACATATGTGGGATCCTGATCCGGTATCCAATACCCAGGACGTAGAGTTAACTGAGAAACGGTTCTTGGTAACGAACACACCCGAAGAAGATGCATCAACATGCTTATTCATCATTTGGGTGGCGTGGGAATCCGGATATTGCCATATTCCTTGCTCAGACTTATGACAATCGTAAGAAAAAGCGGAACCTAGCCCAGTATAATAAGTGGGTTCGGTCAATACATCCATATTATTATCTTGATTAAGGCGTGTCATTGGTCGCTACCAGGAGAGAGAGAAGGATAATCACTTTGCGTGCGCTCTTTGCAAGATTAGATTGGTTATTATTTTATCTAATCAGGATGGCTCCCATTGTTTTTATCAAATCTATCTTCAAACCCTAAAAGGTAAGATTAGCTGGGATTAATTACACCCTACAAGTTCGCTAATCGTTCGGCCATGCAGGTATTGGTACTCCGAGGGATTCTCCCCATGCTTTCGCATGGAACTAATTAAATAACCTCGTTTCCGCAGGGGCATCACCTTGTTAACATTTTTCTTAGACACCTAATGGATCGGCTAATTGTAAAGTGCAAAACTCTTCCAGGAGTAACTCTTACTCGCAGTGGGTATCGGGATCCAACTATCATATAGAAGGTATGCAATCTCATTGCAAATTTCAAAACTTGAAATTCCCAATATTTTTTTTACCCCTAGCTTCCTATGAACTTGACGGAGGCCGCTAGTCAAGTTCAACCCATTCATTTCTTGATTGAATTAAACCTACCCGCATGACCCTTGACGGAGGCCAGCAAAGTTGCATGACTAGCCTAATCCAATCGTATCACATGCTGCAAATAAACACTAATCAGCTACCACACACTACGTCTTGACGGAGGCCAACAAACGCAGTACGAATACTAAATAGTACTTATCTGAAATGACGGAGGGCTACGGCTGGTTCTGAAGAAAACCTTTAACGTAATGAACTTGATATCGTTGTAGAATTTAGTGATTTGAAAAGGAGTGTTTTTGTAGCTTTTGCTAGTTTCGCTAAAGAGGTCACTCCCGGTGAAGGGATCTCGGCTCTTTTCTCATCGAATGACGTGCTGGATATTCATCAAGGAATACCACTGTGCAAAGCAAGAACAAGAGCTACCTTTTTGAAAAATCTTGATTCTACAAAAATTTTAGGTTTCTTTTATTTTCATTAATCTCATTAATGAAGTCCTATCATTTAATGTTTCCCTAAACATCATAGAAAAAGAAACGAAAATAGAACGTACGCTTATGCCATACGTATTCGCCATGGGGCCCCGTCATGTACCGTTAGGTTACTTAACTAACGACAGAGCGGGGGCTGGACTAGCACGGGTGCAAAATGTAAGCAACGTTTATTTTATATATATATATATATATATATAGCATTCGTCTCACGCAGTTATATGATCACATCACAGAACCAAGCAGCAGAAGCAATATATGAAATATTTGATATACTAGGAGGTCCGTATTTTAAATTCAGCCAGTAATGTAAAACATGGATTCCACAGTCGTGATGAATAGCCAAACCCACATCCCTAGACCCCTACGAGAGTGGCAAGTAACCCTGCCAATTCTAGAGTTAGGAGACTTGGTCTTGACTCCTCGAGATGGTCTCCCACCGGGCTTTAGAACCCGGTTACTTATGCTCCCCGTCTTGGGTCTATCCTAATGCAGAAAAGTAAATAATATACATCAGTGGTGACATCATCCTCAACCCGGAAGTGCCCCAATAAAAGAATATTATATACAAATTTTACATGAATGAAAATAGTAAAACTCTCATCTCACATAAAACCCCCGGACATTTACTCACGACGATCCAATAAAACATATCATAGCAACACATAATATCACATATCATCAACGTAAGTAAATATGCGTATCCCAAAAGTCGTTGACATATAGCAACGAGATCGGGATACCCCACATATTACACTTACGGTCGCAGAAAAGAAATGAAAAACTACAATAATTAGAATCCGTATTTCCTTAGACATCATAAATCCGGAATATCTCATATTCCGGATTTCATGCCTAACTTATAAACCTTGCATTTTAGTCTCAAATTGAAAACTCTTTTCAATAAGCTGTCGGATAATTCAACAAGATTCCCAACTAAGTGATCGCATACAATACGCAATTGCGACGGAGTTTTGATCCGAATCAAAACTCCGTGGCAATCGATCAAACGAGACTAAACGGCTAGATTTACAATATACAAACTAGTTTTCACAAAACTAATTATTCTGGATTCTAATAATTGTATCACATATCATCAAGATCTATACAATGTTAAACTTTTCGATCAATTTATCGAATACCCACAAATTCTAGAGACCCCAACAACTTGAGAATCATTAAAAACATCTAGAAAGTGCCAAATGCCCAAATGGAGCAACACAAGAAAAATGACACCTCAACCCTATTAACTTGCCGCGGAACCGCGGCCAAACATGGTGTTTGGCCGCGCTTCCGTGGCCGTTTGTTGGTGTTGGGTCCTCAAATTTCTTAAGGCTCCATTAAAAAACTTGCATGATTTTTTGCATATTTTTAATCTCCAAAATTTCAACTTTTGAAAAATCGACATTAACTTGATAAATCCGGATCTCAAAAATTCGATTGAACACTAATATCGTAAAGACCTACCCAGATGTTCTAGCTTGGCTCTGATACCATGAACCGCGATGGATTTTAAACGTGAATCACACATACAATTTTCAAATTTTCATGGTGCTAATCAACAATATCCAAAGATCTAACTAGAAGTTTAGGGTTTAACTATGATGATATCATAAACTAAGAGAAGGAAAGGAGGCTACAACCTTTGATGACCATGTCCTTTTCTTCTAAAGCTCCAGGTTGTAGTCCACGTGGCTCCACTAGGCTCCACTTCAAGTTGGTTCGAGCTTGCTCTGTGACCTTCGTGCTGAAGATGATCCACCCGAAGCTCCACAATCCAAGCTATCTCTTCACTAAACTTTTTAGAGAAGGAAACACGCTACACTTGATCTCTAATCAAGTGTAGGATGGTGAAGTAGGGGTTTTGTTTAGCTCACTAGATGTTATTCAAGCCTCATGGTGCACATCACATGTGAGGGGTTGGGACTTGAAATATGAAGAGGAAGATGAAGAAAAGAGCTAGAGAGCTTAAGTGAAGAAAAACTTTAAGATATTGGAATGAGAGAAGAATGGCTCTACTAAAAACCCTCACTCATTGAAGCATCCAATATCCACACATTAAAATATAGAGCCATTGTTCATCACAGAAAACTGCATTTTAATACCACTCATTCGTTATCTATTTTGTATATATCGGTACTATTAACCAGTGTCTGCTCAGTAATTACAGATTATAGGTGTTCATGATAAAAGACTAGAAACACACTCAAAATCACGGATATAACGTTTGGGAGCTGACACTGCAAACGGAACAGAAAACCGATCGATATCCAATGAGATCTTGTGCAAACAATATTGCATACACCATTTTTAGTCCTACACAATGCATGTGCACTAGACCATGATTGGGGGGGCTGCCTTGGCACACAAAGAGCACAAATGAGGGTGATGTGCATTAAATGCTAAAAGTTATGATGTTACTTAATGCATTAAGTTCCCTCCAAAACTACTGAGTATAATCTGAGCTGATATGAAGAAATCAAACAACACCAGTGGACTTGTTGAGTGCAGTAGACTTCACCACACCAGAACGAGCCACAAAGCTCGGACCAAGGCCTGCGCCAATCCCCAAAAATCCGATCTCGCCGGCCCTTTTGTGTCCAAATGTGCCCATCTTTCTTCTGCCTCTCTCTTGAAGTCACATCATCTCGTTTTTGTTATTTATTTAATTTTGTTTTGAGCCTATATATACCAGGCCTTTGGGCAAGTTAGAGAGCACTACTTTTTGTGAGAGAAAAGTTTGTAAAAATTGTAACTAGTGATCTTGTAACCCTTAATGTGAATTCATTGCCTTCTTCTAGTCTTGCAACCTCTTCCTTGAGCTTGAAAGATTAGATTTTGGTATTTGAATTCACTTGTTTGTACTTGGAACCATTGCAATAAAGGCTTCATTTATATCAAGTTGATTCTTGTTCTCTTCTCTTTTTGCTTTTTCTTCTTTATTGTTATTTTAATTTATGATGAGTAGTTTGTTCTTGGGCTATGGTGAGGTGGGTTGTGGAATGGTTTTTCTTCCAACCTCTCCCTTTTTGATTCTTGCATTTTACACTTCTTTTATTAATTATGCAATTTCATTATGTTTTGTTTGATAAGATATATTGTTTTGAATGGTTGCAAATCAACTTTTTACGTATATCTTATTCCTTCTTTACATTTTATTGTTGCTATATTATGATTTGAAGTTGAAAGGAATACGAAATTAAGTTAAGTGTTGCAAACTAGCTAGATAGGAAATATAGAATACAAGCATATGTTCTATGCTTGCTAACTTTATTTAACTAATTCTGTATTCATTTCATTCTAAAATGGTCCTTGAATCAAGATGGAGAGTTGGGGGTAAAAGCTGTATTGCAACCATACCAAACCTTAGCCTAAGTTTTCTCTAAAAACAACCCTAAACCTTTCTTCATTTAATTGTTGTAAAAACGTGACAAAAATCAATTTCCAACCCATTGTTTCATAACTCAAAATAATGTCGTGATATCCACTCCCTGTGGTTCGACCCGTACTTGCCGGCTTGCATCAATGCACCGTGCACTTGCGGTATTTTTTAGAACTTGAGACTCACGTCGTGCACTATTTTTCATTAACAAAACCGGTATATTTTAATTAAACTAAACTCGACAAAAGCATGATACCGTGAGTTTTCAACAAGTTTTTGGCGCCGTTGCCAGGGAGTGGCAACATCACTAAGCTATTTTGAGTTATTTTTGTATATACCTTTAAAACCAAAACATAAAAAAATCAAATTTTTTTGACATTGTGCTCTCTGTTCTTTGAACCTGCTAATACCACGAAACTATTTAGAAAAATCAAACAATATAAGTGAGAAAATACTAAGAAACGGAGACCACGGAAGGAAATTGGAGCCCCATCTCATTGATTGGACCGACGACATTGAAGTAATATCTGGCGATGCAGGCCCAAACACTTCCTATTGCTTCCAAATTTTCTCCTGTTCTCTATTGCTCAATTATTATCTCAATTGTATTGTTTGATTTCTATTATTTTTAGTATGCAGGGATTTGGCCACACATATCGCTTTTCGTACTAAAATCGCCGTTTTTATGAGATTTTCAGATACGAGAAATTTGCGAATAACGATTGTGCGAAGAAAGGGGTGCGCTTAAAGCCAAGGTGATAACAGGATACAATGCCAAAGATCCGGGTAGATTGACCCACGCAAGCGAACCTTTCAAGCCGATCGGATTCAAGTCAAACAGGGGTTCCTAACCCAAAAATCCATTGATACGTATTCCTTAAAACGCCTTCTTCACAAATCCGACGTGTCCACTACTCTATCTTTGCAGGATTCTTTGCAAGCACATTGCCAAACGCTAAAGGAACTAACCCGTATTTTGTTACAGCGCCGCTTTTAAACATAAAAAATGATTGCTTGATGTGTTGAACAACTTTTTCATTGAATTGCGCATTGCATAACTTTAATACGGACTTAAGGGCAAAAGAACCCAAATAAGATACGGTAAGGGATTTCATCACCCTTCTCCATGGCCCACAAACCACAAAGGACGAGCATATTTTTTACACCCCCATTAACATTAAAAGAAATTAGACTTTCAGCCTCTAAGGACTTCACGCTCACTAGGGAAAGTTAAGTGTATTTCGAACACCGCCCATCGGTACATTATTCAAGAAGTGTCTAGGAAAGTGTAAAAGGCACAACCTCCGAAAGAGAGAAGGTTATTCTAATTAAGGAACATCGCGAAAGCGAGGGACAACCTCCCTTCTTCTCTGCATTTACCTGGCTTCTTGATCAGTCTATCTTGGGCCCGTTTCACGGTACATTTTTACTTCACAAAGCAAGTTTTTTGAGCAGGTCTAGTTGACCTAGGTAACCCTAGACTGTTTAGTTGTGTGCAGTGTGTCTTGTTTGTGTTCTTGTTATACCTTTTTGTGTGATATTTGTTGTTGTGAATATTTTGGTTAACAACACTTTTTCCTTCATTTCCTCAGTCTTTCCCTACCACTTCCGGATAGTGTATGTCAGCTTGGACTAGAGATTCATAATCTTGATTAGTCCGGTTTGTGACTGTATCTTCCGACTCTTCTACACCTTTTGATTCCTCGGAACCTTCCGAGACCTTCTTACCTTCTGCTTCATCAGAGCCGTCCGATCCTACACTTCTTTCACCCTTACCTTCTTCTCCTACACCACAGACAATGACGAAACAAACGATCGTGGAACAACATGAGGCGGCGTTACAGGACAGATGTTACCCACACCGTTCATCCCCACCTTCATGCATAGTGTTTCCCATCATTGCGGCAAACAACTATGAAATCAAGCCGCAATTCATACCACTACTCCCGAAATTCCACGGACTCGAGTCCGTGGATGCTTACCTTCTAATCAGTGAATTTGAAGGAGTGTGTGCTATGATGAAAATTCACGGAGCGGGTGAGGATATCGTTAAGATCAAATTCATTCCCTTTACGCTTAAGGACAATGCGAAAAGTTGGTTAAACAGTTTGCCAGCTCGATCAATCACTACATGTGACGACTTTGTGAAAGTTTTTATAAAGAAATTATACCCTATTCATAAAACCGTGCGAATTCGGAATGAAATCCATAAATTCAAAAAAAAAGAGGGTGAATTTTTTTGGAAATGCTTAGAAAGATTCAAAGACATCTTAATCAAATGTCCCTATCGTGGGTTAGAACAGTGGAGGTTGTGTCAGATTGTCTATGAAGGTTTAGACTCCAGTTCGGGCATGATGTTAGAGTCCATGTGTCAGTGCAAATTTCTGAGCTATGGTGCTAAGGACGCATCGAACTTTTTGGAAGAACTGGCTGACAAGACCATTCAGTGGGAGAGTGTAAGTGAGAAACCATCTGTGACTAGGAGCGGTGCACACATAGTTGACACCTCTATAGCTGCCGAAGCAAAAATCGCCGCTCTTGTACGGCGAATGGAAGCTTTAGAGGGCAAAAATTCACCGCTACCGGTCAATCAAATTTCTCAGACTTTGTGCGCTAACTGTCAGCATCCTAGCCACATAACGGAAGAATGTCCATTTCTCGTTGGGTTCCAGGGACTTGAAAAAGTTAATGCACTGTATCAAAACCAGCGTCCCAGGAACGATCCCTTCGCACAGACGTACAACCCTGGTTGGAAGAATCATCCCAATTTTGCTTGGAATCAAACACCTTTTCAAAACAACAATTCAAACCGCCTTTCCAACAATTTCAAAATTCAAAATTTTAAAACCAGAAATTGGGATACTCCAACAACCAGCCCCAACAACCGAATCAGCCCAACCTAACCTTTACACCCCCTGGGTTCGCCCAAGACGACAAGAGGGTGTCATCCATTGAAAAAGGGTTGGAAGTTTTGATTAAAACTTCTGCACAGACTTCGTCTAGTCTGGCTACTTTTATGCAAACTTCTGGTCAGTTGCATAGCGCTAACACTCAAGCGATAGCCAAACTAGAAATCTAAATCAGTCAACTAGCTGCTGCAGTTAATGAACGTGAAAAGGGAACATTTCACTTTCAACCCGTGACAAATCCAAGAGAGCAGAGAAACAACAACGCTCATATTATTCAGCAGAACAATATTGAGAATGCGGACGCTGTCACCGTCCTCAGATCAGGATGTACGATTGACAACAAGGTTGTTAACCCTAACTACTCATCCAAACGTGCGGTTGTCAGTTTACTAGCACATATCTTATCTTCTGTTCCTCATTGTGATCTGTCGTCATCTTCATTACCTTTTTCTTCTTCTTCGTCGTTGTCTGCTACACATCCTTCAAAGCAGCTTGAGAATTCGCCGCAAGACCACCCTGATGATCCAGCAAGAACATTCCCGCCTTCTGCACCTGTTCCATCTGCAACTTCTCCAAACCTCGTGTTTGGGCCTAAGGCTCCCTATCCCAATAGGTTGAAATCAAAGAAACCTTTTGCAAGTATGGAAAATGTGTTAGAGGTTTTCAAACGCTGTGAGGTTAACATTCCGTTGTTGGACGTGGTCCAACAGGTTTCGGCGTATGCAAAATTCCTAAAGGATTTGTTCACGCAAAAACGACGCACGAATGTGCCCAAAACAGTCTTCTTGGCCGCCACTCTAAGCGATGTCTTGCCCAAATCTATTCCGGTAAAATATAAGGACCCTGGCTGTCCTACTATTTCTTACACTATCGGGGATAAGCAAATCAATCATGCCTTGTTAGTCTTAAGGGCAAGCGTGAACCTTCTCCCATACTCAGTTTACAAACAACTGGGATTGAGAGAACTCAAGCTGACCAGAGTGACTCTGCAACTGGCAGATCGATCAACAAAGGTACCGAGGGGAGAAATCGATGATGTTCTAATCAAGGTCGGAAAATTCATATTCCCCATAGATTTCATTGTGTTGGAGACTGAGCCCGTCACCAATCCCAGCGGTCAAATTCCAGTCATACTGGGGCGGCCTTTCCTAGCCACATCCAACGTGTTGATCAATTGTCGTAATGGATCCATGAAACTCTCATTTGGAAACATGACAGTTGACCTCAACATCTTCATGCTAGAAAACCAAGCGAGCGAGAAACACGACGACACATTTGAAGTCAACGCTGTATTCGATATGTCTGAGGAGGGGACATTTGACTTCAAAAATGAGTGTCTTAAAGAAACATTTGAAGAACTGTTTTCTGAGGAGCTTCTTTTCCTTGAGAAGCTAACTCTTGAATAGGCTTCCTACGCACACTGGGGCCCCAATTTGAACTACTTCGTAATGAGCCGTCCCCTGAAGTGCGACCATCTGTGGAGGAGCCACCAAAACTCGACCTCAAAGTTCTTCCTGACCACCTCAAGTATGCGTACTTGGGAAATAATGAAACTCTTCCAGTTATAGTCGCAACCGACCTTGCTCCTGAGCAAGAGTTGTCCCTCATGTACGTTCTGAGAAAGAACATGGAAGCAATTGGGTGGTCAATGGCTGATATCAAAGGAATCAGCCCTGCTATCTGTCAGCACCGAATCTATATGACTGATGATTCCAAACCCTTCAACGATCCTCAACGCCGGCTTAACCCGGTAATGAAAGAAGCGGTGAGGAATGAAATGCTGAGTGTCTTGACAATGGGATCATCTATCCCATCTCTGATAGAAAGCGGGTAAGCCCCATTCACGTTGTGCCAAAAAAATCGGGTATCACTGTAATCATGAATGAAGCAAACGAGCTAGTCCCAACCCGCATATAAACGGGATGGAGAGTCTGTATTGATTACAGAAAGCTCAACGCAGCCACTCGCAAGGATTATTTTCCGTTGCCCTTCATTGATCAAATACTTGAACGCTTAGCCAGACATGCCTACTATTTTTTCTTAGATGGGTATTCCGTCTACAATCAAATCTCGATCGATCCGGAGGATCAGGACAAAATGACTTTTACTTGTCCATTTGGCACATTCGCCTACCGTCGCATGCCCTTTGGGCTGTGTAATGCACCTACAACATTTCAGCGGTGCATGATGAGCATCTTTGCTGACATGGTAGAGCGATTCTTGGAAGTATTTATGGATGATTTCTCTGTCTTTGGAGATTCATTTTCTGAGTGTTTGAGCTATCTTGAATTGGTCATGTTACGATGCAAGGAAAAACACCTCACACTGAATTGGGAGAAGTGTCATTTCAGGTCAAACACGGCATTGTGTTAGGCCATATCATTTCTGAAAATGGCATTGAAGTCGATAGGGAAAAGATCGATGTCATTTCAAGCCTCCCACCTCCACGGACTGTCCGTGACATCAGGGCATTCTTAGGCCACGCCGGTTTTTACAGGCGCTTCATCAAGGATTTTAGCAAACTGGCTAGACCTTTGACTTTCTTTCTGGCTAAGGATACTCCTTTTGATTTCTGAGTCCCTTCATGCGTTCAAGCTTTTAAAATCGGAACTCACTTCCGCTCCGATCTTAAGTGTACCAGACTGGAATGAACCTTTTAAGCTAACGTGTGATACTTCTAACTTTGCGATAGGCGTTGTCTTAGGACAACGGTTTGAAAAGAAGCTGCATGTTATTCACTATGCGAGCAGGACGCTGAATGGCGTACAACTGAATTACACAACCATGGAAAAAGAATTCTTAGCTGTTGTGTACGCTCTAGAAAAATTCTGTCCTTACTTGATTGGGACCCATGTCACGATTTACACTGATCATTCTGTACTTAGGAACCTCTTTGCAAAAAAGGATGTCAAAGACAGATTAATACGTTGGATTCTCCTTCTTCAAGAATTTGATTTGACCATCAAGGACAAGAAGGGGACCGAAAACGTTGTAGCCGATCATTTGTCTCGCTTACCAAATGCACCAATCGAGGAAAGTCCAATCAATGAGCAGTTCCCAGACGAACAATTTCTCTCTGTATCAGTCGAAACTTGGTTCGCTGATATTCTCAACTTTCTTGTCACTGCAGAAACACCTTCCTTTTGGTCTAATCAGGACAAGTCAAAATTTCTCTCCGAAGTCAAATTCTTTTATTAGGATGAACCATACTTGTTCAAATACTGTCCTGATCAGATTATTAGAAGGCGCATCTCTAACTCTGAAACGAGAAGTGTTCTGTCTTTTTGTCATGATCAAGCTTGTGGGGGCCTTTTTGGACCCAAAAAGACGGCTGAAAAGGTTTTGCAAAGCGGCTTCTACTGGCCGATGCTTTTTAAGGATTCTTATGAATATTGCAAAATCTGTAGCCGCTGCCAAAACATGGGAAAGATTGGAAAACGAAATCAGATGCCCCTACAATCCATTCTTATTATAGAAATTTTCGACGTGTGGGGTATCGATTTCATGGGGCCATTCTAAAACTCTTTTGGGAATTTGTACATTTTGCTGGCTGTGGATTATGTGTCCAAATGGGTGGTGGCTGTCCCATGTCGAACCAACGATAACAAGGTTGTCGTAAAATTCTTAAAAGAGAACATCTTCTCCTGGTTCGGTACGCCTCGCACCATCATCAGTGATAATGGAACACATTTTTGCAACCGATCTTTTGAAGCACTGATGAAGAAGTACTCCATTAGCCACAAACTGTCAACACCCTACCAACCTCAGACTTGCGGTCAGGTTGAAGTCTCTAATAGACAGATTAAACAGATTCTAGAAAAGACTGTCAGCTACCACCGCAAAGATTGGTCTTTGAAGTTAAATGACGTGCTTTGGGAATTTCGTACAGCCTTCAAAACAAATCTAGGTATATACCCATACCGACTCATCTTTGGAAAAGCGTGTCATTTGCCTGTTGAATTGGAACACCGCGCGTTCTGGGCAATCAAACAGCTAAATGTCGACTCAGAAAAGGCCGGTGAGGCTCGAAAACTTCAATTGGATGAGCTTGACGAGATACGCAATGACGCGTATGAGAATGCCAAACTGTACAAAGAAAAAACAAAAGTCTTTCACGATAAGGCGATTCTCCGAAAAACATTCACTGTGGGACAAAAGGTTCTGCTTTACGACTCCAGGCTTCATCTGTTCTCTGGGAAATTGAAGTCACGTTGGACAGGTCCGTTTATTGTGCGCACCGTCTTTCCGCACGGTGCAGTCAACATTGAAGATCAGCACTTGGGTAATACTTTCAAGGTCAATGGCCAACGTCTGAAGCCATTCTTAGAATTACCCGCGGAAACGGGGGAGCTCATGTTTTTACATGAGCCACATTATCTTGATTGAATCACTTCCCCTAAAACTTGTATATACGTTTTGGCTTTTTCTTTTTGTAATCATTGTTTATTATTTTTACCCCTTAACTATTTTGGCTCTTGTCGTATAGCATGACAATGAGGACACTGTCAAGTTTAAGTTTGGGGCTATATTTTTGCTCGGTAATCTTTCTACCTTTTGCCTTCGCATTCATGTGTTTATTTTTGCATTGGCACACTTATTAAAAACACACAAAAATCGAAAAAATTTCAAAAATATAAAAACTTTGTCGTCAAATTAGCTAGTAGGATAACTTAGATTTTTTTCCCGAAAATTTAGTTGATACTTTAGAAATAACTAAATCCTAGGCTTAGAAGTTGAAAACCCTAAAGATAACCCTCCTTTTGTTTAACCTTGGTAAATATACATCCTTGCAGTTGTGTAAGAGGTAGGTAATCTTGAGTTTAGTTCTTGAGTTAAGTCGAGATGAAGGAAAAGTATTGAAAACTTTATTGAAGGATAAGTCTGAAAAATGGTTCTCATTCTTGAGTCCAAATTCAGAAAGTATATACCCTACAAATTGCACTTACACGCACCTTGAAACTTGAGATAGTAGAGGATACCTAGAAGTACTCTTGCCTGAAAGCCTTGTATGAAAGAAAAAACGATATTTAAAACTAACCACCAAAAGAGCATCATTGAAAAATATATCCGGTCTTGAAAAGAAAAAAAAATAAAGTCAAGACCTGGAAACTGCTATTTACGCTTTAAGCTCACACTTTCAGTAATCGGCTGTTAGTGCCTCAAGAAGCATTAGTAGTCGCATGAAAGGTGTGTGAGCAAATCCGTCCATCATAAACGAAAAGAAGTAGTATTAGGTATTACGGCAAGGGTACTATAGCTTGAATTGAATTCTTGAGTGTAGGGGTGAAAATTTACACACACGTAGGGGTATACGATCGATGTTTAGAAGAAAGATAGGAATGAAGAATAAGACTTATGTTTTCCGTAAAGGTGATAAAAATTCCGGATTGGAGACTGCGCTTTAGAAGGACAACTCAAGAGAAACCGAGATCTTTCTTAAACTGTCAAAACATATAGGATCTGAGATTGAATAAATAGGAGGCGTGAAACATAAGGGTTGAGAACTTCTAACTTAGGATAATAGAATTTCTAATGTAGATACTAAACCGTAGGAGTAAAAGTCAATATTAACTTATGAAACCAGCTTGACGAGATTTTGTGGGTAGTATCCGCTGAAGACCCTCAGGAGACAACAGTCCTCCTACTAGGGACACCTAGAGGTTAAACGTGTTGTTGCACATGCTCAGTGCAATCGTGTTCCCTGTGAAACTGAGGCTAGGATTTTTTTTTTGCTCGGGACAAGCAAAAGATAAGTTTGGGGGTATTTGTTCATCACAAAAAACTGCATTTTAATACCACTCATTCGTTATCTATTTTGTATATATCGGTACTATTAACAAGTGTCTGCTCAGTAATTACAGATTATAGGTGTTCATGATAAAAGATTGGAAACACACTCAAAATCATGGATATAACGTTTGGGAGCTGACACTGCAAACGGAACAGAAAACCGATCGATATCCAATGAGATCTTGTGCAAACAATATTGCATACACCATTTTTGGTCCTACACAATGCATGTGCACTAGACCATGATGGGGGGGGTCTGCCTTGGCACACAAAGAGCACAAATGAGGGTGATGTGCATTAAATGCTAAAAGTTATGATGTGACTTATGTTGGGTTACGGCAGCGCCCCGGCCATCAATCCGTAGCCAAATGCGGAACAAAAATTTTCTAAACTGGCGCTACCATTACCCGATGCCCGGATCTACCCTAAACCCTAAACTAGCAATACTAAACTAAGAGTTGGATGGTTATACCGAGTTGATCCGTGTCCTTCGGTCTTTAACCATCATCCCTAAGCTCCTAGCGGCTCCTTGATCGAGTTTGATCTCCGGTCTTCCCTATCGAAGACGATCCACCTTGAGAGTGTGTAATATGGGCTCCCACCTCAAAAACCGAGGCAACTCGAGTATCTAGTTTGTTAGCCTAGATAGCCAAGATGAAGTAGAGAGTGTGTAGGATTACTTTGTCTCAAAACACCCAATGTTTCTCAACTCATGAGTCTTAATGGGTGGAGGAAGAAGAAGAAGCCATTGGAGGATGAGTGAAGCAACTCAAGAAAGGAAAAATGGCTAAGTGTTGTGAGCATGAAGAGATGAAGCATGAAGTGAAGAATAACAAGCATGCTAGCAACTCTAGATCAAAAACTCATCAAGTGAAGAAAATGCTCACAACACAAACTAAATCAAGCATGCCCAAATAGTGACTCATGAGTCACTAGATGACTCACCCCATGAGTCATCTATAAAGCCATGCCTCATTTAATGCCCAAGTCCACCTCATCCTCCACCTCATTAAATCATTTATCAAAAATGATTAAAACTAAAATGAGGTGGCATCTTTTAGAAGTATCTTGTAATGAAATTACAAGAATACCCATCATCCGTATATACATACTCGTATCCGTATTCCGAAAAACACGAATACAATGAGACGAAAATAATCCAACAATATAATACTAGGATCCGGCTTAAACCAAAGCCCACTAGTATTATCCGTCCGATCATGATCCGTGCACAAGTGCACGTATATGATCGAACCCTGCCATAAAACTATACGGCCTCTACAACATTTCGCCCGAACCAGGGAAACCCTCTGTGTGGGACTCTAAAGACTCGTCAATACGCTGGCAGTGGGTTTAACCACAAGCACTTCAGTGGCACTAGCTGTACGTAACGGCTACTCAGGTATTGAGCGAAAGGGAGGCCGACGAGCAAACTCATCCTGAACCCCTACTGAGCCTGATAGTGACAATATCCGTACAGTCCGGTCCGTTCGTCTATGAGTATCACATATCGAGTCTAGGGGAGTGGACAAAGTCAGACCCCTAATAACGCAATATTCAGTGTCGGTATGTAGCCCATCACCACCTGAGAAACTACCGATCCTAGATCAGTAATTTTTGACTACCTTGGCCAAGGATTTCTGGTGATGGCCATTCATGCACACCGCGACATCAACCCCCAATACCGGGAGAGACGAAACCCCTGACGATCCGCTCACTGCCTCCATGTGGCTTGGGACTGTACCCAACTAAAACCTGTTTTCATGACTCCTTTGAGCCGTTGTAGGGTAGTAATCAAAGCACAGTGGGAACTCACACGAGACAAATGATGATCTCAGGTCGATAGACTAACCTGTACACATGTCACCAGGGAACTGCTATCTGACAATAGGTATAATACTAACTAGCATGTTCCCGGCGAGTCCGTTCGGTGTACTCATAAGCCAATGAGCACCTGTATACATCTTAGGCGAACCAACTAACACCAATGGCTTGTGAGACCGGCCACCGCCCCTCATCGGGGTCTCGATCCGTATACACCAGTCTACTCATGGAGTATCGATACCCAGTCTTGAAACTCCTATGACTAGGGACACTTTAAGGATGTGCTTATAGACCACCCAACTCTCACGTATATGATCGCCATCATACTGCTGGTAGTCAAGCAAGAATCCTATGGGCTCTATCAACATGTAATAGTGATTTGATATCACCTGAAGCATGTACACGATAGCATACTATCATCTCGAGTAAGGCCGTTCTACCGGTATAGGTCCTCCCTCAATCATTGCAATCACGTGCCTGCGATCCAATAATTGACTTGAGGGCATTATAGCCAACAATCTCCCACTTGCACTTAAGGCTAATTATTACGGTGTCGCATAATCACAGCCCGTGTGATACCAAATACCCAATTTCTCTACTAATCAGTTTCACAAAGCTCGTTTGTAAAATTATTGCGTTCGAGAAATACACTCAGTGAGTGAATCCGCTCTGATATTTCTTTCTATGTCTCTCTTTATCTCAAGTTCGAGGAGAAAGCCATCTCCCGAAATGAGCAATACCTGTCTTAGAATATGTCTGAATGTCTGATGGGACCCAGTTCACAAATGAACTCCAAATCCAGCAAACTTCTTAGACTGTATCGTTAACTGAACTTAATCAGTATCCTGCTCCATGCTTCCCTCAGTATCCGCTTGGACCACCTGTCCAAACTACTGCCCCTCAAAAGAGGGTAAACTATAACTCTAATAGTCACTCTGTCATCCAGGTCACCTTGGAAGCCTGGAATGATAACTGTCTCCCGAAAGAGGCTGTCGTTATCATATCCCTAGAACATCCACTTATGTTTATAAGCTGCTTCCGAACGTTTCTCCAGGATTGGATTAATATATCAACTTATTTCATCTAGTGCAAAAACAATATCTGGTGTGGTACTTGACATCTCATGATTGACTCAATTACCTAAGCAAGTGATATGCCAATCATGCACATCCCTCTCCCCTTTAGTCTGTAAGACACTTTTAAAGAGGGTAACTCCATCACCTGCAGGTACACCACCATGCCAGGAGTCATCCATTCTAAATACCTTTAGAATACTGTTTAAGTACCTAGATTGGGAAACTACCAAAATCTAGATCTAAAACGATAGATCCAGTAACCAGAATGCCTGATATAATATCCAAATCCTTTGTGGAGAATCCACTGTGTGACAACCATAGTATAATCGATCGTAGTGTAGCAATTTCACTTCCTACAAAGTGTATGTCATCCAAATACCAGGACATCACACCCTACTACCTTCTTAACAAATCCATCCGCTATTCTGATGAAGTCAAAGTCCATGACTGTCATATCAAAAATAGATGATCTATCTCCGCTATATCCGCTTTAGTCTATAAATAGACATAAACTACTTGTCCACTATGCTTCCGCTGCTCCCACTGACTACAACAACCCTCTGGCAGAGTCATATATACGTGCACTTCTAAAGTGAGTTTAGAACGATGCTATACTCATCCTCCTGCCAGGTCTCATAGTCTAGAACAGCAGTAATGGAAAGTCTGGCTAAACAAGAACCTCGCTGTCACCGTCTTTGAGGATACCGAAGTACCTCTCGGGCGCCTGAGGTTACCCACCATATCTGCGGAGTGGCTAATGGAATGTCAAACCTGAATGAATCTTTAGGTTATATTTAATTTTCAGTAATCGTTTGTGGTTCTGGAATCACTTCCAGTTCTACCATACTCCCATTACAGTTTTCTGAAAAAGTCCATTTTACTAAAACTGTGGTGAGTCAGGAACAATATCACTATTGATCTTCCAGATGGTAGAAAGTTAACCCTCGTCATAGCCCGGGATAACCCATAAACTGCCATTACAGAAACATGCCTTGAGTTATCCAAAGTCTGGTTTTAAGCATAAGCCAGACAACTTCATATAGCTTAACATTGTTAAGATATGAACCATTCTATATACAATATAGAAACAGAGGCACCGATTTAATTGGAACCAGATTCAAATCATGCAGCTGTCTCCAGTGCTTGTCAACTTAATGGAGAGAGGCCGATCAACATTACTCAACTTAGGATTGCATCCAGATATGAGTAACCTGAAAGAGAAGCAAGTTCTCAAAACCATTACTATCAACTGAATACCAAACACAAGTATCTACATCTTCGATTACCTTGAAGAATCCTGATACTTGCAGCACATGGTTCTTTACTTTATTCTTGTACTTATAACTTCTCAAAACTTGGACCTTGTATTTCTATGAAATACTTGTCTAAAACTAGAGAAGTCACAAGTAAAAAGAATATAGTAAGAGTACCAACCCCTCTGTCCTAATGGACATTGGACAACATACAATACTTTGTATAAGTCCACTGAGTTGAATAAGTCAAACCCTATGCGTCGTAGGTTGAAAACTGTACTATGGTTAAGAAGAATTACACCGCTGTTTAATGCTCCTTACATAACCATCAACTGATATAGGTAAATGTCATGGACATAATTTCAAAAAGTTATATCTCACTTTATAAAATAAACGTACAGATATATCAGTTTAAAATTGGTGCATGACACCGGATATTCAAAACCAAATATCTGCCATCAGGCAAAACCCAGGCGATTTCCTCAAATATCACCAATTACAACGAATTCTGATATAATGAGGATGATCACCTAATTCCCAATAACTTACTCCCACTCATCATCTGTAAAACCATACAGATGTGAGAATCAAACCTGGTAAATACATACCCTAAAGTAAGGATCTAATTGGGAAATCAGTTTTCAATTAATAATGCACAGTGAAACTGAAACATGAAAAATGTTTCGAAGGCGTATCCGGGTATTCCTAGTAATGCCTCTTCCATTATCCAGATTCATGACTATAACCGTATATTTCCTTGCCATCTTTCCAAATCTCTTTATCTGTCTTTACTCATTACCTTCTGTACACCACCCTTAGGCTAAATGGTTTTCTTCCTTCCCTACCGCTTGGTACCAGCCTATGGTTTGGAAGAAGACTATCCAATAAGCGTAATAGGTGTACTCTCCTAATCCTAGGAGCCCATGCAAACTGAGAGAAGGTAAAGATAAAAGACAACTGAATAATCCTTATTCTATTTCTTCTGAACCAGAATCCATCCTTGAACTGGAACAAGTTCCTTCGAGCAAGATAGATTATCCAATAATTGTGGATCTTTATAGTGATACGGGGTGTTCTGGAGAAATCCAAAGGTGAAGTAGGAGTGGCGATGGATTACGTGGTTTGGTCGTGAATGATAGCAGTCACAATTTACTTTGCCCTCTTTCTAATCCCTTTATTTGTCTTTACTTATTACCTTCTGTACATCACACTTAGGCTAATTGGTTTTCTTCCTTCCCCACCTTTCGGCACCTGCCTATGGTTTGGAAGAAGACTATCCATTAAGCGCAATAGGTGTACCCTCTCCCAATCTTAGGAGCCCTCGCAACCTGAGAGAAGGTAAAAGGAAAATACAACTAAATAGACCTATTCAATTTCTCCAGAACCGGAAACCATTCTCGAATCTGAAACAAGTTTCTTCGAGTTCGTATGTAACTATACGATGGCCATATCCAATAACTATGTGGATCTTCGTAGTGATAAAGAATGTTCCGGAGAAACGCAAAGGGTAAAAGTAGGAGTGGCAATGGAGTATGCAACTTTGATATATGTATGCCCTATAGGCCATTATTTGATAGTGGATGTATTTTTTACATGTGTATATATATATATATATATATATATATATATATATATATATATTCAGAGGACATTCTTGCTCGACATGATAGTATGCTATCTGGTTACTCTTTATCCTGACATGTTCACTTGATCATGCTTTTATTCATTTGGTACATATTGATAAAGCCTTGAGGATATTTGCTTGACTACTGTGATTATGATGCAGATCATACTAGTGCGACATGTGTAGTTTATAAGCATATCCTCAAATGTCCCTAGTCGTGGGTGTATCGAGACGGGGCATCGATATTCCAGAGTAGACTAGCGTATATGATTCTTGACCCATGTGATGGGCGATGGATGATCCCATATCCATTGGTGTTTGACACCAAGATTGTATACGGGTGCTCAGTGGAGACTGGGTACACTGGACGGACTCGCCGAGAACTCATATATGGTATTATATCTATCATCGGATAGCAGTTCTCAGGTGACACTGGTACAGGTTAGTCTGTAGACCCGAGATCGTCATAAAGTCTTGTGTGTTCTCCCACTGTGCTTTAATTTCCACCCTACCACGGCTCTACTGAGTCGTGCAAACTGGTGGCTTTTGGGTACAGTCCCGAGACACATAGAGGCAATGAGAGATAGGAGGGGTTTCGCCTCTCCCGGTATTGGGGGTTGATGTTGCGCTGTGCTCGACTGGCTATATCAGCAAGACCCTGGCCAGGGCTGATGAGAATTACTGATAAGTGTTATCAGTAGTTTCTCGATCTGTTATAGGCCATACATCGGCATGACTTGTTGAGTTATTAGGGTCGACGATACCATCCCTAGACTCGGTATGCAGCATATCCGAAGAAGAGACCGGACTGTACGGTAAGTATTGCCGGTTGGCTCGACAGGAGTTTTGACAGGTTCGCTTGTTTTTCTTCTGCTCGCTCAATACCCGGGTGGCCGTTACGTTTAGCTGACCGCTTGCGGCTTATGGGTGATTGATATGATCATCACCTACTGCCGGCGTATTGATGAGTCTTAGAGTCCCACAAAGGGGTTACCTAGCTCAGGCGAAACGATGTGGGGTGCATATGGTGATATGCGCGGGAGCTCGATTAAATGCGTGTATTTGATACCGTATTTTAATCGGGCGTTTACTATTGGAAGGGTCGTATGAGATATGACCGGGTTATTAAATCAAGTGTTGATTTAATATTAAGTCCATTAGCTCATTTATTAAAACCTATTTCTTTATGATGCATGCATGAGTGCATGTATATGTTGATATGGATGCATACATGCAAGCATAAATGTGTCATGGTTGATGATACGTTGGTGGTGGCAATACAAGACTCATATGGTAACATATTTACATATTTTGTTGATTTGAGAAAAGCAAAATGGCAACAAAATCATGGTTGACTAGTCAACTCTTTTCTCTTGTGTTGACCAAAGTCAATACCATGGTTTTGTTGCCCATGGTTTTGTAGCCCATGGTTTTGCTTAATCTCAAGTCACAAAATACCTAGATATTTTGTAACCATAGTTAAGCATGAGGATTATTATTCTCTCTTGGGATTATGTCTCATATTATTCTAACTTGAGTCAAGTTTAGCCTCTTATCTCCTTCCTCTCTCCTTCAAGCTCTCTAGGGTTTCAAAAGCGAGGAAAGAAATTAAAAATAAAAGGTTTTTGAGTGAGATCCAAACCCACATCACCATTCTACTTTAGTCTAGCCCACTAGTGTGGAGTGTTTGCTTCATCTTCATCCTTGATCAAGTGAAGCTTGGAGCTTGAGTAAAGGGACTCCGGGTGGATCGTCGTGGACAACGAAGGATTCAAGCGGACCGGTTCAAACTCTAATTGATCTAAGGAGTCAAAGAGGGAAGTCTACGAAGGTTTTATTACTATCCTCTTAGTGTTAGACACTATATCTAGTATGTGATACTATTTTGTTACCCTAAATTTCTCGTTTTGATCCAAGGTTAGTTAACTTAGCACCCCAATATTTTAATTGTAGCATGTTTGATGCAAGACAAACCCTTGCGTGGTGCTAGGGAAACCCAACAGTGGTATCAGAGCCAAGTTAGAAACTTAGATGCTGTTAGATTAATTACGAAACCGAAACAACTCCGAATTAACAAAACTGAAACCCTGAAATAAGCTTCTCTGTCGATTTTAAAACGGGCTAAAATTTTTTTTTAAACAACCGCAGAAGCTTGTATATGATGCATTGAGAACACAGAACAAATTTGAGGAAATTCCACCTTAAAAAAACTGGCCACATTGCCTTCAAAACCGGCCTGGCCGGTCCCCCTTCCCCAGAATTGCCTCGTTTTGCTTTGGTGTTCTGGTTTGTAGGTTTTGGGGTTTCAGGTGTTGTTTATTTAGGCCGAATTTTCATGTGATGCTAATTTTGCTTAGGGGCTTATTCGGAGTGTTTCATAGTCGCATGTTTTAATATTGTATTGGTAACTTGGACGACGTTTAACTGTTCGAACAAATATCACACACCACCTCATTACTCTTGCTGAAATTTTCCAAGTGTTGGAATTTTCCAACTTAAAAATATTCGAATAGTTGTTCAAGTATCCCTATGGACCCTCTAGAAGACCGAAACCCTAACTCGACATTATGACTATGGAACCGCGGCCAAACCTTAGGGTTTTCCGTAGTCCTGTAGTTCCATAAGTGAGGCAAGGGTTGACCCTTCTACGGTTGGTCCATAGACACTGTAGCACGTTTTTGGGTATCTTAACTTTGCTCAAGTGTTGAGCTCTCAGGATAATTTGTAGGTGTTTGTTGATTCGATCAAAACGTTTAATATCGTCTTGATATATGATACTTATTTCTGCGACCGTAAGTGCAGTATGTGGTATATCGCCGGTTTCATTGCTATATGTCAACGAAAATTGGGGTACGTATACTTGCTTATGTTGATGACATGGGATGTTATGTGTTGCTGTGATATGATGTATAGGATCGTCGTGATTGAATGACCGGGGGTTTTATGTGAGATGAGAATTTTCTTTTTCATTCATGTAAAATTCATTGTATGTAATATTCTTTTATTGGGGCACATCCGGGTTGAGGATGATGTTACCTTTGATGTATATTCTTTACTTTTCCGCATTAGGATAGGCCCAAGATGGGGAGCACAAGTGATCGGGTTCTACAGTCCAGTGGGAGGCCATTTCGAGGAGTCGAGACCGGGTCTCCTAACTCTAGAATTGGTAGGGTCACTTACCTTCTCGTAAGGGTCTAGGGTGTGGGATTGGCTATTCATCACGACCGTGGAATCCGTATTTTCTATCATTGGCTAAATACAAAATACGGAACTCCTAGTATATCCTATATTTTCATGTGTGTGCTTTTGCTGTTGATATTCTGTGATGAGATCACTTTATATGATGAGACGAATGGTATTATTATATATATGATAAATAATAAGCGTTGCTTATGTTTTACATCCGCGCTAGTCCCGCCCCGCTATGCCGTTAGTTAAGTAACCTAACGGTGCATAACGGGATACCGTGGCGAATGCGAATGGCATAAGCGTACGTTTTATTTTCGTTTCTTTTCTGTGATGGCTTAAGGATTTAAATGATGGGACTGCATTAATGTGATTAATGTAAAGGAAAATAAACTTAAAAGATGTTGTAGAATCGAATTTGAAACCTACTCGGCTTTTTACGAAAAAGCTACATTTCAAAAATTGCGGAGTTTAAGCCACTCTTTTTGAAAACCATTTGATTTTACAACGATGTCAAGTTCAAAGCGTTAAAGATTTTCTTAAAAACCATCCGCAACCCTCTGTCATTTTAGAAAGTAGAGTACATTGTATTCGTGCTACGTATGTTGATTATAGTCAAGGCGTAGTGTACGGTAGCTAAGTGATGTCTTCCTACAAAGCATATGATGCGATTAATTAGAACATTCATGTGATTATGTTGATTATAGTCAAGGGTCATATGAGTGGGTCTAATTAATCAAGAAATGACGGGTAGAACTTGACTAGTGCTTATGATATGTTGATTATAGTCAAGGTCATGAGTGCTAGGGGTAAAAACCATATCGGGAGTTTCAAGTGTTGAAATTTGCAATGAGATTGCATACCTTCCATATGATGGTTGGATCCCGATCCCACTGTGAGCAAGAGTTGCTCCCAGGAGAGTTTTGCACTTTACAATTAGCTAACTCATTAGGTGTTTAGAAAGGTGTCTACGGGGCTATGCCTCTGGAAAAACGAGGTTTATTTTAATTAGGTCCGTGCGAAAGCACGGGGAACCTCCCTCAAAGTACCGATACTAGCCTGGCTGAACGGTTAGTGAAGTTGTAGAATATAATTAATCCTGGCTAGTTTTCTTTTTATGGTTTGAAGGAAAATTTGATAAAAGCAGTTGGAGACATCGATTAGATAAGATAATCACCAATCCGATCTTTGCAAAAGCTTTCGCTAAGTATGTTCTTTTCTCTCTCCTAATGGAAGATACCCATGACTGGACTTAAGCTTCTTTTAGAGAAAAATAAACTGAATGGGATCAATTATAAAGACTGGCTGAGAAACATTAACATTGCCCTGACTTATGATAAGGTATCATATGTCTTCACAGCTCCAGCCCCACTCGTCCCTGGTCCTAAATCTTCAGTTGCGGATAGAGAAATCCGCAAAACATGGGATATTGACTGTGCCATGACCAAATGTCTCGCGCTTGCATCGATGGATAACACACATCAAAAGCAGCACGAGCAGATGGATGTTCAATCCATCTTTCTCCATACAAAAGAGTTGTATGGGGAGCAATCTTGTGTCCTACGATACGAAGCATCGCGAAAGTTGTTTCAGATGCGGATGGCTCCTGGCACACCTGTAGGCGACCACGTTTTGAAGATGATAGCTCTTATTGAAGAGCTTGAGGACCTCGGATGGACAATGGAGAATGAACAATATGTTGATATTGTTCTTCAGTCTCTCCCCCTGCCTTTGCTCAATTTATAGTAAACTTCAACATGCACAACATGGAGAAGTCACTACCTGAACTTCTCAATGTGTTGAGAAGTGCAGAGAGCACACTCAAGGATGTGAAGACTCCCGCTTTGATTGCTGGGACATCTTCCTCTTCTCGCCCAAAGGCCAAGGCCAAGGGAAAGATGAAGAAGAAACCCACCAAACCTAGAGGTGGAGTCAAAAAGGCTAAGGGGAAAGACAAGTCCACGGCTGGGGAATCGGGGAAGGGGGAGTGTTATTACTGCAACAAATCGGGACACTGGAAGCGCAACCGTGCTGAGTACCTGGATCTCAAGAAGAAGAAGCATGGTGATGCTTCCGCTTCAGGTGTGTTTGTGACAGAAAACTGTTTTCCTATAAACTCTACTTCTTGGGTATTAGATACCGGTTCAGGTTCTCACATATGCAATTCCATACAGGTGCTGAGAAATAGCAGAGTTTTGAAGACATGCGACCATACTCTTCGGGTTGGAAATGGTTCTAATGTACATGCAGTTTCAGTGGGAGAGTATCACCTGGGTGCAGGGTTGTCTAGCATGGCAGCAAGGTTTCGGGAGGCATCTTTCATGCCATATTAAAATTTTAGCCATTCTAGCTAACCCTAACATAGAATCGTATACTAGAAAAAGCGACGAATCGAAAAGCAAACAACTTTGCAACTAAAGTGAACAAGGAATACAACTTTCGTAGACTGGTCCTTCACTTCATTAGCTCCGTGTAGTAGTCCCTTCGCTGCGATCATGAACTCCCAGACTCTAGAGAATCTCCTATGAAGAAATGAACAAGCTTGCATCGAACTCTTCGAGGCCGAAGATGATCTACGTCGAGGAGACACCAACCCAAGGTACCTCTTCACTAATTGTAGAATTAGTGAAGCAAACACCCTATACTAAATGGAAAGTAGTAGAGCATGATGAAGTAGGAATTTTGCTCACATTAGAAATGAATTTCTCACTCATTTTCTATCATCTCCATTGAAGCTAGAAAAGCTTGAGGAAGAAGAAGAAGGAAAAATCTTATGATAATTATCCAAAGGATAATGGCAACCATGGGTGAGTTAAGTATCATATACTTAACCTTTGTAGAGAGTTAACCATGGCTAGGTTTAATGGTTGGGTTAATAAATATCTTAGGCAAGACAAAACTTGTGGACTTAGTCAAAGCAAACATCAAGCTTCTACAAGCTTCATGCCTTGAAAAAATCTTTTAGTTTTGAATTACTTAATCCATTAAAAACCCTAAGATTAAACCAAGCATGGTGTAAGTCATACACACACCCAAGTTGCATGTATCATCAAGCATGACACAAAATAATGTACACTTGCATATATATACAATGTGCACAAATAAGTGAGAAAAGAAATCTTAAGTGAGCTAATACTAGTTAATGTAAATTAATATATCAAATATATAATTATACATTAGATTATCAAATCAACTCTTGATTTAATAATCCGGATATATCACATATAACCGACTAATATCATATGTAACAACTTATCGAATCAACACTTGACCCGATAACCCGACTATACAACATATAACCGACCGATGTCATAAATCGCGAGAATGGAATGCGGTATCACATACGCACATTAATCTCGGTCCCACACATATCACATATGTGCTCCTACTTCGTTTCGCTTGAGCCAGGAAACCTCTATGTATGACTCTAAGGACTCGTCAATACGCCGGCAGTAGGTGATGATCATATCAAACACCCATAAGCCGCAAGCGGTCTGCTAAACGTAACGGCCACCCGAGTATTGAGCGATCAGAAAATCAACAAGCATGCCTGCTCATACTCCTGCGAATCCAATCAGTAACACTACCGTAAAGTCCGGTCTCTTCGTCTGATATGTCGCATATCTCGTCTAGGGGTGGTAAACGTCAGACCCTAGTAACTCGATAAGTCATTCCGATATGAGGCTCATAACGGGTCGAGAAACTACTGATAACACTTACCAGTATATCTCTGAAGCAGCCCTGGACAGGGACTTCCTGTTATAGCCAATCGAGCACAGCGCAACATCAACTCCCAATACCGGGAGAGATGAAACCCTTCCTATCGCTCATTGCCTCCATGTGATTCGGGACTGTACCCAAAAGCCACCATTTTGCACTTTCTCTTGAATGTGGTAAGGTGGAAATCAAAGCACAGTGGGAATCACACAAGACTCTGTGACGATCTCAGGTCTACAGACTAACATGTACCAGTGTCACCAGAGAACTGCCATCTAACGTGAGGTATAATATCATCTAGGAGTTCTCGGCGAGTCAGTCCAGTGTACCCAGTCTCCACCGAGCACCCGTATACTGTCTCTGATGTCAAACACCAATGGATATGGGATCATCCATAACCCATCTACATGGGTCGAGAAGCGTACATGCTAGTCTACTCTGGTATATCGATGCCCTGTCTCGATACACCCACGACCAGGAACATTAGAAGGATGTACTTTCCGACTACCCTGTCCCCACTAGTATGATCTGCATCATAATCCTGGTAGTCAAGTACTCATCCTAAGAGCTTTATCAACATGTAACATAGAGACAATCAGTGTACATGTTAAGATAAAGTGCAACCAGATAGCATACTATCATGCCGAGCAAGAATGTCCTCCCTATATATGTCCAAGCATCCACTACAATATACATCGCATGTACAGTAATGGCCTCTAGGGCATACATATAACTAACACTGGGGTTGCCATCGGGGTGTATATTTGTTTTGAACCCATGTTATTATGTACCTAGTGTACTTTGTAATATAATATCCGTTTCTTTGTTAGACAATGGAGGATATAATTTTGTATTGCAGAATAATGTTATGAACATTAACCTGAATCAAATGTTGGTTGGGTATGGTACACTTAATAATGGGATATACGTCCTAAATCAACACACAGTTTTCAGCATACAACACACTACTAAAAGAAAATTTTCAGATATAAATGAAGCTTTTCTATGGCACTGTAGACTTGGTCATATTAACGAAACAAGACTAAACAAGCTACATAAAGATGGATATTTGAATCCCTTTGAATATAAATCTTATGCGAATTGTCAGTCTTGTTTCAAGGGTAAAATGACCAAAACTCCGTTTACAGGACACGGAGAAAGAGCTACTGAGCTCTTATGCCTCATACATAGTGATGTATGCGGGCTAATGTCTACACAGGCTAGAGGCGGTTTTTCTTACTTCATAACTTTTACTGATGATTTCTCAAGATTCGGTCATGTGTTTTTAATAAAGTATAAGTCTGAAGCTTTCGAGAAATTCACTGAGTACAAACTTGAAGTAGAAAAACAAACCAGATTGAGCATCAAGATACTTCGATCGGGTCGAAATGGAGAGTATCTCCGTACAGAGTTTTCAGACTTTCTAAAAGAGAATGGGATTCTCTCTCAGCTCACTCCTCCTTACACACCACAGCACAACGGTGTGTCAGAACGCAGGAATCGAACCCTATGAGATATGGTACATTCCATGATGAGCGATGCTGAGTTACCTCTCTCATTTTGGGGGCATGCATTGGAGACTGCATCGTATCTGCTGAACAGGGTTCCAACCAAGACCGTGTCTACCACACCATATGAGATATGGTATGGGAAGAGGCCATCTCTTAAACGTGTTAGGATTTGGGGTTGTCCGGTTTATGTCAAAAAAAACAGAATCCGGACAAACTCGAGACACGGTCGGTCGTGTGTAAGTTTGTGAGATATCCAAAACACTCGTATGGATATCTTTTCTACCACAAGGAGGAACAAAAGGTGTTTGTTTCTCGACATGCCAAAATACTGATGGCAATGTGGTAGATCTAGAAGAGGTTCTAGAAACATAAGTTACAAATGATGACCTGGTTGAACTGGATGTTGCAACATAGACTAATGAACTTCAGCCACTCCGTAGATCTAGTAGGACTTCTCGCCCACCGGAGAGGTACTATGGTTTCCTCATTGATGGTGATAGAGAAGATTGCATCATGGAGGATGATGATCCTACTAGTTTTCAGCAAGCTATCACGAGTGGTGACTCTGTGAAGTGGCTGGATGCTATAAGATCTGAAATGGAGTCTATGTACACCAACAAAGTATGGACTTTGGACGTTGTACCCTTTGGGGTAAAACCCGTAGGGTGCAAATGGATTTTTAAAAGAAAGATTGGTGTAGATGGGCAGGTGGAAACCTATAAAGCAAGACTTGTGGCGAAAGGATTTCGTCAAAGAACAGGTCTGGACTATGACGAAACTTTTTCTCCCGTAACCATGCTTAAATCCATCCGGATCCTACTTGCTATTGCTGCTCACTACGACTATGAAATCTGGCAGATGGATGTTAAAACTGCATTTTTAAATGGTGATTTAGAAGAATGCGTTTATATGGATCAGCCAGAGGGCTTCATTGACAGTGGGAGCAGCGGGAAAGCATGTAGGCTGCTTTAATCCATTTATGAATTGAAGTAGGCATCACGGAGTTGGACATCTGTTTTTATGATGTTGTTAAAGAGTTTGATTTCATCAAAAATCCAAATGAACCTTATGTTTATAAGAAGACTGTAGGGAGAACTGTCGCATTTCTCGTATTGTACGTAGATGACATTCTTCTGATAGGAAATGATGTTCCTATGCTACAGTCGGTCAAATCATTCTTATCACAAAGGTTCTCCATGAAGGACCTGGGTGATGCCACGTACATATTAGGCATTCAGATCTATAGGGATAAATCCAAAAGGTTATTGGGATTGTCCCAAACCAGGTATATCAACACCATCCTAAAGTGGTTTAGTATAGAGAACTCCAAGCGGGGTGCCTTACCCGCTTGCCATGGAATCACTCTCTCCAAGGACTTTTGCCCAAAGACTGATGAAGAGAGCCCGCATGAGCATTATTCCCTACGCTTCAGCCATAGGATCTATAATGTATGCGATGTTGTGTACACTCCATGATGTAGCTTATGCACTAGGTGTAGTAAACAGATATCAATCCAACCCAGGGGAGAATCACCGGACAGCTGTGAAGAACATTCTTAAGTACTTGTGAATGACTAAAGAATTGTTCTTGGTGTATGGTAATGGAGATCTCCAAATGGAGGCCTTTACCGATTCGAGCTTCCAGAGTGATAAGGACGACAACAAATCTATCTCTGGGTTTGTATTTACCCTCAACGGAGGGGCGGTGTGTTGGAAGAGTTCTAAACAGGATACCGTTGCAGAATCTACGATAGAAGCTGAGTATATTGCTGCAAATGATGCCGCCAAGGAAGCCGTCTGGATGAGGAAGTTCGTTTCGGAGCTAGGAGTAGTTCCAACCATTATTGATCCAATACCATTGTATTGTGATAATAATGGGGCTATGGCGTTAGCCAAGGAGCCTAGGTCCCATCAGCTATCCAGACACATCCTGAGGCGATTTCATCTGATCCGGGAGATAGTTGATCGCTGCGAGATCGAGATTCGGAGAGTAGATACGAAGAATAACACCGCGGATCCACTCACCAAGGCCCTCCCTCAGCCGCAGCATGAGCGACTTTTGAGATGTTGGGTATGAGATACACCAATAATTGGCCTTAGTGCAAGTGGGAGATTGTTGGATATATGTATGCCTTGGAGGCCATTATTTGATAGTGGATGTATTTTTTACATGTATATATATATTCAGAGGACATTCTTGCTCGACATGATAATATGCTATCTGGTTACTCTTTATCCTGACATGTTCACTTGATCATACTTTTATTCATTTGGTATATGTTGATAAAGCCCTGAGGATATTTGCTTGACTACTATGATTATGATGAAGATCATACTAGTGGGACTGTGTAGTTTATAAGCATATCCTGAAATGTCCCTAGTCGTGGGTGTATCGAGACGGGACATCGATATTCCAGAGTAGACTAGCATATACGATTCTTGACCCATGTGATGGGCGATGGATGATCCCATATCCATTGGTGTTTGACATAAAGATTGTATACGGATGCTCAGTGGAGACTGGGTACACTGGACGGACTCGTCGAGAACTCCTATATGGTATTATATCTATCGTCGGATAGCAGTTCTCAGGTGACAATGGTACAGGTTAGTCTGTAGACCCGAGATCATCATAGAGACTTGTGTGTTCTCCCACTGTGCTTTGATTTCCACCCTACCATGGCTTTGCTGAGTCGTGCAAACAGGTGGCTTTTGGGTACAGTCCCGAGACACATTGAGGCAATGAGCGATAGGAGGGGTTTCGTCTTTCCCGGTATTGGGGGTTGATGTTGCGCTGTGCTCGATTGGCTATATCAACAAGTCCCTGGCCAGGGCCGATGAGATTTACTGATAAGTATCAGTAGTTTCTCGATCTGTTATAGGCCATACATCGGCATGACTTATTGAGTTATTAGGGTCGACGATACCATCCCTAGACTCGATATGCAGCATATCTGATGAAGAGACCGGACTGTACGGTAAGTGTTGCCGGTTGGCTCGACAGGAGTTTTGACAGGTTCGCTTGTTTTTCTTCTGCTCGCTCAATACCCAGGTGGCCGTTACGTTTAGCTGACCGCTTGCTGCTTGTGGGTGTTTGATATGATCATCACCTACTGCCGGCGTATTGACGAGTTTTAGAGTCCCACAAAGGGGTTACCTAGCTCAGGCGAAACGATGTGGGGTGCATATGGTGATATGCGCGGGAGCTCGATTAAATGCGTGTATTTGATACCGTATTTTAATCGGGCGTTTACTATTGGACGGGTCGTATTGTAGGGTTCCTAGGCACTTTAACAAGGTTCTACAAGGCATCTACCATGCCCGATTCAAAAATTTAGCCGTGCCGAACAACCCTAACCATGATCGTATACTAGAGATTATGCGAAAACTAGCAAGTAAACAACTTTATCACTAAGTGAAAGGGATTACAACCTTTGTAGATCCGGTCCTTCACTTCTAAAGCTCCGTGTTGACGTTCCTTCACTGCGATCATCGAGATCCCGGACTCTAGCGATGGTTTCCTTAGAGAAATGAGCGGGCTAGGTCGTTGACTTCGAGGCCGAAGATGATCTACGTCGAGGAGACTCAAGCTCAAGCTCCATCTTCACTAGGTCATGAACTTTGTGAAGAGAACACCCTAAACTAAATGGCAAGTAGTAGTGGATGATGAAATAGGAAGTGGGTTCACTTTGGATTTGGATTTCTCACTCTATTTCTTCACTTGAAATTTTTTCTAGCAAGCTCTTCTTCTTCTTCAAGAAGAAGAAAGAAAAGAATATGAATTATCTAAAAAGAATAATCAAGTGAAGTCTATCATAATGCAACCCTGGGTGAGTTAACCTTTGTAGAGACTAAACCATAGTTAATTATAATGGTTTGGTTAATGAATATCTTAATCAAGACAAAATGAGTGGACTTTGTCAAAGTTGCTTCAAGCTTCATGAAGCTTCAAGCCATAACAAAAGAAGCCACCATTTTGAATAATTAAGATAAATAAAAACCTAAATTATAATTAACATGGTGTATGTCACCCACCCACCCATGTTTTCATGTATCATCAATCATGATGCAAACTAGTGCACAAACATATATCACATATACAACTTGTGCACATAAAGTGAGAAAGTCAATCTTAAGTGAACAAATACTAGTTAATGTAAATTAATATATCAAACATATAATTATACATTAAATCATTAAATCAACACTTGATTTAACGATCCGGTCATATCGCATATAACCGACTAATATCTAGTGTATCAATATATCGAATCAACACTTGATTCGGTAACCCGGCTATATCTCATATAACCGACCGATGATACAAATTACGAGAATAGAATACAGTATCACATACTGGTATTATTCTCGGTCCCGCACATATCTCATATGCGCTCCTATTTCGTTTCGCTTAAGCTAGGAAACTTCTGTGTAGGACTCTAAAGACTCGTCAATACGCTGGCAGTAGGTGGTGATCATATCAATCACCCACAAGCCGCAAGCGGTCTGCTAAACGTAACGGCCATCCGGGTATTGAGCGATCAGAAGATCAACGAGCAAGCCTGCTCACACTCCCGCGAATCCAATCAGTAACACTTACCGCACAGTCCGGTCTGTTCGTCTGTTATGTCGCATATCTTGCCTAGGGGTGGTAAACGTCAGACCCCAGTAGCTTGATAAGTCATGCCGATGTAAGGTCCATAACAAGCGTGAAACTACTGATAACACTTACCAGTAAATCACAGCAACTCTGGCCAGGGATTTCCAGTTATGTCCAGTCGAGCATAGCGCAACATCAACCCCCAATACCGGGAGAGACGAATCCCCTCCTATTGCTCATTTCCTCTATGTGAATCGGGACTGTACCCAAAAACCACCTGTTTTCATGACTCAGTAGAGCCGTGGTAGGGTGGAAATCAAAGCACAGTGGGAGACACACAAGACTCTATGACGATCTCGGGTCAACAGATTAAGCTGTACCAGTGTCACCAGAGAACTGCCATCTGACGTGAGGTATAATACCATCTGGGAGTTCTCGGCGAGTCTGTTCAGTGTACCCAGTCTCCACTGAGCACCAGCATACCATCTCTGATGTCAAACACCAATGGATATGGGACCATTCATCGCCCATCACATGGGTCGAGAAGATATACGCTAGTCTACTCTGGAATATCGATGCCCCGTCTCGATATTCCCACGACTAGGAACATTGAAGGATGTACTCATGGACTACCCAGGCCCCACTAGTATGATCTGCATCATAGTCCTACAAGTCGAGTACACATCCTAAGGGCTTTATCAACATGTAATGGAGAGATAATAAGTATACATGTTAAGATAAAGAGCAACCAGATAGCGTACTATCATGTCGAGCAAGAAAGTACTACATATATTTGTCCCAGCATCCACTACAATACACATCTCATGTACAGTAATGGCCTCTAGGGTATACATATAACTAACAATCTCCTACTTGCACTAGGGCCATCTGTAGCAGTGGTTGCAGTATCTCATACTCAACCATCCTATAAAAGTCTCTCTCTGGGGAAAGTTCTTTGTAAGTGGATCCGCCGTGTTGTCCTATGAGTCTACTCTCCTAACCTCGATCACCCTGGAGATCAACTATCTCCATGATCAGGTGATACTGCCTTGGAATATGTCTGGGTCACTGATGGGACCGGGGTTCCTAGGCCAAAGCCTCAACACCATTGTCATACAATGGTATGAACCTAGTTATCTCATGAACTAAAATACACCCAAACTTCCTCTTTGGTAGTATGGTTGATAGCGATGTCACCAGCCTTTATCGTCTAGTTTGCCACGGTATCTAGCTTGGAACTCTTCCAACATACCGTCCATCTACTGAGGGTAAAGACAATGCCTGCGACTGACATTCAGTCGTGCTTATCTCCCTGGAAGCTATCCAGTGATTCTCCCCTGGATCGATTGATACCATCTCACTACATCTAGTGAGAATCCTAATATCCATTTAGATCTATCTCATAGATCCAAAACCCAGGATTTAGGATGTATCACCTTTATCCTATACGGAGAATACTTGTGATAAGCGGAGATTGACCGTGCGTAGCATAGGAAACTCTTTTCCTATCAAGCGTATGTTGTCCACGTACAATACGAGGATGAACACCTTACTCTCTACTACCTTTTTGTATGTACAAGGTTCATCTACTATTTTGATGAAGTCAAACTCTTTGACTACTACATCAAAACAGATGTTCCAACTCCGTGATGCCTGCTTTATCCCATAAAACATCCTGCACACGTTTCCGCTGCTCCCACTGTTTACGAAGCCATCTGGCTATGTTCTTATAGATGCTTTCTTCTAAATCAATATTTAGAAAAGCAGTCATGACGCCCAACCACCAGATCTCGTAGTCATGGTATGTAGCAATGGCAAGTAGGATCCGGATGGACTTAAGCATAGCCACTGGAAAAGGTTTCATCATTATCCATGCCTGGTCGATGACGAGAACCTTTAACAAGTCTAGCTTTGAAAGTCTCAACCTTTCCATCTACACCAAATAATCTTCTCAAGATATACTTGCTCCTGATGGGGATTTAACCCTTCAGACATAGCAACCAAAGTCCATACTTTGTTGGTGTTCATGGATTCCATCTCAGATCGCTAAGCATCCAGCCATTCTTACAGAGTCCTCACTCTCGATGGCCTGCTCGAAACTAGTTGGGTCATCATCTCATGATGTAATCTTCGCTCCCACTGTCATTGAGAAACCGAAGTATCTCTCAGGCGGATGAGGAACCCTGCTAGATCGGCGGAGAGGCTGAGGTTCGTCGGGGACTATTGAACCTTTTGGTTCTACCAAATCATCAGCTGTAGTTTGTATAGCTGGAACTTTTTTTAGTTCTACAGAACTGTCCTTGCCTCGATCTTGTCCGTATTTTGCTTTCGACATAGGCCGGACAACCCCAAATCTTATCTTTCTTAAGAAATGGGCTCTTCCTATACCATATCTCATATGGAGTGGTAGGCACCGATTTGATTCGAACCCAATTCAATAGGTATGCAGCTTCTCAAGTGCATAACCCCCAAAAGGAAACATGTAACACAATAATACTCATCATAGAGCACACCATATCTCATAGGGTGCGATTGCTCCGCCCTGATACACCGTTGTGCTGTGGTGTATACGGAGGAGTAATGCTGAGAGAGAATCTCATTCTCTTTTAGAATAGTCCAAGAATTCCATGCACAACTATTCTCCTACCTCATCTCATCATAGGACATAATACTAATACCCGTTTTGGTTTTCTACTTCTATCTTATATTGTTTGAATTTCTCAAAAGTTTTAGACATGTGTTTCAACAGGAACATGTGTCCGAATCTTGAGAGATCATCAGTGAATGTAAGGAAGTATAAAGAACCAGTCCTGGCATATGTATACTGGGGACCTTTCTACATCACTATGTATTAGTCCCAAGAGTTCACTAACTCTTTCTCTGTTTCCAGTAAACAGAGCTACGGTCATCTTATCTTTGTGACATGACTGGCAAGTTTCACAAGATGTAAATTCAAACTGATTTAAATATGCAACTAAATGTAACTTAGCTAGTCAGGTCGCATTGATATGACCTAGTCTACAATGCCTCAAGAAGGATTCATTTATTTCTGAACTCTTCCTCTTGTGTGTATTCTGTACATTAAGAACTATGGTTTGATTCAGAATGTATATGCTTTTAGATAACGTGCCTGAACCGATCAACTCTTGACATAGGAAATGTTCAAATCATTGTCCAACAATACAAAATTATATCCTTCTTTAATTAATAAAGAGACTGATATGATGTTGTATGTCAGGTTTGGTATCTAATAACATTCGTTCAAAATCAATGTATTTGGAAATACAGGGTGATAACTGCTAACACCTTGGCTGCAACAATTGCACCGTTTTCAAATCTTGAAACTTATCACCCGTTCTCAGTTCTCTACTTTTCTGTAGCCCATGTAACAGATTACATTTGCGGGATCCTGATCCGGTATCTAATACCCAGGTCGTAGAGGATACAGAGAAACAGTTCTTTATAATGAACACACCCGAAGAAGATGCATCATCATGCACTTTCTTCGTTTGGGCGGCATGGGAATCCTGGTATTCCCCTATTTCCTGCTCGGTCTTATAACAATTATAAGTTGGAGCGGGACCAACGTTCCCCAGCTCAGTATAACAAGTGGGTTCGGTCAATACATCCATATTATTATTTTGATTAAGGCGTGACATGGTCGCTACCTGGAGAGAGAGAGAGAAGAAAACACTCTGCGTGCGCTCTTGCAAGATTAGATTGGTTATATATTTTATCTAATCAGGATGGCTCCCACTGTTTTTATCAAATCTTCCTTCAAACCCTAAAAGGAAAGACTAGCCGGGATTAATTACAATCTACAAGTTCGCCAATCTTTCAGCCAGGCCAGTGCCGCTACTTTGAAGGAGGTTCCCCGTGCTTTCGCACGGATCTAATTAAAATAAATCTCGTTTTCCCAGGGGCGTAACCCCGTTGACACCTTTCTAGACATCTACTTGATTGGCTAATTGTAATGTGCAAAACTCTCCCAGGAGTAACAATTACTCGCAGTGGGTATCGGAATCCAACTATCATATAGAAGGTATGCAATCTCATTGCAAATTACAACACTTGAAACTCCCGATAAAGGTTTTTACCCCTAACACTTATGACCTTAACTATGGTCAACAAATTATAAGCACTAGTCAAGCTCTACCCGTCATTTCGTAATTAATTAAACCCACCCACATGACCCTTAACTAAGGTCAACAAAGTCACATGACTGTCCTAACTAATCGCATCATATGCTGTGTAGGAAGACATCACTTAGCTACCGTACACTGTGCCTTGACTATGGTCAACAAACACAACACGAATACTAAGTACTCTACTTCCTAAAATGACGGAGGGTTGCGGATGCTTTTTAAGAAAACCTTTAACGCTTTGAACTTGATCTCGTTGCGAAATCAAATGGTTTTTAAATGGAGTGTTCTTGAGGCTTTTGCTAGTTTCGCTAAAGAGGTCACTCCCGGTGAAGGGATCTCAGCTCTTTCCTCATCGAATGAGGTGCATGATATTCACAATACCACTATGCAAAGCAAGAACTAGAAAAGCAATCAAAAGACAAGCCGAAGGTTGCAGCATTTGCTAGTTATTGCTAAAGAGGTCACTCCCGGTGAAGGGATCTCGGCTCTTTCCTTATCGAATAAGGTGCTGGATGTTCTACAAGGAACACCGCTATGCAAAGCAACAACTAGAGCTACCTGAATTTTGAAATTCGATTCCACAACATCATTTAGGTTTATTTTCTTTCATTAATCTCATTAATGAATGTCCCATCATTTAAGTCCACCTAAACATCACAGATAAATATAACGTACACTTATGCCATCCGCATTCGCCTCGATGTCCCGTTTGCACCTTAGGTTAGGTAACTAACGGCAGAGCGGGGTAGGGCTAGCGCGGGTGTAAAACATAAGTAACGTCTATATAATATATCATATATACTATATACAGTATCTATCTGAATATATCACATGATCACATCACAGATAACGCAGCAGAAAATAACATATGAAATATTGGATATACTAGGACGTCCGTGTTTTATTTTGAGCCTATATAAAACACGGATTCCACGGTCATGATGAATAGCCAATCCCACACCCGTAGACCCCTACAAGAGCGGTAAGCAACCCTACCAATTCTAGAGTTAGGAGACCCGGACTCGACTCCTCGAGATGGTCTCCCACTGGACCCTAGAACCCGGTTACTTGTGCTCCCCTCCTTAGGTCTATCCTAATGCGGAAAAGTAAACAATATACAATGGTGACATCATCCTCAGCCCGGAAGTGCCCCAATAAAAGAATATTACATACAATGAATTTTACATGAATGAAAAAGGAAAAACACTCATCTCACATAAAAACCCCCGGCTATTCAAACACGACGATCCAATATAACATATCCAGCAACACATAACATCACATGTCATCAACGTAAGTAAATATGCGTAACCCAATTGTCGTTGATGTATAGCAACGAAACCGGCGATACTCCACATATTACATTTACGGTCGCAGAAAAGAAAGTGTAAAACTACAACAGTTGGAATCCGCAACCTCCTTAGACATCGCATGCCTAACCAAATGAATTCCTTAGACATCGCATGCCTAACAATTATAAACCCCGCATTTTAGTCTCATTATCGAAAACTCTTTTCAATATCAAGTCGGGCAATTCAACAAGATTCCCGACATCCTGATCGAATACTCGTCGCAAACTTTAGTAGACGACCGCACCGTTGGATGCCGTCGACGAAGTGCACTAAGGCGGAACACCGCTGCCGCGAGCACCCGAACGGATGCTTTTGGCTATGGGGTTCTCCTACAGTCACTTGGTCGGGGCTATGTGGCATGGTTATCTATTAAGTTTACCCGGCGTGTATCCGCGTACGCTACGTGATTGCAACGGACTTTTGATCACATCAAAATCCCGTGGCAACCGATCAAATGAGACTAAAGTGCTAGATTTATAACATTCAAATTAGTTATCTCATAACTACTTGTGGATTCCAAATATTGTATCACATTCCAGATAAATAGACAATGTTAAACTTTCCGATCGAATAATCAAACACCCAAGTTTTCCCAAATAGCTCAACACTTGAAATAAGTTTAAAAACATCCATTTCATGCCACAGTACCAACGGTCCAGCCGTAGAAGGGTCAAGCCAACGCCTCACATGTGGCAACGCCGTACTGCCCCAAACCCTAAGGTTCAAAAGGCAGTTCAAGACGGTCACATAATCGAGTTAAGGTTTGTTGTCTTCTAGAGGGTCCATCGTGTTACTTGCACGACTTAGAACGTTCTTAAACTATGGAAAAATCTAACACTTGGAAATTTTCCGGGGCGGGAAAAAGTGAGTTATTGATATCCGGTCGAACTTTTTAACACGTTCTAAAATTACCCGGACAAAATAAACAAAGTTAAATAATCCGATCGAATCATCGAGTCTCCAATACAACCCAGAAAACTCAACCCTTGAGTACAAATTAAAAATACCCAGAAACAACAGAAAATATAATAGGGACATTACTGTGCAAAAAGGAAAGAATGACGTCATCTTATGGCCGCGGAACCGTCGCGAAAGCCTTGCTTGTGCCGCAGTTCCACGGCGCTTTGGGCGCCAAACTTTGTCGTTTTGCACAGTTTTCCATATAATTGCCTGCTGAATTTTTTAAGGATTTTTAATTCAGAAAATATTACAATTTCAAAAAATGTCCAGAGAAGGGTTTAAATTAGGGTTTCGGGGTTCGATCGGACTTCTAATTTCGTCTACACTTCGCCTAAAGCTCTAGCTTGGCTCTGATACCACTGTAGGGTTCCTAGGCACTCTACAAGGCATCTACCATGCCCGATTCAAAAATTTAGCCATGCCGAACAACCCTAACCAAGATCGTATACTAGAGATTATGCGAAAACTAGCAAGTAAACAACTTTATCACTAAGTGAAAGGGATTACAACCTTTGTAGATCTGGTCCTTCACTTCTAAAGCTCCGTGTTGACGTCCCTTCACTGCGATCATCAAGATCCCGGACTCCAGCGATGGTTTCCTCGGAGAAATGAGCGGGCTAGGTCGTTGACTTCGAGGCCGAAGATGATCTACGTCGAGGAGACTCAAGCTCAACCTCCATCTTCACTAGGTCATGAACTTTGTGAAGAGAACACCCTAAACTAAATGGAAAGTAGTAGAGGATGATGAAATAGGAAGTGGGTTCACTTTGGATTTGGATTTCTCACTCTATTTCTTCACTTGAAAATTTTTCTAGCAAGCTCTTCTTCTTCTTCAAGAAGAAGAAAGAAAAGAATATGAATTATCTAAAAAGAATAATCAAGTGAAGTCTATCATAATGCAACCATGGGTGAGTTAACCTTTGTAGAGACTAAACCATAGTTAATTATAATGGTTTGGTTAATGGATATCTTAATCAAGACAAAATGAGTGGACTTTGTCAAAGTTGCTTCAAGCTTCATGAAGCTTCAAGCCATGACAAAAGAAGCCACCATTTTGAATAATTAAGATAAATAAAAACCTAAATTATAATTAACATGGTGTAAGTTACACACCCACCCATGTTTGCATGTATCATCAATCATGATGCAAACTAGTGCACAAACATATATCACATATACAACTTGTGCACATAAAGTGAGAAAGTCAATCTTAAGTGAACAAATACTAGTTAATGTAAAGTAATATATCAAATATATAATTATACATTAAATCATTAAATCAACACTTGATTTAACGATCCGGTCATATCGCATATAACCGACTAATATCTAGTGTATCAATATATCGAATCAACACTTGATTCGGTAACCCGGCTATATCTCATATAACCGACCGATGATACAAATCGCGAGAATAGAATACAGTATCACATACTGGTATTATTCTCGGTCCCGCACATATCTCATATGCGCTCCTATTTCGTTTCGCTTGAGCTAGGAATCTTCTGTGTAGGACTCTAAAGACTCGTCAATACGCCGGCAGTAGGTGGTGATCATATCAATCACCCACAAGCCGCAAGCGGTCTGCTAAACGTAACGGCCACCCGGGTATTGAGCGATCAGAAGATCAACGAGCAAGCCTGCTCATACTCCTGCGAATCCAATCAGTAACACTTACCGCACAGTCCGGTCTGTTCGTCTGATATGTCGCATATCTCGCCTACGGGTGGTAAACGTCAGACCCTAGTAGCTTGATAAGTCATGCCGATATAAGGTCCATAACAAGCGTGAAACTACTGATAACACTTACCAGTAAATCACAGCAACCATGGCCAGGGATTTCCAGTTATGGCCAGTCGATCATAGCGCAACATCAACCCCCAATACCGGGAGAGACGAATCCCCTCCTATTGCTCATTGCTTCCATGTGAATCGGGATTGTACCCAAAAACCACCTTTTTGCACGACTCAGTGGGGCCGTGGTAGGGTGGAAATCAAAGCACGGTGGGATACACACAAGACTCTATGACGATCTCGGGTCAGCAGACTAAGCTGTACCAGTGTCACCAGAGAACTGCCATCTGACGTGAGGTATAATACCTTCTGGGAGTTCTCGCCGAGTCCGTTCAGTGTACCTTGTCTCTACTGAGCACCTGCATACCATCTCTGATGTCAAACACCAATGGATATGGGATCATCCATCGCCTATCACATGGGTCGAGAAGATATACGCTAGTCTAATCTGGAATATGGATGCCCCGTCTCGATATTCCCACGACTAGGAACATTGAAGGATGTACTCATAGACTACCCAGGCCCCACTAGTATGATCTGCATCATAGTCCTGCAAGTCGAGTACACATCCTAAGGGCTTTATCAATATGTAACGGAGAGACAATAAGTATACATGTTAAGATAAAGAGCAACCAGATAGCGTACTATCATGTCGAGCAAGAAAGTCCTACCTATATATGTCCCAGCATCCACTACAATACACATCTCATGTACAGTAATGGCCTCTAGGGTATACATATAACTAACACGTATGAGATATGATCGTGTTATTAAATCAAGTGTTGATTTAATATTAAGTCTATTAGCTCATTTATTAAAATCTATTTCTTTATGATGCATGCATGAGTGCATGTATATGTTGATATGGATGCACACATGCAAGCATACATGTGTCATGGTTGATGATACATTGGTGGTGGCAATACAAGACTCACATGGTAATATATTTACATATTTTGTTGATTTGAGAAAAGCAAAATGTCAACAAAATCATGGTTGACTAGTCAATTCTTTTCTCTTGTGTTGACCAAAGTCAATACCATGGTTTTGTCGCCCATGGTTTTGTAGCCCATGGTTTTGCTTAACCTCAAGTTATAAAATATCTAGATATTTTGTAACCATAGTTAAGCATGAGGATTATTATTCTCTCTTGGGATTATGTCTCATATTATTCTAACTTGAGTCAAGTTTAGCCTCTCATCGCCTTCCTTTCTCCTTCAAGCTCTCTAGGGTTTCAAAAGCGAGGAAAGAAAATAAAAATAAAAGGTATTTTAGTGAGATCCAAACCCACATCACCATTTTACTTTAGTCTAGCCCACTAGTGTGGAGTGTTTGCTTCATCTTCATCCTTGATCGAGTGAAGCTTGGAGCTTGAGCAAAGGGACTTCGGGTGGATCGTCGTGGACAACGAAGGATTCAAGCAGACCGGTTCAAACTCTAATTGATCCAAGGAGTCAAAGAGGGAAGTCTACAAAGGTTGTATTACTATCCTCTTAGTGTTAGACACTAGATCTTGTATGTGATACTATTTTGTTACCCTAAATTTCTAGTTTTGATCCTAGGTTAGTTTACTTAGCGTCCCAAAATTTTAATTGTAGCATGTTTGATGCAAGACAAACCCTTGTGTGGTACTAGGGAAACCCAACAGTTTTTGGATTTATCCAGTAAATCACTGCCGGCGTATTGTCGAGTATTTAGAGTCCCACGTAGATTGTTTTCCCGGTTCAGGCGATATGATGTAGATGACGTAAGTTGATACATATAAGGGGTTTGATTAAATATGTGTACAGGCTATACAGACTTTAATTGAACGGCTGATAATACTAGCGGTTTAGAATTGAGCCAGATTATTAAATCAGGTTTTTATTTAATAATTTATATATTTATTTTTAATATATGTATTCTAGTATTATTGTTCACTATTCATATTCTCTCTCTTGGCTATTCGTATTTTTATACGAATACACGTATATGTATTTCGATACATATGCCGGGTTGTATTCCGTATTTATACGGAATTTGTTCTAGAAGATGGACACCTCATTTGTTTGTTTTTTCTTTTAAAGAAAATAAAAAATGAGGTGGAGAATGAGGTGTAAAGAAGTATGGTAGAGAGGTATGGGTTGGTTTTTTATATTGTAAAAATCATTTGTGGTTACTATTCATTCATGGTTGCAAAAATGAGAGCCATTCTTTTCTACCTTGTTTTTTCTTCTACAAAAAAACACTTGGCCATTTTTTCTTGTGATGGCTACAACTTCTTCACCTCCTCCTCCTTCATCTTAGATACTCTCTTGAGCTTCAAAATAGAGAGAAAAAGATAGTGGAAAATTCATATATCCCTACTCTCCATTGGTAGCGAGTTTGGAGCATCGGTTGCTTCACAAGGTGAAGCCGGAGCTTGGATCGGTTCTCTCGAATGGATCATTTTTGGTAAGGGTGGTCGCCATTCGGGCTTGTTCCTGATGGCCTATGCAGAGCTTAGAGAGGTCTTCTACGATTGGGTGGACATGCGTCGAAATTTGTATTCCCTTACCGTTGCTTGCATGCTTGCTAGTTTTTGTGCTTGGATCGATCACTAGGTTATAGTCTCTAGTTGCCTTCTCGATATTTTTTGTTTTCTGCTTCCACATCGGCCGCGGCCTCCGCGGCGAGGGCACTAGGGATTTACACCGGTATCAGAGCTACTAAGTAGGTATGCCGACCTATGGGGGTTCTCACCGTGGTGACAGTAGTGGCGAAGCGCAGACTTTTACCCATAAGGTGCCCCGTGCGGTTATATGGTTCGGCAGATTGTAGTCCGTTGCGAGGGTACAACGTAAAATGTAGCTGCTGAGGGACTACTTTGAAATATCGATGCACAGTCTCGATACTCTCATGACTAGGGACATTTAAGGATGTGCTTATCGACTACCCAGCTCCCACAAGTATGACTACCATCACAACGCTGGTAGTCAAGCAAGAATCCTACGGGCCTTATCAACATATATTAGAGATATGAAATAACATATACACATGTTAAGATAAATACAAACCAAATAACTTACTATCATATCGAGCAAGATTGTCTTGTACATACATACCCCTAACATCTTATACAATAAAAGCCTTTACCGCTTACATATCCAACAATGCGGAGTGCTCATTTTCTTAATGCCATTGTCTATGGGTCTAATTGTTGGTGATGTATGCCCTAGAGGACATTATTGTATCATAATGGATTGTATATTACATATTGGATGCTTGGGATATTTCACAGTTGTAATAACAGTCTTGCTCGATATGGTAGTATGCTACCTGGTTTGATTCTACCTCAATATGTGCATTCGTTTCTTGTAGCATATCGCTTATACATATTGGTGGAGCCCTTAGGATCTTTGCTTGACTACCAGCGTTGTGATGGCATTCACACTCATGGGGGTTGGGTAGTCTATAAGCACATCCTTATACTGGTCCCTAGTCATTGGATTATCGAGACAGGGCATCGATACTCCGGAGTAGACTAGTGTATACGCTTCTCATCCCAGCAGGGGATATGGTACATCCCACAGCCATTAGTATGAAGTACTGGAGTTGGTATGCAGGTGCTCACTGGGTTATGATTTACACTGGACAGGACTCGTCGGGAACTGCTTGTTGGTATTATACCTATCGTCAGGTAGCAGTTCCCAGGTGGCATGAATACAGCTTAGTCTGTTGACTTGCCATCGCTACTTCGTCTCGAGTGTATTCCCACTGTACTTCGATTACTACCCTACCACGCTCAAAGGAGTCATGCAAACAGGTAGTAGTTGGGTGTAGTCCCAAAGCACTTGGAGACAGTAGTGATCAGATATGATTCGTCTCTCCCGGTATTGGGGGTTGATATCGCGCAGTGTTCAGAAAGCTATTACACAAAGTCCCTGGCCAGGGCAATCGAGAAATACTGGTAAGGAACTCCAGTAGTTTCTCATGGTGTATTGGGCTCTTCTCCGACACGACTTATCGCGCTGTTAGGGGTCTGACATTTACCATTCCCCCAGGCCGATATGCGAGTATCTCAGACGAACGGATCGGACTATACGGAGATTGTCACCGATAGGCTCAGTAGGAGTTCGGGTGAGTTTGCTCATCGGTCTTCTTGTCGACAGATACCTGGGTAGCTGTTACGTGCAGCTAGTACCGCTGACGGCTTGTTGTTAAACCCACTGCCAGCGTGCTGTCGAGTCTTTAGAGTCCCACACAGAGGTTTTCCCTGCTTCAGGCAATTGATGTAGACGTCGTATGGTTTTACGACCAGGGCTTCGATCACGTATGTGTACTTGCACATGGATGCTGATCAGGCAGAAAATACTAGTAGGTTTTGGTTTAAGCCGGATTCTAGTATTGTATTATTGGATTGTTCTCGTCTCAGGGTATCCATATTTTTCGAAATACGGATACGTGTATGTATATACAGGTATGAGGGGCATTCTCGTAATTTGTTAAGGTATGCTTCTATAAGGTGCCACATCATTATTGAATTTATCCATTTTGTTAAATGGATTAATGATGTGGAAAATGGAGGAGACATGCTTGGCATGGTGGAGGGAATGACTCATGGTTTATTTTATTAGATTGGGATCACTATTGAGGCATGGGTGCTTATTTTATTGCTTTTCTTGTCATGGCTCAATGAGTGAGATGAGAGATTATATATGTGCCATTCTCCACACCTTGTTCTCTTGATGGTTCATTTTATTCACTTATGATTTCTTGAGTTGCTCTCCTATCTTGAGCTCTCTAAGTCTCCTCCATCATCTTCTTCCTCAATAGTAAAACCCTATCATTCAGATGTGCTGTGAGCCAAGCGTTTAGTGAGACACATAATACATTAGCACATTCTACATCTCCTAGGCTAGTTGGCTTAGCAAACCATCTACCCTAGTTACCTCACTTAGAGGTTGAAGCTTGGAGCACATACCCTCGCGGTGGATCATCTTTGACATGAGACCGACGGAGCAAGCTCGATCTGATCACCGAGGAGCATTGGAGAGGATCACTAGAAGACCTGAAGGACTTGATCTAAGAGGTATAATATTCTAACATAGTAGTTAAAACTCTAGAGAGTCTAGCTAGTTAAGGATTTAGTAAGATCCTGGAGTTTTAGCCGGTGTTGTGTAGTCAAAAGATAATCGTTTTTGAAATTTCCGCCTCCCCGCGAACAGCGGGGTACGCAACATAGGCTTACAGTGGTATCAGAGCCTATAAAACCTTAACTAGCTAGTTAGCAAGGTGTTAGAAATTCTATCGCCGGAAAAATCGCAAAAATACACCTGAAATACAAAGTTTCAGTCGATTTTCAAAAGGGGTCCAAAAATATTTTTAGGGGTTTTAAAAATATGTGCAGGCTTTTTGTAGGGTACCCAATAAAAACTAGATCGTAACTCGGTTAGACCGCCGCGAAAGCGCGGCAAAACCATGCGTTTCTCCTCGGTTCCGTGTAACATTTCAGAAAATATAAAATATTATTTTTGGAATTTAATATTAAAATAATATATTTCGCGAAAACTACCCGATTTGCGAAATTGGGGTTTTCGTAAAACGGTATAAATATATACCAATATTTGTGAAATAATTAGAGATTAAAATGATTTATACATTTAAAAATATATTTATCGGATTTGACATTTTTATAAGTATTTATATGCAGTTTGAATAAAAATTGTGTAGTGCACTACTAATCGCGATTAGGCCAAATCCATATTTCTACATTTTTCCATGGTTAGTGCACCATGACATATTGTATTTGGTTGCATGTTGTTTCATTGGTATTTGTTGATATTTGGCATTTAGAGAAAAGAAAAAGAGAAAAGAGTAAAATAGACAATTATTGGAGAGAGAGAGTGAGACTTGAGTTTGAGAGGGTGAGAATAAGAAAGAGAGAGAGAGCGGGGGGGGGGGCAGCCATCATTTCCCTCCCCATTATTTTCCTTCATCTTCTTCCTCCTCATATTCCCTCCACCTCCACCTCCAAGAATCATGTCTATTTCTTCAACAAAACCCTACACCATCTTCACTAAAAATGATCCCCACCTCATCCTACACCCTATGGACCTCTCAAGTTTGAATTTTGGAGACTTTGGGAAGCTAGGGTTTTTCTTGAGTTGCATCCATGAGTATATTCCTTTCATTTAGTTTAGTTTTAAGTTTCATAACATCTTAGTTTAGTTTAGAGTTAAACTTGTTTAGCTTAGTAATGTTTGGAGAATTCCAAGAGAGGGTTTGGATGATTGTGTGGATTTGTGATGTTTAGTGGCTGTTTTAAGGCTTTAGAGACTGATTTCCTAACCCGGAAATGAGAATAGAAACCAAAATACAAACTTAGATATAGTCTCGTATCGGTTTTGTGAGGTATTGTGTCCCTACAGGGAATCTGGGATGACCTGAGACCTGAACGAGAAAATCTAGCAACACCAAAGACCTAGATGGACCACTAGAAGACCCCCCTAAAAATACGAGACCATTCCCACCTATTCTGGCCGAGCTGGCCGGATTTTTGAGTGATGTGGCTGGCCTCATTGTGGGCATGGGTGTCTAGGTTTGGTCTGTAGCTCACATACCCCCTATACAACCCCATTGTACTGCTAGTTTGGCCTGATTTTACCTGAGACTAAATCTGGGACCATTTTTCTAGGTTGCCGAATAGGGTATTTGTGATTTTTGAATTTGGGATTTGAGATTTGATATTGTATTGGGTCGTTTGATGTTTGTACGTCAACGACGAGGGTTGTTTGGTTGTTTTTGCAAGCGTAGGCTATAGGTTCTAACCTATGAGTGCACCATGTGCCGTATTAGTTTTCCGGATTTGATGTTAATAGCATTTGCGATTGTGTATTGTTTGTAAGTACCTTCGCGTGGATTCCGAGACGACGAAGCGCATCAACTACGGCTGAACAAGGGTTCCGCAGGTGAGTAGATTTATATCTATGGGGGATGTCGGGTGGATGGCGTATAGCACCCCCGCAAGTTTTGATGGAAACCGATATATAGAATATGGTTAAGAAAACCTATATTAGAGAACTAGGGATATGGTTAAAAAGATAGTTAGAGATGATTTGAATGATTGAATATATATATCGAGTTATGAGATGAAAGCTATAGGGATATGACTCTTTGACATGATATGATAGAAATGATGTCTCGAATTGATATATAAGGATATGAAAAGTGAATGTGAATCACGATATATACATATGGGCAGATCCGTACAGCCAGAGCCCAAGGGCCGATCCGGATAGACGGAGCCCGTGGGCCAATCCGAACTGACGGAGACCGAGATATGAAGATTTATGTGTCGATGCTGGACACGGGTTTTATGATGTTTCGAGTGTCGATATTGGACACTCAGGTTCCATGATTTTGATGTGTCGTTGATGGGCATACGTTGATTGATATCCTCATATTTACATGCATATGCTTTCATGATATTTACATGCATGATATTGTTGTGTCATTGATGGACACGTAGATCTTATCCACACGCATACAGGCGTTGATTATATTGTTGGCACATATGCAGATACGGTAACCCTAGATATCATAGTATTACCTTTATGATATAGTTGACCTAGGAATCATTGTTTTATTCGATTTCTTCCTGATGATGTTTTCTACTCACTAGTTGGCAACTCACCCCCCGTTGTGCCACAGTTCTTGCAGGTTGACCGCATGGATCAGAAGCGGTATCGCTGGCACACAGCTTGCATTCGGGTGATTTGCTTTGGTAGGTGGTATATGTTGGATCGTACCCCTCTTTTATTTATTATTTCTGTTATATCTAGTTAACTCCATCAATCATAAACTAGTAATTGTATATGTAGTAAGACTTAGCAAGACTTGTAGTTACGAGACTTAGAGCGATGGGTTATATGTTCGCTCGGTGGGTTTGAAGTCTTGCTTTACATTTTCCTTTGTGTTGATCTTCGTCATTAGGCGTCGTATACTTATATTTTGTCTTGCGTGGTTGTGATTCCGTCGATTGGCGAAGAGCTAGCTCCCGCTTGGGGATGCCTTTTATTATTATCGTGTGTATGTGGTTTTGGATCAAAATATACAAAGGAGATGCTGACCAAATTTTTAAAAGACGAAACATGTTTTCAACTAGTAACATCCACTTGCATTTTTCATGTTCCACTATTTATGCATGTTAGAAAACTTTTGATTTCACCATACTTTTATTTCAAAACTTCACCTCTTTTATTTTCTTTAAAAATGTTTAGATTTCTGGGTTTCGGCTTACTTGAATTACGTTACGCCCGTAGACGTGGCGTGATTTAAGTGCCGGTCGTGAGCTAATATTTTTGGGTCGTGACAAAGTTGGTATCAGAGAGCTAGGTTTAACCTTGGTTCGAGTCTAGGTTTGACTATGTGGAGTCTGGGGCATAATTTATTTTGGAACCTAGGCTTGACCTTACGGAACTTAGACTTGAAAAGGGGGGTATTAGACCTGAACTTTCGTTTCATAGGTTGATCCTGATTGATGGAGTAGGTAACTCAAGTAGAGTGACGTACCGTGCGTATGTTCCGCGACATACTTACGATATGATACTCTGCTTAAGTGACCTTAGGATATACATATCTTGAGACTTATTATTCTCTTCGTCCCCATGATTATATATCCATTTGAGATCCTTGATTTTATTCGTTTCCATGATCATACTCTCATTGATTCCGTTCTTCCTTATGATCATGTAACCATTTTGGGATCTGTTGATTCTTTTTCATCCCTTTGATCTATCTTCTTCGATACATGCTTGAGGTTCCTGTCACCATGGTTTGAGCGCAGATTGAGCTGCTGCTAGTGATACGGTCAGGGTGAGCTCATCATGGACGAGTACTGACCATTGTGTTTTCGGGTGACATAAGAACATCTCGATTTTGTATTTGTGTTGTGACCTCTTGTTTGAGGCGAGTGTTCAGTTTTTCACCGTATGATCGGGCCATTGTTAGAGGCTGCCGGATTGTGGGAGGTCTGTTGATGTATAACCTACCTCAGAGTTTGTGATGTCGTCTACCTTGCAGACAGATGACCCAGCTGTTGCTGAGATTGATGGGATGTCGCTTCCAGAGCTTATGAGCTGAGATCGCTGGAGCTTTCAGGCAGAGATGCGACAGAAGATAGCTAGCCTATCTTGAGTTAAAAGACGAAGGTGATTCGTCAGATTTGATGCGCCGACGCAGGCTCAGTTGAGTTGAAGATTTCCAGTGTGGAGAGTCTTACTCAGATCTAGAGTAGATCGATCAACAGATAACATTGTTCGTTGGATGATCCGATAGGAGATCAGCAGGTTGACCTGCTTTGGATAGAGGACCTCACCCAGATGCGTTGTGAGTTGATTGAGAGCGGACGAATAAAGTATATTCCTACGATGGTTGGGACGAGTTCCCGAGGACGTGTTCGGATAGATATCTTCTACAGAGTGCTGAAGATACCGAGTTCGTAATTTAGAGTCCGTGTGAGAGACTTCGAATTTGACTGTAGCTGAGAACAATTGCAGTACGCAGATAGCAAGATGTGACGTCAAAGTGGACGATAATAAAGACGAGTGGAACAAGAGATTCGTGCGAGATGTTAACGAGCTGTTGTTACTCCCCATTGAGATTAGAGATCTGATGTGTATACAGAGGCGTTGGGATATGGCCAGTTCCTGAGGAAATGCTGTGCTTGAACGCAGATGTCCAGAAAATGAGAAAGGATTATGTAAGAGTACCGGCCTCCGTACAGTTCGACATAGGCGAGATTGGAAGAGACCTTGAGCAGGTTCCTTCTAGGACACTGCTGCGATAAGATTTGCACCAGGATCAGTTGTGTTACGTATATTCGGAGGGCCAGAGGCCGACGCCGGTGATGTGCTGCTTTACGAGTGGTCATACTAATTGGCCGATAGATGACCAGAGGAGTGTCAGAGCTGAATCGTTTCCGTTAGTATACCGGACCGGGCCGACGAGCCGATGGATTGTGAGATTGGTAATCCATAGAGAGAATGAGGACCCAGAGACAGAGGACGCCAGACCATGAGTATGAGGCAAGCGGATGTTCTTGCTCTGCCAGTTTTGGGCGCACCGATATTTTTCTACATTGTAAGAGGTGTACCCCAATATCATTTGTTGCGATTTGCGTTTGTGATCCGAGTATCACGCTTATATTGCTTGGATTTAAGTTTTGATGATTGAGTTTCATGATATTGATTTCGTGCACCATGGCTGCACCTACTGGATATTTACATTTTGTGCATAGTTATTGCACTTGATTTATGTTTATACACCGCCACATCGGTTTGCGATTTGTGCATACCTATTGCACTTGATATCGGTTTTGTGCCTTCGTAGCACGTGTTTATGATTTTGTGGATTTCATACAGTTGATTTGATTTTGTGCATGTGATATGCACTCGATTTGATTTATACACTCGGTATAGCTTACATGTGCTTGCAGTGCATTGATATGTGTTTTGTGCACCCAGTTGCACACGTTTATGATTTTATACACCTTGGTACACTCGGTGTTGCTTTTTATACGCATTTATGTTATTGATGCGTTTCCATGCACTTGTTGCACCCGATTTGTATTTTGTGCATTTGTTGCACTAGATTTTCATTTCGTGCATTTGTCGCACCAGATTTATATTTCGTGCATTTGTTGCACTGGATTTATATTTTTGTGCATTGGTTGCACCAGATCGGTATTTCATACATTGGTTGCACTAGATTTATACTCCGTACATTAGTTACACCAATTTTTGTCTTTGAGCATTCGTTTAACCAGATTTATGTTTTTTTGCGCGTTGCACTTGACGTTCGTTTTTCGTGCGCTTTACCGCACTGGGCATTTATATGGACCTGACGCGCTTGGGTTGGATTTTGCGCATATTAGGCGCTTGGTATTTGATTCTGTGCGCATCGGATGCACTTGAGTGAGATATTATTCGTGCATGTCGGATGCGCTTGATTGAGATTTTATTCGTGCATGTTGGATGCACTTGACTTAGATTTTTATTCATGCATGTTGGATGCATTTGATTTAGATTTCATTCGTGTATGACGGATGCACTTGATTTGGATTTTCGCGCATGTTGGGCGCATGATACGAGATGTGATTTTCTGCACACCGGATGCACTCGATTGGGATTTTCATTCGTGCATGTTAGTTGCACTGGATTGAGATTTTCGTGCACTATAGATGCACTAGATGTTGTTGTCGTGCACACCCGTTGCAGTGGATAGATGCTGTCGTGCACACCCGTTGCACTGGAAAAATGCTTTCATGCACACCCGTTGCACTTAGTTTTGCTTTTGTGCACATTCGTAGCACTTGTATTTGGCTTTGGTTTCCGTGCACATCAGATGCACGCGATTGTTGGATATGCCTTTTGGGGCTGATTTTGCTCTTGAGCACTTTGTTTTCATGATGGGCACTAAACTATATAGTAGCCGAATATGACTGATCTGAGGACAGTACCTGAGTGCTTTGCATGCATTAAAAGTTTAACAAGAAGTTTTCAAAAATGAGCTATAGTCTCTCTATTTCCTACGTTTCCGTGAGTGACACGAACGTTTACAAGGAAAACCTTTTGGGATATTTTAAAAGGGCGGAACGTATATTTTAGCAAAACCTATATGAACACATATTTATTACTTTACAAATGAGCGTCCATCACTTGTGCCGTGAGTTACGCATCACGCGGCTATTCAGAAAAGATTTTGCATGTGTTTTATTATGTTTTAGGAGATTTTTCCAAGGATGCGTAGTACACACATATTATAATATTTGACTAGTGCATATTGGATTTCAGTAGTGGATTATGAGATCTGTGTCTCCATTGTAAGTCCGATGATATGCGTGCAAATCCGATGATTTGCGTGATGCTTCACGGAGTTCGATTTTGAGTTTCATACTCGTTTTTAGGTGCACGCGATGCGCTGTAGTATTTCTATATCTTCCGTGATTTCGGAGCCCCGTTGATTTGAGTTGATATTGAAATGTTTTAGCATTTGGGGGTTTAAATTTAAATTCGCGGACCGAATTTATTTAAGGGGGGAATATTGTAACATTTCAGAAAATATAAAATATTATTTTTGGAATTTAATATTAAAATAATATAATTCGCAAAAACAACCCGATTTGCGAAATTGGGGTTTTCGTAAAACGGTATAAATATATACCAATATTTTTGAAATAATTGGAGATTAAAATGATTTATTCATTTAAAAATATATTTATCGGATTTGGCATTTTTATAAGTATTTATATGTAGTTTGAATAAAAATTGAGTAGTGCACTACTAATCGCGATTAGGACAAATCCGTGTTTCTACATTTTTTATGGTTAGTGCACCATGACATGTTGCATTTGGTTGCATGTTGTTTCATTGGTATTTGTTGATATTTGGGTTTTAGAGAAAAGAAAAAGAGAAAAGAGTAAAAGAGAAAATTATTGGAGAGAAAGAGAGAGTGAGACTTGAGTTTGAGAGGGTGAGAATAAGAAAGAGAGAGAGAGGGGGAGCAGCCATCATTTCACTTCCCATTATTTTCCTTCATCTTCCTCCTCATATTCCCTCCACCTCCACCTTCAAGAATCATCTCCATTTCTTCACCAAAACCCCACACCCTCTTCATTAAAAATGATCCCCACCCCATCCTACACCTTATGGACCTCTCAAGTTTGATTTTTGGAGACATTGGGAAGCTACGGGTTTTCTTGAGTTACATCCATGAGGTATATTCCTATCATTTAGTTTAGTTTTAAGTTTCCTAGCATCCTAGTCTAGTTTAGAGTTAAACTTATTTAGATTAGTGATGTTTGGAGAATTCCAAGAGAGGGTTTGGGTGATTGTGTGGATTTGTGATGTTTAGTGTCTGTTTTAAGGCCTTGGAGACTGATTTCCTAACCTGGAAATGAGAATAGAAACCAAAATAAGAACTTAGATATAGTCCTGTGTCGGTTTTGTGAGGTATTGTGTGCCTACAGGGAATCTAGGATGACCTGAGACCTGAACGAGAAAATCTAGCAACACCAGAGACCTAGATGGACCACTAGAAGACCCCCCTGAAAATTCGAGACCATTCCCTCCTATTCTGGCCGACCTGGCTGGATTTCTGAGTGATGTGGCCGGCCTCATTGTGGGAATGGGTGTCTAAGTTTGGTCTGTAGCTCACATACCCCCTATACAATCCCACTGTACTACTAGTTTGGCCTGATTTTACCTGAGACTAAATCCGGGACCATTTTCCTAGGTTGCTGAATATGGTATTTGTGATTTATGAATTTGGGATTTAAGATTTGATATTGTATTGGGTCATTTGATGTTTGTACGTCAACGACGAGGGTTGTTTTTGCATGCGTAGGCTATAGGTTCTAACCTATGAGCGTACCGTGTGCCGTATTGGTTTTCCTGATTTGATGTTAATAGCATTTGCGATTGCGTATTTTTTGTAGGTACCTTCGTGTGGATTCCGAGACGACGAAGCGCATCGACTACGGCTGAACAAGCAGTTCCGTAGGTGAGTAGATTTATATCTACGAGGGAAGTCGGGTGGATGGCTTATAGCACCCCCGCAAGTTTTGATGGAAACCGATATATAGAATATGGTTAAGGAAACCTATATTAGAGAACTAGGGATATGGTTAAAAAGATAGTTAGAGATGATTTGAATGATTGAATATATATATCGAGATATGAGATGAAAGCTATAGGGATATGACTCTTTGACATGATATGATAGAAATGATGTCTCGAATTAATATATAAGGATATGAAAAGTGAATGTGAATCACGATATTGTTAGTTATATGTATGCCCTAGAGACCATAACTGTACATACGATGTATATTTTAGTGGATGTTTGGACATATATAGGGAGGACTTTGTTGCTCGACATGATAGTACGCTATCTGGTTGCTCTTTATCTTAACATGTACTCTGATTGTCTCTATATTACATGTTGATAAAGCCCTTAGGATGAGTACTTGACTACCAGGACTATGATGCAGATCAAACTAGTAGGGACAGTGTAGTCGCCAAGTACATCCTTCAAATTTTCCTAGTCGTGGGAGTACCGAGACAGGGCATCGATACTCCAGAGTAGACTAGCGTATACGCATCTTGACCTATATGATGGGCGATGGATGATCCCATATCCATCGGTGTTTGACATCAAGGATGGTGTACGGGTGCTCATTGGAGACTGGGTACACTGGACGGACTCGCCGAGAACTCCCAGATGGTATTATACCTCACTCAGATGGCAGTTCTCCGGTGACACTGGTACAGGTTAGTCTGTAGACCCGAGATCGTCATAGAGTCTTGTGTTATTCCCACTATGCTTTGATTTCCATCGTACCACGTCCAAGAGGGCGTGCAAAAAGGTGGCTTTTGGGTACAGTCCCGAATCACATGGAGGCAATGAGCGATAGGAGGGGATTCGTCTCTCCTGGTATAGGGAGTTGATGTTGCGCTGTGTTCGATTGGCTATAACTAGAAATCCCTGGCCAGGGTTGCTGAGATTTACTGGTAAGTGTTATCAGTAGTTTCTCGAACTGTTATAGACCTCATATCGACACGACTTATCAAGCTTTTGGGGTCTGACGTTTACCACCCCTAGGCGAGATATGCGACATATCAGACGACGAGACCGGACTGTACGGGAGTGTTACTGATTGGATTCGCAGGAGAATACACAGTCTTGCTTGTTGATCTTCTGATCGCTCAATACCTGGGTGGCTGTTACGTTTTGCTGACCGCTTGCAGCTTGTGGGTGTTTGATATGATCATCACCTACTATCGGCGTATTGACGATTCTTTAGAGTCCTACACAGAGGTTTCTTGGCTCAGGCAAAACGGAGTAGGAGCACATATATGATATGTGCGGGACCGAGAACAATACGTGTATGTGATACCGTATTAGATCCTCGCGATATGAGATATCGGCCGGGTATATGTGATATAGCTGGGTCATCGGATCAAGTGTTGATTCGATGAACTGATACAGATTATATTAGTCGGTTATTTGTGAAATAGCCGGATTATCGGATTAAGTGTTGATTCGATAATTTAATGTATAATTATATATTTGATATATTAAATTACATTAACTGATATAAGCTCACTAAAAGATTCTTTTTCTCACTCGGGTAATACATTGATATATATGCGATATATGTTAATTGTATTATTTTATTTTTGTTACAATAAATATTGTATATGTGATATATAATATTGTAATATGATATGATTACTAATGCAACATGTTTGGTGGAGATTAAACAAGCTTAGGGTTTGATTTGGGTTAGTTCTTTCTTAAACCTTCTAGAAGGTTTCATTTTGTTTCTTGCAAAGATATTTTGTTTAGATATTTGCAAGATATTTCCTAACCCAACCCACACCCTTTAACCCTAGTTAACTCTCTACATTAGTTAATTCTCTTCATCTTTGACCATGGTTGCATAAGCAATTAAAAACACAATTCATTATTCATCACAAAAGGATTATTCATTGTTCATCTTCTTCTTCCTTCTTGCAAAGCTCTCTAGCTTTGATTCTTGTGATGAAAATGGGTGAGATTATGAAAATAAAATAGAGATAAATTCCTACTTCATCATCCTAATCTATCTTAGCCATTTAGATTAGGGTGTTCACTTCATTTGAGAGTGAGAGCTTGTGTTTAAGAAACTTCAAGGTAGATCATCTTAGTTATCGAAGATCGGAAGCAAGTTTGCATCATTCTCTTCGTGGAGCCTCTCGAGAGTCCGGGAACATGATGATCGCAGCGAAGGGACCTCAACACGGAGCTTATGAAGTGAATGACCGGACTACAAAGGTTGTAATCCCAAACTCTTCGATGTTAAAGTGTTTAACATGCTTTGTTTCGCCTAATCTCTAGTTTAAGATCTTGGTTAAGGGTTGTTCAGCACGTCTAAATTTTAAATCGGGCATGGTTGATGCCTCGTAGACCCTTGTGAGAGTGCCTAGTAACCCTGCAGTGGTATCAGAGCCAAGCTATAGTTTTAGGCGAAGTCTATGCGAAGTTTAAAGTCCGATTGAACTCCGAATACCCGATATAACCTAGTTTCTGGAAATTTTTTTAAAATGTGCTTTTTTCTGCATTAAAAATACTCAGAAAATTCAGTAGGTAAATTTATGGACACATGTGAAAAACGACACCCTAAATCGCTCAAAGCGCCGTGGAACCGCGGCCAAACCGGGGTATTGGCGGCGGTTCCGCGGCAGGTCTTGGGGATAAAGAGTTAGTTTTTGCTACAGTTGATCCGTAGGTACTTTTGCACTGTTCTGGGAATTTCTAATTGTACTCAAATATTGAGTTTTCTGGGTTGTATTGGGGACTCGTTAATTCTATCGGATAATTTAACTTCGTTTAAGTTTTTTCCGGGTAATTTTAGAAACTGTTAAAAATTTCGAACGGATATCAATAACTCACTTTTTCCCCTGTCGGAAATTTTTTCAAAAGTTGGATTTTTTCTCGAGTTTGAAACTTCCGGAAAATCATGCAAGTAACGCGGTGGACCCTCTAGAAGAACACAAACCTTAACTCGATTATGTGACCGTCTGAACCGCCTCTGAACCTTAGGGTTTGGGGCAGTACGGTGTTGCCACATGTGAGGCGTTGGCTTGACCTTTCTACGGCTGGACCATTGGTACTGTGGCATGTGTTGGATACTTTTTGAACTCCGCTCAAGTGTTGAGCTATTTGGGAAATCTTGGGTGTTTGTTTATTCGATCGGAAAGTTTAACATTGTCTATTTATCTGGAATGTGATACAATATTTGGAATCCACATGTAGTTATGAGATAACTAATTTGAATGTTATAAATCTAGTAGTTTAGTCTCAGATGATCGGTTGCCACGGGATTTTGATGCGATCAAAAGTCCGTCGCAATCACACAGCGTACACGGATACTCGCCGGGTAAACTTAATAGATAGCCACACCCCATAGCCCCGACCAAGTGACTATAGGAGAACCCCGTCGCCAAAAGCATCCGTTCCGGTGCTCGCGGCAGCGGTGTTCCGCCTTAGTGCACTTCGTCGACGGTATCCGGGGGTGCGGCCGTCTACTAAAGTTTGCGACGAGCATTCGATCAGGATGTTGGGAATCTTGTTGAATTGCCCGACTTGATATTGAAAAGAGTTTTCGATAATGAGACTAAAATGCGGGGTTTATAATTGTTAGGCATGAGATGTCTAAGGAATTCATTTGGTTAGGCATGAGATGTCTAAGGAGGTTGCGGATTCCAATTGTTGTAGTTTTACACTTTCTTTTCTATGACCGTAAGCGTAGTATGTGGTGTTTCGCCGGCTTCGTTGCTATACATCAACGACAATTGGGATACGCATATTTACTTACGTTGATGATATGAGATATTATGTGTTGCTGTGATATGTTATATTGGATCGTCGCGTTTTGAATAGCCGGGTGTTTTATGTGAGATGAGGGTTTTTATTTTCATTCATGTAAAATTCATTTGTATGTAATATTCTTTTATTGGGGCACTTTCGGGCTGAGGATGATGTCACCATTGTATATTATTTACTTTTCTGCATTAGGTAGACCCAAGGCGGGGAGCACAAGTAACCGGGTTCTAGGGTCCAGTAGGAGACCATCTCGAGGAGTTGAGACCGGGTCTCCTAACCCTAGAATTGGCAGTGTAGCTTGCTGCTTTCGTAGGGGTCTAGGGATGTGGGTTTGGCTATTCATCGCGACCGTGGAATCCGTGTTTTATGCAGGCTCGTATTAAAACACGGATGCCCTAGTATATCCAATATTTCATATGTGTTCTTCTGCTGCAATGTTTTGTGATGAGATCATATTACTGCCTGAGACGAATGCTTATATTATATATATGAGATATATGTTATATTGCAGATTTCGTTTCAAATGAGATGCTTGTGAAACATAATAAAATGGGACTTAATTAATGAGATTAATGAAACTAAAAGAAACCTAAAGATGTTGTAGAAACTTGTTTAAAAACTGGAAGCTCTAGTTCTTGCTTTGCATAGCGGTGTTCCTTGTAGAACATCCAGCACCTTATTCGATAAGGAAAGAGCCGAGATCCCATCACCGGGAGTGACCTCTTTAGCGAAACTAGCAGATGCTATAAACTCAGTTTGTCTTTTGATTGCTTCTATAGTTTTTGCTGTGCATAGTGGTATTTTTGAAATATCCTGCACCTTATTCAATAAGGAAAGAGCCGACGATCCCTTCACCGGGAGTGACCTCTTTAGCAAAACTAGAAAAGGCCTAAAAAACATTCCATTCAAAATCACTCGATTCTACAACGATATAAAGTTCATTACGCAAAGGGTTTTCTTAAAAACCTGTCGTAGCCCTCCGTCATTTCAGATAAGTACTACTTAGTATTCGTGCTGCGGTAGTTTGGCATGCGTCAAGGCGTAGTGTATGGTAGCTAACTAGTGCTTATCTGCCAGCATACAATACGATTGGATTAGGGTATTCGTACGGCGTTTTTTGGCATGCGTCAAGGGTCGTGCGGGTGGGTTTAATTCAATCAAGAAATGTACGGGTTGAACTTGACTAGAGGACTATGGGTTGTTTGGCATGCGTCAAGGTCATAGCACGCTAGAGGTAAAATATTATTGGGAATTTCAAGTGTTGAAATTTGCAATGAGATTGCATATCTTCTATAAGATAGTTGGATCCCGATACCCACTGTGAGTAAGAGTTACTCTTGGGAGAGTTTTACACATTACAATTAGCCAATCAAGTAGGTGTCTAGAAAGGCGTTAACGGGGTTACACCCCTGGGAAAACGAGGTTTATTTTAATTAGGTCCGTGCGAAAGCATGGGGAACCTCCCTCAAAGTACCAGCTTTGGACTGGCTGAATGATTAGCGAACTTGTAGAGTGTAATTAATCCCGGCTAGTCTTTTCTTTTAGGGTTTGAAGGAAGATTTGACTAAAACAGTGGGAGACATCCTGATTAGATAAATTGATAACCAATCTAATCTTGTAAAAGCGCACACTGAGTGTTTTCTTCTCTCTCTCTCTCTCCTGGTTACAACTATGGTACGCCTTAATCAAGATAATAATACGGATGTATTGACCGTACCCGCTTGTTATACTGCGCTAGGGAACGTTGGTCCCGCTCCAACTTATAAATTTTATAAGACCAAGCAGGAAATAGGGGATTACCAGAATTCCCGTGCCGCCCAAATGAAGAAAATGCATGTTGATGCATCTTCTTCGGGTGTGTTCATTACACAGAACTGTTTCTCAATATCCTTTACGTCCTGAGTATTTGATATCGGATCAGGATCCCACATATGTAAGATGTTACATGGGTTACAGATAGGTAGAGAACTGAGAACGAATGATAAATTTCATGAGATAGAAATGGTGCAAGTGTTGCAGCCAAGTATGTTGGTAGTTATCACCCTGTATTACCAGAATACATTGATTCTGAACGAATGTTATTAGATACCGAACCTGATATACAACATCATATCAGTCTCTTTATTAGTAAAGAAGGATATAATTTTGTATTGTTGGATAATGTTTTGAACATTTCCTATATCAAGAGTTGATCGGTTCGGCACGTTATCTAAAAGCATTGACGTTCTAAATCAAACTACAGTTCTTAGTATATAGAACACACACAAGAGGAAGAGTTCAGAAATGAACGAATCCTTCTTGAGGCATTGCAGACTAGGTCATATCAATGTGACCCGACTAGCTAAGTTACATTTAGATGCATATTTAAATTAGTTTGAATTTACATCTTGTGAAACTTGCCGGTCATGTCACAAAGATAAGATGACCACAGCTCTGTTTATTGGAAACAGAGAAAGAGTTAGTGAACTTTTGGGATTGATACATGATGATGTATGTAAGGTCCCCTGTCTACACATGCCAAGATTGGTTCTTTGTACTTTATTATATTCACTGATAGTCTCTCAAGATTCACACATGTGTTCCTGTTGAAACATAAGTCTGAACCTTTTGAGAAATTCAATGAATATAAGTTAGAAGTAGAGAACCAAAAATGGGTATAACTATTATGTCCTTTGATGAGATCAGAGAGGAGAATACTTGAGCACGGAGATTCCTGGACTATTCTAAAGGAGAATGAGATTCTCTGTCAGCATTACTCCTCTGTATACACTACAGCACGTCGGTGTATCGGGGCGGAGCAAACACACCCTATGTGATATGGTGCGCTCTATGATAAGTACTACTGAGTTTCCTATTTTCTTTTGGGAGTTATGCACTTGAGAAGCTGCATACCTATTGAATAGGGTTCCAATCAAATCAGTTGCCTACCACTTCATATGTGATATGGAATGGGTAGAGCCCATATCTTATGTATGTTAAGATTTGGGGTTGTCCAGCCTATGTCTAAAAGTATAATCCAGACAAGCTCAAGGCAAAGTCAGTTCTGTAGAAGTTTGTTGGATTTCCCAAGCATTTGCAAGGGAATATCTTCTACCTAACCGAGGAACAAAAGATGTTTTGTTTCTCAGCATGCCACCTTTGTGAAAGGGAATTTCTTGTGAAGAAATTATTGGTCATGAGGTAGAACTGGAAAGAGTTCCAGCTATACAAACTGCAGCTGATGATTTGGTAGAATCAAAGAATTCAATAGTAACCAACGAACCTGAGCCTCTCCGCCGATCTAGTAGGGTTCCTCACCCACCTGAGAGATACTTTGGTTTCTCTATGACAGTGAGAGCGAGGATTGCATCATAAGATGATGACCCAACTAGTTTCGAGCAGGCCATCAAGAGTGGGACTCTGTAAGAATGGCTGGATGCTAATGCGATCTGAGATGGAATCCTTATACACTAACAAAGTATGGACTTTGGTTGCTTTATCTGAAGGGTTAAATCCCCATCAGGAGCAAGTATATCTTGAGAAGATTACTTGGTGTACATGGAAAAGTTGAGACTTTCAAAGCTATGCTTAAAGTCCATCCAGATCCTACTTTCCACGGCTACATACCATGACTACGATATTTGGCGGTTGGGTGTCATGACTGCTTTTCTAAATGATAATTTGGAAGAGAGCATCTATAAGTACACAGCCAAAGGGCTTCGTAGACATTGGGAGCAGTGGAAACGTGAGCAAGATGTTTTATGTGATAAATCAGGCATCGCGGAGTTGGAACGTCTGTTTTGATGTGGTAGTCAAAAAGTTTGACTTCATCAAAATGGTAGATGAACCTTGTATATACAAAAAAGTAGTAGAGAGTATAGTGGTGATCCTCGTAGAGTACGTGGATGACATACTCTTGATAGGGAAGGAGTTTCCTATGCTACGCTCGGTCAATCTCTGCTTATCACAAGGATTCTCCATATAGGATCAAAATGATACCTCCTAAATCCTGGGTTATGGATCTATGAGATAGATTTAATTGGATGTTAGAATTCTAACTAGTTGTAGTGAGATGGTATCAATGGATCCTGGGGAGAATCACTGGAAAGGTTCCAGGGTGATAAGGACGACTGCATGTCAGTCGCAGGCATTGTCTTTACCCTCAGTAGAGGGACGGTATGTTGGAAGAGTTCCAAGCTAGATACCGTGACTTACTAGACGATTAAAGGCAAGATACATCGTTACCAAGGATGCTACCAAAGAGGCAGTCTGGATATATATAAGTTCATGAGATGAAGTTCGTTCCTACCATTGTGTGACAATGGAGTTGTGACTTACGCCAAGGAACCCCCGTCCCATCAGAAATCAAGATATAATTCTTAGGCAGTATCACCTGATTATGGAGATGGTTGATCTCTAGGAAGATCGAGGTAAGGAGAGTAGACACAGAGGACAACAGCGCGGATCCACTCACAACGGCCTTTTTCCCAGTAGAGACTTTTATGGGATGGTTGAGTATGAGATACTTCAACCACAGCTAATTGTTGGGTATGCGATACCACAACAGATGGCCCTAGTGCAAGTGGGAGATTGTTAGTTATATGTATGCCCTAGAGGCCATTACTGTACATATAATGTATATTGTAGTGGATGCTTGGACATATATAGGGAGGACTTTCTTGTTCGACATGATAGTACGCTATCTGGTTGCTCTTTATCTTAACATGTACTCTGATTGTCTCTATGTTACATGTTGATAAAGCCCTTAGGATGAGTACTTGACTACCAGGACTATGATACAGATCATACTAGTGGGGACAGTGTAGTCGCCAAGTACATCCTTCAAATGTTCCTAGTCGTAGGAGTACCGAGACAGGGCATCGATACTCCAGATTAGACTAGCGTATACGCATCTTGACCCATATGATGGGCGATGGATGATCCCATATCCATCGGTGTTTGACATCAAGGATGGTGTATGGGTGCTCAGTGGACACTGGGTACACTGGACGGACTCGCCGAAAACTCCCAGATGGTATTATACCTCACGTTAGATGGAAGTTCTCCGGTGACACTGGTACAGGTTAGTCTGTAGACCCGAGATCGTCATAGAGTCTTGTGTGATTCCTACTGTGCTTTGATTTCCATCATATCACGTCCAAGAGGGCATGCAAAAAGGTGGCTTTTGGGTACAGTCCCGAATCACATGGAGGCAATGAGCGATAGGAGGGGATTCGTCTCTCCTGGTATAGGGAGTTGATGTTGCGCTGTATTCGATTGGTTATAACTGGAAATCCCTGGCCAGGCTTGCTGAGATTTACTGGTAAGTGTTATCAGTAATTTCTCGAACTGTTATAGACCTCATATCGACACGACCTATCAAGCTATTGGGGTCTGACGTTTACCACCCCTAGGAGAGATATGCGACATATCAGACGACGAGACCGGACTGTACGGGAGTGTTACTGATTGGATTCGTAGGAGAATGTACAGGCTTGCTTGTTGATCTTCTGATCGCTCAATACCTGGGTGGCTGTTACGTTTTGCTGACCGCTTGCAGCTTGTGGGTGTTTGATATGATCATCACCTGCTACCGGCGTATTGACGATTCTTTAGAGTCCTACACAGAGGTTTCTTGGCTCGGGCAAAACGGAGTAGGAGCACATATATGATATATGCGGGACCGAGAACAATACGTGTATGTGATACCATATTAGATTCTCGCGATATGAGATATCGGCCGGGTATATGTGATATAGCCGGGTCATCGGATCAAGTGTTGATTCGATGAACTGATACAGATTATATTAGTCGGTTATTTATGAAATAGCCGGATTATCGGATCAAGTGTTGATTCGATAATTTAATGTATAATTATATATTTTATATATTAAATTACATTAACTGATATAAGCTCACTAAAAGATTCTTTTTCTCACTCGGGTAATACATTGATATATATGCGATATATGTTAATTGTATTATTTTATTTTGTTACAATAAATATTGTATATGTGATATATAATATTGTAACATGATATGATTACTAATGCAACATGTTTGGTGGAGATTAAACAAGGTTAGGGTTTGATTTGGGTTAGTTCTTTCTTGAACCATCTAGAAGGTTTCATTTTGTTTCTTTCAAAGATATTTTGTTTAGATATTTGCAAGATATTTCCTAACCCAATCCACACCCTTTAACCCTAGTTAACTCTATACATTGGTTAACTCTCTTCATCTTTGACCATGGTTGCATAAGCAATTAAAAACACAATTCATTATTCATCACAAAAGGATTATTCATTGTTCATCTTCTTATTCCTTCTTGCAAAGCTCTCTAGCTTTGATTCTTGTGATGAAAATGGGTGAGATTATGAAAATAAAATAGAGCTAAATTCCTACTTCATCATTCTTATCTATCCTAGCCATTTAGATTAGGGTGTTCACTTCATTTGAGAGTGAGAGCTTGTGTTTAAGAAACTTCAAGGTAGATCATCTTAGTTATCGAAGATCAGAAGCAAGTTTGTATCATTCTCTTTGTGGAGTCTCTTAAGAGTCCGGGAACATGATGATCGCAGCGAAGGGACCTCAACACTGAGCTTATGAAGTGAAGGACCGGACTACAAAGGTTGTAATCCCAAACTCTTAGATGTTAATGTGTTTACCATGCTTTGTTTCGCCTAATCTCTAGTTTAAGATCTTGGTTAAGGGTTGTTCGGCACATCTAAATTTTAAATCGGGCATAGTTGATGCCTCGTAGACCCTTGTGAGAGTGCCTAGTAACCCTGCAGATATATAGGTATGTAGTCGCACGAGATTAAGTATGAGATTTAGAGTAGCATGACATGAGATTTATAAGATAGAATGTATATGTAAAATGACTTGATGAGAGATATTGATGTGATGAAAGGAGTATACGATGAGATATAATGACTTGGTGTGATATGCCGTTATATGGATGCGAGTAGATATGAGATAGTTGATACCTTTATCGGTCCCACGATATGAGATTGATACGGATGTGACCTGGGATATAGGTATATAGATATATATAATGTTGTGAATCATGAGTGATATGCCGTACAAGACGTTAGGTCCATTCCCTCATTGTCATATAGGTTGATAGAATCCCTGATAGTTTAATGCCGCCGTACGATGGATACCGTACGTGATGAGTTTTTCTTGATGATTGATCCATACCCTTGACTATAGGATGCCATACGATGGATTATACCGTACGTGATGTTGTGAGGCTGGATGCCGATTGATAGATTCTGCGACTCAGATATGTGATATAGACGTATACTTTACAGCATTGCGCTCACGATTTACTTTATGCTATGTTCATGTTATTCTCATTGCATTACATATATCTGTGCTAGTAAACCTACACCATTATCGATGATGCGTATGTTACACTTACACAGATTGCCGGCTCACACACTTTCATCATCGATAATTGCTATGTCACTTACACAGTAGAATTGCCACATCATTATGTTATGTTGCATGATATAATTGCTATGCTCACATCATTATGATATGTCGCACGATATACTGATATGCTCACATCACTGTTCTATGTTGCATGATATACGGATATACTCACATTGCTGTTATATATTTGCATACATCATGCTTTACGATTATATGCATTGAGATGCTGTTTTCATGAGATTCTGGATTTGAGAACCGTGGTTATATTTCAAAAGAAAGTATGAATTGTTTTAAAAACCCGGTTTCTCTTGATATGATATTTCAGTGCGTCCACCATGCGTTTTCTCGGTTCTGAGACGTGTGATAGAAACCCGATTCGAGGAGTTGGATGATCCGTTTATGGGTTCATGGTGGACCCGGTATGGCACCCCAGGGCAAGAAAGGGATGTCGCGCAGTAGACGATGAGCCTGGCAGAGGGACTACTACCTACCGGTGATTGGTTGGACCTGGCGGTTATCCGGAGTATACCGACCGGAGTCGAGAGATGGATATGGGCCGATCCGTACTGCCGGAGCCCGAGGGCCGATCCGGACAGACGGAGCCCGTGGGCTGATCCGGACTGACCGAGCCCGAGATATGAGGATTTACGTGTCGATACTGGACACGGGTTTCATGATGTTTCTAGTGTCGATGTTGGACACTCAAGTTCTATGATTTTGATGTGTCGTTGATAGACTCATGTTGTTTGATATCCTCATATTTACATGCATATGCTTTCATGATATTTACATACATGATATTGTTGTGTCATTAATAGACACGTAGATGTTATCCACACGCATACAGGCGTTGATTATATTGTTGGCACATATGCAGATACGGTCACCCTAGATATCATAGTATTACCTTTATGATATAGTTGAACTAGGAATCGTTGTTTTATTCGATTTCTACCTGATGATGTTTTCTACTCACGAGTTGGCAACTCACCCCCCGTTGTGCCACAATTCTTGCAGGTTGACCGTATGGATCAGTAGCGGTATCGCTGGCACACAACTTGCATTCGGGTGATTTGTTTTGGTAGGTGGTACATATTGGATCGTACCCCTCTTGTATTTATTATTCCTGTTGTATCTAGTTAACTCCATCAATCAGAAACTAGTAATTGTATATGTAGTAAGACTTAGCAAGACTTGTAGTTACGAGACTTAGAGCGATGGGTTATTTGTTCGCTTGGTGGGTTTGAAGTGTTGCTTTATATTTTCCTTTGTGTTGATCTACGCCATTGGGCGTCGTATACCTATATTCTGTCTTGCGTGGTTGTGATTCCACCGATTGGCGAAGAGCTAGCTCCCGCTTGGGGATTTCTTTTATTGTTATCATGTGTATGTGGTTTTGGATCAAAATATACAAAGGAGGTGCTGCCCAAATTTTTAAAAGACGAAACATGTTTTCAACTAGTAACATCCACTTGCATTTTTCATGTTCCACTATTTATGCATTTAAGAAAACTTTTGATTTTATCATACCTTTATTTCAAAACTTCACCTCTTTTATTTTCTTTAAAAAGGTTTAGATTTCTGGGCTTCGGCTTACTTGAATTACGTTACTCCTGTAGACGTGGCGTGATTTAAGTGCCGATCATGAGCTAATATTTTCGGGTCGTGACATTCCACGGCTAAGTTGGCGCCGAGTCGACTCGTTTTTCCTGCAGTTGTCTACATTGGTGTTTTGTGATTTTTCTGATATTTTGTTTCTACCCTGGATCTCTTGTGCACAGTGTTGTATTTGGGGTAGATTCAAATTTGGTTATCGATCGAAATTATAAGTACTTTAGCTAATCGGATCTTCTGTGTTTGATACCTGTGCTGAATGTCTGCTAATCGCTATACGTCGATTAGTGGGGGTTGCACAGATCTGTGATTTGATATGTGATGGTTTGTGTATATGAATTTTATTGGATCGTCATGGATGAATAGCCGTGGGATGTGAGAAGAATGTTTTCTTTTCTTTCATTCATTGTAATCTGTAAAGTTGATGTAATATTATTTTATAGTCGCACATCCGGGTTGAGGTTGTAGCCACCATTGTATATTATTTATTTTTACTGTTTTTGCTCCTAAGATAGACCCAAGGTGGGGTGAGATGTTTGGCTATTCATCATGACCGTGGAATCCGTCTTTCGTTACAGGCTTAAACGAAACGCGGAATTCCTAGTATATCCAATATATTCATCTGTGATCTGGAATGCCTATTATTGCGTGAGACGAATGCATATATATATTATATATATCTAGTAGGCATTGCTTATGTTTTGCACCCGCTCTAGTCCAGCCCCCGCTCTTCCGGTAGTTAAGTAACCTAACGGTGTATGACGGGGCCCCATGGCGAATGCGGATGGCATAAGCGTATGTTGTATTTTCGTTTCTTTTGCTGCAGTGATATGATTTGTATGATGGGACCGCATTAACTTTGATTAATTCAAGATAACAACAAACCAAAACTTAATTGTTGGAATAATTTCAAAACCACTCGGTTTTCTTTAAAAAGTAATTTTAAATGCGGAGCCTAAACCGCTCCTTTTAAAAAGCTATCATGGTTCCTTCGACTATATCAAGTTCACCATGTTCACGGTTTCACCAAAACCATTCGTAGCCCTCCGTCATTTTATATGAATATCCAGTAATATTTAAGCTATGTATTTTGACCTCCGCCAAGGCATAGTGATTGGTAGCTGCTGGGTGTTCATTTGTAGTATAGAGAGATGGGTTGGTTTGGGATAGTCGTACTATTGTTTTAGCCTTCGTTAAGGGTATGTACGGGTGGGTTCAAATTAACCTGGATAATGACGGGTAGAACTTGACATGTGACTTATGATATGTTGGCCTTCGTCAAGGTCATAAGAGCATGGGGAAAAATCCACATCTGGAGTTTCTAAGGAAACTGAAACTTGCTGGTACTGCATACCATTTAGAGTGTGATAAACATGGTAGGCTTCCTTCTTAGTTATCACACAATGATATTTGGATCCTGATCCTACTGTGAGTATGCGCTACTCTTCGGGAGATTTTTTCGCTAAACGATCAATACTATAAACCAAGTAGGTGTCTAGAAAGGTGTTAGCAGGGTTACGCCTCCAGGGAAAAGAGGTTATGTAATTAAGGAACTTCGTAAAAGTGTTGGAAAACCTCCCTCGAAGTACCAATACCAGCCTGGCTGAAAGGTTAAGCAAGAATTATAACAGTGAGATTAATCCTGACTAATTTTTCTTTTTTGCTTTGAGGAAGGATTCGAGAGAACAGTGGGAGCCATCCTGTTTAGATAAATTAAATAACCAATCTAAACTTGCAAGAGCGTCAGGCTAAGTGTTTCTTCTCTCTCTCCTAATTGCAGCGACCACTATGACCGCACATAGGTTATTAGCTAATAAATTGACTGGACCAAACTATATTGATTGGCTAAGGGTCCAGATGGAACTTACCTGTGAAAAGATGGACTACCTCCTTACTATAAAACCCCGCGCCGTCCCAGGTCCAGATTCCACCGTCGCAGATGTTGATACCCGTCAAACATGGGAAAAGGATTGTACGAGAGCCAAGTTCCTCGTGTTAGCTTCAATGGATAGTGAACAGCAGAGGCAGGACGAGAAGATGGACTTAGCTTCCATATTCCTCCATACAAAAGTTTTATATAGAGAGCAATCTCGTATCGCAAGATATGAGATCTCGAAGATATTGCTTCAAGCGCGGTTGGATTTTGGGTCATCTGTAGGGGACCACGTCCTTACGATGATTAGCTACTTTGAAGAGCTCATGGACCATTGGACCACATTGGAGAATGAGTTATGTAATGACTTAATTTTACAGCCCCTACCTTCTACTTACGCCCAGTTTATCCTGAATTGCAAAATTCAAGGGAAGGAAGTTACACTTCCAAGTTTCCTCAATTTATTGAGGAGCAAAGAGGGCACCCTGAATGAATCTAGGGAGACACCCGCTCTGCTTATTGGGAAATTTTCCTCTTCTACATCCAAAGTGAAAGCTAAGGGAGAGAAGAAGAAGGCCTCCAAAAAGCCGACAAGCGGTGACAGTAAGGTAGAAGAAAAGGGCAGGGCAAAAGTTTCAGGGCTAGTAGTAGGGAAGGAGGCATGTCTCTGTAGTCACGGGAAAGCGCATTGTCAAAAGATCTGCAGGGCTTGGAAAGACAGAAGCCAGGATTCGAAGCACATTGTGGTTTCGGCCTCGAGTGTGTCTGTAAGTGAAAACTGTCTATCCATTAACTCTACTTTCTGGGTACTAGATAGCGGATCAGGATCCCATATCTGTAATTCATTACAGGCTTTGAGAAACCGTAGAGTTATTAAGGCAGGTGATATGACTCTCAGAGTTGCTAACGGAATGAGCGTGGACGCTGAATCCGTTGGGGAATATCACCTAGAATTGACAAGTGGGCAGATATTGATTTTACGTAATTATTTGTAAGTACCTAGTCTAGCCTATAATATCATATCTGTATCTTTATTTTCTAAAGAAAGATATGATTTTACATTTGCATGCGATGTTGTACACATCCACCTAAATAATAATCTGATTGGGTCAGGTACATTAGATAACGGAATATACGTACTGAATCAAGCTCAAGTTTTCAGTGTCTAGAACACACTTAAAAGAAAGTTTCCGGAATTAAATCAGGCTTTCTTATGGCATTGTAGACTCGATCATATCAATGAAACAAGATTGACGAAGTTACATAAGGAAGGATATTTGGATCCGTTCGAATATCAGTCCTATGCAACTTGTCAATCTTATCTCAAAGGAAAGATGACAAAGATTTCGTTCACTGGACACAGAGTAAGAGCAAGCGAGCTCTTGGGGCTTATACACAGCGATGCGTGTGGTCCAATGTCTACACATGCAAGAGGTGGTTATTCCTACTTCATTACCTTTACGGATGATTTATCTAGGTACGAATATCTATTCTTAATGAAACATAAATCCGAGGCCTTTGAGAAATTCTGGGAATATAAAGTAGAAAAACAAACCGGCAAAAGTATCAAGATACTGAGATCTGATCGAGGTGGTGAATACTTGAGTGCCGAGTTCCTGGGCTACTTAAAACAGAATGGAATTCTCTCTCAGCTTACTCCTCCATACACACCTCAACACAACGGTGTATCAGAAAGACGGAACAGAACCCTATTGGATATGGTTCGTTCCATGATTAGTAATGCCGAGTTACCATTTTCCTTCTGGGGCTATGCACTAGAATCAGCTGCATATCTTTTGAACAAGGTTCCTACTAAGTCAGTAACTACCACACCATATCAAATGTGGAGTGGGAAGAAACCCTATCTTAAGTACCTTAAGACATGGGGATGTCCAGCTTTTGTAAAAAAGTAGCATGCGAACAAGCTCGAGGCATGCTCAATATTGTGTAAGTTTGTGGGATACCCAAAGAACTCCAGGGGGTATCTTTGTATCTTTTCTATTACGCAGAGGAACATAAAGTCTTTGTTTCTCGGCATGCCCACCTCTTGGAAACTCAATTTTTAGAAAATAAGATAAGCGGGAGCACAATAGAACTGGAAGAAATTCCAGAACCGTAAACTACTACTGAAAACATGGTAGAACCAGAAGTTTCGAAAGAACCTGACATTCCCGCGCCACTCCGCAGAACTAATAGGCTATCCCATCTGTCCGAGAGATACTACGGTTTTCTCATAGACGGGGATCGAGAGGATTGCATCATCGAAGATGATGAGCCAACTAGCTTCCAGCAAGCCATTCAGAGTAGAGACTCGTTAAAATGGCTGGATACAATGTAGACCGAAATGGAGTCCATGTACACCAACAAAGTATCGACTTTTGACTTTGCTCCAGAAGGGGTAAAACCCGTAGGCTGCAAATGGATATTCAGAAAGAAGATTGGTGCAGATGGACAAATGGAAATCTATAAGGCTAGACTTGTTGCAAAAGGTTTTCGTCAAAGACCAGGTTTGGACTATGACGAAGACTTTTCTCCAGTGGCTATGCTCAAATCCATTCGGATCCTTCTTGCCATTGCTGCCTTCCACGACTATGAGATCAGGCAGATGGACGTAAAGACCGCTTTTCTAAATGGAAATTTAGGAGAGTGCGTCTATATGGATCAGCCAGAGGGTTTCATTCAGAGTGGGAGCAGCGGAAAGGTGTTCAAGTTGCTTAAGTTCATTTATGGACTAAAGAAAGCATCGCGGAGTTGGAATATCTGTTTTGATGAGACAGTCAAGGAATTCGACTTTATCAAAAATCCAGATGAACCAAGCATATATAGTAAAATTTTAGCCAGAAGTGTGGTATTCCTCGTCCTGTACGGGGATGCCATTATCTTGATAGGAAATGACATTCCTATGCTACAATCAGTCAAGGGATTCTTGTCACAGAGGTTCTCCATGAAGGACCTGGGTGATGCCTCCTACATTCTGGGGATCCAGGTCTATCATGACAGATATAAACGGATGTTGGGACTCTCACAGTCAAAGTATATCGACACCATACTGAAACGATTCAGTATGGAAGATTCTAAGCGCAGTAATCTGCCGGCTTGTCACGGAATCACCCTCTCCAAAAAGATGTCTCCCAAGACTGATTTGGAAAGGGATCGCATGTCTATTATACCCTACGCTTCTGTGGTAGGCTCTATAATGTATGAGATGTTGTGTACCAGACCAGATGTAGCATACGCCCCGAGCGTTGTAAGACGGTATCAGTCGAACTGAGGGGAGAAGCACTGGATAGCAGTAAAGAACATTCTCAAGTACCCGAGAATGACTAAAGAGATGTTCTTGGTGTACGGTAAGGAAGACCTCCAGATCGAGGCCTTCGCCGACTCCACCTTCCAGAGTGACAAGGATGACTCCAAGTCTATGTCGGGTCATGTCTTTACCTTCAATGGAGGGGCGGTTGTTTGGAAGAGCTCTAAACAGGAAACCGTTGCTGACTCAACTATGGAAGCAGAGTACATTGCTGCCTGTGATGCTACAAAGGAACCAGTCTGGATCAAGAAGTTCATGACAGAGCTTCAGGTGGTTCCCTCCATTGTTGATCCAATACCGCTATATTGTGACAACAACGGTGCTATAGCTTTGGCGAAAGAACCAAGGTCCTATCAGAAATCCAGACACATTCTGAGGCGGTTCCACCTGATCAGGAAGATCATTGATCACCGGGAGATTGAGGGGCGGAGAGTAGAGACAGAGAACAACACAGCAGATCCACTCACAAAGGCTATACCCCAGACTCAGTTCGAACGGTTAATCGAGATGATAGGTCTGCGATATGCCAATACATGGCTATAGTGAAAGTGGGAGATTGTTAGTGATGTATGCCCTAGAGGCCATTATTGTATCATACTGGATTGTATATTACATATTGGATGCTTGGGATATTTCATAGTTATAATAACAGTCTTGCTCGATATGGTAGTATGCTACCTGGTTTGATTCTACCTCAATATGTGTATGCGTTTCTTTTAGCATATCGCTCATACATATTGGTAGAGCCCTTAGGATCTTTGCTTAACTACCAGCGTCGTGATGGCAGTCACACTCGTGGGGGGCTGCGTAGTCTATAAGCATATCCTTATACTGGTCTCTAGTCGTTGGATTATCGAGACAAGGCATCGATACTCCGGAGTAGACTAGTGTATACGCTTCTCATCCCAGCAGGGGATATGGTACATCCCACAGCCATTAGTACGAAGTACTGGAGTTGGTATGCAGGTGCTCACTGGGTTATGAGTTACACTGGACAGGACTCGTCGGGAACTGCTTGTTGGTATTATACCTATCGTCAGGTAGCAGTTCACAGGTGGCATGGGTACAGCTTAGTCCATTGACTTGCCATCGTTACTTCGTCTCGAATGTGTTCCCACTGCACTTAGATTACTACCCTACCATGCTCAAATGAGTCATGCAAACATGTAGCAGTTGGGTGTAGTCCCGAAGCACTTGGAGACAGTAGTGATCAGATAGGATTCGTTTCTCCCGGTATTGGGGGTTGATATCGCGCAGTGTTTTACACAAATTCCCTGGCCAGGGAAATCGAGAAATACTGGTAAGGAACTCCCGTAGTTTCTCATGGTGTATTGGGCTCTTCTCCGACACGACTTATCGCGCTGTTAGGGGTCTGACGTTTACCATTCCCCTAGGCCGATATGCGGGTATCTCAGACCAACAGACCGGACTGTACGGATATGGTCACCGATAGGCTCAGTAGGAGTCCAGGTGAGTTTGCTCATTGGTCTTCTTGTTGACAGATACCTGGGTAGCCGTTACGTGCAGCTAGTACCGCTGACGGCTTGTGGTTAAACCCACTGCCAGCATACTGTCGAGTCTTTAGAGTCCCACACAGAGGTTTTCCCTGCTTCAGGAAATTGATGTAGACGTCGTATGGTTTTACGACCAGGGCTTCGATCACGTATGTGTACTTGCCCACGGATGCTGATCGGGCACACAATACTAGTAGGCTTTGGTTTAAGCCGGATTCTAGTATTATATTATTGGATTGTTATCGTCTCAAGGTATCCGTATTTTTCGGAATACGGGTATGTATATACAGGTATGAGAGGCATTCTTGTAATTTGTCAAGGTATGCTTCTAGAAGGTGCCACATCATTATTGGATTTATCCATTTTTTAGATGGATTAATGATGTGGAAAATGGAGGAGACATGCTTGGTATGGTGGAGGGAATGGCTCATGGTTTATTTTATTAGATTGGGATCACTATTGAGGCATGGGTGCTTATTTTATTGCTTTTCTTGCCATGACTCAATGAGTGAGATGGGAGATTATATATGTGCCATTCTCCACACCTTGTTCTCTTGATGGTTCATTTTCTTCACTTGTGATTTCTAGAGTTTCTCTCCTCTCTTGAGCTCTCTAGGTCTCCTCCATCATCTTCTTTCTCAATACTAAACCCTATCATTCACATGTGTTGTAAGACATGGGTTTTGTGAGATACATAATCCATTAGCACATTCTACATCTCCTAGGCTAGTTGTCTTAGCAAACCATTTACCCTAGTTACCTCACTTGGAGGTTGAAGCTTGGAGCATATACTCTCACGGTGGATCGGCTTTGACATGAGAAGACCGACGGAGCAAGCTCGATCCGATCACCGAGGAGCCTTGGAGAGGACCACTAGAAGACCCGAAGGACTTGATCCAAGAGGTATAGCATTTTAACAGAGTAGTTAAACCTCTAGAGAGTCTAGCTAGTTAAGGCTTTAGTAAGATCCTGGAGTTTTAGCCGGTGTTGCGTAGTCAAAAGATAATCGTTTTTGAAATTTCCGCCTCCCCATGAACCGCGGGGTATGAAACATAGGCTTACATTTATCGGGGTTGGTTCTCACTGTCTGTCTCCGTATACTGCCCTTCCATCTATGCATCAATAGGCTGAAATTGTGTTTCAGTATCTGTATCTTTATGAGTGCTAGAAAACTCCACCTCCACCGGATCATCTGAAAGTGTACGCTAGCACCTCGACGTGGTTAAAACGAGCATCACACATGCAATTTTCAAAAATTCGTGTGCTAACGAATACTAACCAAGATCTTAACTAGAATATTAGGGTTACTATGATGATATGATAAAACTATGAGTAGGGAAGGAGGCTACAACCTTTGATGATCGTGTCCTTCTCTTCTAATGCTCTGGGTAGTAGTCCACGCGACTCCACTAAGCTCCACTTGAAGAATGAACAAGCTTCCTCCGATGATCTTCGTGCCGAAGATGATCCACCCGAAGTCCGCCACTCCGAGCTACCTCTTCACTAAACTCTTTAGTGAAGGAAACACACTACACTAGAGTGCTAATGAAGTGTCGGATGGTGAAGTAGGGTTTTTTTGGTCACTAGGGTTCTCACAAGCTCAAGGATTCACATCTCTTGTGAGGGTTTGAGCTTGGAGGTGGAGGTTAAGAATGAGGAGAGAGCTAGAGAGCATATGTCACGTCCCGCTTCCCAGTGTACGGGTAAGAAGACGCGATGAGGTCCGCTACGTATTTACTCAGAAGTAAACACGCTAAGTGTAACTAAGCAATTTAATGTAAATATACACAAGAAGACATGAAGTATAAATGAACAATAACTTTTATTTATTAAACATTTCTTTACAAGTACAACTGAAAATGTAAATACAGGAATGGAAAGCAATGCCTAAACAATGGCATGAACTGAAAAGAAAATATATACAAATATCTAGAGCTCTGGGTCAATGGAGAACTGCTTCAATTCTTCTGTACTGGGCTCGACCTCCAGAGATTCTGATCCACCTGACAACATTCCAAAGAAAGAAGAGAAGGAATGTCGTCAGCGAATAATCGCTCGGTAAATCCCAAAGATAGGTAGAACTAGAATAGACCGTAAGAATATAACTGTATACTATTTGATTGTTATGTTAACGCAGTTGTTTATAGCTTGGTACAGAATATACCAGTGTATACGAGAGAAGTCCCACTATTCTAGAGACTAAGGTATACGGAGCACAAGGAACCGTTAAGCCACGGTACAACAGCAATGGATATTCAGGTTAGGTGTATTAAAGTGACCATCTCCTGCCACTTGTAACACATTCCGTACCAGTCTACCCCTTTAAAACCCTGTAATATCTTTTTTGCTGATTGTATTGTTTGTTTTATAAATGGAAGAATTGCCGAAACCATGATATCATGTAAACGAAATGGATATAAATGGATAGTCATGTAATCAGAGTATATCCATGGTTCGGTTCAGTCGAGTCATGTTGATATAGATTGAATTCTGGTATAAATGGATTCTTGTTGAAATGGAGTTATACTTGAATCATATTCAAGGATAGATTGTTTTCATATTAGACCGAGACTCTGCCTCAGTCTGAAACTTTACAACGAATTGATGTCCTGAATTAGTTTTAATGTTATCGGTAACTGCTGCACATGGACGGCAAGATTTGTGTCTTTTTCCAAGATAATTTCCTTATTGATAACACCGTTTTTAGGTTGTCTACCTTAGATAGGCAAGCACCCATATTCTCCGGCTCCCTGAGGCTCAAGAGAACTGGTCCCGCTTTAACCTATGTTTACTAGAGTTCTTATTGTAAATAAATATAACTTGAGAGGGTTTTATGAAAAATAGTTTTGATATATTTTCAAAATACACCTCAATTATTTAATTATCATCTTTAGGGTTTTCATAGTTGTAATTTTTATAAAATAAAGTTTTTTAGTGAATAGAAACTAGATTTTATTTTATATGGTATTTTAGTGTAATATTGGAATTATATTGATTTGTAATGGTAGTTTCATGAAATTTCTGATTCGTTTGATTTAGAAAAATTTGGAATATATAATATATTTAAAGTAGGTATTTTTATAATATTCTTATATATATATTTAGTAAAAATAAATTTTATTTATTAAGTAGAAATCTCATTTATCTTAAAAATTGAATTAAAAATTCCATCGAGATCGGATGCTACCTAAGATAGTCTGCATCTCGCTCTACTAGGCCCGAGGATGTGCGATAACCTGCACCATCCCAATCGGGGTTCCCCAAAATGGGTTGTAGAGACGCATTTGCAAGGAATTAAATAATACACTTTTAAAGAAAACGGTTTTTGAATGTTTATGGTATTTAAATGTAAACTCGTATTTATCCTATAAATTAATGTTCCAAAAGCCATCGTGCTATGTCTAGAATGAGTGTTGTGATGAGGTAGGTCATTACCTCGTGAGTTTTTTTAAAGGTATTAGATCGAAATGAATAAGCAATGTCGTATGTAAACATGATGATATTTTACCGTAAAACTGAAATAGAAGTTGCAATACATATTATTTTGAGATGAAATTGTTCTAATGTGTTTGTTTATGATTGCTAAACAATATACAAAAAGATCGTAAATTTTTTATTAAGATGAATGGTGTTTTTAGTTAAATTAGAAACGGAAGTCGGATTAACTCTGCTTCCGACTAGTTTTGAAAATGGAATTCGTTTTAATAGAAGGAGAAGAGGGGAAGTGGGACTTACAGATTAGAAAGAAAGAGGAGAGGTAGAGGAAGCTTATGGAATCATCGAGGAGTCGTTTCATCGCTGTTGTCTCGAAAAGTTGCCGGAACTTGGCTTTAAGCTAACTCCACTTGTACAACTTTTTGGACTTGAAATTTTTAGAGAGTTTTGATACTTGATTTCAGAATGAGGAGGGCCAAAGTGTAGGGTTGTATTTATAGGGTAGGATTAGGGTTTTGTGAGTGAAGAAATTATTAAAAGTGCATAAAATTTGGTTTAATGGTGATTTTTAATTCTCTGGATAATTGCAGAGAAAACAAACAGACTGGGGTTAATGGGGTAGGCCAACAGGTATTAGGGCAACAAAAAAAATTGTATTTTGCCTTGCCCAAACCGGCGGCGCCGGCCCCTTCAACAAATCTCGCCGGTCCAAATCCGAGGGCTGGTGTCTGGATTTTTGCCACGTGTCCTAGTCGTCTCATATACCTCAGTGCACATGTTTGATTTTGTTGTGACTTTTCATTTTACATGTTTTGCACGTGTAAACTTTTAAGCTTCTAAAAGTTTAAAAGAAAAATCAATAAAACTAATATGTGGCTGGGGGGATTTGAACACATGGGCTATGTCACAGCAGTGCAAGGCTTTACCAATTAGCTACAAGTGTTTTCTTGCTGTTCTAAAGCAAATTAAATTTATAACTTGTGTTCAGGCTTAGGTACTCTTTTCTGTATTTTTTTTAAAAAATTCTATACAGAAAGTTTAGGGTTGTTACAGCATATGATGTCAACTCAAGAAAAAACACAAGTGTTAGAATATGCAAGTCAAGAATGGCTCTACCATCTCACACATAATTGAAGCAAAACCAATTAAATCAATATTCAATTGTAACCATGCTTCATTAGTGTAGTGAGATGAATAAAATATTCATCATGCCATGCTTCACTCCGTGCTCTCATTTTCCACCTCACATTTTCTAATTCCAATAAATAGAAAATCAACCTATGCTTGATTATACACACACACACACACATATATCAATACACATATATATAACAAAATAATTAGTGAGCAATAATATTAGTTAAGATATAATTATATCAAATATATAATATATATCATATTATTAAATCAACACTTGATTTAATAATCCGATTATATCACATATAATCTACCAATATCATTTTTCTGTATATCACATTATCAAATCAACTCTTGATTCGATAATCCGGTTATATCACATATAACCTTACTGATATCAGATAACTGCCAGATTAGAATACGGTATCACATACTCGTATTTAATCAGGCCCTCCGCACATATCAACATATATGCCTTACTTCGTTTCGCTTGAACCAGAAAGCTTTTGTTTGTGACTTTAAAGACTCGTCAATACGCCAGCAGTAGGTGATGATCATATCAGTCACCCACAAGCCGTCAGCGGCACTAGCTGGACTTAATGGCTATCCAAGTATTGAGCGATTAGAAGATCAACAAGAAATCTTGTCTAAACTCCTATGAATCCTATAGGTAACACTTATCGTACAGTCTGGTCTCTTCGTATGATATGTCGCATATCGAGTCTAGGGGTGGTATCATCAGACCCCAATAACTTGATAAATCATGCCGATGTAAGGCCTATAACGGTATGAGAAACTACTGATAACACTTACTAGTAAATCTCATCAACAGCCCAGGCCATGGACTTACTGTTATAGCCAATTGAGCATTGCTGTTCAGTCGAAAATATCGCACATTTATATAACATTTTCCTTACTTTTCTTAAATATTTAAAGATGCTTGTTATAAATATGAAACATATGAGGGTTTATCTGTAAAATATCTATTGTCATTTGTTTATATATTATAATTAATATTATGAAGGAAAATATATGCATATAATATTTTAGTGATTTAAATATGCATATCATATCAAATATCCCTAATCAATATTCTTAAAATATAATATCATATAAAATGGTTAAGATAATATCTATAAAAAAACACCAAATATTACTAACACTTTGATTTGAGATATTGTGCAGATATTACCTCAGGTCTGGAATCAAGGAGATCCGGGATAAATCAAGATGTCGGAATCGAATCTGCCAAAATATTGAAGAAAATCACGAGTTCTAGCAACGGCAGAGACCTGGAGCATTATTTTCAGAATCTAGACATCTAGGAGATCTCAAAATATCAACACAAAATACCAGAAAAAATCTCAAACCCTAACTCCACAAAACCGCGGCGGAAGGGCGGACAAATAGGGGTAAACGCGGCGGATCCGCGGTGCTTTAATGGTTGTACGATGTGAGATTTCAGGATCAAGATCTTAACAGCATATCTTAACCTATGGAATCTAGGGTTTCTGGTTTTGGGACTATATAAAGGACCGAGAGCCTCACTTGGAAAAGCATCAAACCGAAGAGATTACGAAGTCCAAGTCGACTCACGCATCCAGGTTGATCAATCAGCTGTTCATCAACCTCCTTCAAGATAGATCGAGAAGCAAACTAGGGTTTTGTATTCCACTTTCTAAAGGAACAAAAAATGTAATTGATCAAGTTGATTAATAAAGGTAGTTTTTTTATTTTTATCGCATTTATTTTCTATATTTACATTATGATCTCTATCCGTTCTTCTTCTTCTATCTCCATCATGCACGAGTAATTCTCCGCTTGATAGGGTTCGTAGGATTAGGATAGAATAATGGATGAGAAAATATTTTAACTTCTTTTAAGTTTTATGAAGTTTATAAACTTTAGCAAAAGAGTCGTTAACATCCTAATCGGGCGCGCTACCAATTTATTGATACTCTCGACCACGATTTGAGATCAGATTAACAATTGTTTTGTTAAGGGCTAGACATGAATAGAGATCAATGAAGGGACAAGAGTTAATAGTGGGGAAACCCTATTTTCTTCCATGAACCCTAATCCTCATTCATCACTATCAAGCTAATAAAAGACCATTACCCGATACCCGGATCTACCCTAAACCCTAAACTAGCAAGCTAATAAAAGAGATAGGAATGGTTATACCGAGTTGATCCGTGTCCTTCGGTCTTCAAACATCATCCCCAAGCTCTTAGTGGCTCCTTGATCGAGTTTGGTTGCCGGTCTTTCTCTATCTATGATGATCCACCTGAGCGAAATGGCGCAAGCTTCAGCCTCGCCTAGCGAGGCAACCGATGCTCCAATGTTGCCAGCAATGGAGAGTGGAGGTGTAGGAACGTGTCACTATTATTTTTTCTCATCACAATGCTCAAAAGAGCAACTAAAGAAGATGAAGGAGGTGAGCAAAACATGTGGCATGAGCAACTCAAGAAAGTGCCAAGTGTTTTCTCCAAGTGAGAAATGAGTGAGTGAAGAGAGCAAGTGAAGAATCAAGTGAGGAAAACAAATGAGCTAAGGAGCTCAGGAAGTGGCTGCCTCTCCCTCTCTCATGCACAAAAATATCTCATCTCAATTTCCAAATAAACAATTATAAGCCATACCTCTCTACGTACCATGACCCATGCTCATGTCGCCTCACTCCTCCACCTCATTTGTGAAACAAATGAATTTCCAAAAAAGGAAAATCATACAAATGAGGTTTCCACTTCTAGAAGCTATTCCGAATAAATACGGAATACAACCCGGTACATATATCGAAATACATATATGCGTATTCGTACAAAAATACGAATAGCCAAGAGAGAAAATGAATAGTGAACGATAATACTAGAATACATATATATAAATACATATATAAATTATTAAAACAAAACCTGATTTAATAATCCTGCTCAATCCTAAGCCGCTAGTATTATCAACCGTCCGATTAAAGTCTGTGCAGCATGTGCATATATTTAATCGGACACCTGTATGTACTAACATATGTCATCTACACCATATCGCCTGAACCGTGAAAACTCTCTGTGTGGGACTCTAAAGACTCGTTAATACACTGGCAGTGGGTTTAACCATAAGAACATCAGCGACACTAGCTGTATGTAACGGCTACCCAGGTATTGAGCGAAAGGGAGGCCGACGAGCAAACTCATCCTGAACCCCTAGTGAGCCTGACAGTGACAATATCCGTACAGGCCGGTCTGTTCGTCTAAGAGTATCACATATCGATTCTAGGGGGTGGATAAAGTCAGACCCCTAATAACGTGACATTTAGTGTCGGCATGAAACCCATCACCACCTGAGAAATTATCGATCTTGGATCGGTAATTCTCGTCCACCGTGGCCATGGATTTCTGGTGATGGCCACCCGTGAACAACGTGACATCAACCCCAATACGGGGAGAGACGAATCCCCGACGATCCGATCACTGCCTCTATGTGGCTCGGGACTGTACCCAACTAAAACCTGTTTGCACGACTCCTTTGAGCCGTGGTAGGGTAGTAATCAAAGCACAGTGGGAACTAACACGAGACAAATGACGATCTCAGGTCGACAGACTAACCTGTACACATGTCACCTGGGAACTGCTATCTGACAATAGGTATAATACCAATTAGCAGGTTCCCGGCGAGTCCGTCCAGTATACTCATAACCAAATGAGCATCTATATACTATCTTAGGTGAACAAACTAACACCAATGGCTTGTGAGACCTGGTCACTGCCCCTCATCGGGGTCTCGATCAGTATACACTAGTCTACATTGGAGTATTGATGCCCAGTCTTGATACTCCCACGACTAGGGACATTAAAGGATGTGCTTATAGACCCCTAACTCCTACGTATATGATCGCCATCATAATGCTGGTAGTCAGGCAAGAATCCTATGGGCTCTATCAACATATACACGATGATAAAGACAAATCAGATATCATACTATCATCTCGAGTAAGACTGTTCTACCGGTATAGGTCCTCCCTCAATCATCATAATCACCTGACTGCGATTACGATAATTGCCTTGAGGGCACTATAACCAACAATCTCCCACTTGCACTTAAGGCCAATTATTGCGATGTCGTATGCTCACAGCCCGTGTGATACCGAATACCCAACTTCTCTAGTAATCAGTTTCGCAAAGCCCATTTGCGAAACAATTGCGTTCGAGAAATAGCCACAGTGAGTGGATCCGCTCTAATGTTTCTTTATGTATCTCTCAATATCTCAAATTCACGGAGAAAACTATCTCCCGAAATGAGCAATACCTGTCTTAGAATTTGTCTGGATTTTTGATGGGACCCAGTTCACAAACGAACTCCAAATCCAGCAAACTTGTTAGACTGTAACGTCCACTGAATTTAATCAGTATCATGCGCCATGCCTTTCCTCATTATCCGCTTGGACCACCTGTCCAACATACTGTCCCTCAAAAGAGGGAAAACTATAACTCTGACAGTCACTCTATCATCCAGGTCACCTTGGATGCCTGAAATGATAACTGTCTCCTGAAGGAGGCTGCCATTACCATATCCCTAGAACATCCATTTATGTTCATAAACTGCTTCCCAACGTTTCTCCAGGATTGGATTAATATATCTGCTTATTGCAGCTAGTGCAAATACAACATCTGATGTTGTATTTGACATTTCATGATTAACTCCATTACCTAAGCAAGTGATATGCTAATCATGCAGATCTCTCTGCCCTTTAGTCTGTAAGACACCTTTAGAAAGGGTGACTCCATCACCTGCAGGTACACCACCATGCCAGTAGTCTTCCATTTTAAAATACCTTTAGAATAATGTCAAAGTACCCAGATTAGGATACTTCCTAAATCTAGATCTAAAACCATTGATCTAGTAACCAGAAACCCTGATATTATATCCATATCCTATGTGGAGAAACAATTTTGTGACAACCACAGTATAACCGATCCTAGTATAGGAATATCTCTTCCTATCAAGTGCATGTCATCCTAATACCTGGACATCACTCTCTACTACCTTCTTAGCAGATCCATCTCCTATTTTGATGAACTCAAAGCCTATGACTGCCACATCAAAAACAGATGATCTATTTCCGCTATACATGCTTTAGTCTATAAATAGACACAAGCTACTTGCCCACTATGCTTCCGCTGCTCCCACTGACTACAAAAACCCTCTGGCATAGGTATATACACGTGCACTTCCAAAGCTAGTTTAGAACAACGCTGTAATCATCCTCCTACCGGGTCTTATAGTCTAGAACAACAGCAATGGCAAGTCTGGGTAAACAAGAATCTCTCTGTCACCATCTCTGAGAAGACCGAAGTACCTCTCGGGTGCCTGAGATTACCCACCGAATCTGCGGAGTGGCTAATAAAATGTCGAAGCTAATTGAATCCTTAGGTTCTATTAAATCTTCAGTGATCGTTTGTGGTTATGGAATCACTTCCAGTTCTACCATACTCCCACTTCTGTTTTTCTGAAAAAATCCATTTTACTAAAACTGTGGTGAGTCAAGAACAATATAAATATTGATCTTCTTGATGGTAGAAAGTTAACCCGAGTCAAAGCCCGGGATAACCCACAAACAGCGATTATTGAAACATGCCTCGAGTTTATCCGGATTCTGGTTTTAAGCATCAGCTGGACAACTCCCTATATCTTAACATCGTTAAGATATAAATTGATTCTATATATATCCAATATAGAAACAAAATCACTAATTTAATTGGAACCAGATTCAAAATCATGCAGTTGTCTCTAGTGCATGTCAACCAAATGGAAAGAGGCCAATCGACATTACTCATCTAGGAGTGCATCCATATATGAGTGACCTGAAAGAGAAGCAAGTTCTCAAAACCATTACTATCAATGGAATACCAAACACAAGTATGTACATCTTCGACTTCCATGAAGAATCCCGATACTTCCAACAAATGGTTCTCTACTTTATTCTTATACCTATAATTTCTCAAAATCCGAACCTTGTAATTCTATGAAATACTTGTCTAGAACTAGAGAAGTTATGAGTAAGCAGAATATAGTACGATTACCAACCCCTCTGTCCAAATGGACACTGGAAAACATACAATAATTTGTACAAGTCCCCCGAGTTCAATAAATCAAGACCCTGTGCTTCGTGAGTTGAAAACTGTACTATGGTTAAGAAGAATTACACCGCTGTTGAATGCACCTTACCTAATCACTAACTGATATAGGTAAATGTCATAGACATAATTTCAAAAAGTTATATCTCAATTTATAAAATAAACATACAGATATATCAGTTTGAAATTGGTGCATAACGACGGATATTCAAAACCAAATATTTGCAGTCAGGAAAAACCCAGGTGATTTCCTTAAATATCACTAATTACAACTAATTCCGATATAATGAGGATCTAATCACCCAATTCACAATATCTTACTCCCACTCACCATCCGAAATAACATACAGATGTTAGAAACTGATCTGGTAAATACATATCTTGGAGTTAGCTTCCAATTGGGAAACCAGTTTTCAATTAGCATCGCACAGTGAAACTGAAACATAAAAATGTTTCAAAAGGGGTTAATTGGTATTCCTAGTAACGCCTCTTCTGTAAGTCGATGTGCAACACCCCACGAGTTGCGGGGAGGCGGAAATATGAAAAACAATCTTGTTCTTTGAGTTAACATCGACTAACCGAAGAATCTCTGCTAAACTATAACTAACATATACATAGGAGTTGTTAACTACTATGAGAAGTGATTATACCTAGTGAATCTAGTCCTTCGTCTTTTCGTTATCCACCTCCTCCTCGGCCTCCTCTACGTAATAGATGATCCACCCGAGAGCTTCTATTCCAAGCTTCACCTCTAATCTTGAGGTAACTAGGTTTCTTTAGTTGCTAATCAAAGGCACCTAGGTGATATAGAGTGAGGTAATGGATTAATTAGTCTATCTAATCCTTGATCTCAAGACATGAGAGAGGAGGATTAGGGTTTGAAGAGAGAGAGCTTGAGGAGAGAGAAGGTGAGCAAGAGAATGAAATGAAATAATGATCTCATTTGAATATATGAAGCATAATGATTTATCAAATAAATAAATCAAATGATTTATCAACCATGCTTCATTTATTCACTTTGTGTGATTCATCCCATGAGTCATTAGATCAATAAATGCATCATTAACTCCATGGATGAATCACACAAATGAGTCACTAAATCAATAAATGCAAATGCCACCTTAGCCCCCAAGTCATCATCCTTCTAGAAGCTTCTTGCCAAATTACGAGAACGCCCTTCCTATCCGTGAAAACACGGAAAAACTTTAGACTGTATAAATCCAATAATCCGATACTAGAATCTGGCTTAAACCAAAGCCGGCTAGTAAAAACTGTCCGAATATCGTACGTGCATAAATGCACGTGCATGTCCGAACCCTGTAGTAAAACCATACGACCTCTATATCGTTTCTCCTGGAGCAGGGAAACTCTCTGTGTGGGACTCTAAAGACTCGACTACTATGCTGGCAGTGGGTTTAACCACAGACCGCAAGCGGCACTAGCTGTACGTAACGGTCCCCAGGTAGATGTCGATAAGAAGGCCGATGAGGAAACCCATCCGAACTCCTACTGAGCCTGATGTGATAATCTCCGTACAGTCCGGTCTGTTCGTCTAAGACTATCGCATATCGGGCTTAGGGGGGCGACAAGCGTCAGTCCCCTAATAGCGGTATAAGTCGTGTCGGAGCGTAGCCCATTACACCTTGAGAAATTACTGGAACCTACCAGTAAATCTCGGTTGCCCTGGCCAGGGACTTTGCGTAATGGCTCTCTGACACAGCACGATATCAACTCCCAATACCGGGAGAGACGAATCCTGTCTAACCGCCACTACCTCCAAGTGCTCGGGACTGTTCCCAACTGCTACCTGTTTGCACGACTCCTTTGAGCCGTGGTAGGGTAGCAATCTAAGAACAGTGGGACACACTCGAGGCGAAGTAGCAGTGTCAAGTCTGCGGACTATGCTGTACTCATGTCACCTGGGAACTGTTAACTAACGACGGGTATAATACCAACCAACAGTTCCCTGCGAGTCCTGTCCGGTGTACCCGTAACCTAACGAGCACCTGTATACTATCTCCAGTACGACGTACTGATGGTTGTGGGACAGACCATCTCCCCGACTGGGATGAGAAGCGTACACACTAGTCTACCCCGGAGCATCGATACCCTGTCTCGATAATCCTACGACTAAGGATCTGGAAAAGGATGTGCTTGTAGACTACCCAGCCCCCACTAGTGTGACTGCCATCACAACGCTGGTAGTCAAGCAACATCCCAAGGGCTCTATTAATACGTATACTCACATATTAAGATAGATAAAACCAAGTAGCATACTACCATGTTTAGCAAGACTGTTATATAACTGTGAATATCCCAAGCTTCCATTAAGTAATATACAAGCTAGTATGATACAATAATGGCCCCTGTGGCATATACACTAACATCTTCCACTATCCTGATTCATAACAGTAACTATACACTTACCTGCCCTCACACCAATCCCTTTATTATGTCTTTACTTATTACCTTCTGTACACCTTCTTTAGGCTAATTGGTTTTCTTCCTTCCCTACCGTTCGGCACAGCCCTAAGGTTTGGAAGAAGACTATCCAATAAGCGAAATAGGTGTACTCTCCTTATGCCAGGAGACCTCACAACCTGAGAGAAGGTAATGGGAAAAGACACCTGAATGATCCTATTCTATTTCTCCTGAACCGGAAAATATCCTTGAATCTGGAACAAGTTCCTTCGAGTTCGTATGTAACTATACGATGGCATATTCAATAGGAGTGGATGTCCGTAGTGATACAGAGTGTTCTGGAGAAATCCAAAGTGGATGTGGGAGTGGCAGGGTTATACACGGTTTTGTCGTGAATAATAGCAGTCGCAATTCTCTTTACCGTTATTCTAATCCCTTTATATGTGTTTACTTATTACCTTCTGTACACCACCTTTCTTCCTTCCCCACCTTTCGGCACCTACCTATGGTCTGGTAGAAGACTATCCAATAAGCTCAATAGGTGTACCCTCTCCTAATCCTAGGAGCCCTCACAACCTGTGAGAAGGTAAAGAGAAAAGACAACCGAATAATCCTATTCAATCTCTCCAGAACCAGAATCCATCCTCGAATCTGGAACAAGTTCCTTCGAGTTCGTATGTAACTATACGATGGATTTATCCAATGGAAGTGAATGTTCGTAGTGATACGGGGTGTTCTGGAGAAATGCAAAGGTGATATAGAAATGGCAATGATATATGCGATACCGTGACATTCCGAAAGCCAAAGTGTTTTAAGAAGGTTCGGTTAACTTGGTTCATGAGTTTTAATCAAGGGTCGAGCCATGGTTGCTGCCAAAGAGAGAGAAAAGAAACACTCAGCGTGCACTCTAACCTAGATCAGAATGGTTAATGTAACGTTTTAAAAATAATTAAATAAATAATTAAATGAATAAAATTGTTTAAGTGAATTTATGATTTTCGGTAAAGCAAAATGTATTTTTCGTAAAACCAAACCGTGATTTTTATCATTATAATTTCAAAAATACCTATTTTAATTATGTAATTACTAGTAAATGGTGTTTATTTAGCCACTTATAAATTTTTATTTTAATTAAATATTTTTCCTAAATTGATTATCTTAAATATTAACATAAGCTTTATTTTTACTCTAAATTAGTGTAAATTACAAATTTGAATGGTTTTAATTTGTAAAAATGAACCATGGCGTATTATAATTTAGTGAGTATCATGCAAAATTCATTTGCAAATTTTTCCAATTTTCTAGAGTTTTCTTGAGTTGCTATAGTAAAGAAATAAAAGAAATTAAATAAAATTATGAAAAGACATAAAGAGTTGATATTTTGAGTGAAGTTTCTACACTTTTCTTCACTTTTCTCACTCTCCTCTCCCTCCTCCATGGTGTGGCCGGCCTCAACCCCCCATGGCAGCCCCCCATCTTCAAAATTTAATTTACCTCCAAAAATCATCAAAAATCCTACAAAAATCCAAATAAAAATCCACAAAATCCTATTTATTTCCTACCCTTTAATCTTTGCTCATTTTTACATGGATTTTGGAGATGGAAAGAATTCATTTTGGAGGCTTATTTTCATGTTTGGAATTCTTGTGTGAAGGTATAAATTTTATTCTTTTGATTTATTGTTAGTAGATGTTTCATTTAAGCATGTTTAGATTTAAGAAATTAATTCTATTTCCATGTTTTAAAAATTCAAGTTAGGGTTATAAAATCAAGTTATAATTTTTATTAATTAATTAGGGTTATAATAACTAGTTTGACACTTTTAGAAATGGAAAATCATGCATGGTTGATATATTGTAAATTGTTGATCCAAAATTGTTTAATTTAAACAATTTTGCAAACTAGATTTCTATATTATATATATATTGGTGAGATAAATTCCAATTAATGTTTGTAACATTAGATTGTTGTGTTAATGAGAATATTGACTTGTTTATGGAATGAAAAACTTAGTTTGTTCACTAGTTTCTTTTGATAATTGAAAAATACTAATAAAAATGTCATTTTTGCTAACTAGTTTTTGGAAATTCTTAAATAAATGAAATTTAAAATATAATTTATGGTTTCATTATATCATTATCATCATGAATTGTAGTTTAGTACATTAATTCATGCAAAATCATGTTTTGTGGTGGAATTGTAGTATTTTGCTTGAAAGATGTTGAAAATTGTTAAAGGTTGTAAACTAGAAATTTCAAATTAATACAAATTTATGTAATAAAAATATAGTAATGGTTTGTATAGTCTAGTGATGCTATTTAATGAGTTTTATGACCATTGGTTTCAATTAAATGTCAAGTTTTGAAGAAAAACGGTAAATTGGCATTTTCGGGTTTTACGAAATCGGGCGATTTGATGGATTTTAGGGTTTCGATGGATTTAATCATGTTTTATAATTTAAGTAATGAGTTTTAAAACTATGAGTTATTTGTTGATGTTTATCTCGATCCATCGGAGTTTGTACGCCGATATCGAGCGACATTTGGTTCTTTTGCGTGGACGGGACATAGGTTTTAACCTATGCTGGTTCCTTGCGTCGTTTTGACTTTTGTATGTGATTCAGTTTACGATACTATTTATATGTTTGCGTTTAGGTACCCCTCACGTGGACTGCGGGCAATGAAGAGGAGGATGGCGACACCGTCTTCGGCAGACATGGACCAGATGAGTAGATGATAATCTACGGGGGGAAGTCGGGTGGATGGCGTTTAGCACCCCCGCAATCGTAGAATAGGAATAGTACTTATTGTCATTAGGAAACCAGATGTGACCCTAGATTCTTAATGAGTAGGACCCTAGTAATGACCCTAGGCTGGACTAGACTGATTTAGGAAAACCATACCAGAGGATGAATACCTTGGAGGAGGTTCGTAGGTTTCAGATAGAAACACACACACGCACACACTGAAACTCGACATGGTGTATACGTGTATGTGTATATATATATAGGACTAGGTATAGGTATATATATATATACAACACGTATATGGGATTCATTGATGTGATATGATATCCGAGGTATGATGAAACAGTATAACTGGGCTCGATGCCGTGATTCTTGGCTATACAGTCGTATTAAGTGTTAGCGGATCATTAGAGAATGAGATAATGAACATGTATACATAAATTATAATGGGTGGTGATGATATTGAGATATATGGGACTCTAAAATAGTACCCGGACTGTAATTTATGACTGATCACGATATGATATATGTATGACTTGATTACGACATCATATAGGTGTGACCTGACGTCGATATCATATAGGTGTGACTTGATGACAATATGATATCAGTATGACTTAATCACAATATGATACATATGACATGATATTTCTGAGGATAAACTAATGATGCATATTATGATGGCAATGATATATGATTGATGTATGTGATTACAGTTTAGCACCTTGATCATGAGATGTGTCGATGATGACATTATACGAATGATGAGACACCTAGGAGATACTTGACCCGTACCCTGATATTGGGATGCCGTATGATGGATTTTACAGTACGAGGCATAGATATGATGATTGATCCGCACTCTTGATTCGAGGAAGCCGTATTACGTACGTGACGCTATTGAGGCTGGATCACCGACTATTAGAGATATTGATTCAGACCTTAGGTAGACTCTTGTTTCTTTGACTAGTTTCTTAGGTTTAGTTCCTTAGGAGGTTAGATGGACACTAGTTTAAGTTCGATTCATATAGTGGTAGTTGTACTCGTATATCGCAGAGGAGTGGATAATGCACATCTGTCTTCACATTCATACTGTAATCATAATGTTGCATGTTCATACATATATTTCTGTAATCAGTATAAATCTCTGCCTGTTAGGACATCAGCACCATTACCGATGATGCGCATATTCCACGCACACTTATTTGCCGGCTCACACACATCATCATCGGTAATTGCTATGTCACGTACACTTAGATCATAATATCTTTTATTGATACATTCAGCTAAAAGCTAGATCGATATAGCATTATGATTACTCTCAGATGTTAGTCTAGACACGTCATTGATTACTTAGACATTTCATGCATTCATATTTTCATGTTATCATGCAGTATTATGGGCATATGCCGACACTTATCATATACTTACTCATGATTTTGAGATTTGGGTTTCTATGAGATTTCTGGATTTTTGGGGAAAACCGCAAGAATATATAAAAACTTCTCTCTCTCTCCTCCTCTCTTTTTAAAACATAAGATGCGGTTTTCTCGTGATGTATGTGTCGTCCACCATGAGATTTCATGTTTTCTGATGGATTTCGAGACCCGATTCGAGGAGCGGATGAACTGTCTCGGGTACATGGTGGGCCCGGTATGGTACCCCGGGGCAAGAAGATCGAGTTGTAGACGATGAGCCTGGCAGGGGAAGGCTACCTACCGGTGATGTCTGGCGCGGCGGATATCCGGAGGATACTGACCGTTGTCGTGAGATTTGATGATATGGGCCGATCCGGACTGACGGAGCCCGAGATATTGAGACTATGAGACATTGAGATTATGAGGTATTAAGACTTGAGATTTACATACTTTGTGTCGATGCTTGACACGGATTTCCATGGATTTTATTGTTGATATTTCAGATTTCTATACACATTTTACTATGACAAAAGTTAATGATTTCTTATACAGATATACCTAGATTTCAGGATTGGTCATTTTACATTCATGGTGCATGCATACTCATTCATATGACATAGTACTATATGCGGCACTGACATGAGCACGGAGTATTTACATTTACACGTAGCTTATTATCCTGTCTTACTTGATGACTAGGAGTATATTAGTATATTATTATGACCTAGGATAGCGTCGTGCATTCGATTTCTTTTCGTAGATGTTTTCTACTCACGAGTTGGCAACTCACCCCCGTTGTGCCAAATTTTATTACAGGTTGATGTACAGGGTCCCTTGGCAGTTGCTGGCACATCATTTTCATTCCGGGTGATTTGCACGGTAGGTTGGTTCATTTGTATCTGAACCGCCGTTGTATTTTTATTATTTCATTTGTATCTAGAAAGCTCCATCAACCAAACTTGTATTACTTGATAGTTTACTGGACCATTTATTTGTTTCGACCTTAGAGTCGCGCTTGTATTATTATGATATCTCATGGATTTTGTTTTCTTTTGAATTTTGAGCCTCGCCCTTTGGCGTTGTATACTATTGTGCATTGGTGTGGTTGTTTCCGCCTTTTGGCGTAGAGCTAGCTCTAGTTTGGGGATGTTTTCTATTGTTTGTGTATATTATACTTGTTGTACCCATTTGGGGGCCAGTTTTTACAGAGGAAACTCTGCCGAAATTTTTGGGAAATTTGCTGATGCTTTTAAACTTGTTTTCTTTTTCTTCTTCTTCTTCTTCTATGGTTTAGATTTCTGGGCTTCGGCTTACTTAGGTTACGTGGCGCCTCTAGACGCTTCGTAATCTAAGTGCCGGTCACGTTCCGTACTTTCGGGTCGTGACAAAGTTGGTATCAGAGCGCTAGGTTTAACCTTGTATAAGTCTAGGTGACCCTTGGTTGATGGAGTAGGCGATTTAGGTAGAGTAACGTACCGTGGGTATGGTCCGCGGCATATTTACGATAGGCTACTCTGCTTAAGGAGCCTTAGGATGTACATTTCTTTGCACCGTATTTCAATCGTTCCTTTGACCTATCTTCGTCGATGTCGAAGGGTGGTTTCTGTTACCACGGGCGCACGGGCAGAAGGAGTTGCGGCGCTAATGCGATAACCATTAGGGTATTGGTTATTTTTGAGGATTGAAGTATTGCTTAGCGTGCGGACGAAGGGTATTCACATGCCGTCCAGACGAAGTTAAAGGGTTTGAACGATTATCAGAAAACCATTTCCCCAAGTTTAAGGTATTCGGAAGAACATGCAGGTATATCGATGGACCCTCTAGAAGAATGAAATCCTAACTCGACATAATGACCACGAGAACGCCCTTGAACCTTAGGGTTTACGGCAGTTCCGCGGTGCCATTAGTGAGGCTTGGGTTTGCCCTTCTACGGCCGGACCATCGATGCTGGGGTATGTACCGGATATTTTTAAGCCGTACTTGAGTGTTGAGCTCTCGGAGAATTATGGGATTTTGATGGATCGATCGAAAAGTTTAATATAGTCCGGATATCAGGTGAAGGGATCGACTACGTGGGAGACTCTAGATATGAGTATTACCATTGGTAGCACAGTCAGCACAGCTATGAAGAGACGAGTTCGAAGCAATCGATATCAGAGGAAAGAGACGCACATTGACGATAGTGTTTACGATTGTGATTTGGTGATCTGAATTTCATATTTCTGTTATTGGATTTTGGTATTTTGAGGATTTTGTTTTACGATCGGTATTTCATGTGTGTACCTTCATTATATTCTAGTTGGGTTTCATATACCAGTTGTATTGATGTTGTTTAGTACATACCCAGTGCACTTGATTTGGTTTTATATATTTGGAGATTTTTGATTTGATTTCGTGCATAGGGGTTACACATGATTTTGACATATGTTTCGACCTAGTTTTCATGCATTTTTGTACTGTGATTTCGATTTCGATATTCGATGTATGTTTTCGTGCACCATGTGCACCTGATTAGGATTCTTGCGCATACTTGGCGCACTTGATGCAATTTTGTGCACACCAGATGCACTAAATCGGGGTTTTGTGCAGATTAGATGCACCTGATATTGAGTCGTGCACGCCCGTTGCACTTGACAGATGTTTTTGGTGCACACCTGTTGCACTTAGTTTTGTTGTTGTGTGTATTCGTGGTATCTGTATTTGGTTTCGATTTCAGTGCGCACCGGACGCACATGATATTTTATTGATGTGATTGGGATTGATTTCAGGTTGAGCAGTATGTTTTCATAGTCATTATTATTTGATTTAGTAACAAGGAGGGACGTGTATGTTAAATAAAAGATATATATATATATATAGTTATTTTTTTAAATAAACGTCCGCTACTTATGCCGTGACACGTGCATCACACGGCGATTTTCAAAAAGGGGTGTTTGCAAATTTCCTTATCCAGATATTTGGACGGTTTTACGATGATGCGCACTATATATAAGTTATAGATTGATGTATATTATGATGGTTTTCATATTGGGTTTTGATATTTTATTCTCGCCATAACTCCGATGATTGCGTTATGCTTGACGGAGTTGAGTTTTGTTATGTATTGATGATTTCGGAGCCCCGACGATTTGAGTGTTTTGCTAAATGTTTTAGTATTTAGAAGGAGAGTTTTAATTTAAATTCAGGGACCGAATTTCTTAAAGGGGGGAAGATTGTAATGTTTTAAAAATAATTAAATAAATAATTAAATGAATAAAATTGTTTAAGTGAATTTTATGATTTTCGGTAAAACAAAATGTATTTTTCGTAAAACCAAACCGTGATTTTTTTCATTATAATTTCAAAAATACCTATTTTAATTATGTAATTACTAGTAAATGGTGTTTATTTAGTCACTTATAAATTTTTAGTTTAATTAAATATTTTTCCTAAATTGATTATTTTAAATATTAACATAAGCTTTATTTTTACACTAAATTAGTGTAAATTACAAATTTGAATGGTTTTAATTTGTAAAAATGAACCATGGCATATTATAATTTAGTGAGTATCATGCAAAATTCATTTGCAAATTTTTCCAATTTTCTAGAGTTTTCTTGAGTTACTATAGTAAAGAAATAAAAGAAATTAAATAAAATCATGAAAAGGCATAAAGAGTTGATATTTTGAGTGAAGTTTCTACACTTTTCTTCACTTTTCTCACTCTCCTCTCCCTCCTCCATGGTGTGGCCGGCCTTGTAAGTGCACGGCGGCGCCCCGGCAGTCAATCCGACGGCCAAATGCGGAAGCGGTGATAAACTTTAATTTTGCAAACTAGCAAACCGGCACCACCGCGCACTAAAACCCGGATCGAACCATTAACTAGTCCTAGCTAACTACAAAATGGGGAATAGAGATATACCGACTGATCCGAGTCCTCCGGTCTTCTCGTCGTCGTCCCGATCTCCCGCGGAATGTCCTGTCTCCACCTCGTCGCCGGAAGTGCACCACATCGCCTACATCTTTTACGGGCTCCCACCTCAATGCCGAGGCAACTCGGGCACGAAGCTGGCTAGTCGACGTGCCCAAGGTTTGCTGTAGAATGTGTAGTGAGCTATTTGTGTCTCTAGGGGTTATGGGAGTTGCCATTGGTGGAGGAATGATACTTGGAGTTTTGGAGATTGATCTTGTGGGATTTTTGCAAAGCCAAATGAACAAAAACCCCACACCAAATGAATTGGGCAGCCCCCCTTCTTCCTTGGCCGGCCATTGTAGGGAAATAGAGAGGGAAAAAGTCAAGGGGGAGGTGACCAAAAGAATAATGCAAGAGAGAATCAAAATCAAATCATGAAGGAACATGATCACAAAAACAAACCCACACTCCACCAACCATCAACAACCATGATGGCTTCAAAAGTCAAGCCATCATGAAAGAAGAAGAAGTCAAATGGTCAAGGGATGGTGCAACCATCATGACACAAGAAAATGCAAAGGCCCCCTCCACAAAAGCTTATTTGCAACAATGCAAATAAGCCCTCCTCCACCAATCTTCGGCCAATGAACGATATAAAGGAAATTGGCCGAAACGGAAAGCAAACTGGCAACTCCAGAAAACTGGTCCCATAATAAATTACAGGAAAACCCCGATACTGTGCATACACACCCGCATTTGTATTCCGACCGAAATACAAATGCAATGAGACAAAGTCTACACTGTACTATACTAGGATCCGGCTTAAACCAAAGCCGGCTAGTAATATCCGTCCGATCCTAATCCGTGCAATACCGCACGTATCTGATCGAACCCTGCCATATATCCATACGGCCTCTAGTACAAACTGTCCGATCCTGATCCGTGCAATACCGCACGTATCTGATCGGACCTTGCCATATCTCCATACGGCCTCTACAGCTTTTCGCCCGAAAGCTTGAGTAACTGAATGTAGGGGACTCTAAAGACTCATCAACACCTTGGTTGTGGATTTAACCACTAGCACGTTAGAGGTATAAGCCAATACATAACGGGCTACCAGGTATTGACCAAAAGGGACGTCTGTGAGCGAACTCAGCCTGACACCCTACTGAGCCTGTCAGTGACAATATCCATACAGTCCGGTACGTTCGTCTATGAGCATCGCATGGCGGGCCTAGGGGGTTGGTAAAAGTCAGACCCCCAAAAGCGGTACAAGTCGTGTCGGAGTGTAGCCCAGAACACCCTGAGATACTACTGGAATACCTACCAGTAAATCTCCTTGCCTCGGCCGAGGGCTTCGTGTAATGGCTCTCCTAGACACAGCGCGACCTCACCCCCAATACCGGGAGAGACGAACCCCTGAAGATACGCTCACTGCCTTCATGTGGCTCGGGACTGTACCCAACTAAAACCTGTTTGCACGACTCCTTTGAGCCGTGGTAGGGTAGTAATCAAAGTACAGTGGGAACTCACACGAGACAAATGACGATCCCCAGGTCGATGAACTAACCTGTACACATGTCACCAGGGAACTGCCATTTGACGTCTGGTATATGACCAACTAGCATGTTCCTGGCGAGTCCTGTCCGGTGTACTCATAACTTAATGAGCACCTGTATACATCTTAGGTGATCTAACTGACACCAATGGCTTGTGAGACCGGCCACCGCCCCTCGTCGGGGTCTCGACTGTATACACTAGTCTACTCTGGAGTATCGATGCCCTGTCTCGAAACTCGCACGACTAGGGACCTTTTAAGGATGTGCTTATAGACCCCCAGCTCCCACTTATATGATCGCCCTCATACTGCTGGTGGTCAAGCAAGAATCCTAGGGGCTCTATCAACGTGTAATAGCGACGTGTCAGGTCACCTAAAACAGTACACGATGATAAAGGTAAACCAGATAGCATACTATCATCTCGAGTAAGATTGTCCTATCGGGATAGGTCCTCCCTCAATCATTACAATCACGTGCCTGTGACCCAATAATTGACTCTGAGGGCACTATCTCCAACAATCTCCCACTTGCACTCAAGGCTAATTATTGCGATGTCGCATACTCACAGCCCGTGTGATACCGAACACCCAACTCCTCTACCAGTCAGTCTCACAAAACTCGTTTGCGAAACTATTGCGTTCGAGGAATTGCCTCAGTGAGTGGATCCGCCATGATGTTCCTTTCTATGTCTCTCTATATCTCAAGTTCGCGGAGAAAGCCATCTCCCGAAATGAGCAATACCTGTCTTAGAATATGTCTGGATGTCTGATGGGACCTAGCTCATAAATGAACTTCAAATCCAAACTTCTTAGACTGTATCGTCAACTGAACTTAATCAGTATCCTGCGCCATGCCTCCCTCAGTATTGCCTTGGACCACCTGTCCAAAATACCGCCCCTTGTCAGAAGGAAAACTATAACTCTGACAACCTCCCTGTCGTCCATGTCACCTTGGAAGCCTGGAATGATAACTGTCTTCTCAACGAGGCTGTCGTTATCATATCCCTAGAACATCCACTTATGATCTAAAACTGCTTCCGACTATTTCTCCAGGATTGGATCAATATCAACTTATTGCACCTAGTGCAAGAACAACATCTGGTGTGGTACTTGACATCTCATGATTGACTCAATTGCCTAAGCAAGTGATCTGCCAATCATGCACATCCCTCTACCCTTTAGTCTGCAAGACAACTTTAGGGAAGGTGACTCCATCACCCGCAGGTATACTACCGTGCCAGGAGTCAACCATTCTAAATACTCATAGAATGCTGTCTAAGTACCCTTATTGGGAAACCACCCAAATCTAGATCTAAAACCATAGATCTAGTAACCAGAATGTCAGATATAATATCCAAGTCCTGTGTGGAGAAACCACTGTATGACGACCAAAGTATAACCGATCGTAGTATAGGAATATCACTTCCTACTCTGTGCATGTCATCTAAATACCATGACATCACACCCTACTACCTTCTTAACAGATCCATCCCCTATTCTGATGAAGTCAAACCTATGACTGTCATGTCAGAAATAGATGATCTATCTCCGCTACATCTGTTTTAGTCTATAAATAGACATAAGCTACCTGTCCACCATGCTTCCGCTGCTCCCACTGACCACGACAACCCTCTGGCAAAGTCATATAGACGTACACTTCTAAAGCTAGTTTAGAATGACGCTATACTCATCCTCCTGCCGGGTCTCACAGTCTGGAACAACAGCAATGCTAAGTATGGGTAAACAAGAACTTCCCTGTCACCGTCCTTGAGGCTACCGGAGTACCTCTCGGGTGCCTGAAGTTACCCACCGTATCTGCGGAGTGGCCAATGGAATGTCAAATCAGATTGAATCTTTAGGTTCCTTTCAAATCTTCAGTAATCGTTTGCGGTTCTGGAATCACTTCCAGTTCTACCATACTCCCACTACTGTTTTCTGAAAAAAATCCATTTTTATTAAAACTGTGGCGAGTTAAGAACAATATCACTATTGATCTTCCAGATGGTAGAAAGTCAACCTTCGTCATAGCCTGGGTCAACCCACAAACAGCCATTACAGAAACATGCCTTGAGTTGTCCAGTGTCTGGTTTTAATCATAAGCCGGACAACTCCCCGTACCTTAACATCGTTAAGATACGAACTGTTCTATATCCAATATAGGACCAGAGGCACATATTTAATTGAACCAGATTCAAATCATGCAGCTGTCTCCAGTGCATGTCAACTAAATGGGAGGAGGCCGATCAGCGTTACTCAACTTAGGAGTACTTCCAATTATGAGTAACCTGAAGGAGAAGCAAGTTCTCTTAATCATTACTATCAACTGAATACCATACACAAGTATCTACATCTTCGATCACTTTGAAGAATCCCGATACTTGCAACACCTGGTTCTCTACTCTATCCAAATACCTATAACTTCTCAAAATTCGGACCCTGTGTTTCCACGAAACACCTGTCTAAAAACTAGAGAAGTCATAAGTAAACCGAATATAGTACGAGGACCAACCCCTCTGTCCTGATGGACCCTGGACAACATACAATACTCTGTATAAGTCCCTAGAGTCTGATAACTAATTCACTGTGTGTCGTAGGTTGAAAACTGTACTTATGGTTAAGAAGAATTACACCGCTGTTTAATGCTCCTTACCTAACCATCCACTGATATAGGTAAATGTCACTGACATAATTTCAAAAAGTATATCTCACTCTATGAAAATAGACGTACAGATATGTCGATTTGAAATTGGTGCATAACAGCGGATATTCAAAACCAAATATTTGCCGGCCGGCAAACAGCCCAGGCGATTTCCTCAAATATCACTGATTACAACGAATCCCGATATAATGAGGATGATCACCTAATTCCTAATAATTTACTCCCACTCATCATCTGTAAAACCATACAGATGTGAGAATCATACCTGGTAAATACATACCCTGGAGTAAGTATCTAATCGGGAAATCAGTTTTCCTTTAACAGCACACAGTGAGACTGAAACATTGAAATGATTCGATGGGGTATCCTGGTATTCTTAGTAATGCCTCTACCATTATCCAGATTCACAACTGTAACCGTATATCTCTTTGCCACCTCTCCAAATCCCTTTATTTGTCTTTAGTCATTACCTTCTGCACACCCCTTAGGCCAAATGGTTTTCTTCCTTCCCTACCGTTCGGCACAAGCCTATGGTTTTGAAGAAGACTATCCAATAAGCATAATGGGTGTACTGTCCCAATCCTAGGAACACTCGCAATGCGAGAGAAGGTGATGATAAAAGACACCTGAATAAACCTTATTCCTATTTCTCCTGAACCAGAATCCATCCCCGAACTGGAACAAGTTCCTTTCGAGTTCGTATATAACCATACGATGGAGTATCCAATAATCTGTGGATCTTCGTAGTGATACGGAGTGTCCTGGAGAAATACAAAGGTGAAGTGGGAGTGGTAATGAAATACCTGGTTTGGTCGTGAATATCAGTTGCAATTTACTTTGCCCTCCTTCTAATCCCTTTCTTTGTCTTTACATAATACCTTTTGTATACCATCGTTAGGCAAATTGGTTTTCTTCATTCCCTACCGGTCGACACCTGCCTATGGTTTGGAAGAAGACCGTCCAATTTGCGTAATAGGTGTACTATCCCCTAATCTAAGGGGTACTCGCAACCTGAGAGAAGGTAGAAGGAAAAGACAACTGAATAGTCCTATTCATTTTCTCCAGAACCTGAAACCATCCTCGAATTCCTTCGAGTTCGTATATAACCATACGATGGTTTTGTCCAATGGAAATGGACGTTCGTAGTAATACGGGGTGTCCTGGAGAAATAGGTAAAAGTAGGAGTGGCAATGAGGTTCGCAACTCTGACAATCCAAAAGCCAATGTTTAAGAAGGTTCGGTCAATTTTGGTCTCTGAGTCATAGTCTTAGGGTCGGGTCAATGGTCGCTGCCAAAGAGAGAGAGAAAATAAACACTCAGCGTGCACTCTAACCTAGATCAGAATGGTTACCAATTTATCTAATCTGGAAACCTCCCACTGTACCGTCAAATTCTCCTCCAAACCTGAAAGAAGAATTAGTCGGGGTCACCCGAGGAGTAAACTAACTCATCAGTGGGAATCGGGATCCAACTATCATCGCATGATAGTGTGACGGAATCCGCTCACGGTGTCACACTCCAGAAGGTATGAGCATATCTGGCAAGTTTCAGTTCTTTTGAAACTCCCGATGTGATTTTTACCCCATGCTCTTATGACCTTGGCGTGAGGTCAAAATATCATAAGTCACATGTCAAGTTCTACCCATCATTATCCAGGTTAATTTGAATCCACCCGTACATACCCTTGATGTAGGCTAAAATAGTAGTACGACTGTCCCAAACCAACGCATCTATCTATGCAACAGATAAATACCCGGCAGCTACCAAACACTATGCCTTGGCGTGAGGTCAAAATACATAGCTTGAATACTACCGAATATTTAACTGAAATGATGGAGGGCTACGAATGGTTTCTGGCGAAAACCTTTAACGTAATGAACTTGATATCGTTGAAGGAACCAGATAGCTTTTTATAAAATATAGTGACGAAAACCTTCGCTAAAGAGGTCACTCCCGGTGAAGGGATCTCGGCTCTTTCCCCGTAGAATGAGGTGCAGGATATTCCAACTGAATACCACGATGCAAAGTAAAAGTAATCGGCTATAGTGAAGTTAATGCCCTGACGCAAACTTCTGTCCAAGGGGTCACTCCCGGTGAAGGGATCTCGGCCCTTGCCTCGTCAACTGAGGTGCCGGATATTCCAACTGAATACCACGATGCAAAACAAAAGAGAACGTCCTTCCAATAACAGCTTTTTGAAAAGTGTTCCAACAACATCATATTAGGTTTGTTTTTAACTTGCATTGATCCGAATCAACGCAGTCCCATCAATTGATCACACCACAAAGAACGAAAATATACTGATGTACGTATATGCCATCCGCATTCGCCACTGGGTCCCGTCATTACCCGTTAGGTTAGCTAACTAACGACAGAGCATGGACTGGACTAGCGCGGATGCAAAACATATACAACATCTACTAATATATATACCAATATATTATATTCGCTCAAGGCGTGATAAAATGCAACATCACAGAAATGTACAGCATCTCAGAATAAAACAGATATCTGGGATCCCCGGGTTTCACAGAGCCGTTGAAACCCGACGTTCCCCTGGTCGTGTGGATAGCCTGTGCAATGAAATCCTAGACCCCTACGGGCGCGGCAAGTCACCCACCAAAACCTGAAGCGAGGCAGCCCCCTTCAGCACCGTGAATGGACCACCCAGCACTTCACGGAATTCGGTAACTTGGGCACCCCTCCTGGGTCAACCTGTACCCCCTACGAGTGCGGCGAATAGCCCGCCAATTCTAGAGTGAAGCCTCTTCCGTCCCAATGCCATGAGATGCGGGCTTGTTTCCCTCTAGAACCCGGCTATCCGTGCACCCCTCCGCGGGGCAATCCTAGTACAGAAAGTAAAATATACATACAACGGGTACATCGACCGCAACCTGGTCATGCCCCAAAATAATAATACAAACAGGCAGTGACGGCAGTCCACATGTCGGACGCTCGCCCCGCAATATCAAATGTACATAATACAACAAAACTGTACTAGCATTGCATCCAGGCTATCCCCCACGACCGATCCGCAACATCACAGCAAAATCACACAACATCAACGTGAAAGTCACGTTCGCAAATCCGTCTAACCGGGCTATAGCAGTTAGACAGGATTTACCGATCAAGTGACATTCACGGTCACAGATATAATGTAAATACTGTGAAATAATGTGTTTTAAATATCCGATCGAACAAATTTTACCAAGTGGGCCCCCAAACATTACTGTAGCACTCACAGAAATTCTGGGCCGAAACAAAGTATACCAAAACCCCTATTTTCAGCCTACAAGCCCACTGCAAAAAAATGATGACATGAATCCACATTCCTGCGGCGGAACCGCGGCCAAAGAGGGGTTATGGCCGCGGTTCCGCGGTCGTACGGAGAGATCAGGTCATCAAATTTTTCCAGTGTTCTTAGGACTCCCTACAAATCATTCTGAGACAACCTGAAAAATTTTTGGACTCAATAAAATTTCGACAGAAACTGATAGTACTTGAAAATGCGGTTTCGGGATTTTGTTCCATCGGAAACGTAAAACACATTAGGCAAAGCTAGACCTAGTTAATGGTAAGGCTCTGATACCACTGTAAGTGCACGACGGCGCCCCGGCCGTCAATCCGACGGCCAAATGCGGAAGCGGTGATAAACTTTAATTTTGCAAACTAGCAAACCGGCACCACCGCGCACTAAAACCCGGATCGAACCATTAACTAGTCCTAGCTAACTACAAAATGGGGAATAGAGATATACCGACTGATCCGAGTCCTCCGGTCTTCTCGTCGTCGGCCCGATCTCCCGCGGAATGTCCTGTCTCCACCTCGTCGCCGGAAGTGCACCACATCGCCTACATCTTTTACGGGCTCCCACCTCAATGCCGAGGCAACTCGGGCACGAAGCTGGCTAGTCGACGTGCCCATGGTTTGCTGTAGAATGTGTAGTGAGCTATTTGTGTCTCTAGGGGTTATGGGAGTTGCCATTGGTGGAGGAATGATACTTGGAGTTTTGGAGATTGATCTTGTGGGATTTTTGCAAAGCCAAATGAACAAAAACCCCACACCAAATGAATTGGGCAGCCCCCCTTCTTCCTTGGCCGGCCATTGTAGGGAAATAGAGAGGGAAAAAGTCAAGGGGGAGGTGACCAAAAGAATAATGCAAGAGAGAATCAAAATCAAATCATGAAGGAACATGATCACAAAAACAAACCCACACTCCACCAACCATCAACAACCATGATGGCTTCAAAAGTCAAGCCATCATGAAAGAAGAAGAAGTCAAATGGTCAAGGGATGGTGCAACCATCATGACACAAGAAAATGCAAAGGCCCCCTCCACAAAAGCTTATTTGCAACAATGCAAATAAACCCTCCTCCACCAATCTTCGGCCAATGAACGATACAAAGGAAATTGGCCGAAACGGAAAGCAAACTGGCAACTCCAGAAAACTGGTCCCGTAATAAATTACAGGAAAACCCCGATACTGTGCATACACACCCGCATTTGTATTCCGACCGAAATACAAATGCAATGAGACAAAGTCTACACTGTACTATACTAGGATCCGGCTTAAACCAAAGCCGGCTAGAAATATCCGTCCGATCCTAATCCGTGCAATACCGCACGTATCTGATCGAACCCTGCCATATATCCATACGGCCTCTAGTACAAACTGTCCGATCCTGATCCGTGCAATACCGCACGTATCTGATCGGACCTTGCCATATCTCCATACGGTCTCTACAGCTTTTCGCCTGAAAGCTTGAGTAACTGAATGTGGGGGACTTTAAAGACTCATCAACACCTTGGTTGTGGATTTAACCACTAGCACGTTAGAGGTATAAGCCAATACATAACGGGCTACCAGGTATTGACCAAAAGGGACGTCTGTGAGCGAACTCAGCCTGACACCCTACTGAGCCTGTCAGTGACAATATCCATACAGTCCGGTCCGTTCGTCTATGAGCATCGCATGGCGGGCCTAGGGGGTTGGTAAAAGTCAGACCCCCAGAAGCGGTACAAGTCGTGTCGGAGTGTATCCCAGAACACCCTGAGATACTACTGGAATACCTACCAGTAAATCTCCTTGCCTCGGCCGAGGGCTTCGTGTAATGGCTCTCCTAGACACAGCGCGACCTCACCCCCAATACCGGGAGAGACGAACCCCTGAAGATACGCTCACTGCCTCCATATGGCTACTGTACCCAACTAAAACCTGTTTGCACGACTCCTTTGAGCCGTGGTAGGGTAGTAATCAAAGTACAGTGGGAACTCACACGAGACAAATGACGATCCCCAGGTCGATGAACTAACCTATACACATGTCACCATGGAACTGCCATCTGACGTCTGGGATATGACCAACTAGCATGTTCCCGGCGAGTCTTGTCCGGTGTACTCATAACCCAATGAGCACCTGTATACATCTTAGGTGATCTAACTGACACCAATGGCTTGTGAGACCGGCCACCGCCCCTCGTCGGGGTCTCGACTGTATACGCTAGTCTACTCTGGAGTATTGATGCCCTGTTCTCGAAACTCGCACGACTAGGGACCTTTTAAGGATGTGCTTATAGACCCCCAGCTCCCACTTATATGATCGTCCTCATACTGCTGGTGGTCAAGCAAGAATCCTAGGGGCTCTATCAACGTGTAATAGCGACGTGTCAGGTCACCTAAAACAGTACACGATGATAAAGGTAAACCAGATAGCATACTATCATCTCGAGTAAGATTGTCCTATCGGGATAGGTCCTCCCTCAATCATTACAATCACGTGCCTGTGACCCAATAATTGACTCTGAGGGCACTATCTCCAACAGGCCTCAACCCCCTATGGCAGCCCCCCATCTTCAAAATTTAATTTACCTCCAAAAATCATCAAAAATCCTACAAAAATCCAAATAAAAATCCACAAAATCCTATTTATTTCCTACCCTTTATTCTTTGCTCATTTTTACATGGATTTTGGAGATGGAAAGCATTCATTTTGGAGGCTTATTTTCATGTTTGGAATTCTTGTGTGAAGGTATAAATTTTATTCTTTTGATTTATTGTTAGTAGATGTTTCATTTAAGCATGTTTAGATTTAAGAAATTAATTCTATTTCCATGTTTTAAAAATTCAAGTTAGGGTTATAAAATCAAGTTATGATTTTTATTAATTAATTAGGGTTATAATAACTAGTTTGACACTTTTAGAAATGGAAAATCATGCATGGTTGATATATTGTAAATTGTTGATCCAAAATTGTTTAATTTAAACAATTTTGCAAACTAGATTTCTATATTATATATATATTGGTGAGATAAATTCCAATTAATGTTTGTAACATTAGATTGTTGTGTTAATGAGAATATTGACTTGTTTATGGAATGAAAAACTTAGTTTGGTCACTAGTTTCTTTTGATAATTGAAAAATACTAATAAAAATGTCATTTTTGCTAACTAGTTTTTGGAAATTCTTAAATAAATGAAATTTAAAATATAATTTATGGTTTCATTATATCATTATCATCATGAATTGTAGTTTAGTACATTAATTCATACAAAATCATGTTTTGTGGTGGAATTGTGGTATTTTGCTTGAAAGATGTTGAAAATTGTTAAAGGTTGTAAACTAGAAATTTCAAATTAATACAAATTTGTGTAATAAAAATATAGTAATGGTTTGTATAGTCTAGTGATGCTATTTAATGAGTTTTATGACCATTGGTTTCAATTAAATGTCAAGTTTTGAAGAAAAACGGTAAATTGGCATTTTCGGGTATTACGAAATCGGGCGATTTGATGGATTTTAGGGTTTCGATGGATTTAATCATGTTTTATAATATAAGCAATGAGTTTTAAAATTACAAGTTATTTGTTGATGTTTATCTCGATCCATCGGAGTTTGTACGCCGATATCGAACGACATTTGGTTCTTTTGCGTGGATGGGACATAGGTTTTAACCTATGCTGGTTCATTGCGTCGTTTTGACTTTTGTATGTGATTCAGTTTACGATACTATTTATATGTTTGCGTTTAGGTACCCCTCACGTGGACTGCGGGCAATGAAGAGGAGGATGGCGACACCGTCTTCGGCAGACATGGACCAGGTGAGTAGATGTATATCTACGGAGGGAAGTCGGGTGGATGGCGTTTAGCACCCCCGCAATCGAAGAATAGGAATAGTACTTATTGTCATTAGGAAACCAGATATGACCCTAGATTCTTAATGAGTAGGACCCTAGTAATGACCCTAGGCTGGACTAGACTGATTTAGGAAAACCATACCAGAGGATGAATACCTTGGAGGAGGTTCATAGGTTTCAGATAGAAACATACACACGCACACACTGAAACTCGACATGGTGTATACGTGTATGTGTATATATATAGGACTAGGTATAGGTATATATATATATATACACAACACGTATATGGGATTCATTGATGTGATATGATATCCGAGGTATGATGAAACAGTATAACTGGGCTTGATGCCGTGATTCTTGGCTATACAGTCGTATTAAGTGTTAGCGGATCATTAGAGAATAAGATAATGAAAATGTATACATAAATTATAATGGGTGGTGATGATATTGAGGTACATGGGACTCTAAAATAGTACCCGGACTGTAACTTGTGACTGATCACGATATGATATATGTATGACTTGATTACGACATCATATAGGTGTGACCTGACGTCGATATCATATAGGTGTGACTTGATGACAATATGATATCAGTATGACTTAATCACAATATGATACATATGACATGATATTTCTGAGGATAAACTAATGATGCATATTATGATGGTGATGATATATGATTGATGTATGCGATTACATTTTAGCACCTTGATCATGAGATGTGTCGATGATGACATTATACGAATGATGAGACACCTAGGAGATACTTGACCCGTACCCCGATATTGGGATGCCGATTGATGGATTTTACCGTACGAGGCATAGATATGATGATTGATCCGCACTCTTGATTCGAGGAAGCTGTACTACGTACGTGAAGCTATTGAGGCTGGATCGCCGACTATTAGAGATATTGATTCAGAACTTAGGTAGACTCTTGTTTCTTTGACTAGTTTCTTAGGTTTAGTTCCTTAGGAGGTTAGATGGACACTAGTTTAGGTTCGATTCATATAGTGGTAGTTGTACTCGTATATCGCAGAGGAGTGGATAATGCACATCTGTCTTCACATTCATACTGTAATCATAATGTTGCATGTTCATACATATATTTCTGTAATCAGTATAAAACTCTGCCTGTTAGGACACCAGCACCATTACCGATGATGCGCATATTCCACGCAGACTTATTTGCCGGCTCACACACATCATCATCGGTAATTGCTATGCCACGTACACTTAGATCATAATATCTTTTATTGATACATTCAGCTAAAAGCTAGATCGATATAACATTATGATTACTCTCAGATGTTAGTCTAGACACGGCATTGATTACTTAGACATTTCATGCATTCATATTTTCATGTTATCATGCAGTATTATGGGCATATGCCGACACTTATCATATACTTACTCATGATTTTGAGATTTGGGTTTCTATGAGATTTCTGGATTTTTGGGGAAAACCGCAAGAATATATAAAAACTTCTCTCTCTCTCCTCCTCTAAAACATAAGATGCGGTTTTCTCGTGATGTATGTGTCGTCCACCATGAGATTTCATGTTTTATGATGGATTTCGAGACCCGATTCGAGGAGTGGATGAACCGTCTCGGGTACATGGTGGGCCCGGTATGGTACCCCGGGGTAAGAAGATCGAGTTGTAGACGATGAGCCTGGCAGGGGAAGGCTACCTACCAGTGATGTCTGGCGCGGCGGATATCCGGAGGATACCGACCGTTGTCGTGAGATTTGATGATATGGGCCGATCCGGACTGACGGAGCCCGAGATATTGAGACTATAAGACAATGAGATTATGAGGTATTGAGACTTGAGATTTACATGCTTTGTGTCGATGCTTGACACGGATTTCCATGGATTTCATTGTTGATATTTCAGATTTCTATACACATTTTACTATGACAAAAGTTAATGATTTCTTATACAAATATACCTAGATTTCAGAATTGGTCATTTTACATTCATGGTGCATGCATACTCATTCATATGACATAGTACTATATGCGGCACTGACACGAGCACGGAGTATTTGCATTTACACGTAGCTTATTATCCTGTCTTACTTGATGACTAGGAGTATATTAGTATATTATTATGACCTAGGATAGCGTCGTGCATTCGATTTCTTTTCGTAGATGTCTTCTACTCACGAGTTGGCAACTCACCCCCGTTGTGCCAAATTTTATTACAGGTTGATGTACAGGGTCCCTTTGCAGTTGCTGGCACATCATTTTCATTCCGGGTGATTTGCACGGTAGGTTGGTTCATTTGTATCTGAACCGTCATTGTATTTTTATTATTTTATTTGTATCTAGAAAGCTCTATCAACCAAACTTGTACTACTTGATAGTTTACTGGACCATTTATTTGTTTCGACCTTAGAATCGCGCTTGTATTATTATGATATCTCGTGGATTTTGTTTTCTTTTGAATTTTGAGCCTCGCCCTTTGGCGTTGTATACTATTGTGCATTGGTGTGGTTGTTTCCGCCTTTTGGCGTAGAGCTAGCTCCCGTTTGGGGATGTTTTCTATTGTTTGTGTATATTATACTTGTTGTACCCGTTTGGGGGCCAGTTTTTACAGAGGAAACTCTGCCGAAATTTTTGGGAAATTTGCTGATGCTTTTAAACTTGTTTTCTTTTTCTTCTTCTTCTTCTTCTATGGTTTAGATTTCTGGGCTTCGGCTTACTTAAGTTACGTGGCGCCTCTAGACGCTTTGTAATCTAAGTGCCGGTCACGTTCCGTACTTTCGGGTCGTGACAGTTAATCACTTTATCTAATCAGGATGGCTCCCACTGTTTTCTCGAATTCTCCTCCAAACACAAAAGGAGAATTAGTCGGAATCACCCGAGGAGTAATCCTACTCATCAGTGGTAATCGGGATCCAACAATCATCGCATTATAACTTGATGGAAGCCACTCAAGTTATCATACTCCAGAAGGTATGCGCAAGCCTGGCAAGTTTCCTGTATGTGTGAAATTCCCGATGTGATTTTTACCCCAAGCAGTTTATGACCTTGACGGATGCCAACAAATCATAAGTTGCAAGTCAAGTTCTACCCGTTATTGTCCTGATTAATTTAGACCCACCCATACTCGCCCTTGACGGATGCCAACAAGACTGCACGACTGTCCTAGATTAATGCATATCCATGCTACAGAAAAGTAACACATAGCTACCACACACTATGCCTTGACGGAATCCAACAAACATAGCACGAATACTAGGCGCTGCTTTTCTGAAATGACGGAGGGCTACGGCTGGTTTTTGGTGAAAAACCTTCAACTTAATGAACTTGATATCATTGAAGGAACCAAGTGGTTTTACAAATATATAGTGGCGAAAACTTTTGCTAAAGAGGTCACTCCCGGTGAAGGGATCTCGGCACTTTCCTCATCGAATGAGGTGCAGGATATTCCAAACTAAATACCACGATGCAAAGCAAAAATAATCGACTATAGTGAAGTTATTATGTTGACGCAAACTTTTATTCAAGGGGTCACTCCAGATGAAGGGATCTCGGCCCTTGTCTCGTCGAATGAGGTGCTGGATATTCATAACCGAATACCACTGTGCAAAGCAAAAGAGAACGTCTGTAATGTCATTTTTTTTAAAAACATGGTTCCAACAACATCATATAGGTTTGTTTTATCCTTGCATTGATAAGAATCAACACAGTCCCATCAATTAATCACACCATAAAAGAACGAAAATATATGATGTACGTATATGCCATCCGCATTCGCCATTGGGTCCCGTCATCACTCGTTAGGTTACTTAACTAACGACAGAGCGGGGACTGGACTAGCGCGGGTGCAAAATATATACAACATCTACTAGTATATATATATAAATATATAATATATATAACAATCGTCCCAGGCATGATATAAAGCAACATCACAGAAGCATCACAGAAGTAATCACAGAGTGGTGGATAATCTTGGAGCCCAGGTATCACTTGAGCCGCAAATGAGACCCGACATTCCCTGTCGTGTGGATAGCCTGTGCAATGATAACATAGACCCCTACGAGCGCGGCAAGTTACCCGCCAAAACCAGAAGTGAGGCAACCCCCTTCAACAACGTGAATGGGCTACCCAGCACTTCATGGAATCCGGTAACTTGAGCACCCCTCCGTGGGTCAACCTATACCCCCTACGAGTGCGGCGAATAGCCCGCTAATTCTAGAGTAAGGTCCCCTCCGTCTCAACGCCATGAGATACGGACCCCTTGCTCTCTAGAACCCGGCTATTCGTGCACTCCACCGCGGGGTAATCCTAGTATAGAAAAGAAAAAAATGTACAAGGGTGACATCGACCTCAACTCGGTCGTGCCCCAAACTAGTAATATACAAACTGGCAGTGACGGTAGTCCACATGTCGGACGCTCGCCTCGCAAAATCAAATGTACAAATGAAACTAAACTGAACTAACATTGCATCCAAGCTATCCACTACGACGATCCAACCACAACACAGCACAACACAGAACATCAACGTGAATGTCACGTTCGCGAACTCGTCTAAAAGAACATATAGCAATTAGACGAGTTATACTGCTCGAATGACATTCACGGTAGTAGATAGTAATGTATGCACTGTAAACATTTAAACAATGCTAAATTATCGACTTCGAAACACCCCGAATTGCCTATGAAAAAAAGACAACACTATATCCAAACTGGGCATAACAAGCAATACCACTGAACTAATATTCCAGAGACCAGACCACACCCAAAATACGAAGTTCCAAATCCATGATCTGGCCGGCCAGCTCGGATTTTCAAGCAATGTGCTCGGGTCAAATTGGGTGGAACGGGTTCATATTTGGGGTATGTTCTAGTTGTCAGCTAAATAGTCTTCTGCATTTGCTTAAATTTTTTTTGAAGACTTTAAAAATCGACAGAGACTGGAATGTGCAGTGCACTGTTTCGGAGTTGTTTTGGTTTCAATACTTTAACATTGTCTAGACAAGCTAGCTTAGGGTTTAAAGGCTGTCTCTGATACCTTGTTGGGTTACGGCAGTGTCCGGCCATCAAACCGTGGCCAAATGCGGAACAAAATTTTTCTAAACTGGCGCTACCATTACACGATGCCTGGATCTACCCTAAACCCTAAACTTGCAAGCTAATAAAAGAGATAGGAATGGTTATACCGAGTTGATCTGTGTCCTTCGGTCTTCAAACATCATTCCCAAGCTCCTAGTAGCTCCTTGATTGAGTTTGGTTGCCGGTCTTTCTCCATTTACGATGATCCACCTGAGGGAAACGGCGCAAGCTTCAGCCTCACCTAGCGAGGCAATCGATGCTCCAAGGTTGCTAGCAATGGAGAGTGGAGGTGTAGGAACGTGTCACTATAATTTTCTCTCATCGCAATGCTCAAAAGAGCAACTCAAGAAGATGAAGGAGGTGAGGAAAATATGTAGCATGAGCAACTCAAGAAAGTGCCAAGTGTTTTCTCCAAGTGAGAAATGAGTGAGTGAAGAGAGCAAGTGAAGAATCAAGTGAGGAAAACAAATGAGCCAAGGAGCTCAAGAAGTGGCTACCTGTCCCTCTCTCATGCCAAAAAATATTTCATCTCAATTTCCAAATAAACAATTCCAATTCATACCTCTCTACATACCATGACCCATGCTCATGCCATCTCACTCCTCCACCTCATTTTTGAAACAAATGAATTTCCAAAAAAGGAAAATTATACAAATGAGGTGTCCATTTCTAGAAGCTATTCCGTATAAATATGGAATACAACCCGGTACATGTATCGAAATACATATACGCGTATTCGTACAAAAATATGAATAGCCAAGAGAGAAAATGAATAGTGAAAAATAATACTAGAATACATATATATAAATACATATATAAATTATTAAATCAAAACCTGATTTAATAATCCAGCTCAATCCTAAGCCGCTAGTATTATCAACCTTCCGATTAAAGTCTGTGAAGCATGTGCACATATTTAATCGGACACCTGTATGTACCAACATACGTCATATACACCATATCATCTGAACCATGAAAACCCTTTGTATGGGACTCTAAAGACTCGTCAATACGCTGGCAGTGGGTTTAACCACAAGCACGTCAGCGGCACTAGCTGTACGTAACGGCTACCCAGGTATTAAGCGAAAGGGAGGCCGACAAGAAAACTAATCCTGAACCCCTACTGAGCCTGACAGTGACAATATCTGTACAGTCTGGTCTGTTCTTCTAAGAGTATCGCATATCGATTCTAGGGGGTGGATAAAGTCAGGCCCCTAAAAACGCGACATTTAGTGTCAGCATGAAACCCATCACCACCTGAGAAACTATCGATCCTGGATCGGTAATTCTCATCCACCGTGGCCACGGATTTATGGTGATGGCCACCCGTGCATAACGCGACATCAACCCCCTATACCGGGAGAGACGAATCCCTGACGATCCGATCACTGCCTCCATGTGGCTCGAGACTGTACCCAACTAAAACCTGTTTGCACGACTCCTTTGAGCCGTGGTAGGGTAGAAATCAAAGAACAGTGGGAACTCACACGAGACAAATGACGATCTCAGGTCAACAGACTAATCTGTACACATGTCACCTGGGAACTGCTATTTGACAATAGGTATAATACCAACTAGCAGGTTCCCGGCGAGTCCGTCCGGTGTACTCATAACCTAATGAGCACCCGTATACTATCTTAGGTGAATAAACTAACACCAATGGCTTGTGAGACCTGGCCACCGCCCCTCGTCGGGGTCTCGATCAGTATACACTAGTCTACATTGGAGTATCGATACCCAGTCTCGATACTCCCACGACTAGGGACATTTAACGATGTGCTTATAGACCCCCAGCTCCCACGTATATGATTGCCATCATAATGCTGGTAGTCAGGCAAGAATCCTATGGGCTCTATCAACATGTACATGATGAAAAATACAAACCAGATAGCATACTATCATCTTGAGTAAGACTATTCTATCGGTATAGGTCCTCCCTCAATCATCATAATCACCTGGCTGCGATTACGATAATTGCCTCGAGGGCACTATAGCCAACACTTGTCCCTTTTGATAAATTTTCCTTCCAAGTTTACAATTTTTTTAGCTTAACAGATGACATCAGTGAGGAAACTGCTGCAAACAGGTTTGGGGGAGGTTTGTGCTTATTTATGCATTTTTTGCATTATACTATATATAAGCACAAAATTTTTTTGATAATGGAAGTTTGAAAGTGAAAAATTACATATGAAAGATAAGAATAGTTTGAGAAAAGTAAGAAAACTAGTTGTTTTCTTAAACGGAACTAGTAATAAGTAGTTATGAGCCGTTGTCCTAAGGGTTAGTAAAATGAAGGAAATTACTAATCTGAGAATAAAAATAAGTCTGAAAAATAGTCCTTATTCTTGAGTCTAAAATTTTGAACGTTGATACCCTATTATACGCACTTACACACATCTTGAAACTTAGGATAGTAGAGGATACCTTGAAATGCTCTTGTCTAAAAGTCTTAGTATGAAAAAATAAAGTATAAGTGGTGAAGAAAAAAATGAACACTGGTTTTGTAATTGCTTAAGGCAGCATAAAAAAAAATATAGCGAGAGTGCTTTATCACCTAGTGCCTTAAGACCAACTAGTTTGGAAGCCACTGCTAAGGCTTAGGTGTAGCAAAACGAGGATGTACTCCGAAATAAACAAGCACGTTTAGTAATCGGTCGGTTAGTAGCTCAAGAAATATTAATGGTCGCATGAAAGGTGTGTGAGAAATTTCATCGAAATTATTCATCGACTATAAAGTACTTTGGAAGATGGATAAGAGTATGATAGCTTGAATTGAATTCTCTAAGTGTAGGGATGTCTTTTACACACACGTAGGGGTATATGATCGATGTTTGGAAGAAAGATGGGGAGTAAGACTAAAGACGATGTTTTATTGAGGGATGTGATTTCTAACATCTTTTCACGACCATTAAGATAGGGCTCATGGCAACCGAAAAGCTAGTGTAGTTGGAAACTCTTATTTTCAAGTTCTTTCTTTCATAGTTCTTATCTTTGTACATAGCTTTCATCTTCTTTCTTTTATTATAGGATTTTGTGGTGTAATCCGCTGAAAACACTCAGAAGACAACACCCCTCCTACTAGGGACACCTAGAGGTTTAACGGCTTGTTGCACGTGTTCAGTGCAATTGTGTTGCCTACGAAAGTGTGCTACTTAAGGTTTTCTTTTTTTTTTCTTTTTTTTTCTCTCTCTTTAATAACTAGTTTGCTCGGGACGATCAAAGTTAAGTTTGGGGGTATTTGTTCAGTCGAAAATATCGCACATTTGATATAACATTTTCCTTACTTTTCTTAAATATTTAAAGGCGTTTGTTATAAATATGAAACATATGAGGGTTTATCTGTAAAATATCTATTGTCATATGTTTATATATTATAATTGACATTATGAAGGAAAATATATGCATATGATATTTATATAATATTTTAGTACTTTAAATATGCATATCATATCAAATATCCCTAATCAATATTCTTAAAATATAATATCATATAAAATGGTTAGGATAATATCTATAAAAAAACACCAAATATTATTAACACGTTGATTTGAGATATTGTGCAGATATTAGCTCAGGTCTGGAATCAAGGAGATCCGGGATAAATCAAGATGTCGGAATCGAATCTGCCAAAATATTGAAGCAAAATATGAGATCTAGCAACGGCAGAGACCCAGAGCATTATTTTCAAAATCGAGACATCTAGGGGATCTCCAAATATCAACACAAAATACAAGAAAAAATCCCAAACCCTAACTCCACCAAACTGCGGCGGAAGGGCGGCGAAATAGGGGTAAACGCGGTGGATCTGCGGCTCTTTAGTGGCCATACGATGTGAGATTTCAGGATCATGATTTTAATAGCATATCTTAACCTATGGAATCTAGGGTTTCTGGTTTTGGGACTATATAAAGAACCGAGAGCCTCTCTTGGAAAAGCATCAAACCGAAGAGATCACGAAGTCCAAGTCGACTCACGCATCCAGATTGATCAATCAACTGTTCATCTATCTCCTTCAAGATAGATCGAGAAGCAAACTAGGGTTTTGTATTCCACTTTCTAAAGGAACAAAAAGTGTAATTGATCAAGTTGATTAATGTAGGTAGTTTTTTTTGTTCTTATTGCATTTATTTTCTATATTTACATTATAATCTCTATCCGTTCTTCTTCTTCTATCTCCATCATGCGCGAGTAATTCTCCGCTTGATAGGGTTCATAGGATTATGGTAGAACAATGGATGAGAAAATATTTTAACTTCTTTTAAGTCTTATGAAGTTTATAAACTTTAGCAAAAGAATCGTTAACATCCTAATCGGGCGCGCTACCAATTTATTGATGCTCTTGACCACGATTAGAGATCAGATTAACAATTGTTTTGTTAAGGGCTAGACATGAATAGAGATCAATGAAGAGACAAGGGTTAATAGTGGGGAAACCCTATTTTCTTCCATGAACCCTAATCCTCAATCATCACTATCAATAAATAAAAGGATTCATCTTTATTAGTCATCCATGACTACTAAATCCTAACGAACCCTACAAGCCCTCTTCTTATATATTCTATATCCGTGTTTAACATAGATCTAGAAACTATTCTCCCTATTCTTCTCTTCTAATCAACTCGTCTAAAGCAAGATTAAAAGTTCTACGCATCCTTGTGGACGACCCGTACTCATCTCGGCTAGCTACACGCGATACCGTTATTGATTGCGGTTAACTACAAACACTTTTTAGAATCAATCAATATCGCAACATCAACTCCCAATACCGGTAGAGACGAAACCCCTCATATCGCTCATTGCCTCCATGTGACTCGAGACTTTACCCAAAATCCACCTGTTTGCACGACTCCTTTGAGCCGTGGTAGGGAGGAAATCAAAGCATAGTGGGAGCCACACAAGACTCTATAACGATCTCGGGTCTATAGATTAACTTGTACCAGTGTCACCAGAGAACTGTTATCTGATGATAGGTATAATACCAACTAGGAGTTCTCGGCGAGTCCTGTTCGATGTACCCATTCTCTAATGAGCACCCGTATACAATCTTTGATGTCAAACACCAATGGATATGGGATCATCCATCGCCCCCATACAGGGTCAAGAAACGTACACACTAGTCTACTCTGGTGTATCGATGCCCTGTCTCGATATACCCTCTACTAGAAACAATTGAAGGATGTGCTTGTGGACTACCCAGGTCCCAGTTGTATGATCCGCATCCTAGTCCTGGTAGTCAAGCCTACATCTTAAGGGCTTTATCAACATGTATATGAGAGACGGTATAATAATACCAGTGAACATGTTAAGATAAAGGAAACCAGATAGCATACTATCATGTCGAGCAAGAATGTAACGTTTTAAAAATGATTAAATAAATAATTAAATGAATAAAAGTGTTTAAGTGAATTTTAGGATTTTCGGTAAAGTAAAATGTATTTTTGGTAAAATCAAACCGCAATTGTTTTTCATTATAAATTCAAAAATACCTATTTAATTATGTAATTACTATTAAATAGTGTTTATTTAGCCACTTATAAATTTTTAGTTTAATTAAAAAAATTTCCTAAATTAATTATTTTAAATATTAACATAAGCTTTATTTTTACACTAAATTAGTGTAAATTACAAATTTAAATGGTTTTAATTTGTAAAAATGAACCATGGCACATTAGAAATTAGTGTGTATCATGCAAAATTTATTTGCAAATTTTTCCTATTTTCTAGAGCTTTCTTGAGTTGCTATAGTAAACAAATAAATAAATAATTAAATAAACCATGAAAAGAGCTTTAAGTGATATTTCTCCTCTTGAAACTTCTACACACTTTCACACTCACTTCTTTCTCTCCCTCACCTCACCAAGGCCGGCCACAAACCCCCCATGGCTGCCCCCCCCATTTCCACCTCATTTTTGTCCAAAATTCATCAAAAATACTTCAAAAATTCAATTAAAATTCCACAAAATCCTAATTTCTTCATACCCTTTATTCTCTACCCTTCTTTATATGGAATTTGGAGTGGGAAAGCATGTATTTTGGAGGCTCATTTCTTGTTGGGATTTCATATTTTGGGAGGTATAATTTCTTTCTTTTGATTTATTGTTTTAGATGTTCATTTAAGCTTAATTAGATTTAATGAATTAATTCTATATTTTTTTAAAAAAATGCAAGTTAGGGTTGTAAATTCAAGTTAGGGTTTTTAATAATTAATTAGGGTTATAATAGTTAGTTTAAAACTTTTAGAATTGGAAAATATTGCATGGTTGTTAAATTGTAAAATTTTCATTTAAAATTGTTTTAAATAAGGAAATTAGCTAACTAGATTTTTCTAAAATGGGTTTGTGGGTAATATAAAATTCCAATTAAAGTTTCTATCATTAGATTGTAGTTTTAGTGAGAGTATTAGCATGTAAATGGGAAGAAAAACTTAGTTTGATCACTAGATTACTTTGAGAATTGGAAAATACTAATAAAATTGCTAATTTTGTAAACTAGATTTTAGAAATTCCTATATAAATGAGATAAAAAATATAATCATGGTTTCATTAAATCATTATCATCATGAATTGTGGTTTAAGTCATTAATTTATGCAAAATCATGTTTTGTGGTGGAATTGTGGTATTTTGCTTGAAAAATGTTGAAAATTGTTGAAAGTTGCAAACTAGAAATTTCAAATAAATGCAAAATTGTGTAATAAAAATATAGTAATGGTTTGTATAGTCTAGCAATGCTATTTAATGAGATTTATGACCATTAGTTTCATTTAAATGTCAAGTTTTGATGAAAAACAGTATACTGGCATTTTCGGGTTTTACGAAATTGGACGGTTTGATGGATTTTAGGGTTTCGATGGATTTAATCGTGTTTTATGGTATAACTAATGTGTTTTAAAACTACAAGTTGTTTGATGATGTTATCTCAATCCATCGGAGTTCGTACGCCGATATCGAGCGGTATTTGGTTCTTTTGCATGGGCGGGACATAGGTTTTAACCTATGCTTGTTCCTTTAGATCGTTTGACTTTCGTATGTGATTCAGTTTACGATGCTATTTATATGTTTGCGTCTAGGTACCCCCCCACGTGGACTGCGGGCGATGAAGAGGATGATGGCGACACTGTCTTCGACAGACATGGACCAGGTGAGTAGATGTATATCTACTCGGGAAAGTCGGGTGGATGGCGTTTAGCACCCGCGCAACGTAGAATAGGAATAGTACTTATTGACATTAGGAAACCCGATGTGACCCTAGATTCTTACTGAGCAGGACCCTAGTAATGACCCTAGGCGGGACTAGACTGATTTAGGAAAACCATACCTGAGGATGAATACTTTGGGAAAGGTTCATAGGTTTCTGATAGAAACACACACGCACACACTAAAACTTGACATGGCGTATACGTATATGTGTGTATATATATATAACTAGGTATAGGTGTATTTATATACACCACACGTATATGGGATTCATTGATGTGATATGATATCTGAGGCATGATGAAACAGTATAACTGGGCTTGATGCTGTGATTCTTGACTATACAGTCGCATTAAAGTGTTAGCGGATCATTAGAGAATGAGATAACGAACATGAACATATAAATTATAAAGGGTGGTAGTGATATTGAGGTACATGGGGCGCTAAAATAGTACCTGGGCTGTAGCTTGTGACTGATCACGATATGATATATGTATGACTTGATTACGACGTCATATAGGTGTGACCTGATGTCGATATCGTATAGGTGTGACTTGATGACGATAAGATATCGGTATGATTTAATCACAATATTACACATATGACATGATATTTCTGTGGATAAACTAATGATGCTTATCATGATGGCAATGATATATGATTGATGTATGCGATCACAGTTTAGCACCTTGATCATGAGATGTGTTGATGATGACATTATACGAATGAGGAGACACCTAGGAGATACTTGACCGTACCCCGATATTGGGATGCCGTACGATGGATTTTACCGTACGAGGCTTAGATTTGATGATTGATCCGCACTCTTGATTCGAGGAAGCCGTACTACGTACGTGACGCTATTGAGGCAGGATCGCCGACTATTAGAGATATTGATTTAGACCTTAGGTAGACTCTAGTTTCTTACTGACTAGTCTATTAGGTTTAGTTTCTTAGGATGTTAGATGGACACTGGTTTAGGTTCGACTCACATAGTGGTAGTTGTACTCATATCCCGCAGAGGAGTGGATAATGCACACCTGTATTTACATTCATACTGTAATCATCATGGTGCATGTTCTTACATATGCTGCAATAATCAGTACAAACCATACCTGTTAGGACACCAGCACCATTACCGATGATGCGCATATTCCACGCACACTTATTTGCCGGCTCACACACATGATCATCGGTAATTGCTATGTCACGTACACTTTAGATCATATTATCTTTTATTGATAGAATCAGTTAACAACTAAACCGATATAATATTGTGATCACTCTCTGATGTTAGTATAAGACATGATCTTTATTACTTAGACATTCATGCATTCATATTTTCATGTTATCGCACAGTAGTATGGGCATATGCCGACACTTATCATATACTTACTCATGATTTTGAGATTTGGATTTCTATGAGATTTCTGGATTTTTGGGGAAAACCGCAAAAATATATAAAACTTCTCTCTCTCTCCTCTTTTTAAAATAAGATGCGGTTTTCTCGTGATGTATGTGTCGTCCACCATGAGTATTTCATGTTTTCTGTTGGATTTTGAGACCCGATTCGAGGAGTGGATGAACCGTCTCGGGTACATGGTGGGCCCGGTATGGTACCCCGGGGCAAGAAGATCGAGTTGTAGACGATGAGCCTGGCAGGGGAAGACTACCTACCGGTGATGTCTGGCGCGGCGGATATCCGGAGGATACCGACCGTTGTCGTGGGATTTGATGATATGGGCCGATCCGGACTGACGGAGCCCGACATATTGAGACTTGAGGTTACATGTGTTGTGTCGATGCTTGACACGGATTTCCATGGATTTCATTGTTGAGATTTCAGATGCTTATACACACTTTACTATGATAACAGCTAAAGAGTTCTTATACATATATATCTGGATTTCAGGATTTGTTACTTTACATTCATGGTGCATGCATTTCATTTCATATGACATAGTACCATATGAGGCACTGACACGACACGGGGTATTTGCACTTACACGTCGTATTACCCTGCTATTCTAGATGATTGAGATATAGTAGTGTATTATTATGACCTAGGATAGCGTCGTGCATTCGATTTCTTTTCGTAGATGTCTTCTACTCACGAGTTGGCAACTCACCCCCGTTGTGCCAAATTTTATTTCAGGTTCGATGTACAGGTTTCCGTGGTAGCTTGCTGGCACATCTATTCTTTCAGGGTGATTTTCACTGTAGGTTGGTTCACTTGTATCCGAACCACCATTGTACTTTTATTCATTCATTTGTATCTAGTAAGCTCCATCAACCATATTTGTATTACTTGATATGTTATTGGACCAGTTTTTTATTTCGACCTTAGAGTCGCGTATGTATTATTCTGATCTGGTGGTTTTGTTTTCTTTTGAGTTTTGAGCCTCGCCTATTGGCGTTGTATATTATTGTGCTTGTTGTGGTTGTTTCCGCCTGTTGGCGTTGATGCTAGCTCCCGTTTTGGGATGCTTTTTATTGTTTATTTATATTATACTTGTTGTACCGTTTGGGGCCAGTTTTTACAGAGGAGACTCTGCCGAGATTTTTCGTAAAATTTGCTGATGTTTTTATACTTGTTTTCTTTTTCTTCTTTTATGGTTTAGATTTCTGGGCTTCGGCTTACTTAGGTTATGTGGCACCTCTAGACGCTTCGTAATCTAAGTGCCGGTCACGTTCCGTACTTTCGGGTCGTGACAAAGAAAGTCCTCCATATACATGTTAAGATAAAGGAAACTAGATAGCATACTTCATCCAGACAGCCTCTATGGCAGCAGCATCGGTAGCGATGTATTCAGCCTTCATCGTCGAGTCAGCTACGGTATCTAGCTTGGAACTCTTCCAACAAACCGTCCCTCCACTGAGAGTAAAGACAAAACCCGAGACCGACTTACTGTCATCCTTATCACTCTGGAAGCTCGAATCGGTAAAGTACTCCACTTGGAGTTCACCGTTACCATACTCTAAGAACATCTCTTTAGTCCTTCTTATGTACTTAAGAATGTTCTTCACAGCTGTCCAGTATTTCTCCCCAGGATCTGTTTGATACCTACTCACTACACCTAGTGAGTAAGCTACATCCGGTCTGGATTGGGACAATCCCAACATCCGTTTAGATCTATCTCTACGGATCTATATCCCCATGATGTAGGAGGCATCAATTAGATCTTTCATGGAGAATTTGTGTGATAAGAAGAGCTTGACCGAGTGTAGCATAGGAACATCATTTCCTATCAAGAGCATGTCATCTATGTACACTACGAGGAAGACAACCATACTCTCTACAACATTCTTATATATACATGGTTCATCTACATTTTTTAAGTCAAACTCTTTGACAGCTTCATCAAAATAGATGTTCCATCTCCGCGATGCCTGCTTTAATCCATAGATGGATTTAAGCAGCTTGCACACGCTTCCGCTGCTCCCACTATCTACGAAGCCCTTTGGCTGTGTCATGTACACGCTCTCTTCTAAATCACCATTTAGAAAAGTGGTCTTGACGTGCAACTGCCAGATTTTGTAGTCATGGTATGCAGCAATAGCAAGTAGGATCCTGATAGACTTAAGCATAGCCACTGGAGAAAAATGTTTCATCATAGTCGACACCTGGTCGTTGACGAAAACCTTTTGCTACAAGTCTAGATTTGAAAGTCTCAACTTTTTCATCTACACTAAATATCTTCACAACATCCACTTGCTTCCGATGGGTTTTACCCCTTTAGGAGCAACTTTCAAAGTCCATACTTTGTTGGTGTACATAGATTCCATCTCAGATCGCATAGCATTCAGCCATTTCACAAAGTATCCGCTGATAATGGCCTGCTCGAAATTAGTTGGGTCATCGTCTTCCATGATGCAATCTCGCTCCCACCGTCTAAGAGAAAACTGTAGTATCTCTCAGGTGGATGAGGAACCCTACTAGATCAGCGGAGAGGCTGAGGTTCATTGGGGACTATTGAATCCTCCGGTTCCACCAAATTGTCAGTTATAGTTTGTGTAGCTGGAAATTCTTCCTGTTCTACTTCATTGCTACTAATTTCTTTCACAAGAAATTACTTTTCTAAAAAGGTGGCATGTCGAGAAATAAACACTTTTTGTTCCTCGATGTGGTAGAAGATATACCCTCGCTAATATTTAGGATATCCTACAAACTAGCACAGAACTGGACTTGCCTTGAGCTTATCCAGATTTTGCTTTTTATCATAGACCGGACAACCCATATCTTAACTCGTTTAAGAGATGGTATCTTCCCATTCCATATCTGATACGGAGTGGTAGGCAACGGATTTGGTCGGAACTATATTCAACAGGAATGCAGCTATCTCAAGTGCATAACCCCAAATGGAAATAGGGAACTCGGCATTACTCATCATAAAGCGCACTATATCTAATAGAGTGTGATTCTTTTGCTTCGAAATTCCTTTGTGCTGTAGTGTATATGGAGGAGTAAGCTGAGAGAGAATCCCATTCTCTTTTAAGTAGTCTCTGAATTCTGTGCTCAAGTATTCTTCTCCCCGATCATATCGAAGGATTTTAATACTTTTACCCGTCTGGTTCTCAATTTCGTACTTATATTCCTTGAATTTCTCAAAAGATTCAGATTTGTGTTTCAACAGGAACACATTTCCGTATCTTGAGAGATCATCGGTGAATGTAATAAAGTATGAGGAACCATTCCTAGCATGTGTAGACATAGGACCGCATACATCACTATGTATCTGTCCCAAGTATTCAGTAGCTCTTTCTCCGTGTCCAGTAAATGGGGTTTTTGGTCATCTTGCCTTTGAGACATGACTGGCAATTTTCATAAGATGTAAATTCGAACGGATTCAAATATGCATCCTTATGCAACTCAGCCAGTCTTGTCGCATTGATATGACCTAATCTACAATGTCACAAGAAGTCTTCGTTCATTTCTGAACTGTTCCTCTTGTGTGTGTTCTGTATACATAGAACTGTAATTTGATTCAGAACGTTTTTACCATTATATAACGTACCATACCCAATCAACACTTGATTTAGGAAAACATTCATAATATTTTTGGTACGAAATAACAGTTGCTCAGAATCATTGTATTACCAGTTGGTAACACTAGGTGATATGCGCCAACTGATTTGGCTGCAACAATTGCACCATCCCAACTTCTAGAGACATATCACCCTTTCCCAGTTCTCTGCCTTTATTTATCCTATGTAACAAATTACATACATGGGATCCTGATCCGGTATCCAATACCCAGGATGTAGAGAAAACTGATAAACAGTTCTCGGTAACGAACACACCCGAAGAAGATGCATCAGTATGCTCCTTCTTCGTTTGGGTGGCGTGGGAATTCATATATTGCCTTATTCCTTGCTCATACTTATAACAATTATAAGAAAAAGCGGAACCTAGCTTAGTATAATAAGTGGGTTCGGTCAATACATCCATATTATTATCTTGATTAAGGCATGTCATTGGTCGCTACCAGGAAAGAGAGAGAAGGATAATCACTTTGCGTGCGCTCTTTGCACGATTAGATTGGTTATTATTTTATCTAATAAGGATGGCTCCCACTGTTTTTAACAAATCTTCCTTCAAATCTTAAAATGTAAGATTAGCCGGGATTAATTACACCCAACAAGTTCGCCAATCGTTCGGCCAGACATGTATTGGTACTCCAAGGGAGTCTCCCTATGCTTTCGCATGGAACTAATTAAATAACCCCATTTCCTCAGGGGCATTGTAAGTCGATGTCGCGCACCCCATGTGTTCGCGGGGAGGAGGAAATTGCAAAAAAAATGATTTTTATGGGCTTCGCAACATCGGCTAGAACCAAGGATCGATCATATACCCTAGCTAGCATACAACTCGAGGTTTAACTACTTGGATGAATGTTATACCTTATAGTATCGTGTCCTTCAGGTCTTCTTGCTGTCCTCCTCGTCACCGTAGGTTCCGAGGATTGGAACGGATCAAAGCTTCCTCGTCGGCTTCCTCGAGTCAAAGACGATCCACCCGAGAGTCTATAGTCCGAGCTCCAACCTCAAATCCGAGGTAACTAGGGCAACTAGCTTGCTAAACTAGATGGCCTAGGTGATATAGAGAATGAAGATGAGTTAGTTTGTCTCTTAGAACCCTTGGTTTCTCAACTCATGAGACTTTAGGGTTGAGAGGAAGAAGAAGGAGATGGCTTGAGGAAAGAGAAAATGTTTTTCATAATGATAATTTAGATGGCTACCATGATATGACTACAAGCATGGCAAGAAAAATATCTCATCCAAAATATCTAGTGCCACAAAATATCTCACAAAAATATCTAAGTCAAATAGTCAAACCAAGTCAAATAGTCAAACCAAGTAGCCATGGCACAATTATCATTTATAAAAATAACAAATAATTTCCTCCACCTTATAATTGTTTTAATCAAGTCAATGGTCAAAACCCTAATGAGGTGTCTCCTTCTAAAAACAATCTTGAGTAAATACAAGAATGCCCCTCTCATCCGTATATACATACCCGTGTCCATGTTTCGAGAAACACGAATACTATGAGACTAAACTGATCCATTAATATAATACTAGGATTCGGCTTAAACCAAAGCCCACTAGTATTATCCGCCCGAACATTACACGTGCACAAGTGCACGTACGTGATCGAAGCCCTGCCATAAAACCATACGGCCTCTACATCTTTCGCCCGATGCAGGGAAACTCTCTGTGTGGGACTTTAAAGACTCGACAATATGCTGGCAGTGGGTTTAACCACAAGCCGCAAGCTGTACTAGCTGCACGTAACAGCTACCCAGGTATCTGTCGATAAGAAGGTCGATGAGCAAACACATCTGAACTCCTACTGAGCCTGCATGTGTCAATCTCCGTACAGTCCGGTCTGTTTGTCTGAGAGTATCGCATATCGGGCCTAGGAGGACGGTAATCGTCAGGCCCCTAATAGTGCAATAAGTCATGCTAGAGTATAGCCCAAAACACCCTAAGAAACTACTGGAATACCTACCAGTAAATCTCGCTTGCCCTGGCCAAGGACTTTGTGTAATGGCTCTCCAAACACAGCGTAATATCAACCCCCAATACCGGGAGAGACGAATCGAATCTAACCGCCACTGCCTCCAAGTGCTTCGGGACTGCACCCATCTACTACCTGTTTTCACGTCTCCTTTGAGCTGTGGTAGGGTAGTAATCAAAGTAAAGTCGGAACACACTCGAGGAGAAGTAGTAGTATCAAGTCGACGGACTAAGCTGTACTCATGTCACCTGGGAACTGCTACCCAACGATAGGTATAATACCCACCTGCAGTCCCCGACGAGTCCTGTCCAGTGTACTCATAACCTAATAAGCACCTACATACTATCTCCAGTATGACGTACTAATGGCTGTGGGACAAACCATCTCCCCTGCTGGGATGAGAAGCGTATACACTAGTCTACTCTGGAGTATCGATGCCCTGTCTCGATAATCCTACGACTAGGGACCTGTAGAAGGATGTGCTTGTAGACTACCCAGCCCCCACTAGTGTGACTGCCATCATAACGCTGGTAATCAATCAAAGATCCTAAGGGCTCTACCAATATGTATAAGCGATATGCTAAAATAAACACATGCACATATTGAGGGAGAAACAAACTAAGTAGCATACTACCATTTTGAGCATGACTGTCAATACAACTGTAAATAACCCAAGCTTCATTAAGTAATATAAAAACCAGTATGATACAATAATGGCCTCTAGGGCATATATCACTAACAATCTTCCACTTGCACTAGGGCCATGTATTGGCATATCGCAGACCTATCATCTCGATTAGCCTCTCGAACTGTGTCTGAGGGATGGCCTTCGTGAGTGGATCTGGAGTGTTTTTCTCCATATCTACTCTCCTCACCTCGATCTCCCAGCGATCAACGATCTCCCTGATCAGGTGGTAATATCTCAAAATGTGTCTGGACTTTTGATGGGACCTGGGTTCCTTCGCTAAGGCTACAGCGCCGTTGTTGTCACAATACAGAGGTAATGGATCTATAATAGATGGAACCACCTGAAGTTCTTGTAGGAACTTCCTCATCCAGACCGCTTCCTTCGCGGCGTCACAAGCAGCTATATACTCCGCTTCCATCGTCGAGTCAGCAATGGTGTCCTACTTGGAGCTTTTCCAACAGACCGTCCCTCCCTTGAGGGTAAAGACATAAGTCGATATGGACTTGGAGTCATCCTTGTCACTCTGGAAGCTGGAGTCAGCAAAGGCCTCGATCTGGAGGTCTTTTCCACCATACACCAAGAACATCTCGTCCTTCTCAGGTACTTGAGAATATTCTTTACTGCTATCCAGTGCTTCTTCCCAGGGTTTGACTGATACCGGCTTACCACGCTTAGTGTGTAAGCAACATCTGGTCTGATACACAACATCGCATACATTATAGAGCCTACCGCTGAAGCGTAGCGTATAGATGTGATGCGAGCCCTTTCTAAATCAGTCTTGGGAGACATCTCTTTGGAGAGGGTGATTCCGTGACAAGCCGGTAGATTACCGCGCCTTGAATCTTCCATACTTTATCTTTTCAGTATGGTGTCGATGTACTTGGACTGCAAAAGTCCCAACATCCTCTTAGATCTATCACGATAGATCTGGATCCTTAGAATGTAGGAGGCATCACCCAGGTCTTTCATGGAGAACCTCTGTGACAAGAATCCTTTAACTGATTGTAGCATAGGAATGTCATTTCCTATCAAGAGAATGTCATCCATGTACAAGATGAGAAATACCACAGTTCTCCCTACAATCTTACTATATATGCATGGTTCATATGGATTTTTGATAAAGTCAAATTCTTTGACAGTCTCATCAAAACAGATGTTCCAACTCCGCGATACCTGCTTTAGTCCTTAGATGGACTTAAGAAACTTGCACACTTTCCCGCTGCTCCCACTCTAAATGAAATGTAGGGTTACTTAGCACAAGAGCAAGGTTTCGGGGGGCATCGTTCATGCCATTTTACAAAATTTTGCCATGCTAGTTAACCCTTATCCTAGAATCTTAACTAAAGATTTAGACAATACGATATGTAAAAAACTTTACCACTAAGTGATTGCGGAATACAACCTTTGTAGACCGGTCCTTCACTTCAAATGCTACAAATAGTGGTCCCTTCGCTGCGATCAAAGAACTCCCAGACTTTTGAGAGGCTCCATAAGGCGAAAAATGCAAACTTGCTCGAAGTCTTCAACCGAAGATGATCTACTTCGAGGAGACACAAACTCAAGCTATCCCTTCACTAATATGGAACTAGTTAAGCTAACACCCTAAACTATATGGCTAGTATAGAAGAGGATGATGAAGTAGGAATTTTGCTCACTTTAGAATTCTTTTTCCCACTATTTTTTCTCACTTACACAAAAGCTATAGAGCTCTTGAGCTTGAAGAAGAAGATGAAGAGATATAATGTTGTGAGAGTGAATGGCAATCATGGGTGAGAAAATATCTCATATAACCATTGTAGAGAATAAACCATAGTTGTAAATAATGGTTAGGTTAATAAATATCTAAGGAAAAACAAAATGGGTGGACTAAGTCAATGGTCATCCAAAGCTTCTCCAAGCTTCTAACCATGACAAAATCCACTTATTTTTGAATTTCTTAAATAAATAAAAACCTTAATATTATCTCATATATGGTGTAAGTCTCATACACCCATGTTGCATATATAATCAAGCATGGCACATTAATATATATCACATATATATTAAGTGTCCAATAGTGATTAAAAGAAATACACAAGTGAGCTAATATTAGTTAATGTAAATTAGTATATCAAATATACAATTATACATTAAATTATCAAATCAACACTTGATTTAATAATTCGGCTATATCCCATATAACCGACTAATATAAAATGTATCATTTCATCGAATCAACACTTGATCCGATGACCCGGATATATCACATATAACCGGCCGATATCACATATCGTAAGAATAGAATACGGTATCACATACTCGTATTAATCTCGGTCCCGCACATATCACATATGTGCTCCTACTCCGTTTCGCCTAAGCCAGGAAACCTCTGTGTAGGAATCTAAAAACTCGTCAATACTCCGGCAGTAGGTGATGATCATATCATCCACCCACAAGCCGTCAGCGGTCAGCTAAACGTAAAGGCTACCCGGGTATTGAGCGATCAGAAGATCAACAAGCAAGCCCGATCTAACTCCTGTAAAGTCTGTCAGTAACACTACCGTACAGTCCGGTCTCTTCGTCTGATATGTCGCATATCAAGTCTAGGGGTGGTAAACGTCAGACCCCTGTAACCGATAAGTCGTGCCGATGTGTGGCACATAACGGGACGAGAAACTACTGATAACACTTACCAGTAGATCTCCATATCAGCCCTGGTCAGGGGGTTATAGCCAATCGAGCACAGCGCAACATCAACCCCCAATACCGGGAGAGTCGAAACCCCTCCTATCACTCATTGCCTCCATGTGATTCGGGACTGTACCCAAAAGCCACCGTTTTGCACGTTCGCTTGAACGTGGTAAGGTGGAAATCAAAGCACAGTGAGAATCACACAAGACTCTATGACGATCTCGGGTCTACAGACTAACCTGTACCAGTGTCATCAGAGAACTGCTATCTGACGATAGGTATAATACCAACTAAGAGTTCTCGACGAGTCCGTTCAGTGTACCCAGTCTCCACTGAGCACTCATATATCATCTCTGATGTCAAACACCAATGGATGTGGGATCATCCATCGTCTATCATATGGGTCAAGATGCGTATACCCTAGTCTACTCTGGAATATCGATGCCCTGTCTCGATACACCCTCGACTAGGAACAATTATAGGATGTACTCGTGGACTACCCTTCACCCCACTAGTATGATCTCCATCATAGTCCTGGTAGTCAAGTACACATCCTAAGAGCTTTATCAACATGTGAGAGCAAGACAGTATCACAATAAAAGTCAACATGTTAAGACAAAGAGTAACCAGATAGCATACTATCATGTCGAGCAAGAAAGTCCTTTCTCTATATGTCCAAGCATCCACTATAATATACATCATATGTACAACAATGGCCTCAAGGGCATATACATAACTAACAATCTCCCACTTGCACTAAGGCCAGTTGTTGTAGTATCTCATACCCAACATCCTGAAGAGTCTCTCAATTTGTATATAGGGTATGGCCTTCATGAGTGGATCCGCCGTGTTGTCCTTCGTGTCAACTCTCCTGACCTCGATCTCTCGGCGATCAACTATCTCCCGGATCAGGTGATACCGCTTCAGAATATGCCTGTATCGTTGATGGGACCTGGGTTCCTTGGCCAAAGACACTGCTCCATTGTTATCACAATACAAAGGTATTGGATGCTCAATGGACAGAACCACACCAAGTTCAGTTATGAACTTCTTCATCCAGACAGCCTCTTTGGCAGCATCGTTGGCAGTGATGTATTCAGCCTCCATCGTCTAGTCTGCCACGGTTTCCTGTTTGGAACTTTTCCAACAAACCGCCCCTCCATTGAGGGTAAAGACAAATCCCGAGTGTGACTTAGATTCGTCCTTATCACTCTGGAAGCTCGAATCGGTAAAGGACTCTACTTGGTGTTGACCATTACCATACACCAAGAACATCTCTTAGTCCTTCTTAAGTACTTGAGAATATTCTTCACAGCTGTCCAATGACTTTCTCCTGGATCTCCTTGATACCTACTCATTATGCTTAGTGAGTATGATATATCGGGTCTGGTACATAGCATCACGTACATGATAGAGCCTACTGCCGAAGCATAGGGTATCCCTTGCATGCGAGCTCTCTCCAAATCAGTCTTGGGAGACATCTCTTTGGAGAGAGTGAGTCCAGAGATCGTGGGTAAATTCCCATGCTTGGATTCTTCCATACTAAACCTCTTTAGTACGGTGTCAATGTACCTGAATTGGGACAATCCCAGTATCCGTTTAGATCTATCTCTATAGATCTTAATCCCCAAGATGTATGAGGCATCACCTAGATCTTTATTGATAATCTTTGTGATCAGAAGAGCTTGACCAAGTGCAGCATAAGATCATCATTTCCTATCAAGAGTATGTCATCCACGTATAATACGAGGAAGACAACCTTACTCTCTACCACCTTCTTGTATATACAAGGTTCATCTACATTTTTGATGAAGTCAAACTCTTTGACTACCACATCAAAACAGATGTTCCAACTCTGCGATGCCTGCTTTAATCCGTAGACCGATTTAAGCAGCTTGCACACCTTTCCACTGCTCCCACTGTCTACGAAGCCCTCTGGCTGAGTCATGTACACGCTCTCTTCTAAATCACTATTTAGAAAGGCGGTCTTAACATCCATTTACCAGATTTCGTAGTCATGGTATGAAGCAATGGCAAGTAGGATCCGGATGGAATTAAGCATAGCCACTAGAGAAACGGTTTCATCATAATCCACACCTGGTCGTTGACAAAAACCTTTTGCAACAAGTCTATCTTTGAAAGTCTCAACTTTTCTATCTACACCAAGTTTCTTCTTAAAGATCCATTTGCTTCCAATGGGTTTTACCCCTTCAGGAGAAACTTCCAAAGTCCATACTTTGTTAGTGTACACGGATTCCATCTCAGTTCGCATTGCATCCAGCCATTTCACAGAGTCCCCACTCGGGATGGCCTGCTCGAAGCTAGTTGGGTCATCATCTTCCATGATGCAATCCTCGCTCCCACCATCAATGAGAAAACCGTAGTATCTCTCAGGTGGATGAGGAACCCTACTAGATCGGCGGAGCGGCTGAGTTTCGTTGGGAACTACTGAATCCTCTGGTTCCACCAAATCTTCTGTTGCAGTTTGTATAGCTGGAACTTCTTCCAGTTCTACCTCCTTGCCACTAATTTCTTTTATAAGAAAACCCCTTTCTAAAAAGGTGGCATGTCGAGAAACAAACACTTTTTGTTCCTCGGAATGGTAGAAGATACACCCTCGCGAATGTTTGGGATATCCAATAAACTTGCACAGAACTGACCTTGCCTCGAGTTTGTCCGGATTTTGTGTTTTCACATATGCCGGACAACCCCATATCTTAACATAATTAAGATATGGTCTCTTTCCTTTCCATATCCCATATCGAGTGGTTGGCACAGATTTGGAGGGAACCATATTCAATAGGACTGCAGCTGTCTCCAGTGCATATCCCCAAAAGGAAATATGTAACTCAGCGGTGCTGATCATAGAGCTCACCATATCTAATAGGGCGCGATTCCTCCGTTCCGATACACCGTTGTGCTATGGTGTATACAGAGGAGTAAGCTGAGAGAGAATCCCATTCTCTTTTAGATAGTCCCGGAACTCATTGCTCAAGTATTCTCCTCCTCGATCAGATCGAAAGATTTTAATACTTTTTCTCATTTGGTTCTCTACTTCGTGCTTATATTCTTTGAATTTCTCAAAAGCTTCAGAGTTGTGTTTCAACAGGAACACATGTTCGTATCTTGAGAGATCGTTGTGAATGTAATGAAGTACGAGGAACCATTCCTGGCATGTGTAGACATGGGACCACATACATCACTATGTACCAGTCCAAAGAGTTCTGTAACTCTTTCTCCGTGTCCACTAAACGGAGTTTTGGTCATCTTGCCTTTGAGACATGACTGGCAAGTGTCATAAGATGAAAATTCGAACGGATTCAAATATCCATCCTTATGTAACTTAGCGAGTCGTGTCGCATTGATATGACCTAGTCTATAATGCCACAAGAAGGATTCGTTCGTTTCTGAACACTTCCTCTTGTGTGTGTTTTGTATATTAAGAACTGTAGTTTGATTTAGAATGTATATGCCATTATTTAACGAGTCTGATCCAATCAACTTTTGATTCAGGAAGATGTTCATATGATCATCCTGTACTACAAAATTATATCCTTCTTTAATTAATAAAGAAACTGATATAAGATTGCATATCAGGGTCGGTATGTAATAGCATTCTTTCAGAATCAATGTATTACCATTTGGTAATACGAAGTGATATTCGCCAACTGCTTTGGCTGCAACATTTGCACCATTCGCTACTCTTACGGAATGATCACCCATTCCCAGTTCTTTACCTTTCCTTAACCCATGTAACATATTGCATATGTTGGATCCTGATCCGGTATCTAATGCCCAGGACGTAGAGTGAACTGAGAAACAATTCTCGGTAACTAACATACCTGAAGAAGATGCATCAATATGCTTATTCTTCGTTTGGGCTGCATGAGAATCCAGATATTCCCCTATTTCCTGCTCAGTCTTATAACAATTATCAGAAAAAACGGAACCAACGTTTCCCTGCTCAGTATAACAAGCGGGTTCGGTTAATACATCCATATTATTATCGTGATTAAGGCCTGACATGGTCGCTATCTAGAGAGAGAGAGAAGAAAACAGTTTAGCGTATGCTCTTGCAAGATTAGATTGATTTATTATCTTATCTAATCAGGATGGCTCCCACTGTTTTTATCAAATCTTCCTTCAAACCCTAAAAGTTCGCCAATCTTTCAGCCAGGCTAGTGTTGGTACTTTGAGGGAGGTTCCCCGTGCTTTCGCACGGACCTAATTAAAATAAATCTCATTTTGCCAGAGGCATAACCCCGTTAACACCCTTCTAGACACCTACTTGATCGGCTAATTGTCATGTGTAAAACTCTCCTAGGAGTAACTCTTACTCGCAGTGGGTATCGGGATCCAACTATCTCATAGAAGGTATGCAATCTCATTGCAAATTTCAACACTTGAAATTCCCGATAATACTTTTGCCCCTAGCGTCCTATGACCTTGACGCCGGCCAAACAACCCATAGTCCGCTAGTCAAGTTCAACCCGTACATTTCTTGATTGAATTAAACCCACCCGTACGACCCTTGACGCAGGCCAAACTACGTCATACGAATACCCTAATCCAATCGCATTTCATGCTGCAGATAAGTACTAATCAGCTACCGTACACTACGCCTTGACGCAGGCCAAATTACCGTAGCACGAATACTAAAATAGCACTTATTTGAAATGTCGGAGGGCTACGCAGGTTTTTAAGAAAACCATGAGCGTAATGAACTTGATATCGTTGTAGAAACAAGTGATTTTTGAAAAAGGAGTGTTTTTGAGGATTTCACTAGTTTCTCTAAAGAGGTCACTACCGGTGAAGGGATCTTGGCTCTTTCCTTATCGAATAAGGTGCAGGATATTTCACAAAAACCACTATGCAAAGAAAAAAACTATAGAAGTAATCAAAAACTAAACCGAGTGAGTTGTAGCATCTGCTAATTTCGCTAAAGAGGTCACTCCCAGTGAAGGGATCTCGGCTCTTTCCTTATCGAATAAGGTGCTGGATATTCTATAAGGAATACCGCTATGCAAAGCAAAAACTAGAGCTACCCTTTTTGAAAATTTGATTCTACAATATCTTTTATGTTTTTTTCTTTCATTAATCTCATTAATGAAGTCCCATCATTTATACTTCCTAAGCATCACAGAAGAAACGAAAATACAACGTACGCTTATTCCATTCGCATTTGCCATAGTGTCCCGTTATGCACCGTTAGGTTACTTAACTAACGGCATAGAGGGGCGGGACTAGCACGGATGCAAAACATAAGCAAAGTTTATTATATATCATATATATAATAATAAAGTATTCATCTCAGCATATATAGTGGTCACATTACAGAATATCAACAACAGAAGATAATATATGAAATATTGGATATTCTAGGGGGTCCGTATTTTGTATTTAGCCAACAATAGAAAATATGGATTCCACGGTCGCGATGAATAGCCAAACCCACATCCCTAGACCCCTACGAGAGCGGCAAGCAACCCTACCAATTCTAGAGTTAGGAGACCCGGACTCGACTCCTCGAGATGGTCTCCCACTGGACTCTAGAACCCGGTTACTTGTGCTCCCCTCCTTAGGTCTATCCTAATGCAGACAAGTAAATAATATACAACAATGGTGACATCATCCTCAACCCGGAAGTGCCCCAATAAAAAAATATTACATACAATGAATTTTACATGAATGAAAATAAAAACTCTCATCTCATATAAAACCCCCTGGCTATTCAGAACACGACGATCCATTCTAACATATCACAGCAACACATAACATAACATGTCATCAACGTAAGTAAATATGTGTATCACAATTGTCGTTGACATATAGTAACGAACCGGCGATATACCACATATTACACTTACGGTCGTAGAAAAGAAAATGTCAAACTACAACATTTGGAATCCATAATCACCTTAGACATCATAAACCCGAAATATCACATACTTCGGATTGCATGCCTAACTATATGAATTCCACATATTGTATCACATTCCACAAAGAGTTAGACGATGTTAAACATTCCGATCGAATCAACAAACACCCAAAATTTCCTAAAAAGCTCAACACTTGAGCGTAGTTTAAAAGTATCCATCACATGCCACAGTACCTATGGACCAACCGTAGAAGGGTCAACCCTTGTCTCACCTATGGCACCGCGGAACTACTGCAAACCATAAGGTTTAGCGGCGGTTCTTACAATCACAGAATCGAGTTAGGGTTTCGTTCTTCTAGAGGGTCCATCGAATCACTTGCAAAAAATCCAACTCTTGAAAAAATTTCCAGCGAGGGTTAAAGTGGGTATTTGATACCCGTTCGAACTTTTTAACACCATCTAAATAACCCGAAATACTGTTAGAATTACGACTACGAAACACTCCGAATTGCCTTTGCAGAAAGTTAACATCATATGAAAATTTAGCAAAAACTAGCAACACCTGAAACACCAAAAGCCAGAGACTGGAACAACAAAAAATTTTGAAGCCAAAACTCCACTCCAGAACCGGACAGCTCGGAAAAAAACTGCCTGTGGCCGGACAAAATCCGAAGAAATTGCTTCAAAATTGTTTGGTGTTCATGTTATATCTGTTAGTTGTATGTATGCCCTAGAGGCCAGTATTGTACAGATGATGTATATTATATTGGATGCTTGGACATATATAGAGATGACTTTCTTGCTCGATATGATAGTATGCTATATGGTTACTCTTTATCTTAACATGTACACTAGTCTCTTTATACTGTCTTATAGTTACATGTTGGTAAAGCCCTTAGGATGTGTACTTGACTACCTGGACTATGATGCAGATCATACTAGTAGGGACGTGGTAGTCCATAAGTACATCTTTCAAGGTCCCTAGTCGTGGGTGTATCGAGACGGGGCATCGATATACCAGAGTAGACTACCGTATAAGCTTCTCGACCCATAAGATGGGCGATGGATGATCCCATATCCATTGGTGTTTGACATCAGAGATGGTATACGGGTGCTCAGTGGAGACTGGGTACACTGGACGGACTCGCCGAGAACTCCCAGATGGTATTATACCTCACGTCAGATGGCAGTTCTCTGGTGACACTTGTGCAGGTTAGTCTGTAGACCCGAGATCGTCATAGAGTCTTGTGTGATTCCCACTGTGGTTTGATCTCCACCTTACCACGTCCATGAGGGCGTGCAAAACGGTGGTCTTTTGGTACAGTCCCGAGTCATATGGAGGCAATGAGCGATAGGAGGGGTTTCGTCTCTCCCGGTATTGGGGGTAGATGTTGCGCTGTGCTCGATTGGCCGTAACAGGGAAGTCCCTGGCCAGGGCTGATCAGAGATTTGCTGGTAAGTGTTACCAGTAGTTTCTCGACCCGTTACGAGCCTCACATCGGCACGACTTATCGGGTTATTGGGGTCTGACGTTTACCACCCCTAGACTTGATATGCGACGTATCAGGCGAAGAGACCGGACTGTACGGTAAGTGTTACTGGTCGGATTCGCAGGAGTGTGAGCGGGCTAGCTCGTCGAACTTCTGATCGCTCAATACCCGGGTGGCCGTTACGTTTAGCAGACCGCTTGCGGCTTGTGGGTGTTTGATATGATCATCATCTGCTACCGGCGTATTGACGAGTCTTTAGAGTCCTACACAGAGGTTTCCTGGTTCAAGCGAAACGAAATAGGAGCACATATGAGATATGTGCAGGACCGAGAATAATGCGTGTATGTGATACCGCATTTCATTCTCGCGATAAATGTTTCGATTGGTTATATTTGATATGACCTAGTTATCGAATCATTGATTCGATAAATCGATACATTGAATACTAGTCGGTTATGTGCGACATGACCGGATCATTGAATCAAATGTTGATTTAATGATTTAATGTATAATTATATATTTGATATATTACTTTGTATTAACTAGTATTGGTTCACTTTAAACGGATTTTTCTCACTTGGATTGCACATTGTATATGTGATATACTTTTGTGCACTTTTTGTATCATGTTTGATGATACTTGATCATATGGTTAAGTGAATAGAATTAAACCATGGTTATTATGATAATTAGGGTTTTGCATATTTAGTTATTCATTTATTTGTTTATTCATTTATTTGGATAAGTTTAAGATAAGAATGGTGGCTTTATTTGTTTTATGTTGAAGCTTCATGAAGCTTTGACTTTGCTAACCATTCTTGTCTTCATGCTTAACCCTAACCCATCCAAATGACCATGGTTAATTCTCTACACTTAACCCTAGTTTAAGTTATGATAAGTATTTGATTTTCTATTTCTTTTAAAAAAAACTTATCATAACCATCTTCTTCTTCTTCTTCTTCAAGCTTGCTACATCAATGGCAACTTGAGATTTAGTGAGAGAAATCCAAATCTAAAGTGAACCCACCTCCTATTTCTTCACCCTCTACCTCTTGCCAAGTTGTTTTGGGTGTTTACTTCACAAGTTTCACAAGTTTGTGAAGTCGGAGCTTGAACTTGCGATGCCTCGAGGTAGATCGTCTTTGACACAAAGCCGACGACCTAGCTTGCGCGTTTCTCCGATGAAGCCAAAGTTCGTTTTTGGGAATCGAGATGGACAGCGAGAGGATGCCTTCGTGGAGCCAAGGAAGAGGATTACCGGATCTACAAAGGTTGTAGCATCTAACCTATAGTTATTTTGTTAACTAGTTTTATATTTCGCCTAGACATCTAGCAACGATCCGTTAACTAGGGTTTCTCGGCACCATAATTTTTAAATTTGGCATGTTCGATGCCTTGTGAGACCTTTATAGGGTGCCTAGGAACCTTTCAGTGGTATCAGAGCCTAGCTAGAGCCTTAGGCGAAGTCCAGACTGAATTTGAAACTCGAACGAACCCGAAACCCACACCCGAGAATGCTCTCTGGACATTTTTGAAATATCTGGATTTTTGTGAATTAAAAATTGCTAAAAAATTCAGCATAGAAAAATAAGAATTACGGTGCAAAAATTTTCTGGTGAACAGTGATTAGTGCGGCGGAACCGCGGCGGAAGCCTAGCTTCTGCGGCGGTTCCGCGGCTCTCTGGTGACGTCAGCCCTATTTCTCTGCACAGTAATTCCTGATAAATTCTTCTGAGTTTTCTGGGAATTTTTTAAAATTTATTCAAGAGTTGAATTTTCTGGGGTGTATTGGGAGGTCGTCGGTTCGATCGAATTATCAAGTTTCGTCTTTGTGGCTTTCCGGATATTTTACAATATGTTAAAAAGTTCGACCGGATATAAATACCCAATTTTTCCCCTGTCGGGAAATTTCCAAGTGTTGGATTTTTCCGTAGTTTAACGACGTTCTAAGTAGTGCAAGTAACGCGATGGACCCTCTAGAAGACAACAAACCTTAACTCGATTATGTGACCGTCTTGAACTGCCCTTTGAACCTTCGGGTTTGGGGAAGTACGGCGTGCCACATGTGAGGCGTTGGCTTGACCCTTCTACGGCTGGACCGTCGGTACTGAGGCACGAACTAAATGTTGTTAGACTTATTTCATCTGTTGGACTGTATCGGGAAAACTTGGGTATTCGACTGTTCAATCGGAAAGTTTAATATTATCTGTTTATCTGGAATGTGATACAATAATTGGAATTCACAAACAGTTATGAGATAACTGCATGAATGTTATAAATCTAGCACTTTAGTCCTATATGATATTGAAAAGAGTTTTCGACAATGAGACTAAAATGCGGGGTTTGTAACTGGTAGGCATGTGATGTCTAAAGTGGTTGCGGATTCCAACTGTTGTAGTTTTACACTTTCTTTTCTGTGACCGTAAGTGTAGTATGTTCATATCGCCGGTTTCGTTGCTATACGTCAGCGACAATTGGGGTATGCATACTTACTTACGTTGATGACATGTGATGTTATGTGTTGCTGGATATGTTATATTGGATCGTCGTATTCGAATAGCCGGGGGGTTTTTATGTGAGATGAGTGTTTTTCATTTTCATTCATGTAAAAACTTGTATGTAATATTCTTTTATTTGGGGCACTTCCAGGTAGCGGAAGTTGTCACCTTTTGTATATTATTTACTTTTCCGCATTAGGATAGACCCAAGGAGGGGAGCACAAGTAACCGGGTTCTGGGGTCCAGTGGGAGACCAACTCGAGGAGTCGAGTCCGGGTCTCCTAACCCTAGAATTGGCAGGGTTGCTTGCCGCTCTCGTAGGGGTCTAGGGGTGTGAGATTGGCTATTCATCACGACCGTGGAATCCGTGTTTTATACTGGCTCGTATTGAAAACACGGACGTCCTAGTATATCCAATATTTCATATGTTTATTCTGCTGCGATATCTGTGATGTGTTTCTGTGATGGATATAATATATAGTATATATGATATATTATATAGACGTTACTTATGTTTTACACCCGTGCTAGCCCTGCCCTGCTCTGTCGTTAGTTACCTAACCTAACGGTGCACGAGGGGACATCGAGGCGAATGCGGATGGCATAAGTGTACGTCATATCTATCTGTGATGTTTAGGTATTTAAATGATGGGACTTCATTAATGTGATTAATGAAAGATAAGAAACCTAAGATGTTGTGGAATCAGATTTTAAATAAAACAGGTAGCTACAGTTCTTGCTTTGCACAGCGGTATATATGATATACCCTGCACCTTATTCGATGAGGAAAGGACCGAGATCCCTTCACCGGGAGTGACTCCTTTAGCAATAACTGGCAGATGCTACACACTCGGTTTGCTTTTGACTGCTTTTAGGATTTTGCTTTGCACAGCGATATATATGATATATACCGCACCTCATTCGACGAGGAAAGGACCGAGATCCCTTCGCCGGGAGTGACTCCTTTAGCAAAACTAGAAAAGCCTCAAAATCACTCCATTTCAAAACTTCATTTGATTCTACAACGATATCAAGTTCATTACGCTCATGGTTTTTATGAAAAACCTGCGTAGCCCTCCGTCATTTCAGATAAGTATTAGTTAGTATTCGTGCTGCGGTAGTTTGGCCTCCGTCAAGGCGCAGTGTACGGTAGCTAACTAGTGCTTATCTGCTAGCATATGATGCGATTGGATTAGGGTATTCGTACGGCGTTGTTTGGCCTCCGTCAAGGGTCGTGCGGATGGGTTTAATTCAATCAGGAAATGACGGGTTGAACTTGACTAGCGGACTATGGGTTGTTTGGCCTCCATCAAGGTCATAGGACGCTAGGGGCAAAATATTATCGGGAATTTCAAGTGTTGAAATTTGCAATGAGATTGCATACCTTCTATGAGATAGTTGGATCCCGATACCCACTGCGAGTAAGAGTTACTCCTGGGAGAGTTTTACACATTGCAATTAGCTGATCAAGTAGGTGTCTAGAAAGGTGTCAACGGGGTTACGCCTCTGGGAAAACGAGGTTTACATTAATTAGGTTCGTGCGAAAGCACGGGAGACCTCCCTCAAAGTACCGACACTGGCCTGGCTGAAAGATTGGCGAACCTGTAGCGTGTAATTAATCCCGGCTAGTCTTTCCTTTTTGGGTTTGGAGGAAGATTTGATAAAAAGCAGTGGGAGCCATCCTGATTATATAAGATAATAACCAATCTGATCTTGCACGAGCATACGCTAAAGTGTTTTCTTCTCTCTCTCTCCAGGTAGTGACCAGTTCATGCCTTAATCAAGATAATAATATGGATGTATTGACCGAACCCGCATGTTATACTGTGCTGGGGAACGTTGGTTCCGTTCTTTCCTATAAGAGTTATAGGAATGAACAGGAAATAGGGGAATACCAGGATTCCCATGCCATCCGAATGAAGAAAGTACATGCTAATGCATTTTCTTCGGGTGTGTTCGTTACTGAGAACTGTTTCTCCATTTGCTCTACGTCCTGGGTATTGGATACCGGGTCAGGATCCCATATATGTAATCAGTTACATGGGCTTAAGAAAGGTAGAGAACTTGGAGAAGGTGATAAAGACATTAGAGTTGGAAATGGTGCAATTGTTGCAGCTAAGACTGTCGGGGAATATCACCTTTCATTACCAACTGGTAATACATTGGTTCTGAACGAATGCTATTACATGCCGAACCTGATATGCAACATTATATCGGTTTATTTACTGAATAAAGAGGGATATAATTTTGTATTACAGGATAATGTTATGAACATTTTCCTTAACCAAAAGTTGGTTGGATCAGGCACGTTGTGCAATGGCATTTATGTTCTAAACCAATCAACAGTTCTGAGCATAACAAACACACACAAGAGGAAGAGTTCTGAACTGAACGAATCCTTCTTGTGGCATTGTAGACTGGGTCACATCAATGCGACACGACTGGCTAAGTTGCATAAGGATGGATATTTAAATCCGTTTGAATTTTCATCCTATAACACTTGCTAGTCATGTCTCAAAGGCAAGATGACCAAAACTCCGTTTACGGGACACGGAGAAAGAGTTACCGAACTCTTGGGACTGATACATAGTGATGTATGCGGTCCCATGTCTACACATGCCAGGGATGGTTCTTCGTACTTCATTACATTCACGGACGATCTCTCTAGATTCGGATATGTGTTCCTGATGAAACACAAATCAGAAGCTTTTGAGAAATTTAGGGAATATAAACAAGAAGTTGAGAACCAAACCGGAAAAAGTATTAAAATCCTACGATCTGATCGAGGAGGTGAATACTTGAGCAATGAATTCCGGGACTTCCTAAAAGAGAATGGGATTCTCTCTCAGCTGACTCCTCCATATACACCACAGCACAACGGTGTATCGGAGCGGAGAAATCGCACCCTATTAGATATGGTGCGCTCTATGATGAGTACAGCTGAGTTACCTATCTCCTTCTGGGGATATGCACTGGAGACTGCTGCATACCTACTGAATAGAGTTCCGACCAAATCAGTGCCTACCACTCCATATGAGATATGGAATGGCAAGAGACCATGTCTTAATTTTATTCAGATATGGGGTTGTCCGGCCTATGTTAAAACACAAAATCCGGACAAGCTCGAGGCAAGGTCTGTTCTATGTAAGTTTGTTGGATATCCCAAACATTCGCGAGGGTATATCTTCTACCACTCCGAGGAACAAAAAGTGTTTGTTTCTCGGCATGCCACTTTCTTAGAAAAGGGTTTTCTTATGAAACAGATAGGAGGCATTGAGGTAGAACTGGAAGAGGTTCCAGCAATACAGACTACAACAGAAGATTTGGTTGAACCAGAGGATTCCGTAGTCCCCGATGAACCCCAGCCTCTCCGCCGATCTAGTAGGGTTCCTCGCCCACCTGAGAGATACTACGGTTTTCTCATGGATGGTGGGAGCGAGGATTGCATCATGGAGGATGATGACCCAACTAGCTTCGAGCAGGCCATCACGAGTGGGGACTCAGTGAAATGGCTGGATGCTATGCGGTCTGAGATGGATTCCATGTACACCAACAAAGTATGGACTTTGGAAGTTGCTCCTGAAGGGGTAAAACCCATTGGGAGCAAGTGGATCTTCAAGAAGAAACTTGGTGTAGATGGGAAAGTGGAGACTTTCAAAGCTAGACTAGTAGCAAAGGGTTTTCGTCAAAGACCAGGTGTGGACTATGACGAGACATTTTCTCCAGTAGCTATGCTTAAATCCATCCGGATCATGCTTGCCATCGCTGCTTATCATGATTACGAAATCTGGCAAATGGATGTTAAGACTGCCTTTCTAAATGGTGATTTAGAAGAGTGCGTGTACATGACTCAGCCAGAGGGCTTCGTAGACAGTGGGAGCAGCGGGAAGGTGTGCAAGCTGCTTAAATCCATTTATGGATTAAAGCAAGCATCATGGAGTTGGAACATCTGCTTTGACGTCGTTATCAAAGAGTTTGATTTCGTCAAAAATCCAGATGAACCTTGTATCTACAAGACGGTGGCAGAGAGTAAGGTTGTCTTCCTCGTATTGTACGTGGACGACATACTCTTGATAGGAAATGATATTCCTATGCTGCAATCGGTCAAGCTCTTCTTATCACAAAGATTCTCAATGAAAGATCTTGGTGATGCCTCCTGCATATTGGGAATTAGGATCTATAGAGATAGATCCAAACGGATTTTGGGATTGTCCCAATCCAGGTACATTGACACCATACTAAAGAGGTTTAGTATGGAAGAGTCCAAGCGTGGGAACTTGCCCACGATCTCTGGAGTCACTCTCTCCAAAGAGATGTCTCCCAAGACTGATTTGGAGAGAGCTCGCATGCAAGGGATACCCTATGCTTCGGCAATAGGCTCTATCATGTATGCGATGCTATGTACCGACCCGATGTAGCATACTCACTAAGTGTAGTGAGCAGGTATCAAGCTGATCCTGGAGAGAGTCACTGGACAGCTGTGAAGAGCATTCTCAAGTACTTGCGAAGGACTAGAGATATGTTCTTGGTGTATGGTAACGGAGAACTCCAAGTGGAGTCCTTTACCGATTCCAGCTTCCAGAGTGATAAGGACGACTCTAAGTCGCAGTCGGGTTTTGTCTTTACCCTTTACGGAGGGGCGGTTAGCTGGAAGAGTTCCAAGCAGGAAACCGTGGCAAACTCGACGATGGAGGCTGAATACATCGCTGCCAACGATGCTGCTAAAGAAGCTGTCTGGATCAAGAAGTTCATTTCTGAACTTGGAGTGGTTCCATCCATTGAGCGTCCAATACCTTTGTATTGCGATAACAATGGAGCGGTGGCTTTAGCCAAGGAACCCAGGTCCCATCAGCGGTCCAGGCATATTCTGAGGCGGTATCACCTGATCCGGGAGATAGTTGATCGCCGGGAGATCGAGGTCGGGAGGGTTGACACGAAGAACAACACGGCGGATCCACTCACGAAGGCCATTCCCCAGATACAGTTTGAGAGACTCTTCGGGATGCTCGGTATGCGATACTACAGCAGCTGGCCCTAGTGCAAGTGGGAGATTGTTAGTTGTATGTATGCCCTAGAGGCCAGTATTGTACAGATGATGTATATTATATTGGATGCTTGGACATATATAGAGATGACTTTCTTTCTCGATATGATAGTATGCTATCTGGTTACTCTTTATCTTAACATGTACACTAGTCTCTTTATACTGTCTTATAGTTACATGTTGGTAAAGCCCTTAGGATGTGTACTTGACTACCTGGACTATGATGCAGATCATACTAGTGGGGACGTGGTAGTCCATAAGTACATCCTTCAAGGTCCCTAGTCGTGGGTGTATCGAGACGGGGCATCGATATACCAGAGTAGAGTAGCGTATAAGCTTCTCGACCCATGAGATGGGCGATGGATGATCCCATATCCATTGGTGTTTGACATCAGAGATGGTATGCGGGTGCTCAGTGGAGACTGGGTACACTGGACGGACTCGCCGAGAACTCCCAGATGGTATTATACCTCACGTCAGATGGCAGTTCTCTGGTGACACTTGTGCAGGTTAGTCTGTAGACCCGAGATCGTCATAGAGTCTTGTGTGATTCCCACTGTGGTTTGATCTCCACCTTACCACGTCCATGAGGGCGTGCAAAACGGTGGTCTTTGGGTACAGTCCCGAGTCATATGGAGGCAATGAGCGATAGGAGGGGTTTCGTCTCTCCCGGTATTGGGGGTAGATGTTGCGCTGTGCTCGATTGGCCGTAACAGGGAAGTCCCTGGCCAGGGCTGATCAGAGATTTGCTGGTAAGTGTTACCAGTAGTTTCTCGACCCGTTACGAGCCTCACATCGGCACGACTTATCGGGTTATTGGGGTCTGACGTTTACCACCCCTAGACTTGATATGCGACGTATCAGACGAAGAGACCGGACTGTACGGTAAGTGTTACTGGTCGGATTCGCAGGAGTGTGAGCGGGCTAGCTCTTCGATCTTCTGATCGCTCAATACCCGGGTGGCCGTTACGTTTAGCAGACCGCTTGCGGCTTGTGGGTGTTTGATATGATCATCATCTGCTACCGGCGTATTGACGAGTCTTTAGAGTCCTACACAGAGGTTTCCTGGTTCAAGCGAAACGAAATAGGAGCGCATATGAGATATGTGCAGGACCGAGAATAATGCGTGTATGTGATACCGTATTTCATTCTCGCGATAAATGTTTCGATTGGTTATATTTGATATGACCTAGTTATCGAATCATTGATTCGATAAATCGACACATTGAATACTAGTCGGTTATGTGCGACATGACCGGATCATTGAATCAAATGTTGATTTAATGATTTAATGTATAATTATATATTTGATATATTACTTTCATTAACTAGTATTGGTTCACTTTAAACGGAATTTTCTCACTTGGATTGCACATTGTATATGTGATATACTTTTGTGCACTTTTTGTATCATGTTTGATGATACTTGATCATATGGTTAAGTGAATAGAATTAAACCATGGTTATTATGATAATTAGGGTTTTGCATATTTAGTTATTCATTTATTTGTTTATTCATTTATTTGGATAAGTTTAAGATAAGAATGGTGGCTTTATTTGTTTTATGTTGAAGCTTCATGAAGCTTTGACTTTGCTAACCATTCTTGTCTTCATGCTTAACCCTAACCCATCCAAATGACCATGGTTAATTCTCTACACTTAACCCTAGTTTAAGTTATGATAAGTATTTGATTTTCTATTTCTTTTAAAAAAAACTTATCATAACCATCTTCTTCTTCTTCTTCTTCAAGCTTGCTACATCAATGGCAACTTGAGATTTAGTGAGAGAAATCCAAATCTAAAGTGAACCCACCTCCTATTTCTTCACCCTCTACCTCTTGCCAAGTTGTTTTGGGTGTTTACTTCACAAGTTTCACAAGTTTGTGAAGTCGGAGCTTGAACTTGCGATGCCTCGAGGTAGATCGTCTTTGACACAAAGCCGACGACCTAGCTTGCCCGTTTCTCCGATGAAGCCAAAGTTCGTTTTTGGGAATCGAGATGGACAGCGAGAGGATGCCTTCGTGGAGCCAAGGAAGAGGATTACCGGATCTACAAAGGTTGTAGCATCTAACCTATAGTTATTTTGTTAACTAGTTTTATATTTCGCCTAGACATCTAGCAACGATCCGTTAACTAGGGTTTCTCGGCACCATAATTTTTAAATTTGGCATGTTCGATGCCTTGTGAGACCTCTATAGGGTGCCTAGGAACTTTTCAATATCACATACAATATTCTGCAGTTGCTAAAAAAATTTTTAGAGCCCATTTAAAAATCGACAGAAACCAGTTTTCCGTGTTTCAAGTTTCGGAGTCGTTTTGGTTTCATAATATAACAAACATCGTCTAAATCTCTATCTTGGCTCTGATACCATAGTAGGGTTACTTAGCACAATAGCAAGGCTTCGAGAGGCATCGTCCATGCCATTTTACAAAATTTTGCCATGCTAGTTAACCCTAACCATAGAATCTTAACTAAAGATTTAGACAATACAATATGTAAACAACTTTACAACTAAGTGATTGTGGAATACGACCTTTGTAAACTGGTCCTTCACTTCAAATGCTCCAAGTAGTGGTCCCTTCGCTGCGATCAAAGAACTCCCGGACTCTTAAGAGGTTTCACAAGACGAAAGATGCAAACTTGCTCGAAGTCTTCAAAGCCGAAGATGATCTACTTCGAGGAGACACAAACCCAAGCTATCCCTTCACTAATATGGAACTAGTGAAGCTAACACCCTAAACTATATGGCTAGTATAGAAGAGAATGATGAAGTAGGAATTTTGCTCACTTTAGAGTTCTTTTTCTCACTATTTTTTCTCACTTGCACTAAAGCTAGAGAGCTCTTGAGCTTGAAGAAGAAGATAAAGAGAGATAATGTTGTGAGAGTGAATGACAACCATGGATGAGAAAATATCTAATATAACCTTTGTAGAGAATAAACTATAGTTGCAGATAATAGTTAAGTTAATAAATATCTAAGGAAAAACAAAATGGGTGGACTAAGTCAATGGTCATCCAAAGCTTCTCCAAGCTTTCAACCATGACAAAATGTAACGTTTCAGAAATCGTTTTGCGAATTTTTCCGTTTTAGGGCAAATTGTCGGTTTTTCCCGTTTTAGCCCGATTTCGATCAAACGTCCGTATAAACTTACCGGCACCTTTTTTAGAAAAAATAAAGCTTGTGCGTGAACTTTGGGAGTATTTGGGAGGTTTTGGTTCAGATAGAATTTTTCCGAAATAAAATATTATTTTAGCCGGTAAAATATGCGCGTAAATCGGGAAAATTTTTCTAAATGAAAATTCTCTGAAATCATCACAAAAATTATATTTGGAACATTCTTTTTAAATATCTAGATATTTTTAGTGCAAAAGGTTTTGAATTAAAAAAGGAAAAGAAAAGAAAGAAAAGGTGTCATTTTTGCATTCAATGAGGCATTTAATGATTTTTGCTAGATATTTCTTCACTTTTTTTGCACAAACCACCCCCCCCACACTCCCTCATGGCCGGCCACTACTTGTTCTTGGCTGCCCATTTCTTTTCTCACTCATTTTTCATCTTTTCTTGCACAAATAAATCATGAAAAATCCAATTTAATTCATAGAAATTCAAATTAAATCCAAAACCTTCTTTCTTCTTCACAAAAGTTGCTTGGATCTTCATTCTAGTGAGGATTTTGGAGGCTAAAGTTTGGTTTTATCCTTGATTCAAGTGGTGTTCGTGAAGGTATAAAACTTTAACTCTAATCTTTTTTTTGTTGCTTAATACTTTATGCTAGCTTAATTAGATGTTAGTTTAAGCTTTAAATTTCATGTTTCAAAATTCTAGAAATGGTTTTAGAAATTCAAGTTAAGGTTAAAGCTTAATTTAAGTGTTTAATATTTAATTGAAGTGTTAATTTGTGAATTTGAGAAGCTTAACCTAGTAGAAATGCTAATTATTGCTAATGAATATTTTGTTTAATTAAGTATTTTTGCTTACTAGGTTTTTGCTAAAACTCATTTTCCAAGTGTTTAAAATAAGGAAAGGTTTTGATAGCTTAGTTAAGCTATTTTAAGGTGTTTGTAATCGCTAGATATGCGTTCGCTTGAAACTAGTGCGAAATATTGCGGTAGGTTGCTTACTAAATTTCGGGTTTTTTCCGACGTGGGTTTGATTGGTCGTTGCGAGATTATATCTATTGTATTCCTCGTAATTCTTGTGTTGTGTTGCGCGATCGGGATGATCGGGGTCCAGACTTGGTGTTTTATAGTTTAGCGACCCTATTTAGGATTTTTGGCCGATATCGTGCGCGTTAGATGCGCTAAGTGTGCAGTTCAATTTTCAGGGCGTTATTCTTGCGTTTCGATGTCTTTTCGTCGATGTAGGATATTTGCTTATGTGATGTGTTTGTGAAATTTTAGGTTCGCAAGCGGGGACTTCGGACGCTACGACAAGGGAAAATAGGTGGTAGGCTTCACTTAGCCAGGAGCGTTGGTGAGTAGATTTAACATCTACAGGGAAATCGCCCGCATGGCGTTATGCGTCAGGGCTAGAGACTTTATTACTTGTCGCATCTTCTATGTCATATTTAGAATTTCTCATTTACCCTATTACTTAGATATTGTTGTGCTTGGACTAGTATCCTTAGGACACTGCACATATTATTGACGATTCATGTTGCACGAGCACTGATTATATGCTACACACACCGTCAATAATTGCCATGTCACACATAAACCACTTATAGATGTTATATTGCTTGGTTAGGGACATTGTGACATTGATTCATACTGCTTATCATATATGGCATTTAGCATACCTAGGTTCTTATAGAGTATTGTACCATTAGTGATAGGTACATACACACTCCCTGTCATAGCTACAGGTATACCTTGCACATACTGTTCTTATACCCTGGGGGTGTACTGTATCATTGCTTATAGGTAGACACATTATCTTGCTATACCTTTTTGATTTCACATACATCTGGTTTTAGCTACATGTTTACTTTCAGTTGATGTTATTTAGAAGTGGATAAATATGAACCGCATGATATTTGTATTAACTTGATGCCGTTAATTAGCGGTTTTTCCTTTATATGCTTGCATTTCAGATATGGCGCACATATTATATTCATGGATTTTTGCATTGTTATATGGATTTTTCATGATGTTTTCTGGATTTGGGGACCGTGGTAGTTCATGAAATTATGCATTATTTGAAAGACCCGGTTTCCTTGATATTGATATTTCCGCAGCCACCATAAGATTTATCGGTTCTGATATATGCCCGATTCGAGGAGTGAGGAGGCACCGTCTGTGGGTACATGGTGGGGCCCGGGGGTACCCCGAAGCAAGAACGATGTCACGGTGCTAAGCGATGAGGCTTAGGGGAACCATACTTTCCGGTGACAGTACCAATGACTCAGCGGCTATCGAGTGGATACCGACGGGAGTCATGTGCGTATGGATACGTCGAGAGGCGAGGGTCAGAGCTAGGCACTCGAGCTCTCGGGATAGCGTATGATACGTACCTATCAGGGGGCCAGTCGTGGTGATAGCACCTGATAGATCAGCATTTCTGTGTCGATGCTTGGCATATTGGTTTCATGATATTTCTAATTACTCCTTTGTATATATAACAGGGGATTGAGCCGCTGTTATATATACCCTTACACCAATATTAGTGGAATGGGACGCTAATATATGTGTATTGACCTCATCATATTTATTTACGCCATTATATTTAGGATGTTAGAATTTTGCTGGAGATTTGACTCGGGATAAAAGAGATTCATTTGAGATTGGATACTGGATAGATATGTGAGATCTACTTGCTGTTGTACATTCGAGATATGAGAGATATACTTGATATTGTACATATGAGATATGTGAGATCCACTTGATTTTGTACATTCGATATATTCGAGATATACTTGATGATTGTACATTCGATATATATGAGATATACTTGAGGTTGTACATTCGGGATATATGAGATATACTTGATATTGTGCAATTGAGGAGATGTGATACTTAGATAATATGAGAGCCAATTTAGGGGCTGATTCGAGGAATTGGTATTTAAATTGTCTTGCTGGATTGTGATCCTACCGTGATGTCAGGATTCCGTGGAAACGACATACTTCACACCATACCTCACCTTATCTGTTTGTGCATTGCTTCATGTACTAGGAGTACCTGTTAGTGTACCTTTCATGATTGTTGCACATTTACATTCTCATATCCCTATCGCATGATTATTGCATACTATTGTCATATCATTATTGCTTTATATATATTGGTTATACCTGCTAGTGTACTTTCCATTATTCTGCATTCATATGACATGTTATTACTGTTAATTGCATATCTTAGATTCACGCTTTACGTGCATACTTGCGATTACCTGCTTATGTTATTTACTATTCATGAGTTGGCAACTCACCCCCGTTGTGCCACAGTGTTTGTAGGTGTTCCTCAGGATAGTCAGAGGCAGGCTATTATCACACATCTTATCATCTTTTGCTACGGATACCGCATCAGCTCACAGTGTGCAGTTTGCTTAGGTGGGTTTTGTGGTTATTCGTTGTATTGTATATTCGTTGTATCCCTGTACTCTCCATCAACTATTTTCATATTGACTTAGAGACTTGGTGAGGACGATGTTGTATATTATGTTGGATTTGTTGTCTTTTATACAGTTTCCTTTCTATCGTCTTCTATTTCTTCGCTACGGCGTCGTATATTTGTTGTGGTGGTTGTTTTCTGCCTTTGGGCATGGATTTTCTCCCGTTGGGGACGCTTTACTTTTTATTTATGTTGTACCCACTTTTGGGGTTGGTTTTTATAAAGGAGGTGCTGCCAAAATTTTAAAGGAAATAAAGTTGGACTTTTAAAGAATTTGGGTTGTGATTTCAAAGACTTTTAAACAATGTTTCTTATCTTTTCTTGTCTTTTACTGGTTTAGATTTCTGGGTTTTGGCTTTCTTTTACTGCGTTACGCCTGTAGACGTTGCGTAGTATTAGGGCCGTCACGTGCCAATTTCGGGTCGTGGCAAAGTTGGTATCAGAGCACTAGGTTTTTACCTTACGGAGTGTAGGATGTCCTTGGTATGATGGAGTAGGTAGCTTAAGCAGAGTAACGTAGTGTGTGTATGTCTGCAGCATACTCACGATGCGGTACTCCGTCTAAAGTGACCTAAGTACAATTACTTGAAATTCCTTTCTTGATGATTCATATCCTTGTGATTCGATTTCCGTGTTCATATAGAATCCTATCCCTATTTATAGCTTTTGCCGACGACGACTATGGGGACTCAGTGAGGTGCAGCGAGGGCCGAGGTCAGTATTGACTCGGAGAGAGCGAGGACTGATCAGGATGGCACGCTCGTTGCACAGGTGCAAACGGATCCGCCTTTGATAGATAGTATCGCTAGGCTTGTGGCAGAGATGCAGGACTTGCGCCAGACGATGAGTTCTTTGGTGGAGACCATTGGAGCGCAGCGACAGGAGGTTGTCACCCCTGTTACCCAGTTGTTCCTTGCGATCAGTACACAGCTTTCCGTCACTTACATAGCACCAGTGGATGCAGCCCTAGCTGACGAGACACGTATTCCAGAGACTTTGAGAGTTCCGGAACCGTGGAGGACTCGTACCGGGGTATCAGCTCAGAGATAGAGGCTTAGTCATCGAGACAGCGTTCGTGACCGTTGCGGGAGTAGCAAAGGTTTGGGACGAGGGGATTCATGTTAGCTAGATCAGCCGTTTGTTGTGTTAATTTCTGTCAGCGATTCTTTTGTTGCGCGACACGTATTTCAGTCGTATGCCAATCGGTTAGGAGATTCATCCGTCACTTGATCCTTCTAGAGATGTTGGATTTGGCGTTCTCCTGGGCATGGACTGGTTAGTTACGTGCTAGGCGTCTGTGGACTACCGCGAGGAAACAGTCAGGTTTGTTTTTCCGGCAACTCAGTTCTTGTTGTGCAGGGGGACAGTGGTGCCGTCTCTCACAGCTCGAATTCAGCCTTTTTCGCTAGTCGGCTTTTGAGGAGAGGATGTCGAGAATTCTTGGCGTTCATTCATGATACCGGAGCCACAGTGGGATTGTTGGACCGTGTTTCTATCATGCGAGAGTCTTCCGACGTCGTTCTAAATGAGCCGGCGAAGCTTAGGGAGCTTAAGGATCAGCTGCAGAGTTGTTGTTGGGGGGCTTGTGCGTCTGAGTGTTTCGCATTAGGGAGCTTCTATTTCTGTTCGTCATGGAGGAAGACGGCAGTTTAGGTTGTGTATTGATGGATCGCCAATTGAACCGGCTTACGGTGTAGATAGGTATCCTTTACCTCGCATTGACGATTTCTTCGATCAGCTCCAGAGTGCGAGACATTTTATAAGTTTGTTCAGGATCTGGTCATCATGGTTGCGGGTTCGGAGTGATGGCATTCCGAAGGCTGCCTTATGCATGCTACGGCTTTGTGTGTTTTGGTGGTGTCTTTGGACTCGCCAATGCCCTAGCAGCATTCGTAGACATGATACACCAGATTTCTTCAGGCCGTTCCTCGACCAGTTATTGTTGCGTTATTGACGACATTCTGGTCTATTCAATGTGTCGTGAGGGACAGGAGTAGCACTTGAGGATTTGTTTTGTAGACATTGGGAGAGACCCAGCTGTTGCTAGATTCTCGGAGTGTTCCTTCAGGCTTGTTTGTGTTGACTCCTAGGTCTTGTAGTTACGGGAGACGGTTTTCGTATGGTCCCGAGGAAGATCGAGGTCGTACAGCTTTGGCCCAGACTTGTGTACGGACAGAGGTTCGTTGATTTTGGGCTCAGCAGGTTTTTACCACCGTTTCGTGCAGGATTACTAGCGTATTGCTGCATAGTTGACTGGAATGACCGGAATGGAGGTTTCTTTTCTTTGGACTGAGGCATGTGTGCGGAGTTTTCGGAAGTTGGAGATTCGGTTAGCAACTGCATCAGTTCTTTGCTTTTGGTTCGGGCGACTTTGTGGTTTAACTGTAATGTTTCTTGAGTGGGCTCGATTGTTGCTGAGGTAGCACTATAGAGTTTTCGCTTTTGCTTCCCGACAGTTGGAGGAAGTACTAGCAGGATATTCCACTCATGATCTGGAGATGGCTGTGGTGGTTTTGCGTTGGAGATTTGGAGACACTACTGGTTTGAGAGTCGTGTCAGATTTTTCACGGACCACCAGAGCTTAATGTGCATCTTCCTGCAGCGGATTTGATTGTTGTGATAGTCCTCCGCAGATTTACAGTTCTTGTGTGACCGTTGAGTATAGCTTCTTTTCGCCTCTACTGAGGGGACAGCTTACTCATGTCCACGCCCGACCACTTGTCCTTAATCACTTTCGTGAGGCACTGCCTACCGACGCTCGTTCGTTAGAGATACTTGAGCATACTCGGATGGGTATTGATTCGGAGTCCTGGATTTGTGACAAGGGTGTGCTAAGTTAGGAATGCGTTGTGTACCTGATATTATCGGTTAGAGACGTGAAATCCTAGAGCTGGCACCTCTGTCAATTCTCTGTATTCATTCAAGTTCCACCAACATTGATATGACTTGTGAGATAGTTACGGGTGGGCAGGAATGTAAAGAGAATTTTCTGGTTTCGTTTCAAGGTGTTTGTCTTGTTGTGTGTTTTGGGTTGAGCATTTGAGACCGGCTGGAGTGTTACAACCTTTAACCGTTCCGAAGTGAGAATGAGAGCAGATCTCCATGAATATTCGTTGTGGCGTATACCCAGGTTTAGTCAGGGTGTGATTCCACTCGGATGCTTGTTGTCCGGTTATACTCAGTTTGCTCAGTTGTTCTTTGTTAAGTTTGTGTGTTGCATGGAGTTCCTTCGAGGGTCGTATCCAATGAAGGCACCCTGTTCGCTTGCCATCTTGGGCAGAAGCTTCAGGAAGCCTTGGGTACTGGTTAAGCTATAGCTCCATCTTTCCATCTGCAGCATGATGGGTTTGTGAGAGCGGGCTATACCAGACTCTGTAGGATATGTTAGTGCGTTCGTGTTGTTGTTGTCGGTAGTTGGGATCATCACTCGCCATTGTTAGGATTCTCCTTCGATAGTTGTTATCAGGAGACACTCCAATTGGCAACCTCTAGGTTTAGACAGGTCATGTCGATCACCAGTCTGTTTTCTGACTCTGCGTAGTAGGATTTTTGGATCTCAGCTAGTCTAGAGACTTCGGAGATGATCCAGTTGGTTCAGGTCAGGATGAGAGTAGCCCAGTGTAGACAGAGGTTTTAGGCCGACCATGTTGGTCACAGACTTGAGTTCGCAGTGGGAGATCATGTATTCCTACGGATTTTTCCGATGAAGGACGTGTTGAGTTTTGGGAAGCTTACCCAGAATTGTAGGTCCTTTCGAGATCCTTTAAGCGAGTCAGTTCGTTACCTTTAATTTGGCACTTCCTCCCAGATTATTGAGTTTTCACCCCGCATTCTTCGTGTTGATACCTTGCAATTACCTTCATGACCTTCTCACATGATTCAGAACATACCATTAGTTAGGACTCAATCTTTTCGTTCACCAGGAGCCATGTGTGTTAGTGGCTCGGCAGGTGGAGAAACTTCGGTCAAGGGTCTTGCTATCTGTGGAGAGTTGTCTTGGACGTAGCCGTATAGTGAGATGATCACTTGGTAGGCTGCGAGCGAGAATTGGGAGTTTTATACTCTTCTCTTTGAAGGTATGCTTAGTGAAAATTTTTAAATTCGGGGACGAATTTTTATAAGGGGGGGAGATTGTAACGTTTCAGAAATCGTTTTGCGAATTTTTCCGTTTTAGGGCAAATTGTCGGTTTTTCCCGTTTTAACCCGATTTTGATCAAACGTCCGTATAAGCTTACCGGCACCTGTTTTAGCAAAAATAAAGCTTGTGTGCGAACTTTGGGAGTATTTGGGAGGTTTTGGTTCAGATAGAATTTTTCCGAAATAAAATATTATTTTAGCCGGTAAAATATGCGCGTAAATCGGGAAATTTTTTCTAAATGAAAATTCTTGGAAATCATCACTAAAATTATATTTGGAACCTTCTTATTAAATATCTAGATATTTTTAGTGCAAAAGGTTTTGAATTTAAAAAAGAAAAGAAAAGAAAGAAAAGTTGTCATTTTTGCATTTAATGAAGCATTTAATGATTTTTGCTAGATATTTCTTCACTTTTTTTGCACAAAACCCCCCACACTCCCTCATGGCCGGCCACTACTTGTTCTTGGCTGCCCATTTCTTTTCTCACTCATTTTTCAACTTTTCTTGCACAAATAAATCATGAAAAATCCAATTTAATTCATAGAAATTCAAATTAAATTCAAAACCTTCTTTCTTCTTCACAAAAGTTGCTTGGATCTTCATTCTAGTGAGGATTTTGGAGGCTAAAGTTTGGTTTTATCCTTGATTCAAGTGGTGTTCTTGAAGGTATAAAACTTTTACTCTAATCTCTTTTTTGTTGTTTAATACTTTATGCTAGCTTAATTAGATGTTAATTTAAGCTTTAAATTTCATGTTTCAAAATTCTAGAAATGGTTTTAGAAATTCAAGTTAAGGTTAAAACTTAATTTAAGTGTTTAATATTTAATTGAAGTGTTAATTTGTGAATTTGAAAAGCTTAACCTAGTAGAAATGCTAATTATTGTTAATGAATATTTTATTTAATTAAGTATTTTTGCTTACTAGGTTTTTGCAAAAACTCATTTTGCAAGTGTTTAAAATATGGAATGGTTTTGATAGCTTAGTTAAGCTATTTTAAGGTGTTTGTAATCGCTAGATATGCGTTAGCTTGAAACTAGTGCGAAATATTGCGGTAGGTTGCTTACTAGATTTCGGGGTTTTTCCGACGTGGTTTAGATTGCTCGTTGCGAGGTTATATCTATTGTATTCCTCGTAATTCTTGTGTTATGTTGCGCGATCGGGACGATCGGGGTCCAGACTTGGTGTTTTATAGTTTAGCGACCTTAGTTAGGATTTTTGGCCGATGTCGTGCGCGATAGATGCGCTAAGTGCGCAGTTCAATTTTCAGTGCGTTATTCTTGCGTTTCGATATCTTTTCATCGATATAGGATATTTGCTTAGGTGATGTGTTTATGAAATTTTAGGTTCGCAAGCGGGGACTTCGGACGCTACGACAAGGGAAAACAGGTGGTAGGCTTCACTTAGCCAGGAGCGTTGGTGAGTAGATTTAATATCTACAGGGGAATCGCCTGCATGTCGTTATGCGTCAGGGCTAGAGACTTTATTACTTGTCGCATCTTCTATGTCATATTTAGAATTGTGCATTTACCCTATTACTTAGATATTGTTGTGCTTGGACTAGTATCCTTAGGATACTGCACATATTATTGACGATTCATGTTGCACGAGCACTGATTATATGCTACACACACCATCAATAATTGCCTTGTCACACATAAACCACTTATAGATGTTATATTGCTTGGTTAGGGACATTGTGACATTGATTCATACTGCTTATCATATATGGCATTTAGCATACCTGTGTTCCTATAGAGTATTGTACCATTAGTGATAGGTACATACACACTCCCTGTCATAGCTACAAGTATACCTTGCACATACTGTTCTTATACCCTGGGGGTATACTGTATCATTGCTTATAGGTAGACACATTATCTTGCTATACCTTATTGATTTCACATACATCTGGTTTTAGTTACATGTTTACTTTCACTTGATGTTATTTAGAAGTGGATAAATATGAACCGTATGATATTTGTATTAACTTGATGCAGTTAATTAGCGGTTTTTCTTTTATATGCTTGCATTTCAGATATGGCGCACATATTATATTCATGGATTTTCGCATTGTTATATGGATTTTTCATGATGTTTTCTGGATTTGGGGACCGTGGTAGTTCATGAAATTATGCATTATTTGAAAGACCCGGTTTCCTTGATATTGATATTTCCGCAGCCACTATGAGATTTATCGGTTCTGATATATGCCCGATTCGAGGAGTGAGGAGGCACCGTCTGTGGGTACATGGTGGGGCCCGGGGGTACCCCGAAGCAAGAACGATGTCGCGGTGCTAGGCGATGAAGCTTAGGGGAACCATACTTTCCGGTGACAGTACCAATGACTCAGCGGCTATCGAGTGGATACCGACGGGAGTCATGTGCGTATGGATACGTCGAGAGGCGAGGGTCAGAGCTAGGCACTCGAGCTCTCGGGATAGCATATGATACATACCTATCAGGGGGCCAGTCGTGGTGACAGCACCTGATAGATCAGCATTTCTGTGTCGATGCTTGGCAAATTGGTTTCATGATATTTCTAATTACTCTTTTGTATATATAACAGGGAATTGAGCCGCTGTTATATATACCCTTACACCAATATTAGTGGAATGGGACGCTAATATATGTGTATTGACCTCATCATATTTATTTACGCCATTATATTTAGGATGTTAGAATTTCGCTGGAGATTTGACTCGGGATATAAGAGATTCATTTGAGATTGGATACTGGATAGATATGTGAGATCTACTTGCTGTTGTACATTCGAGATATGTGAGATATACTTGATATTGTACATACGAGATATGTGAGATCCACTTGATTTTGTACATTCGATATATACGAGATATACTTGATGATTGTACATTCGATATATTTTAGATATACTTGAGGTTGTACATTCGGGATATATGCGATATACTTGATATTGTGCAATTGAGGAGATATGATACTTAGATAATATGAGAGCCAATTTAGGGGCTGATTCGAGGAATTGGTATTTAAATTGTCTTGCTGGATTGTGATCCTACCACGATGTCAGGATTCCGTGGAACGACATACTTCACACCATACCTCACCTTATCTGTTTGTGCATTGCTTCATGTACTAGGAGTACCTGTTAGTGTACCTTTCATGATTGTTGCACATTTACATTCTCATATCCCTATCGCATGATTATTGCATACTGTTGTCATATCATTATTGCTTTATATATATTGGTTGTACCTGCTAGTGTACTTTCCATTATTCTGCATTCATATGACATGTTATTACTGTTAATTGCATATCTTAGATTCACGCTTTACGTGCATACTTGCGATTACCTGCTTATGTTATTTACTATTCATGAGTTGGCAACTCACCCCCGTTGTGCCACAGTGTTTGCAGGTGTTCCTCAGGATAGTCAAAGGCAGGCTATTATCACACATCTTATCATCTTTTGCTATGGATACCGCATCAGCTCACAGTGTGCAGTTTGCTTAGGTAGGTTTTGTGGTTATTCGTTGTATTGTATATTCGTTGTATCTCTGTACTCTCCATCTACTATTTTAATATTGACTTAGAGACTTGGTGAGGACGGTATTGTATATTATGTTGGATTTGATGTCTTTTATACAGTTTCCTTTCTATCGTCTTCTATTTCTTCGCTACGGCGTCGTATATTTGTTGTGGTGGTTGTTTTCCGCCTTTGGGCGTGGATTTGCTCCCGTTGGGGATGCTTTACTTTTTATTTATGTTGTACCCACTTTTGGGGTTGGTTTTTATAAAGGAGGTGCCGCCAAAATTTTAAAGGAAATAAAGTTGGAGTTTTAAAGAATTTGGGTTGTGATTTCAAAGAAATTTAAACAATGTTTCTTATCTTTTCTTGTCTTTTACTGGTTTAGATTTCTGGGTTTTGGCTTTCTTTTACTGCGTTACGCCTGTAGACGTTGCGTAGTATTAGGGCCGTCACGTGCCAATTTCGGGTCGTGGCACAAAATCCACTCATTTTTGAATTTCTTAAATAAATAAAAACCTGAATATTATCTCATATATGTTGTAAGTCTCATACACCCATGTTGCATATATAATCATGACACATTAATATATATCACATATTTATTAAGTGTCCTATACTGATTAAAAGAAATACACAAGTGAGCTAATATTAGTTAATGTAAATTAGTATATCAAATATACAATTATATATTAAATTATCAAATCAACAGTTGATTTAATAATCCGGCTATTTCCTATATAACCGACTAATATAAAATGTATCATTTCATTGAATCAACACTTGATCCGATGACCAGGCTATATCACATATAACCGCCCGATATCACATATCGCGAGAATAGAATACGGTATCACATACTCGTATTAATCTCGGTCCCGCACATATCACATATGTGCTCCTACTCCGTTTCGCCTGAACCAGGAAACCTCTTTGTAGGACTCTAAAGACTCGTCAATACTCCGGCAGTAGGTGATGATCATATCAGCCACCCACAAGCCGTCAGCGGTCAGCTAAACGTAAAGGCCACCCGGGTATAGAGCGATCAGAAGATCAACAAGCAAACCTTCTCTAACTCCTGTAAAGCCTGTCAGTAACACTACCGTACAGTCCGGTCTCTTTGTCTGATATGTCGCATATCAAGTCTAGTGGTGGTAAACGTCAGACCCCGGTAACCGATAAGTCGTGCCGATGTGTGGCTCATAATGGGTCGAGAAACTACTGATAACACTTATCGGTAGATCTCCATATCAGCCCTAGCCAGGGACTTCCAGTTATAGTCAATCTAGCACATCGCAACATCAACCCCCAATACCAAGAGAGAAGAAACCCTTCCTATCGCTCATTTCCTCCATGTGATTCGGGATTGTACCCAAAAGCCATCGTTTTGCACGTTCTCTTGAATGTGGTAAGGTGGAAATCAAAGCACAGTGAGAATTACACAAGACTCTATGGCGATCTCGGGTCTACAGACTAACCTGTACCAGTGACACCAGAGAACTGCTATCTGACGATAGGTATAATACCAGCTAGGTGTTCTCGACGAGTCCGTTCAGTGTACCCAGTCTCCACTGAGCACCCGTATACCATCTTTGATGTCAAACACCAATGGATGTGGGATCATCCATCGCCCATCATACGGGTCAAGATATGTATATGCTAGTCTACTCTGGAATATCGATGCCCTGTCTCGATACACCCTCGACTAGGAACAATTATAGGATGTACTTGTGGACTACCCTTAGCCCTACTAGTATGATCTCCATCATAGTCCTGGTAGTCAAGTACACATCCTAAGGGCTTTATCAACATGTGAGATCAAGACAGTATCACAATACAAGTTAACATGTTAAATCAAAGAGCAACCAGATAGCATACTATCATGTCGAGCAAGAAATTCCTCTCTATATATGTCCAAGCATCCATTATAATATACATCATATGTACAACAATGGCATCTAGGGCATATACATAACTAAAAAGAAACCCTCTGGCTGATCCATATAGACGCACTCTTCGAAATTTCCATTTAGAAAAGCCGTCTATACTTCCATCTGCTAGATTTCATAATCGTGGAAGGCAACAATGGCAAGAAGGATCCGAATGGATTTGAGCATAGCTACTGGAGAAAAGGTTTCATCATAGTCCAAACCAGGTCTTTGACGAAAACCTTTTGCAACAAGTCTAGCCTTATAGGTTTCAACCTGTCCATCTACACAAATCTTCTTTCTGAAGATCCATTTGCAGCCTACGTGTTTTACCCCTTTTTGAGCAATGTCCAAAGTCCATACTTTGTTGGTGTACATGGACTCAATCTCGGTCCGCATTGCATCCAGCCATTTTACCGAGTCTCTGCTCTGAATGGCTTGCTGGAAGCTATTAGGCTCATCATCGTCGATGATGCAATCCTCTCGATCCCCGTCTATGAGAAAACCGTAGTATCTTTCGGGCGGACGGGACAGCCTACTAGTTCTGCGGAGTGGCGCGGGGCTTTCCGGGTCTTCTGAAACCTCTGGTTCAACCAAGCTTTCAGTAATAGCTTGTGGTTATGGAATTTCTTTCAGTTCTATTGTGCTCCCACTTTTCTGATTTTCTAAAAATTCAGATTCCAAGAAGTGGGCATGACGAGAAACAAAGACCTTTTGTTCCTCTGCGCAATAGAAATAATACCCTCTGGAGTTCTTTGGGTATCCCATAAACTTACACAGTACTGAGCGTGCCTCGAGCTTGTCTGCATGCTGCTTTTTAACAAAAACTGGACATCCCCATGTCTTAAGGTACTTAAGATAAGGTTTCTTCCCACTCCACATCTGATATGGTGTGGTAGGCACAGTCTTGGTAGGAACCTTATTCATAAGATATACAGTTGATTCTAGTGCATAACCCCAGAAGAAATCTCGCTTGCTCTGGCCAAGAACTTTGTGTAATGGCTCTCCAAACACAGCGCGATATCAACCCCCAATAACGGAAGAGACGAATACTATCTAACCGCCACTGCCTCCAAGTGCTTCGGGACTGCACCCAACTACTACCTGTTTGCACGTCTCTTTTGAGTTGTGTTAAGGTAGTAATCAAAGTATAGTGGGAACACACTCGAGGCGAAGTAGCAGTGTCAAGTCGACGGACTAAGCTCTTATGTCACCTGGGAACTGCTACTCGACGATAGGTATAATACCCACCAGCAGTACCCGACGAGTCCTGTCCGGTGTACTCATAACCTAATGAGCACATTTATACTATCTCCAGTATGACGTACTAATGGCTGTGGGACAGACCATCTCCCCTGCTGGGATGAGAAGCGTATAAACTAGTCTACTCTGGAGTATCGATACCCCGTCTCGATAATCCTACGACTAGGGACCTGTATAAGGATGTGCTTGTAGACTACCTAGGCCCCACTAGTGTGACTGCTATCACAACGCTGGTAATCAAGCAAAGATCCTAAGGGCTCTACCAATATGTATAAGCGATATGCTAAAATAAACACATGCATATATTGAGGTAAAAACAAACCAAGTAGCATACTACCATTTTGAGCAAGACTGTCAATACAACTGTAAATAACCCATGCTTTCATTAAGTAATATACAAACCAGTATGATACAATAATGGCCTCTAGGGCATATATCACTAACAGGCATCACCCAGTTAACACCTTTCTTAGACACCTAATGGATCGGCTAATTGTAAAGTGCAAAACTCTCCCAGGAGTAACTTTTACTCGCAGTGGGTATCGGGATCCGACTGTCATATAGAAGGTATGCAATCTCATTGCAAATTTCAACACTTGAAATTCCAAATAATTATTTTTACCCCTAGCTTCCTATAACCTTGACGGAAGTCAACAAACCATAGGCCGCTAGTCAAGTTCAACCAGTTCATTTCTTGATTGAATTAAACCCGCCCGCACGACCCTTGACGGAGGTCAACAAGGCCATATGACTATCCTAATCTAATCGCATTACATGCGGCAGATAAACACTAATCAACTACCGCACACTACTCCTTGATGGAGGTCAACAAACGCAGCACGAAAACTAAATAGTACTTATCTGAAATGACGGAGGGCTACGGCTGGTTTTTAAGAAAACCTTTAACGTAATGAACTTGATGTCGTTGTAGAATCTAGTGATTTGAAAAAGGAGTGTCTTTTGTAGCTTTTTATAGTTTCGCTAAAGAGGTCACTCCCGGTGAAGGGATCTCGGCTCTTTCCTCATCGAATGAGGTGCTGGATATTCATCAAGGAATACCACTATGCAAAACAAGAACTAGAGAAGCTATAAAAATAAAACCGAGTGGGTTATAGAATTTGTTAGTTTTGCTAAAGAGGTCACTCCCGGTGAAGGGATCTCGGCTCTTTCCTCATTGAATAAGGTGCTGGATATTCATCAAGGAATACCACTATGCAAAGCAAAAACTAGAGCTATCTTTTTAAAATTTCAATTCTACAATATTTTTAGGTTTCTTTTCTTTTCATTAATCTCATTAATGAAGTCCCATCAATTGATGTTTCCTAAACATCACAGAAAAATGAAACGAAAATAGAACGTATGCTTATGCCATCTGCATTCGCCACGGGGTCCCGTCTTCACCGTTAGGTTGCTTAACTAACGGTAGAGCGGGGGCTGGACTAGCGCGGGTGCAAAACAAAAGCAACGTTTATTATATATATATATATATATATATATATATATATATCATTCGTCTCACGCAGTTATATGATCACATCACAGAACCAAGCAGTAGAAGCAACATATGAAATATTGGATATACTAGGAGGTCCGTGTTTTAAATTCAGCCAGTAATGTAAAACACGGATTCCACAGTCATGATGAATAGCCAAACCCATATCCTTAGAACCCTACGAGAGCGGCAAGTAACCCTGGCAATTCTAGAGTTTGGAGATCCGGTCTCGACTCCTTGAGATGGTCTCCCACTGGACTCTAGAACCTGGTAACTTATGCCTCCCGCCTTGGGTCTATCCTAATGCAGAAAAGTAAATAATATACATCAATAGTGACATGATCCTCAACCCGGAAGTGTCCCAATAAAAGAATATTACATACATATTTTACATGAATGAAAATGAAAAACTCTCATCTTACGCAAAAAACCTGGCTATTCAATCACGACGATCCAATAAAACATATCACAATAACCCATAACATCACATGTCATCAACGTAAGTAAATACGTGTATCCCAAATTCCGTTGACATATAGCAACAAGATTTGGGATACTCCACATATTACACTTACGGTCCCAGAAAAGAAATGAAAAACTACAATAATTAGAATCCGTATTTCATTAGACATCATAAACCCGGAATATCTCATATTCCAGATTTCATGCCTAACTTATAAATCTTGCATTTTAGTCTCAAATTGAAAACACTTTTCAATAATCTGTCAGATAATTCAACAAGATTGCCGACTAAGTGATCGCGTACTATACGCAATTGCGACGGAGTTTTGATCTGAATCAAAACTCCGTGGCAATTACGTATAGTACGCGATCACTTAGTCGGGAAACAAAACTCCATGGCAATCGGTCAAACGAGACTAAACGGCTAGATTTACTATATACTAATTAGTTTTCACAAAGCTAATTATTTCGGATTCTAACAATTATATCACATATCTTTAAGATCTAAACAACGTTAAACATTTCGATCGATTTATCGAACACCCACAAATTCCAGAGACCTCAACAGCTTGAGTATCATTAAAAATCACCCAGAAAGTGCCATATTTAACCATGGAGCAACACAAGAAACCAGAGCCCATAATACCCCAAAACGGCGGCGGAACAGCGGCCAAACTATGGTTTGGGTCGCGGTTCCGCAGCGCTTTAAGGGAATTGGAGCTTCAAATTTCTTGGGGCTCTACAGAAAACTATGCACGATTTTCTGCATATTTTTAATCTCCAAAATTCCAACTTTTGAAAAATCGACAGAAACATGATATTTTGCGGCTTCGAAAAATTGATCGAACACTTTAACGCCGTAAAGACCTACCTAAATGTTCTAGCTTGTCTCTGATACCATGAAAGTGTACGCTAGCACCTCGACGTGGTTAAAACGGGTATCACACATGCAATTTTCAAAAATTCGTGTGCTAACGAACACTAACCAAGATCTTAACTAGAATATTAGGGTTTAATATGATGATATGATAAAACTATAAGAAGGGAAGGAGGATACAACCTTTGATGACCGTATCCTTCTCTTCTAATGCTCCGGGTAGTACTCCACGCGACTCCACTAAGCTCCACTTGAAGAATGAACAAGCTTCCTTCGATGATCTTCGTGCCGAAGATGATCCACCCGAAGTCCGCCAATCCAAGCAATCTCTTCACTAAACTCTTTAGTGAAAGAAACACACTACACTAGAGTGCTAATGAAGTGTAGGATGGAGAAGTAGGGGTTTTGTTTGCTCACTATGTTTCTCACAAGCTTAAGGATTCACATCTCATGTGAGGGTTTGAACTTGGAGGTGGAGGTGAAGAATGAAGAGAGAGCTAGAGAGCATATGAGCTCAACTCAAGAAAAAACACAAGTGTTAGAATATGCAAGTCAAGAATGGCTCTACCATCTCACACATAATTGAAGCAAAACCAATTAAATCAATATTCAATTGTAACCACGCTTCAATAGTGTAGTGAGATGAATAAAATATTCATCAAGCCGTGCTTCACTCCATGCTCACATTTTCCACTTCACATTTTCTATTTCCAATAAATAGAAAATCAACCCATGCTTGATTGTATGTGTGTGTGTGTATATATATATTTATATATATTAATACACACATATATATATATATATATAACAAAATAATTAGTGAGCAATAATATTAGTTAAGATATAATTATATCAAATATATAATATGTACCATATTATTAAATCAACACTCGATTTAATAATCCGGTTATATCACATATAACCTACTAATATCATTTTTCTGTATATCACATTATCAAATCAACTCTTGATTCGATAATCCGGTTATATCATATATAACCTGACTGATATCAGATAACTACCAGATTATAATACGGTATCACATACTCGTATTTAGTCAGGCCTCCCGCACATATCAACATATGTGCCCTACTTCGTTTCGCTTGAACCAGAAAACTTCTGTATGGGACTCTAAAGACTCATCAATACGCCAGCAGTAAGTGATGATCACATCAGTCACCCACCAGCCGTCAGCGGTACTAGCAGGACGTAACGGCTACCCAGGTATTGAGCGATTAGAATATCAACAAGCAAGCTTGTCCAAACTCCTATGAAGCCTATAGGTAACACTTACCGTACAGTCGGGTCTCTTTGTCTGATATTTTTAGTTATATGTATGCCCTAGAGGCCATTACTGTACATACGATGTATATTGTAGTGGATGCTTGGACATATATAGGGATGAATTTCTTGCTCGACATGATAGTATGCTATTAGGTTGCTCTTTATCTTAACATATATTCTGATTGTCTCTATGTTACATATTGATAAAGCCCTTAGGATGAGTACTTGAGTACCAGGACTATGATGCAGATCATACTAGTGGGGACAGTATAGTCGCTAACTACATCATTCAAATGTTCCTAGTCGTAGGTGTATCGAGACAGGGCATCGATATACCAGAATAGATTAGCGTATAGCTTATCGACCCATGTAGATGGGCGATGGATGATCCCATATCCATTGGTGTTTGACATCAGAGAAACTATACGGGTGCTCAGTGGAGACTGGGTACACTGAACGGACTCGCCGAGAACTCCTATATGGTATAGTACCTATTGTCAGATAGCAGTTCTCTGGTCACACTGGTACAGGTTAGTCTGTAGACCCGAGATCATCACAAAGTCTTATGTGATTCCCATTGTGCTTTGATTTCCACCTAACCATGTTCATGAGAACGTGCAAAACGGTGGCTTTTGGTTACAGTCTCGAATCATATGAAGGCAATGAGCGATAGGAGGGGTTTTGTCTCTCCCGGTATTGGGAGTTGATGTTGCGCTGTGCACGATTGGCCATAACTGGAAATCCCTGGCTAGGGTTGCTGAGATTTACTGGTAAATGTCATCAGTAGTTTCTCGAACCATTATTGACCTCACATCGGCACGACTTATCGGTTATTGGTGTCTGACGTGTACCACCCCTAGACTGGTGTAACATTTCAAAAAAATAAAATATTATTTTTGGGAATTTTTGTAATTAAATAATAAAATATTGAATATTTTAATAAGGCGGTATAATTAAATACCGATAAATTGGGAAAAAATTTGGAAAATTATGGGAATTACTAAAAGGAGGGTGTTTTATGTGATTTAAGTAAATTATGAAATTTACGATTTATTATACACTAATTTTGTGCTAATCGCGATTAAAAATCGCTAATCGGTTTTTAAGCATGTTTTGTGCACATGACAGGCACATGTCATTTTAACACTTGTTACATTTTTCCTGCATGATTTTTGGGTGTATGGTTATTTGTTTTGGGTTTACTATTGCAAAGAGAAGGAAACAAAAGAAAAGAAAAAGGAAAATGGAAATAAATATAGTATTAGGCATGGGCATGAGAGAGAAAGGTGAGGGGGTCAATTGACCATGGCCATTCTCTTTCCAATTCATCTCTCTGTTGGATATAGTGCCCTCAGAGTCAATTATGGATCACAGGCACGTGATTGCAATGATTGAGGGAGGACCTATGCCGGTAGGATAGTCTTACTCAAGATGATAGTATACTATCTGGTTTATCTTTATCATCGTGTACTGCATTAGGTGACCTTACAGGTCACTATTGCGCATTGATAGAGCCCTTAGGATTCTTGCTTGACGGCTAGCAGTATGATGGCGATCATATACGTGGGAGCTAGGGTCCATAAGCACATCCTTAAAAGGTCCCTAGTCGTGGGAGTTTTCGAGACAGGGCATCGATACTCTAGAGTAGACTAGTGTATACAGTCGAGACCCCGACGAGGGGCGGTGGCCGGTCTCACAAGCCACTGGTGTCAGTTGGTTCACATAAGATGTATACAGGTGCTCATTGGGTTATGAGTACACCGGACAGGACTCGCCGGGAACATGCTAGTTGGTATTATACCTGACGTCAGATAGCAGTTCCCTGGTGACATGTGTACAGGTTAGTTCATCAACCTGAGATCGTCATTTGTCTCGTGTGAGTTCCCACTGTACTTTGATTACTACCCTACCACGGCTCAAAGGAGTCGTGCAAACAGGTTTTAGTTCGGTACAGTCTCGAGCCACATGGAGACAGTGAGCGGATCTGCAGGGGTTCGTCTCTCCCGGTATTGGGGGTGAGGTCGCGTTGTGTCTAGGAGAGCCATTACACGAAGTGCTTGGCCAAGGCAAGAGATTTACTGGTAGGTATTCCAGCAGTATCTCAGGGTGTTCTGGGCTACACTCCGACACGACTTGTACAGCTTTTGGGGCTCTGACTTTTACCAACCCCCTAGGCCCGCCATGCGATGCTCATAGACGAACAGACCGGACTGTACGGATATTATCACTGACAGGCTCAGTAGGGTGTCAGGATGAGCTCGCTCATCGACCTCCCTTTTGGTCAATACCTGGTAGCCCGTTACGTACGGCTAATACCTTTGACGTGCTAGTGGTTAAATCCACAGCCAAGGTATTGACGAGTCTTTAGAGTCCCCCACAGACAGTTTCTCACGTTTTGGGAGAAACGTTGTAGAGGCCGTATGGATATATGGCAGGGTTCGATCTTATACGTGCGGTATTGCACGGATCATGATCGGACGGATCATACTAGTGGGCTTTGGTTTAAGCCGGATCCTAGTATTAGATTTGTTGGATTACTTTAGTCTCATCGCATTCGCATTCAGTCGGAATGCCGGTGCAGGTATGTATATACAGGTGAGGGGTATCCTTGTGATCCATCACGAGTTTACTTTAGATGTTGCCGTATCTTTTTATTGTTGCAAATATTTGGATTAATATTTGTAAATGGAAATAATGAGCTAGATTTTCATCATGACATGCATTAATGTGACATGGACATATATATATGACTCATGGTCTTTTTTTTGAGAAAATATGTCACATTAGTGATTGTTTTGTGTTGATATGATGAGAGGAGAGAGAGAGGGCCTGTCATGGTTGTAGTATTTGGTCTTGTATTATTCTTAGTCTCTCTCACTCTCATTATCATTCATAACAAAAGAAAAGAGTTTCTTCCTCTTTTTCTTCCTCTAGCTCATAGCTTCCATTAATGGCATCATCTCTAACCTCCATCCAAATCCATGGATGCAAGAGACAAAGTGATCACAAACATTCTCTACAACACCTTGGACACGTCGGCTAGCACACTTCGTGCCCGAGTTGCTTCGGATGAAGCGGGAGCCCGTAAAAAGACTCGTAGATGTGGTGCCCCCTTTCCGACGAGGAGATGAAGACCGGAGATGCCACGAGGAGATCGGGATGGTGGCCGAAGACCGAAGGACATGGATCGCTCGGTATAGCTCTCTACCCTTTCTCTAGTTAGCTAGTAGTAAGTTAATGGTCCGATCCGGGTTTTAAGCATACGATAGCGCCGGTTTTCTAGTTTGAAAAAGTTTCGTTTCCGCATTTTGGCCTTGGAAAGACGGCCGGGGCGCTACCGTAAACTTACATGGTATCAGAGCCACGCCATTAACCTTTTCTGGCTTGCTCTAATGTGTTTAGAACTTTGATCGAACAAAAATTCCAAAAAACGCATTTTCAAACATCTGTTTCTGTCGAAATTTTTTAGTTGTCAAAAAAGTATTTGGTGTGTTGCAGAAATACGTGCAGGGTTTTGTAAGTGTTCTGTAAAAATTTGGTAATGTGTTGCCACAGTAAGGCCGCGGAACCGCGGCCAAACCCATGTTCTGGCCGCGGTTCCGCCGCATTAAAAAGTCAACACCGTACCATTTTTCTACAGTGCTTTGTAGACTTGGAAATGGGGTTTTTGGTATATTCTGTTTGGGCCCAGATTTATTTCGAGTGCTACAGTTGTGCTTGGGGCCCACTTCGGAAAATTTAGTCGATCGAAAATTTTAAATATGTTAGTTCACAGTATTTACATTATATCTGCGAACGTGAATGTCATTTGATCGGTAAATCCTGTCTAATTGCTATAGTTCTTTTAGACGGATTTGCGAACGTGACATTCACGTTGATGTTCTGTGTTGTGCTGTGATGTTGCGGATTCGTCGTGGTGGATAGCCTAGATGCAATGGTAGTACAGTTTGGTTGTATATACACATTTGATATTGCGGGTCGAGCGTCCGATATGTGGACTGCCGTTATTCCCTGTTTGTATATTATTCTTTTGGGGCACGACCGGGCTGAGGTCGATGTACCCATTGTATATTTTATTTTCTGTACTACGATTACCCCACGGAGGGGTGTACGGATAGCCGGGTTCTAGAGGGCAACGGGTCCGCATCTCATGGCGTTGAGACGGAGGGGGCTTCACTCTAGAATTGGCGAGCTATTCGCCGCACTCGTAGGGGGTACAGGTTGACCCAAGGAGGGGTGCTCAAGTTACCGGATTCCGTGAAGTGTTGGGTGGTCCATTCACGTTGTTGAAGGGGGTTGCCTCGCTTCAGGTTTTGGCGGGTAACTTACCGCGCCCGTAGGGGTCTAGGATTTAATTGCACAGGCTATCCACACGACCAGGGGAACGTCGGGTTTCAGTAGCGGCTCTGTAAAACCCGGGGATCCCAGATTATCTGTATTGTTCTGTGATGCTTATTACTCTCTGTGACGTTGCATTTTATCACACCTTGAGCGATTATTATATATTGATATATATACTAGTAGATGTTGTATATGTTTTAAATCCGCGCTAGTCCAGTCCCCGCTCTGTCGTTAGTTAAGTAACCTAACGGGTGATGATGGGACCTAGTGGCGAATGCGGATGGCATATACGTACATCGTATTTTCGTTCTTTTGTGGTGTGATCAATTGATGAGACTGCGTTGATTCGGATCAATGCAAGCTAAACAAACCTATTCTGATGTTGTTGGAACAATTTTTCAAAAAGCTATTATTGCAACGACGTTCTCTTTTGTTTTGCACAGTGTTATTCGGTTATGAATATCCAGCATCTCAGTCGACGAGGCAAGGGCCGAGATCCCTTCACCGGGAGTGACCCCTTGGACAGAAGTTTGCGTCAGGGTAATAACTTCACTATAGCCGATTGCCTTTTGCTTTGCATCGTGGTATTCAGTTGGAATATCCTGCACCTCATTCTACGGGGAAAGAGCCGAGATCCCTTCACCGGGAGTGAACTTTTTAGCAAAGGTTTTCGCCACTATATTTTTATAAAAAAGCTATCCGGTTCCTTCAACGATATCAATTTCATTACGTTAAAGGTTTTTCGCCAAAAACCATTCGTAGCCTTCCGTCATTTCAGAAAGGTAGCACTTAGTATTCATGCTATGTTTGTTGGCCTTAGTCAAGGCATAGTGTATGGTAGCTATTTGTTACTTTTCTGTTGCATAGATAGATGCGTTGGTTTGGGACAGTTGTACAGCCTTGTTGGCCCTAGTCAAGGGCTTGTACGGGTGGGTTCAAATTAACCTGGACAATGACGGGTAGAATTTGACATGTGACTTATGATTTGTTGGCCTTAGTTAAGGTCATAAGAGCATAGGGTAAAAACCACATCGGGAGTTTCTAAAGAAACTGAAACTTGCCAGATATGTGCATACCTTCTGGAGTGTGATAACGTGAGTGGATTCCATCACGTTATCATGCGATGATAGTTAGATCCCGATTCCCACTGATGAGTTGGTTTACTCCTCGGGTGATCCCGACAAATTTTTCTTTCAGGTTTGGAGGAGAATTTGACGATACAGTAGGAGGTTTCCTGATTAGATAAAGTGATAACCATTCTGATCTAGGTTAGAGTGCACGCTGAGTGTTTCTTTTCTCTCTCTCTTTGGCAGCGACCATGACCCGACCCTTGACTAGGACTCAGTGACCAAGTTGACTGAACTTTCTTAAACACTGGCTTTTGGATTGTTAGAGTTGCATACCTCATTGCCACTCCTACTTTTACCCTTTTCTCCAGAACACCCCGTATTACTACGAATATCCACTTCCATTGGATAAAACCATCGTATGGTTAAATACGAACTCGAAGGAACTTGTTCCAGATTCGAGGATGGTTTTCGGTTCTGGAGAAAACGAATAGGACTATTCAGTTGTCTTTTCCTTTTACCTTCTCTCAGGTTGCGAGTGCTCCTTGGATTAAGACGGTACAACTATTATGCTAATTGGATAGTCTTCTTCCAAACCATAGGCAGGTGCCGAAAGGTAGGGAATGAAGAAAACCATTTAGCCTAAAAGGTGTACAGAAGGTATTAAGTAAAGACAAATAAAGGGATTAGTAAGAGGGTAAAGTAAACCGCGACTGCTATTCACGACCAAAACCAAGTATTTCATCGCCACTCCTACATCACCTTTGTATTTCTCCATAACACTCCCTATCACTACGAAGATCCATAGGTTATTGGATATTCCATCGTATGGTTATATACGAACTCGAAGGAACTTTTTCCAGTTCGGGGATGGATTCTGGTTCAAGAGAAATAGGAATAAGGTTTTATTCAGTTGTCTTTTATCTTTACCTTCTCACGAGTTGCGAGTGCTCCTAGGATTAGGACAGTACACCCATTATGCTTATTGGATAGTCTTCTTCCAAACCATAGGCTGGTGCCGAACGGTAGGGAAGAAAGAAAACCATTTAGCCTAAAGGGGTATACAGAAGGTAATGACTAAAGACATATTAAGGGATTTGGAGAGATGGCAAAGAAATATACGGTTACAGTTGTGAATCTGGATAATGGAAGAGGCATTACTAGGAATACCCGGATACCCCTTCGAGTCATTTACATGTTTCAGTTTCACTGTGTACTGTTAAAAGAAAACTGATTTCCCAATTAGATACTTGCTCCAGGATATGTATTTACCAGGTTTGATTCTCACATCTGTATGGTTTTACAGATGATGAGTGGAAGTAAGTTATTGGGAATTGGGTGATTATCCTCATTATATCGGGATTCGTTGTAATTGGTGATATTTGAGGAAATCGCCTGGGTTGTTTGCCGGACGGCAAATATTTGGTTTTGAATATCCGTTGTTATGCACCAATTTCAAATTGATATATCTGTACGTCTATTTTTATAGAGTGAGATATACCTTTTTGAAATTATGTCCATGACATGTACCTATATCAGTAGATGGTTAGGTAAGGAGCATTAAAACAGCGGTGTAATTCTTCTTAACCATAAATACAGTTTTCAACCTACGACACGCAGGGAATGAGTTATTAGACTCAGGGGACTTATACAGAGTATTGTATGTTGTCCAGTGTCCATGAGGACAGAGGGGTTGGTATTCGTACTATATTCTGTTTACTTGTGACTTCTCAAGTTCTTAGACATGTATTTCGTAGAAATGCAAGGTCTAAGTTTTGAAAAGTTATAGGTATAAGAATAAAGTAGAGAACCAGGCGTTGCAAGTGTCAGGATTCTTCAAGGTGATCGAAGATGTAGACACTTGTGTATGGTATTCAGTTAATAGTAATGATTAAGAGAACCTGCTTCTCTTTCAGGTTACTCATAATTGGAAGTACTCCTAAGTTGAGTAACGCTGATCGACCTCCTTCCATTTAGTTGAAATGCACTGGAGACAGCTGCATGATTTGAATCTGGTTCCAATTAAATCAGCGCCTCTGTATTTATATTGGATATAGAACAGTTCATATCTTAACATTGTTAAGGTACGGGGAGTTGTCCGGCTAATGCTTAAAACCAGACTCTGGATAACTCAAGGCACGTTTCAGTAATAGCTATTTGTGGGTTAACCCGGGCTATGACGAGAGTTGACTTTCTACCATCTGGAAGATCAATAGTGATATTGTTCTTGACTCGCCACAGTTTTGATAAAAATGGATTTTTTCAGAAAACAGTAGTGGGAGTATGATAGAACTGGAAGTGATTCCAGAACTGCAAACGATTACTAAAAATTTGATAAGAACCTAAAGATTCAATCTGATTTGATATTCCATTGGCCACTCCGCAGATAAGGTGGGTAACCTCAGGCACTCAAGAGTTACTTCGGTATGCTCAAAAACGGTGACAGGGAGGTTCTTTCTTACCCAGACTTGACACTACTGTTGTTCCAGGCTATGAGACCCGGCAGGAGGATGAGTATAGCGTAGTTCTAAATTAGCTTTAGAAGTGTACGTGTATATGACTCTGCCAGAGGGTTGTCGTAGTCAGTGGGAGCAGCGGAAGGATAGTGGACAAGTTGCTTATGTCTACTTATAGACTGAAGCAGATATAGCGGAGATAGATCATCTATTTCTGATTTGACAGTCATAGGTTTGACTTCATCAGAATAGGGGATGGATCTGTTGAGAAGGTAGCAGGGTGTGTTGTCCTGGTATTTGGATGACATACACAGTGTAGGAAGTGAAATTCCTATACTACGATCGGTTATACTTTGGTTGTCACACAGTGGTTTCTCTACATGGGAATTGGATATTATATCAGATATTCTGGTTACTGGATCTATGGTTTTAGATCTAGATTTGGGTAGTTTCCCAATCTGGGTACTTAGACAGCATTTTAAAAGTGTTTTAGAATGGACGACTCCTGGCACGGTAGTGTACCTGCAGGTGATGGAGTCAGCCTCTCTAAAAGTGTGTTACAGACTAAAGAGGAGAGGGATGTGCATGATTGGCAGATCACTTGCTTAGGCAATTGAGTTGATCATGAGATGTCAAGTACCACACCAGATGTTGTTTTTGTACTAGTTGCAATAAGTTGATATTGATCCAATCCTGGAGATACATTCGGAAGCAGTTTTAGAACATAAGTGGATGTTCTAGAGAAATGATAACGGCAGCCTCTTTCACGGACGGTTATCATTCCAGGCTTCCAAGGTGACCCGGATGACAGAGTGACTGTCAGAGTTATAGTTTTCCCTCTGACGAGGGGCAGTATTTTGGACAGCTGGTCCAAGGGGATACTGAGGAAGGCATGGCGCAGGATACTGATTAAGTTCAGTTGTCGATACAGTCTAAGAAGTTTGGATTTGGAGTTCATTTATGAACTAGGTCCCATCAGATATCCAGACATATTCTAAGACAGGTATTGCTCATTTCGGGAGATGGCTTTCTCCGCGAACTTGAGAAAAAGAGAGACATAGAAAGAAACATCACAGCGGATCCATTCACTGAGGCTATTCCTCGAATGCAATAGTTTTGCAAACGGGTTTTGTGAGACTGATTAGTAGAGGAGTTGGGTGCTCGGTATCATACGGGCTGTGAGTATGCGACATCGCAATAATTAACCTTGAGTGCAAGTGGGAGATTGTTGGATATAGTGCCCTCATAGTCAATTATTGGATCACAGGCACGTGATTGCAATGATTGAGGGAGGACCTATGCCGGTAGGACAGTCTTACTCAAGTAGATAGTATGCTATCTGGTTTATCTTTATCATCGTGTACTGCTTTAGGTGACCTTACAGGTCACTATTGCGCGTTGATAGAGCCCTTAGGATTCTTTCTTGATGGCCAGCAGTATGATGGCGATCATATACGTGGGAGCTGGGGTCTATAAGCACATCCTTAAAAGGTCCCTAGTCGTGGGAGTTTTCGAGACAGGGCATCGATACTCCACAGTAGACTAGTGTATACAGTCGAGACCCCGACGAGGGGCGGTGGCCGGTCTCACAAGCCACTGGTGTCAGTTGGTTCACCTAAGATGTATAAAGGTGCTCATTGGATTATGAGTACACCGGAAAGGACTCGCCGGGAACATACTAGTTGGTATTATACCTGACGTCAGATAGCAGTTCCCTAGTGACATATGTACAGGTTAGTTCATCGACCTGAGATCGTCATTTGTCTCGTATGAGTTCCCACTGTACTTTGATTACTACCCTACCACAGCTCAAAGGAGTCGTGCAAACAGGTTTTAGTTGGATACAGTCCCAAGCCACATGGAGGCAGTGAGCGGATCTGCAGGGGTTCGTTTCTCCCGGTATTGGGGGTGAGGTCACGCTGTGTCTAGGAGAGCCATTACACGAAGTCCTTGGCCAAGGCAGGAGATTTACTGGTAGGTATTCCAGTAGTATCTCAGGGTTTCTGGGCTACACTCCGACACGACTTGTACCGCTTTTGGGGCTCTGATTTCACCAACCCCCTAGGCTCGCCATGCGATGCTCATAGACGAACGGACCGGACTGTACGGATATTGTCACTGACAGGCTCAGTAGGGTGTCAGGATGAGTTCGCTCATCGACCTCCCTTTTGGTCAATACCTGGTAGCCCGTTACGTACGGCTAATACCTCTGACGTGCTAGTGGTTAAATCCACAGCCAAGGTATTGACGAGTCTTTAGAGTCCCCTACAGACAGTTTCTCAAGTTTCGGGCGAAACGTCGTAGAGGCCGTATGGATATATGGCAGGGTTCGATCTTATACGTGCGGTATTGCACGGATCATGATCGGACGGATCATACTAGTGGGCTTTGGTTTAAGCCGGATCCTAGTATTAGATTTGTTGGATTACTTTAGTCTCATCGCATTTGCATTCAGTCGGAATACAGGTGCAGGTATGTATATACAGGTGAGGGGTATCCTTGTGATCCGTCACGAGTTTACTTTAGATGTTGCCGTATCTTTTTATTGTTGCAAACATTTGGATTAATGTTTGTAAATGGAAATAATGAGCTAGATTTTCATCATGACATGCATTAATGTGACATGGACATATATATATGACTCATGGTCTCTTTTTTGTGAAAATATGTCACATTAGTGATTGTTTTGTGTTTATATGATGAGAGGAGAGAGAGAGAGGGGCTGCCATGGTTGTAGCATTTGGTCTTGTATTATTCTTAGTCTCTCTCACTCTCATTATCATTCATAACAAAAGAAAAGAGTTTCTTCCTCTTCTTCTTCCTCTAGCTCATAGCTTCCATTAATGGCATCATCTCTAACCTCCATCCAAATCCATGGATGCAAGAGACAAAGTGATCACAAACATTCTCTACAACACCTTGAACATGTCGGCTAGCACACTTCGTGCCCGAGTTGCTTCGGATGAAGCGGGAGCCCGTAAAAAGACTCGTAGATGTGGTGCCCCCTTTCCGACGAGGAGATGAAGACCGGAGATGCCACGAGGAGATCGGGATGGTGGCCGAAGACCGAAGGACATGGATCGCTCGGTATAGCTCTCTACCCTTTCTCTAGTTAGCTAGTAGTAGATTAATGGTCCGATCCGGGTTTTAAGCATATGATAGCGCCGGTTTTCTTGTTTGAAAAAGTTTCGTTTCCGCATTTTGGCCTCGGAAAGACGGCCGGGGCGCTACCGTAGGCTTACACTCTCTTCATCTTTATCCTCTCCATTTCCCCCATGGCCGCTGCCCTCATCCCCTACCTCCTCAAACACCTCACTTCACCATCAAAAACTGCTCAAAAATCCTTCTCCATCTCACAAAAAACTTGCACAAGCTCACATTAAGCACTTTGGACCAAGAAAGGAAGGATTTTGGAGACTTGGGGCAACTCAAGAAAGTTCTTGAGTTGCCAAATGAGGTAACTTATGCACTCTTAGTATTGTATTTAGATTTCCTTAGCACCCATATAAGTTTAGAGGTGTTTTGATGCGGTTTGGTGAACTTTGAAAATCCCTAGTTAGGGTTTGAAGGGATTTTGATTTGGGATAGTGTAATTGACTTAGTAGTGACCTTAAAACCCCCTTAGTGATAATATTTGGGCTAAAACCTGAGAGCAGAACCCCAAACCCAAACTTTGAAAACCCCGACATTGGCAGATTTTATGGAAATTGTGATGTATTTTGGTATCTGCTATTACCCGGAGCCTCTGAAATTTTTTTAGCAAACACAGAGTGATGTGCAGGCAACCTGGAGTGTACCACAAAAACCCAGGACCCCAATTCCCTCTTTAGGCCGCAAATTTATCTCTTTAGGCCGCAAATTGTGGCCTGGGCATTCCAGTTTAGGTTCGTGCTTGTTTCAGGGCTTTATCTCCAATAAACTAGACCCTTGGCATATGCAAAATTGGCTGATTTCACCTAGGGTACAATCTGGGATCATTTTCTTGTGTCGGCGCATTGTTTTACGACTTGTTTTAACATGGATTTTGGTATTTGAAAATTTGTTTCCATCCTGTGGCGTTTGAAAGTCAACGACTAGGGTTATTGGTCGTGTTTGCATGCGAGGCTATAGGTTTTTACCTATGAGCGTAGCGTGTGCCGTTTTGAGTTTTTCCGGTTGAATTTTTATACGCATTGCGATTGGATTATATGTTTAGGTATCCCACGTGATGTCGAGACGTTGAAGATGAGGATGGCGACATCGGCATCGGCACAAAAGAAGCAAGGTGAGTAGATTATATCTACGGGGGAAGTCGGGTGGATGGCGTATAGCACCCCCGCAGTTCGATGTATAGTATGCTATATATATACTATATATATGATAACTTTTAAGTGTGACATGGATATTCCAGATATGTTTAGGTGTTCAATGGTTAGATTAGGGTTTTTAGAAGTAAACTAGTATAGCTTCTTAGTTGCGAACCCTAGAATAGGTTTATACCCACACGCACACACATGCTTACTTTTATACTTGTGCGTATATGGGGATACGTATATATGCATACACACATAGGTATGGGACGATGTGTATATATACACGTATACCTACACTTGGATGATGAGGATAGTGGATGAGATTTGGAGATGAGTCGGTGAGATTGGGCATGGTGCCATGAGATCGGTGATATGATGTGAATCGTATTACGAGATACGACATGAGATTTTAGCGGGCCTTTGGGCGTGTGTTTTCATACACGCATATATATATATCGATGGTATCAGTTTGTACTAGACTTAGATCAGGACCCCATTTCATGAGATATGATTATAAGGATACCAGATAATTGATGAGATAAATGCGAGATTCGACCCGTACCCAGATTTGGGATGCCGTACGACGGATTTGCGTACGAGCTATATATTGATGATAGATCCGCACTCTTGACTCGAGGACATCATATTGTATATTGTATCATATGTGATACTATTGAGGCGGGATCACCGACTATTATAGTTATATATTTATCGACTCAGATTTAGGTGGTTTCTATAACCTTTCGATTAGCTTGTTAGTTGGATCTGTAGTTTACTTAGTAGATGTTAGACTAGACCTGAGTCATACTTATTTCAAAACTAAAGAATCGTGAGTATTTTAAAGACAGACCAAGGGATTCTACGGATATTTTCAAAAGACGCATCTTTTCCTAAAAACACCGTAGCCCTTATTTTTCTAAACACCACGATTCGTGTTATTTAAAATGGCAAAACTGTATGACATATACATATTGATGTAGATTCTTCACTGTGGCATTTATTATTCGATTTCCGCATGTTCTTGTTATTCGCATCGCATTGCATGTGTAAATATGTTATTGTTATATTAAACCCATGCTGTCAGGACACCGGCACCATTATCGATGATGCGTATGTTTCACGTACACCTGCTTGCCGGCTCACACACTTCATTATCGATAATTACCATGTCACTACACAGTAGGATTGTTGCATCAGGATATGTCTCTTTGTATGACATACTGGCACACATACATTTTGTACACTCATACTTATATACATACCTATTTGTACATACGTAGATGATTCTGGACTGATTTTGAGATTTGGGGACCGCAAGATATATTTAAAAACTGGATTCATTTTAAAGGAGCGGTTTCCCTCGATATGTGCATATTACCGTTCCATGTTGCATGATATACAGATATGCTTACATTTCTTCTATATGTCCCATACATCATGCTTTAGATTATACGCATTGAGATATTTGTTTTCATGAGATTTCTGGATTTGGGAACCGTGCTTATTTCAAAAGAGAGTATGTATTGTTTTAAAAATCCGGTTTTCCTTGATATGATATTTCAGTGCGTCCACCATGTGTTTTCTCGGTTCTGAGACGTATGACATGTGAAACCCGATTCGAGGAGTTGGATGAGGCCGATTGCGGGTACATGGTGGACCCGGTACGGTACCCCGGGGCGAGAACGGATCTGTCGTGCAGTAGGCGATGAGCCTGGCAGAGGGACTGTTAGTGTATATGCCCTAGAGGCCATTACTGTATCATACTAGTTTGTATATTACTTAATGGAAGCTTGGGATATTCACAGTTGTATATACAATCTTGCTCGAAATGGTAGTATGCTACTTGGTTTGTCTCTGCTTTAATATGTGCATGTGTTTCTTTTAGCATATTGCTGGTATACATATTAGTAGAGCCCTTAGGATCTTTGCTTGATTACCAGCGTTGTGATGGCGCTCGCACTCGTGGGAGCTGGGTAATCTATAAGCACATCCTTACACAGGTCCCTGGTCGTTGGACTATCGAGACAGGGCATCGATACTCCGGAGTAGACTAGCGCATGCGCTTCTCATCCCAGTGTGGGAGACGGTCTGTCCCACAGCCGTTAGTACGTCGTACTTGGGATAGTATGCGGGTGCTCGTTAGGTTACGAGTACACTGGACAGGACTCGTCGGGAACTGTTGGTTGGTAATATACCTATCGTCAGTTATCAGTTCCCAGGTGACATGAGTACAGCTTAGTCCGCTGACTTGACACTGTCACTTCGCCTCGAGTGTGTTCCCACTGCACTTTGATTACTACCCTACCACGGCTCAAAGGAGTCGTGCAAACAGGTAGTTTTTGGGTGCAGTCCCGAAGCACTTGGAGGCAGTGACGGTTAGACAGGATTCGTCTCTCCCGGTATTGGGGGTTGACATCGCGCTGTGTCTAGGAGAGCCATTACACGAGTAGTCCCTGGCCAGGGCAAGCGAGATATACTGGTAGGTTTCCAGTGTTATCTCAGGGTGTTCTGGGCTACACTCCGACACGACTTGTACCGCTATTAGGGGACTGACGTTCACCGCCCCCCTAGGCCCGCCATGCGATGTATCAGACGAACAGACCGGACTGTACGGAGACTGTCACATACAGGCTCAGTAGGAGTGCAGATGGGGTTCACCTCGTCAGTCTTCTTATCGACATCTACCTGGGGACCGTTACGTACAGCTAGTGCCGCTTGCGGTCTGTGGTTAAACCCACTGCCAGCGTAGTGTCGAGTCTTTAGAGTCCCACACAGAGAGCTATTCGCCTTTAGGCAAAATGAGTAGAGGTCGCATGGTTTTGCGACAGGGTTCGTTCGCATCCGCGCACTTGTGCACGTTTGCTGTTCGGACAGTTTATACTAGCGGGCTTTGGTTTAAGCCGGATCCTAGTATATGTTTTGAGATTGGTTTTTCTCAGGGTATTCGTGTTCCTCGGATCACGAATGCGGGTGCGTATGCACAGTTGCTAGAGATTGAGGGAGAGGATCTTGTTTAAGGTTAATGACTATTGTCATTTTATTAACCCCATTGTTTTTGTGTGAATTATTGTAATTGATAATTAGCTTAATAATTGTGCATGGTTGTTGTTGACAATTTGACTTCATTGACTTGTTGACCTTGTTGACAACTTGACCATAATCATTTCATTTGGAAGATGCTCTTTGATCTTTGCAAAATTGAAATGATAATGGTCATGTCATGATTTATCATGACAATTTTCAAGCTAATTATCCAATTAAAATTATTCACACATATTAGTGAGAATGGCTCACTAATAATTCATTCTCTCATATTATTTCTCTCTCTTGTTCATCCTCTCCCTCAAGCTCTCTCCCTCTCATGTGTTGAGAAACAAAAAAAAGCTTGAGAAAAACCCTCTCTTGATCTTCTCTACTCTCTTCTAGGGTTCAAGTCTTAGCATTTCTTGCACTCTAGTTACTCCTAGCTTGGAGTTGAAGCTAAAGGTAGTGGCTTTCGGGTGGATCGTTCTTTGACGGGAGAAGACAAGCAAGGTGAACTCTTTCAACCATTCCAAGGAGCAAGGAGAGAAGGACTTTGAGCTCAAGGTATAACCTTTCCATCACTTAGCTACTTTGTAGTTAGGGTTAGCAAGTTTATGTTTAGCAAAGATCCTTAAAGCATAGTCCATGTTGCCTATAGTTGATAAAAATCCAATTTTTATTATGTTTTCCGCCTCCCCGTAAGCACCGGGGTGGGCAACACGGACTTACAGTGGTATCAGAGCCTAACTAAACCTAAACTAGCTAAGTAGTTAAGTGTAACGAAGTTTCGAAACCGGAAAATCGAAAAACCAAACTCGCAAAACCCCAAGTTTCAGTTAATTTTTTTCCTGGTCAAAATGAAAAACTTTATACTTGTAAATTCGGCTCAGGGTTTTGTGTGAACACCCAAGAAAAACGTTGCCCTAATTCATTCAAACCGCCGCGCTTCCGCCGCACGAGGTAGGCATGTGCCGCGGAAGCGCCGCCGTTTGTCGTCTTCTGTGCATCGTTTTTCGTGCAGTGTGTATCTGTGTTGGTTTTGGGATTTTTGAAATATATTATATGTGCCCAGATTTTCCAGAACTAAAATTTACTTTTGGGGCCTATAAATCCGTATTTTTTTTCGGAACTTCACTACACTTTAACTATATCGGTTATATCTGTGATGCTTGTATGTATTGAACGTCGGCTAATCGCCATAAGTCGATTAGTCGGGGTTATACATCTCTGTGATCTGTGATTGTTGGTTTGTGGATATGAATGGATTGGATCGTCGCGGGTGAATAGCCGGGTTGGATGTGAGATGAGCGTTATTTTTCTTTCATTCATTTGTAACATGTAAATTGATGTAATAATATTATTTGTATGGCCGCACAACCGGGTCGGGGTTGTAGCCGTCATTGTATAATTCTTTTTACTGTTTTTGCTCCTAGGATAGACCCATGGAGGGGGTGCACAAACTACCGGGTATCTCGAAGTGCCGAGTGGCCTACTCACGGTGGTGAGGGAGGTTGCTTCGCTTCGGGTGCTTGGCGGGTAGTTTGCCGCACCCGTAGGGGTCTTGGGTGGGGTATTGGCTATTCACCGCGACCGTGTAATCCGCTTTGCGTTGAGGCTCGAACGCATTGCGGATTCCTAGTATATCCAATGTATTCATCTGTGATCTGTAATGTCTATCATTGCTATATATTTATTTATAATAACTATTTAGGCGTTGCTTATGTTTTACAGCCGCGCTAGCCCAGCCCCCGCTCTGTCGTTAGTTAAGTAACCTAACGGGTGATGACGGGGCCCCGTGGCGAATGCGAATGGCATAAGCGTACGTCATATTTTGGTTGTTTTCTGCAATGGTAGGATTAAATGATGGGACGCATTAAAAGAACTAATGCAAGAAAATAAACCAAGTAAAAGTCGATTGGAACACTTTGAAAACCACTCGGTTCTTTTCAAAAATAAGCATTTTAAACGCGGAGCTTGAACCACTCCTTTTAAAAGCTATCTCGTTCCATCGATTATATCAAGTTCACTACGTTCACGGTTTCGCCAAAAACCATTCGTAGCCCTCCGTCGTTTCATATAAATATTCAACAGTATTCAAGCTGTGTTTGTTGGCCTTAGTCAAGGCACAGTGTTTGGTAGCTGGTGGGTATTCATATGTTGCATAGATAGAATGCGTTGGTTTGGGACAGTTGTATTGCTTTGTTGGCCATAGTCAAGGGTATATACGGGTGGGTTCAAATTAACCTGGATAACGACGGGCAGAACTTGACATGTGACTTATGATTTGTTGGCCTTAGTCAAGGTCATAAGAGCATGGGGCAAAAATCTACATCGGGAGTTTCATAAGTACTGAAACTTGCTAGTGTTGCATACCATTTGGAGTGTGATGATTCTGGTAGGATTCCTTCGGTTTTATCACGCGATGATATTTGGATCCCGATCCTACTGTGAGTATATGCTACTCCTCGGAAAAACTCTCACTTAACGATCAATGCTATAAACCTAGTAGGTGCCTAGAAAGGTGTTAGCGGGGCTACGCCCACAGGGAAAAGAGGTTACTTAATTAAGGAACTTCGCGAAAGCGTTGGAAAACCTCCCTCGAAGTACCGACACTGGCCTGGCTGAACGGTTAAGCAAGTATTGTACGGTGAGATTGATCCTGACTAATCTTTTCTTTATGGTTTGAGAAGGGATTCGAGAGACAGTGGGAGCCATCCTGTTTAGATAAATTAAAAACCAATCTAAACTTGCAAGAGCAACATGCTAAGTGTTTTCTTCTCTCTCTCTTAATTGCAGCGACCCTGTGACCACACCTAGGTTACATCTAGATAATAAGATGACTGAATCTAACTGTTATGACTGGCAAAGGTCTGTCCAGATGTCCATTGCCCAGGACAAGCTGGGACACCTCTTAACTGATCCAACCCCTGCCGTCTCAGGTCCAGTTTCCCCTGTCACGGATATTGATATTCGTAGGACATCGGAAGAAGTCTGTGCGAAAGCCAAGTGCCTCGTGTTAGCCTCAGTTGATGGTATATACCAAAGTCAGCACGAGAAGATAGACTCAGCTTCTATCTTCCTCCATAACAAAGTTTTATATGGAGAGCAATCTCGTATCGCAAGATATGAGACCTCGAACGAATTGCTTCCAGCGAGGTTGGCTATCGGGTCATCTGTAGGGGGCAACGTCCTTACAGAGACCAGCTCTTTTGAGCTCTCGGACCTGAAGACCACGTTGAAGAACAGGTCAGATGCTGACTCAGTTCAACAGTTTCTGCCTACTACCCTAAAGGAAACTAGGGAAGTAGAAAGAAAGGGAATGGCAGAAGTTTCAGGAACAGATGTAGTAAAAGAAGGATGTTCCTATTGTTACGGGAATGAACATGGACAGAAGGATTGCAGGGCTTGTAAAGCCAGTAGCCAGAATTCGAAGCATGTTGTGGCTTCGGCTTCGGGTGTGTTTGTGATTGAGAACTGTATGTCAGTTAACCCTACTTCCTGGGTATTGGATACCGGATCAGGATCTCATATCTGTAATTCGTTACAGGCTTTGAGAAACCGTAGGGTTATCAGGAAAGGTGATATGACTCTCAGGGTTGCTAACGGAATGAGCATGTATGCTGAATCCGTAGGGGAATATCATCTAGGACTGACAACTGGGCAGATATTGATTCTGTGTGACTGTTTTTATGTGCCAGGTGCGACTTGTAACATCATATCTGTATCCTTACTTTCTAAGGAAGGATATGATTTTACTTTTGTAAGCGATGTAGTAAACATCCACCTAAATCAAGTGCTGATTGGGTCAGGTACATTGAAATACGGTATATACGTTTTGAATCAAGCTCAGGTCTTCAGTGTCCAGAACACACTTAAAAGAAAGTCTCCGGAATTAAATCAGGCTTTCTTATGGCATTGTAGACTGGGTCACATTAATGAGACACGGTTGACAAAGTTACATAAAGAAGGATACTTAGATCCGTTCGAGTACCAGTCTTATGCCACTTGTGAATCATGTCTCATGGGAAAGATGACAAAGACTCCGTTCACTGGACACGGAGAAAGAGCGAGCGAGCTCTTGGGACTCATACACAGTGATGTGTGTGGTCCAATGTCTACACATGCGCGAAGTGGTTATTCATACTTCATTACTTTCACAGATGATTTCTCTAGGTATGGGCATGTCTTCTTAATGAAGCACAAATCCGAGGCCTTTGAGAAATTTCAGGAATACAAGAATGAAGTTGAAAAACAAACAGGCAAAAGTATCAAGATCCTAAGATCGGATCGAGGAGGAGAATACTTAAGTGCCGAGTTTCTGGGCTTCTTAAAAGAGAATGGAATTCTCTCTCAACTTACTCCCCCATACACACCACAACACAACGGTGTATCGGAAAGGAGGAATCGAACCCTATTGGATATGGTTCGTTCCATGATGAGTAAGGCTGAGTTGCCGCGATCCTTCTGGAGTTATGCACTAGAAACAGCTGCATATCTTTTGAACCAAGTTCCTACTAAGTCAGTGCCTACCACACCATATTAGATGTGGAGTGGGAAGAAACCCAGTCTTAAACACTTTAAGACATGGGGGTGTCCAGCTTTTGTAAAAAAGCAGCATGCGGACAAGCTCGAGGCACGTTCGGTACAGTGTAAGTTTGTGGGATACCCAAAGAACTCCAAGGGGTATCTTTTCTATTACGCAGAGGAACAAAAGGTTTTTGTTTCTCGCCATGCCCGCTTCTTGGAAACTGAATTTTTAGAAAATCAGATAAGTGGGAGCGCAATAGAACTGGAAGAAATTCCAGAACCACAAGCTATTACTGAAAGCTTGGTAGAACCAGAAGGTTCGAAAGAACAGGACATTCCCATGCCACTCCGCAGGAGTAGTAGGCAGTCTCATCCGCCCGAGAGGTACTACGGTTTTCTCATAGACGGGGATAGAGAGGACTGCACCATGGATTATGGTGAGCCTACTAGCTTCCAGCAAGCCATCCAGAGCGGCGACTCGGTAAAATGGCTGGATGCAATGCGGGCCGAGATGGAGTCCATGTACACCAACAAAGTTTGGACTTTGGACTTTGCACCAGAAGGGGTAAAACCCGTAGGCTGCAAATGGATCTTCAGAAAGAAGATTGGTGTAGATGGGCAGGTTGAGACCTATAAAGCTAGACTTGTAGCAAAGGGTTTTCGTCAAAGACCTGGTTTGGACTATGACGAGACCTTTTCTCCAGTAGCTATGCTGAAATCCATTCGGATCCTTCTTGCCATTGCTGCCTTCCACGATTATGAAATCTGGCAGATGGACGTAAAGACGGCTTTCCTAAATGGAAATTTGGAAGAGTGCGTCTATATGGATCAGCCGGAGGGATTCAATCAGAGTGGGAGCAGCGGTAGAGTGTGCAAGTTGCTCAAGTCCATTTATGGACTTAAGCAGGCATCGCGGAGTTGGAACATCTGCTTTGATGATACTGTCAAAGAATTCGACTTTATCAAGAACCCAGATGAACCATGCATTTACAGTAAGATTGTAGGGAGAACTGTGGTATTCCTCGTCTTGTACGTGGATGACATTCTCCTAATAGGAAATGATATTCCTATGCTACAGTCAGTCAAAGGATTCTTGTCGCAGAGGTTCTCCATGAAGGACCTGGGTGATGCCAACTACATTCTGGGGATCCAGATCTATCGTGATAGATCTAAGAGGATGTTGGGACTTTCACAGTTAAGGTACATTGACACCATACTGAAAAGGTTCAGTATGGAAGATTCCAAGCGCGGTAATCTACCGGCTTGTCACGGGATCACCCTCTCCAAAGAGATGTCTCCCAAGACTGATTTGGAAAGGGATCGCATGTCTATTATACCCTACGCTTCTGCGGTAGGCTCTATAATGTATACGATGTTGTGTACCAGACCAGATGTAGCATACGCATTGAGCGTTGTAAGCCGGTATCAGTCAAACCCAGGGGAGAAACACTGGATAGCGGTAAAGAACATTCTCAAGTACCTGAGAAGGACTAAGGAGATGTTCTTGGTGTATGGCGGAAAAGACCTCCAGCTCGAGGCCTTTGCTGACTCCAGCTTCCAGAGTGACAAGGATGACTCCAAGTCCATGTCGGGTTATGTCTTTACCCTCAATGGAGGGACGGTTTGCTGGAAGAGTTCCAAGCAGGAGACCGTTGCAGACTCAACAATGGAAGCGGAGTACATAGCTGCTTGCGATGCCGCAAAGGAAGCTGTCTGGATGAAGAAGTTCCTCACGGAGCTTCAGGTGGTTCCTACCATTGTTGATCCAATACCGCTGTATTGCGACAACAACGGAGTTATAGCTTTAGCGAAGGAACCCAGGTCCCATCAGAAGTCCAGGCACATTTTGAGGCGGTACCACCTGATCAGGGAGATCATAGATCGCCAGGAGATCGAGGTAAAGAGAGTTAATACGGAGAACAACACTGCAGATCCACTCACGAAGGCCCTACCCCAGACTCAGTTCGAGCGGCTGATCGAGATGATAGGTCTTCGATACGCCAGTTCATGGCCTTAGTGCAAGTGGGAGATTGTTAGTGTATATGCCCTAGAGGCCATTACTGTATCATACTAGTTTGTATATTACTTAATGGAAGCTTGGGATATTCACAGTTGTATATACAATCTTGCTCGAAATGGTAGTATGCTACTTGGTTTGTCTCTGCTTTAATATGTGCATGTGTTTCTTTTAGCATATTGCTGGTATACATATTAGTAGAGCCTTTAGGATCTTTGCTTGATTACCAGCGTTGTGATGGCGCTCGCACTCGTAGGAGCTGGGTAATCTATAAGCACATCCTTACACAGGTCCCTGGTCGTTGGACTATCGAGACAGGGCATCGATACTCCGGAGTAGACTAGCGCATGCGCTTCTCATCCCAGTGTGGGAGACGGTCTGTCCCACAGCCGTTAGTACGTCGTACTTGGGATAGTATGTGGGTGCTCGTTAGGTTACGAGTACACTGGACAGGACTCGTCGGGAACTGTTGGTTGGTAATATACCTATCGTCAGTTATCAGTTCCCAGGTGACATGAGTACAGCTTAGTCCGCTGACTTGACACTGTCACTTCGCCTCGAGTGTGTTCCCACTGCACTTTGATTACTACCCTACCACGGCTCGAAGGAGTCGTGCAAACAGGTAGTTTTTGGGTGCAGTCCCGAAGCACTTGGAGGCAGTGACGGTTAGACAGGATTCGTCTCTCCCGGTATTGGGGGTTGACATCGCGCTGTGTCTAGGAGAGCCATTACACGAGTAGTCCCTGGCCAGGGCAAGCGAGATATACTGGTAGGTTTCCAGTGTTATCTCAGGGTGTTCTGGGCTACACTCCGACACGACTTGTACCGCTATTAGGGGACTGACGTTCACCGCCCCCCTAGGCCCGCCATGCGATGTATCAGACGAACAGACCGGACTGTACGGAGACTGTCACATACAGGCTCAGTAGGAGTGCAGATGGGGTTCACCTCGTCAGTCTTCTTATCGACATCTACCTGGGGACCGTTACGTACAGCTAGTGCCGCTTGCGGTCTGTGGTTAAACCCACTGCCAGCGTAGTGTCGAGTCTTTAGAGTCCCACACAGAGAGCTATTCGCCTTTAGGCAAAATGAGTAGAGGTCGCATGGTTTTGCGACAGGGTTCGTTCGCATCCGCGCACTTGTGCACGTTTGCTGTTCGGACAGTTTATACTAGCGGGCTTTGGTTTAAGCCGGATCCTAGTATATGTTTTGAGATTGGTTTTTCTCAGGGTATTCGTGTTCCTCGGATCACGAATGCGGGTGCGTATGCACAGTTGCTAGAGATTGAGGGAGAGGATCTTGTTTAGGGTTAATGACTATTGTCATTTTATTAACCCCATTGTTTTTGTGTGAATTATTGTTAATTGATAATTAGCTTAATAATTGTGCATGGTTGTTGTTGACAATTTGACTTCATTGACTTGTTGACCTTGTTGACAACTTGACCATAATCATTTCATTTGGAAGATGCTCTTTGATCTTTGCAAAATTGAAATGATAATGGTCATGTCATGATTTATCATGACAATTTTCAAGCTAATTATCCAATTAAAATTATTCACACATATTAGTGAGAATGGCTCACTAATAATTCATTCTCTCATATTATTTCTCTCTCTTGTTCATCCTCTCCCTCAAGCTCTCTCCCTCTCATGTGTTGAGAAACAAAAAAAAAGCTTGAGAAAAACCCTCTCTTGATCTTCTCTACTCTCTTCTAGGGTTCAAGTCTTAGCATTTCTTGCACTCTAGTTACTCCTAGCTTGGAGTTGAAGCTAAAGGTAGTGGCTTTCGGGTGGATCGTTCTTTGACGGGAGAAGACAAGCAAGGTGAACTCTTTCAACCATTCCAAGGAGCAAGGAGAGAAGGACTTTGAGCTCAAGGTATAACCTTTCCATCACTTAGCTACTTTGTAGTTAGGGTTAGCAAGTTTATGTTTAGCAAAGATCCTTAAAGCATAGTCCATGTTGCCTATAGTTGATAAAAATCCAATTTTTATTATGTTTTCCGCCTCCCCGTAAGCACCGGGGTGGGCAACACGGACTTACAGGGACCACTACCTACCGGTGATAGTATTTAGGCTCGGCGGATATTCGGAGGATACCGACCGGAGTCGAGAGATGATATGGGTCGATCCGAACTGACGGAGCCCGTGGGTCGATCCGGACTAAAGGAGCCCGATATATGAGGATTTACGTGCTGATGCTGGGCATGGGTTTCATGATGTTTTCTAGTGTCGATGCTAGATACTTAGGTTCCATGATTTTGATGTGTCGCGAGGGACACACGTTGATTTATATTCTCATATTTTCATGTATATGTTTTTATGACTTTTACATGCATGATATTGTTATGTCATTGGTTGACACGTGGACGAGATCCACATGCGTATAGACATTGATTCATATTTGGATGATATCCACATACTCATAGACTTCATGATATAGTTGCCATTTATTACATTGATCATACCTCATATTTATGATATGTTGCTACCTGAGGCATAGGCACGAGCACTTGGTACTACACTTATGTATAGATATTTACCCTTGCCACCTTATCATGATTCAGATTTATTCATATTGAGGATATATTATTACTGATCGTTTGACCTAAGATTGAGTCATACATACGATTTCTGCTCTGTGATGTTTTCTACTCACGAGTTTGCAACTCACCCCCGTTGTGCCGCAGTTCTTGCAGGTTTTGCCGTACAGGTTTCATTACGGCTTTCTGGCACTCTGCTTCTTTTCTGGGTGATTGCTTTGGTAGGTGGGTTCACTCGCATCGTGACCACCCTTGTATTTATTTTAATCAGTTGTATCTAGTAATTCCATCAACCAGACTTGTATATTTATTTCGACCTTAGAGTCGCGCGTTGTAATATTATGGTTTTCATGATGATTTTGAGTTTCCTTTTGAGTTTTGTTACTCGCCCTTCGGCGTTGTATATTATATTATTTGCGTGGTTGTGACCGTCGATTGACAAAGAGCTAGCTTCCGCTTGGGGATGCCTTTTATCATTATGCATATATTATTCTTGTTGTACCCCGTTTGGGGCCAGTATTTATAAAGGAAACTCTGTCGAAATTTTCAGAAAAGACTTGAGGATTTAAAAGTGCATATTCGGCTTACTTATTTAAAAACCTTATTTTTAAAACATGTTTTCTTCACTTCTTTAAAACTAGTTTTCCTTCATTTATTATTTAAAATGGTTTTAGATTTCTGGGCTTTTTGCTTACTTGAATTAGATGAGATCCTATAGACTTCATATGATTCAAGGGCCAGTCACGTGCTATTTCGGGTCATGAGAAAGTTGGTATTAAAGTGCTAGGTTAACCTTGGTTCGAGTCTAAGTTTGACTATGCGGAGCTTAGAGCGTTTGTATATATACGGAACTTAGGCTTGACCTTATGGAACTTAGACTTAGTCGAGGGGGTATTAGACCCGAACTTTCGTCGCATAGGTTGACCTTGGTTGATGGAGTAGGTGACTTCAGTAGAGTGACGTACCGTGTGTATGTTCCGCGGCATACTTACGATACGCTACTCCACTTATGAAGCCTTAGGATGTACATTTCCTTGCACGGTATTATATTCATTCCTATGATCTATCCTCATCGATATTGGTTATCATTTTGCTGCCATGATTACACGGGCAGAGAGAGCTACGGCTAGAGTTGCGGTCAGCACGAGCTCGTCACGGACGAGGACTGACCAGGGCGTGATTCCAGGGATATACAATTGTGTATAGAGGCGTCGTTTTATTGTATTTTTGTGCCATGAGCGTTGATGGATCGCTTTTACGGGATTTCTTGAACGTGCAGATCAGCACCAGAGGATTGAGCCACTGATAGAGGCCAGCCAGAATTTGATGACTATTGATGTATCGCTTATTCATAATGATTGAGGCACTGTTCAGTATGCAGACGAATGAGCCAGTCGTTGCTGTGAACGACGAGATATTGCCCCAGATGTTGGAGCTATTGTAGTACGAGTTGTACTCAGAGATATGATAGAAGGTCGCTAGTCACCCGAAGATGAATGACTAGGACATGTGGTTCGTTCGCTTACCCCGATGAGTGGTCACCAGATAGATTGATTCCAGCTAGAGACAACTTCACGCAGGTACGTTGAGAGTCGATGGAGACGATCGAATGTCAGGAACCCATTTCCAAGTTTAAAGTATTCGGAAGACAATGCAAGTAATGCTATAGACCTTCTAGATGAATGAAACCCTAACTTGACGTAATGACCATGGAACTCATTTGAACCTTAGGGTTTGCGGCAGTTTAGCGGTGCCATTTGTGAGGCTTGGGTTTGCCCTTCTACGGTTGGTCCATAGGTGCTGTAGCTTGTACTGGAGTACTATTAAATTGTACCCAAGATGTTGAGCTCTTAGGGGATTATGGAACCTTGGAAATCGATCGAAAGGTTCGACGTCATTCGGATATCATGTGATATGATACATTGCTTGGGAGACTCCAGATATGAGTATAGCCGTTGGAGCACAGTCCATGCAGCCATGATGAGACGAGTCCGAAGCAGTCGACATTAGAGAAAAAGTGGAGTAAGAGATTCGTACGAGATCTTGATGAGATGACGTTCCACTCCCCCGACATCATAGATGTGATACGCATGCAGATGCGTTGATTATGGATATATCTTCCAGAAGGAGTCGCGATGAGTATGCAGTCGTTCTGGAATAAGAAATAGCTTTAGTAATGGACGATGACTTCCGGGAAGTTCGGCAGAGCGAGATTTGAGAGAGACCTCGAAACAACCTTTCTGGAATACTATACGAGAAGACTTGGACCCAGGAGCGGTCATATTGCGCACACCCAGCAGGCCAGAGTTCTGCATCGTTGATGAGATAGTTGGCCAGAGATCTGTAGAGGATGTACCAGAGCGGGACTGTTTCCGTCGTCATTCCATATTGGGCCGTTGAGCCGAGAAGCTATATATCTACCAATGCACAGTGAGAGACAAGAGCCTAAAAGCACCAGGCGCCAGATCATGAACAGGAAGCAAGTAGATATCTTGCTCTTCTAGCATTGGATGCACCGACACCTTCCCGAATTTGAAGGAGGAAATATCGACGATGGTATTTATGATTTGTGATTTGGTGATTCGATTATCACGCATCCGTCACCTTGGATTTCGGTATTTTGGGCGATCTATTCACATGAATGAGTGTTGATGACCGAGTTTCATGATATTTGTTTTCGTGCACCATTGTTGCACCTACTGGGTATTCATATTTTGTGCATATGATACGCATACTATTTGGTTTTTTTACTCGGTATAGTTCACATATGCTTGCAGTGCATTGATACGTATTTATGCACCACAGTTACACCTGACTTCGGTTTGATGTCATTCGATATGTTGATTTTGATTTCATGCCTATGTTATGTATGTGTTTTTCCTTATGCTTTCGGCATAGTTTTCATGCGCTTTTAGTGTTTTGATTTGATTTGTGCACGCTGATGCACATGGTTGTGAGATTATATACCACGGTATACCTGATCTGGATTGAGCTGTATTGTATACCGTCGATTTCGATTCTGATATTGATGTTGATTTCGTGCACTCTGTGCATTTGATTTGGATTCTTGCGCATATTTGGCGCGCTTGGATTGGATTTTGCGCATGTTCGGCGCTTTATATTGGATTTCATGATTTCGTGCATGATGGATGCACCTGATTTGGGATTTTCGTGCATGTTGGACGCAAGTTATGAGATGCGATTTTGGTGCACACCAGATGCACTAAATCGAGATTCTTCGTGCATAACAGATGGACCTGATTTTGCTGTCAGGCACACAGGTTTTCTCTGACAGGTGTTTCGTGCACACCCATTGCACTTAGATATTATTTCTGTGAACATGTATGGCACATATATGGATTTTAATTTCCGTGCGCACCAGACGCACGAAGCATTCATATGCACATTTTGGGATTGATTTCTTATGGAGCAGTACGTTTTTATGATATTTGCTATTATTTTCGTACTGAGCAGGACTAGTCAGAGGACAGTACCTGGATATATTTTGCATGCATTGATAGTTATCGAAGGGATTTCCAAAAAAGGGAGCTATAGTCTCAGTATTTACCTACGTGTCTGATATAACACGAAACGTTTAAAACAAGGGAACCCTTCTAAAGTGTTTTCAAAAACGGAGGGACGTGCATATTATGTTAGTTGTATGTATGCCCTAGAGGCCAGTATTGTACAGATGATGTGTAGGATTCCTAGGCACACTAGTGAGGTCTCACAAGGCATCGACCATGCCAAATTAAAATTTTAACGGTGCCGAGAAACCCGACTACGGATCGTTTGCTAGAAATCTAGGCGAAAAGATAACTAGTTAACAATTAACTAAGAGATACGGAAATACAACCTTTGTAGATCCGGTTCTCCACCTCCATAGCTCCGTAACGAAGTCCCTTTGCTGTCCTAATGAGTTCCCGGGCTCTAGCGTCGGCTTCGTCGGAGAATGGGCAAGCTAGGTCGTCGATGTCCATGCCGAAGATGATCTACGTCGAGGCATCGCTAGATCAAGCTCACAACTTCACCAAGTCATGAAACTTGTGAAGGAAACACACTCTACTACTTGGCAAGAGGTAGAGAATGAAGAAATAGGAAGTGGGTAGACTTTAGAATTGGATTTCTCACTCATTTGCATCAATCACCATTGATGACCTCAAGCTTCTTCAAAGAAGAAGATGAAGAAGAAGAAGAAAGAGTTATGATAAGAATAATTAAAATGAAAAGAATAATCCATTCTTATCATAAGTGAACCATGGTTAGTTGTAGAGAGTGAACTAGGGTTAGTGAAGTGGATAGGGTTAAGCATGAGACAAAAAGGGTGACTTTGGTCAAAGCTTCAAGAAGCTTTTGCTAGAAAACAAATTAAGCCACCATTTTCTCTTAATGCTTATCAATTTCCAAAAAGAATAAATAAATGAATAAATGAATAAGGAAATAGTAAACCCTAACCATTTCATTAACCAAGGTTTCATACTTTACACTTAACCAAAAAGCATGTATCATCAAACATGATACAATCAAGTGCATAAAATCATATCGCATATGCAATGCGCACACCCGAGTGAGAAAATCCATTTAAAGTGAACCGATACTAGTTAATGCAAAGTAATATATCAAATATATAATTATGCATTAAATCATTAAATCAACTCTTGATTTAACGATCCGGTCATATCGCATATAACCGGCTAGTATCCAATGTATCGGCTTATCGAATCAATCCTTGATTCGATAATTAGGTTATATCGCATACAACCTTTCGACACATTGATCGCGAGAATGGAATACGGTATCACATACACGCATTATTCTCGGTCCCGCATATATCTCATATGCGCTCCTATTTCGTTTCGCTTGAGCCAGGAAACCTCTGTGTAGGACTCTAAAGACTCGTCAATACGCCGGCAGCAGGTGATGATCATATCAAACACCCACAAGACGCAAGCGGTCTGCCAAACGTAACGGCCACCCGGGTATTGAGCGATCTGAAGATCGACGAGCATGCCCGCTCACACTCCAGTGAATCCAACCAGTAACACTACCTTACAGTCCGGTCTGATCGTCTGATATGTCGCATATCTCGCCTAGGGGTGGTTAACGTCAGACCCCAATAGCTCGATAAGTCGTGTCGATATGAGGTCTATAACGATTCGAGAAACTACTGGTAACACTTACCAGTAAATCTCAGCAACCCTGGCCAGGGATTTCCTGTTATAGCCAATCGAACACAGCGCAACATCAACTCCCTATAGCGGGAGAGACGAATCCCCTCCTATCGCTCATTGCCTCCATGTGACTCGGGACTGTACCCAAAAACCACCGTTTTGCACGCCCTCTTGGACGTGGTAAGATAGAAATCAAAGCACAGTGGGAACCACACAAGACTCTATGACGATCTCGGGTCAACAGACTACTCTGTACCAGTGTCACCAGAGAACTGCCATCTGACGTGAGGTATAATACCATCTGGGAGTTCTCGGCGAGTCCGTCCAGTGTACCCAGTCTCTACTGAGCACCCGTATATCATCTCCGATGTCAAACACCAATGGATATGGGATCATCCATCGCCCATCTGTATGGGTCGAGAAGGTATACGCTAGTCTACTATGGTATATCGATGCCCCGTCTCGATACACCCACGACTAGGGACTTTGAAGGATGTACTTATGGACTACCATGTCCCCACTAGTATGATCCGCATCATAGTCCAGGTAGTCAAGTACACATCCTAAGGGCTTTACCAACATGTAATAGAGAGACAATCTGTGTACACGTTAAGGTAAAGTTCAACCAGATAGCATACTATCATGTCGAGCAAGAAAGTCCTCCCTATATATGTCCCAGCATCCACTACAATATACATCGTATGTACAGTAATAGCCTCTAGGGCATACATATAACTAACAATCTTCCACTTGCACTAGGGCCATCTGTAGCAGTGGTTGTAGTATCTCATACTCAACCATCCCATAAAAGTCTCTCTCTGGGAACAGGCCTTTATGAGTGGATCCGCTGTGTTGTCCTCTCAGTCTGCTCTCCTAATCTTGATCACCATGGAGATCAACCATCTCCACGATCAGGTGATACTGCCATAGAATATGTCTGGATCACTGATGGGACCGTCGTTCCTTGGCATAAGCCACAACTCCATTGTCTCACAATGGTAGGAACGTAGTTCATCTCATGAACTAATACACACCCAAACATCCTCTTTGGTAGCATCTTAAGTAGCGATGTATCCTGCCTTTATCGTCTAGTATGTCACGGTATCTAGCTTGGAACTCTTCCAACATACCTACCCTCCACTGAGGGTAAAGACAATGCCTGTGACTGACATTCAGTCTTCTTTATCACCCTGGAACACTTCCAGTGATTCTCCCCAGGATCAGTTGATACCATCTCACTAAGACTAGTGAGTATCCTAACATCCATTTAGATCTATCTCATAGATCCAAAACCCATGATTTAGTAGGTATCACTTTGATCTTATATGGAGAATCATTGTGATAAACGGAGATTGATCGAGCGTAACATAAGAAACTCCTTTCTTATCAAGAGTATGTCATCCACGTACTCTACGAGGATCACCACCATACTCCCTACTACCTTTTTGTTTATACAAGGTTCATCTACCATTTTGATGAAGTCAAACTCTTTGACTATTAGATCAAAACAGACGTTCCAACTCCGCGATGCCTGCTTTATCATATAAAACATCTTGCACACGTTTTCGCTGCTCCCACTGTCTATGAAGCCCTCTGGCTGTGTACTTATAGACTTTCTCTTCTAAAACATCATTTAGAAAAGCTGTCATGACACCCAACCACCAGATATCGTAGTCATGGTATGTAGCCGTGGCAAGTAGGATCTGGATGGACTTAAGCATAGGTACAGGAAAAGGTTTCATCATTATCCACGCCTGGTCAATGACGAAAACCTTTAACAAGTCTAGCTTTGAAAGTCTCAACTTTTCCATATACACCAAGTAATCTTCTCAAGATATACTTGCTCCTGATGGGGATTTAACCCTTCAGATATAGGATTCCATCTCAGATCGCTAAACATCCAGCCATTCTTACAGAGTCACACTCCTGATGGCCAGTTCGAAACTATTTGGGTCATCATCTCATGATGCAATCCTCGCTCCCACTGTCATAGGGAAACCGAAGTATCTCTCAGGTGGGTGAGGAACTCTACTAGATCGGCGGAGAGGCTGAGGTTCGTTGGAATCTACTGAATCCTTTGGTTCTACCAAATCATCTGCTGTAATTTGTATAGCTGGAACCTTTCCAGTTCTACATAACTGACATTGCCTCGAGCTTGTCCGGATTTTGCTTTTCAGACATATGCTGGACAACCCCAAATCTTAACTAACTTAAGAGATGGGCTCTTCCCTTATCATATCAAATATAAAGTGGTAGGCAACAGATTTGATTTGAACCCTATTCAATAGGTATGCAACTTCATAAGTGCATAACTCCCAAAAGGAAAAAGGTAACTCAGTAGTACTCATCATAGAGCACACCATATCAAATAGGGTGTATCTGCTCCGCCCCGACATACCATCGTGCAATGGTGTATACGGAGGAGTAATGCTGAGAGAGAATCTCATTCTCCTTTAGAATAATCCAGGAATTCCGTGCTCAAGTATTCTCCTCCTTGATCACATCAAAGGACATAATACTTATACCCGTATTTTGGTTCTCTACTTCTAATTTATATTCTGTGAATATCTCAAAAGGTTCGGACTTGTGTTTCAACAGGAACACATGTCTGAATCTCGAAAGATTATCAGAGAATGTAACGAAGTACAAAGAACCAGTCTTGGCATGTGTAGACAGGAGACCTTACATACATCAACATGTATCATCCCAAGAGTTTACTAACTCTTTCTCTGTTTCCAATAAACTGAGCTATGGTCATTTTATCTTTGTGACATGACTGGCAAGTTTCACAAGATGTAAATTCAAACTAATTTAAATATGCATCTTTATGTAACTCTAGCTAGTCGGGTCACATTGATATGACCTAGTCTACAATGCCTCAAGAAGGATTCGTTCATTTCTGAACTCTTCCTCTTGTGTGTGTTCCGTATACTAAAGAACTGTAGTTTGATTTAGAACTTCAATGCTTTTAGATAACGTGCCTGAACCGATCAACTTTTGATATAGGAAATGTTCAAAACATTATCCAACAATACAAAATTATATCCTTTCTTTACTAATAAAGAGACAGATATGATTTTGCATTACAGGTTCGGTATCTAATAACATTCGTTCAGAATCAATGTATTTGTAATACAGGGTGACAGTGACCAACAGACTTGGCTGCAACACTTGCCCCGTTTTCTTCCTCATGAAACTTATCACCCGTTCTCAATTCTCTACCTTTCTGTAGCCCTATGTAACTGATTACATATTTGGGATCCTGATCTGGTATCACATACCCAGGACATAAAGGATACTGAGAAACAGTTCTCTGTAATGAACACACCCGAAGATGATGCATCATCATGCACTCTCTTCGTTTGGGTGGCACGGGAATTCTGGTAATCCCCAATTTCCTGCTCTGTCTTATAACAATTATAAGTTGGAGCGGGACCAACGTTCCCCAGCTCAGTATAACAAGCGGGTTCGGTCAAATATCCGTATTATTATCTTGATTAAGGCGTGATATGGTCGCTACCTGGAGAGAGAGAGAAGAAAACACTCAGCGTGCGCTCTGTCAAGAAAAAATTAGTTATTATTTTATCTAATCAGGATGGCTCCCACTGCTTTTTATCAAATCTTCCTTCAAACCCTAAAAGGAAAGACTAGCCGGGATTAATTACACACTACAAGTTCGCCAATCTTTCAGCCAGGCCAGTGTCGGTACTTTGAGGGAGGTCCCTCGTGCTTTCGCACGAACCTAATTAATGTAAACCTCGTTTTCCCAGAGGCGTAACCCCGTTGACACCTTTCTAGACACCTACTTGATCGGCTAATTGTAATGTATAAAACTCTCCCAGGAGTAACACTTATTCGCAGCGGGTATCGGGATCCAACTATCTCATAGAAGGTATGCAATCTCATTGCAAATTTCAACACTTGAAATTCCCGATAATATTTTGCCCCTAGCTCGCTATGACCTTGACGCATGCCAAACAACCCATAGTCTGCTAGTCAAGTTCAACCCGTACATTTCTTGATTGAATTAAACCCACCCGCACGACCCTTGACGCATGCCAAACAACGCTGTACGAATACCCTAATCCAATCGCATCGTATGCTAACAGATAAGCACTAGTTAGCTACCGTACACTACGCCTTGACGCATGCCAAACAACCGCAGCACGAATACTAACTAGTACGTATCTGAAATGACGGAGGGCTACGACAGGTTTTTCTGAAAACCTATTGCGTAATGAACTTGATATCGTTGTAGAATCAAATGAATTTTGAAATGGAGTGTTTTTGAGGCTTTTCTAGTTTTGCTAAAGGAGTCACTCCCGGTGAAGGGATCGTCGGTCCTTTCCACGTCGAATGAGGTGCGGGATATATCATATATATCACTGTGCAAAGCAAAAACACTTAAAAGCAATCAAAAGACAAACCGAGTGTGTAGCATCTGCCAGTTATTGCTAAAGGAGTCACTCCCGGTGAAGGGATCTCGGTCCTTTCCTTATCGAATAAGGTGCAGGATATATCACATATACCTCTGTGCAAAGCAAGAACTGTAGCTACTTGTTTTATTTTTGAAATTCGATTCTACAACATCTTAGGTTTCTTTTATTTCATTAATCACATTAATGAAGTCCCATCATTTAAGTACCTAAACATCACAGATAAATACGACGTACACTTATGCCATCCGCATTCGCCTCGATGTCCCCTCGTGCACCGTTAGGTTAGGTAACTAACGGCAGAGCGGGGCAGGGCTAGCGCGGGTGTAAAACATAAGTAACGCCTACATAATATATCATATATACTATATACTGTATCTATCACAGAACATCACATGATCACATCACAGATATCGCAGCAGAAGAAACATATGAAATATTGGATATACTAGGACGTCCGTGTTTTCAATACGAGCCAGTATAAAACACGGATTCCACGGTCGTGATGAATAGCCAAACCCACACCCCTAGACCCCTACGAGAGCGGCAAGCAACCCTGCCAATTCTGGAGTTAGGAGACCCGGACTCGACTCCTCGAGTTGGTCTCCCACTGGACTCCAGAACCCGGTTACTTGTGCTCTCCTCCTTGGGTCTATCCTAGTGCGGAAAAGTAAATAATATACAAAGGGTGACTACTTCCGCAACCTGGAAGCGCCCCAATAAAAGAATATTACATACAAGTTTTTACATGAATGAAAATGAAAAACACTCATCTCACATAAAAACCCCGGCTATTCAAACACGACGATCCAATATAACATATCCAGCAACACATAACATCACATGTCATCAACGTAAGTAAATATGTCCATCCCAATTGTCGTTGACATATAGCAACGAAACCCGGGATATCACATATTACACTTACGGTCACAAAAAAGAAAGTGTAAAACTACAACAGTTGGAATCCGCAATCTGCATAGACATCGCATGCCTAATCAAATGAATACCTTAGACATCACATGCCTAACAATTATAAACCCCGCATTTTAGTCTCAAAATCGAAAACACTTTTCAATATAAAGTCGGGCAATCCAACAAGATTCCCGACATCCTGATCGAATGCTCGTCGTAAACTTTAGTAGGCGGCCGCACCCCGATACCGTCGACGAAGTGCACCAAGGCGGAACACCGCTGCCGCAAGCACCCGAACGGATGCTTTCGGCGACGGGGTTCTCCTACAGTCACTTGGTCGGGGCTATGGGGTGAGGCTGTCTATTAAGTTTACCCGGCGAGTATCCGCGTACGCTACGTGATTGCGACGGACTTTTGATCACACCAAAATTCCGTGGCAACCGATCAAGTGAGACTAAACTGCTATGTTTATAACATTCATTCAGTTATCACATAACTACTTGTGAATTCCAATTATTGTATCCCATTCCAGATAAACAGAAAATGCTAAACTTTTCGATCGAACAATCGAACACCCAAGTTTTCCCGATACAGCTCAACACATGAAGTAAGTCTAACAACATTCCGTTCGTGCCTCAGTACCAACGGTCCAGCCGTAGAAGGGTCAAGCCAACGCCTCACATGTGGCACGCCGTACTGCCCCAAACCCGAAGGTTCAAAGGGCAGTTCAAGACGGTCACATAATCGAGTTAAGGTTTGTTGTCTTCTAGAGGGTCCATCGCGTTACTTGCACTACTTAGAACGTCGTCAAACTACGGAAAAATCCAACACTTGGAAATTTCCCGACAGGGGAAAAATTGGGTATTTATATCCGGTCGAACTTTTCAACATATTCTAAAATTTATCCGGAAAGTCACACAGACAAAATTTGATAATCCGATCGAACATGCGAATCCCCAAAACAACCCCAGAAAATTCAACTCTTGAAAAAATATCAAAAATACCCAGGAAATCCAGCACTGTCTATTAGGAGTTACTGTGTAAGATTCGCTGACCAATGATGACGTATGGCCGCGGAACCGCCGCACGAGCCAAGCTCGTGCCGCGGAACCGCGGCGGTTTGATGGAGTTAGGCAGTCGAACTTCACAGTATCTCTTAAAATTGCCTGCTGATTTTACTGCATATTTTTAATGTTGAAAAAATCCCAGATTTTGAAAAAGGACAGAGAGCAAGTTTGGTTTGGGATTTCGGGTTCGTTCGGACTTCAAATTCCGTCTGGACTTCGCTTAAGGCTCTAGCTAGGCTCTGATACCACTGTAGGGTTCCTAGGCACACTAGTGAGGTCTCACAAGGCATCGACCATGCCAAATTAAAATTTTAACGGTGCCGAGAAACCCGACTACGGATCGTTTGCTAGAAATCTAGGCGAAAAGATAACTAGTTAACAATTAACTAAGAGATACGGAAATACAACCTTTGTAGATCCGGTTCTCCACCTCCATAGCTCCGCAACGAAGTCCCTTTGCTGTCCTAATGAGTTCCCGGGCTCTAGCGTCGGCTTCGTCGGAGAATGGGCAAGCTAGGTCGTCGATGTCCATGCCGAAGATGATCTACGTCGAGGCATCGCTAGATCAAGCTCACAACTTCACCAAGTCATGAAACTTGTGAAGGAAACACACTCTACTACTTGGCAAGAGATAGAGGATGAAGAAATAGGAAGTGGGTAGACTTTAGAATTGGATTTCTCACTCATTTGCATCAATCACCATTGATGACCTCAAGCTTCTTCAAAGAAGAAGATGAAGAAGAAGAAGAAAGAGTTATGATAAGAATAATTAAAATTAAAAGAATAATCCATTCTTATCATAAGTGAACCATGGTTAGTTGTAGAGAGTGAACTAGGGTTAGTGAAGTGGATAGGGTTAAGCATGAGACAAAAAGGGTGACTTTGGTCAAAGCTTCAAGAAGCTTTTGCTAGAAAACAAATTAAGCCACCATTTTCTCTTAATGCTTATCAATTTCCAAAAAGAATAAATAAATGAATAAATGAATAAGGAAATAGTAAACCCTAACCATTTCATTAACCAAGGTTTCATACTTTACACTTAACCAAAAAGCATGTATCATCAAACATGATACAATCAAGTGCACAAAATCATATCGCATATGCAATGCGCACACCCGAGTGAGAAAATCCATTTAAAGTGAACCGATACTAGTTAATGCAAAGTAATATGTCAAATATATAATTATGCATTAAATCATTAAATCAACTCTTGATTTAACGATCCGGTCATATCGCATATAACCGGCTAGTATCCAATGTATCGGCTTATCGAATCAATCCTTGATTCGATAATTAGGTTATATCGCATACAACCTTTCGACACATTGATCGCGAGAATGGAATACGGTATCACATACACGCATTATTCTCGGTCCCGCACATATCTCATATGCGCTCCTATTTCGTTTCGCTTGAGCCAGGAAACCTCTGTGTAGGACTCTAAAGACTCGTCAATACGCCGGCAGCAGGTGATGATCATATCAAACACCCACAAGCCGCAAGCGGTCTGCCAAACGTAACGGCCACCCGGGTATTGAGCGATCTGAAGATCGACGAGCAAGCCCGCTCACACTCCAGTGAATCCAACCAGTAACACTACCGTACAGTCCGGTCTGATCGTCTGATATGTCGCATATCTCGCCTAGGGGTGGTTAACGTCAGACCCCAATAGCTCGATAAGTCGTGTCGATATGAGGTCTATAACGATTCGAGAAACTACTGGTAACACTTACAAGTAAATCTCAGCAACCCTGGCCAGGGATTTCCTGTTATAGCCAATCGAACACAGCGCAACATCAACTCCCTATACCGGGAGAGACGAATCCCCTCCTATCGCTCATTGCCTCCATGTGACTCGGGACTGTACCCAAAAACCACCATTTTGCACGCCCTCTTGGACGTGGTAAGATGGAAATCAAAGCACAGTGGGAACCACACAAGACTCTATGACGATCTCGGGTCAACAGACTACTCTGTACCAGTGTCACCAGAGAACTGCCATCTGACGTGAGGTATAATACCATCTGGGAGTTCTCGGCGAGTCCGTCCAGTGTACCCAGTATCTACTGAGCACCCGTATATCATCTCCGATGTCAAACACCAATGGATATGGGATCATCCATCGCCCATCTGTATGGGTCGAGAAGGTATACGCAAGTCTGCTCTGGTATATCGATGCCCCGTCTCGATACACCCACGACTAGGGACTTTGAAGGATGTACTTATGGACTACCATGTCCCCACTAGTATGATCCGCATCATAGTCCAGGTAGTCAAGTACACATCCTAAAGGCTTTACCAAAATGTAATAGAGAGACTATCTGTGTACACGTTAAGGTAAAGTTCAACCAGATAGCATACTATCATGTCGAGCAAGAAAGTCCTCCCTATATATGTCCCAGCATCCACTACAATATACATCGTATGTACAGTAATGGCCTCTAGGGCATACATATAACTAACATGATGTATATTATATTGGATGCTTGGAAATATATAGAGATGACTTTCTTGCTCGATATGATAGTATGCTATCTGGTTGCACTTTATCTTAACATGTATACTGGTCTCTTTAAACTGTCTTATAGTTACATGTTGGTAAAGCCCTTAGGATGTGTACTTGACTACCTGGACTAGGATACAGATCATACTAGTGGGGATATGGTAGTCCATAAGTACATCCTTCAAGGTCCCTAGTCGTAGGTGTATCGAGACGGGGCATCGATATACCAGTGTAGACTAGCGTATACGCTTCTCGACCCATGAGATAGGCGATGGATGATCCCATATCCATTGGTGTTTGACATCAGAGATGGTATACGGGTGCTCAGTGGGGACTGGGTAACTGGACGGACTCGCCGAGAACTCCCAGATGGTATTATACCTCACGTCAGATGGCAGTTCTCAGGTGACACTTGTACAGGTTAGTCTGTAGACCCGAGATCGTCATAGAGTCTTGTGTGATTCCCACTGTGCTTTGATCTCCACCTTACCACGTCCATAAGGGCGTGCAAAACGGTGGTTTTTGGGTACAGTCCCGAGTCACATGGAGGCAATGAGCGATAGGAGGGGTTTCGTCTCTCCCGGTATTGGGGGTTGATGTTGTACTGTGCTCGATTGGCCGTAACAGGGAAGTCCCTGGCCAGGGCTGTTTCAGAGATTTGCTGGTAAGTGTTACCAGTAGTTTCTCGACCCGTTATGAGTCTCACATCGGCACGACTTATCGGTTATTGGGGTCTGACGTTTACCACCCCTAGACTTGATATGCGACATATCAGACGAGGAGACCGGACTGTACGGGAAGTGTTGCCGGTTGGCTCGATGGGAGTTGTAGCAGGTTCGCTTGTTCTCTTCTGATCGCTCAATACCCGGGTGGCCGTTACGTTTAGCTGACCGCTTGCGGCTTGGGGGTGCTTGATATGATCATCACCCACTGCCGGCGTATTGACGAGTCTCAGAGTCCCACAATGGAGTTTCCTAGTCCAGGCGAAACGTTGTGGTCCGCGTATGTGATATGCGCATGGACCCGATTAAAATACGCGTATAGGATACCGTATATTAATCGGGCGGCTTGCTTTTGGTTTGGGTCATATGTGATATGACCGGATTGATAAATCAAGTGTTGATTTATCATTTAACAATTAGTTTCTCACTAGAAATCCTTTCTTGTGATGGATGGATGTATGCATGCATGTATGTTTTTCTTCCTTTCTAGTTTCATGCACATATAGATGTGCATGCACACATGCATACATACATCATTCTATCATGGTTGATTATACAAGGAAATGCTGGCAATATAAGACTCACACCATGGGTTTATATTTGGATTATTATTTGATTTTTAGTTAAAACAAAATGGATAAAGGAAAGGATAATTCATGGAAGCTTTCTACACTCTTCTTGACCTAACCATGCTCACCCACCATTTAACCATGGATTACTTTTCCTTTTGGGTTTTGACTCAAGTTCAATAATGATTCAACCATGGTTTGAGATGAGAGATAAGAAATATATATTGATATATTTCTATTTTTCTTTTTAAGGATTATTCTTATCTTTTTCCAAAATAGCCATCATCTTCTTCCTCCTTCATCACTTGCTCTCTAGACTTTTGTAGTGAGCAAATTACATAACAAGATTGGATTTTGAAGTGAGAATAAGAACCACAACACCATTCTACACAAGTCTAGCTCACTTGTTTAGAGTGTTAGCTTCATTTCGTTCATTTGATCGAATAAAGTTGCAAGCTTGGACAAAGCGGACTCCGGGTGGATCATCGGTGACCGAGAGGCGTTCAAGCGGAGTTCTTTCAAACCCCAAGTAGCTGAGGAGTCTAGCGTAGGGAGCTATAAAGGTTGTACTCTCTAAACCCTAGCATTTCTTTCATGTGATGAAGTATAGTAATTTGTAACCCTAATTTTTCTAGGATCGATCTTTTGTATGTTAACTTAGCACCCTAAAAATTCAATCTTTGGTACATGTGATGCTTCCAAACCCTTCATAGGGTGCTAGGCTAACCTTTCATTGGTATCAGAGCCGACCTAGAACATTAGGCGACACCTTTACGAAGTTAATACTCCGATCGAACCGAAAATACGGCTTTTTAGGTGCTCTCTGGACTTTTTTCAAAATCTGGTTATATTCAGAATTAAAAATATGTAAAAAATTCAGCAGGTAAAACTAAGAATTACGGTATAAAAATATTTCGATGAACAGTATTTTCTGCCGCGGAAACGCGGCCTAATCTTGCTTAGGCCGCGGTTCCGCGGCCGAATACCTCAATCACTATAAAAATTTTATGCCGTAATGCTTAATTCTGCTAGTATATTTTTTAGGGTATTTTTAATCTGTTTTTAGTTCTGAAAAATTCTGGAGATGGTTTTGGACTCGTCGATTCGATCGGAATTTTGATTTCGTGACTTTTCGGGGTAAATTAGAAAGTAGTGAAGTGTTTGAACGAGTATCATTTGCTCACTTTTCACGGGGTTTAAAAGCTTTCAGAAATACGTGCAAGTTTGTTTTTGGTGGACCCTCTAGAAGACAACAAACCTTAACTCGATTATGTGACCGTCTTGAACTGCCCTTTGAACCTTAGGGTTTGGGGCAGTACGGCGTGCCACATGTGAGGCGTTGGCTTGACCCTTCTACGGCTGGACCGCTACCACTGTGTCACACTCCGGGTTTTTGAACCCCGCTCAAGTGTTGAGCTTTAGTGAATCTTGGGTATTTGATCGTTCATTCGAAAACTTTAATACTGTTTAATTATCTGGAATGTGTTGCAATGTGTGGAATTCATATTATAAGACATGAAATACGAGGTATGTGATACTTCGCATTTACGATGTCTAAAGAGAATGTGGATTCCAGATATTGCAGTTTTACACTTTCTTTTCTGTGACCGTAAGTGTAGTATGTATTTACCGATTGTCATTGCTATACGTCGACGACAATAGGTGTATACATACTTACTTACGTTGATGATATGAGATATTATGTGTTGCTGAGATATGATGTGCAGGATTGTCGCGATTGAATAGCCGGGGGGGGTTTATGTGAGATGAGAGTTTTATATTTTCATTCATGTAAATTCAAATGTAATGTAATATTCTTTTATTTGGGGCACTTCCGGGTTGAGGTTGTGTCACCAGTGTTGTATATTATTTACTTTTCCGCATTAGGATGGACCCAAGGAGGGGAGCACGGGTGACCGGGTTCTGGGGTTCAGTGGGAGGCCATCTCGAGGAGTCGAGACCGGGTCTCCTAAACTCCAGAATTGGTAGGGTCGCTTGCCGCTCTCGTAGGGGTCCAGGGTGTGGGCTTGGCTATTCGTCGCGACTGTGGAATCCGTATTTTCTATTATTGGCTAAATACTAAATACGGACGTCCTAGTATATCCCACATTATATCTATGTTTCTGCTGCGATATCTGTGATGTGATCATTTGATATGTTCTGATGGATACAGTATATAGTATATATGATATATTATATAGACGTTACTTATGTTTTACACCCGCACTAGCCCTGCCCTGCTCTGTCGTTAGTTACCTAACCTAACGGTGCACGAGGGGACATCGAGGCGAATGCGGATGGCATAAGTGTACGTCATATTTATCTGTGATGTTTAGGTGACTTAAATGATGGGACTTCATTAATGTGATTAATGAAAGAAAAGAAACCTAAAAGATGTTGTAGAATCAAAATTTTTTAAATGGGTAGCTACAGTTTTGCTTTGCATAGCGGTATATATGATATACCCTGCACCTTATTCGATGAGGAAAGGGCCGAGATCCCTTCACCGGGAGTGACCCCTTTAGCAATAACTGGCAGATGCTACACACTCGGTTTGACTTTTAATTGCTTCTATAGTTTCTGCTTTGCACAGTGATATATATGATATATCCCGCACCTCATTCGACGAGGAAAGGGCCGACGATCCCTTCACCAGGAGTGACCCCTTTAGCAAAACTACAAAAGCCTCAAAATCAATCCATTTCAAAACTTCACTTGATTCTACAACGATATCAAGTTCATTACGCAATAGGTTTTCAAAAAAAAACCTGCGTAGCCCTCCGTCATTTCAGATAGATATTATTTAGTATTCGTGCTATGTTTGTTGACTTAGTCAAGGCGTAGTGTACGGTAGCTAAATAATGTTTATCTGTTACAACATGAGATGTGATTGGATTAGGGCATTCGCACGGCCTTGTTGACTCAGTCAAGGGTCGTACGGGTGGGTTTAATTCAATCGAGAAATGTACGGGTTGAACTTGACTTGCGATTTATGGTTTGTTGACTTAGTCAAGGTCATAGATCGCTAGGGGCAAAGGCATTATCGGGAATTTTAAGTGTTGAAATTTGCAATGAGATTGCATACCTTCCATGAGATAATTGGATCCTGATACCCACTGCGAGTAATTGTTACTCCTGGGAGAGTTTTACACAGGACAATTAGCCGATCAAGTAGGTGTCTAGAAAGGTGTCAACGGGGTTACGCCTCTGGGAAAATGAGGTTTGCTTTAATTATGTCCGTGCGAAAGCACGGGGAACCTCCCTCAAAGTACCGACACTGGCCTGGCTGAAAGATCGACGAAGTTGTAGGGTGTAATTAATCCCGGCTAGTCTTTCCTTTTAGGGTTTGAAGGAAGATTTGATAAAAACCAGTGGGAGCCATCCTGATTAGACAAGATAATAACCAATCTGATCTTGCAAGAGCATACGCTAAAGTGTTTTTCTTCTCTCTCTCCAGGTAGCGACCATGTCATGCCCTAATCAAGATAATAATATGGATGTATTGACCGAACCCGCATGTTATACTGTGCAGGGGAACGTTGGACCCGTTCTATCTTATAAGTGTTATAAGACTGAACAGGAAACAGGAGAATATTTGGATTCTCACGCCGCCCAAACGAAGAACATGCATGTTGATGCACCTTCTTCAGGTGTGTTTGTTATTGAGAACTGTTTTTCAGTTCACCCTACGTCCTGGGTATTAGATACCGGATCAGGATCCCACAAATGTAAGCAGTTACATGGGCTACGGAAAGGTAGAGAACTGGGAAAACGTGATCATTCCGTTCAAGTAGGGAATGGGGCAAATGTTGCAGCCAAAGCAGTTGGCAAATATCACCTAGTATTACCAAGTGGTGATACACTAGTTCTGAATGAATGCTATTATATACCGAACATGATGTGCAACATTATATCAGTTTCTTTATTAAGTAAAGAAGAATATAATTTTGTAGTAAAGGATAATGTTATGAACATATTCCTAGATCAAAAGTTGATTGCATCAGGCTCGTTACATAATGGCATATTCATTCTCAATCAAAATACAGTCCTCAATATACAAAACACACACAAGAGGAAAAGCTCAGAAATGAACGAATCCTTCTTGTGGCACTGTAGACTTGGCCATATCAATGAGACACGGCTGGTTAACTTACATAAGAATGGATATTTGAATTCCTTCGAATTATCATCTTATGACACTTGCCATTCATGTCTCAAAGGAAAGATGACCAAAACTCTGTTTAGTGGACACGGAGAAAGAGTTACTGAACTCTTAGGACTGGTACATAGTAATGTATGCGGTCCTATGTCTACACACGCCAGAAACGGTTCTTCCTACTTCATTACATTCACTGACGATCTCTCTAGATACGGGCATGTGTTTCTGTTGAAACACAAGTCTGAAGCTTTTGAGAAATTCAGAGAATATAAGCACGAAGTAGAAAACCAAACGGGCAAAAGTATTAAGATTCTTCGATCTGATCGAGGAGGTGAATACTTAAGCATTGAATTCCTAGATTATCTAAAAGAGAATGGGATTCTCTCTCAGCTTACTCCTCCTTATACACCACAGCACAACGGTGTATCGGAATGAAGGAATCGCACCCTATTAGATATGGTGCGCTCAATGATGAGCAATGCTGAGTTACCTATTTCCTTTTGGGGGTATGCGCTTGAGACAACCATATACCTATTGAATCTAGTTCCGTCTAAATCTGTACCTACCACACCATATGAGATTTGGAGTGGGAAGAGACCATATTTTAAACGAATTAAGATATGGGGTTGTCCGGCCTATGTCAAAAAGAAAAATCCGGACAAACTCGAGGCACGATCAGTTCTTTGCAAGTTTGTGGGATATCCAAAGAATTCTCAAGGATATTTTTTCTACCAAGCTGAGGAACAAAGAGTGTTTGTTGCTCAACATGCCACCTTTTTGGAAAGGGAATTTCTTACGAAAGAAATTAGTGGCAAAGCGGTAGAGCTGGAAGAGGTTCCAGCACCACAAATTACAACTGATGATTTAGTAGAACCAGAGGATTCAGTAGTACCTGACGAACCCCAGCCTCTCCGCCGATCTAGTAGGGTTTCTCGTCCACCTGAGAGATACTACGGTTTTCTCATTGACGGTGGAAGCGAGGATTGCATCATGGAGGATGATGACCCAACTAGTTTCGAGCAGGCCATCACGAGAAGGGACTCAGTGAAATGGCTGGATGCAGTGCGGTCCGAGATGGAATCCATGTACACCAAAAAAGTATGGACTTTGGAAGTTGCTCCTAAAGGGGTAAAACCCATTGGGAGCAAGTGGATCTTCAAGAAAAAACTTGGTGTAGATGGGAAAGTGGAGACTTTCAAAGCTAGACTTGTTGCAAAGGGTTTTCGTCACAGACCAGGTGTGGACTATGACGAAACCTTTTCTCCAGTAGCTATGCTTAAATCCATCCGGATCATCCTTGCCATCACTGCATATCATGATTACGAAATCTGGCAAATGGATGTTAAGACCGCCTTTCTAAACGGTGATTTAGAAGACTGCGTGTACATGACTCAGCCAGAGGGCTTCGTAAATAGTGGGAGCAGCGGGAAAGTGTGCAAGCTGCTTAAATCCATTTATGGATTAAAGCAAGCATCGCGGAGTTGGAACATCTATTTTGACGTAGTTATCAAAGAGTTTGATTTCGTAAAAAACCCAGATGAACCTTGTATCTACAAGAAGGTGGCAGAGAGTAAGGTTGTCTTCCTCGTATTGTACGTGGACGACATACTCTTGATAGGAAATGACATTCCTATGCTGCAATCGGTCAAGCTCTTCTTATCACAAAGATTCTCAATGAAAGATCTTGGTGATGCCTCCTGCATATTGGGAATTAGGATCTATAGAGATAGATCCAAACGGATATTGGGATTGTCCTAGTCCAGGTACATTGACACCATACTAAAGAGGTTTAGTATAGAAGAATCCAAGCGTGGGAACTTACCCACGATATCTGGAGTCACTCTCTCCAAAGAGATGTCTCCCAAGACTGATTTGGAGAGAGCTCGCATGCAAGGGATACCCTATGCTTCGGCTGTAGGCTCTATCATGTACGCGATGCTATGTACCAGACTCGATGTAGCATACTCACTAAGTGTAGTGAGTAGGTATCAAGCTGATCCTGGAAAGAGTCACTGGACAGCTGTGAAGAGCATTCTCAAGTACTTACGAAGGACTAAAGAGATGCTCTTGGTGTATGGTAACGGAGAACTCCAAGTGGAGTCCTTTACCGATTCGAGCTTCCAGAGTGATAATGACGACTCTAAGTCGCAGTCGGGATTTGTCTTTACCCTTTACGGAGGGGCGGTTAGCTGGAAGAGTTCCAAGCAGGAAACCGTAGCAGATTTGATGATGGAGGCTGAATACATCGCTGCCAACGATGCTGCCAAAGAGGCTGTCTGGATCAAGAAGTTAATTACTGAACTTGGAGTGGTTCCATCCATTGAGCATCCAATACCATTGTATTGCGATAACAATGGAGCGGTGACTTTGGCCAAGGAACCCAGGTCCCATCAGCGATCCAGGCATATTCTGAGGCGGTATCACCTGATCCGGGAGATAGTTGATCGCCGGGAGATCGAGGTCAGGAGGGTTGACATGAAGAACAACACGGCGGATCCACTCACGAAGGCCATTCCCCAGATACAGTTTGAGTGACTCTTCGGGATGCTCGGTATGCGATACTACAGCAGCTGGCCCTAGTGCAAGTGGGAGACTGTTAGTTGTATGTATGCCTTAGAGGCCAGTATTGTACAGATGATGTATATTATATTGGATGCTTGGACATATATAGAGATGACTTTCTTGCTCGATATGATAGTATGCTATCTGGTTGCACTTTATCTTAACATGTATACTGGTCTCTTTAAACTGTCTTATAGTTACATGTTGGTAAAGCCCTTAGGATGTGTACTTGACTACCCGGACTATGATACAGATCATACTAGTGGGGATATGGTAGTCCATAAGTACATCCTTCAAGGTCCCTAGTCGTAGGTGTATCGAGACGGGGCATCGATATACCAGTGTAGACTAGCGTATACGCTTCTCGACCCGTGAGATGGGCGATGGATGATCCCATATCCATTGGTGTTTGACATCAGAGATGGTATACGGGTGCTCAGTGGAGACTGGGTACACTGGACGGACTCGCCGAGAACTCCCAGATGGTATTATACCTCACGTCAGATGGCAGTTCTCAGGTGACACTTGTACAGGTTAGTCTGTAGACCCGAGATCGTCATAGAGTCTTGTGTGATTCCCACTGTGCTTTGATCTCCTCCTTACCACGTCCATAAGGGCGTGCAAAATGGTGGTTTTTGGGTACAGTCCCGAGTCACATGGAGGCAATGAGCGATAGGAGGTGTTTCGTCTCTCCCTGTATTGGGGGTTGATGTTGTACTGTGCTCGATTGGCCGTAACAGGGAAGTCCCTGGCCAGAGCTGTTTCAGAGAATTGCTGGTAAGTGTTACCAGTAGTTTCTCGACCCGTTATGAGCCTCACATCGGCACGACTTATCGGTTATTGGGGTCTGACGTTTACCACCCCTAGACTTGATATGCGACATATCAGACGAGGAGACCGGACTGTACGGGAAGTGTTGCCGGTTGGCTCGACGGGAGTTGTAGCAGGTTCGCTTGTTCTTTTCTGATCGCTCAATACCCGGGTGGCCGTTACGTTTAGCTGACCGCTTGCGGCTTGGGGGTGCTTGATATGATCATCACCCACTGCCGGCGTATTGACGAGTCTCAAAGTCCCACAATGGAGTTCCCTAGTCCAGGCGAAACGTTGTGGTGCGCGTATGTGATATGCGCATGGACCCGATTAAAATACGCGTATAGGATACCGTATATTAATCGGGCGGCTTGCTTTTGGTTTGGGTCATATGTGATATGACCGGATTGATAAATCAAGTGTTGATTTATCATTTAACCATTAGTTTCTCACTAGAAATCCTTTCTTGTGATGGATGGATGTATGCATGCATGTATGTTTTTCTTCCTTTCTAGTTTCATGCACATATGGATGTGCATGCACACATGGATGTGCATGCACACATGCATACATACATCATTCTATCATGGTTGATTATACAAGGAAATGGTGGCAATATAAGACTCACACCATGGGTTTATATTTGGATTATTATTTGATTTTTAGTTAAAACAAAATGGATAAAGGAAAGGATAATTCATGGAAGCTTTCTACACTCTTCTTGACCTAACCATGCTCACCCACCATTTAACCATGGATTACTTTTCCTTTTGGGTTTTGACTCAAGTTCAATAATGATTCAACCATGGTTTGAGATGAGAGATAAGAAATATATATTGATATATTTCTATTTTTCTTTTTAAGGATTATTCTTATCTTCTTCCAAAATAGCCATCATCTTCTTCCTCCTTCTTCACTTGCTCTCTAGACTTTTGTAGTGAGCAAATTACATAACAAGATTGGATTTTGAAGTGAGAATAAGAACCACAACACCATTCTACACAAGTCTAGCCCACTTGTTTAGAGTGTTAGCTTCATTTCGTTCATTTGATCGAATAAAGTTGCATGCTTGGACAAAGCGGACTCCGGGTGGATCATCGGTGACCGAGAGGCGTTCAAGCGGAGTTCTTTCAAACCCCAAGTAGCTGAGGAGTCTAGCGTAGGGAGATACAAAGGTTGTACTCTCTAAACCCTAGCATTTCTTTCATGTGATGAAGTATAGTAATTTGTAACCCTAATTTTTCTAGGATCGATCCTTTGTATGTTAACATAGCACCCTAAAAATTCAATCTTTGGTACATGTGATGCTTCCAAAGCCTTCATAGGGTGCTAGGCTAACCTTTCATATTAAACTAAAGATATATACATATATGATTATTTTCTTATAATAGACGTCCGCCACTGTACAGTGTTATGCGCATCGCAGAGCAACTTAAAAAGGTTTGCCATGCATTTCTTTAAGATGTTTACATATATAGTTTTGATGTATATCATGTTGGTTTCGTTTTGGATTTGACATTTTTGTCTTCACCGTGACTCCGATGATTGCGTGATGTTTGATGGAGTGTTGTTTTTGAGTTATCTGCTCATTGTTCATGCGCATGCATTGCGCTATGATGCGTTTTATGTATTGATGGTTTCGGGACCCTGGCTGTTTAGGCTTTTTACTGAAATGTTTTAGTATTCGAGGGGTTTAAATTTAAATTCGGGGACCGAATTTCTTTAAGTGGGGAAGATTGTAACATTTCAAAAAAATAAAATATTATTATTGGGAATTTTTGTAATTAAATAATATAATATTGAATATTTTAATAAGGCGGTATAATTAAATACCGATAAATTGGGAAAAAATTTGGAAAATTATGGTAATTACTAAAAAGAGGGTGCTTTATGTGATTTAAGCAAATTATGAAATTTTACGATTTATTATACACTAATTTTGTGCTAATCGCGATTAAAACTCGCTAATCGGGCTTTAAGCGTGTTTTGTGCACATGACATGCAAATGTCATTTTAACACTTGTTACATTTTTCCTACATGATTTTTGGGTGTATGGTTATTTGTTTAGGGTTTACTATTGCAAAGAGAAGGAAACAAAAGAAAAGAAAAAGGAAAATGGAAATGAATATAGTATTAGGCATGGGCATGAGAGAGAAAGGTGAGGGGGTCGATTGACCATGGCCATTTTCTTTCCCATTCATCTCTCTTCATCTTTATCCTGTCCTTTTCCCCCATGGCTGCTGCCCTCATCCCCCACCTCCTCAAACACCTCACTTCACCATCAAAAACTACTAAAAAATTCTTCTCCATTTCACAAAAAACTTGCACAAGCTCACATTAAGCACATTAGACCAAGGAAGGAAGGGTTTTGGAGACTTGGGGCAACTCAAGAAAGTTCTTGAGTTGCCAAATGAGGTAACTTATGCACTCTTAGTATTGTATTTAGATTTCCTTAGCACCCATACAAGTTTAGAGGTGTTTTGATGCGGTTTGGTGAACTTTGAAAATTGCTAGTTAGGGTTTGAAGGGATTTTGATTTGGGATAGTGTAATTGATTTAGTAGTGACCTTAAACCCCCCGTTAGTGATAACAATTGGGCTAAAACCCGAGAGTAGAAACTCAAACCCAAACTTTGACAATCCTGACATCGGCAGATTTTATGGAAATTGTGATGTATTTTGGTATCTGCTAATACCCGGAGCCTCTGAAATTTTTTTACCAAACACAGAGTGATGTGCAGGCAACCTAGAGTGTACCACCAAAACCCAGGATCCCAATTCCCTCTTTAGGCCGCAAATTTATCCTTTTAGGCTGCAAATTGCATCCTGGGCATTCCAGTTTGGGTTCGTGCTTGTTTTAGGGCTTTATCTCTAGTAAACTAGACCCTTGGCATATGCAAAATTGGCTGATTTCACCTAGGGTAAAATCCGGGATCATTTTTTTTATGTTGGCGCATTGTTTTACGACTTGTTTTAACATGGATTTTGTTATTTGATAATTCGTTTCCGTCTTGTGGCGTTTGAACATCAACGATTAGTGTTATTGGTCGTGTTTGCATGCGAGGCTATATGTTTTTACCTATGAGCGTAGCGTGTGCCGTTTTTAGTCTTTCCGCTTGAATTTTTATACGCATTGCGATTGGATTATATATGTAGGTACCCCACGTGATGTCGAGACTTTGAAGATGAGGATGGCGACATCGGCAACGGCACACAAGAAGCAAGGTGAGTAGATTATATCTACGGGGGAAGTCGAGTGGATGGCGTATAGCACCCCCGTAGTTCGATGTATAGTATGCTATATATATACTATATATATGATATATTTTAAGTGTGACATGGATATTCAAGATTTGTTTAGGTGTTCAATGGTTAGATTAGGGTTTTTAGAAGTAAACTAGTATAGCTTCTTAGTTGCGAACCCTAGAATAGGTTTACACCCACACGCACACACATGCTTACTTTTATACTTGTGCGTATATGGGGATACGTATATATGCATACACACATAGGTATGGAACGATGTGTATATATACACGTATACCTACACATGGATGATGAGGATAGTGGAATATATTTGGAGATGAGTCGGTGAGATTGGGCATGGTGCCATGAGATCGGTGATATGATGTGATTCGTATTATGAGATACGACATGAGATTTTAGAGGGCCTTTGGGCGTGTGTTTTCAAACACGCATATATATATATATATATATCGATGGTATCAGTTTGTACTAGACTTAGATCAGTACCCCAGTTCATGAGATATGATGATAAGGATACCAGATAATTGATGAGATAAATGTGAGATTCGACCCGTACCCAGATTTGGGATGCCGTACGACGGATTTATGTACGTGCTATATATTGATGATAGATTCGCACTTTTGACTCGAGGACGTCTTATTGTATATTGTATCGTATGTGATAGTATTGAGGCGGGATCACCGACTATTATAGTTATATATTTATCGACTCAGATTTAGGTGGTTTCCATACCCTTTCGATTAGCTTGTTAGTTAGATCTGTAGTTTACTTAGTAGATGTTAGACTAGACTCGAGTCATACCTATTTCAAAACTAACGAATCGTGAGTATTTTAAAGACAGGCCAAGAGATTCTACGGATATTTTCAAAAGACGCATCTTTTCCTAAAAACACCGTAGCCCTTATTTTTCTAAACACCACGATTCGTGTTATTTCAAATGGCAAAACTGTATGACATATACATATTGATGTAGATTCTTCACTGTTGCGTTTATTATTCGATTTCCGCATGTTCTTGTTATTCGCATCGCATTGCATGTGTAAATATGTTATTGTTATATTAAACCCATGCTGTCAGGACACCGGCACCATTATCGATGATGCGTATATTTCACGTACACCTGCTTGCCGGCTCACACACTTCATCATCGATAATTACCATGTCACTACACAGTAGGATTGTTGCATCAGGATATGACTCCTTATATGACATACTGGCACACATACATTTTGTACACTCATACTTACATACATACCTATTTGTACATACGTAGATGATTCTGGACTGATTTTGAGATTTGGGGACCGCAAGATATATTTAAAAACTGGATTCATTTTAAAGGAGTGGTTTCCCTCGATATGTGTATATTACTGTTCCATGTTGCATGATATACAAATATGCTTACATTTCTGCTATATGCCGCATACATCATGCTTTAGATTATACTCATTAAGATATTTGTTTTCATGAGATTTCTGGATTTGGGAACCGTGGTTATTTCAAAAGAGAGTATGTATTGTTTTTAAAACCCGGTTCCCCTTGATATGATATTTCAGTGCGTCCACCATGTGTTTTCTCGGTTCTAAGACGTATGACATGTGAAACCCGATTCGAGGAGTTGGATGAGGCCGATTGCGGGTACATGGTGGACCCGGTACGGTACCCCGGGGCGAGAACGGATCTATCATGCAGTAGGCGATGAGCCTGGCAGAGGGACCACTACCTACGGGTGATAGTATTTAGGCTTGGCGGATATTCGGAGGATACCGGCCGGAGTCGAGAGATGATATGGGCCGATTCGGACTGACGGAGCCCGTGGGCCGATCCGGACTGACGGAGCCTGATATATGAGGATTTATGTGCCGATGCTGGGCACGGGTTTCATGATGTTTTCGAGTGTCGATACTAAACACTCAGGTTCCATGATTTTGATGTGTCGCGAGGGACACACGTTGATTTATATCCTTATATTTTCATTCATATGCTTTTCTGACTTTTGCATGCATGATGTTGTTATGTCATTGGTTGACACGTGGACAAGATCCACATGCATACAGACACTGATTACATAGTTGGATGATATCCACATACTCATAGACTTCATGATATAGTTGACACTGATTACATTGATCATACCTCATATTTATGATATGTTGCTACCTGAGGCACTGGCACGAGCACTTGGTACTACACTTATGTATAGATATTTACCCTTGCCACCTTATCATGCTTCAGATTTATTCATATTGAGGATATATTATTACTGATCGTTTGACCTAGGATTGAGTCATACAAAAGATTTCTGCTCTGTGATGGTTTCTACTCACGAGTTGGCAACTCACCCCCGTTGTGCCACAGTTCTTGCAGGTTTTGCCGTACAGGTTTCATTGTGGTTTTCTGGCACACTGCTTCCTTTCTGGGTGATTGCTTTGGTAGGTGGGTTCACTCGCATCGTGACCACCCTTGTATTTATTTTAATCAGTTCTATCTAGTAATTCCATCAACCAGACTTGTATATTTATTTCGACCTTAGAGTCGCGCGTTGTAGTATTATGGTTTTCATGATGATTTTGAGTTTGCTTTTGAGTTTTGATCCTCGCCCTTCGGCGTTGTATATTATATTGCTTGCGTGGTTGTGACCGTCGATTGACGAAGAGCTAGATCCCGCTTGGGGATGCCTTTTATCATTATGCATATATTATTCTTGTTGTACCCCGTTTGGGGCCAGTATTTACAAAGGAAACTCTGCCGAAATTTTCAGAAAAGACTTGAGGATTTAAAAGTGCATATTCGGCTTACTTATTTAAAAACCTTATTTTTAAAACATGTTTTCTTCACTTCTTTAAAACTAGTTTTCCTTCATTTATTATTTAAAATGGTTTTAGATTTCTGGGCTTTTTGCTTACTTGAATTAGATGAGGTCCTATAGACTTCATATGATTCAAGGGCCAGTCATGTGCTATTTCGGGTCGTGACAACTGGATATGCGACATATCAGACGAAGAGACCGGACTGTACGGGAGTGTTACTGATTGGATTCACAGGAGTGTGTACAGGCTTGCTTGTTGATCTTCTGCTCGCTCAATACCCGGGTGGCTGTTATGTTTAGCTGACCGCTTGCAGCTTATGGGTGTTTGATATGATCATCACCTACTGCCGGCGTATTGACTAGTCTTTAGAGTCCTACATAGAGGTTTCCTGGTTCAGGAAAAATGGAGTAGGAGCACATATGTGATATGTGCGGGATCAAGATTGATGCTTATGTGATACCGTATTCTATTCTCACGATATGTGATATCGGCCAGTTATATGTGATATAGCCGGCTTATCGGATCAAGTGTTGATTCTCTAGAATGATATATATATATATATATATATATATATATATTATATGCTCACTTAAGTATTTATTATTCTTATTCATGATACATTTAACATATATGTGATATATGTTTATTGTATTGTTTTCTATTGTTACATAAATATATTATATATGTGATATATATTATTGTGATATGTTTGGTTACACATGCAACATGTGTGTATGAGACTCATACCATATTAGGGTTTATGTTAGGGTTTCATTTATCATTAAGTAATCACAAATTAGTGGACTTAATTAAAGCTAAAAGCTTGGAGAAGCTTTGACTTAGTCCACTCTTTTGTTTTTACTTAAAATATTTTGTGACCTAACCATTAACCCTTGACCATGGTTAACTCTCTACATGAGTTAGGGTTTGCGATATTCTCACCCCCCATGGTTGCATATATATCCAAATGAGAAGAGATATTTTGATCACTTAATCATTATTTTCTTAATCTTTAACTTGCTCATGAGTTGAGCTCACTAGCCATTGATCAAGTGATGATATATTGTGAGAAATGAAATTCTAAAGAGAGCAAAATTCCTATTTCATCATCCTCTTCTATACTAGCCATATAGATTAGTGTGTTACCTTCACTAATACCTCATTAGTGAAGTGAAATCTTGGGTTTGTGATTCCTCAAGGTAGATCATTTTAGATTAGTGAAGACTTCAAGCTAGCTTGTTTCATTCACCTCATGGAGCCACTATAGAGTCAGGGAGCTTGATGATCGCAGCGAAGGGACTTCAACTCGGAGCTTATGAAGTGAAGGAACGGACTACAAAGGTTGTAATCCCAAACTCTTAGATGTTAAGTTGTTAACATATAGTTTTGTTTGAATCTCTAGTTAAAGATCTAGGGTTAGGGTTATCTAGAATGGCAAAAATTTAAACTTGGCATGGATGATGCCTCCCGAAACCTTGCTGCCATTGTAGGAAACCCAACAGTGGTATCAGAGCCTAGCTAGAGAATTAGACAGATGAGTGTAGGATTACGAAACCAAAACAACTCCGAAACACCCGATGCAAAACCCCAGTTTCTGTCGAATTATTTTAGGTGTCAAATTTTTTTCAAACAGTTGCAGAATGTTGTATGAGATACAATATGAACACACACCATAACCCAACCCCCCAGCTCGGATTTTGGCCGGCGAAAAGGGCAGAAAATCCGGCGTGCTCGGATTTTGGAAAGAGTTAGGGTTTGGGTTTTGGGTGGTGTTCAAGTCTCTGGGGTTTGGTACTTTCGGTGTTGTTTATTTTTGCTAAATTTTCATGAGATGTTTATTTACTAAAAAGGTAATTTGGAGTGTTTCGTATTCTCAATTCTTGCTTTGTTTCGTATTGTTTAGACAGTGTTAAAAAGTTCGAACGGATATCAATATCTCATTTTTTCCCCTGCCGGAAAATTTCCAAGTGTTGGATTTTTCCTTAGTTAAAGAACATTCAAATAGTGTGCAAGTGATGCGGTGAACCCTCTAGAAGAAGAAAATCTTAACTCGATTTTGTGACCGTCAAAACCATCACTGAACCTTAGGGTTTGTGATGGTTTAGCGGTGCAACAAGTGAAGCGTTGGTTGACCCTTCGACGGCTGGTTCACTACTACTGTGGTATGTGATGGATATTTCTAAACTACGCTCAAGTGTTGAGCATTTTGGGAATTTTTGGGTGTTTGTTGATTCGATCGGAATGTTTAACATCATCTAGTTTTTTCTGTAATGTGATACAATATGTGGAATTCATATAGTTAAGCATGAAATCTGTAATATGTGATATTTCGGGTTTACGATGCCTAAGGTGATTGTGGATTCTAAATATTGTAGTTTTACACTTTCTTTTCTGTGACCGTAAGTGTAATATGTGGTGTATCGTCGGTTTCGATGCTATATGTCAACGACAATTGGGATACGCATATTTACTTACGTTGTTGACATGTGATGTTATGTGTTGTTGTGATATGATATATTGGATCGTCGTGTTCTGAATAGACGGGAGTTTTATGTGAGATGAGAGCTTTTCCATTTTCATTCATGTAAAATTCATTGTATGTAATATTCTTTTATTGGGGCACTTCCGGGTTGAGGATGATGTCACCATTGTATATTATTTATTTTTCCGCATTAGGATAGACCCAAGGCGGGGAGCACAAGTAACCGGGTTCTAGGGTCCAGTGAAAGACCATCTCGAGGAGTCGAGACTGGGTCTCCTAACTCTAGAATTGGTAGGGTTGCTTGCCGCTCTCGTAGGGGTCTAGGGGTATGGGATTGGCTATTCATCACGACCGTGGAATCCGTGTTTTATACAGGCTCGCAATAAACCACGGACCTCCTAGTATATCCAATATTTTATATAATTCTTCTGCTGCGATATCTGTGATGTGATCATTTGATATATTGATAAGATGAATACATGATATAGTATATGTGATATATTATATAGACGTTGCTTATGTTTTACACCCACGCTAGCACTGCCCCGCTCTTCCTTTAGTTACCTAACCTAACGGTGCACGGGGGGACATCGAGGCGAATGCGGATGACATAAGCGTACGTTGTATTTATATGTGATGTTTAGGTAAATTTAAATGATGGGACTTCATTAATGAGATTAATAAAAGAAAATAAACCTAAAGATGTTATGGAATCGAATTTTCAAAAAACAGGTAGCTCTAGTTCTTGCTTTGCATAGCGGTATTCCTTGTAGAAATCCAGCACCTTATTCGATAAGGAAATAGCCGAGATCCCTTCACCGGGAGTGACCTCTTTAGCAATAACTGGCAGATGCTACAACCCTCGGTTTCGTATTTTGATTAATTTTCTAGTTCTTGCTTTGCATAGTGGTATTGCGAATATCCTGCACCTCATTCGACGAGGAAAGAGCCGAGATCCCTTCACCGGGAGTGACCTCTTTAGCGAAACTAGCAAAAAGCCTCAAAAACACTCCATTTAAATCATTTGATTCTACAACGATATCAAGTTAATTACGCAAAAGGTTTTCTTAAAAACATTTCATAGCCCTCCGTCATTTTAGGAAGTAGAGTACTTAGTATTCGTGCTGCGTATGTCGACCATAGTTGAGGCGTAGTGTACGGTAGCTAATTGATGTCTTCCTACACAGTATATGATGCGATTAATTAGGACAGTCATGTGATTATGTCGACCATAGTTGAGGGTCATGTGGGTGGATCTAATTAATCATGAAATGACAGGTAGAACTTGACTAGTGCTTATGATATGTTGACCATAGTTAAGGTCGTAAGTACTAGGGGTAAAAACTATTAACGGGAGTTTCAAGTGTTGAAACTTGCAATGAGATTGCATACCTTCTATGAGATAGTTGGATCCCGATACCCACTGTGAGTAAGAGTTACTCCTGGGAGTGTTTTACACATTGCAATTAGCCGATCAAGTAGGTGTCTAGAAAGGTGTCAACGGGGTTACGCCCCTAGGAAAACGAGATTTATTCTAATTAGGTCCCTGCGAAAGCATGGAGAACCTCCCTCAAAGTCCCCATCAAGCAGAGCCCCGCATGCGCAACACGTGAGCATAAGCCTTGATTGGAAGATAAAGCGGCACTGCAGATACATGACACAGAACTAAGATCTGAGGAAGAGAATTAAATTCTCAAAGAAAAATGAACAAGGAAGAAGATGAAAGAGTGGAGGCGCTTCTGAAGAGACACCTGCATTTATAGGATGTGATGGGAAACGGTTCATCTACCCCCTTCCCTAGGCAAATCCAGCGGCCACAAAGATTACAGCGTTGCACTCACGTGCAAACACGTGAGAACAACGCTGTGGGGGCATTTGTTCCCTCATAAAATACAAGGAAAACCCCTAATGGGGTATCACGAGCACACACGTGATCAGGGGTCACGTGCCGACACGTGATGGCTTCCTGAGGGCTCTGAAATGATAAGAATTGAATCCTAATCAAATGGGGTCACGTGCCCACACGTGATAGGCCTTTAAGCCCACTGCAGTATAATAAAACAGCAAAAAAAACCCTAATGGGGCATCACGTGCCCACACGTGACCAAGGGTCACGTGCTGACACGTGATAAGTTCCTGAATTCTTTAAAATAACAGAATTAAATTCTGGTTAAATGCTTAATCAGTGGGTCACGTTCCACCACGTGATGGGGTCTTAAAAACTCTCTGAGTTAAAGGAAAGAAAACCCTAAATGGGACATCACGTGCCCACACGTGACAGGGGGTCGCGTGCCAACACGTGATGGGTTCCTAAAGATCTCTGAAACGATAAAACTAAATTCTAGTTAAATGGTCAATCAGTGGGGTCACGTGCCAACACGTGATAGGCTCTTAAACCTTCTGAACTAATAGAATTAAATTCTAATTAAGGGAAATCAAAAACCCTAATATTTCCCTAGATCTTTCCAAACAAAAAGATTGCGATCTGTAAAGTGGAGCACCGTTGGATTAAAAATCCAATGGTGATTAAAAATCACCAATTTATAGAAAGATTCTATACAAGGAAAGATTTTCCTGAAATTTGCGAGGAATAACAGATAAAATATCTTTTGGATTAAAAATCCAATGGTGGATAAAATTCACTGAGTGATCTAAAAGGTCATGTTGGTTACAAAATCAATCAAAATCTTTCAATGAAAGATTGACTAAACAAACTGATTCTTTTCTTTCTCCTATAAATAGGAGCCAAGAAGAGAAGAGAAAAGAAAAGAGATACAACAACAGAGAGAAAAAATAAGAGAATTTAATTCTCCAGAGAGAAAAGAAGATTTCTTCAGAAAAGAAAGAAACCCTAGGTAAGAGAGAGAAAGAGATCATTCTATAAGCTCCCATAACCCTATAAGAGAATTTAATTCTCAAGCTAAGAGTTTAACTCTTCTGAATAAAAACTTAGTTCTTCCTCTGCATGAATATCTGCAGAAGCAGATCTCCCCATAAGTTGAGAATTTAATTCTCATCGGGGAGATTCTTCCATGCAGATCCAAAACTTAGAGGGGGAATTGAGATTAAAGAATATAATTCTTCCAAATACATAGGAATTTAATTCCTCTAAATAAACTTAGGGTTTAACCCTACAAAAGAATCTAATTCTTCCAAATACATAGGAATTTAATACCTCTAAATAAAATTAGGGTTTAACCCTACAAAAGAATTTAATTCTTAAACAAGGGACTTAGACTTTTCATGTACGTAAAAGAAGTCGATACCCAACCTGATCACGTGGCAACACATGACCTTCCCCCTCAATGGTCAAAAAAGAATGAATGGGATGGGGTCACGTGCTCCCACATGACCCTTGGACAAATTCCTCAAGATAAAGAGAACAAAGCCAAGTCAGAACATATTTTGGGCGTCTCACGTGTTCCCACATGACCCTTAGCAATTATCAAACAAAAGAAGATTCTACCCAAGGGCAATGCCCACCTGAAGGATGCCTCACGTGCTCCCACGTGACCCTTGAACAAACTCCTCAAAATAAGAAGGGAAGAATAGATTTTGGGCGCCCTCACGTGTCCCCACGTGACCCCTAACAAATCCTGTTAATATCCAGTGCATGAATACCTATCACGTGCCCACACGCGAGGGCCATGAAGACTAAAGTGTTTAACACTTATTTGAATATTCTGAGAATAAAATAAGGGAAGCTTGACCCAATCCTAGGGCGCCTCACGTGTCCTCACGTGAGCGCTTCTTTTTTTTTTAGTGTTTAACACTATTTTAAGCACTGCATCCTTAGTGTTTAACACTATTTTATATGCAACACGTGGGAACACGTGATCGCCAAATATGTGCTAGTGTTTAACACTATATTCAAACCAGTTTTAGCCCAAATTAGCTAAGTCTTCCAAAAGCAAGATTCCCCTTTGACTGAACCTCAAATACACCCTTGTCTTCCAAGATTGATCATCTCATATGGCATATGAGTGCTCAACACTCAATAAAAGATAAAAATATGGTCAGAACCCAGACCCATATTTAGCATTTCTAAATAATGGCGGGCTGAGCCCAGACAAATGTTCAGTAGCCCAAACAAAGGTACAACATTTTAATCCTAATTGGACTTAGCCCAAGTTGGCCATAAGTTCTCAATTCAGATTTAATTGAGTCCATGTGCTCATAATCTAATTAATTGATCTTAGTCCCAAATTGGACTACAGATTTTCCAATCAACTTTGGTTCAAGGGTACATCTCTTCACTCCTTTGATATTTGTCGTTGTAATCCTTCAACGTCTTCAGAGAGGTGACGGGTCCCGATAACCAATCATTCCATGGATTGCGGGGTCCTTAAACTCATGGACTATGATGTCCTTAAACTTTATAAACTATGACGTTTTTAAACTATGGACTGTGGGGTCCTTAAACTCATAGACTATGATATCCTTAAACTTTATAGACTATGACGTCTTTAAACTACGGACTATGTGGTCCTTAAGCCCATGGACTATGATGTACTTAACCTCAGACTGTGGGGTCCTTAAGCTCATGGACTATGATGTCCTTAAACTCGGACTGTGGGGTCCTTCAGCTCATGGACTGTGATGTTCTTAACCTTTACAGACTATAATGTCTTTAAACTAGACCGTAATGTCCTTAAACTAACATTGGACCGTAATGTCCTTAAGCTAATATTGGACCGCAATGTCCCTAAACTAAACAATAGAGCCCAAATGCTCTTTTGTCGGATCTAAACGATCCTGTTAAGTTGATCTTAGTCTGAAATTAGACTAACGTATTCTTAACATACATTTAAGTTGATCTTAGTCTCAAATGAAACTAACGTATCCTTAAACCCAACACCAAACCCAAATCTAAGAAAATACGGATTTTGACTAATCCATGCCCTACGGGTGACAACATAAATTAGTCTCCGTATACAATCCATGGGCAACCAAAAACAAAACAAACACACACGACACGAAGTGACCATCTGGAGAAGGCGAAAGTGGTTACCGCGATGCGGTAGCGTAATTAACTGCAGGGGCTTGCGCCTGCAGGGAAGAGCCTCCCCACAATCAAAAACCCCTCCACGTGGAGGAATCTGATGAAGTTTGCTATATCGCCCGCATCCGTTTAAACCTTAGATACATGGTGCCATAAATCAATTTGGCTTCTTTGGAGAGGTGGACGGATAGCACCAAATAGCATCTGCCTTCGAAATTCAGGCCCGGACGTCCCGACGTCCCGGTCGCGTCTTTCGGTGGGGAACATACGCCTGTTGACGTTATGTGGTTTAAGTGCCGGTCACGTGCCTAAATTTGGGTCTTGAAAAAGTTGGTATCAGAGCGCTAGGTTTTACCTTTCGGAGTGTTGGATGACCTTGGTATGATGGAGTAAGTAGCTTAAGCAGAGTGACGTAGCATGTGTATGTTCCGCGGCATACTTACGACACGGTACTCCACCTAAGTGACCTTAGGAATTATTGCTTAAAAATTCCTTCCGTTATTATCTATATCCTTGCAATTCGATTTCTATGTTCTTATCGAATCCTATTTTCATTTATAGCCATTATGCTGCCGAAGACTATGAAGGCGCAGAGAGCAGCTGTGAGGGCCGAGGTCAGAGTTGACTCGTCTGAGACGAGGACTGACCCCGGTGATACTCCCATTATGCAGGAGCAGATTGATCCACCTTCGACAGGCCATATTGCTATGCTAGGGGCCGGTATGCAGGATTTGCGCCAGATGATGGGGTCGTTAGTTGAGGCCATTCGAGTGCAGAGACAAGAGGTTGTTCCACATGTTGCGGGGACCTCGATGGTGCCTACTGTTCCGGCAGTCGTAGCTGCAGCTACGAAGGTGACCACCGTATCGTTATCTGAGTTTATAAGGCTGAAGCCTCCGGTTTTCATAGGCACCGATACAGCTGAGGATCCGCAGTCGTTTATCGACCGGATAGCCAAGATATGTCGTTCGCTGAGATGCTCCGACACGACATGGGTAAAGTTCGCGAGTTTTCATCTGGAAGGTCTGGCCAAGAAGTGGTGCGAGTCATTAGAGAAGGGCAGAGCCACAGGTCTTGCTCCTATGACCTGGGCTGAGTTCGTGACGGTGTTTCTCGCCCGTTTTCTTCCTCAGAGCATCAAAGGTGCTCGAGCGGGCAGTTTCGAGTCGTTACGCCAGCTCCGGGGATGACGGTGGCTGAGTACGATGTGCAGTTTACCGAGCTGTCGGTGTATGCTCCGTATTTTATAGCTACTGAGGAGATGCGGGTAAAGAGGTTCGTTCGAGGCCTGCTTACCCAGTTGTTCCATGCTAACAACATTCAGTATTGTGATACATATGCAGCAGCGGTGGACGCAACCCTATTGGTTGAGGAGCGTCTTTCCGAGATGTCGGTTGTTCCGGAACCAAAGAGGGTTCGTATGGGTGTGCCAGCACGGAGACAGACATTTTGACGTCGTGATAGATTCCGTTCAGGTACTGGGGGTACTGGAGGCTCAGGACAAGGCCAGTTATTTAGCTCTTATCCCCAGGAGGGTCAGCAGTTTTCATCTGGATGTTTCCGGTGCAGGAGTTTGTATCATCGGGTTCGAGATTGTACTGAGACACTTGAGGGCAAGGCAGCTGTACCGCAGGTTACCTTACTACCTTCTCCACCTCAGAGAGTGTTGCCTCTTTTGCCTGTTGTTGTTCCGCGTCATACCCATGCTCAAAGAGGTCGTGGTCACGGTGGTTTTGTTCTGAAAGGACGGGGCGGCAGAGGCAAAGGACAGCCAGTTGCCGGAAGAGGGCATGCTCTGGTGTTTTCCTTGACTCATTAGGACGCGCAGGCGTCCAATGCAGTGGTTTTAGGTACTCTTTCTGTATGTTCTTTTGATGCACATGTGTTATTCGATCCGGGATCTACGCATTCGTATGTCTCTACGCACTTCGTGCCGAGGTTAGGCCGAGAGTCATGTTTACTAGATCAGCCGGTGTCGTGACTACTCCTGTTGGTGAGTCGTTTGTTGCGCGACACGTGTTTCGGTCGTGTGCCATTCGTATAGGAGATAGAGTTTTGTCCATCGACTTGATCCTTCTTTAGATATTGGACTTCGACGTTCTCCTGGGCATGGACTGGTTAGCTACTTGCTACGCGTCCGTGGACTGCCGTGAGAAGACGTTTAGATTTTGTTTTCCCGGCGAGTCTGTTCTTGTTGTGCAGGGGTACCGTGGTGCTGCCCCTCACGGTTTGATTTCAGCCCTTTGCGCTAGTTGGCTTTTGAGGAGGGGATGTCTGGGATTCTTGGATTTCATTCATGATACTGGAGCCACAGTAGAGTTGTTGGACTGGGTTCCTATCGTGCGAGAGTTTTCCGATGTTTTTCCCGATGAGTTGCCTGGTTTGCCGCCAAAGCGCGATATTGAGTTTTGCATTGATCTGATTCCCGGCACAGGATGATTGATAGAGAGATTTTGCGTATACGTTTTGAATCAAAGTTAAGAATATACCGCAATCAATAACGGTGTCGCTTGGTAGCTAGCCGATTGACTACGGGTCGGTCCACAGGGAGATGAATTCCTATTCTTTATGTTCTAACGAGTTAAGTCCAATTATTTTGGGTTTTGTTTTACGATCTAAGAATGAGAACAAATCGATTAAAAAGGCTTGCTAGGGTTAAGATTAGGTTAGTTTGGATTAGGGATTCTATTCACTGCTTTCTTTGCCCTAGTTAAGAATATAGGTGTTAGGGTAATAGTCAACAAAGGGGATTAGCACGACTGGAAAGAAACTTAGTTTCTTCCTTTTGGTCCTTGTCCGTCCTTTCTTAACTTTTAGCCTTAACCTCTATTTAAATCAATCACATCTAGTCTAACTAGGGAATCACCGCTATCTTGTGGGATAGGGTGCCGTAGTAAGCGGTGTGTGGTTCATTTAAATAGAGTCCGTATTAATTAAAATTATAGGGGCAAAGAAAGGAGTGAGAGAGATTACCTTCTCTCAAACCTTCCGATCCTAACCCTAAGAAGTGAGGAATTACTCACTCATTAGGAAGTTAACGATAAAATTCAATTTTATAATTTTATTTTGAAAGACTATCTAAGTTGCAGATAATAGAAGACAGATAAAAAATTGCAGAAATTAAATTCAGATAAGAAATGCAAGATAGAAAAAGAACACTTACTTTATTGATGCACTCTCAACGATTACAGGGAAATAAGAATTTAAACTAGAATTAAAAAGAGGCATCCTAAGAATGGCACCCAAAAGAGGCACACCGCAAAAGAGGCTGTAGGCTTTCCTATTTATAGATAGGAGAAACCCTAGGGTTTACATCTGATCCACATTTAAAATTACAAGACCACCCTAAGAAAGCCGGGTCAAAGCACCGACACCCACTGACACACGTGCACCGACACGTGCACTATATGGCCGTGGAACCGCGGCGGAAAGCCATGTTTGGCCGCGGATCCGCGGCCATCTTGGGTGCTCTCTGTCTCAACTTTCCAGGGTTGCTTTATGTTGCATTTTTCTTCTGATTTCTTCACTTGGTTCTTCAGAATCTGTTCTACTTTCTTCCAGATTTCCAACAGTGCAGAAGTTATGGACTTTTACCGTAAGCTTCGCTTTGAAGTCATGTATCTTGTGCTGCCCTTGAACTGTCTTATGCATGGAACTGTTTATTGATCTTCATTTGTTCCTTGAACTGTTAGGCGGCATCATACGGATTCATCTTTTGTTGGTCGTAGTCTCACTTTTGTAACGTCTTTTCATGAATTTCACTGTATTGTTCTGAGAACCTATAACCTGAAACTATTTAGCAGACATGGATCAAAAGCACCTATTTATTCGTGATATGATTAAGAATGGGGAATATAATAATGCAAAATTCTGATATGAACAAATCCCCACAAACTTATCTTTTGCTCATCCCGATCAAAGCCAATTTATTCTCGAAAAAATCATAACCTCACTTTCCCACAGAATCGCGATTGCACTGAGCTCGTGCAACAAGCCGTTAAATCTCTAGGTGTCCCTAGTAGGAGGAGTGTTGTCTCCTAGGGTTTTCAGGGGATACTACCCATAAAATCCGATCAATTTGGCATATTGACTTTCATTCTTCAATTCGGTATTCTAGCAAGAAATTCTATTATCTTCAACTTAGAAATCATCAACCCATATTTTTCACACTCACTTATCATTTAACTTAAAATTGTATATGTTCTGCAAATTTATTTAGCTTTCAGCATCTTTTGAATTTTTCTCCTAAGGTTCCATCTCAACTTAGGAATTTTTATCATCTCTACTGAAGGTATAAGCCCTATCTTTCATTCCTATCTCTCATCCAAATCCCAATCATATACCCCTACGTATGTGTATCCATCGCCCCTATATTTGGAAATTCAATTCTAGCTATCATACTCTTGTCCAACATCCAAAATACTTTTAGTTGGTGAATTTTTAGATTAAATTGCTCATGCATCCTTCATGTGACCGTTAATACTTCTTGAGGTACTAAAGACCGATTACAAAATTTGTTCGCGCATTAAGTCGTAATTCTTCATCTTGTAATACTTAAGGCTTTAGCAGTGACTCCCAAAACAGTTGGTCTAAGGCACTAGGTGATAAAGCACTCTCGCTATATATTTTTTATTTATGCAGCCTCAAGTAATTACAAAACCAGTGTTCATTTTTTTATATCTCTTTATTCACACTTGTACTTTTATTTTATTTTCTTTCATACTAAGGATTTTAGACGAGCATTTCAAGGTATTTTCTACTATTCCAAGTTTCAAGATGCGTGTTTGTGCAAGTTGTAGGTATATATTTTCAGAATTTAGACTTAAGGTTCAGAATTATTATTTTTAGATTTATACTTCAAATAAAACTTTCAATACTCTTCCCTTATTTCGGCTTAGCCCAAGAACTGAACTCAAAAGTTGCCTATTTCTAAATAAACTACAAAGACGTATATTTTCTACAGCTAAACTTTAAGAAAGGTTATTTTTAGGGTTTTTAATTTACTAAGTTTAGGATCTAGTTTTTCCTAACTAGTCAACCATCATATTAAACATAAGTCAAATTTGGCCAAAATTGAAATTTTCAATTTTTATAATTTTTTTCAATTTTTATGGGTTTTAAAATAAATATGCAAATGTAAAAATATACATATGAATGCGAAGGAAGAAAGCTTACGGAGCACCCCACCAAACTTAAACTTGACAGTGCCCTCACTGTCAGGCTACACCAAGAGGGTCAAAATTGTCAGCACTCCCCTATTTGTTTATTTATTTTTATTTTTTTATTATTATTAACAGAAAAATAAAATAAAATATATATACACAAAAAGTTCCCCCCAAACTTAAGTGAAACATTGTTTCCACTGTTTAAGGGTTAAAGTTCAGAGTTAGGGAGGAGAAAAACACAGTATCAAGCTATACAAGGCCTTACACAGGCCAAAGGTTAGCACCAACCATTCAAAAAATTTATCGTTATAATGGTGTGGTTGGTGAAAGAATGGAGTATAGAGAAAAGAAATATGAAACACACGAGACCGCGTAGAGATAGAAGCAGTATACGGTCTCGGTGGAGGAGAAGAATGGCGGAAGGGAAAAGGAAATGGTGGTGGTTCGACTTCTTCAGGTGGAGGTTGATTAATCACAAAATCCGTGTCGTTTAGGAATGCGAGTTCGTTGGCGAAAATATCTTCGAAACTTCCATCGATGGTCCGATTGAAAGTTTCAATGTCAATAAGTGTCGCGCCAGAATTCAACACACTTGATTTTTCAAAAATTATGAAGTTAGGATAGTCGTAAGGCTCATTTACCTTATTTTCAAAAGAGTATAAATCAAGTTGTTTTCTAGAATTATCGAACTCAAAATATTGGATTGTGATTCATTAACACTCGGTATCATTAAAGGATGATTAGAAGAAGAACCAGAGAAAGTCGGAGAAAGAAGTGGAATACGAACTTAAGAGGGAAGATGGAGTATATAAATTAGCACAATTTGTAATGACCGATGTGTAAAAAGCGATTGTGCTAATCTATCAACCCACTGAGAAATGATGTCCAATCCCTCAAGATTCGTGAGAAAACATGGGTACGTCGAACTTTGTAAACCATTCATTGAAAATGAAAGTGTAACGGTTTCTTGTAAAGTCGGAACAAGGATGGAGGGAAGTGATTTAGGAAGGGTATCGGTTAAAGATTCAGGAGGGTGTGCGCAGTCAATGAAAAGGATAGAATGAATTGGAAAATCCGACTCATTAAGTAAAACTGCTTCATCCTGAATAATTTCTTCAATATTCTCCTCAAAATTTAGCTTATCCATGCAATTCTCATCAAAATCAAGACGCATATGAAGTTCGGGAAAAAACAGTTAACGACTCGGGATGATGAATTGGAGAGAGAAACTCATCCAAATCTGTGGGTTCATCATCCGAAATATTCCCAGCGTCGATATCCTCAATCAAGTGAAAATCAATTTTTTCAGACACCTCCTCAAAAGCATGGATATTTATTAATTCAGGTTCTAGAGTGGAGGTGTAGAGGTCAAAAGGATTGGTGATGGTTTCACTCGAAAGGGACCCTTCACAATCAGGTAAATCAAACACTACAAAGTCGCACAACTCATTAGACGTTCTATTTTCAACTGGTGAATCATTTAGGACACTTGATAGACATTCAAAACCAGAATTGTTGGATTCAATTGGGGATGGGTAGGTTTGATTTGGAAGGATGTACAGCTCACTCTCACCACTCAAATTCTTAATCCGTCCAACCGCCTCATCATACATCGGAAATTTTGGAGCTAGTTAAAAACTAACCAATGAGTCACTAGGTTGTATAAGGGCGGCCATGGACGCATTCAAATCCATCATATTTTGTCTTGACGTTACCATAAAATCTTCCAACGACTGTTCCAGAGTAAACATGGGTTGTGAAGGATTTTCAGTAAAAGATTCAAAGTTCGTTTGGATACTGGAAACTCCCAAATGGCTGTGCAGAAACAATATCTAAGGAAGGTGCAACAGTTGGATAAGATGGATAGGAATTGAATGGCTGGATAGTATTAGGATCAACATTTGGATAAAAAAGTGAATAGAATTGTTGATCCAAAGAATTCGCAGTGGTGAAACGAGTGAAAGATCGGTTACGAGATTGTTCAATATGTTCAGCAATAGACATGGGTTTCAGAGTTACAACAGAACTCGAAAAAGGAGTATCAACGTAAGAAGGTGGTGAAGGTTGAAATGGTTGATATAAGATGGATTGCAGAGTCTAACCAGATGCCCTAAACGCGTCTATTCGATCTTTCAAAGAAATTTTGGGCATGGAGGGGTCATCCGAAATTCGACCAAAATAATGAGCGTAGGAAGTAATGTCTGGTTGAGGGTACCAAAGTTCGGCAAGAGTTTTGCGAGATGGGGTACCCATGATGTGAGGAAAGAAAGGAAAAGAATGTGAATTTTTTATTTTTATTTTTTAATTTAAATTTTTTTATCTTTATATAAAAAAATGTTTGTTTTTGAAGTTTTGAAATTTTTGAAAGTGTTTTTTTTAGAAAGAGTTTTTGCAAAATTTGTACGGAATTATGGCATAATTTTAAGCAACAACAGTTTAAACATGCACAATCAAAGCTAGAGCTAGGGTCTCCTAAGTCAACTAGGCTGCTCCTAACTGGTCCAAAGCGACAAGTTGTAAGATATCTCTCAAATCGCCTCTTCACCGCCAATTGTGGCCAGGTAAGCACAAGTGAAGAAAGGAGGGTTCCGCTCATGAATCACCGTAAGACGGGCCTTTTAAATTTACCTTTCTCACTTGTCTAGCCTAAGCACCACAAAGTCAGGTTTAGATATACGACTGATTGCCCACAACCTTTCTCTGTCCTAATGAGCGCGACAGTTCTTAATTGGCTGAGTCTAGATATTTTTTTAATTAGCTCAAGGGTGATGCATATGCTTTTTGTGATTTCTGGGGTCTTAGGAAGGGTAATGAAATCCCCACCCAATCTTGATTGGTGTTATAGCCCCTTAAAAGTCCGTATTAATTATGCAAAGCAGTTAACATACCAAAAACACTTGCATAAAAAAAATTTATTTGGCAGCGCAAAGAATCCTGCACAAAAACAATTTATTGGATAGGATAAAGATTCTGTTGTGCAAAGAATACCTGCAGAAAAAACTTTCAGTGAAGCTCAGGGGTAGGAGAGAAAACAAAAAATACTCACAGAAAAATTGGAGTGCTGACGTCAGCAAACGACCGCGGATCCACGGCCAAATGCTTGCTTATGCCGCGTTTCCGCGGCGTCGTGGTAGGTTTGGATCTCCAAAATTTTCCTGTTTGCAGTTATGGTTCTCCTCTGTCTGTTCAGATCCTCTGTTTCTTGATTTGTTCACTGGGCTTGCTCCAGATCTGAATCAGTCCGTCTTCTTTTCCTGCACACTTGCACAAAAACCTTTCAAAAATAACAAGATGATTTTTATTTTTATTTTTTTTCTGTTTTTAAAATTTTTCAATTTTTATAAATTTTTAAATTTTTTTATTTACCCGAAATTACACAAAAAAAGAGACTACCATCTCCCCGGCAACGGCGCCATTTGATTGATAGAGAGATTTTGCGTATGCGTTTTGAATCAAAGTTAAGAATATACCGCAATCAATAACGGTGTCGCTTGGTAGCTAGCCGATTGAGTACGTGTCAGTCCACAGAGAGATGGATTCCTATTCTTTATGTTCTAACGAGTTAAGTCCAATTATTTTGGGTTTTGTTTTACGATCTAAGAATGAGAATAAATCGATTAAAAAGGCTTGCTAGGGTTAAGATTAGGTTAATTTGGATTAGGGATTCTATTCACTGCATTCTTTACCCTAGTTAAGAATATAGGTGTTAGGGTAATAGTCAACAAAGGGGATTAGCACGACTGGGAAGAAACTTTGTTTCTTCCTTTTGGTCTTTGTCCGTCCTTTCTTAACTCTTAGCTCTAACCTCTATTTAAATCAATCACATCCAGTCTAACTAGGGAATCACCGCTATCTTGTGGGATAGGGTGAAGCGGTGTGTAGTTCATTTAAATAGAGTCCATATTAATTAAAATTATAGGGGCAAGGAAATGAGTGAGAGAGATTACCTTCTCTCAAACCTTCCGATCCTAACCCTAACAAGTGAGGAATTACTCACTCATTAGGAAGTTAATGATAAAATTCAATTTTATAATTTTGTTTTAAAAGACTATCTAAGTTGCAGATAATAGAAGACAGATAAAAAATTGCAGAAATTAAATTCCGATAAGAAATGCAAGATAGAAAAAGAACACTTACTTTATTGATGCACTCTCAACGATTACATGGAATTAAGAATTTAAACTAGAATTAGAAAGAGGCATCCTAAGAATGGCACCCAAAAGAGGCTGTAGGCTTTCCTATTTATAAATAGGAGAAACCCTAAGGTTTACATCTGATCCACATTTAAAATTACAAGACTACCCTAAGAAAGCCGGGTCAAAACACCGACACCCATCGACACACGTGCAATGCACGTGCACTATATGGCCGCGGAACCGCGGTGGAAAGCCATGTTTGGCCGCGGATCCGCGGCCATCTTAGGGGCTCTCTGTTTCAACTTTCCAGGGTTGCTTTATGTTGCCTTTTTCTTCTGATTTCTTCACTTGGTTCTTCAGAATCTTTTCTACTTTCTTCCAGATTTCCAACAGTGCAGAAGTTGTGGACTTTTACTGTAAGCTTCGCTTTGAAGTCTTGTATCTTGTGCTGCCCTTGAACTGTCTTGTGCATGGAACTGTTTATTGATCTTCATTTGTTCCTTGAACTGTTAGGCGACATTATACGGATTCATCTTTTGTTGGTCGTAGTCTCACTTTTGTAACGTCTTTTCATGAATTTCACTATATTGTTCTGAGAACCTATAACCTGCAACTATTTAACAGACATGGATCAAAAGCACCTATTTATTCGTAATATGATTAAGAATGGGGAATATAATAATGCAAAATTCTGATATGAACACGGGACCTATTTCTATACCGCCTTACCAGATGGCCCCGGTGGAGCTTAGAGAGCTTAAAGCTCAATTGCAAGAGTTGCTTGATAGAGGACTTGTGCGTCCGAGTGTTTCGTTTTGGGGAGCTCCTATGCTGTTCGTCAAGAAGAAGGACGGCAGTTTGATGTTGTGTATGGATTATCGTCAATTGAACCGAGTTATGGTGCGGAATAGGTATCCTTTACCTCGCATTGACGATTTGTTTGATCAGCTCCAGGGTGCAAAACATTTTTCTAAGATTGATTTGCGTTCGGGTTATCATCAGTTGCGGGTTCAGAATGATGACATTCCGAAGACAGCTTTTCGTACGCTCTACGGGCATTATGAGTTTTTGGTGATGTCGTTCTGACTTACCAATGCGCCAGCAGCGTTCATGGATCTGATGAACCGGATTTTCAGGCCGTTCCTCGACCAGTTTATTATTGTGTTTATTGATGACATTCTGGTTTACTCTTGGAGTCGAGAGGAGCATGAGCAGCACTTGAGAATTGCTTTGCAGACATTGAGAGAGCACCAGCTGTATGCTAAATTCTCAAAGTGCGCGTTTTGGCTTGATAGAGTTGACTTCCTGGATCATGTGGTGATAGGAGACAGTATTCTTGTGGACCCGAGGAAGATCGAGGCTGTACAGCTTTGGCCCAGACCTGTATCTGTGACTAAGGTCCGCAGCCTTTTGGGCTTAGCTGGTTATTATCACCGTTTCGTGCAGGATTTTTCGAGTATCGCTTCACCGCTGACCGGACTGACCCAGAAGGGGGTTCCTTTTCTTTGGACCGATGCATGCGAGCAGAGTTTTCAGCAGTTGAAGACTCGGTTGACGACTGCACCAGTTCTATCTTTGCCTTCTGGATCGGACGGCTATGTTGTTTACTGTGATGCTTCTCGAGTGGGGCTCAGTTGTGTATTGATGCAGAATGATAGAGTTATCGCTTACGCTTCTCGGCAGCTGAAGAAGCACGAGCAGAATTACCCCACTGACGATCTTGAGATGGCAGCGGTGGTCTTTGAGCTGAGATTTGGAGACACTACTTGTACGGAGAGTCGTGTCAGATTTTCACGGATCACAAGAGCTTGAAGTATATCTTCCAGCAGCGGGATCTGAATCTAAGACAATGCCGTTGGATGGAGCTTGTGAAGGATTATGATTGTGTGATTCTTTATCACCCGGGCAAGGCAAATGTGGTAGCTGATGCTTTAAGTCGTAGGCCCGGGGGTAGCTTGTCCCAGTTGAGCACAGTTCAGCGACAGTCTTCTGCAGATTGGCAGATCTTGTGCGATGGTAGAGTACAGTTTGAGTTCACTTCCACTGGGGGACAGCTTACTCATGTCTGCGCCTGTCCACTTCTACTTGATCGTATCCATGAGGCGCAGCCCAGTGATGCCCGTTTGTCTGAGATTCTTGAGCTTGTTCGGCAAGGTACAGATTCAGAGTTCTTGATTGATGACCAGGGTGTGCTACATTACGGGACTCGGTTGTGTGTACCAGATATTGATGGGTTGAGATGCGAGATCCTAGAGCAGGCACATCAGTCGGCCTTTAGTGTTCATCCAGGTTCCACCAAGATATACCGTGACTTGAGAGACATTTACTGGTGGGAAGGGATGAAGAGCGATGTTTCGGACTTCGTTTCGAGATGCCTGACTTGTCAGCAAGTCAAGGCCGAGCATCAGAGACCGGCTGGAGAGTTGCAGCCTTTACCTGTTCCTGAGTGGAAATGGGAGCAGATTTTCATGGACTTTGTTATGGATCTACCCAGGACCAGTCGGGGGTATGACTCCATTTTGGTGATTGTTGACCGGTTTACGAAAGCGGCTCACTTCCTTCCAGTGAAGACCACTTTCGGTTATGCTCAGTATGCTCAGTTGTATATAGATGAGATTATGCGTTTACACAGCGTTTCCACATGCATAGTATCCGACAGGGGCACCCAGTTTACTAACCTTCTTTGGAAGAAGCTTCAGGAAGCTTTGGGTACCCGCTTGTGTTTTAGCACTGCTTTTCATCCGCGGACCGATTGTCAGTCGGAGCGGGCTATACAGACTCTAGAGGATATGTTTCGGGCGTGTGTGCTTGATTTTGATGGCAGTTGGGATCGTCACTTGCCGTTGATTGAATTTTCCTACAATAACATTTATCAGGAGAAGATTCAGATGGCGTCTTTTGAGGCTTTGTATGGTAGAAAGTGTCGATCGCCAGTCTGATGGACCGAATGAGAGCAGCCCAGTGCAGGAAGAAGTCTTATGTCGACCGTCGTCGTCGCAGACTTGAGTTCGCCGTGGGGGATCATATATTCCTGCGGATTTCTCCGATGAAGGGAGTGATGAGATATGGGAAAAAGGGGAAGCTCGGTCCCAGATTTGTGGGTCCTTTCGAGATCCTTAAGCGAGTTGGTGCCGTTGCCTATCGTTTGGCACTTCCACCCAGTTTTCCAGATGTTCACCCTGTTTTCCATATGTCGATGCTTCCCAGATACCTTCATGATCCTTCTCACATGATTCAGCACCAGACCGTTCAGCTTGAGCGCGATCTTTCGTTCACCGAGCAGCCGGTAGTTATATTGGATCTGCAGGTGAAGAAACTTCAGTCAAGGGTCTTGCCATCTGTGAAGGTTCTTTGGCATGGCCCTACTAGTGAAGAGATCACTTGGGGGGCCGAGAGCGATATGCGGAAGAAATTCTCTCATCTCTTCGAAAGTACGTGTAGTTAAAATTTTAATTCGGGGACCGAATTTCTTTAAGGGGGGAAGATTGTAACGTTTTAGAAATGGTTATGCGAATTTTCCGTTAAAAGGTAAAATAGGCGGTGTTTTTCCGTAAAAACCCTGAAGTGATCAATTTTCAGTATAGACTTAATTGCACCTAGTTTAACTAGGAAATTGCTAGTTTGCGGTTTTTAGTTGTCACTTGAAAATTTTAGTTCACTTTAATATTTTTCCTTAATTAAAATATTATTATAAGCTTTTAATTATGCACTTAATTAGTGGTAATTACAAATTTGATTGGGTTAATTATGCTAAAATGAATCTATGCTAATTTAATCACAAGATTAAACTTTAAACCTTCTCACCAAAATATCTAGATATTGTTCGAATACCTGCAACGGCAGCAAGGTTCCGGATAGAATCTCACATGCCAATTTCAAATTTTGCCATTATAGATAACCCTAGACCTAGGATCTTAATGTAGGGTTCCTAGGCACACTACTGAGGTCTCACAAGCCATCAACCATGGCAATTTCAAAAATTATAGTTGCCGAGAGACCCGACTACGGCCCGACTACGGATCGTTTGCTAGAAAACTAGGCGAAAAAGCTAACTAGTTAACACTTAACTATGAGATATCGGAAATACAACCTTTGTAGATCCGGTGCTCCACCTCCATAGCTCCGCAACGAAGTCGTCTCCGCTGTCCAAATCAAATCCGGGCTCTAGCGTCGGCTTCGTCGGAGAATGGGCAAGCTAGGTCGTCGATGTCCATGCCGAAGATGATCTACGTCGAGGCATCGCTAAAACAAACTCCACCTTCACCAAGTCCTAAAAACTTGTGAAGGAAACACACTCTACTACTTGGCAAGAGGTAGAGGATGAAGAAATAGGAAGTGGGTAGACTTTAGAATTGGATTTCTCACTCATATGCTCAATATGCCATTGATGAAGACAAGCTTCTTCATGAAGAAGAAGAAGAGCAAGAAGAAGATAAATATTATGATAAGAATTAAAATAAACAATGAAAAATCCATTCTTATCATAATTCTCACCATGGTTAGGTGTAGAGAATTAACTTGTGTTAATAGAAGTGGTTAGGGTTAAGCATGAGACAAAATGGTCAAAGTCTTCATGAAGATTCATGAATGGTCAAAAGAAAGCAACCATTTTCCTCATTATCTTTTCATTTATCAAAAATAAATAGATAATTAAATAAGATAAATGAATAACAAATAATAAACCCTAACCATTCCTTTAACCAAGGTTTAATTCTTTATACTTAACCATTTTTGCATGCACCATCAAATATGATACAAGCAAGTGCACAAATCATATCGCATATGCAATGCGCACACCCGAGCGAGAAAATCCATTTAAAGTGAACCGATACTAGTTAATGCAAAGTAATATATCAAATATATAATTATGCATTAAATCATTAAACCAACACTTGATTTAACGATCCGGTCATATCGCATATAACCGACTAGTATCATTAGTGACAACTTATCGAATCAACACTTGATCCGATAACCCGGCTATATCGCATATAACCGATCAATGTCACATCACGAGAATCGAATACAGTATCACATACTGGTATTATTCTCGGTCCCGCACATATCTCATATGCGCTCCTATTTCGTTTCGCTTGAGCCAGGAAACCTCTGTGTAGGACTCTAAAGACTCGTCAATACGCCGGCAGCAGATGATGATCATATCAAACATCCACAAGCCGCAAGAGGTCTGCTAAACGTAACGGCCACCTGGGTATTGAGCGATCTGAAGATCGACGAGCAAGCCCGCTCACACTCCAGTGAATCCAACCAGTAACACTACCGTACAGTCCGGTCTGATCGTCTGATATGTCGCATATCTCGCCTAGGGGTGGTAAACGTCAGACCCCAATAGCTCGATAAGTCGTGTCGATATGAGGTCTATAACACTTCGAGAAACTACTAGTAACACTTACCAGTAAATCTCAGCAACCCTGGCCAGGGATTTCCTGTTATAGCCAATCGAACACAGCGCAACATCTACTCCCTATACCGGGAGAGACGAATCCCCTCCTATCGCTCATTGCCTCCATGTGACTCGGGACTGTACCCAAAAACCACCGTTTTGCACGCCCTCTTGGACGTGGTAAGATGGAAATCAAAGTACAGTGGGAACCACACAAGACTCTATGACGATCTCGGGTCAACAGACTACTCTGTACCAGTGTCACCAGAGAACTGCCATCTGACGTGAGGTATAATACCATCTGGGAGTTCTCGGCGAGTCCGTCCAGTGTACCCAGTCTCTACTGAGCACCCGTATATCATCTCTGATGACAAACACCGATGGATATGGGATCATCCATCGCCCATCTATATGGGTCGAGAAGGTATACGCTAGTCTACTCTGGTATATCGATGCCCCGTCTCGATACACCCACGACTAGGGACTTTGAAGGATGTACTTATGGACTACCATGTCCCCACTAGTATGATCCGCATCATAGTCCAGGTAGTCAAGTACAGATCCTAAGGGCTTTTCCAACATGTAACAGAGAGACAATCAGCATACACGTTAAGGTAAAGGGTAACCAGATAGCATACTATCATGTCGAGCAAGAAAGTCATCCCTATATATGTCCCAGCATCCACTACAATATACATCCTTTGTACAGTAATGGCCTCTAGGGCATACATATAACTAACAATCTCCCACTTGCACTAGGGCCATCTGTAGCAGTGGTTGCAGTATCTCATACTCAACCATCCCATGAAAGTCTCTCTCTGGGAACAGGCCTTTGTGAGTGGATCCGCTGTGTTGTCCTCTGAATCTACTCTCCTAACCTCGATCTCCCTGGAGATCAACCATCTCCATGATCAAGTGATACTGCCTTAGAATATGTCTGGATCACTGATGGGACCGGCGTTCCTTGGCATAAGCCACAACTCCATTGTCACACAATGGGAGGAACATAGTTCATCTCATGAACCAATATACACCCAAACAGCCTCTTTGGTAGCATCTTAAGTAGCAATGTATCCTGCCTTTATCGTCTAGTATGTCACGGTATCTAGCTTGGAACTCTTCCAACATACTGTCCCTCTACTGAGGATTAAGACAATGCCTGTGACTGACACTCAGTCATATTTATCACCCTGGAGCCATTCCAGTGATTCTCCCCAGGGTCGATTGATACCATCTCACTACAACTAGTGAGTATCCTAACATCCAATTAAATCTATCTCATAGATCTAAAACTCAGGATTTAGGAGGTATCATTTTGATCCTACACGGAGAATCATTGTGATAAACGGAGATTGATCGAGCGTAGCATAAGAAACTCTTTTCTTATCAAGAGTATGTCATCCACGTACTCTACGAGGATCACCACCATACTCCCTACTACCTTTTTGTTTATACAAGGTTCATCCACCATTTTGATGATGTCAAATTCTTTGACTAATACATCAAAACAGACGTTCCAACTCCGCGATGCCTGCTTTAATCCTATAAAGCATCTTGCACACGTTTCCGCTGCTCCCACTGTCTACGAAGCCCTCTGGCAGTGTACTTATAGACGCACTCTTCTAAAACATCATTTAGAAAAGAAGTCATGACATCCAACCACCAGATATCGTAGTCATGGTATGTAGCCGTGACAAGTAGGATCTGGATGCACTTAAGCTTAGCTACTTGAAAAGGTTTCATCATTATCCACACCTGGTCAATGATGCAAACTTTTAACAAGTCTAGCTTTGAAAGTCTCAACTTTTTCATCTACACCAAGTAATCTTCTCAAGATATACTTGCTCCTGATGGGGATTTAACCCTTTAGATATAGCAACCAAAGTCCATACTTTGTTGGTGTATAAGGATTCCATCTCAGATCACTAAGCATCCAGCCATTCTTACAGAGTCCCACTCCTGATGCCCAGCTCGAAACTAGTTGGGTCATCATCTCATGATGCAATCCTCGCTCCCACTGTCATAGAGAAACAGAAGTATCTCTTAGGTGGGTGAGGAACCCTACTAGATCGGCGGAGAGGCTGAGGTTCGTTGGTAACTATTGAATCCTTTGGTTTTATCAAATCATCTGCTGTAGTTTGTATAGCTGGAACCTTTCCAGTTCTACATTACAGACCTTGCCTCGAGCTTGTCCGGATTTTGCTTTTAAACATAGGCCGGACAACCCCAAATCTTAACAAGCTTAAGAAATGGGCTCTTCCTTTACCATATCTCATATGGAGTGGTAGGCAACTGATTTGATCAGAACCTTATTCAATAGGTTTGCAGCTTCTCAAGTGCATAACTCCCTTAAGGAATTAGGTAACTCAGTAGTACTCATCATAGAGCACACCTTATCACATAGGGTGTGATTGCTCCGCCCCGATATACCATCGTGCTATGGTGTATTCAGAGGAGTAATGCTGAGAGAGAATCTCATTCTCCTTTAGAATAATCCAGGATTTTCGTGCTCAAGTATTCTCCTCCTTGATCTCATCAAAGGACATAATACTTATACCCGTATTCTGGTTCTCTACTTCTAACTTATATTCTGTGAATATCTCAAAAGGTTCGGACTTGTGTTTCAACAGGAACATAGGTCTGAATCTCGAAAGATCATCAGAGAATGTAATGAAGTACAAAGAACCGGTCCTGGCATGTGTAGACAGGGGACCTACATACATCAACATGTATCATCCCAAGAGTTCACTAACTCTTTCTCTGTTTCCAACAAACAGAGCTGGTGTCATTATATCTTTGTGACATGACTGGCGAGTTTCACAAGATGTAAATTCAAACTAATTTAAATATGCATCTTTATGTAACTCTAGCTAGTCGGGTCACATTGATCTGACCTAGTCTACAATACCTCAAGAAGGATTGGTTCATTTCTGAACTCTTCCTCTTGTGTGTGTTCTGTATACTAAGAACTGTAGTTTGATTTAGAACATTAATGCTTTTAGATAATGTGCCTGAACCGATCAACTTTTGATATAGGAAATGTTCAAAACATTATCCATCAATACAAAATTATATCCTTTCTTTACTAATAAAGAGACTGATATGATTTTGTATATCAGGTTCGGTATCTAATAACATTCGTTCAGAATCAATGTATTGTAATACAGGGTGACAGTGACCGACAGACTTGGCTGCAACTCTTGCCCCGTTTTCTGCCTCATGAAACTTATCACCCGTTCTCAGTTCTCTACCTATCTGTAGCCCTATGTAACAGATTACATATCTGGGATCCTGATCTGGTATCACATACCCAGGACGTAGAGGATACTGAGAAACAGTTCTATATAATGAACACACCCGAAGATGATGCATCATCATGCACTCTCCTCGTTTGGGCGGCACGGGAATTCTGGTAATCCCCTATTTCCTGCTCTGTCTTATAACTATTATAAGTTAGAGCGGGACCAACGTTCCCCAGCTCAGTATAACAAGCGGGTTCGGTCAATAATCCGTTTTATTATCTTGATTAAGGCGTGATATGGTCGCTACCTGGAGAGAGAGAGAAGAAAACACTCAGCGTGCGCTCTTGCAAGAATAGATTGGTTATTATTTTATCTAATCAGGATGGCTCCCACTGCTTTTTATCAAATCTTCCTTCAAACCCTAAAAGGAAAGACTAGCCGGGATTAATTACACACTACAAGTTCGCCAATCTTTCAGCCAGGCCAGTGTCGGTACTTTGACGGAGGTCCCCCGTGCTTTCGCACGAACCTAATTAATGTAAACCTCGTTTTCCCACAGGCGTAACCCCGTTGACACTTTTCTAGACACCTACTTGATCGGCTAATTGTAATGTATAAAACTCTCCCAGGAGTAACTCTTACTCGCAGCGGGTATCGGGATCCAACTATCTCATAGAAGGTATGCAATCTCATTGCAAATTTCAACACTTGAAATTCCCGATAATATTTTGCCCCAAGCGATCTATGACCTTGACTGAGTCAACAAATCATAGACCACAAGTAAAGTTCAACCCGTCATTTCTCGATTGAATTAAACCCACCCGCGCGACCCTTGACTGAGTCAACAAGGCCGCACGATTACCCTAATCCAATCGCATCATATGCTTTGCAGATAAGCACTAATCAGCTACCGCACACTACGCCTTGACTGAGTCAACAAACGCAGCACGAATACTAACTAGGACTTATCTGAAATGACGGAGGGCTACGTCAGGTTTTTAAGAAAACCTTTTGCGTAATGAACTTTATATCGTTGTAGAATCAAATGATTTTAAAAAAATGGAGTGCTTTTGAGGCTTTTCTAGTTTTGCTAAAGGGGTCACTCCCGATGAAGGGATCGTCGGCCCTTTCCTCGTCGAATGAGGTGCGGGATATATCATATATATCACTGTGCAAAGCAAAAACTCTTAAAAGCAATCAAAAGACAAACCGAGTGTGTAGCATCTGCCAGTTAATGCTAAAGGAGTCACTCCCGGTGAAGGGATCTCGGTCCTTTCCTTATCGAATAAGGTGCAGGATATATCATATACACCGCTGTGCAAAGCAAGAACTGTAGCTACCTGTTTTATTTTGAAATTCGATTCTACAACATCTTAGGTTTCTTTTATTTCATTAATCACATTAATGAAGTCCCATCATTAAATACCTAAACATCACAGATAGATATGACGTACACTTATGCCATCCGCATTCGCCTCGATGTCCCCTCGTGCACCGTTAGGTTAGGTAACTAACGACAGAGCAGGGCAGGGCTAGCGCGGGTGTAAAACATAAGTAACGTCTATATAATATATCATATATACTATATACTATATCCATCACAGAAACACATATGATCACATCACAGATATCGCAGCAGAAGAAACATATGAAATATTGGATATACTAGGACGTCCGTGTTTTCAATACGAGCCAGTATAAAACACGGATTCCACGGTCGTGATGAATAGCCAAACCCACACCCCTAGACCCCTACGAGAGCGGCAAGCAACCCTACCAATTCTAGAGTTAGGAGACCCGAACTCGACTCCTCGAGTTGGTCTCCCACTGGACTCCAGAACCCGGTTACTTGTGCCCTCCTCCTTGGGTCTATCCTAGTGCGGAAAAGTAAATAATATACATCAACGGTGACAACTTCCGCAACCTGGAAGCGCCCCAATAAAAGAATATTACATACAAGTTTTTACATGAATGAAAATGAAAAACACTCATCTCACATAAAAACCCCTCGGCTATTCAAACACGACGATCCAATATAACATATCCAGCAACACATAACATCACATGTCATCAACGTAAGTAAATATGCGCATCCCAATTGTCGTTGACATATAGCAACGAAACCGGCGATATCACATATTACACTTACGATCACAGAAAAGAAAGTGTAAAACTACAACAGTTGGAATCCGCAATCTCCTCAGACATCACATGCCTGACCAAATGAATTACTTAGACATCGCATGCCTAACAATTATAAACCCCGCATTTTAGTCTCAAAATCGAAAACACTTTTCAATATCAAGTCGGGCAATTCAACAATATTCCCGACATCCTGATCGAATGCTCGTCGCAAACTTTAGTAGGCGGCTTCACCCCCGATACCGTCGATGAAGTGCACCAAGGCGTAACACCGCTACCGCGAGCACCCGAACGGATGCTTTCGGCGACGGGGTTCTCCTACAGTCACTTGGTCGGGGCTATGGAGTGAGGCTGTCTATTAAGTTTACCCGGCGAGTATCCGCGTACGCTACGTGATTGCGACGGACTTTTGATCACATCAAAATTCCGTGGCAACCGATCAAGTGAGACTAAACTGCTATGTTTATAACATTCATTCAGTTATCACATAACTACTTGTGAATTCCAATTATTGTATCCCATTCCGGATAAATAGAAAATGTCAAACTTTCCGATCGAACAATCGAACACCCAAGTTTTCCCGATACAGATCAACACATGAAATAAGTCTAACAACATTCAGTTCGTGCCTCAGTACCAACGGTCCAGCCGTAGAAGGGTCAAGCCAACGCCTCACATGTGGCACGCCGTACTGCCCCAAACCCGAAGGTTCAAAAGGCAGTTCAAGACGGTCACATAATCGAGTTAAGGTTTGTTGTCTTCTAGAGGGTCCATCGTGTTACTTGCACTACTTAGAACGTCGTTAAACTTCGGAAAAATCCAACACTTGGAAATTTCTCGACAGGGGAAAAATTGGGTATTTATATCCGGTCGAACTTTTTAACATATTCTAAAATTTATACGGAAAGCCACATAGACAAAGTTAAAAATCCGATCGATTCATCGAGTCCCCAATCCAACCCAGAAAATAAAACTCTGGAATCAATTTAAAATTCCCAGAAAACTCAGAAGAATTTATCAGGAATTACTGTGGAAAAACCAAGGGCTGACGTCACCAACTTGCCGCGGAAGCGCCGCAGAAGCCAGGCTTCTGCCGCGTTTCCGCGGCTGTTTACACTGTTCATGGGAAACGTTTTGCACAGTAATTCTTGGATTTCATTGCTGAATTTTTTAAGCATTTTTAATTGACAAAAAACCACGTTTTACAGAAATGTCCAGAGAGCATTTTCATGTCGGGGTTTCGGGTCGATCGGAGTTCTAATTCCGTCTAGACTTCGCCTAAGGCTCTAGCTAGGCTCTGATACCACTGTAGGGTTCCTAGGCACACTAGTGAGGTCTCACAAGCCATCAACCATGGCAATTTCAAAAATTATAGGTGCCGAGAGACCCGACTACGGCCCGACTACGGATCGTTTGCTAGAAAACTAGGCGAAAAAGCTAACTAGTTAACACTTAACTATGAGATATCGGAAATACAACCTTTGTAGATCCGGTGCTCCACCTCCATAGCTCCGCAACGAAGTCTTCTCCACTGTCCAAATCAAATCCGGGCTCTAGCGTCGGCTTCGTCGGAGAATGGGCAAGCTAGGTCGTCGATGTCCATGCCGAAGATGATCTACGTCGAGGCATCGCTAAAACAAACTCCACCTTCACCAAGCCCTAAAAACTTATGAAGGAAACACACTCTACTACTTGGCAAGAGGTAGAGGATGAAGAAATAGGAAGTGGGTAGACTTTAGAATTGGATTTCTCACTCATATGCTCAATATGCCATTGATGAAGACAAGCTTCTTCATGAAGAAGAAGAAGAGCAAGTAGAAGATAAATATTATGATAAGAATTAAAATAAAAAATGAAAAATCCATTCTTATCATAATTCTCACCATGGTTAGGTGTAGAGAATTAACTTGTGTTAATAGAAGTGGTTAGGGTTAAGCATGAGACAAAATGGTCAAAGTCTTCATGAAGATTCATGAATGGTCAAAAGAAAGCAACCATTTTCCTCATTATCTTTTCATTTATTCATTTATCAAAAATAAATAGATAATTAAATAAGATAAATGAATAACAAATAATAAACCCTAACCATTCCTTTAACCAAGGTTTAATTCTTTATACTTAACCATTTTTGCATGCACCATCAAATATGATACAAGCAAGTGCACAAATCATATCGCATATGCAATGCGCACACCCGAGCGAGAAAATCCATTTAAAGTGAACCGATACTAGTTAATGCAAAGTAATATATCAAATATATAATTATGCATTAAATCATTAAATCAACACTTGATTTAACGATCCGGTCATATCGCATATAACCGACTAGTATCATTAGTGACAACTTATCGAATCAACACTTGATCCGATAACCCGGCTATATCGCATATAACCGATCAATGTCACATCGCGAGAATCGAATACAGTATCACATACTGGTATTATTCTCGGTCCCGCACATATCTCATATGCGCTCCTATTTCGTTTCGCTTGAGCCAGGAAACCTCTGTGTAGGACTCTAAAGACTCGTCAATACGCCGGCAGCAGATGATGATCATATCAAACATCCATAAGCCGCAAGCGGTCTGCTAAACGTAATGGCCACCTGGGTATTGAGCGATCTGAAGATCGACGAGCAAGCCCGCTAACACTCCAGTGAATCCAACCAGTAACACTACCATACAGTCCGGTCTGATCATCTGATATGTCGCATATCTCGCCTAGGGGTGGTAAACGTCAGACCCCAATAGCTCGATAAGTCGTGTCGATATGAGGTCTATAACACTTCGAGAAACTACTGGTAACACTTACCAGTAAATCTCAGCAACCCTGGCCAGGGATTTCCTGTTATAGCCAATCGAACACAGCCAACATCTACTCCCTATACCGGGAGAGACGAATCCCCTCCTATCGCTCATTGCCTCTATGTGACTCGGGACTGTACCCAAAAACCACCATTTTGCATGCCCTCTTGGACGTGGTAAGATGGAAATCAAAGCACAGTGGGAACCACACAAGACTCTATGACGATCTCGGGTCAACAGACTACTCTGTACCAGTGTCACCAGAGAACTGCCATCTGACGTGAGGTATAATACCATCTGGGAGTTCTCGGCGAGTCCGTCCAGTGTACCCAGTCTCTACTGAGCACCCGTATATCATCTCTGATGTCAAACACCGATGGATATGGGATCATCCATCGCCCATCTATATGGGTCGAGAAGGTATACGCTAGTCTACTCTGGTATATCGATGCCCCGTCTCGATACACCCACGACTAGGGACTTTGAAGGATGTACTTATGGACTACCATGTCCCCACTAGTATTATCCGCATCATAGTCCAGGTAGTCAAGTACAGATCCTAAGGGCTTTACCAACATGTAACAGAGAGACAATCAGCATACACGTTAAGGTAAAGGGTAACCAGATAGCATACTATCATGTCGAGCAAGAAAGTCATCCCTATATATGTCCCAGCATCCACTACAATATACATCCTATGTACAGTAATGGCCTCTAGGGCATACATATAACTAACACTTAACTAGAGAATCAAACAAAAACCAACAAGTAAATATCTTTACCTCTAAGAGTTTGGGATTACAACCTTTGTAGTCCGTTCCTTCGCTTCATAAACTCCTAGTTGAGGTCCCTTTGCTTCGATCATCAAGTACCCGGACTCTAGAGAGGCTCCGTGAGTGAATGAGGCATCTTGCTTGAAGTCTTCACTTTCTAAGATGATCTACCTTGAAGAAACACTAACCCAAGATCACACTTCTCTAATGAGGTATTAGTGAAGTGAACACCCTAATCTAAGTGGTTAGAATAGATGAGGATGATGAATTAGGAATTTTGCTCTCTTTTGTTTTCTATTTCTCACAATATATCGTCACAAATAAAAAAGCTAGAAAAGCTTTTGTAGAGAGGAAGAAGAAGATGAAGTTTTTGTGATGAATAATGAATTATTGTTTTTAGTTAGAAATGCAATCTAGAGTTAAGCATGTCATGCTTAACCCTTGTAGAGACTTGACCATGGGTTAGGGTTAGGGTAGGGTTAATAAATATCAAGAAAATATCTAAAGAGTGGACTTTAGTCAACAAAGATAAATATCCACACAATTTAGAATTAACCCAAAATAAAACATTAACCCTAATCCAAACCCTAGCATGGTTTAATCTCAAAACCCTAGTTGCATTTGTAACCCTAACATATTACAATATTATATATCACATATATAATATATAATGTAACAAAAGAAAATAATACAATTAACATATATCACATATATATCAATGTATTATCAAGTGCGAAAAACAATAATTTAAGTGAGCTCATATCAGTTAATGTAATGTAATATATCACATATATAATTATACATTAAATTATTGAATCAACTCTTGATCCGATAATCCGGCTATATAACATATAACCGACTAATATAACATGTATCATCTTATCGAATCAACACTTGATCCGATATCCCAGCTATATCACATATACCCGGCCGATGTCACATATCGCGAGAATAGAATACGGTATCTCATATCGTATTAATCTCGGTCCCGCACATATCACATATGTGCTCCTACTCCTTTTTTCCTGAGCCAGGAAACCTCTGTGTAGGACTCTAAAGATTCGTTAATACGCCGACAGTAGGTGATGATCATATCAAACACACACAAGCTGCAAGCGGTCAGCTAAATGTAACAGCCACCCGGGTATTGAGAGATCAGAAGATCAACAAGCAAGCCTGCACACACTCCTGTGAATCCAATAAGTAACACTACCATACAGTCCGGTCTCTTCGTCTGATATGTCGCATATCCAGTCTAGGGGTGGTAAACGTCAGACCCCAGTAACCGATAAGTCGTGTCGATGTGAAGCTCATAACGGGTCGACAAACTACTGATAACATTTACCAGTATATCTCCATATCATCTCTGGCCAGGGCTTCCAGTTATAGACAATCGAACACAACGCAACATCAACTCCCAATACCGGAAGAGACGAAACCCCTCCTATCGCTCATTACCTCCATGTGATTCGGGACTGTACCCAAAAGCCACCGTTTTTCACATTCTCATGAACATGGTTAGGTGGAAATGAAAGCACAATGCGAATCACACAAGACTCTTTGACGATCTCGGGTCTACAGACTAACCTGTACCAGTGTCACCAGAGAACTGCTATCTGACGATAGGTTTAATACCATCTAGGAGTTCTCGGCGAGTCCGTTCAGTGTACCCAGTCTGCACTGAGCACCCGTACACCATCGTTGATGTCAAACACCAATGGATATAGGATCATCCATCGCCCATCGTATGGGTCAAGACGCGTATACGCTAGTCTACTCTGGAGTATCGATGCCCTGTCTCGATACACCCTCGACTAGGAACAGTTATAGGATGTACTCTTAGACTACCCTGGCCCACTAGTATGATCTGCATCATAGTCCTAGTAGTCGAGTACATATCCTAAGGGCTTTATCAACATGTGAGAGCAAGACAGTAAACCAATATGAGTCAACATGTTAAGACAAAGTGAAACCAAATAGCATACTATCATGTCGAGCAAGAAAGTCCTCTCTATATATATCCAAGCATCCACTATAATATACATTATATGTACAACAATGGCCTCTAGGGCATATATACAACTAACAATCTCCCACTTGCACTAAGGCCAGCTGTTGTAGTATCTCATACCCAACATCCCGAAAAGTCTCTCAAATTGTATCTGGCGTATGGCCTTCATGAGTGGATCCGCAGTGTTGTCATTCGTTTCAAATCTCCTGACCTCGATCTCATGGCGATCAACTATCTCCCGGATCCGGTGATACCGCCTCAGAATATGCATGGATCTCTGATGGGACCTGGGCTCCTTGCCAAAGCCACAGCTCCATTGTTATCACGATACAAAGTTATTGGATGCTCAATGGATGGAACCACACCAATTTCAGTGATGAACTTCTTCATCCAGAAAGCCTCTTTGGCAGCATCGTTGGCAGCGATGTATTCAGCCTCCATCGTCGAGTCAGCCACGGTTTCCTGTTTGGAACTCTTCCAACAAACCGCCCCTCCATTTAGGGTAAAGACAAATCCCGAGTGTGACTTAGAGTCGTCCTTATCACTTTGGAAGCTTGAATCGGTAAAGGACTCCACTTGGAGTTCTCCGTTACCATACCCTAAGAACATCTCCTTAGTCCTTCTCAAGTACTTGAGAATGTTCTTCACCGCTATCCAGAGACTCTCTCCAGAATCTGCTTGATACCTACTCACTACACTTAGTGAGTGTGCTACATCGGGTCTAGTACATAGAATCACGCATGTAACCTTTCAAAAAATATAAAATATTATTTTTGGAATTTAATATTAAAATAATATATTTCCCGAAAATTGCCCGATTTGCGAAACTGGGGTTTTCGAAAAAGGGTATAAATATATACCAATAATTGTGAAATAATTGGAATTAAAATGATTTATTCATTTAAAAATATATTTATTGGATTTGGCATTTTTATATTTAATTATATGCAGTTTGGATAAAAACCCGATTAGTGCACTGCTAATCACGATTATGCCAAATCCGTGTTTCTACAGTTTTCCATGGTTAGTGAACCATGTCATGTTGCATTTGGTTACATGTTGTTACATTTGTGTTGTTTTATGTGTATTATGTGAGTTGGATTTAAAAATTAGAAAGAAAAGAAAAAAAAAAGAAAAGGGTAAAAGGGTAAATAGAGAGAGAGAGTGAGAATAAGTGTGTGTGAGAGAGAGGGGCTGCCTCATTCATTTCCTCCTCCTCATTTTCTTCTCCTTCTTCTTCCTCACTTCCCTCCACCTTCAACCCTAAGATCCATCTCAAAAATCATGCTAAAACCCTATACCCCTTTCACAAAAATGACCACCTCTTCATCCTCTACACAATGGACCAAGCAAAGTTGGATTTTGATGACTTTGTGAAGCTAGGGTTTCTCTTGAGTTTCATCCATGAGGTATAATCCCTTCCATTTAGTTTAGTTTATGTTTTCCTAGCATTCTAGTTAGTTTAGAATTGGGTTAAGGTGTGGATTTGTGAAATTGAAAAATTCAAGAGAGGGTTTGGGTGACTTGTGGACTTGTAAGCTGTAGTAAGGGTGTACAAGACCCTAGAGATCAAATTCTGGACCTAGAACAGAGAATACAAACTTAGATTAGTTCCATGTCGGTTTTGTGGCATTTGAATTGCCTACAGTGAATCTGGAGCGACCCGTGAAGTTTTTGAGTTAAACAAACAACTCTAGAGACTAAATTGGACCAATATGAGACCACCCTGACCAGACGAGCACCAACAGAGATGATATGGTCGTGGTGGCCGGATTTTATAGGCATGTGGCCGGCCACTTTAGGGGGTATTGGGTCTTGGTTGGTCCAGTAGCTCACCTACTACATATACAACACCCTATACTTATTTGTTTTGCCCTAATTGACCTGAGTCAAAATCTGGGAGCACATTGGTGTGATTTTTGGATACGTTTTCCGTATTTTGAATGCTTGGTTTTAGTGTTCGATATTGCATTTGGTTTTTGGGCGTTTTTACGTCAACAACAAGGGTTGATATGGTTGTTTTGCATGTGTAGGCTATAGGTTCTAACCTATGAGCGCACCGTGTGCCGTATTGGTTTTCTGTACTTGATTTTAATGCTATTACGACTGTGTATGTATTGTAGGTACCTTCGCATGGATTTCGAGACAACGGAGCATGGCGTCATCGACTTCGGCAAGCAAGGCTCAAAGTGAGTAGATCTATATCTACGGAGGAAGTCGGGTAGATGGCGTATAGCACCCTCGCATGTTTTTTATGGAAACCGATACATAGAATATGGTTAAGAAAACCTAGATTAGAAAACTAAGGATATGGTTTAAAAGGATAGTTAGAGATGATGCGAATGATTGAATATGTATATCGAGAGATGAGATGAAAGCTTTAGAGATATGAAAAGTGAAGGTGAATTACGACTTATAGATATGTAGTTACACTAGAATAAGTATGAGTTTTAGAGTAGCATGAAACTAGATTAATAAAGTAGATGTCTATATAAAAGATGAATTAATGTGATGAAAAGAATATACGAGGTGATATGATGACTTGATCGATATGTCGGTATACGGATGCGAGTCCCCTGATATGAGATTGTTATGGTTGTGACCCGGGGATATAGGTATATAGATTTATATAATGTTGTGAATCTTGATTGATATGTCGTATGATACGTTAGGTCCGTACCCCTCATTGTCATATAGGATGATAGGATCCCTAATAGTTTAATACCGCCGTACGATGATTTTCCGTACATGATGAGTTTGACTTGATGTTTGATCCATACCCTTGACTAGAGGATGCAGTACGATGGATTATACCGTACGTGATGTTTTGAGGCTGGATGCCGATTGATAGATTCACCGACTCGGTCATGTTAGATACGTATACCTGTCAGCATTTGCATACGATTTACTTTAAGCTACGCTCATATCACTCTCATTGCATTACATATACATGTGCTATTACACCTACACTATTATCGATGATGCGTATATTACACTTACACAGATTGCCGGCTCACATACTTCATCATCAATAATTGCCATGTCACTACACAGTTGAATTGCTGCATCATGATATGAATCCTTGCATGAATTACTTGCTATCGTACATATACACCTTTATATGATATTGCATTGAACTTTAGAGAATTTGGGAACCGCAGGGTATATTTTAAAAACTGGATTTATTTAAAAGAGTGGTTTTTCCCTCGATATGTGCATATTACCATTCCATATTGTATGATATACGGATATGCTTACATTTCTGTTATATGTCGCATACATCATGCTTTACAATTATACGCGTTGAGATATGCTGTTTTCATGACATTTCTGGATTTGAGAACCGCGGTCATTTTAAATAGAAAGTTTGTATTGTTTTAAAAATCCGGTTTCTCTTGATAAGATATTTCAGTGCGTCCACCATGCGTTTTCTCGGTTCTGAGACGTGTGACAGTGATACCCGATTCGAGGAGCTGGATAAGACCGATTGCGGGTACATGGTGGACCCGGTATGGTACCCCAGGGCGAGAACGGATTGATGTGCAGTAAATAGTGAGCCTGGAAGAGGGACTACTACCTACCGGTGATTGGTTGGATCTGGCGGTTATCTGGAGGACACCGACTGGAGTCAAGAGATGGATATTGGGCCAACCCATTCTGCAGGGGCCCGAGGGCCGATCCCGCAGACGGAGCCCGTGGGCCGATCCGGACTGACGGAGCCCGAGATATATGAGGATTTACGTGTCGATGCTGGACAGGGGTTTCATAATGTTTCGAGTGTCGATGCTGGACACTCAGGTTGCATGATTTGGATGTGTCGCGAGGGACACACGTTGATTTATATCCTCATATTTACGTGCATATGTTTTCATGATATTTACATGCATATGTTTTCATGATATTTACATGCATGATGTTGTTGTGTCATAGGTTGATACGTGGACGGGATACACATGCATACATGCATTGATTATTTGGTTGGATGATATCCACATGCTGATAGGCGTTTATTTATATGGTTGGCACATATGCAGATACGGTCACCCTAGATATCATAGTATTACCTTTATGATACAGTTGAACTAGGAGTCGTTGTTTATTCGATTTCTACTTGTTGATATTTTTCTACCCATGAGTTGGCAACTCACCCCCGTTGTGCCACAGTTCTTGCAGGTTGAAAGCATGGATCACACAGTTGCATTCGGGTGATTGCTTTGGTAGGTGGTACATATTGGATCGTACCCCTCTTGTATTTATTATTCATTTTGTATCTAGTCAACTCCATCAACCAAACTGGTATTTGTATAAATAATGAGACTTAGTGAGACTTATGGTTGCGAGACTTAGAGCGAGGGGTATTCCGCTACTTATGGTTTTGATGTCTTGCTTATTTCTTTATCTTTTGTGGTGAACTTCGCCATTGGGCGTCGTATACATATATTTTTGCTTTGCATGGTTGTGAATCCGCCGATTGGCAAAGAGCTAGCTCCCGCTTGGGGATGCCTTTATATTATCATATATTTTGGTTTTGGATCAAAAAATACAAGGGAGGTGCTGCCCAAATTTTTAAAAGACGAAACATTTTTTCAACTAGTAAAATTTACTTGCATTTTCATGTTCCATTATTTATGCATTTAAGAAAACTTGGATTTTTACCATACCTTTATTTCAAAACTTCACCTCTTTATTTTCTTAAAAAAGTTTAGATTTCTGGGTTTCGGCTTACTTGAATTACGTTATGTCTTTAGATGTTGCGTGATTTGAGTGCCGGTCACGAGCTAAATTTGGGTCGTGACAAAGTTGGTATACGGGCGCTAGGTTTAACCTTGGTTCGAGTCTTTGTTTGACTATGTGGTGTCTAGGGCGGGTATGTATTTCGGAAACTAGGCTTGACCTTACGGAACTTAGACTTGAACAGAGGGTATTAGACCCGAACTTTCGTTTCATAGGCTGACCCTGATTGATGGAGTAGGTAGCTTGAGTAGAGTGACGTACCGTACGTATGTTCCGCGGCATATTTACGATACGATACTCCACTTAAGAAACCTCAGAATGTTCATATTTTGAGATATGTGATTCTTTTCATACCCATGATTATATATCCATTTGAGATCCTTGATTATATTCGTTTCCATGATCATAGTCTCATTGATACTGTTTCTCCTTATGATCATGTATCCATTCTGGTTCTGTTGCTTCCTTTCACGCCCTTGATCTGTTTTCATTGATGCATGCTTGAGGTTCCTGTCACCATGGTTTGAGCGCAGATTGAGCTGCTGCTAGAGATGCGGTCAGGGTGAGCTCGTCATGGGCGAGGACTGACCATTGTGTTTTCTGGTGACATTGGAACGTCTCGACATAGTGTTTGTGTTGTGACCTCTTGTTGAGGCGAGTATTTGGTTTTACACCGATGATCGGGCCATTGTTAGAGCTGCCAGCTGTGAGAGGACTTTTGATGTACAGCCAACCTCAGAAATTGTGATGTCGCCTACCGTGTGGACAGATGACCCAGCTGTTGCTGAGATTGATGTGATGTCTCTTCCAGAGCTTACGACTGAGATCGCTGGAGCTTCCAGGCAGAGATGCGACAGATGATAGCTAATCTATCCCGAGTTGAGAGACGAAGGTGATTCGTCGGATTGATGCGCCGACACAGACCCAGTTGAGTTGAAGATTTCCAGTGTGAAGAGTCTTACTCAGATCTAGAGTAGACCGATCCAGAGATGACCATGGATATATCGTCTTTCCTGGAGGATTGATGCATTGTTTAGCATGCTGACGAAGGGTATTCACTTGTGGTCTAGGCGAAGTTAAAAAGTTCGAACGAATGTCAGAAACCTATTTTCCAATTTTAAAGTATTCGAAGGAACATGCAAGTAATTCTGTGGACCCTCTAGAAGAATGAAACCCTAACTCGACATAATGACCATGGAACCGCTTCTGAACCTTAGGGTTTGCAGCAGTTCAGCGGTGCCATCAGTGAGGCTTGGGTTTGCTCTTCTACGGTTGGTCCATAGGTACTGTGGCATATACTGGATATTATTAGACTGTACCCAGGTGTTGAGCTTTCGGGGAATTATGGGACTTTGATGAATCGATCGAAAAGTTTGACGTCGTCCGAATATCATGTGATAAGAGATCAGCAAGCTGACCAGCTTCGGATAGAGGACCTCACCCAGATGCGTTGTGAGTTGATCGAGAACGGACGAGTATTGAGTATTCCTCCGATGGTTCGGACGAGTTCCTGAGGACGTGTTCGGCTAGAGATCTTCTACAGAGTGATGAAGATATCGAGTTCGTGATTTCGAGACCGTGTGAGAGACTCCGTATTGACTGTAACCGAGAACATTTGCAGTACGAAGATAGCGTGACGTGACGTCGAAGTGGACGATGATATAGACGAGTGGGACCTGAGGTTCGCGCGAGATGCTGACGAGCTGTTGTTACTCCCCGACGAGATTAGAGATCTGATATGTATACAGAGGCGTTGGGATGCGGCCAGTTCCCGAGGAAATGTTGTATGAAGAATGCAGATGTCCAGAAAGTGAGAAAAGATTATGCAAGAGTACCAACCTCCGTATAGTTCGGCATAGGCGAGATCGGAAGAGACCCTGAGCAGGTTCCTTCCAGGACACTGCTGCGATAGGATTTGTACCCAGGATCAGTTGTGTCGTGTGTGCTCAGAGGGCCAGAGGCCGACGCCAGTGACGTGCTGCTTTACGAGTGGTCGTGATAATTGGCCGAGAGACGACCAGAGAAGTGCCAGAGCGGAATCATTTCTGTTAGCACACCTGACCGGGACGACGAGCCGATGGATTGCGAGATTGGTGAATCCACAGAGAAATGAAGACCCATAGACAGAAGATGCCAGACAGTGAGCAGGAGGCAAGTAGATGATCTTGCTCTGCTAGTTTTAGGCGCACCGACTTTTTCGACATTGTTGGAGGTGTACCTCAATATCATTTGTTGTGACTTGCGTTTGTGATCCGAGTATCACGCTTATATCGCTTGGATTTGAGTTTTGATGATTGAACTTTATGATATTGTTTTCGTGCACCATGGCTGCACCTACTGGGTATTTACATTTTTGTGCATGGTTATTGCATTTGATATGTGTTTTATACACCGTTGTGTTGGTTTATGATTTGTGCATATTTATTGCACTTGATGTCGGTTTTGTGCTTTGGCTGCACGTATTTATGATTTCGTGGATTTCATACGGTTGATTGGGATTTTATTCGTGCATGTGGTACGCACTTGATTTGATTTTTGCACTCGGTATAGCTCATATATGCTTGCGGTGTATTGATACGTGTTTCGTGCACGCAGTTGCACACGTTTTTGGATTTTATACACTTTGGTACACTCGGTGTTGCTTTTATATACGCATTTGCGTTATTGATGAGTTTTCGTGCATGGGTTGCACCGTATTTGTATTTCGAGCACTTGATGCACCGGATTAGTATTTTTGTGCATGTTGGATGCACTTGACTTAGATTTTATTCGTGCATGTGGGATGCACTTGATTTCGATTTCATTCGTGCATGACGGATGCACTTGATTTGGATTTTCGCGCATGTTGGGCGCATAATATGAGATATGGTTTTTGTGCACACCGGATGCACTCGATTGGGATTTTCATTCGTGCATGTTAGTTGCACTGGATTGAGATTTTCGTGCACTATAGATGCACCAGATGTTATTTTCGTGCACACCCGTTGCATTGGACAGATGCTGTAACGTCTTCAAAATAATAAAATATGATTTTTGGGAAATTTTATAATTTAATATTATTTTAATGAATATTTTAATATTCTGGTATAATTAAATACAGATAAATGGGGAAAAATTATGGAAAATTCTAAAATAAGGTATTTTAAGGAATTGCCTCGTTTTCTGTGCATGCCCCCATTTCCTCTAGTTTTGACCCTGAGTATGTCTAGTTTTGACTGATTCCATCTAGGGTGAAATCTGGGTTGATTTTCCTATGTTGGTGTATAATTTGGGACTTGTTTTAGCATGGATTTTGGTATTTGGTGATTCATTCCTGTCGGGTGGCGTTTGGACGTCAACGACAAGTGGATTTTGATTGTGTTTACATGCGAGTCGATAGGTTTTTACCTATGCGGGTAGCGTGTGCTATTTTGGTTTCCGATGTGATTTTCATGTGCTTTAGCATTGTGATATACTTGTAGGTACCCCGCGTGATGTTGAGGCAAAGGAGGTGAAGATAGCGAGATCGGTTTTGGCACACGAGAAGCAAGGTGAGTAGATTTATATCTACGGGGAGAAGTCGGGTGGATGGCGTATAGCACCCCCGCAGTCCGTGGTGATGTATACGAATACGTATACACACGAATATTTATTATGTGTTGTTTAGGGTTATTGATGGTGATAATGATATTTTGATGATAAGAATATATTGGTTTAGTATAGTGTGAACCCTAGAGTAGTGGTTGCACTCACACATACATTTACACACATACTTGCATTCATTCTTTCATTTATTAGAGTGCATATGATGGTGCGTATATCTATACATGGGTATGGGACTATGTGTTTATATACAGGATTTGAGGATGATACGTGGTTTGAGATGATACTTGATGTGAGGCCGTGAGATCGGCGATGTGACATAGCTTGTCTTCGAGGTGCGATATGATAGTTTTAGCGGGCCTTTGGACATGTGCTTTACCCGCATTCATATTTTTATAGATGGTATCGATTTGTACTAGACTTAGAGTAGTACCCCAGATTATGCGATCTGATGATAGTGATACCTGATATGTGATGAGGTACTGTGATATTGACCCCTACCCAGCTATTGGGATGCCATACTACGATCTACCGTACGAGCCGATATTGATGATAGTTCCGCACTCATGACTCAAGGATATCTTACGATATGTTATTGAGGCGGGATCACCGACTATCATATCTATATATATTGATTCAGATTAGGTGGTTTCTTACCCCTCCTGTCTAGATTACTTAGTAGACATTAGACTGGACCGAGTCATACCTATTTCAAACTAACGAATCGGGGATATTTTAAAGATAGGCAGAAGGGTCATACGGATATTTTCAAATGATGTATCTTTTCTTAAAACACCGTAGCCCTTGTTTTTCCAAAAGCCCTGATTCGTCTTATTTCAAACGGCACCCCTGCATGACTTGTACAGATTGGTGTAGATTCTTTACTTTTGCGTTGATTATTCGATTCCGCATATTCATGCTATTTGCATTGCATCGCTTGTACTGTGGTTATATTTCAGTCATGCTGCTAGGACACCAGCACCATTATCGATGATGCATATGTTCCACGTACACTTGTTGCCGGCTCACACACTCATCATCGATAATTGCCATGTCACTACACTGTAGTACTATTGCATTCAGTATATGATCCTTGCATGACATGATGATATGCATACCTTCCTTTACATGTCGCATACTTCATGCTTTTGATTATACGCATTGAGATATGTTGTTTCTATGATATTTCTGGATTTGGGAACCGAGAGTGTTTCAAAAGAGAATATGTCATTGCTTTAAAAACCCGGTTACCCTTGATATGATATTTCAGTGCGTCCACCATGTGTTTTCTCGGTACTGAGAGCGACATGTGAAACCCGAATCGAGGAGTGGATGAGCCGATTGCGGGTACATGGTGGACCCGGTATGGTTCCCCTCGGCAAGATGATCGATGAGCTTTGCCGATTGAGCCTGGAGGCAGGCGAGTACCTACCGGTGATTGGTTGGACCTGGCGGTTATCCGGAGGATACTGACCAGAGTCGATGGATAGATTTGGGCGTCCTGCCGGGGCCGAGGGCCGATACCGCAGACAGAGCCCGCGGGCCGATCCGGACTGACGGAGCCCGATATATGAGGATTTACGTGCCGATGCTGGGCACAGTTTTCATGATGTTTTCGAGTGCCGATGCTGGGCACTCCGGTTCCATGATTTTGACGTGTCGCGAGGGACACGGGTGGGTTATATCCTCATATTTCCATGCACAGGTTTCATGATATTTACTTGCATGATGGTTATTGTCATTGGGTGACGAGTGGACGGGATCCACGTGTGTGCAGATTTGATTACATTGATCATACCTCATATTCATGACATGCTATTACCTGAGGCACTAGCACGAGCACTTGGCATTACACTCATGTAGAGATTACATTGCCAGTTTAGCATGCTTCAGCTTTATTCATATTGAGGTTTATTTATATCTGATTGTATTGACCTAGGATGGGTCATGCATTCGATCTCTGCTTGTAGATATTTTCTATTCACGAGTTGGCAACTCACCCCCGTTGTGCCCCAGTCCTTGCAGATTTTTGCCGTACAGATTCCATAGTGGCATTTCTGGCACACTGCTTCCTTATGGGTGACTTGCTTGGATAGGTGGGTTCTTTTGTATCAGAACCGCCATTGTTCATGTATCATTTATTGTATCTAGAATTTCCATCAACCAAAACTTGTATATTGTTTCAGACTTAGAAAACAGTGTTGTTTTATTTCGACCTTAGAGTCGCGCTAGTAGTATTGCGGTTTTCTGGCTGTTTTGAGTTCTTTTTGGATTTGATCATCGCCTTTGGCGTTGTATATTTTTATTGCTTGCGTGGTTGTGACCGTCGATTGACGAAGAGCTAGCTCCCGCTTGGGAATGCCTTTTATCATTTCATATATATTATTCTTGTTGTACCCCGTTCGGGGCCAGTTTTTACAAAGGAAACTCTGCCGAAATTTTCAGGAAAGGTTACACATTTTAAAAAAATGCATATTCGGCTTAGTTATTTAAAAACTTTGATTTCCAAACATGATTTCCTTACTTTTCAAAAACAGTTTTCCTTATTTACTCTTTAAATGGTTTTAGATTGCTGGGCTTTTGGCTTACTTGGATCAGATGGGGTCCTATAGACTTCATATGGTTCAAGGGCCAGTCACGTGCTCTTTCGGGTCGTGACAAAGTTGGTATCAGAGCGTTAGGTTGACCTTGGTTCGAGTCTAAGTTTGACTATGTGGAGCCTAGGGCGTTATCTATATAAGGAACTTAGGCTTGACCTTACGGAACTTAGACTTGGTCGAGGGGGTATTAGACCCGAACTTTCGTCGTGTAGGATGACCCTTGGTTGATGGAATAGGTGACTAAAGTAGAGTGACGTACCGTGGGTATGTTCCGCGGCATACTTACGACACGCCACTCCGCTTAAGAAACCTTAGGTTGTACATTTCCTTGCATTGTGTTATATTCCTTCCTATGATCTATCTTCATCGATACTGGTTATGGTTTTGCTGCCGTGATTGCACGGGCAGAGTGAGCTACGGCTCGAGTTGTCAGCATGAGCTCGTCGTGGACGAGGACTGACCAGGGCGTGATTCCCGAGGAATACGATTGCATATTGAGGCGTCGTCTTTTTGTGTTTCCGCACTATGGGCGTTTGACAGATCGCTGTTGTGAGATTTCTAGGATGTACCGGTCGGTACCAGAGGATTGAGCCACTGATAGAGGCCAGCCAGGATGTGATGACCGTTGATGTATCACTTATTCATGATGGTTGAGGCGCTGCTTAGCGTACCGACGAATGAGCCAGTTGTTGCTACGAGTGATGAGATATCGCCCAGATGATTGGAGCTACTGCAGCATGAGCATATTCTTAGAGATGTGATAGTGAGTCGCTAGTCACCGAGGATTAATGACTAGGACATGTGGTTCGTTCGCTTACCCCGATGCGAGGTCATCAGATAGATTGATTCCAGCTAGAGGCGACTTCACGCAGATTCGTTGAGAGTCGATTGAGACGATCGAAGGTCAGGAACCCATTTTCCAAGTTTAAAGTATACGGAAAGACATGCAGGTGATTCTATGGACCCTCTAGAAGAATGAAACCCTAACTCGACTTAATGACCGTGTGAAAGCCTTTGAACCTTAGGGTTTGCGGCAGTTCCTCGGCGCCATTAGTGAGGCTTGGGTTTGCCCTTCTACGGCTGGACCACCGACGCTGTGGCATGTACTGTTAGTGTATATGCCCTAGAGGCCATTACTGTATCATACTAGTTTGTATATTACTTAATGGATGCTTGGGATATTCACCTTGTATGTACAATCTTGCTCAAAATAGTAGTATGCTACTTGGTTTGTTTCTACTTCAATGTGTACATGTGTTTATTTTTGTATATCGCCTATACACATTAGTAGAGCCCTTAGGATCTTTGCTTGATTACCAGCGATGTGATGGCCGTCACACTAGTGGGGCTGGGTAATCTATAAGCACATCCTTATGCAGGTCCCTGGTCGCAGGACTATCGAGACAGGGCATCGATACTCCGGAGTAGACCAGCGCATGCGCTTCTCATCCCAGTGTGGGAGACGGTCTGTCCCACAGCCGTCAGTACGTCGTACTTGAGATAGTATGCGAGTGCTCGTTAGGTTACGGGTACACTGGACAGGACTCGTCGGGAACTGACTAGTTGGTATTATACCTATCGTCAGTTATCAGTTCCCAGGTGACATGAGTACAGCTTAGTCCGCTGACTTGACACTGTCACTTCGCCTCGGGTGGTTCCCACTGTACTTTGATCACTACCCTACCACGGCTCAAAAGAGTCGTGCAAACAGGTGGTGGTTCGGTGCAGTCCCGAAGCACTTGGAGGCAGTGACGGTTAGACAGGATTCGTCTCTCCCGGTATTGGGGGTTGACATCGCGCTGTGTCTAGGAGAGCCATTACACGAGTAGTCCCTGGCCAGGGCAAACGAGATATACTGGTAGGTTTCCAGTGTTATCTCAGGGTGTTTTGGGCTTCGCTCCGGCACGACTTGTACCGCTATTGGGGGACTGACGTTTACCGCCCCCTAGGCCCGCCATGCGATGTATCAGACGAACAGACCGGACTGTACGGAGAATGTCACACTCAGGCTCAGTAGGAGTTCAGATGGGTTTCGCCTCGTCGGTCTTCTTGTCGGCATTACCTGGGGACCGTTACGCACAGCTAGTGCCGCTTGCGGTCTGTGGTTAAACCCACTGCCAGCGTAGTGTCGAGTCTTTAGAGTCCCACACAGAAAGCTTTTCGCCTTTAGGCAAAAGAGTAGAGGTCGCATGATATTGCGACAGGTCGCATGGTTTTGCGACAGGGTTCGGTCACATCCGTGCACTTGTGCACGTATAGTGTCCGGACAGTTTACACTAGCGGGCTTTGGTTTAAGCCAGATCCTAGTGTACCTTATGGGATTGGATTTATCCAGTTTGCATTCGTGTTCCTCGGAACGCGGATGCGGGTGTGTATGCACAGTTGACAGGGAGGCAGAGGTGGCGGATTCTCATTAGGGTTGTTGACTGTTGACCGTTGACTATTTGACTTTATGCTCAACCCTAATGAGAATATGATATGTGATTAACTATTATATTAATTAAGTATTATGGTGATATGGTTGTTGACTTGTTGACTTTTGTTGACTTGTTGACTTTGTTGACTTGTTGACTTTTGTTGACTTGTTGACCGGTTGACTAGGCTTGACTAGTTGACCATCATGATAACCATGGTTATCATTTCATGCCAAAGACTTTTACTTGCTTGCTCATTTGAGTAAAATGAGTGCATGACATGATAAGGTTATGGTTGCTTCAAACCATCACATAAGACTTTTTTGATATGATGAGTTATGATCACTTTGGATTATGAGAGGGTGAAAGACAAAAGAGTTGCTCATTCTTTCTTGCTCATTCTCTCTCTTGTTCTTGAGCTCTCCTCTTGCTCTCACCCTCAACCTCTTGCTCCCTCTCTTGATCTATGGTTCTCTTGTCTCATGAGTTGAGAATCAAGAACCATAGATAAAATCCCATTCTATTTCTTCTCTACTCATTCTAGTTCACTAGGTTTAGCAAACCAAGTGAACTAGTTTCTTCAAAGAACGAAGAAGGAGCTAAAGGTTGGAGCTTTCAAGTGGATCTATCTTCGGCGTACGGAGACAACGAGAAGGAGCCATCGAACCACCATCGGAGCTTGAAGATGAAGGAGTTCGAGTTTAGGTATAACCATCTCCATCCGAGTAGCTAACTCTCTTTAGCTAAGTATGCTAGTTTTAGTTTAGGTAAAGATCCCGACTTTGCTTAGTCCATGTTGCCCCTTGCGCTAAAAATTTGATTTTTATACCGTTTCCGCCTCCCCGTAAGAACCGGGGGTCGCAACGTGGACTTACAGTGGTATCAGAGACTAACTAAACTTAAACTAGCTTGGTAGTGAAGTGTAACGAAGTTCGGAACCGGAAAAATCCAAAAACCAAACTTTTACAAAATCTGAGTTTCTGTTGAAATTTTTTTGGCTCAAAATGAAACAATTTATATACCTAAATTCGGCTCAGGGTTTTGTGTGAACACCCAAGAAAAACGTTGCCCTAATTCGTTCAAACCACCGCGCTTCCGCCGCACGAGGTAGGTATGTGCCGCGGAAGCGCCGCAGTTTGTCGTCTTCTCTGCATCGTTTTTCGTGCAGTGTGTGTCTGTGTTGGTTTTGGGATTTTTGAAATATATTATATGTGCCCAGATTTTCCCGAAAAGAAATTTCCTTTTGGGGTCCTATAATTCCGTATTTTTTTCCGAACTTCACTGCACTTTGACTATGATGGTTATATCTGTGATGTTTGCATGTATTAAACGTCGGCTAATCGCTATAAGTCGATTGGTCGGGGTTATACATGATCTGTAATGTGCTGGAATGTGTATATAAATATGTTGGATTGTCGCGGGTGAATAGCCGGGGGTTGTGAGACGAGAGTTTTCTTTTCTTGCAATTCATGTAAATTTGTAAATTGATGTAATAATTATTTGTATGGCCGCACAACCGGGTCGGGGTTGTAGCCGTCATTGTATAATTTCTTTTTACTGTTTTTGCTCCTAGGATAGACCCATGGAGGGATGCACAAACTACCGGGTATGCCGAAGTGTCGAGTGGCCTACTCATGGAGCTGAGGGAGGTTGCTACGCTTCGGGTACTTGGCGGGTAGTTTGCCGCACCCGTAGGGGTCTTGGGTGGGGTTTTGGCTATTCACCGCGACCGTGTAATCTGTTTTTGTTACAGGCTCGTACAAATTACAGATTCCTAGTATATCCAATGTATTTATCTGTAATCTGAAATGTTTATCATTGCAGTATATCTATATATGATATTATTTAGGCGTTGCTTATGTTTTACAGACGCGCTAGCCCAGCCCCCGCTCTGTCGTTAGTTAAGTAACCTAACGGGTAATGACGGGGCCCCGTGGCGAATGCGAATGGCATAAGCGTACGTCATATTTTGGTTGTTTTCTGCAATGGTAGGATTAAATGATGGGACGCATTAAAAGAACTAATGCAAGAATATCACGCATTAAAAGAACTAATGCAAGATAATAAACCAAGTCATAGTCGTTGGAACACTTTCGAAAAACCACTCGGTTCTTTTCAAAAACAACTTTTAAATGCGGAGCTTGAGCCACTCCTTTTAAAAGCTATCTCGTTCCATCGACCAAATCAAGTTCACTACGTTCACGGTTTTGCCAAAACCATCCGTAGCCCTCCGTCGTTTCACATGAATAGTCAATAGTATTCAAGCTGTGTTTGTTGGCCAAAGTCAAGGCACAGTGATTGGTAGCTATTGGGTATTCATGTGCAGCATAGATAGATGCGTTGGTTTGGAACAGTCGTACTGCCTTGTTGGCCAAAGTCAAGGGTAGGTGCGGGTGGATTCAAATTAACCTGGAGAACAACGGGCAGAACTTGACATGTGACTTATGATTTGTTGGCCAAAGTCAAGGTCATAAGAGCATGGGGCAAAAATCCACATCGGGAGTTTCATAAGTACTGAAACTTGCTAGATTTGCATACCATTTGGAGTGTGATGATTCTGGTAGGATTCCTTCAGTTTCGTCACGCGATGATATTTGGATCCCGATCCTACTGTGAGTATATGCTACTCCTCGGGAAATTTCTCACTAAACGATCAATGCTATAAACCTAGTAGGTGCCTAGAAAGGTGTTAGCGGGGCTACGCCCCCAGGGAAAAGAGGTTCTTTAATTAAGGAACTTCGCGAAAGCGTTGGAAAACCTCCCTCGAAGTACCGACACCGGCCTGGCTGAACGGTTAAGCAAGTATTGTGCGGTGGGATTGATCCCGGCTAATTCTTCCTTTATGGTTTGAGGAGGGATTCGAGAAACAGTGGGAGCCATCCTGTTTAGACAAACTAAAAACCACTCTAAACTTGCAAGAGCATCATGCTGAGTGTTTCTTCTTCTCTCTCCTAATTGCAGCGACCAAATCAACATGACTGGACTTAAGTTACTCCTAGATAAAAACAAACTGACAGGGCCAAACTACAAAGATTGGCTCAGGAATGTCAAGATAGCAATCACTTATGACAAGCTGGGGTATCTTCTTACCACCAAAGCTCCCCCTGTCCCTGGTCCAACTTCCAGCGTCGCGGATAAGGAAATCCGCAAGACTTGGGAGATTGATAGCGCGAAGGCCAAATGCCTCCTGCTTGCCTCGATGGACAACGAACATCAGAGGAGGCATGAGAATATGGACATGGAATCCATATTGCTTCATACAAAAGAACTGTATGGAGAGCAATCACGTATCGCAAGATACGAAGCGTCGAAAAAGTTATTTTCGACAAGAATGGCCGTCGGATCATCAGTAGCCGAGCACGTGCTAAAGATGATCGGCTACATTGAGAAGCTCGCTGACCTAGGGATCACATTGGAGAGTGAGCTATATACGGATATAGTTCTCCAGTCCCTTCCTTCCACTTACGCCCAGTTTATACTGAACTTCAACTTACAAGAAAAAGAGGTTGAACTTTCAGAGCTCCTCAACATGCTGAGGAGCGCAGAGGGCACCCTACAGAAAGGTAGGGAAACATCCACTTTGTTTGTAGGAGGAACATCTTCTTCTAGGTCCAAGGCGAAAGCCAAGGGAAAGAAGAAGAAGGCCCCCGCCAAACCAAGGGGCGGTGTTAGTAAAGTGGATACGAAGGGAAAAGGAAAAGCAACAAAGATAGCGGGGAAGCTTGTGGATAAGGAAGAATGCTTCTATTGTCATAAGAAAGGACACTGGAAGAATGATTGCAGGGCCTGAAAGGCCAGAACACAGGAATTGAAGCAGGTTGCAGCTTCAGCTTCAGGTGTGTATGTTATTGAAAACTGTCTTTCAATAAACTCTACTTCCTGGGTATTGGATACCGGATCAGGATCTCATATCTGTAATTCTTTGCAGGCGTTGAGAAACCGTAGGGTTTTGAAGGCAGGTGACATGACCCTCAAAGTTGCGAACGGAGCTAGCATGGATGCTAAAGCCGTGGGGGACTATCACCTGGGAATGTCAGATGGACATGTTTTGGTTTTGCGTAATTGCTTTTTTGTACCCAACGCAACTTGTAATATCATTTCTGTATCTTTAGTTTCTAAAGAAGGTTATGAATTTGCGTTTGTAAGTAATGTTGTAAACATTCACCTTAATCAAGTTTTGATTGGGTCAGGTACATTGAGTAATGGTATATACGTATTAAACCAACCACAGATTTTCAATGTCCAGAATACACACAAAAGAAAGTCTCCGGAAATGAATCAGACTTTCTTATGGCATTGTAGATTGGGTCACATCAATGAGAGAAGGTTGACTAAGTTACATACAGAAGGATATTTGAATGCGTTCGAATATCAATCGTATGCCACTTGTCAATCTTGTCTCAAAGGAAAGATGACAAAGACTCCGTTTACTGGACAAGGAGTAAGAGCGAGCGAGCGCTTGGGACTCGTACACAGTGACGTGTGCGGTCCAATGTCTACACATGCCCGAAGCGGACATTCTTACTTCATTACTTTTACGGATGACTTCTCAAGGTACGGCTACGTCTTCTTAATGAAACATAAGTCCGAGGCCTTTGGAAAATTCCAGGAGTATAAGAATGAAGTAGAGAAACAGACCGGCAAAAGTATTAAGATTCTAAGATCGGATCGAGGTGGAGAATACTTAAGTGCCGAGTTCCTGGACTACTTAAAAGAGAACGGAATTCTCTCTCAGCTCACTCCTCCGTACACCCCGCAACATAACGGTGTATCGGAGAGACGGAACCGCACCCTATTGGATATGGTGCGGTCCATGATGAGTAACGCTGAGTTGCCGCGATCATTCTGGGGATATGCGCTAGAATCAGCAGCATACCTTTTGAACCGAGTTCCTACTAAGACCGTGCCTACTACACCATATGAGATGTGGTGTGGGAAGAGACCCTATCTTAAGCACATTAAGACATGGGGATGTCCGGCTTTTGTCAAAAAGCAGCATGCGGACAAGCTCGAGACACGCTCAGTACAGTGCAAGTTTGTGGGATATCCAAAGAATTCCAAAGGATATTTCTTCTACTGTGAAGAGGAACAAAAAGTCCTTGTTTCTCGTCATGCCTACTTCTTGGAAACTGAGTTTTTGGAAACCCAGATAAGTGGGAGCACAATAGAACTGGAAGAAGTTCCAGAACCACAGACTGTTACTGAAAGCTTAGTGGAACCAGAGGGTTCAACAGAACAGGACATTCCTACGCCGCTCCGCAGGAGTAGTAGGCAGTCTCATCCGCCCGAGAGATACTACGGTTTTCTCATAGACGGGGATAGAGAGGATTGCATCATAGATTATGATGAGCCTACTAGCTTCCAGCAGGCCGTTCAGAGCGTTGACTCAGTGAAATGGCTGGATGCAATGCGGACCGAAATGGAGTCCATGTACACCAACAAGGTATGGACGTTGGACATTGCTCCAGACGGGGTAAAACCCGTAGGATGCAAGTGGATCTTCAAAAGGAAGATTGGTGTAGATGGACAGGTTGAGACCTATAAAGCTAGGCTGGTAGCAAAGGGTTTCCGTCAAAGACCTGGCTTGGACTATGACGAAACCTTTTCTCCAGTAGCCATGCTGAAATCCATTCGGATCTTTCTTGCCATTGCTGCCTTCCACGATTATGAGATCTGGCAAATGGACGTAAAGACCGCTTTTCTAAATGGAAATTTAGAGGAGTGTGTCTATATGGACCAGCCAGAGGGTTTCATTCAGAGTGGGAGCAGCGGAAAAGTGTGCAAGTTGCTTAAGTCCATCTATGGACTAAAGCAGGCATCGCGGAGTTGGAACATCTGCTTTGATGAGACGGTCAAAGAATTTGGCTTTATCAAAAATCCAGATGAACCATGCATCTATAGTAGATTTGTAGCGAGAACTGTAGTATTCCTCGTTTTATACGTGGATGACATTCTCTTAATAGGAAATGACATTCCTATGCTACAATCTGTCAAGGGGTTCTTGTCACACAGGTTCTCCATGAAAGACCTGGGTGATGCCTCGTATATTCTGGGTATCCGGATCTACCGTGACAGATCCAAGAGGATATTAGGACTTTCACAGTCCAGGTACATCGACACCATACTGAAGAGATTCAGTATGGAAGATTCCAAGCGCGGTAACCTACCGGCTTGTCACGGGATCACCCTCTCTAAAGAGATGTCTCCCAAGACTGATTTGGAGAGGGATCGCATGTCTATTATACCCTACGCTTCTGCGGTAGGCTCTATAATGTATGCGATGTTGTGTACCAGACCGGATGTAGCTTATGCACTGAGTGTGGTAAGCCGGTATCAGTCAAACCCTGGGGAGAAACACTGGATAGCGGTAAAGAACATTCTCAAGTACCTGAGAAGGACTAAGGAGATGTTCTTGGTGTATGGCGGAAAAGACCTCCAGATCGAGGCCTTTGCTGACTCCAGCTTCCAGAGTGACAAGGATGATTCCAAGTCCATGTCGGGTTTTGTCTTTACCCTCAATGGAGGGGCGGTGTGTTGGAAGAGTTCCAAACAAGAAACCGTTGCAGACTCGACGATGGAAGCGGAATACATCGCTGCATCTGATGCCGCAAAAGAAGCTGTCTGGATGAGGAAGTTCTTGAAAGAACTTCAGGTGGTTCCGTCCATTGTTGATCCAATACCTCTGTATTGCGACAACAACGGGGCTATAGCTTTAGCGAAGGAACCAAGGTCCCATCAGAAATCCAGGCACATCTTGAGGCGGTATCACCTGATCAGGGAGATCGTAGATCGCCAGGAGATCGAGGTTCGGAGAGTCGCTTCAGAAGATAACACTGCAGATCCATTCACCAAGGCCCTGCCCCAGACTCAGTTCGAGCGGCTGATCGAGATGATAGGTCTTCGATACGCCAGTACATGGCCTTAGTGCAAGTGGGAGATTGTTAGTGTATATGCCCTAGAGGCCATTACTGTATCATACTAGTTTGTATATTACTTAATGGATGCTTGGGATATTCACCTTGTATGTACAATCTTGCTCAAAATAGTAGTATGCTACTTGGTTTGTTTCTACTTCAATGTGTACATGTGTTTATTTTTGTATATCGCCTATACACATTAGTAGAGCCCTTAGGATCTTTGCTTGATTACCAGTGATGTGATGGCCGTCACACTAGTGGGGCTGGATAATCTATAAGCACATCCTTATGCAGGTCCCTGGTCGCAGGACTATCGAGACAGGGCATCGATACTCCGGAGTAGACCAGCGCATGCGCTTCTCATCCCAGTGTGGGAGACGGTCTGTCCCACAGCCGTCAGTACGTCGTACTTGAGATAGTATGCGGGTGCTCGTTAGGTTACGGGTACACTGGACAGGACTCGTCGGGAACTGACTAGTTGGTATTATACCTATCGTCAGTTATCAGTTCCCAGGTGACATGAGTACAGCTTAGTCCGCTGACTTGACACTGTCACTTCGCCTCGGGTGTGTTCCCACTGTATTTTGATCACTACCCTACCACGGCTCAAAGGAGTCGTGCAAACAGGTGGTGGTTGGGTGCAGTCCCGAAGCACTTGGAGGCAGTGACGGTTAGACAGGATTCGTCTCTCCCGGTATTGGGGGTTGACATCGCGCTGTGTCTAGGAGAGCCATTACACGAGTAGTCCCTGGCCAGGGCAAACGAGATATACTGGTAGGTTTCCAGTGTTATCTCAGGGTGTTTTGGGCTTCGCTCCGGCACGACTTGTACCGCTATTGGGGGACTGACGTTTACCGCCCCCTAGGCCCGCCATGCGATGTATCAGAGGAACAGACCAGACTGTACGGAGAATGTCACACTCAGGCTCAGTAGGAGTTCAGATGGGTTTCGCCTCGTCGGTCTTCTTGTCGGCATTACCTGGGGACCGTTACGCACAGCTAGTGCCGCTTGCGGTCTGTGGTTAAACCCACTGCCAGCGTAGTGTCGAGTCTTTAGAGTCCCAGACAGAAAGCTTTTCGCCTTTAGGCAAAAGAGTAGAGGTCGCATGATATTGCGACAGGTCGCATGGTTTTGCGACAGGGTTCGGTCACATCCGTGCACTTGTGCACGTACAGTGTCCGGACAGTTTACACTAGCGGGCTTTGGTTTAAGCCAGATCCTAGTGTACCTTATGGGATTGGATTTATCCAGTTTGCATTCGTGTTCCTCGGAACGCGGATGCGGGTGTGTATGCACAGTTGACAGGGAGGCAGAGGTGGCGGATTCTCATTAGGGTTGTTGACTGTTGACCGTTGACTATTTGACTTTATGCTCAACCCTAATGAGAATATGATATGTGATTAACTATTATATTAATTAAGTATTATGGTGATATGGTTGTTGACTTGTTGACTTTTGTTGACTTGTTGACTTTGTTGACTTGTTGACTTTTGTTGACTTGTTGACCGGTTGACTAGGCTTGACTAGTTGACCATCATGATAACCATGGTTATCATTTCATGCCAAAGACTTTTACTTGCTTGCTCATTTGAGTAAAATGAGTGCATGACATGATAAGGTTATGGTTGCTTCAAACCATCACATAAGACTTTTTTGATATGATGAGTTATGATCACTTTGGATTATGAGAGGGTGAAAGACAAAAGAGTTGCTCATTCTTTCTTGCTCATTCTCTCTCTTGTTCTTGAGCTCTCCTCTTGCTCTCACCCTCAACCTCTTGCTCCCTCTCTTGATCTATGGTTCTCTTGTCTCATGAGTTGAGAATCAAGAACCATAGATAAAATCCCATTCTATTTCTTCTCTACTCATTCTAGTTCACTAGGTTTAGCAAACCAAGTGAACTAGTTTCTTCAAAGAACGAAGAAGGAGCTAAAGGTTGGAGCTTTCAAGTGGATCTATCTTCGGCGTACGGAGACAACGAGAAGGAGCCATCGAACCACCATCGGAGCTTGAAGACGAAGGAGTTCGAGTTTAGGTATAACCATCTCCATCCGAGTAGCTAACTCTCTTTAGCTAAGTATGCTAGTTTTAGTTTAGGTAAAGATCCCGACTTTGCTTAGTCCATGTTGCCCCTTGCGCTAAAAATTTGATTTTTATACCGTTTCCGCCTCCCCGTAAGAACCGGGGGTCGCAACGTGGACTTACATGTACTCGATACTATTAAACTGTACCCGAGATGTTGAGCTCTTGGGGGATTGTGAGGTCCTGACGAGTCGATCGGATGATTCGACATCATTCGGATATCATGTGATGGGACACTGCTTGGGAGACTCCAGATACGAGCATAGCCGTCGGAGCGCAGTCTGTGTAGCCATGATGAGATGAGTCCGAACCAGTCGATATTGGAGCAAGGTGGAGTAAAGAGTTCGCACGAGATTTCGACGAGATGACGTTCCACTCCGCTGACATCAGAGATGTGACATGCACGTTGAGGACGTGTTCGGCTAGATATCTTCTACCGAGTGATGAAGATACCGAGTTCGTGATTTCGAGTCCGTGTTAGAGACTTCGGGTGGACCGTAGCTGAGGACATTGCAGTGTGCAGATAAAGACGCGACGTCGAATGGTCGATGATACAGACAAGCGGGACGAGAAGTTCGTGCGAGAGGCAGGAGAGCTGTCACTACACCCCGTTAAGATTAAAGGCCGGACATGCATACAGAGGCACAGAGATGCGACCAGCTTCCGAGGAGATGTTGTACTAAGGACGCAGAGGTCCAGAGAGCGAGAAAAGATTACGCCAGAGTACCAGCCTCCTTACAGTTTGGCTTAGGCAAGATCAGAAGAGACCTTGAGTAGGATTCCTTCCAGTACACTGCTGCAATAAGAGTTGCACCCAGGATCGGATGCGTGATATGCATTCAGAGGACCCGAGGTCGGCGCCAGAGATGTGCTGCTTTATGAGCGGTCGTGAGGATTGACCGAGAGATGACCAAGGAAGTGCAAGAACGGAATCGTTCCTGTCAGCACACCTGACCGGGCCGATGAGCCGATGGATTGCGAGTTGGTAATCTACAGGAAAGATCAGGAACCAGAGGCAGAGGACGCCAGCCGCGAGCAAGAGGCAAGTAGATATCTTGCGCCGCTAGCATCGGATGTACCGGTACCTTCTCGACCCTGAAGGAGGGTATACCGACGACGGTAATTATGATTTGTGATTTTGTGATTTGATTATCACGTATCCGTTGCTTTGGATTTCGGTATTTTGGGCGATCTATTCGCATGATTTAGTCTTGATGACTGAGTTTCATGATATTTGATTTTGTGCACCATGGTTGCACCTACTGGGTATTTATACCTTGTACATAGTTATTACTCTTGAGCTGTTGATTGCGATTTCATGCCTATTTTATGCTGGTGATTTGATTTACGCTTCCAGCAGAGTTTCATGTAATTTTAGTGTTTTGATTTTGCACTCGGTATAGCTTATATGTGCTTGTAGTGCATCGATATGTGTTTTGTGCCCGCAGCTGCACACGTTTATGATTTTCTTCATATCTGGATACACTTGGTGTTGCTGCTTACGTATTTGAGTTATTGCTTGGTATTTGTGCATGGGATGCACCAGTTCTATACTTCGTGCATTTGTCGCACCAGTTTTATGTTTCTTGCGTTTATCGCATCAGATTTATATTTCGTGCCTTTGTTGCACCGGATTTATATTTTGTGCATTACGATTGCACCTGACTTTGATTTGATGCCTTTCGGTATGTCGATTTTGATTGTGATATTGATGTGGATTCTTGCACTCCGTGCTTTTGACTGGACTTACGCATATTCGACGTTGCTATTGGATTTTGTGATTCCGTGCATATTGAGTGCGCAGGGTCTAGATTTTCATTCGTGCATGATGGATGCACCGATTTGGATTTTCGCGCATGTTGGGCGCATGTTTTGAGATACGATTTTGGGGCACACCAGATGCACTAAATCGAGATTCTTCGTGCATGTCAGATGTACCTGTTTTGGCTGTCAGGCACACATGTTGCCTATGACAGATGCTTCATGCACACCCGTTGCACCTAGATGTTGTTTTGTGCACATGTTTAGCGCATATATGGATTTTGATTTCCGTGCGCGTCAGACGCACAGGGTGGTGTTATGTGCATTTTTGGAATTTATTCCTTTTGGAGCAGTACATTTTTATGATGTGGGATATTTGCTTTCATACTGAGCAGGACTAGTCAGTGGACAGTGCCTGGATATATTTTGCATGCATCGATAGTTATCGAAGGGATTTCCGAAAAGCGAGCTATAGTCTCAGTATATACCTACGTGTCCGATATGACACAAAACGTTTTAAAAACAAGGAAACCCTTCTGATTATTTTCAAAATGGTGGAACGTTCTTATTAAACAAAGGATATATATACACACATATATAGTTATTTTCTTATGAGAAATGTCCGCCACTGTGCAGTGTTACGAGCATCGCACAACGACTTAAAAAGATTTGGCATACAGTTGCATCATCTAATTACATGTATAGATTGGGTGTCTACATGTATAGTCTTGGTCCATATCATATTGATTTTGTATTGGATTTGACATTGTGTCGTTACCATGACTCCGATGATTGCGGATGCTTGATGGAGTGTTGCTTTTGAGTTATCTGCTCAGTACTCATGCGCATGCATTGCGCTATGATGTTTTATGTATAGATGATTTCGGAGCCCCGATGACTTGGAATTTGTATTGAAATATTTTAGTATTTGGGGGTTTAAATTTAAATTCGGGGACCGAATTTCTTTAAGGGGGGTAGATTGTAACGTCTTCAAAATAATAAAATATGATTTTTAGGAAATTTTATAATTTAATATTATTTTAATGAATATTTTAATATTCTGGTATAATTAAATACAGATAAATGGGGAAAAATTCTGGAAAATTCTAAAATAAGGTATTTTAAGGAATTGCCTCGTTTTCTGTGCATGCCCCCATTTCCTCTAGTTTTGACCCTGAGTATGTCTAGTTTTGACTGATTCCATCTAGGGTGAAATCTGGGTTGATTTTCCTATGTTGGTGTATAATTTGGGACTTGTTTTAGCATGGATTTTGGTATTTGGTGATTCATTCTTGTCGGGTGGCGTTTGGACGTCAACGACAAGTGGATTTTGATTGTGTTTACATGCGAGTCGATAGGTTTTTACCTATGCGGGTAGCGTGTGCTATTTTGGTTTCCGATGTGATTTTCATGTGCTTTAGCATTGTGATATACTTGTAGGTACCCCGCGTGATGTTGAGGCAAAGGAGGTGAAGATAGCGACATCGGCTTTGGCACACGAGAAGCAAGGTGAGTAGATTTATATCTACGGGGAGAAGTCGGGTGGATGGCGTATAGCACCCCCGCAGTCCGTGGTGATATATACGAATACGTATATACACGAATATTTATTATGTGTTGTTTAGGGTTATTGATGGTGATAATGATATTTTGATGATAAGAATATATTGGTTTAGTATAGTGCGAACCCTAGAGTAGTGGTTGCACTCACACATACATTTACACACATACTTGCATTCATTCTTTCATTTATTAGAGTGCATATGATGGTGCGTATATCTATACATGGGTATGGGACTATGTGTTTATATACAGGATTTGAGGATGATACGTGGTTTGAGATGATACTTGATGTGAGGCCGTAAGATCGGCGATGTGACATAGCTTGTCTTCGAGGTGCGATATGATAGTTTTAGCGGGCCTTTGGACATGTGCTTTAGCCGCATTCATATTTTTATAGATGGTATCGATTTGTACTAGACTTAGAGTAGTACCCCAGATTATGCGATCTGATGATAGTGATACCTGATATGTGATGAGGTACTGTGATATTGACCCCTACCCAGCTATTGGGATGCCGTACTACGATCTACCGTACGAGCCGATATTGATGATAGATCCGCACTCATGACTCAAGGATATCTTACGATATGTTATTGAGGCGGGATCACCGACTATCATATCTATATATATTGACTCAGAATAGGTGGTTTCTTACCCCTCCTGTCTAGATTACTTAGTAGACATTAGACTGGACCGAGTCATACCTATTTCAAACTAACGAATCGGGGATATTTTAAAGATAGGCAGAAGGGTCATACGGATATTTTCAAATGATGTATCTTTTCTTAAAACACCGTAGCCCTTGTTTTTCCAAAAGCCCTGATTCGTCTTATTTCAAACGGCACCCCTGCATGACTTGTACAGATTGGTGTAGATTCTTTACTTTTGCGTTGATTATTCGATTCCGCATATTCATGCTATTTGCATTGCATCGCTTGTACTGTGGTTATATTTCAGTCATGCTGCTAGGACACCAGCACCATTATCGATGATGCATATGTTCCACGTACACTTGTTGCCGGCTCACACACTTATTATCGATAATTGCCATGTCACTACACTGTAGTACTATTGCATTCAGTATATGATCCTTGCATGACATGATGATATGCATACCTTCCTTTACATGTCGCATACTTCATGCTTTTGATTATACGCATTGAGATATGTTGTTTCTATGATATTTCTGGATTTGGGAACCTAGAGTGTTTCAAAAGAGAATATGTCATTGCTTTAAAAACCCGGTTACCCTTGATATGATATTTCAGTGCGTCCACCATGTGTTTTCTCGGTGCTGAGAGCGACATGTGAAACCCGAATCGAGGAGTGGATGAGCCGATTGCGGGTACATGGTGGACCCGGTATGGTTCCCCTCGGCAAGATGATCGATGAGCTTTGCCGATTGAGCCTGGAGACGGGCGAGTACCTACCGGTGATTGGTTGGATCCGGCGGTTATCCGGAGGATACTGACCAGAGTCGATGGATAGATTTGGGCGTCCTGCCGGGGCCGAGGGCTGATACCGCAGACAGAGCCCGCGGGCCGATCCGGACTGACGGAGCCCGATATATGAGGATTTACGTGCCGATGCTGGGCACAGTTTTCATGATGTTTTCGAGTGCCGATGCTGAGCACTCCGGTTCCATGATTTTGACGTGTCGCGAGGGACACGGGTGGGTTATATCCTCATATTTCCATGCACAGGTTTCATGATATTTACTTGCATGATGGTTATTGTCATTAGGTGACGAGTGGACGGGATCCACGTGTGTGCAGATTTGATTACATTGATCATACCTCATATTCATGACATGCTATTACCCGAGGCACTAGCACGAGCACTTGGCATTACACTCATATAGAGATTACATTGCCAGTTTAGCATGCTTCAGCTTTATTCATATTGAGGTTTATTTATATCTGATTGTATTGACCTAGGATGGGTCATGCATTCGATCTCTGCTTGTAGATATTTTCTATTCACGAGTTGGCAACTCACCCCCGTTGTGCCCCAGTCCTTGCAGATTTTTGCCGTACAGATTCCATAGCGGCATTTCTGGCACACTGCTTCCTTATGGGTGACTTGCTTGGATAGGTGGGTTCTTTTGTATCAGAACCGCCATTGTTCATGTATCATTTATTGTATCTAGAATTTCCATCAATCAAAACTTGTATATTGTTTCAGACTTAGAAAACAGTGTTGTTTTATTTCGACCTTAGAGTCGCGCTAGTAGTATTGCGGTTTTCTGGCTGTTTTGAGTTCTTTTTGGATTTGATCATCGCCTTTGGCGTTGTATATTTTTATTGCTTGCGTGGTTGTGACCGTCGATTGACGAAGAGCTAGCTCCCGCTTGGGGATGCCTTTTATCATTTCATATATATTATTCTTGTTGTACCCCGTTCGGGGCCAGTTTTTACAAAGGAAACTCTGCCGAAATTTTCAGGAAAGGTTACACATTTTAAAAAAATGCATATTCGGCTTAGTTATTTAAAAACTTTGATTTCCAAACATGATTTCCTTACTTTTCAAAAACAGTTTTCCTTATTTACTCTTTAAATGGTTTTAGATTGCTGGGCTTTTGGCTTACTTGGATCAGATGGGGTCCTATAGACTTCATATGGTTCAAGGGCCAGTCACGTGCTCTTTCGGGTCGTGACAGATGCTTCGTGCACACCCGTTGCACTTAGTTTTCTTTTTTGCATATTGTGGCACTTGTATTTGGATTTGATTTCCGTACGCACCAGACGCACGTGATTATTGGATACGCCTTTCGAGGCTGATTTGCTTTTGAGCACCTTGTTTTCATGATGGGCACTATATTATGTAGTAGACGCACAGGACTGATCTGAGGACAATATCTGGGTATTTTACATACATTAAAAGTTTAACAAGAGATTTTCAAAAAGGAGCTATAGTCTCGCTATTTCTTATATGTCTGTGAGCAACACGAACTTTTACAAAGGAAAATCTTTTGGGATATTTCAAAGACGGCGGAACGTATATTTGAGCAAAACATATATGAACGTATATTATTATTTTACAAATGAGCGTCCGTCACTTGTGTCGTGAGTTACGCATCACACGGCGATTCAGAAAGGATTTTCCATGTGTTTTATTCCGTTTTAAGATATTTTTCCCAAGGATGCGTACTGTATACGTATTATAGTATTTGACCAGTGCATATGGGATTTCAATAGTGGATTTCGAGATCTGTGTCTCCATTGTAACTCCGAGGATATGCGTGCAAATCTGATGATTTGCATGATGCATGACGGAGTTCAATTTTGAGTTTTGTACTCATTTTCATGCGCACTTGACGCGCTGTGTTATTTCTGTATCTTCCGTGATTTCGGAGGCCCGCTGATTTAAGTTGATTATTGAAATATTTTAGTATTTGGGGGTTTAAATTTAAGTTCGAGGACCGAATTTATTTAAGGGGATAAGATTGTAACCTTTTAGAAAATATAAAATATTATTTTTGGAATTTAATATTAAAATAATATATTTCCCGAAAACTGCCCGATTTGCGAAACTGGGGTTTTCGAAAATGGGTATAAATATATACCAATAATTATGAAATAATTGGAAATTAAAATGATTTATTCATTTAAAAATATATTTATTTGAATAATTATATGCAGTTTGGATAAAAACCCGATTAGTGCACTGCTAATTGCGATTAGGCCAAATCCGTGTTTCTACAGTTTTCCATGATTAGTTCACCATGTCATGTTGCATTTGGTTACATATTGTTGCATTTGTGTTGTTTTATGTGTATTTTGTGAGTTGGATTTAAAAATTAGAAAGAAAAGAAAAAAAGAGAGAAAAGGGTAAAAGGGTAAATAGAGGGAGAGTGAGAATAAGTGTATGAGTGAGAAAGGGGCTGCCTCATTCATTCCCACCCCCCACATCATTTTCTTCTCCTTCTTCTTCCTCACTTCCCTCCACCTTCAACCCTAAGATCCATCTCAAAAACCTTGCCAAAAGCCTATACTCTTTTCACAAAAAATGGCCACCTCTTCATCCTCTACACAATGGACCAAGCAAAGTTGGATTTTGATGACTTTGTGAAGATAGGGTTTCTCTTGAGTTTCATCCATGAGGTATAATCCCTTCCATTTAGTTTAGTTTATGTTTTCCTAGCATTCTAGTTAGTTTAGAATTGGGTTAAGGTGTGGGTTTGTGAAATTGGAAAATTCAAGAGAGGGTTTGGGTGACTTGTGGACTTGTGAGCTGTAGTGAGGGTGTACAAGACCCTAGAGATCAAATTCTGGACCTAGAACAGAGAATACAAACTTAGATTAGTTCCATGTCGGTTTTGTGGCATTTGAGTTGCCTACAGTGAATCTGGAGCGACCCGGGAAGTTTTTGAGTTAAACAAACAACTCTAGAGACCAAATTGGACCAATATGAGACCACCCTAACCAGACGAGCACCAATAGAGATGATATGGCCGAAGTGGCCGGATTTTATAGGCATGTGGCCAGCCACTTTGGGGGGTATTGGGTCTAGGTTGGTCCAGTAACTCACCTACTACATATACAACACCCTATACTTGTTTGTTTTTCCCGAATTGACCTGAGTCAAAATCTGGGAGCACATTGGTGTGATTTTTGGATACGTTTTCCGTATTTTGAATGCTTGGTTTTAGTGTTTGATATTGAATTTGGTTGTTGGGCATTTGTACGTCAACAACATGGGTTGATATGGTTGTTTTGCATGCGTAGGCTATAGGTTCTAACTTATGAGTGCACCGTGTGCCGTATTGGCTTTCCGTACTTGATTTTAATGCTATTGCAACTGTGTATGTATTGTAGATACTTTCGCGTGGATTTTGAGACGACGGAGCATGGCGTCATCGACTTCGGCAAGCAAGGATCAAGGTGAGTAGATCTATATCTATGGGGGAAGTCGGGTGGATGGCGTATAGCACCCCCGTATGTTTTTGATGGAAACCGATACATAGAATATGGTTAAGAACCTAGATTAGAAAATTAAGGATGTGGTTTAAAAGGATAGTTAGAGATGATGCGAATGATTGAATATGTATATCGAGAGATGAGATGAAAGCTTTAGGGATATGAAAAGTGAAGGTGAATCACGACTTATAGATATGTAGTTACACTAGAATAAGTATGAGTTTTAGAGTAGCATGAAACTAGATTAATAAAGTAGATGTATATATAAAAGATGACTTGATGTGATGAAAAGAATATACGAGGTGATATGATGACTTGATTGATATGTCGGTATACGGATGCGGGTCGATTGAGATGACTGATACCCTGCTGGTCCCCTGATATGAGATTGTTATGGTTGTAACCCGAGGATATAGGTATATAGATTTATATAATGTTGTGAATCTTGATTGATATGTCGTACGATACGTTAGGTCCGTACCCCTCATTGTCATATAGGATGATAGGATCCCTAATGGTTTAATGCCGCCGTACAATGATTTTCCGTACGTGATGAGTTTGACTTGATGTTTGATCCATACCCTTGACTAGAGGATGTCGTACAATGGATTATACCGTACGTGATGTTGTGAGGCTGGATGCCGATTGATACAGTCACCGACTCGGTCATGTTAGATACGTATACCTGTCAGCATTTGCATACGATTTACTTTATGCTACGCTCATGTCATTCTCATTGCATTATTTATACATGTGCTAGTACACCTACACTATTATCGATGATGCGTATGTTATACTTACACAGATTTGCCGGCTCACACACTTCATCATCGATAATTGCCATGTCACTACACAGTAGAATTGCTGCATCATGATATGACTCCTTGCATGAATTACTTTCTATCGTACATATACACCTTTATACGATATTGCATTGAACTTTGGAGAATTTGGGAACCGCAGGGTATATTTTAAAAACTGGATTTATTTAAAAGAGCGGATTTTCCCTCGATATGTGCATATCATTGTCCTATGTTACATGATTTATGGATATACTTACATTTCTGTTATATGTCGCATACATTATGCTTTACGATTATACGCGTTGAGATATGTTGTTTTCTTGACATTTCTGGATTTGAGAACCGTGATCATTTTAAAAAGAAAGTATGTAGTGTTTTAAAATCCCGGTTTCTCTTGATATGATATTTCAGTGCGTCCACCATGCGTTTTCTCGGTTCTGAGACGTGTAACAGTGATACCCGATTCGAGGAGCTGGATGAGGCCGATTGCGGGTACATGGTGGACTCGGTATGGTACCCGGGGCGAGAACGGATTGCTTTGTAGTAGACGGTGATCCTGACAGAGGGACTACTACCTACCGGTGATTTGTTGGACCTGCGGTTATCCGGAGGATACCGACCGGAGTCGAGAGATGGATATTGGGCCGACCCGTTCTGCCGGGGCCCGAGGGCCGATCCCGCAGACGGAGCCCGTGGGCCGATCCGGACTGACGGAGCCCGAGATATATGAGGATTTACATGTCGATGCTAGACACGGGTTTCATGATGTTTCGAGTGTCGATGCTGGACACTCAGGTTCCATGATTTGGATGTGTCGCGAGGGACACACGTTGATTTATATCCTCATATTTACATGCATATGTTTTCATGATATTTACATGCATGATGTTGTTGTGTCATAGGTTGACACGTGGACGGTATACACATGCATACAGGTATTGATTATTTGGTTGGATGATATCCACATGCTGATAGGCGTTTATTTATATGGTTGGCACATATGTAGATACGGTCACCTTAGATATCATAGTATTATCTTTATGATACAGTTAACCCAGGAGTCGTTGTTTATTCAATTTCTACTTGTTGATGTTTTTCTACTCACAGGTTGGCAACTCACCTCCGTTGTGCCACAATTCTTGCAGGTTGACAGCATGGATCAGTAGCGGTATCGCTGGCACACAATTACATTCGGGTGATTGCTTTGGTAGGTGGTCCATATTGGATCGTACCCCTCTTGTATTTATTATTCATTTTGTATCTAGTCAACTCCATCAACCAAACTAGTATTTGTATTAGTAATAAGACTTAGTGAGACTTGTGGTTGCGAGACTTAGAGCGAGGGGTATTCCGCTATTTGTGGTTCTGATGTCTTTCTTATTTCTTTATGTTTTGTGGTGAACTTCGCCGTTGGGCGTCGTATACATATATTTTTACTTTGCGTGGTTGTGGATCCGCCGATTGGTGAAGAGCTAGGTCCCGCTTGGGGATGCCTTTATATTATCATATATTGTGGTTTTGGATCAAAAAGTACAAGGGAGGTGCTGCCCACATTTTTAAAAGAGGAAACATGTTTTCAACTAATAAAATTTACTTGCATTTTCATGTTCCATTATTTATGCATTTAAGAAAACATGGATTTTACAATACCTTTATTTCAAAACTTCACCTCTTTATTTTCTTAAAAAGGTTTGGATTTCTGGGTTTCGGCTTACTTGAATTATGTTACGCCTTTAGACGTTGCATGATTTGAGTGCCGGTCACAAGCTAAATTTTGGGTCGTGACAGCATACATGATAGAGCCTATTGCCGAAGCATAGGGTATCCCTTGCATGCGAGCTTTCTCCAAATCAGTCTTGGGAGACATCTCTTTGGAGAGAGTGAGTCCAGAGATCGTGGGTAAATACCCACGCTTGGATTCTTCCATACTAAACCTCTTTAGTATGGTGTCAATATACCTGGATTGGGACAATCCCAGTATCCTTTTATATCTATCTCTATAGATTTTAATCCCCAAAATGCAGGAGGTTTCACCTAGATCTTTCATTGAGAATCTATGTAATAAGAAGAGCTTGACCGAGTGCAGCATAGGAACATCATTTCCTATCAAGAGTATGTCATCTACGTACAATACGAGGAAGACAACATTACCTTTTGCAACCTTCTTGTAAATACAAGGTTCATCTATGTTTTTAATGAAGTCAAACTCTTTGACTACCACATCAAAGCAGATGTTCCAACTCCGCGATGCCTGCTTTAACCCGTAGATGGATTTAAGCAGCTTGCACACCTTTCCGCTGGTCCCACTGTCTAAGAAGCCCTCTAGCTGAGTCATGTACATGCACTTCTCTAAATCACTATTTAGAAAGGCTGTCTTAACATCCATTTGCCAGATTTCCTAGTCATGGTATGCAGCAATGGCAAGCAGGATTCGGATGGACTTAAGCATAGCCACTGGAGAAAAGGTTTCGTCATAATCCACACCTGGTCGTTGACGAAAACCCTTTGCAACAAGTCTAGCTTTGAAAGTCTCAACTTTTCCATCTACACCAAGTTTCTTCTTAAAAATCCATTTGCACCCAATGGGTTTTACCCCTTCAGGAGCAACTTCCAAAGTCCATACTTAGTTGGTGTAAATGGATTCCATCTCAGATCGCATTGCATCCAGCCACTTCACAGAGTCCCCACTCGTGATGGCCTGCTCGAAACTAGTCGGGTCATCATCTTCCATGATGCAATCCTCTCTCCTACCATCGATGAGAAGACCGTGGTATCTCTCGGGTGGATGAGGAACCCTACTAGATCGGCGGAGTGGCTGAGGTTCGTCGGGAACTACTGAATCCACTGGTTCTACTAAATGTTCAGTTGCAGTTTGTGCTGCTGGAACTTCTTCCAGCTCTAACTCTTCGCCACTAATTTCTTTTGCAAGAAATTCCTTTTCTAAAAAGGTGGCATGTTGAGCAACAAATACCTTTTGCTCCTCACTGTGGTAGAAAAAATATCCATAAGAATTCTTTGGATATCCCATAAACTTGCAGAGAACTGATCGTGCCTCTAGTTTGTACGGATTTTGCCTTTTGACATAGGTCGAACAACCCCATATCTTAACTCATTTAAGATATGGTCTCTTCCCACTCCATATCTCATATGGTGTGGTAGGTACAGATTTAGATGGAACTTGATTCAATATGTATGCTACTATCTCAAGCGCATAGCCCATAAAGGAAATAGGCAACTCAGCTGTGCTCATCATAGAGCGCACCATATCTAATAGGGTGTTATTCCTCCGCTCCGATACACCGTTGTGCTGTGGTGTATAGGGAGGAGTAAGATGAGAGAGAATCCCATTCTCTTTTAGATACCCCAGGAACTCATTGCTCATGTATTCTCATCCTCGATCAGATCGAAGGATCTTAATACTTTTACCCGTTTGGTTCTCTACTTCGTGCTTTTATTCTTTGAATTTCTCAAAAGCTTCAGACTTGTGTTTCAATAGGAACACATGTCCGTATCTTAAGAGATCGTTAGTAAATGTAATGAAGTACGAGGAACCATTCCTGGCATGTGTAGACATGGGACCGCATACATCACTATGTATCAGTCCCAAGAGTTCCGTAACTCTTTCTCCGTGTCCATTAAACGGAGTTTTGGTCATCTTGCCTTTGAGACATGACTGGCAAGTATTAAGATGATAATTCAAACGGATTCAACTATCCATCTTTATATAACTTAGCTAGTCGTGTCGCATTGATATGACCTAGTCTACAATGCCACAAGAAGGATTCGTTCATTTCTGAACTCTTCCTCTTGTGTGTGTTTTGCACATTAAGTATTGTAGTTTGATTGAGAATGTATATGCCATTATTTAACGAGCCTGATCCAATCAACTTTTGATTCAAGAAGATGTTCATAACATTATCCGGTAATACAAAATTATATCCTTCTTTACTCAATAAAGAAACTGATATAAGATTGCATATCAGGGTCGGAATGTAATAGCATTCGTTCAGAATCAATGTATTACCATTTGGTAACACAAGGTGATATTCGCTAACTGCTTTGGCTACAACATTTGCACCATTCCCTACTCTTATGGAATGATCACCCATTCCCAGTTCCCTACCTTTCTTAAGCCCATGTAACATATTACATATGTGGGATCCCGATCCGGTATCTAATACCCAGGACGTAGAGTGAACTGAGAAACATTTCACGATAACTAACACACCGGAAGAAGATGCATCAGCATGCTTATTCTTCGTTTGAGCGGCGTGAGAACCCGGATATTCTCCTATTTTCTGCTCAGTCTTATAACAATTATAAGAAAGAACTGGACCAACGTTCCCCTTCTCAGTATAATAAGCGGGTTCGGTCAATACATCAATATTATTATCTTGATTAAGGCCTGACATGGTCGCTACCTGAAGAGAGAGAGAAGAAAACACTTTAGCGTATGCTCTTGCAAGATTAGATTGGTTATTATCTTATCTAATCAGGATGGCTCCCACTGCTTTTATCAAATCTTCCTTAAAACCCTAAAAGGTAAGACTAGCCGGGATTAATTACACCTTACAAATTTGCCAATCTTTCAGCCAGGTCAGTGCTGGTACTTCGAGGGAGGTTCCCAGTGCTTTCGCACGGACCTAATTAAAATAAACCTCATTTTTCCAGAGGCATAACCCCGTTAACACCTTTCTAGACACCTACTTGATCAGCTAATTATCATGTGTAAAACTCTCCCAGGAGTAACACATACTCGCAGAGGGTATCAGGATCCAACTATCTTATAGAAGGTATGCAATCTCATTGCAAATTTCAACACTTGAAATTCCCGATAATGTTTTTCCTCTAGCGATCTATGACCTTGACAAGGTCAACAAACCATAAATCGCAAGTCAATGTCAACCCGTCATTTCATGATTAAATTAAACCCACCCGCATGACCCTTGACAAGGTCAACAAGGTCGTACGACTACCCTAATCCAATCCCACCTCATGTTTTCGAAGATAAACACTAATTAGCTATCATACACTACGTCTTGACAAGGTCAACAAACGCAGCACGAATACCAAGTAGGACTTATCTGAAATGACGGAGGGCTACGACAGGTTTTTCAGAAAACCTTTTGCGTAATGAACTTGATATCGTTGTAGAAACAAGTGATTTTGAAAAGGAGTGTTTTTTAGGCTTTTTCTAGTTCCGCTAAAGAGGTCACTCCCGGTGAAGGGATCTCGGCTCTTTCCTTATCGAATAAGGTGCAGGATATTTCACAAATACCGCTATGCAAAGCAAGAACTAAAGAAGCAGTCAAAAAACATAACCGAGTGAGTTGTAGTATCTGCTAGTTTCGCTAAAGAGGTCACTGCCGGTGAAGGGATCTCCGCTCTTTCCTTATCGAATAAGGTGCTGGATATTCTACAAGGAATACTGCTATGCAAAGCAAACACTAGAGCTACCTTTTTTTAATAAATTTGATTCTACAATATCTTTTAGGTTTCTTTTCTTTCATTAATCTCATTAATGAATCCCATCATTTAAGCTTCCTAAACATCACAGAAGAAACAAAAATACAACGTACGCTTATGCCATCCGCATTCGTCACTGTATCCCGTTATGCACCGTTAGGTTACTTAATTAACGGCATACCGGGACGGGACTAGCGCGGGTGCAAAACATAAATAACGTTTATTATATATCATATATACAATAATAAAGCATTCGTCTCATGCATATAATATGATCACATCACAGTATATCAGCAGGAGAATAAACATATGAAATATTGGATATACTAGGAGATCCGTGTTTTATTTTGAGCCTGTATAAAACAAGGATTCCACGGTCGCGATGAATAGCCAAACCCATATCCCTAGACCCCTACGAGAGCGGCAAGAAACTCTACCAATTCTAGGGTTAGGAGACCCGGTCTCGACTCCTCGAGATGGCCTCCCACTGGACCCTAGAACCCGGCTACTTGTGCTCTCCTCCTTGGGTCTATCCTAATGCGAAAAAGTAAATAATATACAATGGTGACAGCATCCTCAACCCAGAAGTGCCCCAATAAAAGAATATTACATACAATGAATTTTACATGAATGAAAATAAAAACTCTCATCTCACATAAAACCCCCAGCTATTCAGAACGCGACGATCCAATATAACATATCACAGCAACACGTAACATCACATGTCATCAACGTAAGTAAATATACATATCACAATTGTCGTTAACATATAGCAACGAAAACGACGATACACCACATGTTACACTTACGGTCGCAGAAAAGAAAGTGAAAAACTACAACATTTGGAATCCACAATCATCTTAGACATCATAAATCCGAAATATCACATATTACGGATTTCATGCCTAACTATATGAATTCCATATATTGTATCACATTACAGAAAAAGTTAGACGATGTTAAACATTCCGATCGAATCAACAACACCCAAAATTTCCCAAATGCTCAACACTTGAGCGTAGTTTAGAAGTATCCATCACATGCCACAGTACCAATGAACCAGCCGTAGAAGGGTCAACCAATGCCTCACTTGTGACACTGCTAAACTACCACAAACCCTAGGGTTTAGTGGCGGTTTTGACAGTCACAAAATCGAGTTAAGGTTTTGTTCTTCTAGAGGGTTCACCGCATCACTTGCATGCTATTTGAATGTTCTTTAACTAAAGAAAAATCCAACACTTGAAAATTTTTCGGAAAGGGTTAAATTGGGTATTTGATATCCGATCGAACTTTTTAATACCGTTTAAAATAACCGAAACAAAAGCTAGAATTATGAATACGAAATACTCCGAATTGCCTTTGCTAAAAAGATAACATCATATGAAAAATTAGCAAACACAAACAACACCTAAAGTATCAAAACCCAGAGCTTTAAACATTGTGCAAAATTCAGCCCAGTAGGATCCGATCTGGCCAGTTTTAGGGTGGTGATCTCGGCCAATTTCCGAGGGAATGGGGTGAATTTTGTATGGTGCTCATATTGTATCATATACATCACTCTGCAACTGTTTGAAAATTTTTTTGACACTCGGAAAAAATTTACAGAAACTAGGGTTTCTCGTTGGGTGTTTCGGAGTTGTTTCGGTTTCGTAATCCTACACTTATCCGTTCAATTCTCTAGCTAGGCTCTGATACTTCTATTGGGATACGTACAATGGCAGTAAGGTTTCGGGTAGCATCTCACTTGCCAATTTCCAATTTTGCCATTATAGATTACCCTACACTAGGATCTTAACTAGAGAATCAAACAAAAACCAACAAGTAAACATCTTTACTTCTTAGAGTTTGGGATTACAACCTTTGTAGTCCATTCCTTCACTTCATAAGCTCCGAGTTGAGGTCCCTTCACTGTGATCATCAAGTACCCGGACTCTAGAGAGGCTCCATGAGGTGGATGAGGCATCTTGCTTGAAGTCTTCACTTTTTAAGATGATCTACCTTGAAGAAATACTAACCCAAGCTCACACTTCTCTAATGAGGTATCAGTGAAGTGAACACCCTAATCTAAGTGGCTAGAATAGATGAGGATGATTAAGTAGGAATTTTTCTCTCTTTTGTTTTCTATTTCTCACAATATATCATCAAAAATAAAAAAGCTAGAAAAGCTTTTGGAGAGACGAAGAAGAAGACGAAGTTTTTGTGATGAATAATGAATTATTGTTTTTAGTTAGAAATGCAACCTAGAGAGAAGCATGTCATACTTAACCCTTGTAGAGACTTGACCATGGGTTAGGGTTAGGGTAGGGTTAATAAATATCAAGAAAATATCTAAAGATTGGACTTTAGTCAACAAAGATAAATATCCACACAATTTAGAATTAACCCAAAACAAAACATTAACCCTAGCATGGTTTAATCTCAAAACCCTAGTTGCATTTGTAACCCTAACATGTTACAATATTATATATCACATATATAATATATAATGTAACAAAAGAAAATAATACAATTAACATATATCACATATATATCAATGTATTATCAAGTGAGAAAAAGAATCATTTAAGTGAGCTTATATTAGTTAATGTAATGTAATATATCACATATATAATTATACATTAAATTATCGAATCAACTCTTGATCCGATAATCCGGCTATATAACATATAACCGACTAATATAACATATATCATCTTATCGAATCAACACTTGATCCGATATCCAGGCTATATCACATATACCCGGCCGATGTCACATATCGCGAGAATAGAATACGGTATCTCATATCGTATTAATCTCGGTCCAGCACATATCACATATGTGCTCCTATTCCTTTTTGCCTGAGCCAGGAAAGCTCTGTGTAGGACTCTAAAGAATCGTCAATACGCCGACAGTAGGTGATGATCATATCAAACACCCACAAACTGTAAGCGGTCAGCTAAACGTAACAGCCACCCGGGTATTGAGCGATCAGAAGATCAATAAGCAAGCCTGGACACACTCCTGTGAATCCAATCAATAACACTACCGTACAGTCCGATCTCTTCGTCTGATATGTCGCATATCCAGTCCAGGGGTGGTAAACGTCAGACCCCAGTAACCGATAAGTCGTGTCGATGTGAGGCTCATAACGGGTCGAGAAACTACTGATAACACTTACCAGTATATCTCCATATCAGCCCTGGCCAGGGACTTCCAGTTATAGCCAATCGAAAACAACGCAACATCAACTCCTAATACCGGGAGAGACGAAACCCCTCCTGTCGCTCATTGCCTCCATATGATTCGGGACTGTACCCAAAAGAGACCATTTTGCACGTTCTCATGAACGTGGTAAGGTGGAAATCAAAGCACAGTGGGAATCACACAAAACTCTATGACAATCTCGGGTCTACAGACTAACCTGTACCAGTGTCGCCAGAGAACTGCTATCTGACGATAGGTATATTACCATCTAGGAGTTCTCGGCGAGTCCGTTCAGTGTACCCAGTCTGCACTGAGCACCCGTACACCACTTTTGATGTCAAACGCCAATGGATATGGGATCATCCATCGACCATCGTATGGGTCAAGACGCGTATATGCTAGTCTACTTCGGAGTATCGATGCCATGTCTCGATACACCCTCGACTAGGAACAGTTATAGGTTGTACTCTTGGACTACCCTGGCCCCACTAGTATGATCTGCATCATTGTCCTAGTAGTCAAGTACATATCCTAAGGGCTTTATCAACATGTGAGAGTAAGACAGTAAACCAATACGAGTCAACATGTTAAGACAAAGTGAAACCAAATATCAAACTATCATGTCGAGCAAGAAAGTCCTGTCTATATATATCCAAGCATCCACTATAATATACATCATATGTACAACAATGGCCTCTAGGGCATATATACAACTAACAGATATTTGTTTAATTAAAAGAAAATTTTAAAGAAAATGTTTACGAGGTGGTATGGATGGGAGGTGCTTTAATGAGCATTTATTGGTGTTTTAGACTAGAAATTTCCACACAATTTCCTAACCTCCTCATTTTTTCAGCCATGGCCGAGCCCCCCCTCCCGCTGCCCTCACTTGTTCTTTGCCCCATTTTCACTTCTTCAAGCTCAAGTAAATCATCTAAAATCATCAAATAATCCCACAAACTCATAAACAAATCCCTACCCATTATTCTTCAACCCTAAACAAGCTTGGATATTCATGAAAGTCAACATTTTGGAGGCTAATTTGGAGTTTAGTTGCTAATTTATGAATCTAGTGGAGGTATAAAATCCTAATCCTAAACTTTAATTGTTGTTTAAATACATTAAGCTAGCTTATTAGATGTTTAGTATAGCTTTAATTAACATGTTTAGGAATTCATGAAAGAGTTGTGAAGATTAAGTTAGGGTTTGATTGGTTGAAATGGTTAATTGAAAAGTGTAGACTTGGAAAAAGACTTAACCTAGTTGTGAGAATGTTATTTGTTATTTTCCTAATCGTCTAATTAAGCTTAATAGCAAACTAAATTTTACTAAATCTTATATGGGTGAGATTAAAATTGTAGTAAAGGTTTGCGTGACTTAGTTAAGCTACTTTGCGATGTTTGTGATCGCTAGAATTGTTAAACTTCTAGACTTGAGCTAAAATGATGAAAAGTTGCTTACTAGGTTTTCGGTTAAATTAGACGTGGGTTTCAATTGGCGTTGCGATGTTATATATATTATCTTCCACGCTATATATCGTGTTGTGAATGCACGATCGGTACAATCGGGGTCTAGACTTGGTAGTTGCATAGTTTAGCGATCCAAACTAGGGTTGTGCCGATGTCGTACGTGTTTTGTGCACTAGGTGAAAAGTGTGTTTATATTATGAATGTTATCCTTGCGTTTCGTTATCTTTGTGTCGACGCAGGATAGTTAGCCTTATGTGTTGTGTTTGTGAAATTTTAGGATCTCAAGCGGGGACTTCGAATGCTGCGAAGAAAGGGAAGCAGGTGGTCGGATTTTCTTAGCTCGAGATCATCGGTGAGTAGATTTGACATCTACGCGGAAATCGCCCGTATGGCGTTATGCGTCAGGGATGGATATGATATTATAGCCGCATGTTTATACGCATATGAATTGATTGCGGATGAGCGTCATTGCATATTATTACCTGTTGTGCCTGTTGTGCCTTGACTTGGTACCTATTGGACACAACACCATTACTGAAGGTTCATGTTGCACGAGAACTAATTTGTATGCTTCACACACCGTTGGTAATTGCCATGACACGCACTACGTATATACATATGTGATATTGTATCGGTTATTGTCTTTGAGACAGTGATTCTTATTCCGTTGCGTATATGAAAGGTAGTATACAGGCTATACCTACATGCTTACATATATATCTTGCTATAGCTACATGTACATCATTCATACATACTTATATGTACACCCACATACCTTGCTACAGTTACATGTACATCATGCATACATACTTACATGTACACCCACATACTTTGCTATAGCTACATATACCCCTAAGTGGTATTGTATTGTCAATTGACACTGAGACATTGATTATTGTGATATTGCGCTTATGAAATGTATCATACATACCTGCTTACATGTAGATACATATATCTTGCTATAGTTACATGTACACCTCATATGATGCTGCACTTGATTTCGGAGGAATTGGGAACTGCATGGTATATTTTAAAATTGTTTTCATTTAAAAGAGCGGTTTTCCCTTAATATGCTCATATTGCTGTTTTATGTTGCATATATCAGTTTTTTTTATAGATTTACGCATTGAGATATGGATTTCATGTGATTTATGGATTTAAGAACCGTAGAGGTATTTCAAGAAATTTATGTATTGTTGGGTATGCGATACCACAACAGATGGCCCTAGTTCAAGTGGGAGATTGTTAGTTATATATATGCCTTAGAGGCCATTACTGTACATACGATGTATATTGTAGTGGATGCTTGGACATATATAGGGAGGACTTTCTTTCTCGACATGATAGTACGCTATCTGGTTGCTCTTTATCTTAACATGTACTCTGATTGTCTCTATGTTACATGTTGATAAAGCCCTTAGGATGAGTACTTGACTACCAGGACTATGATGCAGATCATACTAGTGGGGACAGTGTAGTCGCCAAGTACATCCTTCAAATGTTCCTAGTCGTGGGAGTACCGAGACAGGGCATCGATACTCCAGAGTAGACTAGTGTATACGCATCTTGACCCATATGATGGGCGATGAATGATCCCATATCCATCGGTGTTTGACATCAAGGATGGTGTACGGGTGCTCAGTGGAGACTGGGTACACTGGACGGACTCGCCGAGAACTCCCAGATGGTATTATACCTCACGTCATATGGCAGTTCTCCGGTGACACTGCTACAGGTTAGTTTGTAGACCCGAGATCGTCATAGAGTCTTGTGTGATTCCCACTATGCTTTGATTTCCATCATACCACGTCCAAGAGGGTGTGCAAAAAGGTGGCTTTTGGGTACAGTCCCGAATCACATGGAGGTAATGAGCGATAGGAGGGGATTCGTCTCTCCCTGTATAGGGAGTTGATATTGCGCTGAGTTCGATTGGCTATAACTGGAAATCCCTGGCCAGGGTTGCTGAGATTTACTGGTAAGTGTTATCAGTAGTTTCTCGAACTGTTATAGACCTCATATCGATACGACTTATCAAGCTACTGGGGTCTGACGTTTACCACCTCTAGGCGAGATATGCGACATATCAGACGACGAGACCGGACTGTACGGGAGTGTTACTGATTGGATTCGCAGGAGAATGTACATGCTTGCTTGTTGATCTTCTGATCGCGCAATACCTGGGTGGCTGTTACGTTTAGCTGACCGCTTGCAGCTTGTAGATGTTTGATATGATCATCACCTGCTACCGGCGTATTGAAGATTCTTTAGAGTCCTACATAGCGGTTTCTTGGCTCCGGCAAAACGGAGTAGGAGCACATATATGATATGTGCGGGACCGAGAACAATACGTGTATATGATACCGTATTAGATTCTCGCGATATGAGATATCGGCCGGGTATATGTGATATAGCCGGGTCATCGGATCAAGTGTTGATTTGATGAACTGATACAGATTATATTAGTCGGTTATTTGTGAAATAGCCGGATTATCGGATCAAGTGTTGATTCGATAATTTAATGTATAATTATATATTTGATATATTAAATTAAATTAACTGATATAAGCTCACTAAAAGATTCTTTTTCTCACTCGGGTAATACATTGATATATATGCGATATATGTTAATTGTATTATTTTATTTTGTTACAATAAATATTGTATATGTGATATATAATATTGTAACATGATATGATTACTAATGCAACAAGTTTAGTGGAGATTAAACAAGGTCAGGGTTTGATTTGGGTTAGTTCTTTCTTGAACCTTCTAGAAGGTTTCATTTTGTTTCTTGCAAAGATATTTTGTTTAGATATTTGCAAGATATTTCCTAACCCAACCCACACCCTTTAACCCTAGTTAACTCTCTACATTGGTTAACTCTCTTCATCTTTGACCATGGTTGCATAAGCAATTAAAAACACAATTCATTATTCATCACAAAAGGATTATTCATTGTTCATCTTCTTCATCCTTCTTGCAAAGCTCTCTAGCGTTGATTCTTGTGATGAAAATGGGTGAGATTATGAAAATAAAATAGAGCTAAATTCCTACTTCATCATCCTAATCTATTCTAACCATTTAGATTAGGGTGTTCACTTCATTTGAGAGTGAGAGCTTGTGTTTAAGAAACTTCAAGGTAGATCATCTTAGTTAACGAAGATCGGAAGCAAGTTTACATCATTCTCTTCGTAGAGCCTCTCGAGAGTCCAGGAACATGATGATCGCAGTGAAGGGACCTCAACACGGAGCTTATGAAGTGAAGGACCGGACTACAAAGGTTGTAATCCCAAACTCTTAGATGTTAAAGTGTTTAACATGCTTTGTTTCGCCTAATATCTAGTTTAAGATCTTGGTTAAGGGTTGTTCGGCACGTCTAAATTTTAAATCGGGCATGGTTGATGCCTCATAGACCCTTGTGAGAGTGCCTAGTAACCCTGCAGATATATAGATATGTAGTCGCACGAGATTAAGTATGAGATTTAGAGTAGCATGACATGAGATTTATAATATAGAATGTATATGTAAAATGACTTGATGAGAGATATTGATGTGATGAAAGGAGTATACGATGAGATATAATGACTTGTGTGATATGCCGTTATATGGATGCGAGTAGATATGAGATAGTTGATACTTTTGTCGGTCCCACGATATGAGATTGATACGGATGTGATCTGGGATATAGGTATATAGATATATATAATGTTGTGAATCATGAGTGATATGCCGTACAAGACGTTAGGTCCATACCCTCATTGTCATATAGGTTGATAGGATCCCTGATAGTTTAATGCCGCCGTACGATGGATACCGTACGTGATGAGTTTTTCTTGATGATTGATCCATACCCTTGACTATAGGATGACATACGATGGACTATACCGTGCGTGATGTTTTGAGGCTGGATGCCGATTGATAGATTCACCGACTCAGATATGTGATATAGACGTATACTTTACAGCATTACGCTCACGATTTACTTTATGCTACATTCATGTTATTCTCATTGCATTACATATACCTGTGCTAGTAAACCTACACCATTATCGATGATGCGTATGTTACACTTACACAGATTGCCGTCTCACACACTTTTATCATCGATAATTGCTGTCACTTACACAGTAGAATTGCTACATCATTATGCTATGTTGCATGATATAATTGCTATGCTCACATCATTATGATATGTCGCATGATATACTTATATGCTCACATCACTGTTCTATGTTGCTTGATATACGGATATCCTCACATTGCTGTTATATGTTTGCATACATCATGCTTTACGATTATATGCATTGAGATGCTGTTTTCATGAGATTCTGGATTTGAGAACCGTGGTTATATTTCAAAAGAAAGTATGTATTGTTTAAAAAACCCGGTTTCTCTTGATATGATATTTCAGTGCGTCCACCATGCGTTTTCTCGGTTCTGAGACGTGTGATAGAAACCCGATTCGAGGAGCTGGATGATCCATTTGCGGGTTCATGGTGGACCCGGTATGGTACCTCGGGGCAAGAAAGGGATGTCGCGCAGTATACGATGAGCCTGGCAGAGGGACTACTGTAGGGTTCCTAGGCACACTAATGAGGTCTCACAAGGCATCAACCATGCCATTTTCAAAAATTACAAGTGCCGAGAAACCCTAATACAGATCGTTAACTAGAATTTTAGGCGAACCATGCAACTAGTTAACAATTTAACTAAGTGAACGGAAATACAACCTTTGTAGATCCGGTTCTCCACCTCCATAGCTCCATGATGAAGTCCCCTTGCTGTCCAAATCGAATCCCGGGCTCTAGCGTCGGCTTCATCGGAGAAATGGGCGGGCTAGGTCATCGACTACGATGCCGAAGATGATCTACGTCAAGGCATCACAAGATCAAGCTCCCACTTCACCAAGTCATGAAACTTGTGAAGAAAACACCCTATACTACTTGGCAAGTGGTAGAGGATGAAGAAATAGGAAGTGGGTTCACTTTAGAATTGGATTTCTCACTCATTTTCTCAAGTTGCCATTGTTGATAGCAAGCTTTTCTTCATTGTAAGGATGATGAAGAAGAAGAAGATGAATATGATAAGTTCATCATAATTCAAAAGAAAAAATAATACTTATCATATATTTAACCATGGTCAAGTGTAGAGAATGAATCATGGTTAAGTGGAAAGGTTAGGGTTAAGCATGAGACAAAAATGGTGGACTAGTTCAAAGCTTCATGAAGCTTCAATATACAAACAAAGAAAGCCACCATTTTCTCTTTATGCTTATTATTTTCCAAAAAGAATAAATAAATAAATAAATAAGAAACCAAAACCCTAACCATTCATATAACCATGGTTTAATCTTTACACAAACCCAAGTTAGCATGCATCATCAAACATGATACAAACTTGTGCACAAAAATATATCACATATACAATGTGCACAAACAAGTGAGAAAAACCATTTAAAGTGAACCAATACTAGTTAATGCAAAATAATATATCAAATATATAATTATGCATCAAATCATTAAATCAACACATGATTTAACGATCCGGTCATATCGCATGTGACCGACTAATATCCAAAGTATCGGCTTATCGAATCAATCCTTGATTCGATAACTAGGTTATATCGCATACAACCATATCGATACATTCATCGCGAGAATAGAATACGGTATCACATACACGCATTATTCTTGGTCCCGCACATATCTCATATGCGCTCCTATTTCGTTTTGCTTGAGCCAGGAAACCTCTGTGTAGGACTCTAAAGACTCGTCAATACGCCGGCAGCAGGTGATGATCATATCAAACACCCACAAGCCGCAAGCGGTCTGCTAAACGTAACGGCCAACCGGGTATTGAACGATCAGAAGATCGACGAGCAAGCCCGCTCACACTCCTATGAATCCAACCAGTAACACTTACCGTACAGTCCGGTCTCGTCGTCTGATATGTCGCATATCTCGCCTAGGGGTGGTAAACGTCAGACCCCAACAGCTCGATAAGTCGTGTCGATATAAGGTCTATAACAGTTCGAGAAACTACTGGTAACACTTACCAGTAAATCTCAGCAACCCTGGCCAGGGATTTCCGGTTATAGCCAATCGAACACAGCGCAACATCAACCCTCTATACCGGGAGAGACGAATCCCCTCCTATCGCTCATTGCCTCCATGTAACTCGGGACTGTACCCAAAAACCACCGTTTTGCACGCCTTCTTGGACGTGGTAAGGTGGAAATCAAAGCACAGTGGGAACCACACAAGACTCTATGACGATCTCGGGTCAACAGACTACTCTGTACCAGTGTCACCAGAGAACTGCCATCTGACGTAAGGTATAAAACCATCTGGGAGTTCTCGGCGAGTCCGTCCAGTGTACCCAGTCTCCACTGAGCACCCGTATATCAACTCTGATGTCAAACACCAATGGATATGGGATCATCCATCGCCCATCTGTATGGGTCAAGAAGGTATACGCTAGTCTACTCTGGTATATCGATGCCCCGTCTCGATATACCCACGACTAGGGACTTTGAAGGATGTACTTATGGACTACCATGTCCCCACTAGTATGATCCTTATCATAGTCCAGGTAGTCAAGTACACATCCTAAGGGCTTTACCAACATGTAACAGAGAGACAATCAGTGTACACGTTAAGGTAAAGAGCAACCAGATAGCATACTATCATGTCGAGCAAGAAAGTCCTCCCTATATATGTCCCAGCATCCACTACAATATACATCCTATGTATAGTAATGGCCTCTACGGCATACATATAACTAACAATCTCCCACTTGCACTAGGGCCATCTGATAGCAGTGGTTGTAGTATCTCATACTCAACCATCCAATAAAAGTCTCTCTCTGGGAAAAGGCCTTTGTGAGTGGATCCGCCGTGTTGTCCTCTGAGTCTACTCTCCTAACCTCGATCATCCTGGAGATCAACCATCTCCATGATCAGGTGATACTGCCTTAGAATATGTCTGGATCACTGATGGGACGGACGTTCCTTGGCATAAGCCACAACTCCATTGTCACACAATGGGAGGAACTAAGTTCATCTCATGAACAAATATACATCCAGACTGCCTCTTTGGTAGCATCTTAAGTAGCGATGTATCGAGCCTTTATCGTCTAGTATGCCACGGTATATAGCTTGGAACTCTTCCAACATACCGTCCCTTTACTGAGGGTAAAGACAATGCCTATGACTGACTTTCAGTCGTCCTTATCACTCTGGAACCCTTCCAGTGATTCTCCCCAGGATCGATTGATACCATCTCACTACAACTAGTGAGAATCCTAACATCCAATTAGATCTATCTCATAGATCCAAAACCCAGGATTTAGGAGGTATCACTTTGATCCTATATGGAAATCATTGTGATAAGCGGAGATTCACCGGGCGTAGCATAGGAAACTCCTTCCCTATCAAGATCATGTCATCCACATACTCTATGAGGATCGTCACTATACTCCCTACTACCTTTTTGTTTATACAAGGTTCATCTACCATTTTGATGATATCAAACTCTTTGACTAACACATCAAAACAGATGTTCCAACTCCGCGATACCTGCTTTATCCTATAAAGCATCTTGTACACGTTTCCGCTGCTCCCACTGTCTACGAAGCCCTCTGGCTGTGTACTTATTGACGTCCTCTTCTAAAACATCATTTAGAAAAGCAGTCATGGCACCCAACCACCAGATATCGTAGTCATGGTATGTAGCCGTGGCAAGTAGGATCTGGATGGACTTAAGCATAGTCACTTGAAAAGGTTTCATCATTATCCACGCCTGGTCGATGACGAAAAGCTTTAACAAGTCTAGCTTTGAAAGTCTCAACTTTTCCATCTACACCAAGTAATCTTCTCAAGATATACTTGCTCCTGACGGGGATTTAACCCTTCAGATATAGCAACCAAAGTCCATACTTTGTTGGTGTATAAGGATTCCATCTCAGATCGCTAAGCATCCAACCATTCTTACAGAGTCCCTACTCTCGATGGCCTGCTCGAAACTAGTTAGGTCATCATCTCATGATGCAATCCTCGCTCCCACTGTCATAGGGAAACCGAAGTATCTCTCAGGTGGGTGAGGAACCCTACTAGATCGGCGGAGAGGCTGAGGTTCGTTGGTAACTATTGAATCTTTTGGTTCTTTCAAATCATCAGCTGCAGTTTGTATAGCAGGAACATTTCCAGTTCTACATAACAGATCTTGCCTCGATCTTGTCCCGATTTTGCTTTTCAGACATAGGCTGGACAACCCCAAATCTTAACCATCTAAAGATATAGGCTCTTCCCTTTCCATATCACATATGAAAAGGTAGGCAACAGATTTGATTTGAACCCTATTCAATAGGTATGCAGCTTCTCAAGTGCATAACTCCCAAAAGGAAACAGGTAACTCAGTAGTACTCATCATAGAGCACACCTTATCATATAGGGTGTGACTGCTCCGTCCCGATATACCATCGTGCTATGGTGTATACGGAGGAGTAATGCTGAGAAATAATCTCATTCTCCTTTAGAAAAGTCCAGGAATTCCGTGCTCAAGTATTCTCCTCCTTGATCACATCAAAGGACAAAATACTTATACCCTTTTTGGTTCTCTACTTCTAACTTATATTCTGTGAATATCTCAAAAGGTTCGGACTTGTATTTCAACTGGAACATATGTCTGAATCTAAAGAGATCATTAGAGAATGTAATGAAGTACAAAGAACCGGTCTTGGCATCTGTAGACAGGGGACCTTTATACATCAACATGTATCATCCCAAGAGTTCACAAACTCTTTCTCTGTTTCTAATAAACAAAGCTATGGTCATCTTATCTCTGTGATATGACTGGCAAGTTTCACAAGATGTAAATTCAAACTGATTTAAATATGCATCTACATTTAACTTCAGCTAGTCGGGTCGCATTGATATGACCTAGTCTACAATACCTCAAGAAAGATTCGTTCATTTCTGAACTCTTCCTCTTGTGTGTGTTCCATATGCTAAGAACTGTAGTTTGATTTAGAACATCAATAATTTTAGATAACGTGCCTGAACCGATCAACTTTTGATATAGGAAATGTTCAAAACAATATCCAACAATACAAAATTTTTATCATTTCTTTACTAATAAAGAGAGTGATATGATTTTGTATATCAGGTTCGGTATCTAATAACATTCGTTCAGAATCAATGTATTTGGGATACAGGGTGACAGTGACTAACAGACTTGGCTGCAACACTTGCCCCGTTTTCTGCCTCATGAAACATATCACCCGTTCTCAGTTCTCTGCCTATCTATAGCCCTATGTAACAGATTACATATCTGGGATCCTGATCTGGTATCAAATACCCAGGACGTAGAGGATACAGAGAAACAGTTCTATGTAATGAACACACCCGAAGATGATGCATCAGCATGCACTCTCTTCGTTTGGACGGCACGGGAATTCTGGTAATCCCCAATTTCCTGCTCTGTCTTATAACAATTATAAGTTGGAGCGGCACCAACGTTCCCCAGCTCAGTATAACAAGCGGGTTCGGTCAATATTCCGTATTATTATCTTGATTAAGGCGTGATATGGTCGCTACCTGGAGAGAGAGAGAGAAGAAAACACTCAGCGTGCGCTCTTGCAAGAATAGATTGGTTATTATTTTATTTAATCAGGATGGCTCCCACTGTTTTTGTCAAATCTTCCTTCAAACCCTAAAAGGAAAGACTAGACGGGATTAATTACACACTACAAGTTCGCCAATCTTTTAGCCAGGCCAGTGTCGGTACTTTGAGGGAGGTCCCCCGTGCTTTCGTACTAACCTAATTAATGTAAACCTCGTTTTCCCAGAGGCGTAACCTCGTTAACACCTTTCTAGACACCTACTTGATCGGCTAATTGTAATGTGTAAAACTCTCCCAGGAGTAACAATTACTCGCAGTGGGTATCGGGATCCAACTATCTCATAGAAGGTATGCAATCTCATTGCAAATTTCAACACTTGAAATTCCCGATAAAATTTTGCCCCTAGCAGCTATATGACCTTAACATAGTCAACAAATCATAAGTGCTAGTCAAGTTCAACCCGTCATTTCCCGATTGAATTAAACCCACCCGCACGACCCTTAACATAGTCAACAAAGTCGCACGACTATCCTAATCCAATCACATCATATGCTTATGCAGATAAGTACTACTTAGCTACCGCACACTACGCCTTAACATAGTCAACAAACGTAGCACGAATACTAACTAGTACTTATCTGAAATGACGGAGGGCTACGTCAGGTTTTTCTGAAAACCTATTGCGTAATGAACTTGATATCGAATCAAATGATTTTTAAAATGGAGTGTTTTTTAGGCTTTTCTAGTTTTGCTAAAGGGGTCACTCCCGGTGAAGGGATCGTCGGCCCTTTCCTCGTCGAATGAGGTGCGGGATATATCATATATATCACTGTACAAAGAAAAAACTCTTAAAAGCAATCAGAAGACAAACCGAGTGTGTAGCATCTGCCAGTTATTGCTAAAGGAGTCACTCCCTGTGAAGGGATCTCGGTCCTTTCCTCATCGAATAAGGTGCAGGATATATCATATATACCGCTGTACAAAGCAAGAACTGTAGCTACCTATTTTATTTTTGAAATTCGATTCTACAACATCTTAGGTTTCTTTTTATTTCATCAATCACATTAATGAAGTCCCATCATTTAAGTACCTAAGCATCACAGATAAATACGATGTACACTTATGCCATCCGCATTCGCCTCGATGTCCCCTCGTGCACCGTTAGGTTAGGTAACTAACGACAGAGCAGGGCAGGGCTAGTGCGGGTGCAAAACATAAGTAACGTCTATATAATATATCATATATACTATATATAGTATGTAACGCAGAACATATCTCATGATCACATCACAGATATCGCAGCAGAAGAATCATATGAAATATTGGATATACTAGGACGTCCGTGTTTTCAATACGAGCCAGTATAAAACACGGATTCCACGGTCGTGATGAATAGCCAAACCCACACCCCTAGACCCCTACGAGAGCGGCAAGCAACCCTACCAATTCTAGAGTTAGGAGACCCGGACTCGACTCCTCGAGTTGGTCTCCCACTAGACTCCAGAACCCGGTTACTTGTGCTCCCCTCCTTGGGTCTATCCTAGTGCGGAAAAGTAAATAATATACAAAAGGTGACATCTTCCGCAACCTGGAAGTGCCCCAATAAAAGAATATTACATACAAGTTTTTACATGAATGAAAATGAAAAAACACGCATCTCACATAAAACCCCCCCGGCTATTCGAACACGACGATCCAATATAACATATCCAGCAACGCATAACATCACATGTCATCAACGTAAGTAAACATGCGTATCCCAATTGTCGTTGACATATAGCAATGAAACCGGCGATATCACATATTACACTTACGGTCACAGAAAAGAAAGTGTAAAACTACAACAGTTGGAATCCGCAACCTGCATAGACATCGCATGCCTAATCAAATGAATTCCTTAGACATCGCATGCCTAACAATTATAAACCCCGCATTTTAGTCTCATTATCGAAAACTCTTTTCAATATCAAGTCGGGTAATTCAACAAGATTCCCGACATACTGATCGAATGCTCGTCGCAAACTTTAGTAGACGGCCGCACCCCCGATACCGTCGACGAAGTGCACCAAGGCGGAACACCGCTGCCGCGAGCACCCGAACGGATGTTTTCGGCGACGGGATTCTCCTACAGTCACTTGGTCGGGGCTATGGGGTGATGCTGTCTATTAAGTTTACCCGGCGAGTATCCGCGTACGCTACGTGATTGCGACGAACTTTTGATCACATCAAAATTCCGTAGCAACCGATCAAGTGAGACTAAAGTGCTATGTTTATAACATTCATTCAGTTATCTCATAACTACTTGTGAATTCCAATTATTGTATCCCATTCCAGATAAAATAGAAAATGTTAAACTTTCCGATCGAACAATCGAACACCCAAGTTTTCCCAAAGCAAATCAACACATGAAACAAGTTTAAAAACATCCAGTTCATGCCTCAGTACCAACGGTCCAGCCGTAGAAGGGTCAAGCCAACGCCTCACATGTGGCACGCCGTACTGCCCCAAACCCGAAGGTTCAAAGGGCAGTTCAAGACGGTCACATAATCGAGTTAAGGTTTGTTGTCTTCTAGAGGGACCATCGTGCTACTTGCACTACTTAGAACGTTATTAAACCACGGAAAAATCCAACACTTGGAAATTTTCCGACAGGGAAAAAGGTGGGTATTTATATCCGGTCGAACTTTTTAACATATTCAAAAATTATCCGGAAAACACATAGACAAAGCTTGATAATCCGATCGAATCTTCGATTCCCAATACAACCCCAGAACACTCAACTGTAGAGTCACAAGAAAAATACCCAGAAAATATAGCATTCAATTATATGAATTACTGTGCAGAAATCATTGGACAAGGAGACAGAACGGCCGCGGAACCGCCGCACATGCCAGGCTTGTGCCGCGGTTCCGCGGTGGACTAATCGAATTAGACCCTCGTTTTCCACAGTAATTCTAATAAGACCCTGCTTATTTTTCTGCATATTTTTAATTCACAAAAATCCAAATTTTCAGAAAATGTACAGAGAGCATATTGGATAAGGGTTTCGATGTTCGTTCGGATTTCAAACGTCGTCTACACATCACCTAAGGCTCTAGCTAGGCTCTGATACCAATGTAGGGTTCCTAGGCACACTAATGAGGTCTCACAAGGCATCAACCATGCCATTTTCAAAAATTACAAGTGCCGAGAAACCCTAATACGGATCGTTAACTAGAATTTTAGGCGAACCATGCAACTAGTTAACAATTTAACTAAGTGAACGGAAATACAGCCTTTGTAGATCCGGTTCTCCACCTCCATAGCTCCATGATGAAGTCCCCTTGCTGTCCAAATCGAATCCCGGGCTCTAGCGTCGTTTTCATCGGAGAAATGGGCGGGCTAGGTCATCGACTACGATGACGAAGATGATCTACGTCGAGGCATCATAAGATCAAGCTCCCACTTCACCAAGTCATGAAACTTGTGAAGAAAACACCCTATACTACTTGGCAAGTGGTAGAGGATGAAGAAATAGGAAGTGGGTTCCCTTTAGAATTGGATTTCTCACTCATTTTCTCAAGTTGCCATTGTTGATAGCATGCTTTTCTTCATTGTAAAGATGAAGAAGAAGAAGAAGATGAATATGATAAGTTCATCATAATTCAAAAGAAAAAATAATACTTATCATATATTTAACCATGGTTAGAGAATGAATCATGGTTAAGTGGAATGGTTAGGGTTAAGCATGAGACAAAAATGGTGGACTAGTTCAAAGCTTCATGAAGCTTCAATATACAAACAAAGAAAGCTCCCATTTTCTCTTTATGCTTATTATTTTCCAAAAAGAATAAATAAATAAATAAATAAGAAACCAAAACCCTAACCATTCATATAACCATGGTTTAATCTTTACACAAACCCAAGTTAGCATGCATCATCAAACATGATACAAACTTATGCACAAAAATATATCACATATACAATGTGCACAAACAAGTGAGAAAAACCATTTAAAGTGAACCAATACTAGTTAATGCAAAGTAATATATCAAATATATAATTATGCATTAAATCATTAAATCAACACTTGATTTAACGATCCGGTCATATCGCATGTGACCGACTAATATCCAATGTATCGGCTTATCGAATCAATACTTGATTCGATAACTAGGTTATATCGCATACAACCATATCGATACATTCATCACGAGAATAGAATACGGTATCACATACACGCATTATTCTCGGTCCCGCACATATCTCATATGCGCTCCTATTTCGTTTTTCTTGAGCCAGGAAACCTCTGTGTAGGACTCTAAAGACTCGTCAATACGCCGGCAGCAGGTGATGATCATATCAAACACCCACAAGCCGCAAGCGGTCTGCTAAACGTAACGGCCACCCAGGTATTGAACGATCAGAAGATCGATGAGCAAGCCCGCTCACACTCCTGTGAATCCAAGCAGTAACACTTATCGTACAGTCCGGTCTCGTCGTCTGATATGTCGCATATCTCGCCTAGGGGTGGTAAACGTCAGACCCCAACAGCTCGATAAGTCGTGTCGATATGAGGTCTATAACAGTTCGAGAAACTACTGGTAACACTTACCAGTAAATCTCAGCAACCCTGGCCAGGGATTTCCGGTTATAGCCAATCGAACACAGTGCAACATCAACCCCCTATACCGGGAGAGACGAATCCCCTCCTATCGCTCATTGCCTCCATGTGACTCGGGACTGTACCCAAAAACCACTGTTTTGCACGCCCTCTTGGACGTGGTAAGGTAGAAATCAAAGCACAGTGGGAACCACACAAGACTCTATGACGATCTCGGGTCAACAGACTACTCTGTACCAGTGTCACCAGAGAACTGCCATCTGACGTAAGGTATAAAACCATCTGGGAGTTCTCGGCGAGTCCGTCCAGTGTACCCAGTCTCCACTGAGCACCCGTATATCATCTCTGATGTCAAACACCAATGGATATGGGATCATCCATCGCCCATCTGTATGGGTCGAGAAGGTATACGCTAGTCTACTCTGGTATATCGATGCCCCGTCTCGATATACCCATGACTAGGGACTTTGGAGGATGTACTTATGGACTACCATGTCTCCATTAGTATGATCCGCATCATAGTCCAGGTAGTCAAGTACACATCCTAAGGGCTTTACCAACATGTAACAGAGAGACAATCAGTGTACACGTTAAGGTAAAGAGCAACCAGATAGCATACTATCATGTCGAGCAAGAAAGTCCTCTCTATATATGTCCCAGCATCCACTACAATATACATCCTATGTATAGTAATGGCCTCTAGGGCATACATATAACTAACAACTACTACCTACCGGTGATTGGTTGGACCTGGCGGTTATCCGAAGGATACCGACCGGAGTCGAGAGATGGATATGGGCTGATCCGTACTGCCGGAGCCCAAGGGCCGATCCGGACAGACGGAGCCCATGGGCTGATCCGGGCTGACGGAGCCCGAGATATGAGGATTTACGTGTCGATACTGGACACGGGTTTCATGATGTTTCGAGTGTCGATGTTGGACACTCAAGTTCCATGATTTTGATGTGTCGTTGATAGGCACGCGTTGATTGATATCCTCATATTTATATGCATATTCTTTCATGATATTTACATGCATGATATTGTTGTGTCATTGATGGACACGTAGATGTTATCCATACGCATACAGGCGTTGATTATATTGTTGGCACATATGCAGATACGGTCACCTTAGATATCATAGTATTACCTTTATGATATAGTTGACCTAGGAATCGTTATTTTATTCGATTTCTACCTGATGATGTTTTCTACTCACAAGTTGGCAACTCACCCCTCCCCCCGGTTGTGCCACAGTTCTTGCAGGTTGACCGTATGGATAAGTAGCGGCATCGCTGGCACACAACTTGCATTCGGGTGATTTGCTTTGGTAGGTGGTACATGTTGGATCGTACCCCTCTAGTATTTATTATTCCTGTTGTATCTAGTTAACTCCATCAATCAGAAACTAGTAATTGTATATGTAGTAAGACTTAGCAAGACTTGTAGTTACGAGACTTAGAGCGATGGGTTATTTGTTCTCTTGGTGGGTTTGAAGTCTTGCTTTACATTTTCCTTTGTGTGGATCTACGCCGTTGGGCATCGTATACCTATATTCTATCTTGCATGGTTGTGATTCCACCGATTGGCGAAGAGCTAGCTCCCGCTTGGGGATTTCTTTTATTGTTATCATGTGTATGTGGTTTTGGATCAAAATATACAAAGGAGGTGCTACCCAAATTTTTAAAAGAAGAAACATGTTTTCAACTATTAACATCCACTTGCATTTTTCATGTTCCGCTATTTATGCATTTAAGAAAACTTTTGATTTCATCATACCTTTATTTCAAAACTTCACCTCTTTTATTTTCTTTAAAAAGGTTTAAATTTCTAGGCTTCGGCTTACTTGAATTACGTTACGCCTGTAGACGTGGCGCGATTTAAGTGCCGGTCACGAGCTAATATTTTCGGGTCGTGACATTCCGCGGCCGAGTCGACTCGTTTTTCCTGCAGTTGTCTACATTGGTGTTTTGTGATTTTTCTAATAATTTGTTTCTACCCAGGATCTTTTGTGCACAGTGTTGTATTTGGGGTAGATTCAAATTTGGTTATCGATCGAAATTATAAGTACTTTACCTAATCGGATCTTCTGTGTTTGATATCTGTGCTGAATGTCTGCTAATCGCTATACGTCGATTAGTGGGTGTTGCACAGATCTGTGATTTGATATGTGATGGTTTGTGTAAATGAATTTTATTGGATCGTCGTGGATGAATAGCTGTGGGATGTGAGAAGAGTGTTTTCTTTTCTTTCATTCATTGTAATCTGTAAAGTTGATGTAATATTATTTTATGGTCACATATTCGGGTTGAGGTTGTAGCCACTATTGTATATTATTTATTTTTACTGTTTTTGCTCCTAGGATAGACCCATGGTGGGTGCACAAACTACAGGGTTCCTTAAAGTGCCGAGTGGCCTACTCACTTTGCTGAGGGAGGTTGCTTCACTTCGAGAATTTGGCGGGTAGTTTCACGCACCCGTAGGGGTCTGGGGTAGGGTGTTTGGCTATTCATCACGACCGTGGAATCCATCTTTCGTTACAGGCTTAAACAAAACGCGGAATTTCTAGTATATCCAATATATTCATCTGTGATCTGGAATGTCTATTATTGCATGAGACGAATGCATATATATATTATATATATCTAGTAGGCGTTGCTTATGTTTTGCACCCGCTCTAGTCCAGCCCCCGCTCTGCCAGTAGTTAAGTAACCTAACGGTGTATGACAGGGCCCCATGGCGAATGCGGATGGCATAAACGTACGTTGTATTTTCGTTTCTTTTGCTGCAATGATATGATTTGTATGATGGGACCGCATTAACTTTGATTAATGCAAGATAACAACAAACCAAAACTTAATCGTTGGATCAATTTCAAAACCACTCGGTTTTCTTTAAAAAGCAATTTTAAATGCGGAGCCTAAACCGCTCCTTTTAAAAAGCTATCATGGTTCCTTCGACTATATCAAGTTCACCACGTTCATGGTTTCACCAAAACCATTCGTAGCCCTCCGTCATTTTATATGAATATCCAGTAATATTTAAGCTATGTATTTTAACCTTCGCCAAGGCATAGTGATTGGTAGCTGCTGGGTGTTCATTTGTAGTATAGATAGATGCGTTGGTTTGGGACAGTCGTACTACTATTTTAGCCTTCGTCAAGGGTATGTACGGGTGGGTTCAAATTAACCTGGATAATAACGGGTAGAACTTGACATGTGACTTATGATATGTTGGCCTACGTCAAGGTCATAAGAGTATGGGGAAAAATCCACATCGGGAGTTTCTAAGGAAACTGAAACTTGCTAGTACTGCATACCATTTGGAGTGTGATAAACATGGTAGGCTTCCTTCTTGGTTATCACACAATGATATTTTGATCCCGATCCTACTGTGAGTATGCGCTACTCTTCGAGAGATTTTTTCACTAAACGATCAATACTATAAACCAAGTAGGTGTCTAGAAAGGTGTTAGCGAGGCTATGCCTCCAGGGAAAAGAGGTTATGTAATTAAGGAACTTCGCAAAAGCGTTGGAAAACCTCCCTCGAAGTACCAACACCAGCATGGCTGAATGGTTAAGCAAGAATAATAACAGTGAGATTAATCCTGACTAATTTTTCTTTTATGGTTTGAGGAAGGATTCGAGAGAACAGTGGGAGCCATCCTGTTTAGATAAATTAAATAACCAATCTAAACTTGCAAGGGCGTCATGCTAAGTGTTTCTTCTCTCTCTCCTAATTGCAGCGACCACTATGACCGCACATAGGTTATTAGCTAATAAATTGACTGGACCAAACTATATTGATTTTCTAAGGGTCCAGATGGAACTTACCTGTGACAAGCTGGACTACCTCCTTACTACAAAACCCCCCGCCGTCCCAGGTCCAGATTCCACCGTCGCAGATGTTGATACCCGTCAGACATGGGAAAAGGATTGTACAAGAGCCAAGTTCCTCGTGTTAGCCTCAATGGATAGTGAACACCAGAGGCAGCACGAGAAGATGGACTTAGCTTCCATATTCCTCCATACAAAAGTTTTATATAGAGAGTAATCTCGTATCACAAGATATGAGACCTCGAAGATATTGCTTCAAGCGAGGTTGGATTTCGGGTCATCTGTAGGGGACTACGTCCTTACGATGGTTAGCTACTTTGAAGAGCTCACGACCATAGGACCACATTGGAGAATGAGTTATGTAATGACTTAATTTTACAGTCCCTACCTTCTAATTACGCCCAGTTTATCCTGAATTGCAAAATTCAAGGGAAAGAAGTTACACTTCCAAGTCTCCTCAATTTATTGAGGAGCCAAGAGGGCACCCTGAAAGAATCCAGGGAGACACCCGCTCTGCTTATTGGGAAATCTTCCTCTTCTACATCCAAAGTGAAAGCTAAGGGAGAGAAAAAGAAGGCCTCCAAAAAGCCGACAAGCGGTGATAGTAAGGTAGAAGAAAAGGGCAGGGCAAAAGTTTCAGGGCTAGTAGTAGGGAAGGAGGCATGTCTCTGTAGTCAAGGGAAAGCGCATTGTCAAAAGGTCTGCAGGGCTTGGAAAGCCAGGATTCGAAGCACATTGTGGTTTTGGCCTCGAGTGTGTTTGTAATTGAAAACTGTCTATCCATTAACTCTACTTTCTGGGTACTAGATACCAGATCAGGATCCCATATCTGTAATTCATTACAGGCTTTGAGAAACCGTAGAGTTATCAAGGCAGGTGATATGACTCTTAGATTTGCTAACGGAATGAGCGTGGACGCTGAATCCGTAGAGGAATATCACCTAGAATTGACAAGTGGGCAGATATTGATTTTACGTAATTGTTTGTAAGTACCTAGTCTAGCCTGTAATATCATATCTGTATCTTTATTTTCTAAAGAAAGATATGATTTTACATTTGTATGCGATGTTGTACACATCCACCTAAATCATAATCTGATTGAGTCAGGTACATTAGATAACGGAATATACGTACTGAATCAAGCCCTGGTTTTCAGTGTCTAGAACACACTTAAAAGAAAGTTTCCGGAATTAAATCAGGCTTTCTTATGGCATTATAGACTCGATCATATCAATGAAACACGATTGACGAAGTTACATAAGAAAGGATATTTGGATCCGTTCGAATATCAGTCCTATACAACTTGTCAATCTTATCTCAAAGGAAAGATGACAAAGACTTCGTTCACTGGACACGGAGTAAGAGCAAGCGAGCTCTTGGGGCTCATACACAGCGATGCGTGTGGTCCAATGTCTACACATGCAAGAGGTGGTTATTCCTACTTCATTACCTTTACGGATGATTTATCTAGGTACGGATATGTATTCTTAATGAAACATAAATCCGAGGCCTTTGAGAAATTCCGGGAATATAAAGTAGAAAAACAAACCGGCAAAAGTATCAAGACACTGAGATCTGATCGAGATGGTAAATACTTGAGTGTCGAGTTTCTGGGCTATTTAAAAGATAATGGAATTCTCTCTCAGCTTACTCCTCCATACACACCTCAACACAACGGTGTATCAGAAAGACGGAACAGGACCCTATTGGATATGGTTCGTTCCATGATGAGTAATGTCGAGTTACCGCGATCCTTCTGGGGCTATGCACTAGAATCAGCTGCATATCTTTTGAACAAGGTTCCTACTAAGTCAGTGCCTACCATACCATATCAAATGTGTAGTGGGAAGAAACCTGTTCAGTTGATAAAACTGCACATTTGTTATTACATTTTTCCTACTATTTCTATACTAGAAAAGGTGTTTATTATAATATATGATACATATGAGGGTTTATCTGTAAAAATACAATTTTTCATGTGTTGATATATTATAATTAACATTTTGTAGAATAATGTATGCAAAGATACCATTGACCAAATCTTAATGGTGAAATTAATATCTCAATAAAACAAAACTCCACTAATATTATTTGTTGAGATTGTATAGAATTTTTCAGGGCTAAAAATCAAGGGAATCAAAATTGTTAAGAGCAAACCTGCCTAATTAAGAAAGCAAACTAAGAAATCAAGTGTGGCAGAAATAAAGAAAAGATTTCCAATTTCCAAAGGTTCCAGAGATCGCCACGTGTCACAAGGAGAAAAGCCCAGAAGACCAAATCCACCGATCCATATACAAGGCCGCGGATCCGCGGTCAAACCTACCTGTTGACCGCGGATCCTCCGCGTACCAGATAGATTTGAAGCTGCGATTTTATCTATTGAATCTTAACTGTTGACTTCCAAATTTGGAAGCTAGGGTTCTGGCTTTTGGAGTATAAATAAGGACCGAGAGCCTCTTGAAAAAATTATCAAGTCGACGAGATCACGAAGTCCAAGACGGCTCACGCATCCAGGCTGATCATTAACGGTTCATCTACCTCCTTCGAAGAGATCGAGAAGCAAACTAGTATTTGTAATCATTTTCTAAGGAAACAAAGTGTAAATGAGTTTTGTTGATTAATAAAGGTAGTTCTTTTTCTTATTCTATTTCTTTGTAGTTTCATTATAAATTCTCTCTCCATCTCTTCTTCGCCCAATATGCGCGAGTAATTCTCCGCTTGTTAGGGTTCGTAGGATTAGGGTAGGTTAATGGATGATGAAAATCCTTAAACTCTTTTTACGTCCTATAAAGTTTATAAACTTTATCAAAAGAATCATTAACATCCTAATCGGGCGCGCTACCAATTCATTGTTAGTCTCGACGGCGATTAGAGATTAAATTAATGATTGTCTTGGTAAAGACTAGATATGAACGGAGTTCCATGTCGAGATAAGGGTTAAGTGTAGGGTTCCTAGGCACATAAATGAGGTCTCACAAGGCATCAACCATGCCAATTTTAATTTTTACGGGTGCCGAGAAACCCTAATACGGATCGTTAACTAGAATTTTAGGCGAAACTAGCAAGTAGTTAACAACTTAACTAAGTGTTAAACGGAAATACAACCTTTGTAGATCCGGTCCTCCACCTCCATTGCTCCGTGATGAAGTCCCCTCGCTGCGACGATCGGATCCCGGGCTCTAGCGTCGGCTTCATCGGAGAAATGGGCGGGCTAGGTCATCGACTACGATGCTGAAGATGATCTACGTCGAGGCATCACAAGATCAAGCTCCCACTTCACCAAGTCATAAAACTTGGGAAGAAAACACCCTATACTACTTGGCAAGAGGTAGAGGATGAAGAAATAGGAGGTGGGTTCGCTTTAGATTTGGATTTCTCACCCTTTTTCATCAATCACCATTGATGGAAACTAGGTTTTCTTCTTCAAGAAGAAGAAGAAGTAGAAGATGAATATTATGATAAGTATTTAAGAATAGAAAAGAATAATCATTCTTATCATAATCAAACCATAGTTAAGTGTAGAGAGCTAACTAGAGTTTATGTGAGTGGTTAGGGTTAAAGAAGAAGACAAAATGGTCACTTGGTCAAAAGCTTCATGAAGCTTCAACAAGCTTCATGAAAGAAAGAATGAAAGAAAACCATTTTGTTTTTTCTCTTTATGCTTTTATTTTCCAAAACTAATAAATAAATAAATGAATAAGTAATCATAACCCTAACCATTCATATAACCATGGTTCAATCTTTACACTTAACCAATTTTGCATGTATCATCAAACATGATACAATCAAGTGCACAAAACTATATCGAATATACAATGTGCACAAGCGAGTGAGAAAATCCATTTAAAGTGAACCAATACTAGTTAATGCAAAGTAATATATCAAATATATAATTATACATCAAATCATTAAATCAACACTTGATTTAACGATCCGGTCATATCGCATATAACCGACTAGTATCCTATGTATCGGCTTACCGAATCAATCCTTGATTCGATAACTAGGTTATATCGCATACAACCATTCGATACATTCATCGCGAGAATGGAATACGATATCACATACACGCATTATTCTCGGTCCCGCACATATCTCATATGCGCTCCTATTTCGTTTCGCTTGAGCCAGGAAACCTCTGTGTAGGACTCTAAAGACTCGTCAATACGCCGGCAGCAGGTGATGATCATATCAAACACCCACAAGCCGCAAGCGGTCTGCTAAACGTAACGGCCACCTGGGTATTGAGCGATCAGAAGATCGACGAGCAAGCCCGCTCACACTCCTGTGAATCCAACCAGTAACACTTACCGTACAGTCCGGTCTCGTCGTCTGATATGTCGCATATCTCGCCTAGGGGTGGTAAACGTCAGACCCCAATAGCTCGATAAGTCGTGTCGATATGAGGTCTATAACAGTTCGAGAAACTACTGGTAACACTTACCAGTAAATCTCAGCAACCCTGGCCAGGGATTTCCGGTTATAGCCAATCAAACACAGCGCAACATCAACCCCCTATACCGGGAGAGACGAATCCCTTCCTATCGCTCATTGCCTCCGTGTGATTCGGGACTGTACCCAAAAGCCACCGTTTTGCACGCCTTCTTGGACGTGGTAAGGTGGAAATCAAAGCACAGTGGGAACCACACAAGACTCTATGACGATCTCGGGTCAACAGACTACTCTGTACCAGTGTCACCAGAGAACTGCCATCTGACGTAAGGTATAATACCATCTGGGAGTTCTCGGTGAGTCCGTCCAGTGTACCCAGTCTCCACTGAGCACCCGTATATCATCTCTGATGTCAAACACCAATGGATATGGGATCATCCATCGCCCATCTGTATGGGTCGAGAAGGTATACGCTAGTCTACTCTGGTATATCGATGCCCCGTCTCGATACACCCACGACTAGGAACTTTGAAGGATGTACTTATGGACTACCATGTCCCCACTAGTATGATCCGCATCATAGTCCAGGTAGTCAAGTACACATCCTAAGGGCTTTACCAACATGTAACAGAGAGACAATCAGTGTACACGTTAAGGTAAAGAGCAACCAGATAGCATACTATCATGTCGAGCAAGAAAGTCCTCCCTATATATGTCCAAGCATCCACTACAATATACATCCTATGTATAGTAATGGCCTCTAGGGAATACATATAACTAACAATCTCCCACTTGCACTAGGGCCATCTGATAGCAGTGGTTGTAGTATCTCATACTCAACCATCCCATAAAAGTCTCACTCTGGGAAAAGGCCTTTGTGAGTGGATCCGCCATGTTGTCCTTTGCGTCTACTCTCCTAACCTCGATCCTTTGGAGATCAAGCATCTCCATGACCAGGTGATACTGCCTTAGAATAAATCTGGATCATTGATGGGACGGACGTTCCTTGGCATAAGCCACAACTCCATTGTCACACAATGGGAGGAACTAAGTTCATCTCATGAACAAATATACATCCAGACTGCCTCTTTTGTAGCATCTTTAGTAGCGATGTATCCTGCCTTTTCGTCTAGTATGCCACGGTATCTAGCTTGGAACTCTTCCAACATACCGTCCCTTTACTGAGGGTAAAGACAATGCCTGCGACTGACTCTCAGTCGTCCTTATCACCCTGGAACCCTTCCAGTGATTCTCCCCAGGATTGGTTGATACCATCTCACTACAACTAGTGAGAATTCTAACATCCCATTAGATCTATCTCATCGATCCAAAACCCAGGATTTAGGAGGTATCACTTTGATCCTATATGGAGAATCCTTGTGATAAGCGGAGATTGACCGGGCGTAGCATAGGAAACTCCTTTCTTATCAAGAGTATGTCATCCACGTACTCTACGAGGATCGTCACTATACTCCCTACTATCTTTTTGTTTATACAAGGTTCATCTACCATTTTGATGATGTCAAACTCTTTGACTAACACATCAAAACAGATGTTCCAACTCCGCGATACCTGCTTTATCCTATAAAGCATCTTGTACACGTTTCCGCTACTCCCACTGTCTACGAAGCCCTCTGGCTGTGTACTTATAGACGTTCTTTTCTAAAACATCATTTAGAAAAGCAGTCATGGCACCCAACCGCCAGATATCGTAGTCATGGTATGTAGCCGTGGCAAGTAGGATCTGGATGGACTTAAGCATAGCCACTTGAAAAGGTTTCATCATAATCCAAGCCTGGTTTATGACGAAAAACTTTAACAAGTCTAGCTTTGAAAGTCTCAACCTTTCCATCTACACCAAGTAATCTTCTCAAGATATACTTGCTCCTGACGGGGATTTAACCCTTCAGATATGGCAACCAAAGTCCATACTTTGTTGGTGTACATGGATTCCATCTCAGATCGCTAAGCATCCAGCCATTCTTACAGAGTTCCACTCCTGATGGCCAGCTCGAAACTAGTTGGGTCATCATCTCATGATGCAATCCTCGCTCCCACTGTCATAGAGAAACCGAAGTATCTCTCAGGTGGGTGAGGAACCCTACTAGATCGGCGGAGAGGCTGAGGTTCGTTGGTAACTATTGAATCCTTTGGTTCTTTCAAATCATCAGCTGCAGTTTGTATAGCTGGAACATTTCCAGTTCTACATAACTGACCTTGCCTCGAGCTTGTCCAGATTTTGCTTTTCTGACATAGGCTGGACAACCCCAAATCTTAACTAACTTAAGAGATGGGCTCTTCCCTTATCATATCAAATATGAAGTGGTAGGCAACTGATTTGATTTGAACCCTATTCAATAGGTATGCAGCTTCTCAAGTGCATAACTCCCAAAAAGGAAATAGGTAACTCAGTAGTACTCATCATAGAGCACACCTAATCACATAGGGTGTTATCGCTCCGCCCCGATATACCATCGTGCTATGGTGTATACGGAGGAGTAATGCTGAGAGAGAATCTCATTCTCCTTTAGAAAAGTCCAAGAATTTCGTGCTCAAGTATTCTCCTCCTTGATCTCATCAAAGGACATAATACTTATACCCGTATTTTGGTTCTCTACTTCTAACTTATATTCTGTGAATATCTCAAAAGGTTCGGACTTGTGTTTTAACAGGAACATACGTCTGAATCAAAAGAGATCATCAGAGAATTTAATGAAGTACAAAGAACCGGTCTTGGCATTTGTAGACAGGGGACTTTACATACATCAACATGTATCAATCCTAAGAGTTCACTAACTCTTTCTCAGTTTCCAGTAAACGGAGCTATGGTCATCTTATCTCTGTGACATGACTGGCAAGTTTCACAAGATGTAAATTCAAACTGATTTAAATATGCATCTACATGTAACTTCAGCTAGTCGGGTCACATTGATATGGCCTAGTCTACAATGCCTCAAGTAGGATTCGTTCATTTCTGAACTCTTCCTCTTGTGTGTGTTCCGTATACTAAAGAACTGTAGTTTGATTTAGAACATTAATGCTTTTAGATAACGTGCCTGAACCGATCAACTTTTGATATAGGAAATGTTCAAAACATTATCCATCAATACAAAATTTTATCATTTCTTTACTTCTAAAGAGACTGATATGATTTTGTATATCAGGTTCGGTATCTAATAACATTCGTTTAGAATCAATGTACTGATAATACAGGGTGACAGTGACCAACAGACTTGGCTGCAACACTTGCCCCGTTTTCTGTCTCATGAAACTTATCACCCGTTCTCAGTTCTCTACCTAGCTGTAGCCCTATGTAACAGATTACATATCTGGGATCCTGATCCGGTATCATATACCCAGGATGCGGAGGATACTGAGAAACAGTTCTTTGTAACGAACACACCCGAAGATGATGCATCAGCATGCACTCTCTTCGTTTGGGCGGCACGGGAATTCTGGTAATCCCCAATTTCCTGCTCTGTCTTATAACAATTATATGTTGGAGCGGGACCAACGTTCCCCAGCTCAGTATAACAAGCGGGTTCGGTCAATATTCCGTATTATTATCTTGATTAAGGCGTGATATGGTCGCTACCTGGAGAGAGAGAGAAGAAAACACTCAGCGTGCGCTCTTGCAAGAATAGATTGGTTATAATTTTATCTAATCAGGATGGCTCCCACTGCTTTTTATCAAATCTTCCTTCAAACCCTAAAAGGAAAGACTAGCCGGGATTAATTACAAACTACAAGTTTGCCAATCTTTCAGCCAGGCCAGTGTCGGTACTTTGAGGGAGGTCCCCCGTGCTTTCGCACGAACCTAATTAATGTAAACCTCGTTTTCTCAGAGGCGTAACCTCGTTAACACCTTTCTAGACACCTACTTGATCGGCTAATTGTAATGTATAAAACTCTCCCAGGAGTAACTCTTACTCGCAGCGGGTATCGGGATCCAACTATCTCATAGAAGGTATGCAATCTCATTGCAAATTTCAACACTTGAAATTCCCGATAATATTTTGCCCCTAGCAGCTATATGACCTTAACATAGTCAAAAAATCATAAGTGCTAGTCAAGTTCAACCCGTCATTTCCCGATTGAATTAAACCCACCCGCACGACCCTTAACATAGTCAACAAAGTCGCACGACTACCCTAATCCAATCGCATCATATGCTTATGCAGATAAGCACTAATTAGCTACCGCACACTACGACTTAACATAGTCAACAAACGTAGCACGAATACTAACTAGTACTTATCTGAAATGATGGAGGGCTACGATAGGTTTTTCTGAAAACCTATTGCGTAATGAACTTGATATCGTTGTAGAATCAAATGATTTTAAAATGGAGTGTTTTTGAAGCTTTTCTAGTTTTGCTAAAGGAGTCACTCCCGGTGAAGGGATCGTCGGTCCTTTCCTCATCGAATAAGGTGCGGGATATATCATATATATCACTGTGCAAAGCAAAACACTTAAAAGCAATCAAAAGACAAACCGAGTGTGTAGCATCTGCCAGTTATTGCTAAAGGAGTCACTCCCGGTGAAGGGATCTCGGTCCTTTCCTCATCGAATAAGGTGCAGGATATATCACATATACCGCTGTGCAAAGCAAGAACTGTAGCTACCTGTTTTATTTTTGAAATTCGATTCTACAACATCTTAGGTTTCTTTTATTTCATTAATCACATTAATGAAGTCCCACCATCAAAGTACCTAAACATCACAGATAAATACGACGTACACTTATGCCATCCGCATTCGCCTCGATGTCCCCTCATGCACCGTTAGGTTAGGTGACTAACGGCAGATCGGGGCAGGGCTAGCGCGGGTGTAAAACATAAGCAACATCTATATAATATATCATATATACTATATACTGTATCTATCACAGAACATCACATGATCACATCACAGATATCGCAGCAGAAGAATCATATGAAATATTGGATATACTAGGACGTCCGTGTTTTCAATACGAGCCAGTATAAAACACGGATTCCACGGTCGTGATGAATAGCCAAACCCACACCCCTAGACCCCTACGAGAGCGGCAAGCAACCCTACCAATTCTAGAGTTAGGAGACCCGGACTCGACTCCTCGAGTTGGTCTCCCACTGGACTCCAGAACCCGGTTACTTGTGCTCCCCTCCTTGGGTCTATCCTAGTGCGGAAAAGTAAATAATATACAAAGGGTGACATCTTCCGCAACCTGGAAGTGCCGCAATAAAAGAATATTATATACAAGTTTTTACATGAATGAAAATGAATAACACTCGTCTCACATAAAAACCCCCGGCTATTCAAACACGACGATCCAATATAACATATCCAGCAACACATAACATCACATGTCATCAACGTAAGTAAATATACGCATCCCAATTGTCGTTGACATATAGCAACGAAACCGGCGATATCACATATTACACTTACGGTCACAGAAAAGAAAGTGTAAAACTACAACAGTTGGAATCCGCAACCTCCTTAGACATCACATGCCTAATCAAATGAATTCCTTAGACATCGCATGCCTAACAATTATAAACCCCGCATTTTAGTCTCAAAATCGAAAACACTTTTCAATATAAAGTCGGGCAATTCAACAAGATTCCCGACATTCTGATCGAATGCTCGTCGCAAACTTCAGTAGACGGCCGCACCCCCGATACCGTCGACGAAGTGCACCAAGGCGGAACACCGCTACCGCGAGCACCCGGACGGATGCTTTCGGCGACGGGGTTCTCCTATAGTCACTTGGTCGGGGCTAAGGGGTGTAGCTGTCTATTAAGTTTATCCGGCGAGTATCTACGTACGCTACGTGATTGCGACGGACTTTTGATCGCATCAAAATTCCGTGGCAACCGATCAAGTGAGACTAAACTGCTATGTTTATAACATTCATTCAGTTATCTCATAACTTCTTGTGAATTCCAATTGTTGTATCACATTCCAGATAAACAGAAAATGTTAAACTTTCCGATCGAACAGTTGAACACCCAAGTTTTCCCGATACAGCTCAACACATAAAATAAGTCTAAAAACATTCAGTTCATGCCTCAGTACCAACGGTCCAGCCGTAGAAGGGTCAAGCCAACGCCTCACATGTGGCACGCCGTACTGCCTCAAACCCTAAGGTTCAAAGGGCAGTTCAAGACGGTCACATAATCGAGTTAAGGTTTGTTGTCTTCTAGAGGGTCCATCGCGTTACTTGCACAACTTAGAACGTCTTTAAACCACAGAAAAATCCAACACTTGGATATTTTCCGGCAGGGGAAAGATTGGGTATTTACATCCGGTCGAACTTTTTAACATATTCCAAAATATCCGGAAAGCCACATAGACAAAGACTGATAATCCGATAGAATCTGCGAACTCCCAAAACATCCCAGAAAATTCAACTTTTGAATAAATATTAAAAATTCCCATAAAACTCAGCATTTAAATAAAGAAGTTACTGTGCAAAAATGGTTGACTGAAGAGACTAAATGGGCGCGGAACCGTCGCAATAGGCGGCTAATGCCGCGGATCCGCCGCGCTTTAGACAGATCATTAGGTAATTTTTGCACCGTAATTCTTAGAATTTCCTGCTGAATTTTTTAGGCATTTTTAATTTGGAAAAAACCACTTTTTCAGAAAAAGTCCAGAGAGGGTTAAAAGTTAGGGTTTCGGGGTTCGATCGGGTTTCTAACATCGTCTACGCATCGCCTAAGGCTCTAGCTAGGCTCTGATACCACTGTAGGGTTCCTAGGCACACAAATGAGGTCTCACAAGTCATCAACCATGCCAATTTTAATTTTTACGGGTGCCGAGAAACCCTAATACGGATCGTTAACTAGAATTTTAGGCGAAACTAGCAAGTAGTTAACAACTTAACTAAGAGTTAAACGGAAATACAACCTTTGTAGATCCGGTCCTCCACCTCCATTGCTCCGTGATGAAGTCCCCTCGCTGCGACGATCGGATCCCGGGCTCTAGCGTCGGCTTCATCGGAGAAATGGGCGGGCTAGGTCATCGACTACGATGCCGAAGATGATCTACGTCGAGGCATCACAAGATCAAGCTCCCACTTCACCAAGTCATAAAACTTGTGAAAAAAACACCCTATACTACTTGGCAAGAGGTAGAGGATGATGAAATAGGAGGTGGGTTCGCTTTAGATTTGGATTTCTCACCCTTTTTCATCAATCACCATAGATGGAAACTAGGTTTTCTTCTTCAAGAAGAAGAAGAAGTAGAAGATGAATATTATGATAAGTATTTAAGAATAGAAAAGAATAATCATTCTTATCATAATCAAACCATAGTTAAGTGTAGAGAGCTAACTAGAGTTTATGTGAGTGGTTAGGGTTAAAGAAGAAGACAAAAAGGTCACTTGGTCAAAAGCTTCATGAAGCTTCAACAAGCTTCATGAAAGAAAGAATGAAAGAAAACCATTTTGTTTTTTCTCTTTATGCTTTTATTTTCCAAAACTAATAAATAAATAAATGAATAAGTAATCATAACCCTAACCATTCATATAACCATGGTTCAATCTTTACACTTAACCAATTTTGCATGTATCATCAAACATGATACAATCAAGTGCACAAAACTATATCAAATATACAATGTGCACAAGCGAGTGAGAAAATCCATTTAAAGTGAACCAATACTAGTTAATGCAAAATAATATATCAAATATATAATTATACATCAAATCATTAAATCAACACTTGATTTAACGATCCGGTCATATCGCATATAACCGACTAGTATCCTATGTATCGTCTTACCGAATCAATCCTTGATTCGATAACTAGGTTATATCCCATACAACCATTCGATACATTCATCGAGAGAATGGAATACGGTATCACATACACGCATTATTCTCGGTCCCGCACATATCTCATATGCGCTCCTATTTCGTTTCGTTTGAGCCAGGAAACCTCTGTGTAGGACTCTAAAGACTCGTCAATACGCCGGCAGCAGGTGATGATCATATCAAAAACCCACAAGCCGCAAGCGGTCTGCTAAACGTAACGGCCACCCGGGTATTGAGCGATCAGAAGATCGACGAGCAAGCTCGCTCACACTCCTGTGAATCCAACCAGTAACACTTACCGTACAGTCCGGTCTCATCGTCTGATATGTCGCATATCTCGCCTAGGGGTGGTAAACGTCAGACCCCAATAGCTCGATAAGTCGTGTCGATATGAGGTCTATAACAGTTCGAGAAACTACTGGTAACACTTACTAGTAAATCTCAGCAACCCTGGCCAGGGATTTCCGGTTATAGCCAATCAAACACAGCGCAACATCAACCCCCTATACCGGGAGAGACGAATCCCCTCCTATCGCTCATTGCCTCCGTGTGATTCGGGACTGTACCCAAAAGCCACCGTTTTGCACGCCCTCTTGGACGTGGTAAGGTGGAAATCAAAGCACAGTGGGAACCACACAAGACTCTATGACGATCTCGGGTCAACAGACTACTCTGTACCAGTGTCACCAGAGAACTGCCATCTGACGTAAGGTATAATACCATCTGGGAGTTCTCGGCGAGTCCGTCCAGTATACCCAGTCTCCACTGAGCACCCGTATATCATCTCTGATGTCAAACACCAATGGATATGGGATCATCCATCGCCCATCTGTATGGGTCGAGAAGGTATACGCTAGTCTACTCTGGTATATCGATGCCCCGTCTCGATACACCCACGACTAGGGACTTTGAAGGATGTACTTATGGACTACCATGTCCCCACTAGTATGATCCGCATCATAGTCCAGGTAGTCAAGTACACATCCTAAGGGCTTTACCAACATGTAACAGAGAGACAATCAGTGTACACGTTAAGGTAAAGAGCAACCAGATAGCATACTATCATGTCGAGCAAGAAAGTCCTCCCTCTATATGTCCAAGCATCCACTACAATATACATCCTATGTATAGTAATGGCCTCTAGGGCATACATATAACTAACATTAAGAGTGGGAACCCTTTTCCCTCCAGAAACCCTAATCTACATGCATCGTTGCTGTTCTAGTTTTAAATCTATTAAAGGATAAAAAGGGTAATTTTCAATTAATCATCCATAACTACTGAATCCTAATGAACCCTACAAGCCCCCTTCTTATATAAACTTACATTCGTAGTTAATCTAGATCAATATTTTGCATCCGTGTTTAAAGTAGATCTAGATCCTACAACCATTCTACAATATTCATTATCCCTCCTCTCTTTTTCAACACATCTAAAGTAAGAATAAAATATTCAACGTTTCCCAGAGGACGACCCGTACTCATCTCGGTCTAGCTACACGCGACGCCGTTATTGATTGCAGTTACACTACAAATACTTTTTCATACCAATCAAATGGCGCCATTGCTGGGGATCGAACCCGAGTCACCCGCGTGACAGGCGGGAATACTCACCACTATACTACAACGACCGAGATGGACGGTACTCCATCAGATTATAACACCACGCTGCCACCGCCCGTAGGTGCGCAGAATCCACCGTGCATCTCTCTCCAAGAGAGATGCTATCCTATCCGTGGTCCTCTTCCCACTTGTCTATCTATTCCACCAGCTAACGGGGATAATTTCGAAATTAAACCCCACTACATTAATCTGCTGCCCAAATTTCACGGGTATGAGTCGGAAGCGCGTACGTTTTCATCACCAAATTCGAAAATGTATGCGCAATGATGGGTACTTCACAATTGACTGTGGATGCTATGCGCTTGCGTCTTCTCCCATTCACTCTGTGCTACTTGGCAGAAAAATGGCTTTATAATACTGCCGCACACTCTATCACTAACTGGGATGAATTCGTAATTGCATTTCTTAAGAAGTTTTACCCAAACCATAAGACTGCCCATATTAGGAGCGTGATCAACCAGTTCACCCAGCTTCCCAATGAACCATTTAGGAAGTGCTTTGAACGTTTCAAGGATCTGCTTGTCCAATGTCTTCATCATGGAATATAAAGATGGGATTTATGTCGAATTATATATGAGGGCATTAATCCAGCGACAAAGCAAATGCTTGAAACAATGTGTCAATGCAATTTCATGTCTAAGATGACGGTGAAGCGTGGAAATATCTGGAAGATCTCGCTGAAAACACTTTGCAGTGGGAAAGCGTAAGACCACCTTCATCTAGGGGAGCTATTCACCAGCTCGATATTTCCATCGCAGTGAAAGCCGAAATGGCAGCAATGCAGAAGAAACTCGACGCTATTGAGAACAAATTTTCATCAGTCTCCCTAAATTAGGTCACGCTTCCTAAGACCGTCTGTGGTTGCTGTTCAAATCCTTCACACTTAACAGAAGAATGTCCTATGAATGCATCATTTCAAACTAATGCTGCTTTTCAGCAGCAACCTAGAAACGATCCTTATTCTTCCACGTACAATCAAGGATGGAGGAATCATCCTAACTTTGTTTGGAACCAAAACCAACCCTAAAATCAAAATCAGTTCCAAAGCAATTATCAAAGACCTCCTCCACAGCAACCACAACCACAAAATCAGCTCCTCATTCAGTCACAAAATTTTCAAAATCCGGCCAATACTTCTGCACCACAAGTGGCCGGTACTGACAACTCTTCACTCACACAAACTTTGGATATGATTATGAAACATACCATTCAAATGTCGGCTGATATGAAGTCTTCTATTGATACTATAAAGAAAGGCTCCGCCTCCCACGGCGAGAGTATTAAATCAATAGAAAACCAACTTGCATAGTTGAACGCCGCAATGAGTACGAGAGAGAAAGGGAAACTCCCATCTCAACCCCTACAGAATCCTGGCTATTCACAAAATCATAATGTGAATGTCGTATCTACGTTGAGATTGGGAAAAGTGCTGAATAACCTAGTAGGTAAGCAATTTGATATTAGTGACACCAATGATACCCCATCTTCTTCTTCTTCCCCTAATTCGTCTAGTCTCCCACCTTCATCCGAGCCTATTCTCCATTTTCCCCAAGGCTCGAACCCTTCGCCCATTTCCTCGAATCTACCTAAAACGATCCCCACTCCAATTCTGGGATCCACTCCATTCCCACAATCCTCTCCAATGTTGGACCAAACCCTTATTGATAAAGCACCTTATCCAAACAGGTTAAGGGGCAACAGACCAAGTCTACAAATGGAGAAGATTGTGGAAATTTTTAAGCAAGTTAACATAAACATTCCTCTCCTAGATGCTATTCAATAAGTTCCGTCATATGCGAAAATCCTAAAGGACTTGTGCACTAGGAAGAGAAAAGTCCAAGTACCTAAAAAAATTTTCCTTGCGAGTAATGTGAGCACTGCTTTTACACAACAACTACCTAAAAAACGAAAGGACCCCGGAAGTCCTACAATTTCTATTTCTATTGGGGGTAAAAATATCAATCGTGCTTTACTCGATCTTGGTGCTAGTGTTAACTTGCTTCCGTATTCTGTTTATGAGCAATTAGGGATCGGAGAGTTAAAACCTACGCATTGCACTCTTCAGATGGCCGATCGATCTATCACCCAACCTAGGGGTGAGCTAGAGGATGTGTTAATCAAAGTCGGGGAATTTATATTCCCTGTGGACTTTATTGTTTTAGATACACAGCCTGTGGCAAACCCACGCAATCAAATCCCGGTGATACTCGGTCGACCCTTCCTAGCAACTTCCAACGCAGTAATCAATTGTAGAAACGGCTCTGTGACCCTATTCTTTGGAAAGAAGTCAATTGAGCTTAACATTTACAAATTGGGAAGTGAACCCTCCGAACCCTATGCTCATGTGTGTTCTGTCGAATTAATGGATGTCGACAGCAGCGAATTTGATCAACCTCATGATACTGACTCTTTTCATATGTTGTTGCTTGACCCAACCATGTATTATACATACACGGACTCTTCCATCGAATTGTCCAGGTCAACATCTAACGCTGATGAGGAACTTTTTATAGAGTCTGACGATCACCCTGTTTTTCCTGATGACATTATTCTTCGGGGTATCACCCCTTCTTCTGGACAATCATGATAATGCGAGTAATCCATCATTACTATCACTGTGTCGTCTCTCCAAATTGAGACACAATCATTTTCCATTACACCTCTTATCACATCCCCACTTCTTCACGTCGAAAGGTGACATGTTCTTCCACCAACCTTGGTGCTTCATCGATAAATTTTTTGAATGGTTGGTGTTGACTTTCGGTCTTTGCAAAGCTTGGCATTGACAAATAACCTTGACCCCCTCTTGTAATTTTAAAAGATTGACATTGTTTAACTCAAGTTTGGGGGGGTATATTTTGGCTTTTGAAAGAAAAAGAATTTTTATAAGATTGTGAGCCAAAAATAAGTTTGGGAGAGGATTTCACTTGCATTATTTCTTGTCCCCTTTCTCCTCCCAAGTCTACAGGTTTTTGAGCTTAACGGATGACATCAGTGAGGACACTGCTGTAAACAGATTTGGGGGAGGTTTGTGCTTATTTACACATCAATTTACATCATATTTTGCATAAGCACAACATTTTCAAAAAAAAAAAATTTTAAAATTTTCTTTTATAACAAAAGAGTAGAAAGTGAAAAATTACATCCAAAAGATAGGAATAGTTTAAGAAAACCAAGAAAATTAGAAGTTTTCTTAAACGAACTAGTAATAAGTAGTTATGAGCTATTGTCCCTAGGGTTAGTAAGATGAAAGAAGTCACTAATCTGAGGATAAAAATAAGTCTGAAAAATAGTTTCTATTCTGGAAGCCAAACATTTGAATGTTGATACCCTACTATTCGCACTTACACACGTCTTGAAACTCGGGTTAGTAGAGGATACCTTGAAATGCTCTTGTCTAAAAACCAAAGTATGAAGGAAATAATAAATGAAGAAAATATAAAAATGGTGAAAAGAAAAATGAACACTGGTTTTGTTATCGCCAAGGCAACAATAAAAAAATATAGCAAGGGCGCTTCATCACCTAGTGCCTTAGACTAACTGGTTTGGGAGTCACTGTTAAGCCTTAAGTGGTGCAAGACGAGGAAAATACTATCACCTAATCTGTAAGCACATAAGTAATCGGTCGGTTAGTACCTCAAGAAGTATTAACGGTCGCATGAAAATGTGTGAGCAAATCCATAAATATTAATCAAATTAAAAAGTACTGAGGTAGATGGACAAGAGTACGATAGCTTGATTTGAATTCTCCGAGTGTAGGGATGTCCATTACACACACGTAGGGTTATATGATCGATATTTGGATGAAAGGTAGGAATGAAGTATAAAGACGATGTTTTATTGAGGGATAATGTGATTTCTAACATCTTTTCATGACTATTAAGATAGGGCTCATGACAACTGAAAAGCTAGTGCAGTTGGAAACTCTAAATTTTCAAAGTATTTCTTTTATGGTTCTTATCTTTATATGTAAATTTTACCATTTCTCTTTTATTATAGGATTTTGTGGGTGTAATCCGCTCAAAACCCTCAGGAGACAACACTCCTCCTACTAGGGACACCTAAAGGTTTAACGGCTTGTTGCACGTGCTCAGTGCAATCGTGTTTGCCTACGAAAGTGAGCTTAATTTTCTCCATTCTTTTTCTCCTTCTCTTGAATAAACTAGTTTGCTCGGGACGATCAAAGATAAGTTTGGGGGTATTTGTTCAGTTGATAAAACTGCGCATTTGTTATTACATTTTTCCTACTATTTCTATACTAGAAAAGGTGTTTATTATAATATATGATACATATGAGGGTTTATCTGTAAAAATACTATTTTTCATGTGTTGATATATTATAATTAACATTTGGTAGAAAAATGTATGCAAAGATACCATTGACCAAATCTTAATGGTGAAATTAATATCTCAATAAAACAAAACTCCACTAATATTATTTGTTGAGATTGTGCAGAATTTTTCAGGGCTAAAAATCAAGGGAATCAAAATTGTTAAGAGCAAACCTGCCTAATTAAGAAAGCAAACTAAGAAATCAAGTCTGGCAGAAACAAAGAAAAGATTTCCAATTACCAAAGGTTCCAGAGATCGCCACGTGTCATAAGGAGAAAAGCCCAGAAGACCAAATCCACCGATCCATACACAAGGCCGCGGATCTGCGGTCAAACCTACCTGTTGACCGCGGATCCGCCACGTACCAGATAGATTTGATGCTGCGATTTTCTCTGTTGAATCTTAACTGTTGGCTTCCAAATTTGGAAGCTAGGGTTCTGGCTTTTGGAGTATAAATAAGGACTGAGAGCCTCTTGGAAAAATTATCAATTCGACGAGATTACGAAGTCCAAGACGGCTCACGCATCCAGGCTGATCATCAACGGTTCATCTACCTCTTTCAAAGAGATCGAGAAGCAAACTAGTATTTGTAATCATTTTCTAAGGAAACAAAGTGTAAATGAGTTTTGTTGATTAATAAAGGTAGTTCTTTTTCTTATTCTATTTCTTTGTAGTTTCATTATGAATTCTCTCTCCATCTCTTCTTCTCCCAACATGTGAGAGTAATTCTCCGCTTGTTAGGGTTCGTAGGATTAGGGTAGGTTAATGGATGATGAAAATCCTTAAACTCTTTTTACGTCCTATAAAGTTTATAAACTTTATCAAAAGAATCATTAACATCCTAATCGGGCGCGCTACCAATTCATTGTTAGTCTCGACCGCGATTAGAGATTAGATTAATGATTGTTTTGGTAAAGGCTAGATATGAACGGAGTTCCATGTCGAGATAGGGGTTAAGAGTGGGAACCCTTTTCCCTCCAGAAACCCTAATCTACATGCATCGCTGTTGTTCTAGTTTTAAATCTATTAAAGGATAAAAAGGGTAATCTTCAATTAATCATCCATAACTACTAAATCCTAATGAACCCTACAAGCCCCCTTCTTATATAAACTTACATCCGTAGTTAATCTAGATCTATATTTTGCTTCCGTATTTAACGTAGATTTAGATCCTACAACCATTCTATAATATTCTTTATCCCTCCTATCTTTTTCAACACATTTAAAGTAAGAATAAAAGATTCAACGTTTCCTAGAGGACGACCCGTACTCATCTCGGTCTAGTTACACGCGACGCCGTTATTGATTGCGGTTACACTACAAACACTTTTTCATACCAATCAAAACCCTATCTTAAGTACCTTAAGACATGGGGATGTCCAGCTTTTATAAAATAGCAGCATGCGAACAAGCTCGATGCATGCTCAGTATTGTGTAAGTTTGTGGGATACCCAAAGAACTCCAGGGGGTATCTTTTCTATTACGCAGAGGAACAGAAAGTCTTTGTTTCTCGGCATGCCCACCTCTTGGAAGCTCAATTTTTAGAAAATGAGATAAGTGGGAGCACAATAGAACTGGAAGAAATTCCAAAACCGCAAACTACTACTGAAAGCATGGTAGAACCAGAAGTTTCGAAAGAACCTGACATTCCCGCGCCACTCCGTAGAACTAATAGGCTATCTCATCTGCCCGAGAGATACTACGGTTTTCTCATAGACGGGGATCGAGAGGATTGCATCATCGAAGATGATGAGCCAACTAGCTTCCAGCAAGCCATTCAGAGCAGAGACTCGGTAAAATGACTGGATGCAATGCAGACCAAAATGGAGTCCATGTACACCAACAAAGTATGGACTTTTGACTTTGCTCCAGAAGGGGTAAAACCCGTAAGCTGCAAATGGATATTCAGAAAGAAGATTGGTGCAGATGGACAGGTGGAAATCTATAAAGCTAGACTTGTTGCGAAAGGTTTTCGTCAAAGACTAGGTTTGGACTATGACGAAGACTTTTCTCCAGTGGCTATGCTCAAATCCATTCGGATCCTTCTTGCCATTGCTACCTTCCACGACTATAAGATCAGGCAGATGGACGTAAAGACCGCTTTTCTAAATGGAAATTTAGGAGAGTGCGTCTATATGGATCAGCCAGAGGGTTTCATTCAGAGTGGGAGCAGCGGAAATGTGTGCAAGTTGCTTAAGTCCATTTATGGACTAAAGCAGGCATCGCAGAGTTGGATATCTGTTTTGATGAGACGGTCAAGGAATTCGACTTTATCAAAAATCCAGATGAACCAAGCATATATAGTAAAATTTTAGCCAGAAGTGTGGTATTCCTCGTCCTGTACAGGGATGACATTATCTTGATAGGAAATGACATTCCTATGCTACAATCAGTCAAGGGATTCTTGTCACAGAGGTTCTCCATGAAGGACCTGTGTGATGCCTCCTACATTCTGGGGATCTAGGTCTATCGTGACAGATCTAAACAGATTTTGGGACTCTCACAGTCAAGGTATATCGACACCATACTGAAACGATTCAGTATGGAAGATTCTAAGCGCGGTAATCTGCCGGCTTGTCACGGAATCACCCTCTCCAAAAAGATATCTCCTAAGACTGATTTGGAAAGGGATCGCATGTCTATTATACCCTACGCTTCTATGGTAGGCTCTATAATGTATGAGATGTTGTGTACCAGACCAGATGTAGCATACGCCCTGAGCGTTGTAAGATGGTATCAGTCGAACTGAGGGGAGAAGCACTGGATAGCAGTAAAGAACATTCTCAAGTACCTGAGAATGACTAAAGAGATGTTCTTGGTGTACGGTAAGGAAGACCTCCAGATCGAGGCCTTCGCCGACTCCACCTTCCAGAGTGACAAGGATGACTCCAAGTCTATGTCGGGTCATGTCTTTACCCTCAATGAAGGGGCGGTTGTTTGGAAGAGCTCCAAACAGGAAACCGTTGCTGACTCAACTATGGAAGCGGAGTACATTGCTGCCTGTGATGCCGCAAAGGAACCAGTCTGGATCAAGAAGTTCATGATAGAGCTTCAGGTGGTTCCCTCCATTGTTGATCCAAACCGCTATATTATGACAACAACGGCACTATAGCTTTAGCGAAAGAACCAAGGTCCCATCAGAAGTCCAGACACATTCTGAGGAGGTTCCACCTGATCAGGAAGATCATTGTAAACGCCGGGAGATTGAGGCGCGGAGAGTAGAGACAGAGAACAACACAGCAGATCCACTCACAAAGGCAATACTTCAGACTCAGTTCAAGCGGCTAATCGAGATGATAGGTCTGCGATATGCCAATACATGGCCATAGTGAAAGTGGGAGATTGTTAGTGATATATGCCCTAGAGGCCATTATTGTATCATACTGGATTGTATATTACATATTGGATGCTTGGGATATTTCATAGTTATAATAACAGTCTTGCTCGATATGGTAGTATGCTACCTGGTTTGATTCTACCTCAATATGTGCATGCGTTTCTTTTAGCATATCGCTTATACATATTGGTGGAGCCCTTATGATCTTTGCTTGACTATCAGTGTTGTGATGGCAGTCACACTCGTGGGGGCTGCATAGTCTGTAAGCACATCCTTATACTGGTCTCTAGTCGTTGGATTATTGAGACAAGGCATCGATACTCCGGAGTAGACTAGTGTATACGCTTCTCATCCCAGTTGGGGATATGGTACATCCCACAGCCATTAGTACGAAGTACTGGAGTAGGTATGCAGGTGCTCACTAGGTTATGAGTTACACTGGACATGACTCGTCGGGAACTACTTGTTGGTATTATACCTATCGTCAGGTAGCGGTTCTTAGGTGGCATGAGTACAGTTTAGTCCGTTGACTTGCCATCATTACTTCATCTCGAGTGTGTTCCCACTGCACTTAGATTACTACCCTACCATGCTTAAAGGAGTCGTGCAAACATGTAGTAGTTGGGTGTAGTCCCGAAGCACTTGGAGACAGTAGTGATCAGATAGGATTCGTCTCTCCCAGTATTGGGGGTTGATATCGCGCAGTGTTTGGAAAGGCATTACACAAAGTCCCTGGCCAGGGAAATCGAGAAATACTGGTAAGGAACTCCAGTAGTTTCTCATGGTGTATTGGGCTCTTCTCCGACATGACTTATCACGCTGCTAGGGGTCTGACGTTTACCATTCCCCTAGGCCGATATGCGGGTATCTGAGACCAACAGACCGGACTGTATGGAGATTGTCACCGATAGGCTTAGTAGGAGTCCAGGTGAGTTTGCTCATCGGTCTTCTTGTTGACAGATACCTGGGTAGCCGTTACGTGCAGCTAGTACCGCCGACGGCTTGTGGTTAAACCCACTGCCAGCGTACTGTCGAGTCCTTAGAGTCCCACGCAGAGGTTTTCCCTGCTTCAGGCAATTGATGTAGACGTCGTATGGTTTTACGACCAGGGCTTCGATCACGTATGTGTACTTGCACACGGATGCTGATCGAGCAGACAATACAAGTAGACTTTGGTTTAAGCCGGATTCTAGTATTATATTATTGGATTGTTATCGTCTCAAGGTATCCGTATTTTTTGGAATCCGGATACGGGTATGTATATACAGGTATGAGGGGCATTCTTGTAATTTGTCAAGGTATGCTTCTAGAAGGTGCCACAACATTATTGGATTTATCCATTTTTTAAATGGATTAATGATGTGGAAAATGGAGGAGACATGCTTGGTATGGTGGAGGGAATGGCTCATGGTTTATTTTATTAGATTGGGATCACTATTGAGGCATGGGTGCTTATTTTATTGCTTTTCTTGCCATGACTCAATGAGTGAGATGAGAGATTATATATGTGCCATTCTCTATACCTTGTTCTCTTGATGGTTCATTTTCTTCACTTGTGATTTCTTGAGTTGCTCTCCTCTCTTGAGCTCTCTAGGTCTCCTCCATCATCTTCTTTCTCAATACTAAACCCTATCATTCACATGTGTTGTGAGCCATGGGTTTAGTGAGATACACAATCCATTAGCACATTCTACATCTCCTAGGCTAGTTGGCTTAGCAAACCATCTACCCTAGTTACCTTACTTGGAGATTGAAGCTTGGAGCACATACCCTCGCGGTGGATCGGTTTTGACATGAGAAGACCGACGGAGCAAGCTCGATCCGATCACCGAGGAGCCTTGGAGAGGACCACTAGAAGACCCGAAGGATTTGATCCAAAAGGTATAAAATTCTAACAGAGTAGTTAAACCTCTAGAGAGTCTAACTAGTTAAGGCTTTAGTAAGATCCTGGAGTTTTAGCCGGTGTTGCGTAGTCAAAAGATAATCGTTTTTGAAACTTCCGCCTCCCCATGAACCGCGGGGTACGCAACATAGGTTTACACTTATCGGGGTTGGTTCTCACTGCCTGTCTCCGTATTCTGCCCTTCCATCTATGCATCAATAGGCTGAAATTGTGTTTCAGTGTCTGTATCTTTATGAGTGCTAGAAAACTCCACCTCCACCGGATCATCTGAAAGTGTACGCTAGCACCTCGACATGGTTAAAACGGGCATCACACATGCAATTTTCAAAAATTCGTGTGCTAACGAACACTAACCAAGATCTTAACTAGAATATTAGGGTTACTATGATGATATGATAAAACTATAAGAAGGGAAGGAGGCTATAACCTTTGATGACCGTGTCCTTCTCTTCTAATGCTCTGGGTAGTAGTCCACGCGACTCCACTAAGCTCCACTTGAAGAATGAACAAGCTTCCTCCGATGATCCACCTGAAGTCCGCCACTCCAAGCTACATCTTCACTAAACTCTTTAGTGAAGGAAACACACTACACTAGAGTGCTAATGAAGTGTAGGATAGTGAAGTAGGTTTTTTTTTGCTCACTAGGGTTCTCACAAGCTCAAGGATTCACATCTCATGTGAGGGTTTGAGCTTAGAGGTGGAGGTGAAGAATGAGGAGAGAGCTAGAGAGCATATGTCACACCCCGCTTCCCAGTGTACGGGTAAGAAGACGCGACGAGGTCCGCTACGTATTTACTCAGAAGTAAACACGCTAAGCGTAACTAAGCAATATAATGTAAATATACACAAGAAGACATGAGGTATAAATGAACAACAACTTTTATTTATTAAACATTTCTTTACAAGTACAACTGAAAATGTAAATACAGGAATGGAAAGCAATGCCTAAACAATGGCATGAACTGAAAAGAAAATATATACAAGTATCTAGAGCTCTGGGTCAATGGCGAACTGCTTCAAGTCTTCTGTACTGGGCTCGACCTCCAGAGATTCCGATCCACCTGACGACATTCCAAAGAAAGAAGAGAAGGAATGTCGTCAGCGAACAATCGCTCGGTAGGTCCCAAAGATAGGTAGAACTAGAATAGACAGTAAGAATATAACTGTATACTATTTGATTGTTATGTTAACGCAATTGTTTGTAGCTTGGTACAGAATATGCCAGTGTATACGAGAGAAGTCCCACTATTCTGGAGACTGAGGTATACGGAGCACAAGGAACCGTTAAGCCACGGTACAACAACAATGGATATTCAGGTTAGGTGTATTAAAATGACCATCTCCTGCCACTTGTAACACATTCCGTACCAGTCTACCCCTTTAAAACCCCGTAATATCTTTTTTGTTGATTGTATTGTTTGTTTTATAAATGGAAGAATTGCCGAAACCATGATATCATGTAAACGGAATGGATATAAATGGATAGTCATGTAATCAGAGTATATCCATGGTTCGGTTCAGTCGAGTCATGTTGATATAGATTGAATTCTGGTATAAATGGATTCATGTTGAAATGGAGTTATACTTGAATCATATTCAAGGATAGATTGTTTTCATATTAGACCGAGACTCTGCCTCAATCAGACACTTTAGAACGAATTGATGTCCTGAATTAGTTTTGATGTTATCGGTAACTGCTGCACATGGACGGCAGGATATGTGTCTTTTTCCAAGATAATTTCCTTATTGATAACACCGTTTTTAAGTTGTTGTCTACCTTAGATAGGCAAGCACCCATATTCTCTGGCTCCCTGAGGCTCAAGAGAACCGGTCCCGCTTTAACCTATGTTTATTAGAGTTCTTATTGTAAATAAATATAACTTGAGGGGTTTTTATGAAAAATAGTTTTGATATATTTTCAAAATACACCTCAAGTATTTAATTATCGTCTTTAGGGTTTTCATAGTTGTAATTTTTATAAAATGAAGTTTTTTAGTGAATAGAACCTAGATTTTATTGTATATGGTATTTTAGTGTAATATTGGAATTATATTGATTTGTAATGGCAGTTTCATAAAATTTGTGATTCGTTTGATTTAGAAAAATATGGAATATATAATATATTTAAAGTAGGTATTTTGATAATATTCTTATATATATATATTTAGTAAAAATAAATTTTATTTATTAAGTAGAAATCTCATTTATCTTAAAAATTGAATTAAAAATTCCATCGAGATCGGATGCTACGTGAGATAGTCTGTATCTCGCTCTACTAGGCCTGAGGATGTGCGATAACCTGCACCATCCCAATCGGGGTTCCCCAAAATGGGTTGTAGAGGCGCATTTGCAAGGAATTAAATAATACACTTTTAAAGAAAACGGTTTTTGAATGTTTATGGTATTTAAATGTAAACTCGTATTTATCCCATAAATAAATGTTCCAAAAGCCATCGTTCTGTGTCAAGAATGAATGTTGTGATGAGATAGGTCATTACCTCGTGAGTTTTTTTAAAGGTATTAGATCGAAATGAATAAGCAATGTCGTATGTAAACATGATGATATTTTACCGTAAAACTGAAATAGAAGTTGCAATAAATATTATTTTCAGATGAAATTTGTTCTAATGTGTTTGTTTATGATTGCTATACAATCTATAAAAAGATCGTAAATTTTTTATTAAGATGAATGGTGTTTTTAGTTAAATTAGAAACGGAAGTCGGATTAACTCTGCTTCCGACTAGTTTTGAAAATGGAATTCGTTTTAATAGAAGGAGAAGAGGGGAAGTGGGACTTAAAGATTAGAAAGAAAGAGGAGAGGTAGAGAAAGCTTATGGAATCATGGGGAGTCGTTTCATCGTCGGATTTGTCTCGAAACATCGCCGGAACTTGGCTTTAAGCTAACTCCACTTGTACAACTTTTTGGACTTGAAATTTTTAGAGAGTTTTGATACTAGATTTCAGAATGAGGAGGGCCAAAGTGTAGGGTTATATTTATAGGGTAGTATTAGGGTTTTGTGAGTGAAGAAATAATTAAAAATGCATTAAAATTTGGTTTAATGGTGATTTTTAATTCTCTGGATAATTGCAGGGAAAACAAACAGACTGGGGTTAATAGGGTAGGCCAACAGGAGTTAGGGCAACAAAAAAAATTGCATTTTGCCTTGCCCAAACCGGCGGCGCCGACCCCTTCAACAAATCTCGTCGGTCCAAATCCGAGGGCTGGTGTCTGGATTGTTGCCACGTGTCCTAGTCGTCTCATATACCTCAGTGCACATGTTTGATTTTGTTGTGACTTTTCATTTTACATGTTTTGCATGTGTAAACTTTTAAGCTTCTAAAAGTTTAAAAGAAAAATCAATAAAAATAATATGTGGCTGGGGGGATTTGAACACAGGAGCTACGTCACAGCAGTGCAAGGCTTTACCAATGAGCTACAAGTGCTTCTTGCTGTTCTAAAACAAATTAAATTTATAACTTGTGCTCAGGCTTAGGTACTCTTTTATGTATTTTTTAAAAAAAATTCTGTACAGAAAGTTTAGGGTTGTTACAACATATGAGCTCAACTCAAGAAAAAACACAAGTGTTAGAATATGCAAGTCAAGAATGGCTCTACCATCTCACACATAATTGAAGCAAAACCAATTAAATCAATATTCAATTATAACCATGCTTCAATAGTGTAGTGAGATGAATAAAATATTCATCATGCCATGCTTCACTCCGTGCTCTTATTTTCCACCTCACATTTTCTATTTCCAATAAATAGAAAATCAACCCATACTTGATTATATATATACATACACAAATATATATTAATACACATATATATAACAAAATAATTAGTGAGCAATAATATTAGTTAAGATATAATTATATCAAATATATAATATATATCATATTATTAAATCAACACTTGATTTAATAATCCGATTATATCACATATAACCTACCAATATCATTTTTCTGTATATCACATTATCAAATCAACTCTTGATTCGAAAATCCGGTTATATCACATATAACCTTACTGATATCAGATAACTGCCAGATTAGAATATGGTATCAAATACTCGTATTTAATCAGGCCCTCCGCACATATTAACATATGTGCCCTACTTCGTCTCGCTTGAACCAGAAAACTTTTGTTTGTGACTCTAAAGACTCGTCAATACGCCAGCAGTAGATGATGATCACATCAGTCACCCACAAGCCGTCAGCGGCGCTAGCTGGACATAATGGCTACCTAGGTATTGAGCGATTAGAAGATCAACAAGAAATCTTGTCTAAACTCCCGTGAAGCCTATAGGTAACACTTATCGTACAGTCTGGTCTCTTCGTCTGATATGTCACATATCGAGTCTAGGGGTGGTATTATCAGACCCCAATAACTTGATAAGTCATGCCGATATAAGGCCTATAACGGTATGAGAAACTACTGATAACACTTACCAGTAAATCTCATCAACAGCCTTAGCCAGGGACATACTGTTATAGCCAATCGAGCATTCCTGTTCAGTCGAAAATATCGCACATTTATATAACATTTTCCTTACTTTTCTTAAATATTTAAATATGTTTGTTATAAATATGAAACATATGAGGGTTATCTGTAAAATATCTATTGTCATTTGTTTATATATTATAATTAATATTATGAAAGAAAATATATGCATATAATATTTTAGTGATTTAAATATGCATATCATATCAAATATCCCTAATCAATATTCTTAAAATATAATATCATATAAAATGGTTAAAATAATATCTATAAAAAAACACCAAATATTACTAACACTTTGATTTGAGATATTGTGCAGATATTAGCTCAGGTCTGGAATCAAGGAGATCCGGGATAAATTAAGATGTCGGAATCGAATCTGCCAAAATATTGAAGCAAATCACGAGATCTAGCAACGGCAGAGACCCAGAGCATTATTTTCAGAATCTAGACATCTAGGAGATCTCAAAATCTCAACACAAAATACCAGAAAAAATCTCAAACCCTAACTCCACCAAACCGCGGCGAAAGGGCGGACAAATAGGGGTAAACGCGGCAGATCCACGGTGCTTTAGTGGCCGTATGATGTGAGATTTCAGGATCATGATCTTAACAGCATATCTTAACCTATGGAATCTGGACTATATAAAGGACTGAGAGCCTCACTTGGAAAAGCATCAAACCGAAGAGATTACGAAGTCCAAGTCGACTCACGCATCCAGGTTGATAAATCAGCTGTTCATCAACCTCCTTCAAGATAGATCGAGAAGCAAACTAGGGTTTTGAATTCCACTTTCTACAGGAACAAAAAATGTAATTGATCAAGTTGATTAATAAAGGTAGTTTTTTTATTCTTATCGCATTTATTTTCTATATTTACATTATGATATCTATCCGTTCTTCTTCTTCTATCTCCATCATGCACGAGTAATTCTCCACTTGATAGGGTTCGTAGGATTAGGATAGAATAATGGATGAGAAAATATTTTAATTTCTTTTAAGTTTTATGAAGTTTATAAATTTTAGCAAAAGAATCGTTAACATCCTAATCAGGCGCGCTACCAATTTATAGATACTCTCGACCACGATTTGAGATCAGATTAACAATTGTTTTGTTAAGGGCTAGACATGAATAGAGATCAATGAAGGGACAAGGGTTAATAGTAGGGAAACCCAATTTTCTTCCATGAACCTTAATCCTCATTCATCACTATCAAGCTAATAAAAGACCATTACCCGATGCCCGGATCTACCCTAAACCCTAAACTAGCAAGCTAATAAAAGAGATAGGAATGGTTATACCGAGTTGATCCGTGTCCTTCGGTCTTCAAACATCATCCCCAAGCTCCTAGTGGCTCCTTAATCGAGTTTGGTTGCCGGTCTTTCTCTATCTACGATGATCCACCTGAGGGAAACGGCGCAAGCTTCAGACTCGCCTAGCCAGGCAACCGATGCTCCAATATTGCTAGCAATGGAGAGTGGAGGTGTAGGAACGTGTCACTATAATTTTTTCTCATCACATTGCTCAAAAGAGCAACTAAAGAAGATGAAGGAGGTAAGGAAAACATGTGGCATGAGCAACTCAAGAAAGTGCCAAGTGTTTTCTCCAAGTGAGAAATGAGTGAGTGAAGAGAGCAAGTGAAGAATCATGTGAAGAAAACAAATAAGCCAAGGAGCTCAAGAAGTGGCTGCCTCTCCCTCTCTCATACACAAAATTATCTCATCTCAATTTCCAAATAAACAATTCCAAGCCATAACTCTCTACATACCATGACCCATGCTCATGTCACTTCACTCCTCCACTTCATTTGTGAAACAAATGAATTTGTAAAAAAGGAAAATCATACAAATCAGGTTTCCAATTCTAGAAGCTATTCCGAATAAATACGGAATACAACCAGGTACATGTATCGAAATACATATACGCGTATTCGTACAAAAATACGAATAGCCAAGAGAGAAAATGAATAGTGAACAATAATATTAGAATACATATATATAAATACATATATAAATTATTAAATCAAAACCTGATTTAATAATCCTGCTCAATCCTAAGCCGCCAGTATTATCAACTGTCCAATTAAAATCTGTGCAGCATGTGCATATATTTAATCGGACACCTGTATGTACTAACATATGTCATCTACACCATATCGCCTGAACCGTGAAAACCCTCTGTGTGGGACTCTAAAGACTCGTCAATACACTGGCAGTGGGTTTAACCACAAGCACGTCAGCGACACTAGCTGTACGTAACGGCTACCCGGGTATTAAGCGAAAGGGAGGCCGACGAGCAAACTCGTCCTGAACCCCTAATGAGCCAGACAGTGACAATATCCGTACAGGCCGGTCTGTTCGTCTAAGAGTATCGCATATCGATTCTAGGGGCGTAGATAAAATCAGACCCCTAACAACGCGACATTTAGTGTCGGCATGAAATCCATCACTACCTGAGAAACTATCGATCTTGGATCGGTAATTCTCGTCCACCGTGGCCATGGATTTCTGGTGATGGCCACCCATGAACAACGTGACATCAACCCCAATACCGGGAGAGACGAATCCCCGACAATCCGATCACTGCCTCCATGTGGCTCGGGACTGTACCCAACTAAAACCTGTTTGCACGACTCTTTTGAGCCGTGGTAGGGTAGTAATCAAAACACAGTGGGAACTCACACGAGACAAATGACGATCTCAGGTCGACAGACTAACCTGTACACATGTCACCTGGGAACTGCTATCTGACAATAGGTATAATACCAACTAGCAAGTTCCCGGCGAGTCCGTCCAGTATACTCCTAACTAAATGAGCATCTATATACTATCTTAGGTGAACAAACTAACACCAATGGCTTGTGAGACCTGGCCACCGCCCCTCATCGGGGTCTCGATCAGTATACACTAGTCTACATTGGAGTATTGATGCCCAGTCTCGATACTCCCACGACTAGGGACATTTAAGGATGTGCTTATAGACCCCCAACTCCCACGTATATGATCGCCATCATAATGCTGGTAGTCAGGCAAGAATCCTATGGGCTCTATCAACATGTACATGATGATAAAGACAAATCAGATATCATACTATCATCTCGAGTAAGACTGTTCTACCGGTGTAGGTCCTCACTCAATCATCATAATCACCTGACTGCGATTACGATAATTGCCTTGAGGGCACTATAGCCAACAATCTCCCACTTGCACTTAAGGCCAATTAATGCGATGTCGTATACTCACAGCCCGTGTGATACCGAACACCCAACTTCTCTAGTAATCAGTTTCGCAAAGCCCGTTTGCGAAACAATTCCGTTCGAGAAATAGCCTCAGTGAGTGGATCCGCTCCAATGTTTCTTTATGTATCTCTCAATATCTCAACTTCGCGGAGAAAACTATCTCCCGAAATGAGCAATACCTGTCTTAGAATTTGTCTGGATTTCTGATGGGACCCAGTTCACAAATGAACTCAAAATCCAGCAAACTTCTTAGACTGTATCGTCCACTGAATTTAATCAGTATCCCACGCCAAGCCTTTCCTCATTATCCGCTTGGACCAACTGTCCAACATACTGTCCCTCAAAAGAGGGAAAACTATAACTCTGACAGTCACTCTGTCATCCAAGTCACCTTGGAAGCCTGAAATGATAACTGTCTCCCGAAGGAGGCTGCCATTGCCATATCCCTAGAACATCCATTTATGTTCATAAACTGCTTCCCAACGTTTCTCCAGGATTGGATTAATATATCTGCTTATTGTAGCTAGTGCAAAAACAATATCTGATGTCGTACTTGACATTTCATAATTAACTCAATTTCCTAAGCAAGTGATATGCTAATCATGCAGATCCCTCTCCCCTTTAGTCTGTAAGACACCTTTAGAAAAGGTGACTCCATCACCTGCAGGTACACCACCATGCCAGGAGTCTTCCATTTTAAAATACCTTTAGAATAATGTCAAAGTACCCAGATTAGGATACATCCCAAATCTAGATCTAAAACCATAGATCTAGTAACCAGAAACCCTGATATTATATCTATATCCTATGTGGAGAAACAACTTTGTGACAACTACAGTATAACCGATCGTAGTATAGGAATATCTCTTCCTATCAAGTGCATGTCATCCTAATACCTGGACATCACTCTCTACTACCTTCTTAGCAGATCCATCTCCTATTCTGATGAAGTCAAAGCCTATGACTGTCACATCAAAAACAGATGATCTATTTCCACTATACATGCTTTAGTCTATAAATAGACACAAGCTACTTGCCCACTATGCTTCCGCTGCTCCCACTGACTACAAAAACCCTCTGGCATAGTTATATACACGTGCACTTCCAAAGCTAGTTTAGAACAACGCCATAATCCTCCTCCTGCCGGGTTTTATAGTCTAGAACAACATCAATGGCAAGTCTGGGTAAACAAGAATCTCCCTGTCACCATCTCTGAGAAGACCGAAGTACCTCTCGGGTGCCTGAGATTACCCACAAAATCTGTGGAGTGGCTAATGGAATATCGAAACTAATTGAATCCTTAGGTTCTATTAAATCTTCAGTGATCGTTTGTGGTTATGGAATCACTTCCAGTTCTACCATACCCCCACTTCTATTTTTCTGAAAAAATCCATTTTACTAAAACGGTGGAGAGTTAAGAACAATATAAATATTGATCTTTCTGATGGTAGAAAGTTAACCCTAGTCAAAGCCCGGGATAACCCACAAACAGCGATTACTGAAACATGCCTCGAGTTTATCCGGATTCTGGTTTTAAGCATCAGCCAGACAACTCCCTATACCTTAACATCGTTAAGATATAAATTGATTCTATATATATCCAATATAGAAACAAAAGCACTAATTTAATTGGAACCAGATTCAAAATCATGCAGCTGTCTCTAGTGCATGTCAACCAAATGGAAAGAGGCCAATCAACATTACTCATCTAGGAGTGCATCCATATATGAGTGACCTGAAAGAGAAGCAAGTTCTCAAAACCAGTACTATCAATGGAATGCCAAACACAAGTATCTACATCTTCGACTTCCATGAAGAATCCCGATACTTCCAACAAATGGTTCTCTACTTTATTCTTATACCTATAACTTCTCAAAATCTGAACCTTGTAATTCTATGAAATACTTGTCTAGAACTAGAGAAGTTATGAGTAAACAGAATATAGTACGATTACTAACCCCTCTGTCCTAATAGACACTGGAAAACATACAATACTTTGTACAAGTCCCCTGAGTTCAATAACTCAAGACCCTGTACGTCGTGAGTTGAAAACTGTACTATGGTTAAGAAGAATTACACCGCTGTTGAATACACCTTACCTAATCACCAATTGATATAGGTAAATGTCATAGATATAATTTCAAAAAGTTATATCTCACTTTATAAAATAAACATAAAGATATATCAGTTTGAAATTGGTGCATAACGACGGATATTCAAAACCAAATATTTGTCGTCAGGAAAAACCCAGGTGATTTCCTCAAATATCACCAATTACAACTAATTCCGATATAATGAGGATCTAATCACCCAATTCACAATATCTTAGTCCTACTCACCATATGAAATTGTAGGGTTCCTAGGCACACTAAAGAGGTCTCACAAGGCATCAACCATACCATATTCAAAAATTTCCGGTGCCGAGAAACCCTAATGCGATCGTTGACTAGAGATTAAGCGAAACATGCAACTAGTTAACAACTTAACTAAGAGTGAACCGAAAATACAACCTTTGTAGATCCGGTCCTCCACCTCCATAGCTCCGTGATGATGTCCCCTCGCTGCGATCATCGGATCCCGGGCTCTAGCGTCGGCTTCATCGGAGAAATGGGCGGGCTAGGTCGTCGACTTCGATGCCGAAGATGATCTACGTCGAGGCAACTCAAGATCAAGCTCCAACTTCACCAAGTCATGAAACTTGTGAAGAAAACACCCTATACTACTTAGCAAGTTGTAGAGGATGAAGAAATAGGAAGTGGGTTCACTTTAGAATTGGATTTCTCACTCTTTATCTCAAGTCACCATTGAAGGTAGCAAAGGTTTTCTTCATCTTGAAGAAGAAGAAGAAGAAGAAGAAGAAAAGAATATGATAAGAATAATCAAAATAGAAAATAAAGTGATTCTTATCATATTTTCAACCATGGTTTAGTGTAGAGAATAAACTAGGGTTAGGTGAATGGTTAGGGTTAAGGCAAAAGACAAAATGGTAGACTTATTCAAAGCTTCATGAAGCTTCAACAACAAAACAATCTAAGCCACCATTTCATTTTTTGCCCAAAAATGAATTAATGAATAAATAAATAAATGAATAAGTAAATAAACAAAACCCTAACCATTCACTTAAACATGGTTTAAACTAAACATACACCCAAACTTGCATGTATCATCAAACATGATACAATCAAGTGCACAAAAATATATCACATATACAATGTACACATCAAGTGAGAAAATCCATTTTAAGTGAACAAATACTAGTTAATGCAAAGTAATATATCAAATATATAATTATACATCAAATCATTAAATCAACACTTGATTTAACGATCCAGTCATATCGCATATGACCGACTAATATCCAATGTACCGAATTATCGAATCAATCCTCGATTCGATAACTAGGTTATATCGCATACAACCAATCGATACATTTATCGCGAGAATAGAATACGGTATCACATACACGCATTATTCTCGGTCCCGCACATATCTCATATGCGCTCCTATTTCGTTTCGCTTGAGCCAGGAAAGCTCTGTGTAGGACTCTAAAGACTCGTCAGTACGCCGGTAGCAGATGATGATCATATCAAGCACCCACAAGCCGCAAGCGGTCTGCTAAACGTAACGGCCACCCGGGTATTGAGCAATCAGAAGATCGACGAGCAATCCCGCTCACACTCCTGTGAATCCAACCAGTAACACTTACCGTACAGTCTGGTCTGTTCGTCTGATATGTCGCATATCTTGCTTAGGGGTGGTAAACGTCAGACCCCAATAGCTTGATAAGTCATGTCGATATGAGGTTTATAACAGTTTGAGAAACTACTGGTAACACTTACCAGTAAATCTCAGCAACCCTGGCTAGGGATTTCCGTTTATAGCCAATCGAACGTAGCGCAATATCAACCCCCTATACCGGGAGAGACGAATCCCCTCCTATCGCTCATTGCCTCCATGTGATTCGGGACTGTACCCAAAAGCCACCGTTTTGCATGCTCTCTTGGACGTGGTAAGGTCGAAATCAAAGCACAGTGGGAATCACATAAGACTCTATGATGATCTCGGGTCAACAGACTACTCTGTACCAGTGTCACAAGAGAACTGCCATCTGACGTAAGGTATAATACCATCTGGGAGTTCTCAGCGAGTCCGTCCAGTGTACCCAGTCTCCACTGAGCACCCGTATATCATCTCTGATGTCAAACACCAATGGATATGGGATCATCCATTGCCCATCTGTATGGGTCGAGAAGGTATACGCTATTCTACACTGGTATATCGATGCCCTGTATCGATACACCCACGACTAGAGACCTTGAAGGATGTACTTATGGACTACCGTGTCCCCACTAGTATGATCTGCAACATAGTCAGGATAGTCAAGTACACATCCTAAGGACTTTACCAACATGTAACAGAGAGACAATCAGTATACACGTTAAGGTAAAGAGTAACCAGATAGCATACTATTATGTCGAGCAAGAAAGTCCTCCCTATATATGTCCAAGCATCCACTACAATATGCATCCTATGTATAGTAATGGCCTCTAGGGCATACAAATAACTAACAATCTCCCACTTGCACTAGGGCCATCTGATAGCAGTGGTTGTAGTATCTCATACTCAACCATCCCATAAAAGTCTCTCTCTGGGAAAAGGCCTTTGTGAGTGGATCCGCCGTGTTGTCTTCTGAGTCTACTCTCCTAACCTCGATCACCTTGGAGATCAGCCATCTCCATGATCAGGTGATACTGTCTTAGAATATGTCTGGATCACTGATGGGACAGACGTTCCTTGGCATAAGCCACAACTCCATTGTCACACAATGTGAGGAACTAAGTTCATCTCATGAACAAATATATATCCAGACTGCCTCTTTGGTAGAATCTTAAGTAGCGATGTTTCCAGCCTTTATCGTCTAGTATGCCACGGTATCTAGCTTGGAACTCTTCCAACATACCGTCCCTTTACTGAGGATAAAGACAATGCCTGTGACTGACTTTCAGTCGACCTTATCACCTTGGAACCTTTCCAGTGATTCTTCCCAGGATCAACTGATACCTCCTCACTACAGCTGGTGAGGATCCTAAGGTCCACTTAGATCTATCTCATAGATCCAAACTAGGGTTTTAGGAGGTATCATCCTTGATCCTAATATAGAGAATCCTTGTGATAAGCGGAGATTGACCGAGCGTAGCATAGGAAACTCCTTCCCTATCAAGAGTATGTCATCCACGTACTCTACGAGGATCACTACCAAACTCCCTACTACCTTTTTGTATATACAAGGTTCATCTACCTTTTTGATGATGTCAAACTGTTTGACTAATTCATCAAAACAGACGTTCCAACTCCGCGATGCCTGCTTTATCACATAAAACATCTTGCACACGTTTCCGCTGCTCCCACTATTTACGAAACCCTTTGGCTGTGTATTTATAGACGTTCTCTTCTAAAACATCATTTCGAAAAGCAGTCATGGCACCCAACTGCCAGATATCGTAGTCATGGTATGTAGCCGTGGCAAGTAGGATCTGGATGGACTTAAGCATAGCCACTGGAAAAAGGTTTCATCATTATCCACGCCTTGTCGATGAAGAAAACATTTAACAAGTCTAGCTTTGAAAGTCTCAACTTTTCCATGTACACCAAGTAATCTTCTCAAGATATACTTGCTCCTGATGGGGATTTAACCCTTCAGATAAAGCAACTAAAGTCCATACTTTGTTGGTGTACATGGATTCCATCTCAGATTGCTAAGCATCCAGCCATTCTTACAGAGTCCCACTCCTGATGGCCAGCTCGAAAATAGTTGGGTCATCATCTCATGATGCAATCCTCACTCCCACTGTCTTAGAGAAACCGTAGTAACTCTCAGGTGGGTGAGGAACCCTACTAGATCGGCGGAGAGGCTGAGGTTCGTTGGAAACTATTGAATCCTTTGATTCTTTCAAATCATCAGCTGCAGTTTGTATAGCTGGAACCTTTCCAGTTCTACATAACAGACCTGGCCTCGAGCTTGTCCGGATTTTGCTTTTATACATAGGCCGGACAACCCCAAATCTTAACTAACTTAAGATATGGGCTCTTCCCTTTCCATATCACATATGAAGTGGTAGGCAACTCGTTTGATTTGAACCCTATTCAATAGGTATGCAGTTTCTCAAGCGCATAACTCCCAAAAGGAAATAGAAAACTCAGTAGTACTAATCATAGAGCACACCATATCACATAAGGTGCTATTGCTCCGCCCCGATATACCATCGTGCTATGGTGTATATGGAAGAGTAATGCTGAGAGAGAATCTCATTCTCCTTTAGAATAGTCCAGGAATTCTATGCACAAGTATTCTCCTCCTTGATCACATCAAAGGACATAATACTTATACCCGTTTTGGTTCTCTACTTCTAACTTATATTCTGTGAATATCTCAAAAGATTCGGACTTGTGTTTCAACAGGAACATATGTCTGAATCTTGAGAGATTATCAGAGAATGTAATGAAATACAAAGAACCGGTCTTGGTATGTATAGACAGGGGACCTTCATACATCAGTATGTATCAATCCCAAGAGTTCACTAACTCTTTCTCTGTTTACAATAAACGGAGCTATGGTCATGTAATCTTTGTGACATGACTGGCAAGTTTCATAAGATGTAAATTCAAATTGATTTAAATATGCATCTACATGTAACTTCAGCTAGTCGGGTCGCATTGATATGACCTAGTCTACAATGCCTCAAGAAGGATTCGTTCATTTCTGAACTCTTCCTCTTGTGTGTGTTCTTTATACTAAAAACTGTAGTTTGATTTAGAATATCAATACTTTTAGATAACGTGCCTGAACCGATCAACTTTTGATATAGGAAATGTTCAAAACATTATCCAACAATACAAAATTTTATCGTTTCATTACTAATAAAAAGACTGATATGATTTTGTATATCAGGTTCGGTATCTAATAACATTTGTTCAGAATCAATGTATTAGTAATATAGGGTGACAGTGACCAACAGACTTGGCTGCAACACTTGCCCCGTTTTCTGTCTCATGAAACTTATCACCCGTTCTCAGTTCTCTGCTTTTCTGTAGCCCTATGTAACAGATTACATATCTGGGATCCTGTTCCGGTATTAGATACCCAGGACGTAGAGAATAGAGAAACGGTTCTGTATAAAGAACACACCCGAAGATGATGCATCGGCATGCACTTTCTTCGTTTGGGCGGCACGGGAATTCTGGTAATCCCCTATTTCTTGCTCGGTCTTATAACAATTATAAGTTGGAGCGGGACCAATGTTCCCCAGCTCAGTAGAACAAGCGGGTTCGGTCAATACATCCATATTATTATCTTGATTAAGGCGTGATATGGTCGCTACCTGGAGAGAGAGAGAAGAAAACACTCTGCGTGCGCTCTTGCAAGATTAGATTGGTTATTATTTTATCTAATCAGGATGACTCCCACTGTTTTTATCAAATCTTCCTTCAAACCCTAAAAGGAAAGACTAGCCGGGATTAATTACACGGTACAAGTTCGCCAATCTTTCAGTTAGGCCAGTGTCGGTACTTTGAGGGAGGTCTCCCGTGCTTTCGCACGGACCTAATTAATGTAAACCTCATTTTCCCAGAGGCGTAATCTCGTTAACACCTTTCTAGACACCTACTAGATCGGCTAATTGTAAAGTGTAAAACTCTCCCAGGAGTAACTCTTACTCGCAGCGGGTATCAGGATCCAACTATCTCATAGAAGGTATGCAATCTCATTGCAAATTTCAACACTTGAAATTCCCGATAATATTTTGCCCCTAACGTGCTATGACGTTGACGAAAGCCAACGCCCGATAGTCAAGTTCAACCCGTATATTTCTTGATTGAATTAAACCCACCCGTACGACCCTTGACGAAAGCCAACAAAGCCGCACGACTACCCTAATCCAATCGCATCGTATGCAGCAGATAAGCAGCATATAGCTACCGCACACTACACCTTGACGAAAGCCAACAAATGTAGCACGAATACTATATACAACTTATCTGAAATGACGGAAGGCTAAGACAGGTTTTTCTGAAAACCTATTGCGTAATGAACTTGATATCGTTGTAGAATCAAATGATTTTAAAATGGAGTGTTTTTTAGGCTTTCCTAGTTTTGCTAAAGGGGTCACTCCCGGTGAAAGGATCGTCAGCCCTTTCCTCGTCGAATGAGGTGCGGGATATATCATATATATCACTGTGCAAAGCAAAAACTATAGAAGCAATCAAAGGACAAACCGAGGGTTGTAGCATCTGCCAGTTATAGCTAAAGGGGTCACTCCCGGTGAAGGGATCGTCAGCCCTTTCCTCATCGAATAAGGTGCAGGATATATCATATATACTGCTGTGCAAAGCAAGAACTGTAGCTACCTGTTTTTATTTTTGAAATTCGATTCCACAACATCTTAGGTTTCTTTTTCTTTCATTAATCACATTAATGAAGTCCAATCATTTAAGTACCTAAACATCACAGATAAATACGACGTACACTTATGCCATCCGCATTCGCCTCGATGTCCCCTCGTGCACCGTTAGGTTAGGTAACTAACGGCAGAGCAGGGCAGGGCTAGCGCGGGTGTAAAACATAAGTAACGTCTATATAATATATCATATATACTATATACTGTATCTATCACAGAATATCAAATGATCACATCACATATATCACAGCAGAAGAAACATATGAAACATTGGATATACTAGGACGTCCGTGTTTTCAATACGAGCCAGTATAAAACACGGATTCCACGGTCGCGATGAATTTCCAAACCCACACCCCTAGACCCCTACGAGAGCGGCAAGCAACCCTACCAATTCTAGAATTAGGAGACCCGGACTCGACTCCTCGAGTTGGTCTCCCACTGGACTCCAGAACCCGGTTACTTGTGCTCCCCTCCTCGGGTCTATCCTAGTGCGGAAAAGTAAATAATATACAAAAGGTGACAACATCCGCAACCTGGAAGTGCCCCAATAAAAGAATATTACAAACAAGTTTTTACATGAATGAAAATGAAAAAACCTCATCTCACATAAAAACCCCCGGCTATTCAAACACGACGATCCAATATAACATATCCAGCAACACATAACATCACATGTCATCAACGTAAGTAAATATACGCATCCCAATTGTCGTTGACATATAGCAACGAAACCGGCGATATCACATATTACACTTACGGTCAAAGAAAAGAAAGTGTAAAACTACAACAGTTGGAATCCGCAACCTCCATAGACATCGCATGCCTAATCAAATGAATTCTTTAGACATCGCATGCCTAACAATTATAAACCCCGCATTTCATTCTCATTATCGAAAACACTTTTCAATATCATGTCGGACAATTCAACAAGATTCCCGACATTTTGATCGGATGCTCGTCACAAACTTTAGTAGACGGCCGCACCCTCGATACCGTCGACGAAGTTCACTAAGGCGGAACACGGCTACCGCGAGCACCCGAACGGATGCTTTCGGCGACGGGGTTCTCCTACAGTCACTTGGTCGGGGCTAAGGGATATAGCTGTCTATTAAGTTTATCCGACGAGTATCCGCGTACGCTACATGATTGCGACGGACTTTTGATCATATCAAAATTTCGCGGCAACCGATCAAGTGAGACTAAACTGCTATGTTTATAACATTCATTCAGTTATCTCATAACTACTTGTGGATTCCAAATATTGTATCACATTCCAGATAAATAGAAAATGTTAAACTTTCCGATCGAACAATCAAACACCCAAGTTTTCCCGAAACAGCTCAACACATGAAATAAGTTTAAAAACATTCACTTCGTGCCTCAGTACCAATGGTCCAGCCGTAGAAGGGTCAAGCCAACGCCTCACATGTGGCACGCCGTACTGCCCCAAACCCTAAGGTTCAAAGGGCAGTTCAAGACGGTCACATAATCGAGTTAAGGTTTGTTGTCTTCTAGAGGGACCATCGCGTTCCTTGAACTACTTAGAATGTCATTAAACTACGGAAAGATCCAACACTTGGAAATTTCCCAACAGGGAAAAAATTGGGTATTTATATCCGGTCGAACTTTTCAAGATTTTCTTAAATTATCCGGAAAAATACAGACGAAGTTAAACTTCCCGATCGAAACACCGAGTCCCCAATACAACCTAGAAAACTCAACTTTTGAGTAGAAGTTAAAAATTCCCAGAAAATACAGCACTAAAAGTTAGGAATTACTGTGCAAATTTAAAATGCTGAAGTGACTATATGGCCGCGGAACCGCCGCACGAGCCATGCTCGTGCCGCGGTTCCGCCGCTCTTTGGTTGAATCAGGAGCACTTGCTTCACAGTAATTCATAGAAAAGCCTACTGATTTTTCTGCATATTTTTAATTATAAAAAATCCCCGATTTCAAAAAATATACAGAGAATGGTTTAGGGTTAGGGTTTCGGGTTCGACCGGGTTTCGATCGCACGCTTTTGGCGTGTCGGATTTTCAAAGTTCTAAAGTATAACCGCGATCAGGACGGTGTCGCTATGCAGCTAGCCGGTTGAGCACGGGTCGATCCACAGGGAGATGGTTGTATGTCCTTTCTTGTTTTAGACGAGTCAACGAAGAATTGTATACGTTTGTTCAGTCTAACCTATGTGTATTATTTGCGAGTATAAAGTTGCTAAGAAAAAGATACGAAATTGTAAGCTAAAGAAATCCGTACTCAAAACCTTTGAGCCGAGTCTTGACCAATTGAAGCTAGAGCAATTGGCAACAAGGTGGATTAGGGGATTTAAGCACGGTATTCGTGGAATCCGGCTTATTTACCCTTGTCCTTCCGTTCTTGTCTCTTGCTTTCGCCTCCGGCCAAACCGAACGCAACCGGTCGCGGTTAGGAATCACCGTTACCTTGTTAGGGTAGGGTGCCTAACGGAGCGCTTGCGTAACGTTTGGGCGGAGTTCAATGGAAAATAACGGGAAAAGGAAATGAGCAAAGAAAGACTTAACTTACAATATCGTATTGATTCTTAACAACAACAACAATTACAACCATTCACAATATGAACAAAAAGAGAGAAAGAAAAGAACAAAGAAAAGAAAAGATTACAAGTAAGTAAGTGCATGAATTTAAATTGCAAATAAGTAAAGCAAGGAAATAAAAAGCAAGAAAGAAATAAGCAAGAAAATAACAATAAGAATTATAGAACCAAATACAAGACATGGGTTCAATAACCAAATCTTAAACTTGCAAGCTCACTTAAGAGGTTGCAAGATCAAGAAAAGGCAAAGAACTCATGGAGAATTAAGCACAAAAGAGAGAACAAAATGATACAACCTCTTGAGATCAATGACCAAAGCTTAAACTTGCAAGCTCACTTAAGAGGTTGCAAGATCAAGTTAAGGTAGAGAGCTAAAGAGAGAAACTAAGCCAAAAGAATGATACAAAAACCCTCATCTTCATTAACATCCACTCAATGCTCTCACTACATTTTCATGGAGGAAGAATGAAGAAGAAGAAGAAAAAGACTAAATCCTAGCAAAATGAGGCTTAAGAAATTAACACCCTTGGCTTTGGCAAGTTCTGGGGTATTTATAGGCAGGGAACTGGAAACCTAGGGCAAAATTCTGAACCCATATAAAAAGACGAAACACCCCCTGAAATTTCATCATGCGAGGAGGCAGCACGGCCGCGGAACCGCGGCCTAGACCCCCTATTGGCCGCGGTTCCGCCGCCGTATGGGGGATTTAGGCTGTCGTCTTTTGTGTGCTGCCCTAGTCTTCTGTTCCCTTTAGTCTGGTACATGTTTTTTCTGATAATATTTCCACATTTCTTCCAGAATCAAGGGTGATTGGATGTGGATCTTTTTGTTATGATTTTCTTGAGCTCCGCGTAGATTTCTTGGTCTTGGTGTTGCCATTGTGCTTTGTGCATGAGGGTGACAATCGATTTGCCATTTTGTCTCCTAAACTGGTGTGTGGCAACAGACGGATAAAGAGCGGAGATCCGTGTTTTATCTGTGGTTGGCAGGAACCCGGATTTTTCATGTTTTTCCATGAATTTCATTGTTAAAAGCCGAGAACCTGTATCCTGCAATTGACTAGCAAACACGGCTCAAAAGTACCTACCTATAAGCAATATGATAAAAATTGGGCGGTATAAAAATGCAATAATCTGATATGAACAGGTTTCTAACTTCGTCTACCCATCGCCTAAGGCTCTAGCCAGGCTTTGATACCACTGTAGGGTTCCTAGGCACACTAAAGAGGTCTCACAAGGCATCAACCATGCCAAATTCAAAAATTTCCGGTGCCGAGAAGCCCTAATGCGATCGTTGACTAGAGATTAAGCGAAACATGCAACTAGTTAACAATTTAACTAAGAGTGAACCAAAAATACAACCTTTGTAGATCTGGTCCTCCACCTCCATAGCTCCGTGATGATGTCCCCTCGTTGCGATCATCGGATCCCGGGCTCTAGCGTCGGCTTCATCGGAGAAATGGGCGGGCTAGGTCGTCGACTTCGATGCCGAAGATGATCTACGTCGAGGCAACTCAAGATCAAGCTCCAACTTCACCAAGTCATGAAACTTGTGAAGAAAACACCCTATACTACTTGGCAAGTGGTAAAGGATGAAGAAATAGGAAGTGGGTTCACTTTAGAATTGGATTTCTCACTCTTTATCTCAAGTCACCATTGAAGGTAGCAAAGGTTTTCTTCATCTGGAAGAAGAAGAAGAAGAAGAAAAGAATATGATAATAATAATCAAAATAGAAAATAAAGTGGTTCTTATCATATTTTCAACCAAGGTCTAGTGTAGAGAATAAACTAGGGTTAGGTGAATGGTTAGGGTTAAGGCAAAAGACAATATGGTAGACTTATTCAAAGCTTCATGAAGCTTCAACAACAAAACAAACTAAGCCACCATTTCATTTTTTGCCCAAAAATGAATTAATGAATAAATAAATAAATGAATAAGTAAATAAACAAAACCCTAACCATTCACTTAAACATGGTTTAAACTAAACATACACCCAAACTTGCATGTATCATCAAACATGATACAATCAAGTGCACAAAAATATATCACATATACAATGTGCACATCAAGTGAGAAAATCCATTTTAAGTGAACAAATACTAGTTAATTCAAAGTAATATATCAAATATATAATTATACATCAAATCATTAAATCAACACTTGATTTAACGATCCGGTCATATCGCATATGACCGACTAATATCCAATGTACCGAATTATCGAATCAATCCTCGATTCGATAACTAGGTTATATCACATACAACCAATCGATACATTTATCGCGAGATTAGAATACGGTATCACATACACGCATTATTCTCGGTCCCGCACATATCTTATATGCGCTCCTATTTCGTTTCGCTTGAGCCAGGAAACCTCTGTGTAGGACTCTAAAGACTCGTCAATACGCCGGCAGCAGATGATGATCATATCAAGCACTCACAAGCCGCAAGCGGTCTGCTAAATGTAACGGCCATCCGGGTATTGAGCGATAAGAAGATCGACGAGCAATCCCGCTCATACTTCTGTGAATCTAACCAGTAACACTTACCGTACAGTCCGGTCTGTTCGTCTGATATGTCGCATATCTTGCCTAGGGGTGGTAAATGTCAGACCCCAATAGCTCGATAAGTCGTGTCGATATGAGGTCTATAACAGTTCGAGAAACTACTGGTAACACTTACCAGTAAATCTCAGCAACCCTGGCCAGGGATTTCCGGTTATAGCCAATCGAACATAGCGCAACATCAACCTCCTATACCGGGTGAGACGAATCCCCTCCTATCACTCATTGCCTCCATGTGATTCGGGACTGTACCCAAAAGCCACCGTTTTGCATGCCCTCTTGGACGTGGTAAGGTGGAAATCAAAGCACAGTGGGAATCACACAAGACTCTATGACGATCTCGGGTCAACAGACTACTCTGTACCAGTGTTACCAGAGAACTGCCATCTGACGTAAGGTATAATACCATCTGGGAGTTCTTGGCGAGTCCGTCCAATGTACCCAGTCTCTACTGAGCACCCGTATATCTTCTCTGATGTCAAACACCAATGGATATGGGATCATCCATCGCCCATCTATATGGGTCGAGAAGGTATACGCTAGTCTACACTGGTATATCGATGCCCTGTCTCGATACACCCACGACTAGCGACCTTGAAGGATGTACTTATGGACTACCATGTCCCCACAAGTATGATCCGCATCATAGTCCAGGTAGTCAAGTACACATCCTAAGGGCTTTACCAACATGTAACAGAGAGACAATCAGTATACACGTTAAGGTAAAGAGTAACCAGATAGCATATTATCATGTCGAGCAAGAAAGTCCTCCCTATATATGTCCAAGCATCCACTACAATATACATCCTATGTATAGTAATGGCCTCTAGGGCATACATATAACTAACAATCTCCCACTTGCACTAGGGGCATCTGATAGCAGTGGTTGTAGTATCTCATACTCAACCATCCCATAAAAGTCTCTCTCTGGGAAAAGGCCTTTGTGAGTGGATCCGCCGTGTTGTCTTCTGAGTCTACTCTCCTAACCTCGATCACCTTGGAGATCAGCCATCTCCATGATCAGGTGATACTGCCTTAGAATATGTCTGGATCACTGATGGGACGGACGTTCCTTGGCATAAGCCACAACTCCATTGTCACACAATAGGAGGAACTAAGTTCATCTCATGAACAAATATACATCCAGACCGCCTCTTTGGTAGCATCTTAAGTAGCGATGTTTCCAGCCTTTATCGTCTAGTATGCCATGGTATCTAGCTTGGAACTCTTCCAACATACCGTCCCTTTACTGAGGGTAAAGACAATGCCTGTGACTGACTTTCAGTCGACCTTATCACCTTGGAACCTTTCCAGTGATTCTCCCCAGGGTCAACTGATACCTCCTCACTACAGCTAGTGAGGATCCTAAGGTCCACTTAGATCTATCTCATAGATCCAAACTAAGGTTTTAGGAGGTATCATCTTTGATCCTATATAGAGAATCCTTGTGATAAGCGGAGATTGACCTAGCATAGCATAGGAAACTCCTTCCCTATCAAGAGTATGTCATCCACGTACTCTACGAGGATCACTACCAAACTCCCTACTACCTTTTTGTATATACAAGGTTCATCTACCATTTTGATGATGTCGAACTGTTTGACTAATTCATCAAAACAGACGTTCCAACTCCGCGATGCCTGCTTTATCACATAAAACATCTTGCACATGTTTCCGCTGCTCCCACTATTTACGAAGCCCTCTGGCTGTGTACTTATAGACGTTCTCTTCTAAAACATCATTTATAAAAGCAGTCATGGCACCCAACCGCCAGATATCGTAGTCATGGTATGTAGCCGTGGCAAGTAGGATCTGGATGGACTTAAGCATAGCCACTGGAAAAAGGTTTCATCATTATCCACGCCTTGTCGATGAAGAAAACCTTTAACAAGTCTAGCTTTTAAAGTCTCAACTTTTCCATGTACACCAAGTAATCTTCTCAAGATATACTTGCTCCTGATGGGGATTTAACCCTTCAGATAAAGCAACTAAAGTCCATACTTTGGAGGTGTACATGGATTCCATCTCAGATTGCTAAGCATCCAGCCATTCTTACAGAGTCCCACTCCTGATGGCCAGCTCGAAAATAGTTGGGTCATCATCTCATGATGCAATCCTCGCTCCCCCTGTCATAGAGAAACCGTAGTAACTCTCAGGTGGGTGAGGAACCCTACTAGATCGGCGGAGAGGCTGAGGTTCGTTGGAAACTATTGAATCCTTTGATTCATTCAAATCATCAGATGCAGTTTGTATAGCTGGAACCTTTCCGGTTCTACATAACAGACCTGGCCTCGAGCTTGTCCGGATTTTGCTTTTAGACATAGGCCGGACAACCCTAAATTTTAACTAACTTAAGATATGCGCAAGCCTGGCAAGTTTCCTGTATGTTTGAAACTCCCGATGTGATTTTTACCCCAAGCAGCTTATGACCTTGACGGATGCCAACAAATCATAAGTTGCAAGTCAAGTTCTATCCGTTTTTGTCCTGATTAATTTAGACCCACCCGTACTCGCCCTTGACGGATGCCAACATGGCTGCACGACTGTCCTAGATTAATGCATATCCATGCTACAGAAAAGTTACACATAGCTACCGCATACTATGCCTTAACGGAATCCAACAAACATAACACGAATACTAGGCGCTGCTTTTCTGAAATGATGGAGGGCTACGACTGGTTTTTGGTGAAAAACCTTCAACGTATTGAACTTGATATCATTGAAGGAACCGAGTGGTTTTACAAATATATAGTGGCGAAAACTTTTGCTAAAGAGGACACTCCCGGTGAAGGGATCTCGGCTCTTTCCTCATCGAATGAGGTGCAGGATATTCCAAACTGAATACCACGATGCAAAGCAAAAATAATCGACTATAGTGAAGTTATTATGTTGACGTAAACTTTTACTCAAGGGGTCACTCCCGATGAAGGGATCTCAGCCCTTGTCTCGTCGAATGAGGTGCTGGATATTCATAACCGAATACCTCTGTGCAAAGCAAAAGAGAACGTCTGTAATGTCAGTTTTTTTTAAAAACTTGGTTCCAACAATATCATATAGGTTTGTTTTATCCTTGCATTGATAAGAATCAACCCAGTCACATCAATTAATCACACCATAAAAGAACGAAAATATATGATGTACGTTTATGCCATCAGCATTCGCCACTGGGTCTCGTCATCACTTGTTAGGTTACTTAACCATCGACAGAGCGGGGACTGGACTAGCGCGGGTGCAAAACATATACAACATCTACTAGTATATATATATATATATAACAATCGTCCCAGGCATGATATAAAGCAACATCACAGAAGCATCACAGAAGCAATCACAGAGTGGTGGATAATCTTGGAGCCTCGGGTTTCACTTGAGCCGCAAACGAGACCCGACGTTCCCTGTCGTGTGGATAACCTGTGCAATGATAACCTAGACCCCTACGAGCGCGGCAAGTTACTCGCCAAAACCAGAAGTGAGGCAACCCCCTTCAACAACGTGAATGGGCCACCCAGCACTTCATGAAATCTGGTAACTTGAGCACCCCTCCGTGGGTCAACCTGTACCCTCTACGAGCGCGGCGAATATCCCGCAAATTCTAGAGTAAGGTCCCCTCCGTCTCAACGCCATAAGATGCAGACCCGTTACCCTCTAGAACCCGGCTATTCGTGAACTCCACCGCGGGGTAATCCTAGTATAGAAAAGAAAATAATATACAAGGGTGACATCGACCTCAACCCGGTCGTGCCCCAAACTAGTAGTATACAAACTGGCAGTGACGGTAGTCCACATGTCGGACGCTCGCCCTGCAAAATCAAATGTACAAATGAAACTAAACTGAACTAACATTGCATCCAAGCTATCCACTACGACGATCCAACCACAACACAGCACAAAACAGAACATCAACTTGAATGTCACGTTCGCAAACTCGTCTAAAAGAACATATAGCAATTAGACGAGTTATACCGCTCGAATGACATTCACGGTCGTAGATAGTAATGTATGCACTGTAAACATTTAAACAGTGCTAAATTATCGACTTCGAAACACCCCGAATTGCCTATGAAAAAAGACAACACTATATCCAAACTGGGCAAAACAAGCAATACCACTGAACCAATATTCTAGAGACCAGACCACACCCAAATACGAAGTTCCAAATCCATGATCTGGCCGGCCAGCTCGGATTTTCAAGCAATGTGCCCGGGTCAAATTGGCTGGAACGGGTTCGTATTTGGGGTATGTTCTAGTTGTCACCTAAATAGTCTTCTGCATTTGCTTAAATTTTTTTTTTGAAGACTTTAAAAATCGACAGAGACTGGAATGTGCAGTGCACTGTTACAGAGTTGTTTCGGTTTTGATACTTTAACATTGTCTAAACAAGCTAGCTTAGGGTTTAAAGGCTGTCTCTGATACCTTGTTGGGTTACGGCAGTGCCCGGCCATCAAACCGTGGCTAAATGCGGAACAAAAATTTTCTAAACTAGCACTACCATTACACGATGCCCGGATCTACCCTAAACCCTAAACTTGCAAGCTAATAAAAGAGATAGGAATGGTTATACCAAGTCGATCCGTGTCCTTCGGTCTTCAAATATCATCCCCAAGCTCCTAGTGGCTCCTTGATCGAGTTTGGTTGCCGGTCTTTCTCCATCTACAATGATCCACCAGAGGGAAACGGCGCAAGCTTCAGCCTCACCTAGCGAGGCAACCGACGCTCAAAGGTTGCCAGCAATGGAGAGTGGAGGTGAGGAAAACATGTAGCATGAGCAACTTAAGAAAGTGCCAAGTGTTTTCTCCAAGTGAGAAATGAGTGAGTGAAGAGAGCAAGTGAAGAATCAAGTGAGGAAAACAAATAAGCCAAGGAGCTTAAGAAGTGGCTGCCTTTCCCTCTCTCATGCACAAAAATATCTCATCTCAATTTCCAAATAAACAATTCCAAGCCATACCTCTCTACATACCATGACCCATGCTTATGCCACCTCACTCCTCCACCGCATTTTTGAAACAAATGAATTTCCAAAAAAGGAAAATTCTACAAATTAGGTATCCATTTCTAGAAGCTATTCCGTATAAATACGGAATACAACCCGGTACATGTATCGAAATACATATACGCGTATTCGTACAAAAATACGAATAGCTAAGAGAGAAAATGAATAGTGAAAAATAATACTAGAATACATATATATAAATACATATATAAATTATTAAATCAAAACCTGATTTAATAATCCAGTTCAATCCTAAGCCGCTAGTATTATCAACCTTCCGATTAAAGTCTGTGCAGCATGTGCACATATTTAATCGGACACCTGTATGTACCAACATATGTCATCTACACCATATCGCCTGAACCGTGAAAACCCTCTGTGTAGGACTCTAAAGACTCGTCAATACGCTGGCAGTGGGTTTAACCATAAGCACGTCAGCGGCACTAGCTGTACGTAATGGCTATCCAGGTATTAAGAGAAAGGGAGGCCGACGAGAAAACTCATCTTGAACTCCTACTGAGCCTGACAGTGACAATATCCGTACAGTCTGGTCTGTTCGTCTAAGAGTATCGCATATCGATTCTACGGGGGTGGATAAAGTCAGACCCCTAAAAACGCGACATTTAGTGTCGGCATGAAACCCATCACCACCTGAGAAACTATCGATCCTGGATCGGTAATTCTCGTCCACCATGGCCATGGATTTATGATGACGGCCACCCGTGCACAACGCGACATCAACCCCTAATACAGCGAGAGACGAATCCCCGACGATCCGATCACTACCTCCATGTGGCTCGGGACTGTACCCAACTAAAACCTGTTTGCACGACTCCTTTGAGCCGTGGTAGGGTAGTAATCAAAGAACAGTGGGAACTCACACGAGATAAATGACGATCTCAGGTCAACAGACTAACCTGTACACATGTCACCTAAGAACTACTATCTGACAATAGGTATAATACCAAGTAGCAGGTTCCCAGCGAGTCCGTCCAGTGTACTCATAACCTAATGAGCACCTGTATACTATCTTAGGTGAATAAACTAACACCAATGGCTTGTGAGACCTGGCCACCATCCCTCGTCGGGGTCTCGATTAGTATACACTAGTCTACATTGGAGTATCGATGCCCAGTCTCGATACTCCCACGACTAAGGACATTTAACGCTGTGCTTATAGACCCCCAGCTCCCACGTATATGATCGCCATCATAATGTTGGTAGTCAGGCAAGAATCCTATGGGCTCTATCAACATGTACATGATGAAAAATACAAACCAGATAGCATACTATCATCTTGAGTAAGACTGTTCTACCGGTATAGGTCCTCCCTCAATCATCATAATCACCTGGCTGCGATTACGATAATTGCCTTGAGGGCACTATAGCCAACACTTGTCCCCTTTGATAAATTTTCATTCCAAGTCTACAATTTTTTTAGCTTAACAGATGACATCAGTGAGGACACTGCTGCAAACAGGTTTGGGGGAGGTTTGTGCTTATTTATGCATTATTTTGCATTATACTATATATAAGAACAAAAGTTTTTTGATAATGGAAGTTTGAAAGCGAAAAATTACATATGAAAGATAAGAATAGTTTGAGAAAAGTAAGGAAATTAGATGTTTTCTTAAACAAAACTAGTAATAAGTAGTTATGAGCCGTTGTCCCAAGGGTTAGTAAAATGAAGGAAATTACTAATCTGAGAATAAAAATACGTCTGAAAAATAGTCCTTATTCTTGAGTCCAAAATTTTGAACGTTGATACCCTATTATACGTACTTACACACATCTTGAAACTTAGGATAGTAGAGGATACCTTGAAATGCTCTTGTCTAAAAGCCTTAGTATGAAAAAAAAGTAAAGTATAAGTGGTGAAGAAAAAAATGAACACTGGTTTTGTAATTGCTTAAGGCAGCATAAAAAAAATATAGCGAGGGTGCTTTATCACCTAGTGCCTTAAGACCAACTGGTTTGGAAGCCACTGCTAAGCTTTAAGTGTTGCAAAACGATGATGTACTCCTAAATAAACAAGCACATTTAGTAATCGGTCGGTTAGTAGCTCAAGAAGTATTAACGGTCGCATGAAGGATGTGTGATCAATTTCATCGAAATTATTCACCGACTATAAATTACTTTGGAGGATAGACAAGAGTATGATAACTTGAATTGAATTCTCTAAGTGTAGGGATGTCTTTTACACACACGTAGGGGTATATGATCGATGTTTGGAAGAAAGATGGGGAGGAAGACTAAAGACGATATTTTATTGAGGGATGTGATTTCTAATATCTTTTCACGACCATTAAGATAGGGCTCATGGCAACCGAAAAGCTAGTGTAGTTGGAAACTCTTATTTTCAAGTTCTTTCTTTCATAGTTCTTATCTTCGTACATAACTTTCATCTTCTTTCTTTTATTATAGGATTTTGTGGTGTAATCCGCTGAAAACACTCAGAAGACAATACCCCTCCTACTAGGGACACCTAGAAGTTTAACAGCTTGTTGCACGTGTTCAGTGCAATCGTGTTGCCTACGAAAGTGTGCTACTTAAGGTTTTCTTTTTTTTCTTTTTCTCTCTCTCTTTAATAACTAGTTCGCTCGGGACGATCAAAGTTAAGTTTGGGGGTATTTGTTCAGTCGAAAATATCGCACATTTGATATAGCATTTTCCTTACTTTTCTTAAATATTTAAAGGTGTTTGTTATAAATATGAAACATGTGAGGGTTTATCTGTAAAATATCTATTGTCATATGTTTATATATTACAATTAACATTATGAAGGAAAATATATGCATATGATATTTATATAATATTTTAGTATTTGAAATATGCATATCATATCAAATATCCCTAATCAATATTCTTAAAATATAATATCATATAAAATGGTTAGGATAATATCTATAAAAACACCAAATATTATTAACACTTTGATTTAAGATATTGTGCAGATATTAGCTCAGGTCTGGAATCAAGGAGATCCGGGATAAATCAAGATGTCGGAATCGAATCTGCCAAAATATTGAAGCAAAACACGAGATCTAGCAACGGCAGAGACCCAGAGCATTATTTTCAGAATCTAGACATCTAGGGGATCTCCAAATATCAACACAAAATACAAGAAAAAATCACAAACCTTAACTCCACCAAACTGCGGCGGAAGGGCGGCCAAATAGGGGTAAACGCGGTGGATCCGCAGCATTTTAATGGCCGTACGATGTGAGATTTCAGGATCATGATTTTAACTGCATATCTTAACCTATGGAATCTAGGGTTTCTGGTTTTGGGACTATATAAAGAACCGAGAGACTCACTTGGAAAAGCATCAAACCGAAGAGATCACGAAGTCCAAGTCGACTCACGCATCCAGATTGATCAATCAGCTGTTCATCTATCTCCTTCAAGATAGATCGAGAAGCAAAGTAGGGTTTTGTATTCCACTTTCTAAAGGAACAAAAAGTGTAATTGATCAAGTTGATTAATGAAGGTAGTTTTTTTTGGTTCTTATCGCATTTATTTTCTATATTTACATTATAATCTCTATCCGTTCTTCTTCTTCTATCTCCATCATGCGCGAGTAATTCTCCGCTTGATAGGGTTCGTAGGATTATAGTAAAACAATGGATGAGAAAATATTTTAACTTCTTTTAAGTCTTATGAAGTTTATAAATTTTAGCAAAAGAATCGTTAACATCCTAATCGGGCGCGCTACCAATTTATTGATACTCTCGACCACGATTTGAGATCAGATTAACAATTGTTTTGTTAAGAGCTAGACATGAATAGAGATCAATGAAGGGACAAGGGTTAATAGTGGGGAAACCCTATTTTCTTCCATGAACCCTAATCCTCATTCATCACTATCAATCTAGTTTTAAATCTATCAATAAATAAAATGATTCATCTTGATAAGTCATCCATGACTACTAAATCCTAACGAACCCTATAAGCCCTCTTCTTATATATTCTATATCCGTGTTTAACATAGATCTAGAAACTATTCTTCCTATTCTTTTATTCTAATCAACTCGTCTAAAGCAAGATTAAAAATTCTACACATCCCTGTGGACGACCCGTACTCATCTCGGCTAGCTACACGCGACACCGTTATTGATTGCGGTTAACTACAAACACTTTTTAGAATCAATCAATAGCGCAACATCAACTCCCAATACCGGTAGAGACGAAACCCCTCATATCGCTCATTACCTCCATGTGATTCGAGACTGTACCCAAAATCCACCTGTTTGCACGACTCCTTTGAGCCGTGGTAGGAAGGAAATCAAAGCACAGTGGGAGCCACACAAGACTCTATAACGATCTCGGGTCTATAGACTAACCTGTACCAGTGTCACCAAAGAACTGTTATCTGATGATAGGTATAATACCAACTAGGAGTTCTCGGCGAGACCTGTTCGATGTACCCATTCTCTAATGAGCACCCGTGTACAATCTTTGATGTCAAACACAAATGGATATGGGATCATCCATCGCCCCCATACAGGGTCAAGAAACGTACACACAAGTCTACTCTGGTGTATCGATGCCCTGTCTCAATATACCCTCGACTAGGAACAATTGAAGGATGTGCTTGTGGACTACCCAAGTCCCAGTTGTATGATCCGCATTCTAGTCCTGGTAGTCCAGCCTACATCCTAAGGGCTTTATCAACATGTATATGAGAGACGGTATAATAATACCAGTGAACATGTTAAGATAAACGAAACCAGATAGCATACTATCATGTCGAGCAAGAAAGTCCTCCATATATATGTCCAAGCATCCACTATATCATACAATAATGGCATCTAGGGCATACATATCACTAACAATCTCCCACTTGCACTAAGGCCAGTTGCTATAGTATCTCATACCCAACATCCCAGAAAGTCTCTCGATTAGCATCTGGGAGAGGGTCTCGGTGAGTGGATCCGCTGTGTTATCCTCAATGTCAACTCTCCTGACCTGGATCTCCCGGCGATCTACTATCACCATGATCAGATGATACCTCCTAAGAATATGTCTGGATCACTGATGGGACCGGGGTTTCTTGGACAAAGCCACAGTTCCATTGTTATCACAATACAAAAGTATTGGATGCTCAATGATAGGAATCACACAAGTTCATCTCATGAACTTCTTCATCCAGACAGCCTCTATGACAGCATCGTTGGTAGCGATGTATTCAGCCTTTATCGTCGAGTCTACTACGGTATTTAGCTTGGAACTCTTCCAACATACCGTCCCTCTACTGAGGGTAAAGACAAAACCCGAGACTGACTTACTGTCATCCTTATCACTCTGGAAGCTCGAATCGGTAAAGTACTCCACTTGGAGTTCATCATTACCATACTCCAAGAACATCTCTTTAGTCCTTCTCATGTACTTAAGAATGTTCTTCACAGCTGTCTAGTATTTCTCCCCAGGATCTGTTTGATACCTACTCACTACACCTAGTTAGTACGCTACATCCGGTCTTGATTGGGACAATCCCAACATTCGTTTAGATCTATCTCTACAGATCTATATCCCCAGGATGTAGGAGGCATCACTTAGATCTTTTATGGAAAACTTGTGTGATAAGAAGAACTTGACCGAGTGTAGCATAGGAACATCGTTTCCTATCAAGAGCATGTCATCTACGTACAATACGAGGAAGACAACCATACTCTCTACAACATTCTTATATATACATGGTTCATCTACATTTTTTAAGTCAAACTCTTTGACAGCTTCATCAAAATAGATGTTCCATCTCCGCGATACCTGCTTTAATCCATAGACGGATTTAAGCAGCTTGCACACGCTTCCGCTGCTCCCACTATCTACGAAGCCCTTTGGCTGTGTCATGTACACGCTCTCTTCTAAATCACCATTTAGAAAAGCGGTCTTGACGTGCAACTGCCAGATTTTGTAGTCATGGTATGCAGCAATGGCAAGTAGGATCCTGATAGACTTAAGCATAGCCACTGGAGAAAAATGTTTCATCATAGTCGACACCTGGTCGTTGACGAAAACCTTTTGCTACAAGTTTAGATTTGAAAGTCTCAACTTTTCCATCTACACTAAATATCTTCACAACATCCACTTGCTCCCGATGGGTTTTACCCCTTCAGGAGCAACTTTCAAAGTCCATACTTTGTTGGTATACATAGATTCCATCTCAGATCGCATAGCATTCAGCCATTTCACAAAGTATCCGCTTATGATGGCCTGCTCGAAATTAGTTGGGTCATCGTATTCCATGATGCAATCTCGCTCCCACCATCTAAGAGAAAACCGTAGTATCTCTCAGGTGGATGAGGAACCCTACTAGATCGGCGGAGAGGCTGAGGTTCATTGGGGACTATTGAATCCTCCGGTTCCACCAAATCGTCAGTTGTAGTTTGTGTAGCTGGAAATACTTCCTGTTCTACTTCATTGCCACTAATTTCTTTCACAAGAAATTACTTTTCTAAAAAGGTGGCATGTCGAGAAATAAACACCTTTTGTTCCTCGATGTGGTAGAAGATATACCCTCGCTAATATTTGAGATATCCTACAAACTAGCACAGAACTGGCCTTGCCTTGAGCTTATCCGGATTTTGCTTTTTATCATAGGCCGGACAACCCATATCTTAACTCGTTTAAGAGATGGTATCTTCCCATTCGATATCTGATATGGAGTGGTAGGCAACGGATTTGGTTGGAACTATATTCAATAGGAATGCAGCTATCTCAAGTGCATAACCCCAAAAGGAAATAGGGAACTCAGCATTACTCATCATAAAGCGCACTATATCTAATAGAGTGTGATTCTTTTGCTTCGAAACTCCTTTGTGTTGTGGTGTATACGGAGGAGTAAGCTGAGAGAGAATCCCATTCTCTTTTAAGTAGTCTCTGAATTCCGTGCTCAAGTATTCTTCTCCCCGATCATATCGAAGGATTTTAATACTTTTACCCGTCTAGTTCTCAACTTCGTACTTATATTCCTTGAATTTCTCAAAAGATTCAGATTTGTGTTTCAACAGGAACACATTTCCATATCTTGAGAGATCATCGGTGAATGTAATAAAGTACGAGGAACCATTTCTAGCATGTGTAGACATAGGACCACATACATCACTATGTATCTGTCCCAAGTATTCAGTAGCTCTTTCTCCGTGTCCAGTAAACGGGGTTTTTGGTCATCTTGCCTTTGAGACATGACTGGCAATTTTCATAAGATGTAAATTCGAACGGATTCAAATATGCGTCCTTATGCAACTCGGCCAGTCTTGTCGCATTGATATGACCTAGTCTACAATGCCACAAGAAATCTTCGTTCATTTCTGAACAGTTCCTCGTGTGTGTGTTCTGTATACAAAGAACTGTAATTTGATTTAGAACGTTTTTACCATTATATAACGTACCATACCCAATCAACACTTGATTTAGGAAAACATTCATAATATTTTTGGTACGAAATAACAGTTGCTCAGAATCATTATATTACCAGTCGGTAACACAGGTGATATGCGCCAACTGATTTGGCTGCAATAATTGCACCATCCTAACTTCTAGAGACATATCACCATTTCCCAGTTCTCTGCCTTTCTTTATCCTATGTAACAAATTACATACATGGGATCCTGATCCGGTATCCAATACCCAGGACGTAGAGAAAACTGATAAACAGTTCTCGGTGACAAACACACCCGAAGAAGATGCATCAGTATGCTCCTTCTTCGTTTGGGTGGCGTGGGAATTCATATATTGCCTTATTCCTTGCTCAGACTTATGACAATCATAAGAAAAAGCGTAACCTACCTTAGTATAATAAGTGGGTTCGGTCAATACATCCATATTATTATCTTGATTAAGGAATGTCATTGGTCGCTACCATGAGAGAGAGAGAAGGATAATCACTTTGCGTGCGCTCTTTGCAAGATTAGATTGGTTATTATTTTTTCTAATAAGGATGGCTCCCACTATTTTTAACAAATCTTCCTTCAAACCTTAAAATGTAAGATTAGCCGGGATTAATTACACCCAACAAGTTCGCCAATCGTTCAGCCAGACAGGTATTGGTACTCCAAGGGAGTCTCCCTATGCTTTTGCATGGAACTAATTAAACAACCCCGTTTCCGCAGGGGCATTGTAAGTCAATGTCGCGCACCCCATATGTTTGCGGGGAGGCGGAAATTGCAAAAAATTGATTTTTATGGGCTTCGCAACATCGACTAGAACCAAGGATCGATCATAAAGCCTAGCTAGCATACAACTTGAGGTTAAACTACTTGGATGAATGTTATACCTTGTAGTATCGTGTCCTTCAGGTCTTCTTGTTGTCCTCCTCATCATCGTAGGTTCCGAGAATTGAAACGGATCAAAGCTTCCTCGTCGGCTTCCTCGAGTCAAAGACGATCCACCCGAGAGTCTATAGTCCGAGCTCCAACCTCAAGTCCGAGGTAACTAGGGCAACTAGCTCACTAAACTAGATGGCCTAGGTGATGTAGAGAATGAAGATGAGTTAGTTTGTCTCTTAGAACCCTTGGTTTCTCAACTTATGAGACTTTAGGGTTGAGAGGAAGAAGAAGGAGATGGCTTGAGGATAGAGAAAATGTTTTTCATAATGATAATTTAGATGGCTACCATGATATGACTACAAGCATGGAAAGAAAAATATCTCATCCAAAATATCTAGTGCCACAAAATATCTCACAAAAATATCTAAGTCAAATAGTCAAACCAAGTCAAATAGTCAAATCAAGTAGCCATGGCACAATTATCATTTATAAAAATAACAAATAATTTCCTCCACCTTATAATTGTTTTAATCAAGTCAATGGTCAAAACCCTAATGAGGTGTCTCCTTCTAAAAACAATCTTGAGTAATTACAAGAATGCCACTCTCATCCGTATATACAAACCTTATCCATGTTTCGAGAAACACGAATACTATAAGACGAAACTGATCCATCAATATAATACTAGGATTCGGCTTAAACCAAAGCCCACTAGTATTATCCGCTCGAACATCACACGCGCACAAGTGCACGTACGTGATCGAAGCCCTTCCATAAAACCATACGGCCTCTACGTCTTTCGTCCGATGCAGGGAAACTCTCTGTGTCGAACTCTAAAGACTCGACAGTATGCTGGCAGTGGGTTTAACCATAAGCCGCAAGTGGTACTAGCTGCACGTAATGGCTACCCAGGTATCTGTCGATAAGAAGGCCGATGAGAAAACCCATCTGAACTCCTACTGAGCCTGCATGTGACAATCTTCGTACAGTCCGGTCTGTTCGTCTAAGAGTATCGCATATCGGGCCTAGAAGGGCGGTAATCGTCAGACCCCTAATAGCGCAATAAGTTGTGCTAGAGTATAGCCCAAAACACCCTAAGAAACTACTGGAATATCTACCAGTAAATCTCGCTTGCCCTGGCCAAGGACTTTGTGTAATGGCTCTCCAAACACAGCGTAATATCAACCCCCAATACCGGGAGAGACGAATCCTATCTAACCGCCACTGCCTCTAAGTGCTTCGGGACTGCACCCATCTACTACCTGTTTTCACGTCTCCTTTGAGCTGTGGTAGGGTAGTAATCAATGTAAAGTAGGAACGCACTCGAGGAGAAGTAGCAGTGTCAAGTCGACGGACTAAGCTGTACTCATGTCACCTAGGAACTGCTACCCAATGATAGGTATAATACCCACCAGCAGTCCCCGACGAGTCCTGTCCAGTGTACTCATAACCTAATGAGCACCTACATACTATCTCCAGTACGACGTACTAATGGCTGTGGGACAGACCATCTCCCCTGCTGGGATGAAAAGCGTATACACTAGTCTACTCTGGAGTATCGATGCCCCATCTCGATAATCCTACGACTAGGGACCTGTAGAAGGATGTGCTTGTAGACTATCCAGCCCCCACTAGTGTGACTGCCATCACAACGCTGGTAATCAAGCAAAGATCCTAAGATCTCTACCAATATGTATAAGCGATATGCTAAAATAAACACATGCACATATTGAGGTAGAAACAAACCAAGTAGCATACTACCATTTTGAGCAAGACTGTCAATACAACTGTAAATAACCCAAGCTTCCATTAATTAATATACAAACCAGTATGATACAATAATGGCCTCTAGGGCATATATCACTAACAATCTCCCATTTGCACTAGGGCCATGTATTGGCATATCGCAGACCTATCATCTCGATTAGCCTCTCGAACTGTGTCTGAGGGATGGCCTTCGTGAGTGGATCTGGAGTGTTTTTCTCCGTATCTACTCTCCTCACCTCAATCTCCCAGCGATCAATGATCTCCCTGATCAGGTAGTAACGCCTCAAAATGTGTCTGGACTTTTGATGGGACCTGGGTTCCTTCGCTAAGGCTATAGCACCGTTGTTGTCACAATACAGAGGTAATGGATCTATAATAGATGGAACCACATGAAGTTTTTGTAGGAACTTCCTCATCCAGACCGCTTCCTTCGTGGCGTCACAAGCAGCTATGTACTCCGCTTCCATCGTCGAGTCAGCAATGGTGTCCTGCTTGGAGCTCTTCCAACAGACCGCCCCTCAGTTGAGGGTAAAGACATAACTCGACATGGACTTGGAGTCATCCTTGTCACTCTGGAAGTTGGAGTCAGCAAAGGCCTTGATTTGGAGGTCTTTTCCACCATACACCAAGAACATCTCCTTAGTCCTTCTCAGGTACTTGAGAATATTCTTTACTGCTATCCAGTGCTTCTTCCCTGGGTTTGACTGATACCGGCTTACCACACTTAGTGCGTAAGCAGCATCTGGTCTGGTACACAACATCGCATATATTATAGAGCCTACCGCTGAAGCATAAGGTATAGATGTGATGCGAGCCCTTTCTAAATCAGTCTTGGGAGACATCTCTTTGGAGAGGGTGATTCCGTGACAAGCCGGTAGATTACCGCGCTTTGAATCTTCCATACTTTATCTTTTCAGCATGGTGTCGATGTACTTGGACTGCGAAAGTCCCAACATCCTCTTAGATCTATCACGATAGATCTGGATCCCTAGAATGCAGGAAGTATCACCCAGGTCTTTCATGGAGAACCTCTGTGACAAGAATGCTTTGACTGATTGTAGCATAGGAATGTTATTTCCTATCAAGAGAATGTCATCCATGTACAAGATGAGTAATACCACAGTTCTCCCTACAATCTTACTATATATGCATGGTTCATATGGATTTTTGATAAAGTCGAATTCTTTGACAGTCTCATCAAAACAGATGTTCCAACTCCGCGATGCCTGCTTTAGTCCATAGATGGACTTAAGAAACTTGCACACTTTCCCGCTGCTCCCACTCTAAATGAAATGTTGGGTTACTTAGCACAACAGCAAGGTTTCGGGGGGCATCATCCATACAATTTTACAAAATTTTGCCATGCTAGTTAACCCTAATCCTAGAATTTTAACTAAAGATTTAGACAATACGATATGTAAACAACTTTACCACTAAGTGATTGCGGAATACAACCTTTGTAGACCGGCCCTTCACTTCAAATGCTCCAAGTAGTGGTCCCTTCGGTGCGATCAAAGAACTCCCAGACTCTTGAGAGGCTCCATAAGGCGAAAAATGCAAACTTGCTCGAAGTCTTCAAAGCCGAAGATGATCTACTTCGAGGAGACACAAACTCAAGCTATCCCTTCACTAATATGGAACTAGTTAAGCTAACACCCTAAACTATATGGCTAGTATAGAAGAGGATGATGAAGTAGGAATTTTGCTCACTTTAGAATTCTTTTTCTCACTATTTTTTCTCACTTACACAAAAGCTAGAGAGCTCTTAAGCTTGAAGAAAAAGATGAAGAGATATAATGTTGTGAGAGTGAATGGCAATCATGGGTGAGAAAATATCTCATATAACCATTGTAGAGAATAAACCATAGTTGTAGATAATGGTTAGGTGAATAAATATCTAAGGAAAAACAAAATGGGTGGACTAAGTCAATAGTCATCCAAAGCTTCTCCAAGCTTCTAACCATGACAAAATCCACTTATTTTTGAATTTCTTAAATAAATAAAAACCTTAATATTATCTCATATATGGTGTAAGTCTCATACACCCATGCTGCATATATAATCAAGCATGACACATTAATATTATCACATATATATTAAGTGTCCAATAGTGATTAAAAGAAATACACAAGTGGGCTAATATTAGTTAATGTAAATTAGTATATCAAATATACAATTATACATTAAATTATCAAATCAACACTTGATCTAATAATCCGACTATATCCCATATAATCGACTAATATAAAATGTATCATTTCATCGAATCAACACTTGATCCGATGACCCGGATATATCACATATAACCGGCCGATATCACATATCGCGAGAATAGAATACGGTATCACATACTCGTATTAATCTCGGTCCCGCACATATCACATATGTGTTCCTACTCCGTTTCGCCTGAGCCAAGAAACCTCTATGTAGGAATCTAAAAGCTCGTCAATACTCCGGCAGTAGGTGATGATCATATCATCCACCCACAAGCCGTCAGCGGTCAGCTAAACGTAAAGGCCACCCGGGTATTGAACGATCAGAAGATCAACAAGCAAGCCTGCTCTAACTCCTGTAAAGCCTGTCAGTAACACTACCGTACAGTCCGGTCTCTTCGTTCGATATGTCGCGTATCAAGTCTAGGGGTGGTAAACGTCAGACCCCAGTAACCGATAAGTCGTGCCGATGTGTAGCTCATAACGGGACGAGAAACTACTGATAACATTTACCGGTAGATCTCCATATCAGCCCTGGCCAGGGACTTCCAGTTATAGTCAATCGAGCACAGCGCAACATCAACCCCCAATACCGGGTGTAATGAAATCCCTCCTATCGCTCATTGCCTCCATGTGATTCGGGACTGTACCCAAAAGCCACCGTTTTGCACGTTCGCTTGAAAGTGGTAAGGTGGAAATCAAAGCACAGTGGGAATCACACAAGACTCTATGACGATCTCGGGTCTACAGACTAACCTGTACCAGTGTCATCAGAGAACTACTATCTGACGATAAGTATAATACCAACTAAGAGTTCTCGACGAGTCCGTTCAGTGTACCCAGTCTCCACTGAGCACCCGTATATAATCTCTGATGTCAAACACCAATGGATGTGGGTCATCCATCGCCCATCATATGGGTCAAGATGTGTCTACGCTAGTCTACTCTGGAATATCGATGCCCTGTCTTGATACACCCTCGACTAGGAATAATTATAGGATGTACTCGTGGACTACCCTTGGCCCCACTAGTATGATCTCCATCATAGTCCTGGTAGTCAAGTACACATCCTAAGAGCTTTATCAACATGTGAGAGCAAGACAGTATCACAATAAAAGTCAACATGTTAAGACAAAGAGCAACCAGATAGCATACTATCATGTCGAGCAAGAAAGTCCTCTCTATATATGTCCAAGCATCCACTATAATATACATCATATGTACAACAATGGCCTCAAGGGCATATACATAACTAACAATCTCCCACTTGCACTAAGGCCAGTTGTTGTAGTATCTCATACCCAACATCCTGAAAAGTCTCTCAAATTATATCTGGGGTATGGCCTTTGTGAGTGGATCCGCCGTGTTGTCCTTCGTGTCAACTCTCCTAACCTCGATCTCTCGGCGATCAACTATCTCCCAGATCAGGTGATACCGCTTCAGAATATGCCTGTATCGCTGATGGGACCTGGGTTCCTTGGCCAAAGACACTGCTCCATTGTTATCACAATACAAAGGTATTGGATGCTCAATGGACAGAACCATACCAAGTTCAGTTATGAACTTCTTCATCCAGACAGCCTTTTTGGCAGCATCGTTGGCAGTGATGTATTCAGCCTCCATCGTCGAGTCTGCCACGGTTTCCTGTTTGGAACTCTTCCAACAAACCACCCCTCTATTGAGGGTAAAGACAAATCCCGAGTGTGACTTAAAGTCGTCCTTATCACTCTGGAAGCTCGAATCGGTAAAGGACTCCACTTGGTGTTGACCGTTACCATACACTAAGAACATCTCTTAGTCCTTCTCAAGTACTTGAGAATGTTCTTCACAGCTGTCCAGTGACTCTCTCCTGGATCTCCTTGATACCTACTCACTATACTTAGTGAGTATGATACATCGGGTCTGGTACATAGCATCGTGTACATGATAGAGCCTACTGTCGAAGCATAGGGTATCTTTTGCATGCGAGCTCACTCCAAATCAGTCTTGGGAGACATCTCTTTGGAGAGAGTGGGTCCAGAGATCGTGGGTAAATTCCCACGCTTGGATTCTTCCATACTAAACCTCTTTAGTACGGTGTCAATGTACCTGAATTGGGACAATCCCAGTATCCGTTTAGATCTTAATCCCCAAGATGTAGGAGGCATCACCTAGATCTTTATTAAGAATCTTTGTGATAAGAAGAGCTTGACCGAGTGCAGCATAAGAACATCATTTCCTATCAAGAGTATGTCATCCACGTATAATACGAGGACGACAACCTTACTCTCTGCCACCTTCTTGTATATACAAGGTTCATCTACATTTTTGATGAAGTCAAACTCTTTGACTACCACATCAAAATAGATGTTTCAACTCTGCGATGCCTGCTTTAACCCGTAGATCGATTTAAGCAGCTTGCACACCTTTCCACTGCTCCCACTGTCTACAAAGCCCTCTGGCTGAGTCATGTACACGCTCTCTTCTAAATCACCATTTAGAAAGGCGGTCTTAACATCCATTTGCCAGATTTCGTAGTCATGGTATGAAGCAATGGAAAGTAGGATCCGGATGGACTTAAGCATAGCCACTGGAGAAAAGGCTTCATCATAATTCACACCTGGTCATTGACGAAAACCTTTTGCAACAAATCTATCTTTGAAAGTCTCAACTTTTCCATCTACACCAAGTTTCTTCTTAAAGATCCATTTGCTTCCAATGGGTTTTACCCCTTCAGGAGCAACTTCCAAAGTCCATACTTTGTTGGTGTACACGTATTCCATCTCAGATCGCATTGCATCCAGCCATTTCACAAAGTCCCCACTCGTGATGGCCTGCTCGAAGCTAGTTGGGTCATCATCTTCCATGATGCAATCCTCGCTCCCACCATCAATGAGAAAACCGTAGTATCTCTCAGATGGATGAGGAACCCTATTGGATCGGCGGAGCGGCTGAGGTTCGTTGGGAACTACTGAATTCTCGGGTTCCACCAAATCTTCTGTTGCAGTTTGTGTAGCTGGAACTTCTTCCAGTTCTACCTCCTTGCCACTAATTTCTTTTATAAGAAAACCCTTTTCTAAAAAGGTGGCATGTCAAGAAACAAACACTTTTTATTCCTCGGAATGGTAGAAGATATACCCTCGTGAATGTTTGGGATATCCAATAAACTTGCACAGAACTGACCTTGTCTCGAGTTTGTCCGGATTTTGTGTTTTCACATATGCCAGATGATTAGTCGAAAATATTGTATTTTTTAACACGGCAATTTCCCTATCTTTTGCACTCATCTAGAAGTGTTCGGCATTCATATTACACATATTAGCAAATCAGACGTATAATATCAGATTGCATGTGATAGACTCTAAAACCGACATTTCTGAGGGAATTGTGTGTTTATCATGGCATCGCATCATCCCTATATTGCGCAACACTTGTCTTGAGAAATTGTGCAGGAAAATCCGGAAGAAAAGTCAAAATTTTCATTTTGCTGATCAAACATTACACCAACTCCAAGTTTTTAGATCTGGTAGCAATCCAAAGGGAAAAATACAATTCAACATATCCTATAAAGGCCCATAATTCAGCCCAAAGCAGCACCAGAAGTTGCAAGCCCAAAGGCCTCCAAAGAGCCGCGGATCCACGGCGGGAGCCTGCTGGCGCCGCGGATCCGCCGCGTTTCTGCCACGTCATCACCTAATTTTTAGGGCATAATTCCTATTTCAGTGCACACATCTCAGAAAGACACATCAAATTCCAGAATTCTCTCAAAGATTCTGCCAGATCAGCAAAGATGATTAATTAAGCTAATCTTGATTAAGCTCCTAACAAACTATTTCTAGAAGCTCCCTCCTAACTAATCACATCTAGAAGCTTCTCCTCAACAAACTTTTGGAGGGAAATTCAAATCTCCTCTAACTAACTTTTGGAGGGAAATTCAAAATTCAAATCCTAGATCTAGGGTTTTGGGAAGTCTATAAATGGAAGCCTAGACCTAGGGTTAAACTTCTTCCTCATTCTTCAACATATTTCTCCCTCTTCTTCCACAAGTTGAGTGACACGACTTGTGCGAAACCCTAACCCTAATTCCAATCCAAATTCAAGATCCCGAGTACTAATCAAGCGAGAAGCCTTCAACCTTTTAGGAGAGGAGCCGATCTTCAACCGAGCAAGCGATTCAAGCCGATCTGCGACTCACGGAGACGAGCGAAGCCAAATCGGCGATCGAGTTCTTTCTCTTGTAGTTCTTGAGCGATTGTAATGAAATTGTTGATATAAATAAAAGGTGAATTCTTTAATCTTGCTTTCTTTAAATTCTTGCATCATGATTCGATCTCAATTTGTAATTGTGGTTCTTGTTGTGATGTTTAAGTAAAACTCCGCTCGTGAAGGAGTCGAGACGATCAATAGAATGATGATGATTTAGATCTTTTTACAATTCTTAAATCCTATAATGATTGTAAATTCTAGTGAATCAAATGATTAATGACCTAGTTTCGAGAGGATCCTTTCTTGATTGTGTTCACTTGAAACTAGGGAACAAGGATTGATCATTTGATTAACTAGAAACTAGAATTTGAATGAGATTCATCGAAAGGATAAAGGATAAGATGAGGAAACCCTATATTCTTCGTAAGATCCTTAACCTCGACGGATAATCATCGATCTAGTATCAACTCGTTAATGGATAAGAACATGAAATTTTTAGATCTTATCACATCTATAGATCCGATCGATTCCTACGAGCCTCATTTCGATTCTTGATATTTGGTTGGAAAAATCATCACAGACATCTCAATTCTTGATTTTATCCTTTTCTTGTTATTAGATCTAGATTTTCTAATTCTTGAAATTCAATTTACAAATCATGAATTGTTTTCTTTTCTTTTCCTTAAATTTTCGACTCATCTAATTCGAAACCCGAACGATTACACTTTCCCCGTGGACGATCCGCACTTACTAACGCGCTACATCTGACACCGTTATTGATTGCGGTCAAGTAATTTTTGGTTGTGATTTCTATACATTTTTCTAAAACATACACATCCGGAAATCGTTTTCAATCAAATGGCGCCGTTGCCGGGGATCGCGCGCTAATTCGTTCTATATTTGAAATTTGAATTGAAAGATTTATTCCATTGTAATTTTGTGATCAAAATTCGCGCAAACACTAATACGTGTTGTTGTGATTTGTGCGAGGAAATCTGGGATCATTGGAGCTGGAGAAAAAAATTTCAGAGAATTATAGAGGACTCAGGGGTTCAACAGAAGCATGCTGTGAATCTTTTGTTCAGTGAGCAGTACATACGGCCGCCCATCCGCGGTCTAAGCCATCAACTGCGGCGGTTCCGCGGCTGGCTAAAGGCTTCTCTGTGCAAATTTTTTTTAGGTAACTTCTAACTTTCTTATCTTCTTCTCTCTCTGCTCCAACTAACAAATTTCTGCAGGCTTCTTTGCAAAAATTGCAGCGCCGCAAAAAGCAAATTAAATTTGTGCGTGTTTTTGTTTCTTGGTTGTTTGCATTATAAATACGGATATTAAGGGGCACGACCAAATCCAGATTAGGTGGGGATTTCATTACCCTTCCTAGGCCCCGAAAATCACAAAACTTGCATCCGCATTGACCCACAAATATCTAGATATGACTTTAAGGACCGTCGCGCTCACTTAGGATAGAAGCAGGCCATGGGTAATTCATTGCTTATCCGCGTTTTCTGGTGGTGTCTAAGGCAAGTGTGTCGAAGGCTAGTGGTTATTAATTAGGCCCACTACTTACGTAGTGGAGTACCTTCCCACTTACCTGGCACTTACCTGGCCACAGAGGGACAAAGAGGCAGTGGAGGATTTATCCTACGACTTGTCTTTTGGCAGTTAGGAGCGGTCTAGAGCCTGACCTAGGTGACCAATAGAATTAGGGTTTTGTGTGTTGCATTTGTTGTGTTGCATCATATTTTCAAAAATCCGTCCAATTTTCAAAACAAACACCGCATTCATTCATTCATTCCCCTAATTATAAGCCACACTGCCACTTGTACTAACCCTTTTTAGTGCAAGATAGGCTAGACACGGGATTCTAGTGCCCGTTAAGTCCGCGTTTCCCCGATCGACCCAAAAGTCGGTATTTCTACATTTACCTTTTCTTTACCCACCACCACACCCACATCGATGGATCCGTCGCCATCGAACTTCTTTTCCACTACTCTGCCGCCGTCTGTTGGTGCGCAGAATCCACTTCGCATCTCTCTCCAAGAGAGGTGCTATCCTACACGAGGTCCCCTTTCCGCCTGTCTTTCCATTCCACCAGCCAACGGGGAAAATTTTGAAATTAAACCCCAATACATCAACCTTCTACCCAAATACCACGGTCTTGAGACTGAGGACGCATACGTGTTTATCACGAAATTTGAAAATGTATGCGCAATGATGGGTACTTCACAGCCTTCTGTGGATGCTATGCGTCTACGTCTTCTTCCATTTACCTTGTGCGATATAGCCGAGAAGTGGCTGTATAATACTACCGCACATTCCATTACGAATTGGGAAGAATTCGTTGCAGCATTCCTTAAGAAATTCTACCCTAATCACAAGACAGCTCGAGTCCGCAGCGAAATAAATCAATTCTCCCAGCTTCCAAATGAACCGTTTTCAAAATATCTTGATCGCTTCAAGGATCTGTTGGTTCAATGCCCACATCACGGAATCCCGAGATGGGAACTGTGCCGAATCATATATGAGGACAGTAACCCTAACACTAAACAGAGCCTTGAAAACATGTGTCAAGGAAATTTTATGACCAAAAATGATAGGGAAGCTTGGAAATACTTAGAAGATTTCGCTGAAAAATCTTTACATTGGGAGAGTCCATCGTTTAGGAGTGGCAATAACCAATCGGATGTTTCCATAGGAGTTAGAGCTGAAATTTCAGCTATACACAAGAAACTCGAGACTATGGAAAACAAATTTTTAGCTGCCGCCCTAAATCAAATGTTACTTCCCAAAACTGTATGTGGCTGTTGTTCTGATCCTTCACATCTCACGGAAGAATGTCCAATAAATTTCCCGTTTCAAGGTCATGAGCAATCAATTCTGCTTACCAACAAAGACGTAGGAACGACCCATTTTCTTCCACATATAATCAGGGTTGGAGGAATCACCCGAATTTTGCTCGGAACCAATCCCAATCTCAAAACACGGTTCCAACCCAAAACAATTTCCAAAGGGTCCCTCCACCACAACAGCAACCATAACTTCAATTGAGTCAGCACCCCGTCCAATCACAGAACTTTCAAAATCCGGTCAACACACCTGTACTGTCTAGTCCTTTACAATTGACCGGGACTGATGAATCCTCTTCATTCATAAACTTGCTTCTGACAAATCTCATGCAAGTATCTGCTGAAATAAAGACTTCCGTCGATGATATAAAGAAAAACTCAGCGTCTCAAGCTGAGAGTATCAAATCAATGGAAACAGAAATTGCACGATTGAAAGCCGAAATGAGTGCTAGAGAGAAAGGGAAACTCCCAGCTCAACCTTTACCAAATCCTGGCTATTCACATCATGTGAATGCAATCACCACGTTGAGATTTGGGAGAGTGCTTGACAATCATGTTGGGGAAGAGATTGATGATACTGAAAAATCTATCAATGATACCCCGGCTGAGACCTTTCCTTCCACTTCTACTTCTAATTCTAACCCCAGTTCTTCTACCCCACCACCTTCTTGCGAGCCTATTCTTCGTTTCCCACAAGGCTCGACACCTCAGCCCATCTCTTCTAGTTCTCCACAGACGATCCCCACTCCTCTTTTGGGATCATGTCTACCCCCACTTCCTTCCCCTATGATGGACCCAGCGCTTATTGCTAAATCACCTTATCCTAATCGGTTAAGGGCAAACACACCGAGTCCACATATGAAGAAGATTATGAACATTTTTAAGCAAGTTAACATCAACATCCCTCTCCTAGATGCTATCCAACAAGTTCCGTCCTATGCAAAAACTCTTAAGAACTTGTACACTAGGAAGAGGAAGACTCAAGTGCCCAAGAAAATTTTCATGGCAAAGACTGTAGACATGGCTTTCCCCCAACAATTACCGAGGAAACGTAAGGATCCTGGATATCCTACGATTTCCGTTTCTATCGGGGAAAAACACATCAACCGTGCTCTACTAGACCTTGGCGCTAGTGTTAACCTGCTTCCTTTCTCAGTCTATGAGCAGTTAGGGATTGGAGAGTTGAAGCCAACCCATTGCACTCTCCAGATGGCTGACCGATCAATCACCAAACCTAGGGGTGAACTGGATGATGTGTTAATAAAAATCGGGGAATTTATATTCCCTGTGGACTTTATTGTAATTGATACACAGCCTGTAGCGAACCCACAAAATCAAATTCCGGTGATTTTAGGTCGCCCCTTTTTGGCCACTTCCAACGCTATCATCAACTGTCGTAATGGTTCTATGACCCTATCCTTCGGGAATAGGTCAATAGAGCTGAACATTTACAAGTTGGGAAGTGTACCCTCCGAACCTACTGCTCAGGTCTATTCTGTCGACTTAATGGATGTCGACAGCAGCGAATTTGATGATCCTCCTGATACCGATCTTGACTCTTTTCATACGTTATTGTTTGACCCAACTATCTATCATACACATACGGACTCTTCCACCGAGATGTCCGGGTCAACAACTAACACTGATTATGAACTGCTTTTAGAGTTTGAAAATCACCTCGCACTTTGTGATGACATTATTCATCGGGGTATTGATGGAACTTTTGAGGAAATCTTCGCTGATGAACTCGTATTTTTGAATGACACGGGTGTTGAGATGAATCATCTCCCAATCAATGAAATTGAACCTCCACCCCTTCTTCTGAATTGTAAAAAGAATGCGAGCAATCCATCACATTCACTGCATCGTCTCTCCAAAATGAAACGCACACACATTCTATTCCACCCCTTACCCTTTCCTCACTTCTTCTTCCACCAACCAGAGCACTGCATTGATAAAATTTTCGAATGGTTGGTGTTAACTTTCGGTCTTTGCAAAGCTTGGTATCGACCAATGATTCTTGACCCCCTCATGTGATTTTCAAAGATTAACATTGCTTAACTCAAGTTTGGGGGGGGGGGGGTATAATCGGGCTCTTGAAAAGAAAATTTTTACAAAATTTTGAGCCAAAAATAAGTTTGGGGGAGCATCTTCACTTAAATATTTTGCCCCCATTAATAAATTTCCTCCCAAGCTTACAGGTTTTTCGAGATTTAGCCGATGGCAACAGCGAGGACACTGTTGAAAACAAGTTTGGGGGAGGTTTGTGCTTATTTTTGCATCATTTGCATCATACTTTGCATAAGCACAAAACATTTTTTTGAAAACCTATAAAAATTTTAAAAAAATTTCAAAAGATAAAAATATTTTTGTACATAAATAAGATAATAAAAGATTAGATAGTGAAAAATTATATCCATGAGATTGGAAAAATTTAAGAAAACCAAGAAAATTAGAAGTTTTCTTATACGAGCTAGTAATAAGTAGTTATGAGCCGTTGTCCCAAGGGTTAGTAAGATGAAGGAAGTCACTAATCTGAGGATAAAAATAAGTCTGAAAAATAGTTCCTATTCTGAAAGCCAAACATTTTGAACGTTGATACCCTGCTATTCGCACTTACACACGTCTTGAAGCCCGAGATAGTAGAGGATACCTTGAAATGCTCTTGTCTTAAAGCCGATGTATGAAGGAAATAAAAAAAAAATGAATAAAAAATATATATAAAGTGGTGAGAAAAATGGACACTGGTTTTGTTATCGCTGAGTGCAATAAAAAATAGATAGCGAGGGTGCCTCTTCACCTAGTGCCCTAAGGCCAACTGGTCTGGGAGTCACTGCTATGCCTGAGGTGGTGCAAGACGAGGAAAATACACCAAATAAGCAAGCACATGAGTAATCAGTCGGTTAGTATCTCAAGAAGTATTAACGATCGCATGAAAGTATTTGAGCACATCTAAATATTCATTAATTAAAAAGTACTGAGGCTGATGGGCAAGAGTATGATAGCTTGAATTGAATTCTCCGGGTGTAGGGATGTCCTTTACACACACGCAGGGTGATATGATCGATATTTAGAAGAAAGATAGGAATGAAGAATAAGACGATGTTTTATTGAGGGAGGACTTGATTTCTGACATCTTTTCATGACCATTAAGATAGGGCTCATGACAACCGAAAAGCTAACTTAGTTGGAAACCCTAATTTTCAAGGCTTTTCTTTTACAATTCTTTTCTTTAAATGTAATATTCATGATCTTCCTTTTATTATTGGATTTTTGTGGGTGCAATCCGCTGAAAACCCTCAGCAGACAACACTCCTCCTACTAGGGACACCTAGAGGTTTAAAGGCTTGTTGCACGTGCTCAGTGCAATCGTGTTGCCTACGAAAGTGTGCTAGTTAGTTTTTCTCTTTCTTTATTTTCTCCTTCTCTTTTTAATAAAAAGTACGCTCGAGACGATCGAAATTAAGTTTGGGGGAATTTGATTAGTCGAAAATATTGCATTTTTAACACGGCAATTTCCCTATCTTTTGCACTCATCTAGAAGTGTTCGGCATTCATATTACACATATTAGCAAATCAGACATATAATATCAGATTGCATGTGTTAGACTCTAAAACCGACATTTCTGAGGGAATTGTGTGTTTATGATGGCATCGCATCATCCCTATATTGCGCAACACTTGTCATGAGAAATTGTGCAGGAAAATCCGGAAGAAAAGTCAAAATTGTCATTTTGCTGATCAAACATTACACCAACTCCAAGTTTTTAGATCTGGTAGCAATCCAAAGTGAAAAATACAATTCAACATATCCTATAAAGGCTCATAATTCAGCCCAAAGCAGCACCAGAAGTTGCAAGCCCTAAGGCCTCCAAAGAGCCGCGGATCCGCGGCGGGAGCCTACTTGCGCCGCGGATCTGCCGCGTTTCTGCCATGTCATCACCTAATTTTTAGGGCAAAATTCCTATTTCAATGCACACATCTCAGAAAGACACATCAAATTTCAGAATTCTCTCGAAGATTCTGCCAGATCAGCAAAGATGATTAATTAAGCTAATCTTGATTAAGCTCCTAACAAACTATTTCTAGAAGCTCCCTCCTAACTAATCATATCTAGAAGCTTCTCCTCAACAAACTTTTGGAGGGAAATTCAAATCTCCTCTAACTAACTTTTGGATGGAAATTCAAAATTCAAATCCTAGATCTAGGGTTTTGGGAAGTCTATAAATAGAAGCCTAGACCAATGGTTAAACTTCTTCCTTATTCTTCAACATCTTTCTCCCTCTTCTTCAACAAGTTGAGTGACACGACTTGTGCGAAACCCTAACCCTAATTCCAATCCAAATTCAAGATGCCGAGTACCAATCAAGCGAGAAGCCTTCAACCTTTTAGGAGAGGAGCCGATCTTCAACCGAGCAAGCAATCCAAGCCGATCCGCGACTTACGGAGACGAGCGAAGCCAAATCGGCGATCGAGTTCTTCCTCTTGTAGTTCTTGAGCGATTGTAATGAAATTGTTGATATAAATAAAAGGTGAAATTCTTTAATCTTACTTTCTTTAAATTTTTGCATCATGATTCGATCTCAATTTGTAATTGTGGTTCTTGTTGTGATGTTTGAGTAAAACTCCGCTCGTAAAGGAGTCAAGACGATCAATAGAATGATGATGATTTAGATCTTTTTACAATTCTTAAATCCTATAATGATTGTAAATTCTAGTGAATCAAATGATTAATGACCTAGTTTCGAGATGATCCTTTCTTGATTGTGTTCACTTGAAATTAAGGAACAACGATTGATCATTTGATTAACTAGAAGCTAGAATTTGAATGAGATTCATCGAAAGGATAAAGGATAAGACGAGGAAATCCTATATTCTTCGCAAGATCCTTAACCTCAAAGAATAATCATCGATCTAGTATCAACTCGTTAATGGATAAGAACATGAAATCTTTAGATCTCATCACATCTATAGATCCGATCGATTCCTACGAGCCTCATTTCGATTCTTGATATTTGGTTGGAAAAATCATCACAAACATCTCAATTCTTGATTTTATCCTTTTCTTGTTATTAGATCTAGATTTTCTACTTCTTGAAATTCAATTTACAAATCATGAATTGTTTTCTTTTCTTTTCCTTAAATTTTCGACTCATCTAATTCGAAACCCGAACGATTACACTTTCCCTGTGGACGATCCATACTTACTAACGCGCTACATCCGACACCGTTATTGATTGCGGTCAAATAATTTTTGGTTATGATTTCTATACATTTTTCTAAAACATACACATCCGGAAATCGTTTTCAATCACCGGACAACCCTAAATCTTAACATAATTAAGATATGGTCTCTTTCCTTTCCATATCCCATTTGGAGTGGTTGGCACAGATTTGGAGTGAACCATATTCAATAGGACTGTAGCTGTCTCCAGTGCATATCCCCAAACGGAAATAGGTAACTCAGCGGTGCTGATCATAGAGCGCACTATATCTAATAGGGTGCGATTCCTCCGTTCCGATACACCGTTGTGCTGTGGTGTATACAGAGGAGTAAGCTGAGAGATAATCCCATTCTCTTTTAGATAGTCCTGGAACTCATTGCTCAAGTATTCTCTTCCTCGATCAGATCGAAGGATTTTAATACTTTTTCCCATTTGGTTCTCTACTTCGTGCTTATATTCTTTGAATTTCTCAAAAGCTTCAGACTTGTGTTTCAACAGGAACACATGTTCGTATCATGAGAGATCGTCGTGAATGTAATGAAGTACGAGGAACCATTCCTGGCATGTGTAGACATGGGACCACATACATCACTATGTACCAGTCCAAAGAGTTCTGTAACTCTTTCTCCGTGTCCACTAAACGGAGTTTTGGTCATCTTGCCTTTGAGACATGACTGGCAAGTGTCATAAGATGAAAATTCGGACGGATTCAAATATCCATCCTTATGTAACTTAGCGAGTCGTGTCACATTGATATGACCTAGTCTATAATGCCACAGGAAGGATTCGTTCATTTCTGAACTCTTCCTCTCGTGTGTGTTTTGTATATTAAGAACTGTAGTTTGCTTTAGAATGTATATGCCATTATTTAACGAGTCTGATCCAATCAACTTTTGATTCAGGAAGATGTTCATAAGATTATCCTATATTACAAAATTATATCCTTTTTTAATTAATAAAGAAACTGATATAAGATTGCATATTAGGGTCGGTATGTAATAGCATTCTTTCAGAATCAATGTATTACCATTTGGTAATACGAAGTGATATTCGCCAACTGCTTTGGCTGCAACATTTGCACCATTCCCTACTCTTACGGAATGATCACCCATTCCCAGTTCTCTACCTTTTCTTAGCCCATGCAACATATTGCATATGTGGGATCCTGATCCGGTATCTAATGTCCAGGACGTATAGTGAACTGAGAAACAGTTCTCGGTAACTAACATACCTGAAGAAGATGCATCAACATGATAATTCTTTGTTTGAGCTGTGTGAGAATTTGGATATTCCCCTATTTCCTGCTCAGTCTTATAACAATTAACAGAAAGAACGGAACCAACGTTTCTCTGCTCAGTATAACAAGCGGGTTCGGTTAATACATCCATATTATTATCGTGATTAAGGCCTGACATGGTCTCTACCTGGAGAGAGAGAGAAGAAAACACTTTAGCGTATGCTCTTGCAAGATTAGATTGATTTATTATCTTATCTAATCAGGATGACTCCCACTGTTTTTATCAAATCTTCCTTCAAACCCGAAAAGGTAAGACTAGCCGGGATTAATTACCTCTTACAAGTTCGCCAATCTTTCAGCCAGGCTAGTGTTGGTACTTTGATGGAGGTTCCCCGTGCTTTCGTACGGACCTAATTAAAATAAACCTCATTTTCCCAGAGGCATAACTCCGTTAACACCTTTCTAGACACTTACTTGATCGGCTAATTGTCATGTGTAAAACTCTCCCAGGAGTAACTCTTACTCGCAGTGGGTATCGGGATCCAACTATCTCATAGAAGGTATGCAATCTCATTGCAAATTTCAACACTTGAAATTCTCGATAATACTTTTGCCCCTAGCGTCCTATGACCTTGACGCAGGCCAAACAACCCATAGTCCGCTAGTCAAGTTCAACCCGTACATTTCCTGATTGAATTAAACCCACCCGTACGACCCTCAACCTACGCCAAACTACGTCGTACGAATACCCTAATCCAATCGCATCTCATGCTACAGATAAATACTAATCAGCTACCGTACACTACGCCTTGACGTAGGCCAAATTACCGTAGCAAGAATACTAAAATAGCACTTATTTGAAATGTCGGAGGGCTACGCAGGTTTTTAAGAAAATCATGAGCGAAATGAACTTGATATCGTTGTAGAAACAAGTGATTTTTGAAAAAGGAGTGTTTTTTAGGATTTCACTAGTTTCTCTAAAGAGGTCACTCCCGGTGAAGGGATCTCGGCTCTTTCCTTATCGAATAAGGTGCAGGATATTTCAAAAAAACCACTATGCAAAGCAAAAACTATAGAAGTAATCAAAAACAAAACCGAGTGAGTTGTAGCATCTGCTAGTTTCGCTAAAGAGGTCACTCCCGGTGAAGGGATCTCGGCTCTTTCCTTATCGAATAAGGTGATGGATATTCTACAAGAAATACCGCTATGCAAAGCAAAAACTAGAGCTACCCTTTTTGAAAATTTGATTCTACAATATCTTTTAGGTTTTTTTTCTTTCATTAATCTCATTAATGAAGTCCCATCATTTATGCTTCCTAAGCATCATAGAAGAAACGAAAATACAACGTACGCTTATTCCATCCGCATTTGCCACAGTGCCCCGTTATGCACCGTTAGGTTACTTAACTAGCGGCATAGCGGGGCGGGACTAGCACGGGTGCAAAACATAAGCAAAGTTTATTATATATCATATATATAATAATAAAGTATTCGTCTCAGCATATATAGTGATCACATCATAGAATATCAGCAGCAGAAGATAATATATGAAATATTGGATATTCTATGGGGTCCGTATTTTGTATTTAGCCAACAATAGAAAATACAGATTCCACGGTCGTGATGAATTGCCAAACCCACATCCCTAGACCCTTACGAGAGCGGCAAGTAACCCTACCAATTCTAGAGTTAGGAGACCCGGACTCGACTCCTCGAGATGGTCTCCCACTGGACTCTAGAACCCGGTTACTTGTGCTCCCCTCCTTGGGTCTATCCTAATGCAGAAAAGTAAATAATATACAACAATGGTGATATCATCCTCAATCCGGAAGTGCCCCAATAAAAGAATATTACATACAATGAATTTTACATGAATGAAAATAAAAACTCTCATCTCACATAAAAGCCCCGGCTATTAAGAACACGACGATCCAATATAACATATCACAGCAACGCATAACATCACATGTCATCAACGTAAGTAAATATGTGTATCCCAATTGTCGTTGACATATACTAACGAAACCGGCGATATACCACATATTACACTTACGGTCGCAGAAAAGAAAATGCCAAACTACAACATTTGGAATCCATAATCACATTAGACATCATAAAACCGAAATATCACATACTTCGGATTTCATGCCTAACTATATGAATTCCACATATTGTATCACATTCCACAAAGAGTTAGACGATGTTAAACATTCCGATCGAATCAACAAACACCCAAAATTTCCCAAAAAGCTCAACACTTGAGCGTAGTTTAAAAGTATCCATCACATGCCACAGTACCTATGGACCAACCGTAGAAGGGTCAACCCTTGTCTCACCTATGGAGCCGCGGAACTACCGCAAACCCTAGGGTTTAGCGGCGGTTCATACGGTCACAGAATCGAGTTAGGGTTTCGTTCTTCTAGAGGGTCCATCGAATCACTTGCAAAAAATCCAACTCTTGAAAAAATTTCCAGCAAGGGTTAAAGTGGGTATTTGATAACCGTTCGAACTTTTTAACACCGTTTAAATAACATGAAATACCGTTAGAATTACGACTACGAAACACTCCGAATTGCCTTTACAGAAAGTTAACATCATATGAAAATTTAGCAAAAACTAGCAACACCTGAAACACCAAAAGCCAGAGACTAGAACAACAAAAAATTTTGAAGCCAAAACTCCACTCCAGAACCGGCCAGCTCGGAAAAACACTGCCTGTGGCCGGACAAAATCCGAACAAATTGCTTCAAAATTGTTTGGTGTTCATGTTATATCACATACAACATCCTGCAGTTGATAAAAAAAATTTTAAAGCCCATTTAAAAATCGACAGAAACCAGTTTTCCGTGTTTCAAGTTTCGGAGTCGTTTCGGTTTCATAATCTAACAAACATCGTCTAAATCTCTATCCTGGCTCTGATACCACTGTAGGGTTACTTAGCACAATAGCAAGGCTTCGGGAGGCATCGTCCATGCCATTTTACAAAATTTTGCCATGCTAGTTAACCCTAACCATAGAATCTTAACTAAAGATTTAGACAATACGATATGTAAACAACTTTACAACTAAGTGATTGCGGAATACAACCTTTGTAGACCGGTCCTTCACTTCAGATGCTCCAAGTAGTGGTCCTTTCGCTGCGATCAAAGAACTCCCGGACTCTTGAGAGGTTCCACAAGGCGAAAGATGCAAACTTGCTCGAAGTCTTCAAAGCCGAAGATGATCTACTTCGAGGAGACACAAACCCAAACTATCCCTTCACTAATATGGAACTAGTGAAGCTAACACCCTAAACTATATGGCTAGTATAGAAGAGGATGATGAAGTAGGAATTTTTCTCACTTTAGAATTCTTTTTCTCACTATTTTTTCTCACTTGCACTAAAGCTAGAGAGCTCTTGAGTTTGAAGAAGAAGATGAAGAGAGATAATGTTGTGAGAGTGAATGGCAACCATGGGTGAGAAAATATCTAAAATAACCCTTGTAGCGAATAAACCATAGTTGCAGATAATGGTTAGGTTAATAAATATCTAAGGAAAAACAAAATGGGTGGACTAAGTCAATGGTCATCCAAAACTTCTCCAAGCTTCTAACCATGACAAAATCCACTCATTTTTGAATTTCTTAAATAAATAAAAACCTTAATATTATCTCATATATGGTGTAAGTCTCATACACCCATGCTGCATATATAATCATGACACATTAATATGTATCACATATTTATTAAGTGTCCAATAGTGATTAAAAGAAATACACAAGTGAGCTAATATTAGTTAATATAAATTAGTATATCAAATATACAATTATACATTAAATTATCAAATCAACACTTGATTTAATAATCCGGCTATATCCCATATAACCGACTAATATAAAATGTATCATTTCATCGAATCAACACTTGATCCGATGACCTGGCTATATCATATATAACCGGCCGATATCACATATCGCGAGAATAGAATACGGTATCACATACTCGTATTAATCTCGGTCCCGCACATATCACATATGTGTTCCTACTCCGTTTCTCCTGAGCCAAGAAACCTCTATGTAGGAATCTAAAAGCTCGTCAATACTCCGGCAGTAGGTGATGATCATATCAGCCACCCAAAAGCCGTCAACGGTCAGCTAAACGTAAAGGCCACCCGGGTATAGAGCGATCAGAAGATCAACAAGCAAGCCTACTCTAACTCCTGTAAAGCCTGTCAGTAACACTACCGTACAGTCCGGTCTCTTCGTCTGATATGTCGCATATCAAGTCTAGTGGAGGTAAACATCAGACCCCGGTAACCGATAAGTCGTGCCGATGTGTGGCTCATAACAGGTCAAGAAAATACTGATAACACTTATCGGTAGATCTCCATATCATCCCTGGACAGGGACTTCCAGTTATAGTCAATCGAGCACATCGCAACATCAACCCCCAATACCGGGAGAGAAGAAACCCTTCCGATCGCTCATTTCCTCCATGTGATTCGGGATTGTACCCAAAAGCCACCGTTTTGCACGTTCTATTGAACGTGGTAAGGTGGAAATCAAAGCACAGTGGGAATTACACAAGACACTATGGCGATCTCGGGTCTACAGACTAACCTGTACCAGTGTCACCAGAGAACTACTATCTGATGATAGGTATAATACCAGCTAGGAGTTCTCGACGAGTCCGTTCAGTGTACCCAGTCTCCACTGAGCACCCGTATGCCATCTTTGATGTCAAACACCAATGGATGTGGGATCATCCATCGGCCATCATACGGGTCAAGATGCGTATACGCTAGTCTACTCTGGAATATCGATGCCCTGTCTCGATACACCCTCGACTAGGAACAATTATAGGATGTACTTGTGGACTACCCTTAGCCCCACTAGTATGATCTCCATCATAGTCCTGGTAGTCAAGTACACATCCGAAGGGCTTTATCAACATGTGAGAGCAAGACAGTATCACAATACAAGTCAACATGTTAAGACAAAGAGCAACCAGATAGCATACTATCTTGTCGAGCAAGAAAATCTTCTCTATATATGTCCAAGAATCCACTATAATATACATCATATGTACAACAATGGCATCTTGGTTATATACAAAACTAACAAGAAACCCTCCGGCTGATCCATATAGACGCACTCTTCGAAATTTCCATTTAGAAAAGCCGTCTTTACTTCCATCTGCTAGATTTCATACTCGTGGAAAGCAACAATGGCAAGAAGGATCCGAATGGATTTGAGCATAGCCACTGGAGAAAAGGTTGTAGGGTTCCTAGGCACTCAAGTGAGGTCTCCCAAGCCATCAACCATGGCAATTTCAAAAATTATGGTGCCTACAAACCCTAAACTACGGATCGATAACTAGATGTCTAGGCGAAAAAGAACTAGTTAACACTTAACTATTGGGAATACGGAAATACAACCTTTGTAGATCCGGTCCTCCACCTCCACGGCTCCGCAACGAGGTCGTCTCCACTGTCCAAATCAAATCCGGGCTCTAGAGTCGGCTTCGTCGGAGAATGGGCAAGCTAGGTCGTCGATGTCCATGCCGAAGATGATCTACGTCGAGGCATCGCTAGATCGAGCTCACAACTTCACCAAGTCATGAAACTTGTGAAGGAAACACACTCTACTACTTGGCAAGAGGTAGAGGATGAAGAAATAGGAAGTGGGTAGACTTTAGAATTGGATTTCTCACTCATATGCATCAATCACCATTGATGGAGGTGAAGCTTTTCTTCTTAAAGTCAAGGAAGAAGAAGAAGAAGCTTATATGATAAGTTAAAAGAATAAGAAAAGAAAATAAATTCTTATCATAATTTTAACTAGAGTCAAGTGTAGAGAATGAATCATGGTTAGTGGGAATGGTTAGGGTTAAGGATGAGATAAGAATGGTTGACTTGAACAAAGCTTCATGAAGCTTCAACTAAAGAACAAAATTAGCCACCATTCTTTTCTCTTTTCTTTTATTCATTTATCAAAAATAAAAAGGATAATTAAATAAGATAAATGAATAACAAATAAGAAACCCTAACCATTTCATTAACCAAGGTTTAATACTTTACACTTGACCAAAAAGGATGTATCATCAAACATGATACAAGCAATTGCACAAAATCATATCGCATATGTAATGCGCACACCCGAGTGAGAAAATCCATCTTAAGTAAACCGATACTAGTTGATGCAAAGTAATATATCAAATATATAAATATGCATTAAATCATTAAATCAACACTTGATTCAATGACTCGGTTATGTCGCACACAACCGACTAGTATACAATATATCGGCTTATCGAATCAACGCTTGAATCGATAACTAGGTTATATCGCATACAACCATTCGATATATATATATCGCGAGAATAGAATACGGTATCACATACACGCATTATTCTCGGTCCCGTACATATCTCATATGCGCTCCTATTTCGTTTCGCTTGAGCCAGGAAACCTCTGTGTAGGACTCTAAAGACTCGTCAATACGCCGGCAGCGGATGATGATCATATCAAACACCCACAAGCCGCAAGCGGTCTGCTAAACGTAACGGCCACCCGGGTATTGAGCGATCTGAAGATCGACGAGCAAGCCCGCTCACACTCCAGTGAATCCGACCAGTAACACTACCGTACAGTCCGGTCTGATCGTCTGATCTGTCGCATATCTCGCCTAGGGGTGGTAAACGTCAGTCCCCAATAGCTCAATAAGTCGTGTCGATATGAGGTCTATAACTGTTCGAGAAACTACTGGTAACACTTACCAGTAAATCTCAGCAACCCTGGCCAGGGATTTCCTGTTATAGCCAATCGAACACAGCACAACATCAACCCCCTATACCGGGAGAGACGAATCCCCTCCTATCGCTCATTGCCTCCATGTGACTCGGGACTGTACCCAAAAACCACCGTTTTGCATGCCCTCTTGGACGTGGTAAGATGGAAATCAAAGCACAGTGGGAACCACACAAGACTCTATGACGATCTCGGGTCAACAGACTACTCTGTACCAGTGTCACCAGAGAACTGCCATCTGACGTGAGGTATAATACCATCTGGGAGTTCTCGGCGAGTCCGTCCAGTGTACCCAGTCTCTACTGAGCACCCGTATATCATCTCTGATGTCAAACACCAATGGATATGGGATCATCCATCGCCTATCTGTATGGGTCGAGAAGGTACACGCTAGTCTACTCTGGTATATCGATGCCCCGTCTCGATACACCCTCGATTAGGGACTTTGAAGGATGTACTTATGGACTACCATGTCCCCACTAGTATGATCCGCATCATAGTCCAGGTAGTCAAGTACAGATCCTAAGGGCTTTACCAACATGTAACAGAGAGACAATCAGTATACACGTTAAGGTAAAGTTCAACCAGATAGCATACTATCATGTCGAGCAAGAAAGTCCTCCCTATATATGTCCCAGCATCCACTACAATATACATCCTATGTACAGTAATGGCCTCTAGGGCATACATATAACTAACAATCTCCCACTTGCACTAGGGCCATCTGTAGCAGTGGTTTGAAGTATCTCATACTCAACCATCCCATAAAAGTCTCTCTCTGGGAACAGGCCTTTGTGAATGGATCCGCTGTGTTGTCCTCTAGGTCTACTCTCCTAACCTCGATCCCTTAGAGATCAACCATCTCCATGATTAGGTGATACTGCCTTAGAATATGTCTGGATCACTGATGGGACCTACGTTCCTTGGCATAAGCCACAACTCCATTGTCACACAATGGAAGGAACATAGTTCATCTCATGAACCAATATACACCCAAACAGCCTCTTTGGTAGCATCTTAAGTAGCGATGTATCCTGCCTTTATCGTCTCGTATGCCACGGTATCTAGCTTGGAACTCTTCCAACATACCGTCCCTTTACTGAGGGTAAAGACAATGCCTGCGACTGACATTCAGTCGTCTTTATCACCCTGGAACCCTTCCAGTGATTCTCCCCAGGATCGATTGATACCATCTCACTACAACTAGTGAGAATCCTAACATCCATTTAGATCTATCTCATAGATCCAAAATCCAGGAGTTAGTAGGTATCATTATGATCCTATATGGAGAATCAATGTGATAAACGGAGATTGCTCGAGCGTAGCATAGGAAACTCCTTCCCTATCAAGAGTATGTCATCCACGTACTCTACGAGGATCGTCACCATACTCTCTACTACCTTTTTGTTTATACAAGGTTCATCTACCATTTTGATGATGTCAAACTCTTTGACTACTTCATCAAAACAGACGTTCCAACTCCGCGATGCCTGCTTTATCATATAAAACATCTTGCACACGTTTCCGCTGCTCCCACTGTCTACGAGGCCCTCTGGCTGTGTACTTATAGACACTCTCTTCTAAATCATCATTTAGAAAAGCAGTCAAGACACCCAACCACCAGATATCGCAGTCATGGTATGTAGCCGTGACAAGTAGGATCTGGATGGACTTAAGCATAGGTACGGGAAAAAGTTTCATCATTATCCACGCCTGGTCAATGACGAAAACCTTTAACTTGTCTAGCTTTGAAAGTCTCAACTTTTCCATGTATACCAAGTAATCTTCTCAAGATATACTTGCTCCTGATGGGGATTTAACCCTTCAGATATTGCAACTAAAGTCCATACTTTGTTGGTGTACATGGATTCCATCTCAGATCGATAAACATCCAGCCATTCTTACAGAGTCTCACTCCTCATGGCCAGCTCGAAGCTAATTGGGTCATCATCTCATGATGCAATCCTCGCTCCCACTGTCATAGAGAAACCGAAGTATCTCTCAGGTGGGTGAGGAACCCTACTAGATCGGCGGAGAGGCTGAGGTTCGTTGGTATCTACTGAATCCCTTGGTTCTATCAAATCATCTGCTGTAGTTTGTATAGCTGGAACCTTTCCAGTTCTACATTACAGTCCTTGCCTCGAGCTTGTCCGGATTTTGTTTTTAGACATAGGCCGGGCAACCCCAAATCTTAACTAACTTAAGATATGGGCTCTTCTCTTTCCATATCACATATGAAGTGGTAGGCAACTGATTTGATTCGAACCCTATTCAATAGGTATGCAGCTTCTCAAGCGCATATTTCCCAAAAAGGAAATAGGTAACTCAGTAGTACTCATCATAGAGCACACCTTATCACATAGGGTGTAATTGCTCCATCCCGATATACCATCGTGCTATGGTGTATACAGAGGAGTAATGCTGAGAGAGAATCTCATTCTCCTTTAGAATAGTCCTGGAATTCCGTGCTCAAGTATTCTCCTCCTTGATCACATCAAAGGACATAATACTTTTACCCGTATTTTGGTTCTCTACTTCTAATTTATATTCTGTGAATATCTCAAAAGGTTCGGACTTGTGTTTCAACAGGAACATAGGTCTGAATCTCGAAAGATCATCAGAGAATGTAATGAAGTACAAAGAACCAGTCTTGGCATGTGTAGACAGGGGACCTACATACATCAACATGTATCATCCCAAGAGTTTGCTAACTCTTTCTCTGTTTCCAATAAACGGAGCTATGGTCATCTTATCTTTGTGACATGACTGGCGAGTTTCACAAGATGTAAATTCAAACTAATTTAAATATGCATCTTTATGTAACTCTAGCTAGTCGGGTCACATTGATCTGACCTAGTCTACAATGCCTCAAGAAGAATTCGTTCATTTCTGAACTCTTCCTCTTGTGTGTGTTCCATATAGTAAGAACTGTAGTTTGATTTAGAACATTAATGCTTTTAGATAACGTGCCTGATCCGATCAACTTTTGATATAGGAAATGTTCAAAACATTATCCAACAATACAAAATTTTATCATTTCTTTACAGATAAAGAGACTGATATGATTTTGTATATCAGGTTCGGTATCTAATAACATTCGTTCAGAATCAATGTATTGGTAATACAGGGTGACAGTGACCAACAGACTTGGTTGCAACATTTGCCCCGTTTTCTGCCTCATGAAACTTATCACCCGTTCTCAGTTCTCTACCTTTCTGTAGCCCTATGTAACAGATTACATATCTGGGATCCTGATCTGGTATCACATACCCAGGACGTAAAGGATACTGAGAAACAGTTCTCTGTAATGAACACACCCGAAGATGATGCATCAGCATGCACTCTCTTCGTTTGGGCGGCACGGGAATTCTGGTAATCCCCAATTTCCTGCTCTGTCTTATAACAATTATAAGTTGGAGCGGGACCAACGTTCCCCAGCTCAGTATAACAAGCGGGTTCGGTCAATAATCCGTATTATTATCTTGATTAAGGCGTGATATGGTCGCTACCAGGAGAGAGAGAGAAGAAAACACTCAGCGTGCGCTCTTTCAAGAATAGATTGGTTATTATTTTATCTAATCAGGATGGCTCCCACTGCTTTTTATCAAATCTTCCTTCAAACCCTAAAAGGAAAGACTAGCCGGGATTAATTACACACTACAAGTTCGCCAATCTTTCAGCCAGGCCAGTGTCGGTACTTTGAGGGAGGTCCCCCGTGCTTTCGCACGAACCTAATTACTGTAAACATCATTTTCCCAGAGGCGTAACCCCGTTGACACCTTTCTAGACACCTACTTGATCGGCTAATTGTAATGTATAAAACTCTCCCAGGAGTAACACTTACTCGCAGCGGGTATCGGGATCCAACTATCTCATAGAAGGTATGCAATCTCATTGCAAATTTCAACACTTGAAATTCCCGATAATGTTTTGCCCCAAACGATCTATGACCTTGACAAGGTCAACAAACCATAGACCGCAAGTCAAGTTCAACCCGTCATTTCTTGATTGAATCAAACCCATCCGCACGACCCTTGACAAGGTCAACAAGGCCGCACGACTACCCTAACCCAATCTGCATCATATGCATAAGCAGATAAATACTGGTTAGCTACCGCACACTGCGCCTTGACAAGGTCAACAAACGCAGCACGAATACTAAACAGGATTTATCTGAAATGACGGAGGGCTACGACAGGTTTTTCTGAAAACCTATTGCGTAATGAACTTGATATCCTTGTAGAATCAAATGATTTTGTAATGGAGTGCTTTTGAGGCTTTTCTAGTTTTGCTAAAGGAGTCACTCCCGGTGAAGGGATCGTCGGTCCTTTCCTCGTCGAATGAGGTGCGGGATATATCACATATATCGCTGTGCAAAGCAAAAACTCTTAAAAGCAATCAAAAGACAAACCGAGTGTGTAGCATCTGCCAGTTATTGCTAAAGGAGTCACTCCCGGTGAAGGGATCTCGGTCCTTTCCTCGTCGGATGAGGTGCAGGATATATCACATATACCGCTGTGCAAAGCAAGAACTGTAGCTACCTGTTTTATTTCGAAATTCGATTCTACAACATCTTAGGTTTCTTTTATTTCATTAATCACATTAATGAAGTCCCATCATTTAAGTACCTAAACATCACAGATAAATACGACGTACACTTATGCCATCCGCATTCGCCTCGATGTCCCCTCTTGCACCGTTAGGTTAGGTAACTAACGGCAGAGCAGGGCAGGGCTAGCGCGGGTGTAAAACATAAGTAACTTCTATATAATATATCATATATACTATATACTGTATCTATCACAGAACATCACATGATCACATCACAGATATCGCAGCAGAAGAATCATATGAAATATTGGATATACTAAGACGTCCGTCTTTTCAATACGAGCCAGTATAAAACACGGATTCCACGGTCGTGATGAATAGCCAAACCCACACCCCTAGACCCCTACGAGAGCGGCAAGCAACCCTACCAATTCTAGAGTTAGGAGACCCGGACCCGACTCCTCGAGTTGGTCTCCCACTGGACTCCAGAACCCGGTTACTTGTGCCCTCCTCCGTGGGTCTATCCTAGTGCGGAAAAGTAAATAATATACAACAGGTGACAACTCCCGCAACCTGGAAGCGCCCCAATAAAAGAATATTACATACAAGTTTTTTTACATGAATGAAAATGAAAAACACCCATCTCACATAAAAACCCCCGGCTATTCAAACACGACGATCCAATATAACATATCCAGCAACACATAACATCACATGTCATCAACGTAAGTAAATATGCGCATCCCAATTGTCGTTGACATATAGCAACGAAACCGGCGATATCACATATTACACTTACGGTCACAGAAAAGAAAGTGTAAAACTACAACAGTTGGAATCCGCAATCTGCATAGACATCGCATGCCTAATCAAATGAATACCTTAGACATCACATGCCTAACAATTATAAACCCCGCATTTTAGTCTCAAAATCGAAAACACTTTTCAATGTCAAGTCGGGCAATTCAACAAGATTCCCGACATCCTGATCGAATGCTCGTCGCAAACTTCAGTAGACGGCCGCACCCCTGATACCGTCGACGAAGTGCACCAAGGCGGAACTCCGCTACCGCGAGCACCCGAACGGATGCTTTCGGCGACGGGGTTCTCCTACAGTCACTTGGTCGGGGCTATGGAGTGAGGCTGTCTATTAAGTTTACCCGGCGAGTATCCGCGTACGCTACGTGATTGCGACAGACTTTTGATCACATCAAAATTCCGTGGCAACCGATCAAGTGAGACTAAACTGCTATGTTTATAACATTCATTCAGTTATCTCATAACTACTTGTGAATTCCAATTGTTGTATCCCATTCCGGATAAATAGAAAATGTTAAACTTTCCGATCGAACAATCTAACACCCAAGTTTTCCCGATACAGATCAACACATGAAACTAGTCTAACAACATTCAGTTCGTACCTCAGTACCAACGGTCCAGCCGTAGAAGGGTCAAGCCAACGCATCACATGTGGCACGCCGTACTGCCCCAAACCCGAAGGTTCAAAGGGCAGTTCTAGACGGTCACATAATCGAGTTAAGGTTTGTGTCTTCTAGAGGGACCATCGCATTACTTGCACTACTTAGAACGTCGTTAAACTACGGAAAAATCCAACACTTGGAAATTTCCCGACAGGGGAAAAATTGGGTATTTATATCCGGTCGAACTTTTTAACATATTCTAAAATTTATCCGGAAAGCCACAGAGACAAAATTTGATAATCCGATCGAACTCATGAAAACCCAAAACAACCCCTGAAAACTCAACTGTATAATAAATATTAAAATATCCCAGGAAAATCAGCACAGCAAAAGAGGAATTACTGCAGAAAATTTTATGCGCAAAACGACAATATGGCCGCGTTTCCGCCGCACGAGCCATGCTCGTGCCGCGGAAGCGCGGCGCAATGATGGAATCAGGCTGACGAATTTTGCAGTATCCCTTAGAATCTTCTGCTGATTTTACTGAATATTTTTAATATAGAAAAATCCCTGTTTTTGAAAAAAGGACAGAGAGCAGAATTGGTTCGGGGTTTCGAGTTCATTCGGACTTCAAATTCCGTCTGGACTTCGCCTAAGGCTCTAGCTAGGCTCTGATACCACTGTAGGGTTCCTAGGCACTCAAGTGAGGTCTCCCAAGCCATCAACCATGGCAATTTCAAAAATTATGGTGCCTACAAACCCTAAACTACGGATCGATAACTAGATGTCTAGGCGAAAAAGAACTAGTTAACACTTAACTATTGGGAATACGGAAATACAACCTTTGTAGATCCGGTCCTCCACCTCCACGGCTCCGCAACGAGGTCGTCTCCACTGTCCAAATCAAATCCGGGCTCTAGAGTCGGCTTCGTCGGAGAATGGGCAAGCTAGGTCGTCGATGTCCATGCCGAAGATGATCTACGTCGAGGCATCGCTAGATCGAGCTCACAACTTCACCAAGTCATGAAACTTGTGAAGGAAACACACTCTACTACTTGGCAAGAGGTAGAGGATGAAGAAATAGGAAGTGGGTAGACTTTAGAATTGGATTTCTCACTCATATGCATCAATCACCATTGATGGAGGTGAAGCTTTTCTTCTTAAAGTCAAGGAAGAAGAAGAAGAAGCTTATATGATAAGTTAAAAGAATAAGAAAAGAAAATAAATTCTTATCATAATTTTAACTAGAGTCAAGTGTAGAGAATGAATCATGGTTAGTGGGAATGGTTAGGGTTAAGGATGAGATAAGAATGGTTGACTTGAACAAAGCTTCATGAAGCTTCAACTAAAGAACAAAATTAGCCACCATTCTTTTCTCTTTTCTTTTATTCATTTATCAAAAATAAAAAGGATAATTAAATAAGATAAATGAATAACAAATAAGAAACCCTAACCATTTCATTAACCAAGGTTTAATACTTTACACTTGACCAAAAAGGATGTATCATCAAACATGATATAAGCAAGTGCACAAAATCATATCGCATATGTAATGCGCACACCCGAGTGAGAAAATCCATCTTAAGTAAACCGATACTAGTTGATGCAAAGTAATATATCAAATATATAAATATGCATTAAATCATTAAATCAACACTTGATTCAATGACCCGGTTATGTCGCACACAACCGACTAGTATACAATATATCGGCTTATCGAATCAACGCTTGAATCGATAACTAGGTTATATCGCATACAACCATTCGATATATATATATCGCGAGAATAGAATACGGTATCACATACACGCATTATTCTCGGTCCCGCACATATCTCATATGCGCTCCTATTTCGTTTCGCTTGAGCCAGGAAACCTCTGTGTAGGACTCTAAAGACTCGTCAATACGCCGGCAGCGGATGATGATCATATCAAACACCCATAAGCCGCAAGCGGTCTGCTAAACGTAACGGCCACCCGGGTATTGAGCGATCTGAAGATCGACGAGCAAGCCCGCTCACACTCCAGTGAATCCGACCAGTAACACTACCGTACAGTCCGGTCTGATCGTCTGATCTGTCGCATATCTCGCCTAGGGGTGGTAAACGTCAGACCCCAATAGCTCAATAAGTCGTGTCGATATGAGGTCTATAACTGTTCGAGAAACTACTGGTAACACTTACCAGTAAATCTCAGCAACCCTGGCCAGGGATTTCCTGTTATAGCCAATCGAACACAGCACAACATCAACCCCCTATACCGGGAGAGACGAATCCCCTCCTATCGCTCATTGCCTCCATGTGACTCGGGACTGTACCCAAAAACCACCATTTTGCACGCCCTCTTGGACGTGGTAAGATGGAAATCAAAGCACAGTGGGAACCACACAAGACTCTATGACGATCTTGGGTCAACAGACTACTCTGTACCAGTGTCACCAGAGAACTGCCATCTGACGTGAGGTATAATACCATCTGGGAGTTCTCGGCGAGTCCGTCCAGTGTACCCAGTCTCTACTGAGCACCCATATATCATCTCTGATGTCAAACACCAATGGATATGGGATCATCCATCGCCCATCTGTATGGGTCGAGAAGGTACACGCTAGTCTACTCTGGTATATCGATGCCCCGTCTCGATACACCCTCGACTAGGGACTTTGAAGGATGTACTTATGGACTACCATGTCCCCACTAGTATGATCCGCATCATAGTCCAGGTAGTCAAGTACAGATCCTAAGGGCTTTACCAACATGTAACAGAGAGACAATCAGTATACACGTTAAGGTAAAGTTCAACCAGATAGCATACTATCATGTCGAGCAAGAAATTCCTCCCTATATATGTCCCAGCATCCACTACAATATACATCCTATATACAGTAATGGCCTCTAGGGCATACATATAACTAACAAAGGTTTCATCATAGTCCAAACCAGGTCTTTGACGAAAACCTTTTGCAACAAGTCTAGCCTTATAGGTTTCAACCTGTCCATCTACACCAATCTTCTTTCTGAAGATCCATTTGCAGCCTACGTGTTTTACCCCTTCTTTAGCAATGTCCAAAGTCCATACTTTGTTGGTGAACATGGACTCCATCTCAGTCCGCATTGCATCTAGCCATTTTACCGAGTCTCTGCTCTGAATGGCTTGCTGGAAGCTAGTAGGCTCATCATCGTCGATGATGCAATCCTCTCGATCCCCGTCTATGAGAAAACCGTAGTATCTCTCGGGCGGATGAGACAGCCCACTAGTTCTGCGGAGTGGCGCGGGGATGTCCGGGTCTTCTGAAACCTCTGGTTCTACCACGCTTTCAGTAATAGCTTATGGTTCTGGAATTTCTTCCAGTTCTATTGTGCTCCCACTTTTCTGATTTTCTAAAAATTCAGATTCCAAGAAGTGGGCATGACGAGAAACAAAGACCTTTTTTTCCTCTGCGCAATAGAAATAATACCCTCTGGAGTTCTTTGGGTATCCCACAAACTTATACAGTACTGAGCGTGCCTCGAGCTTGTCCGCATGCTGCTTTTTAACAAAAGTTGCACATCCCCATGTCTTAAGTTACTTAAGATAGGGTTTCTTCCCACTCCACATCTGATATGGTATGGTAGGCACAGTCTTGGTAGGAACCTTATTCATAAGATATACGGCTGATTCTAGTGTATAACCCCAGGAGAAATTTCGCTTGCCCTGGCCAAGGACTTTGTGTAATGGCTCTCCAAACACAGCGCGATATTAACCCCCAATAACTGGAAAGACGAATCCTATCTAACTACCAATGCCTCTAAGTGCTTCGGGACTACACCCAATTACTACCTGTCTACACGTCTCCTTTGAGTTGTGTTAGGGTAGTAATCAAAGTATAGTGGGAACACACTCGAGGCGAAGTAGCAGTGTCAAGTTGACGGACTAAGCTGTACTTATGTCACCTGGGAACTGCTACTCGACGATAGGTATAATACCCACCAGCAGTACCCGACGAGTCCTGTCCAGTGTTCTCATAACTTAATGAGCACATGCATACTATCTCCAGTTTGACGTACTAATAGCTGTGGGACAGACCATCTCCCCTGATGGGATGAGAAGCGTATACACTAGTCTACTCTGGAGTATCGATACCCCATCTCGATAATCCTATGACTAGGGACCTATATAAGGATGTGCTTGTAGACTACCCGGGCTCCACTAGTGTGATTGCCATCACAACGCTGGTAATCAAACAAAGATCCTAAGGGCTCTACCAATATGTATAAGCGATATGCTAAAATAAACACATGCACATATTGAGGTAAAAACAAACCAAGTAGCATACTACCATTTTGAGCAAGACTGTCAATACAACTGTAAATAACCCAAGCTTCCATTAAGTAATATACAAACCAGTATGATACAATAATGGCCTCTAGGGCATATATCACTAACAGGAATCACCCAGTTAACACCTTTCTTAGACACCTAATGGATCGGCTAATTGTAAAGTGCAAAACTCTCCCAGGAGTAACTTTTACTCGCAGTGCGTATCGGGATCCAACTGTCATATAGAACGTATGCAATCTCATTGCAAATTTCAACACTTGAAATTCCAAATAATTGTTTTTACCCCTAGCTTCCTAAAACCTTGACGGAAGTCAACAAACCATAAGCCGCTAGTCAAGTTCAACCAGTTCATTTCATGATTGAATTAAACCCACCCGCACGACCCTTGACGGAGGTCAACAAGGCCATATGACTACCCTAATCTAATCGCATTACATGCGACAGATAAACACTAATCAGCTACCAAACACTACACCTTGATGGAGGTCAACAAATGTAGCACGAATACTAAATAGTACTTATCTGAAATGACGGAGGGCTATGGATGGTTTTTAAGAAAACCTTTAACATAATGAACTCGATATCGTTGTAGAATCTAGTGATTTGAAAAAGCGGTGTCTTTTGTAGCTTTTGCTAGTTTCGCTAAAGAGGTCACTCCCGGTGAAGGGATCTCGGCTTTTTCCTCATCGAATGAGGTGCTGGATATTCATCAAGGAATACCACTATGCAAAACAAGAACTAGAGAAGCTATAAAAATAAAACCGAGTGGGTTATAGAATTTGCTAGTTTTGCTAAAGAGGTCACTCCCGGTGAAAGGATCTCGGCTCTTTCCTCATTGAATAAGGTGCTGGATATTCATCAAGGAATACCACTATGCAAAGTAAAAACTAGAGCTACCTTTTTAAAATTTCAATTCTACAATATTTTTAGGTTTCTTTTCTTTTCATTAATCTCATTAATGATGTCCCATCAATTGATGTTTCCTAAACATCACAGAAAAATGAAACGAAAATAGAACATATGCTTATGCCATCTGCATTCGCCACAGGGTCCCGTCTTCACCGTTAGGTTACTAAAATAACGGCAGAGCGGGGGCTGGACTAGCGCGGGTGCAAAAAAAAACCAACGTTTATTATATATATATATATATATATCATTCGTCTCACGCAGTTATATGATCACATCACAGAACCAAGCAGTAGAAGCAACATATGAAATATTGGAAATACTAGGAGGTCCGTGTTTTAAATTCAGCCAGTAATGTAAAACACGGATTCCACAGTCATGATGAATAGCATGTTGGATATAGTGCCCTCAGAGTCAATTATTGGATCACAAGCACGTGATTGCAATGATTGAGGGAGGACCTATGCCGGTAGGACAGTCTTACTCAAGATGATAGTATGCTATCTGGTTTATCTTTATCATCGTGTACTGTTTCAGGTGACCTTACAGGACATTATTGCACGTTGATAAAGCCCTTAGGATTTTTGCTTGACGGCCAGCAGTATGATGGCTATCATATACATGGGAGCTGGGGTCTATAAGCGCATCCTTAAATGGTCCCTAGTCGTGGGAGTTTCGAGACAGGGCATCGATACTCCAGAGTAGACTAGTGTATACAGTCGAGGCCCCGACGAGGGGCGGTGGCCGGTCTCACAAGCCACTGGTGTCAGTTGGTTCACCTAAGATGTATACAGGTGCTCATTGGGTTGTGAGTACACCAGACAGGACTCGCCGGGAACATGCTAGTTGGTATTATACCTGACGTCAGATAGCAGTTCCCTGGTGACATGTGTACAGGTTAGTTCATCAACCTGGGATTGTCATTTATCTCGTGTGAGTTCCCACTGTACTTTGATTACTACCCTACCACGGCTAAAAGGAGTCGTGCAAACAGGTTTTAGTTGGGTACAGTCCCGAGCCACATGGAGGCAGTGAGCGGATCTGCAGGGGTTCGTCTCTCCTGGTATTAGGGGTGAGGTCGCGCTGTGTCTAGGAGAGCCATTACACAAAGCCCTCGGCCGAGGCAGGAGATTTACTAGTAGGTACTCCAGTAGTATCTCAGGGTGTTCTGGGCTACACTCCGACATGACTTGTACCGTTTTTGGGGGTCTGACTTTTACCAACCCCCTAAGCCCGCCATGCAATACTCATAGACGAACGGTCCGGACAGTACGGATATTGTCACTAACAGGCTCAGTAGGGTGTCAGCATGAGTTCGCTCACAGACGTCCCTTTTGGTCAATACCTGGTAGCCCGTTACATATAGGCTAATACCTCTGACCTGCTAGTGGTTAAATCCACAACCAAAGTATTGACGAGTCTTTAGAGTCCCCCACAGACCGTTTTCTCAAGTTTCGGACGAAACGCTGTAGAGGCAGTATGGAGATATGGCAGGGTTCGATCAGATACGTGCGGTATTTCACGGATCATGATCGGACGGATAATACTAGCGGGCTTTGGTTTAAATCGGATCCTAGTATTGTACAGTGTAGATTTTGTCTCGTTGCATTTGTATTCAGTGGGAATACAAATGTGGGCATGTATATGCAGTCGCGGGGTTTTCCTGTAATTTATTACAGGATCAGTTTTTGGAGTTGCCAGTTTTCATTCCGTTCCGGCCAGTTTTCCTTTGTTCCTTCCTGGCCGGACTTTTCCGATGGAGGGGGTTATTTGTAGTTGTGCAAATTACCTTTGTGGAGGTGTTATTTGCATTTTTGGCTTCATGATGGTTCTAGCATGATGAGATTCTTTTTCCATCCATTCTTTTGCATTAATGAGATAGGATTTGGATTAGAAATGATGTGAGGCTTGCTTTTGCGTGTGGTCACCATTTTCCTTCCCTACACTCACCTCCCTTGTTGGTTTTCCTCTATCATATTTGGTCGGCCACACATTGAGGGGGATAGAGGGATTTTGATTTTTGGTGAGAGGAAATTATTCATATCATTTGGCTCATTGCAAATTTCCTCACCTCTCTCCATTGTTCATTCTTCACCTCCATCCATTAAGGCAACTTCACAACCCCAATTGACACAATGGTTTCTACACTAGTCTACAGCATTTCTTGGGCATGTCGGCTCGCCAACTTTGTGCTCAAGTTGCCTCCGTCCAGAGGTGGGAGCCCGTAAAAGAACCCGGCGATGTGGTGCCCGTTCCGACGAGGAGCTGAAGACCGGAGATTCCGCGAGGAGATCGGAGTGGAGGCCGAAGACCGAAGGACACGGATCGCTCGGTATAGCCCTCTACCTTTTCTCTTGTTTGCTAGGTTTGGGTTAATGGTTCGATCCGGGGTTTTTAGGATGCGGTAGTGCCGGTTTAAAGTCAAGAAAAATTTCCGTTTCCGCATTTTGGCCTCGGATAGACGGCCGGGGCGCTACCGTAGTCCTACATGGTATCAGAGCCACGCCATTAACCTAGTCTAGCTTGCTCTAGCGAGTTTAAAATTTCGATCGAACATTTATCCCAAAACCGCATTTTCATTGCATATGTTTCTGTCGAAATTTGTTTTGGCTCTAAAAATTTTTCAGGGTGTTGCAGAAATAACTGCAGGGAATTTTAAGAACTCTGTAGAAATTTGGTTGCAAGATGTTACTGTTCCACCGCGGAACCGCGGCCACACCCATGCTCTGGCCGCGGTTCGGCCGCCATATCATCTCTTCTCTGCACCAAATTTCTACAGTGGCTCTTAGGTTTGGAAATGGGGTTTTTGGTATATTCTTTTTGGGCCCAGATTTTCTTTGAGTGCTACAGTTGTGCTTGGGGTCCACTTCGGTATATTTGGTCGATCGAAAATTTTAAACATGTTAGTTCACAATATTTACATTATATCTTCGACCGTGAATGTCATTTGATCGGTAAATCCTGTCTAACTGGTATAGCCCTTTTAGACGGATTTGCGAACGTGACATTCACGTTGATGTTCTGTGTTGTGCTGTAATGTTGCGGATTGGTCGTGGCGGATAGCCTGGTTGCAGTGGTAGTACAGTTTCGTTTTATATGTACATTTGATATTGTGGGGCGAGCGTCCGACATGTGGACTGCCGTCACTGCCTGTTTGTATATTATTCTTTTGGGGCACGACCGGGCTGAGGTCGATGTACCCGTTGTATGTATATTTTACTTTCTGTACAAGGATTACCCCGCGGAGGGGTCACGGATAGCCGGGTTCTAGAGGGCAACGAGCCCGCATCTCATGGCGTTGAGACGGAGGGGGCTTCACTCTAGAATTGGCGGGCTATTCGCCGCACTCGTAGGGGGTACAGGTTGACCCAGGAGGGGTGCCCGAGTTACCGGATTCCGTGAAGTGCTGGGTGGTCCATTCACGTTGTTGAAGGGGGCTGCCTCGTTTCAGGTTTTGGCGGGTAACTTGCCGCGCCCGTAGGGGTCTAGGATTTCATTGCACAGGCTATCCACACGACCAGGGGAACGTTGGGTTTCAGTAGCGGCTCTATGAAACCCGGGGATCCCAGATATCTGTATTGTTCTGTGATGCTGGTTACATTTCTGTGATGTTGCATTTTATCACGCCTTGAGCGAATATTATATATTGATATATATACTAGTAGATGTTGTATATGTTTTGCATCCGCGCTAGTCCAGTCCCCGCTCTGTCGTTAGTTAAGTAACCTAATGGGTGATGACGGGACCCAGTGGCGAATGCGGATAGCATATACGTACATCATTATTTTCGTTCTTTTGTGGTGTGATTAATTGATGGGACTGCGTTGATTCGGATCAATGCAAGCTAAACAAACCTATTCTGATGTTGTTGGAACAATTTTTCAAAAAATTGTTATTGCAAGGACGTTCTCTTTTGTTTTGGACAGTGGTATTCGGTTATGAATATCCAGCACCTCAGTCGACGAGGCAAGGGCCGAGATCCCTTCACCGGGAGTGACCCCTTGGACAGAAGTTTGCATCAGGGTAATAACTTCACTATAGCTGATTACTTTTTGCTTTGCATCATGGTATTCAGTTGGAATATACTGCACCTCATTCTACGGAGAAAGAGCCGAGATCCCTTCACTGGGAGTGACCACTTTAGCAAAGGTTTTCGTCACTATATTTTTATAAAAAGCTGTGCAGTTCCTTCAACGATATCAAGTTCATTACGTTAAAGGTTTTTTGCCAAAAACCAGCCGTAGCCCTCCGTCATTTCCTACGGGTATTATTTAGTATTCGTGCTGCGTTTGTTGACCTAGTCAAGACGTAGTGTTCGGTAGCTAAGTGGTACTTGTTTGTTGCATAAGTGGGATTGGTTAGGACAGTCGTGCTGCCTTATTGACCTAGTCAAGGGCACGTACGATTGGGTTTAATGCAATCCAGAATAATGACGGGTTGAACTTGACTGGCGGTTTATGGTTTGTTGACCTAGTCAAGGTCATAAGCCGCTTGGGGTAAAAATCACATTGGGAGTTTCTAAAGAAACTGAAACTTGCCAGGCATGCGCAAAGCTTCTGGAGTGTGGTAAAGTGAGTGGATTCCGTCACATTATCATGCGATGATAGTTGGATCCCGATTCCTACTGATGAGTTGGTTTACTCCTCGGGTGATCCCGACTAATTCTTCTTTCAGGTTTGGAGGAGAATTTGAGGTGACAGTGGGAGGTTTCCTGATTAGATAAAGTGATAACCATTCTGATCTAGGTTAGAGTGCACGCTGAGTGTTTCTTTTCTCTCTCTCTTTGGCAGCGACCATGACCCGACCCTTGACCATGACTCAGTGACCAAGTTCACCGAACCTTCTTGTACACTGGCTTTTGGATTGTCTGAGTTGCATACCTCATTGCCACTCCTACTTTTACCCTTTTCTCCAGAACACCCCGTATTACTACGAACGTCCACTTCCATTGGATTAAACCATCGTATGGTTATATACGAACTCGAAGGAATTTATTCGAAGATGGTTTCCGGTTCTGGAGAAAACGAATAAGACTATTCAGTTGTCTTTTCCTTTTACCTTCTTTCAGGTTGCGAGTACTCCTTGGATTAGGACAGTACACCTATTACGCAAATTGGATAGTCTTCTTCCAAACCATAGGCAGGTGCCGACCGGTAGGGAATGAAGAAAACCATTTAGCTTAAAAGGCGTACAGAAGGTATTAAGTAAAGACAAATAAAGGGATTAGTAAGAGGGCAAAATAAAATTGCGACTGCTATTCACGACCAAACCAAGTATTTCATTACCACTCCCACTTCACCTTTGTATTTCTCCAGGACGCTCCATATCACTATGAAGATCCACAGTTATTTGGATACTCCATCGTATGGTTATATACGAACTCGAAAGGAACTTGTTCCAGTTCGGGGATGGATTCTGGTTCAGGAGAAATACGAATAAGGTTTATTCGGTTGTCTTTTATCTTTACCTTCACTCGCATTGCGAGTGTTCCTAGGATTAGGACAGTACGCCCATTATGCTTTTTGGATAGTCTTCTTCCAAACCATAGGCTGGTGCCGAACGGTAGGGAAGGAAGAAAACCATTTGGCCTAAAGGGGTGTACAGAAGGTAATGACTAAAGACATATAAAGGGATTTGGAGAGATGGCAAAGAAATATACGGTTACAGTTGTGAATCTGATAATGGAAGAGGCATTACTAGGAATACCCGGAAACCCTTTCGAAACATTTCAATGTTTCAGTTTCACTGTGGATTGTTAAAAGAAAACTGATTTCCCAATTAGTCCTTGCTCCAGGGTATGTATTTACCAGGTGTGATTCTCACATTTGTATGATTTTTTCAGATGATGAGTGGGAGTAAGCTATTGGGAATTAGGTGATCATCCTCATTATATCGGAATTCGTTGTAATTGGTGATATTTGAGGAAATCGCCTGGGTTGTTTGCCGGACGGCAAATATTTGGTTTTGAATATCCGTTGTTATGCACCAATTTCAAATTGATATATCTTTACGTCTATTTTCATAGAGTGAGATTTAACTTTTTGAAATTATGTCTATGAAATTTACCTATATCAGTGGATGGTTAGGTAAGGAGCATTAAACAGCGGTGTAATTCTTCATAACCATAGTACAGTTTTCAACCTACGACGCACAGGGTTTGAGTTATTAAACTCAGAGGACTTATACAGAGGATTGTATATTGTCCAGTGTCCATTAGGACAGAGGGGTTGGTCCTCGTACTATATTCTATTTACTTATGACTTCTCTAGTTCTTAGACAGGTGTTTCGTAGAAACACAAGGTCTAAGTTTTGAGAAGTTATAGGTATAAGAATAAAGTAGAGAACCAGGTATTGCAAGTATCGGGATTCTTCAAGGTGATCGAGGATGTAGATACTTGTGTATGGTATTCAGTTAATAGTAATGATTAAGAGAACTTGCTTCTTTTTCAGGTTACTAATAATTGGAAGCATTCCTAAGTTGAGTAACGCAGATCGGCCTCTTTCCATTTAGTTGACATACACTGGAGACAGTTGCATGATTTGAATATGGTTCAATTAAATCAGTGTCTCTGTTTCTGTATTGGATATAGAACAGTTCGTATCTTGACGATGTTAAGGTACGGGGAGTTGTCCGGCTTATGCTTAAAACCAGACTCTGGATAACTCAAGGCACGCTTCAGTAATGGTTGTTTGTGGGTTGACCCAGGCTATGATGAGGGTTGACTTTCTGCCATCTAGAAGATCAATAGTGATATTGTTCTTGACTCGCCACAGTTTTAATAAAAATGGACTTTTTCAGAAAACAGTAGTGGGAGTATGGTAGAACTGGAAGTGATTCCAGAACCGCAAACGATTACTGAAAATTTGATAAGAACCTAAAGATTCAATCTGATTTGACATTCCATTGGCCACTCCGCAGATGTGGTGGGTAACCTCAGGCACCCGAGAGGTACTCCGGTAGCCTCAAGGACGGTGACAGGGAGGTTCTTGTTTACCCAGACTTGCCATTGCTGTTGTTCCAGACTGTGAGACCCGGCGGGAGGATGAATATAGCGTCGTTCTAAACTAGTTTTAGAAATGTATATCTATATGACTCTGCCAGAGGGTTGTCATAGTCAGTGGGAGCAGCGGAAGTATAGTGGACAAGTGGCTTATGTCTATTTATAGACTAAAGCAGATATAGCGGAGATAGATAATCTATTTCTGATGTGACCGTCATAGGTTTGACTTCATCAGAATAGGGGATGGATCTGTTAAGAAGGTAGTAGGGTGTGATGTCCTGGTATTTGGATGACATACACAGAGTAGGAAGTGAAATTCCTATACTACGATCGGTTATACTTTGGTTATCACACAGTGGTTTCTCCAGATAAGATATTAATCCAGTCCTGGAGAAACATTCGGAAGCAGTTTTAGAACATAAGTGGATGTTCTAGGGATATGATAACGTCAGCCTCATTCAGGTGACGGTTATCGTTCCAGGCTTCCAAGGTGACCTGGATGACAGAGTGGCTGTCAGAGTTATAGTTTTCCCTCTGATGAAGGGCAATATTTTGGACAGCTGGTCCAAGAGGATACTGAGGGAGGCATGGCGCAGGATACTGATTGTTTTTAGTTGACGATAAAATCTAAGAAGTTTGGATTTGGAGTTCATTTATGAACTAGGTCCCATCAGATATCCAGACATATTCTAAGACAAGTATTGCTCATTTCGGGAGATGGTTTTCTCTGCGAACTTGAGATAAAGAGAGACATAAAAATGAACATCAGAGCGGATCAACTCACTGAGGTTATTCCTCGAACGCAATAGTTTCGCAAACAGGCTTTGTGAGACTGATTAGTAGAGGAGTTGGGTGTTCGGTATCACACGGGCTGTGAGTATGCGACATCGCAATAATTAGCCTTGAGTGCAAGTGGGAGATTGTTGGATATAGTGCCCTAAGAGTCAATTATTGGATCACAGGCACATGATTGCAATGATTGAGGGAGGACCTATGCCGGTAGGACAGTCTTACTCAAGATGATAGTATGCTATCTGGTTTATCTTTATCATCATGTACTGTTTCAGGTGACCTTACAGGACACTATTGCACGCTGATAAAGCCCTTAGGATTCTTGCTTGACGGCCAGCAGTATGATGGCGTTCATATACATGGGAGCTGGGGTCTATAAGCGCATCCTTAAATGGTCCTTAGTCATGGGAGTTTCGAGACAGGGCATCGATACTCCAGAGTAGACTAGTTTATACAGTCGAGACCCCGACGAGAGGCGGTGGCCGGTCTCACAAGCCACTGGTGTCAGTTGGTTCACCTAAGATGTATACAGGTGCTCATTGGGTTGTGAGTACACCGGACAAGACTCGCCGGGAACATGCTAGTTGGTATTATACCTGACGTCAGATAGCAGTTCCCTGGTGACATGTGTACAGGTTAGTTCATCGACCTGGGATCGTCATTTGTCTCGTGTGAGTTCCCATTGTACTTTGATTACTACCCTACCACGGCTCAAAGGAGTCGTGCACACAGGTTTTAGTTGGGTACAGTCCCGAGCCACTTGGAGGCAGTGAGCGGATCTGCAGGGGTTCGTCTCTCCCGGTATTGGGGGTGAGGTCGCGCTGTGTCTAGGAGAGCCATTATACAAAGCCCTCGGCCAAGGCAGGAGATTTACTGGTAGGTATTCCAGTAGTATCTCAGGGTGTTCTGGGCTACACTCCGACATGACTTGTACCGCTTTTGGGGGTCTGACTTTTACCAACCCCTAGGCCCGCCATGCGATACTCATAGACGAACGGACCGGACTGTACGGATACTGTCACTGACAGGCTCAGTAGGGTGTCAGCATGAGTTCGCTCATAGACGCCCCTTTTGGTCAATACCTGATATCCTGTTACGTATAGGCTAATACCTCTGACGTGCTAGTGGTTAAATCCACAACCAAAGTATTGACGAGTCTTTAGAATCCCCCACAGACCGTTTTCTCAAGTTTCGGGCGAAACGCTGTAGAGGCCGTATGGAGATATGGCAGGGTTCGATCAGATAGTGCGGTATTGCACGGATCATGATCGGACGGATAATACTAGCGGGCTTTGGTTTAAGCCGGATCCTAGTATTGTACAGTGTAGATTTTGTCTCGTTGCATTTGTATTCAGTGGGAATACAAATGCGGGCATGTATATGCAGTCGCGGGGTTTTCCTGTAATTTATTACAGGATCCGTTTTTGGAGTTGCCAGTTTGCATTCCGTTCCGCCCAGTTTTTCTTTGTTCCTTCCCGGCCGGACTTTTCCGATGGAGGGGGTTATTTGCAGTTGTGCAAATTACCTTTGTGGAGGTGTTATTTGCATTTGTGTCTTCATGATGGTTTTAGCATGATGAGATTCTTTTTCCATCCATTCTTTTGCATTAATGAGATAGGATTAGGATTAGAAATGATGTGAGGCTTGCTTTTGGGTGTGGTCACCATTTTCCTTCCCTACACTCACCTCCCTTGTTGGTTTTCCTCTCTCATATTTGGCCGGCCACACATTGAGGGGGATAGAGGGATTTTGATTTTTGGTGAGAGGAAATATTCATATCATTTGGCTCATTGCAAATTTCCTCGCCTCTCTCCATAGTTCATTCTTCACCTCCATCCATTAAGGCAACTTCACAACCCCAATTGAGACAATGGTTTCTATACTAGTTTACAGCATTTCTTGGGCATGTTGGCTCGCCAATTTCGTGCCCGAGTTGCCTCCGTCCAGAGGTGGGAGCCCGTAAAAGAACCCGGCGATGTGGTGCCCGTTCCGACGAGGAGCTAAAGACCGGAGATTCCGCGAGGAGATCGGAGTGGAGGCCGAAGACGGAAGGACACGGATCGCTCGGTATAGCCCTCTACCTTTTCTCTTGTTTGCTAGGTTTGGGTTAATGGTTCGATCCGGGTTTTTTAGGATGCAGTAGGGCCGGTTTAAAGTCAAGAAAAAATTTCGTCTCCGCATTTTGGCCTCGGATAGACGGCCGGAGCGCTACCGTAGTCCTACATAGCCAAACCCACATCCCTAGACCCCTACGAGAGCGACAAGTAACCCTGCCAATTCTAGAGTTAGGAGATCCGGTCTCGACTCCTTGAGATGGTCTCCCACTGGACTCTAGAACCTGGTTACTTGTGCTTCCCGCCTTGGGTCTATCCTAATGCAGAAAAGTAAATAATATACATCAATGGTGACATCATCCTCAACCCGGAAGTGTCCCAATAAAAGAATATTACATACATATTTTATATGAATGAAAATGAAAAACTCTCATGTTACGCAAAAACCCCGGCTATTCATTCACGACGATCCAATAAAACATATCACAACAACCCATAACATCACATGTCATCAACGTAAGTAAATATGCGTATCCCAAATTCCGTTGACATATTGCAATGAGATTTGGGATACCCCACATATTACACTTACGGTCGTAGAAAAGAAATAAAAAACTACAATAATTAGAATCCGTATTTCCTTAGACATCATAAACCCGGAATATCTCATATTCCAGATTTCATGCCTAACTTATAAATCTTGCATTTTAGTCTCAAATTGAAAACTCTTTTCAATAATCTGTCAGATAATTCAACAAGATTCCCGACTAAGTGATCGCGTACTATACGCAATTGCGACGTAGTTTTGATCTGAATCAAAACTCCGTGGCAATTACGTATAGTACGCGATCACTTAGTCGGGAATCAAAACTCCGTGGCAATCGATCAAACGAGACTAAACGGATAGATTTACAATATACTAACTAGTTTTCACAAAACTATTTATTCTGGATTCTAACAATTATATCACATATCTTTAAGATCTAAACAACTTTAAACATTTCGATCGATTTATCGAACACCCACCGCGCTTTAAGAGAATTAGAGCTTCAAATTTCTTGGGGCTCCATAGAAAACTCTGCACGATTTTCTGTATATTTTTATTCTCCAAAATTCCAACTTTTGAAAAATCGACAAAAACATGATATTTTGCGGCTTCGAAAAATCGATCGAACACTTTAACGCCGTAAATATCTACCCAAATGTTCTAGCTTGTCTCTGATACCATGAAAGTGTATGCTAGCACCTCGACGTGGTTAAAACGGGTATCACACATGCAATTTTCAAAAATTCGTGTGCTAACAAACACTAACCAAGATCTTAACTAGAATATTAGGGTTTAATATGATGATATGATAAAACTATAAGAAGGGAAGGAGGCTACAACCTTTGATGACCGTGTCCTTCTCTTCTAATGCTCCGGGTAGTACTCCACGCGACTCCACTAAGCTCCACTTGAAGAATGAACAAGCTTCCTCCGATGATCTTCGTGCCGAAGATGATCCATCCGAAGTCCGCCAATCCAAGCTACCTCTTCACTAAACTCTTTAGTGAAAGAAATACACTACACTAGAGTGCTAATGAAGTGTAGGATAGAGAAGTAGGGGTTTTGTTTGCTCACTATGTTTCTCACAAGCTTAAGGATTCACATCTCATGTGAGGGTTTGAACTTGGAGGTGGAGGTGAAGAATGAGGAGAGAGCTAGAGAGCATATGAGCTCAACTCAAGAAAAAACACAAGTGTTAGAATATGCAAGTCAAGAATAGCTCTACCATCTCACACATATTTGAAGCAAAACCAATTAAATCAATATTCAATTGTAACCACGCTTCAATAGTGTAGTGAGATGAATAAAATATTCATCAAGCCGTGCCTCACTCCATGCTCACATTTTCCACTTCACATTTTCTATTTCCAATAAATAGAAAATCAACCCATGCTTGATTGTGTGTGTGTGTGTGTATTAATACACATATATATATAACAAAATAATTAGTGAGCAATAATATTAGTTAAGATATAATTATATCAAATATATAATATATACCATATTATTAAATCAACACTTGATTTAATAATCCGGTTATATCACATATAACCTACTAATATCATTTTTCTGTATACCACATTATCAAATAAACTCTTGATTCGATAATCCGGTTATATCATATATAACCTGACTGATATCAGATAACTGTCAGATTATAATACGGTATCACATACTCGTATTTAATCAAGTCAAAACAAGGGAAGAGCATTGAATTTTTATTTGAAGTGTAAATCTGAAAAATAATTCAGAATCTTAAATCTAAATCCTGAAAATATATACCCTACTACATGCACTAACACACATCTTGAAACTTGGAATAGTAAAGGATACCTTGAAATGCTCTTGTCTAAAATCCTTAGTACGAAAGAAAATAAAATAAAAGTACAAGTGTGAATAAAGAGATATAAAAAAATGAACACTGGTTTTGTAATTACTTAAGGCTGCGTAAAATAAAAAAATATATAGCGAGGGTGCTTTATCACCTAGTGCCTTAGACCAGCTAGTTTGGGAGTCACTGCTAAAAGCCTTAGGTATTACAAGACGAAGAATTACGACTTAATGCGCGAACACATTTTGTAATCGGTCTTTAGTACCTCAAGAAGTGTTAACGGTTGCATGAAAGATGTGTGAGCAATTTAATCTAAAAATTCACCAACTAAAAGTATTTTGGACGATGGACAAGAGTATGATAGCTAGAATTGAATTTCTAAGTGAATGGGTGATACATACATACGCGTAGGGGTATATGATTGGGGTTTGGATGAGAGATAGGAATGATGATAAGGCTTATATGTTTAGTAGAGATGATAAAAATTCCTAAGTTGAGATGGAACCTTAGAAGGAAAATTCAAAAGATGCTGAAACCTTAATAAATTTGCAGAACATATATGATCTTAAGTTAAATGATAAGTGAGTGTGAAAAATATGGGTTGATGATTTATAAGTTAAAGATCATAAAATTTCTTGCTAGAAAACCGAATTGAAGAATGAAATTCAATAGGCCTAATTGATTGGATTTTGTAGGTAGTATCCGCTGAAAACTCTCAGGAGACAACACTCCTCCTACTAGAGACATCTAGAGGTTTAACGACTTGTTGCACGAGCTCAGTGCAATCGCGTTTCCCTGCGAAAGCGAGGTTAGGTTTTTTCGAGAATAAACTAGTTTTGCTCGAGGACGAGCAAAAGATAAGTTTGGGGGTATTTGTTCATATCATAATTTTGCATTATTATATTCCCCATTCTTATTCATTTTACAAATAAATAGGTGCTTTTGATCCATGTCTGCTACAAAGTTGCAGGTTACAGGCTCTCGGAACAAAACAAAGAAATGATGAAAAGATGATACAAAAATGAGACTATGACCAACAAATAAAAGAATCTTGATCATGCTTACAGTTTGAGGGACAAACGAAGATCAATGAACAATTTCACAAAGGACAAAGGCAGCGCAAGATTCAAGACTTCAACACGAAGTAAGCGGTAAAAGTCCACAACATTCTACACTGTGGAAATCTGGAAGAAACTAGAAGAAATTTTGAGAAACCAAGTAAAGAAACCAGAATAACAATGCAACAAGAAGAAAACCTGAGAAAATGAACAAGAGATCCTCTAAGATGGCCGCGGATCCGCGGCCAAACATGGCATTTGACCGCGGATCCGCGGCCATGATAATCACGTGTCGGTGCAATCTTGTCGGTGATAGTGGTGCGTTGACCAAGCTTTTCAGGGTAGTTTTGTAAATGTAGATTGGGATCAGATGTAAACCCTAGGTTTTCTATAATCTATAAATAGGAACCCTACAGCCCTTTTTGGAGCATGCCTCTTCCTATGCCTCTTTTTATTTATCAAATTTCAGAATTTTATTCGCTGTAAATGTTTGAAGAGTGCATCAAATAAAGTAAGTCTTTCTTTTCCATGCCTTAGTTTAAATTTTCTTTTCTGCCCTAATTAATTTTATTTATCTGCCGTAGATTAGCAATTTTAATTCTCTGTCGTAAATTAGATAATTAGGTTATTAAAAACAATCATAAAAATAAAATATTTTATCAATTCCCTAATGAGTGAGTAATTCCTCACTTGTTAGGGTTAGGAATATGGAAGGTTTGAGAGATGAAAATCTCTCACCCCTTTCTTTCCCATCATATATTTTTTTATAGGACTCCATGCATACGTACACACACCGCTCACTACGGCACCCTATCCTATGAGGTAGCGATGATACCGTAGTTTAAAAGACCGGTTGTGTATGTTTTCCATGGAGGTAAGGGTAAGAGTTAAGAAAGGACGGACAAGGACCTAGAGGAAGAAATATAGTTTCTTCCCGATCGTGCTAATCCCCTTTGTTAATTATTACCTTAACACCTAAACGGATCTTAATTAGGGCATAGAAAGTGGTGAGAAATATTGAATTTCTAAACTTAACCTAAACCTAACCCTAGCAAGGTTTTAATCAATTTTAATCTAATTCTTAGATCTTAAATAAAAACCCAAAATAATTGGATTAACTCGTTAGAAAATAAATAATTGGAATCTATCTTCCTGTGGACCGACCCGTACTCAACCGGCTAGCTACCAAGCGACACTGTTATTAATTGCGGTAAATTCTTTGATTTCAAAACATACGCAAAAGAACGATCAATCAACGACCTCTCCCAATGCTTCGCAAATGAAGATGAGAACGAGGTGATCTCAGAATTTCCACCGGCACCAAAAGAGCTGGAAGATGGGATACACACCACAGAAGACAACCTGAGAAAAATCGACTTGGGGACGGCAGACGAGCCAAGGCCAACGTTCGTCAGTGAGCTACTGTTTGAGAAACAAGTGGCCATGTTAAAAGACGTGCTTATGCAATATAAAGACTGTTTCGCATAGAACTATTCCAAGATGCCAGGATTAGATCCAGAGATAGCTGTGCATAAACTAGCAATATCGCTGGACGTCAACCCAATCGAATAGACGGCAAGAAGAATGCGGCTCGAGGTTGAGATGAGCATCAATGCCGAAGTCAAGAAGCTAATCGACTCCAGCTTCATCCAAGAAGTTCAATATCCTGACTGGATCGCCAATATCGTTCCGGTAATGAAGAAAAATGGGATAGTACGCATCTGTGTAGATTTTCAAGATCTCAACAAAGAGTGTCCGAAGGATGACTTCCCAATGTCTGTTACCTAGCTGATGATCGATAACACATCCACCCATGAAGTATTCTCCTTCATGGATGGATCCTCAGGGTACAACCAAATCAAGATGCATCCTGAAGACCAAAAGCACACTGCTTTCCGGACTCCGCTTGGCATATTTTGCTACAAAATGATGCCCTTCGGTCTGAAGAACGCTAGCGCCACCTACCAGAGGGCCATGACAAACATCTTTGATGACCTTATACACGAGATTGTCGAATGTTATATTGACGACCTCGTGGTGAAAAGCAAATCGTACGAGGAGCACTGGGAGCATATGAAGATAGTGTTCCAGCGCCTTCAGAAGTACAACCTGAAGATGAACCCTCTGAAATGCGCGTTTAGAGTTTTCTCAGGAAAATTCCAAGGATCCATCGTATGGCACCGAGGCATCGAAATAGACCCATCAAAGATTAAGGCGATTATGGAAATGCCCGCGCCAAGAACTCTCAAACAACTGCGGTCTCTTCAAGGAAAGCTCGTGTATATCTGACGGTTCATAGCCAACCTCTCTGGCAAATACCGCCCCTACAGCCATCTAATGAAGAAGGGGATCCCGTTCGTTTGGGATCGTAAATGCCAAAGGGCACTGGATGAAATCAAGCAATATTTGCAGAACCCGCCGGTACTGACCGCTCCAGTCGAGGGAAAACCCCTCATCCTGTACACGACAGCCCTTGAAGGATCTTTAGGCGTGCTATGGGCATAAGAGAACGACCAGGGAAAGGAGAGAGCTCTCTACAATTTGAGTCGAGTTCTCCTGGGGGCAGAAAACAATTGCTCCCCCATCGAAAAGCATTGCCTGGCACTGATCTTCGCAGTAACGAAGCTCCGACATTACGCCTTGGCACATAAGGTCCATCTCATATCAAAGGTGGATCCTCTCAAATATTTGATATCAAGAGCCATACTAACGGGAAGGCTTGCCAAATGGTCTCTCCTCTTGATGGAGTTCTCGATAGTATATCGACCCCTCAAGGCAATAAAAGGCCAGGCCATCGCCGACTTTCTCGCTGAGCATCTGATACCCGCCGACTCTCCCTTAAAGTGCGAATTGTCGGACGAACACGCGTTTGACGCAATCGACATGGAGAAAGAAGGAAGTGACACCCGATGGGAACTCTACTTCGATGGAGCGTCCTCTTTGAAGAAGCGAAAGCAAAGCACCCCCATAATTAAAGCCGGAGTGGGTCTTATCCTCGTAACTCCGTAAAGAGGGATAATTCATTTCGCCCTTTCCTTAACGAAGCCAAGAATAAACAACGAAGCAGAGTATGAAGCTTTGATAGCAGTTCTCGAGATCGCTATTGACATGGGAATTAAAAACCTTCTCATATATGGAGACTCCCAGCTGGTCGTCATCCAAGTAAATGGCGACTATCAGACGTGTAAACCCGAGTTGGTAAAATATGGCGAGAGAGTGCAGCAATTACTGACTCAAATCCCCTCTTACGTCTTGGAAAGCATACCGCGGACGGAAAATAGCAAGGCAGATGCGTTAGCCAAGCTCTCTAAAGAACTGGCTGACGAAAACCTCGATGACGTAAGGATCATTGTGCAAAGCCGCCGGATTCTCACGCCAGCAGAAATATCTCTGAAGTCGTCTGAAAAAAGGGGAGCGACTGAACAAGCGGTCTTCCGAATAGAGGACAAAGAAAAGGTGAAGGATTGGAGAGAAGTCTTTGTAGACTACTTCAAATCTCGTCATACGCCCGAAAACACATCATCAAGACATCAGCTCATGAAGCGAGCTCCGTCTTTCGCTTTCGTCAATGATACTCTCTATAAGAGATCGTTCAATTGTCTATGGCTAAAGTGTCTGGGACCATAAGAAGCAAGGAGAGTCATCCATGAAACTCATGGCGGACTCTGCGGTTCCCACCAAGTCGGGCCAAAGATGAAGCTGAAGATCAAAATAATGGGTAACTATTGGCCCATGATGATTCAGGACTGCCTCAAATATGCAAAGCAGTGACACTCATGACAAATTCACGGGGACTTCATCCACCGGCATCTAAATCCGCTACACCCAACATTGGCTAGCCGACCATTCGAAATGTGGGGAACCGATATAATCGAGCCCATCGAACCAGCATCATCCAAGGGACATCGGTTCATACTAGCAACGACCGATTACTTCTCTAAGTGGGCAGAAGCAATATCGTTAAGAGAGGTGAAGACGGAGAACATCCTCCATTTCTTCAAGACACATGTCATCTACCGGTTCGACACTCATCGATGGATCATCTCGGATAATGGGCCGGCCTATAGAAGCCATAAGATCAGCCACTTCGCACAGCAGCATAAAATAGACTGGAGATACTCTTCAGTCTATAACCCCCGAGCTAACAGTCTAGCTGAGGCTTTCAAAATAACCTTGATGAAGATCATAAAGAAGACGGTGTCCAAAAACAGAAAAGATTGGCACGAGAGATTGCATGAAGCTCTCTGGGCTTATCGGACCACGTTCAAAACGGCCATGAATGCAACACCATTCCCATTGGTATTCGGAACGGAAGCGGTTCTCCCCTTAGAGATAGAGCTACCCTCTTTACGAGTGGCGGTCCGACATGAGCTGACGAATCAAGAAAATGCCTGCCTTCGGCTTGAGGAGCTCGATGCCCTCGATGAAACTCGTCTCATGGCGCAGCAAAACCTAGAAGCTTACAAAGCAAGGATGACGCGCTCATACGAAAGACTAACTAGTCCAAGAGCATTTCGCCAAGGCGAACTCGTTCTAGCTGTCAAAAGACCTATGATCCCCAACCGTGCCAAATGGGGGAAATTCGAGTAGAACTATGAGGGCTCATACATCATAGACAAGGTCTACCAAGACGGGGCCTACTTGCTCATGGATATGCACGACGAAAGACTTTTCCGGCCAATAAACGGCTGGTTCCTTAACAAATACTACCCTTGAAAAGTCACGGCTCAAGTTAATGATTGATGACGATGTTCATGTCCGCTCGCTATTTTCCTGAGTCCAAACTCTATAAGTAGTATGCGGCGAAACCTCGCATCAAAATCCCAACGGACCGCAACGTCCTTAAACTAGCTGCGGACCGAAATATCCCTAAACTAACAACGGACCGCAACGTCCTTAAACTAGCTATGGACCAAGATGTCCTTAAACTAACAATAGACTGAGATGTCCTTAAACTAACATTGGACCGAGATGTCTTTAAACTAACAACGGACCGAGATGTCCTTAAACTAACAACATCGCCTCAAACACGGCGATAGTGGAGTGCAAGTCCACAAGTCCCAGCGGTGAGGACTGCAACTCAAATCCCACCGGCAAACAAATGGATCACATGCGGCGAAACTATTCTCGAGAGTTTCATTGTGCAAAAAAAACGGTACGTCCACAAGCGAAATAGGCACGGATGAAAACCCGAAAGGGCTCCGTGAGTAAAAACAGCAGGACTGCCGGCGAGTTCGTGAAAACCCGAAAGGGCGCAGACTCGTAAAAAAAATTCATGCACACTTATAAGGTCCTCTCGACCTTGTAGTAGAAAATACCTACGTAAGATCCTTATGACTCACAAGGGAGCAACACACTTAGGGGTCCTTACGATTCCTGAGGAGAAATTACACTTACGAGATCCTCACGACTCGTAAGGAGAATTCCCCCTATGAGACCCTCATGGCTCGTAGGATTCAAAAGCCTCAAGCTACAGGGATCTGAACCTGTTCGTAAGCCATCACACTCCCTAAGTTGCCCTACAAGCAGTTCAATATTGACCCTTGTATACAATCCATGGGCACAAATAAACTTTTCCCCCACCAAGTTCCACTAATGGCGTGAAATTTCCCCATTTGGTGGACGGCACTTGTAAGTCCTCTCGACTTATAAGGAGAAAACACTCTTGTAAGATCCTTATAACTTATAAGGAGGAAACACTCTTGTAAGATCCTTACGACTTATAAGAGAACATACACTTAAGAATCCTCATGATTCCTAAGGAGAAAACGCACCTACGAGATCCTCACGACTCGTAGGGAGAAACACCTTTGTGAGACCCTTACGGCTCATGAAGTCAAAAGCCTTAGTCGACAGGATCCTAACCCTGTTTGCTAAGCCACCTTTGTTCGAATCGACAAAGGCAAATGATGATTCGCTCCTGGAAACAATCCCAGTGGTAGCGATGCCGATGCCTAGATTGGTATCAAATTCCAAGTCCTTCCACGGCAAATGATGATTCACTCCTGGCCATATTTCAGTCACAGCAATACTGATGCTAAGATTTGTATCAGATATCAAGTTCCATACTTGCAGCAAAAATCAGCGAGCCAAAAATGCATATGAAATAGCCGAAATGATAGGGCAACTCGCAACAAAAATCAGCGAGTAAAATATATGCATATAAAAATAGCCGAAATGATTGGGCAACTCGCAATAAAAAGCTGTGGGTAAAAAGAAAAAACAGCTGAAATGATTGGGCACCGTGAAAAAATAGCCGAAATGATTGGGCGATCGCGACTTTCGCGATATAAAAAGCTGAAATGATAGAGCATCGCGGAATGAAACAAACAAAAATGAAACTTTTACCCTGCAGGTGAGATCACATCGACCCCTGTATACAATCCATGGGCACAAACGAAAAGGGAACCACATTATCCCACCAGGGTTCATCAAAGGGAAGCTAGATCTCGATGGCTACATCTATAGCCTAGAAATCAACAACGACGTTCCTTCTCGTTCTAACCAGAAGCAGATATGACGTCAGCAAAACGGTGCCACGATAAAGTCCCCTAGTTCTAAGTTTCGACGGTGCACAGACAGCTTAGAGACTACCTCGGAGCCACGGCAAAGTCCCCTAGTTCCAAATCTCGACGGTTCACGGACAACCTAGAGACTACCTCGGAGCCATGGCATAGTCCCTAGTTTCAAGTCTCGACGGCTACATCTACAGCCTAGAGATCAACAACAGCATTCTTCATCCCTCCAGCAGGATACAGACGCGACATTGACAAACGGAGCCATGGCAAAGTCCCCTAGTTCCAAGTCTCGACGGTTCACAGACAACCGAGAGACAACCTCGACATTCGCCGTAATATTGCAGACACGATGTCAACAAACGAAGCAAAGGAAGATCCCTAGCTTCAGGGTCTTTACGACACCTCAAATGAGACCTGAAAGACTATCGGAGATCATCCCACTCCAGCGCGGAGTGGTCATAACTCATCGGGGCTCCCAAACTGAGCCTAACCTCAAGTAAAAAGCGACATGAAATATCCCTAAGGCTTGCTCTTTCGATGGTAATATCACCTAGAAGATTACTTAAAGACGTCTTGTCCAGCCCCCGAAGGGATCAGAGACACGACAGTCGCGGGCTACTCGAACAGCAAGATTGCGTATCGAGGAATACACCGGCCAATGCAGTGGTACGACAGGTAAAAAAACCTAGTAACACAAACCCTAACAGACTTCTATAAGCAGGAGTTAACTGTGACGTTAGGACATCCTTGCAAGAACTTCTCGATTCGTCTTGACTCGTAAGGAAATTAGTGTCCTTGCAAGAACTTCTCGATTCGTCTCGACTCGTAGGGAAAAGCCTTAGGCAATAGGGATAAGGACCTGTTTCCTAAGCACTGGGGCTCTGCAAGTCGGTCCAAGATGGACTTTTGCATACTATTCGTGGGCCACACTCTCCAAAGTCGAATATCGACAAGGAGGGAAACAACAACTTACGAGTCCTCTCAACTTGTAAAGGGGAAATTCTCTTGTGAGATCCTTACGAATCTCAAGAGAAAACACACTTAGGAGTCCTCATGACTCCTAAGGAGAAAATACACCTACGGGATCCTTTCGACTCGTAGGGAGAAAACCCTTTATGAGACCCTCACGGCTCATAAAGCTGAAAAGTCTTAGGCGATAGACCTAAACCTGTTTTCTAAGCTATCGTTTCCCTGCAAGGAGATCAAGATAGACTATCTACAATGGCGCTCGCACTTAAAAAGAATTCCTAAGGGTAAGTATAAATCTAATGTACAGGGGCAAGATACATGCATAAATATATGATGAACAGAAAACATTCAACAGAAAGCATTCAAAAGGTAATAATAAGAAAAATACATTGAAACAAATATACTACTCTACAGGAAAGAGATCACCGAATGTGGGATCCGAGATACAAGGGTTAACAAAACAATAAATAAAGTTTTCCAATTCTCTCTCTGCCCTCTCTACTATGTCGAAGCGGCGGTCTTCGCAAGGAGTTGCTCCCCATCGATTAGTGCCATGCTCATCGGTGAAGGCAGACATGATGGCCCGCCGAGCTCGAATCTGACTCAATAAATGAATGGAACGATCCTTCAGAAGCCGAGTAATCAAGTGGGCCTCGTGGAAACATTCAATATTGTCCTCCGCCGCATCGAGAATCACCGGAGTCATCTGTGCTGGATGAGGAGGGATATTAGCAAGCACGGACAGGAAAATCATCCGGAGCCAAATGGAACCCATATGAAGGGGAGAACCCCTACGAGCTAAGAGCTTGTACAATACCACATCACATTGGTCATCAGTAAGAAGAGGATCCGCTAACCGCGTGGCAAAGCGAGGAATAATCTCCTCGATAGGCACCTCCCAGGGCTGCCGACGAGCATGGGGACGGTTGCAAGGCATAATTCTTGGTTTGTTTCTAAAAAATGATCACCCTAAGGGCTGAATGGGTCTCTCTCTGTGAAGAAAGAGGAAGACGAAGTTTCAGGTTATAAAGAGAAGCATTCAAGTCTAGACACGGAAAATTTTGTGCATGGTAGAACAATTTCCAAGGCCGGAAAAAGGGGCTTAGGGAATAAGATAGTTGACCCATTGGAATCAGAACAAGAAGGTGAAACGACCCCCTCAGTAGAGTCTCACGTGCATGACACGTGAGCACCCGTGTTGATCCTTTTGGAGACTAAAGCGGTGCCGCACGTGCATAACACGTGAGCGCCGGTGCTAGTACAGAATTAAAATCCTCAACAGCGCCTCACGTGCAAAACACGTGAATGCCAACAACAGTATAACTGCACTTTATGCAAGAAATATGTGAGCATTGGTAAAAAGGAAGGAAAGAGGAAGTTTTGTCATTCATGCTCCAGGAACTTATACATGGTAAAAAAAATGTTTACAATGGTAAAACACTAAATCCCGGACATGGATTGAGGAATTCAGAAGCAAGGCCGAGTAAAATGCTTCTGGCTTCTCTGACCATTTTCGTGTGCATTTTCTCATGAATGCAAGCGTCAGGATTCTCGTTGGTATCGTCCGTCCTCTGGTAGGTAGAGATTATCGTCGTCTGTTGGAAGACTTGATGCAAGATATCAATAAGATCATCTCGCCGCCTCTTCGAGATCAAGCCCATCAGATATAATGAGTGCACCTTGTCTTCGGCATCATCAAGTGCCTTAAGCGGCATAACTTCGTTAAATTCAGGAAGTGCTTCCCAAATCACCCCCACGATGATCTTCAAAAGAGCAAAACGACGGGGGAGTAGTCGACCGTTGTATTCATCGAAGCGACGCATAATCTCAGCGCATTAGGCATTTGTAAACTCCTGGTTTTGACAGCGGCCATGGACGCGAATGTCTTCATAGGAGATAATTTCGTCAAGATCATACAGATAAGCGTATCTGAAAAGAAAAATCAGTGAGAGTTTAGTGATCAAAATGATAAAGAAAATGCTTATTGTGAAAATCAAAAAAGGATTCTCATTAAACAGACATGGTGACATCCACATAGAGAAAACAAGTTCTTTTAAAATACCCAACAAATTTAAATTCGTGCAAAAAAAAAACCTATGAAAATGTTCTCAAGAACACCAGGGAATGAAATTCCTGAAGGGCCCTTTTGATCTTTCAGAGCTAAGCTCTTCGTTGAGGAATTAAATTCCTTTTATGCGGTGGAATTAAATTCCAGAAACCCCCATGATGAGGAAACGAAAAATAAAAATGCCATGAAACCTTAAAAATCAGAAGGGGAAGGCCTAAGACATTGAGGTTTACTACTCAAAGATCACGTCTTTGGATCTTTGAGAGATGGGTTTCAGAAGAGAGCAAAGCTTTTATGGTGGATTTAAAATCCAGGGATTTTTTTTTGAAAAGGGTTTCTTTGTTGTTCAAGATCTTTACCTAAAAAGGATTTCTTTTTCGGATAGAGTTCAACTCTGGAATTGCAATGGGCAAAGAACTAAGCTCTGAAAAAGAGAATTGAATTCTCGAAGAAGACAAGGAAGGAAGAAGATGAAGGAACGGTGGCTTCTCAAAGAAAAAACTCTTGCATTTATAAGACGTGACAAGGGCAGTTCACCTCCCCATTACCCTAGGCAATCCAACGGCTGTAAAGGTGACAGCGTTGCACTCACGTGCAAGCCACGTGAGAACAACGCTGTGGGGGCATTTGTTCCCTTATAAAAAATAAATAATAAATAAAAAGCGATGGGAAAACTCCCCAAATGGAGCATCACGTGCCCGCACGTGATGCGCTTTGGAGTAAAGGTTATAGGCATTGCGCTTAATAAATAAGGCTGAAATTGAGCCTCACGTGCAGGCACATGAGCATTTATATACATAGTATGTGGGAGCCTTCCTAAAAAAATAATAGGCCAAAGAAGCTCACGTGTCAGCACGTGATTCTCTTTGTTGAGCTTAACTTCGTGGGGGTCACGTGCCACACGTGACATTCCTAAACATCAGCTCACGTGCCAACACGTGATGCCTTTCTCTGGGACTGCTGCATATAAGCAAACCAGTTTAATGCCATGCGGGTCACATGCTACAAGTGAGGGTTCCTAATGCCCTCTGAGAATTAAATTCTAAATAAGAGGGATCAAAACCCTATTTGAAAAATATTTCCTTAGATCTTTCTAAACAAGAAAAATTACACTCTGCAAAACAGAGCACCGTTGGATTAAATATCCAATGGTGATTAAAAATCACCAAGCTACAGAATAAGCTCTGTATGGGAAAATATTTCCCTGATCTTTCTAAATAAGAAAGATTACACTCTGTAAAACAGAGCACCATTGGATTAAAGATCCAATGGTGATTAAAAATCACCAAGCTACAGAATAAGCTCTGTATGGGAAAATATTTCCCTGATCTTTCTAAATAAGAAAGATTACGCTCTGTAAAACAGAGCACCGTTGGATTAAAGATCCAATGGTGATTAAAAATCACCAAGCTACAGAATAAGCTCTGTATGGGAAAATATTTCCCCGATCTTTCTAAACAAGAAAGATTACGCTCTGTAAAACAGAGCACCGTTGGATTAAAGATCCAATGGTGATTAAAAATCACCAAGCTACAGAATAAGCTCTGTATAGGAAAATATTTCCCCGATCTTTCTAAACAAGAAAGATTACGCTCTGTAAAAAAGAGCACCGTTGGATTAAAGATCCAATGGTGATTAAAAATCACCAAACTACAGAATAAGCTCTGTATAGGAAAATATTTTTCCAATCTTGTTAAAAACGAGAAAAATATCTTCTGTAAAATAGAAGTCTCTGGATCAAAAATCCAACGGTGGATAAAATCCCCAAATCAATCAAAAAATCTCTCAATGAGATATTTCCTTAACTAAATCAACAAACTTGCCTCTACTATATAAAGAACCCGAGACTGAAAGGAGAAAGAGAGGAGACCCCCCATATGATTTGAAAAACAAAAGAAGAAGAAGAAGAGTTCTCTTTGAAGGAAAGAAACCCTAGGTAAAAAAAGAAGAAGACCTAGAGATCATTTTATCTCCTCGTACAAGAGTTTAACTCTTCCAAAAACATAACTTAGTTCTTCCTCTGGTCGAGGTCTGCAGAAGCAGATCTCCCCACAAGTTGAGAATTTAATTCTCATCGGAGAGATTCTGTCATGCAGTCCCAAAACTTAGAGGAAAGAACTAAGTTTGAAGAATTTAATTCTTCCAAAAGATATAGGAGTTTAATTCCTCTGAAAAAACTAGGGTTTAACCCTGCATAAAAAAACAACTGAGATCGACTCACGTGTTCTCATGTGACCCCTTAAGACAAGTGCTTAACACTTATAAAAGAAAAATGGAATAAATTAAAGACAGTTCCCATTTTGGGGCACCTCACATGATCTCACGTGACCCCCTAATAGTGCTTAGCACTTTCAAAAGAAAAAGGGGAATAAATCAAAGACATTTCCCATTTTTAAGCACCTCACGTGATCCCACATGACCCCCAAATGTGCTTAGCACTTGCAAAAGGAAGAGGGGAATAAATTCAGACAGTTCCCATTTTTTGGGCGCCTCACATGATCCCACGTGACCCCCAATAGTGCTTACCACTTATAAAAGAAAAAGGTAATAAACCTAAAGAATCAGTGCCCAATTCTCAGGCGCCTCACGTGCCACACGTGAGCGCTCCAATTATTAGTGTTTAACATTGCTTTAGAGCCTCACGTGGGAGCACGTGAGCGCCAAGCAAATATCAGTGTTTAACACAGTGAGAGGCCAACCTTATCCCAAATTAGCCAAGTCTCCCGAGGCAAAAACCTTTTGACCCTCAATCAACCGAGTTCTCCTATACTCAGGTCTCCCTAAATCGATCTTAGTTCTGAAGATGACCAATGATCTCCTGACACATGGCATCTAAAATGATGTTCGTTCCACCATGGTCCCTCCCTTCGATCTGGAGTTCGATTCAAGGGTACATCTCTCTACACCTCTGATACATGTCGTTGTAATTCTTCAACGATGTCAGAGAGGTGGAGGGTCCCCACAACCAACAGCTCTTTGATGCACTTCCAAACCCATGAGCATACCCCAATGGACGGTAATGTCCTTAAATTAGCTATGGACCGTAATGTCCTTAAACTAGCTGTGGACCGCAACGTCCTTAAACTAAACCCTCATACTAAAAATGGTGATCTATGGACCGTAACGTCCTTAAACTAAAGCAATAGAGCCCAAATGCTCTTTTGTTGGGTCTGAGATCCTAAAAATCCTGCTGAGTAGATCTTAGTCTAAAATTAGACTAACGTAACCTCAACAAACATTTAAGTTGATATTAATCTCAAAAAATGTTAACGATCCTTAAATCAATTCAAACCCAAATCTAAGAATATACGGATTTGGACTAATCCACGCCCTACGGACGACAACAGAAATTAGTCTCCATAGACAATCCATGGGCAACCAAAAATAAAACAAACACACACAACACGAAGTAAACATCTGGAGCAGGAGAAAGTGGTTATCGCTATGCGGTAGCGTAATTAACTGCAGGGGCTTGCGCCTGCTGGGAAGAGCGTCCCCACAATCAAAAACCCCTCAGAAACGAGGGGGAATCTGACGAAGTCTGCTACAACGGCCGCATCTTTCCAGACCTCCGATACACGGTGCCATAAATCAACTTGGTATCTCCGGAGAGGTGGAAGGATAACTCCAAATAGCATCTTCCCCCAAATTCAGGCAAGACTACCTACACGGTTTCATCTCTGTTTTCGGCGGTAAACAGTGTGGATAGCCCGTGCAATGAAAAACTAGACCCCTACGAGCGCGGTAAGTTACCCGCCAATCCCAGAAGTGAGGCAACCCCAATCAACAAAGTGAATGGGCCATCCAGCACTTTACGGAATCCGGTAACTTGAGCGCCCCTTCGTGGGTCATCTTATACCCTCTACAAGTGCGGCGAATAGCCCACCAATTCTAGAGTAAGGCCCCCTCCGTCTTAACGCCATGAGATGCGAGCCCGTTGCCCTCTAGAGCCCGGGTATTCGAGCACTCCACCGCGGGGTAATCCTAGTATAGAAAAGAAGAAAAATATATGTTCAATGGTGACATCGACCTCAACCCATTTGTGCCCCAATCAAATAATATACAATCCGGCAGAGACGGCTGTCCACATGTCGGACACTCAACCCGTAATATGAATATACAAATGAATTTAAACTGTACTACTACTATTGCAACATCGGCTATCCACTACAACAATTCAACCATAATATCAGCACATTACAGAACATCAACGTGAATATCATGTTCACAAACCCGGCTAATAGAACATATAGCAATTATTCGGGTTATACGCTCAATGATATTCACGGTTACAGATAAAAACTGATAAAACACGTATTTAAAATATCGATCGACAAAAAACTTTCCCGTATAGGCCCCAAGTGCTGACCAGTACTCAAACAATTCTGGGCCAAAAATATACATCCCCAAAATCACATTTCCAGACAATAGAGTTCCAGAAGAATTTTGGTGCACAACGGCCCCATTTCGGCCGCAGAATCACGGCAAACAAGCATGTTCCGCGGCGGAATGAAGAGCTTATGTGCCCAAATTTCTTCTGGCTTTCTAAAATACCCTGCATGTATTTTTAAGGCACTCTAAATAATTTTTTTAACACTTTTAAAATTCGACAGAAAGTATATGAAATGAAATTGTGATTTGGAAAAATTTTGTCAATCGATATTTTAAACACGTCTAAACTAGCTAGTTAAGGTTTCATGGGCTGGGTTTGATACCATGTTGGGTTACACTAGCGTCCTGACCATCTACCGTGGCCATTTACGGAACAAAATTTTTAAGGGTTTGAAAAATTGGCGCTAGAATAACCCGATCTAGAATCTACGATAAACCTAAACTAGCTAACATGAGAGGAGCTAATTACTGTAATAGAAGTTTCTCACAAAAAGGTTCGTGTCCTTTGGTCTTCTATTCTCTTCGTTTGCTCCTAGTGATCTCCTTGATCGAGCTTGTTCATCTTTCCTTACTCCTTCGATTCTCCGGGATCGAGCTTGATGGCTGGTCTTCCTCCGTCGAAGATGATCCATCCGAGGGATGTAGTTCATGTCTCTAGCTCCATACGAAGAGTCTAGTGGAGCAACTAGAGACTTTAGATTGCTAGTCTAAAGAGTCTAGGATGTAATGTGAGGTTCTTTGTGTGTTTTTATCTCACCTCCTCTCTTGATTCTCAACACATGAGACTGTAGAGAGGAGGTTGAAGATGAAGGTGGAGGAGCTTAAGAAACCAAGAGAGGAGAGTGAAGCAAATGATGAGAGTGAAAAAATGAATCAAGCATGAGAGAGAAAATCCTCACACTAGTTTTGTAAAAGAATTTTTACAATATAATAAATTAACTATGCTTCAATAGTTTGAACAAATGACTTGAATATTCATTTGTCAACACTATAGAAGCATGGTTCTCACCATACTCCCCTCACCTCTTTTTACACATCATTATTCCATTTAAAGATAAATGGAAAATTCTAAAATGAGGTGTCCACCTTCTAGAATGTTTTCCGTGTAAATACGGATTACACTCTACTGTATATACATACCTCTATTCGCATCGAAATAGGAATACCCAAAGAGATAGAATAACATAAAGAACATAATACTAGAATATACATATATGTAAATTATTAAATCAATACCCGATTTAATAATCCGGCTCAATCCCGAACCGGCTAGTATCATCAACTGTCCGATCGAAATTCCGGGTAACTAGTACAATCAATCGATCGAAACCCTGCACGTATCCAATACGGCTACTACATCATTTCGCCTAAACCAGGAAAACCCACTGTGTGGGACTCTAAAGACTCGATAGTACGCTGGCAGTGAGTTACTGGATAAATCCATAACCACAAGCACGTCGGTGGCACTAGCTATATGTAACGGCTACCCTGGTACCTGTCGAAAAGGAAGGCCGACGAGCAAACTCATCCGGATCCTTACTGAGCCTATCTGTGATAATATCCGTACAGTCCGGTCTCTTCATCTGTGAGCATCGCATACCGGGTGTAGGGGTGGTAAACGTCAGACCCTAATAACCCGATATTTCATGCTGATGTGGCTCAAGACCAATCCGGGAAACTAGTGATCCACCTATCAGTAAATCCTAACTGTCTTGGCCAAGGTCTTTTGGTCCTGGTCAATCGAACAAACTGCGATATCGACTCTCTATACCAGGAGAGACGAATCCCCAATAATCACTCACTGCCTCCATGTGGCTCGGGACTGTACCCAACCAAAAACCTGTTTGCACAACTCATTAGAGCCGTGGTAGGGTAGTAATCAAAGTATAGTGGGAACTCACACGAGACAATTGACGATCTCGGGTATCAAGACTAACCTGTACTCATGTCACCTGAGAACTTATATCTGACGATAGGTATAGTACCATCTAGAAGTTGTAAGAGAGTCCGTCCAGTGTACTCACCCCCAGTGAGCACATGTATACGATCTTAGGTGCAAAAGGCCAATGGCTGCGGGACCAACTATCGCCCCTCGTCGGGGTCTAGAAACGTATACGCTAGTCTACTCCGAAATATCGATGCCCAGTCTTGATACTCCCACGACTAGGGACCTTTTAAGGATGTGCTTATCAACTACCCAGCTCCTACAAGTATGATCACTATCACAATGCAGGTAGTCAAGCAATGATCCTACAGGCTTTATCAACATGTATAAATGATATGTAATAACAAGTAAAACATGCGCACATGTTATGATAAAGACAAACCAGATAGCATACTATCATATGGAGCAGGATTGTCCTGTACATACATATGTCTAAGCATCCACATGTATATATATACAATAATGGCCTCTAGGGCATACATATCCAACAACCTTGTACCACATGTTATTATAGTCCACGGGGTAAGATGGACTCCTCTCGTATACACGAATACCTTTTGTATTAAGCTACAAACAAACACGTTATAATAATCATCATATACCAGTAACCAATCATACATAATTCATTTCATATAATGTCTTCTCATTATTCTTTTGGGACTTACCGAGCGCTAGTTTGCTGACGACATTCTTTTCTATTTCTTTCTTTGGAATGTTCGTTAGGAGGACAGGACTCTCAGAAGATCGAGCCCAGCCAGGAGGAATTAGATCAGATTGTGGCACAGCCAGACATCAAGCTCTTCTTGTACTTACTTTTATTTTGTATGCCGCTATTTAGGCACTGCTTTATTCATTGTTTCTTTCCTTTTCAAAACAGTTGTATGTAAAGATGAATGTAAATAAAGGTTGCTATTTATTTTAATGCTCTTGTCATTCTTGTGCATTTTATATATATTTCTTAATTACGCTTAACGTATTTATTTCTTAGTAAATATATTACGGCCTGCCACATCACCGTTTCCGTCTACTGGGAAGCGGGGCGTGACAGGTTTTGTTGGCGGCCTATGCGGGTCAATTCTACATGAAGTCTTAAGCAATATATTACAAGCATTATAAGAATCAGCAACTATACATTCCTTACATTTCAAATTTCTTGAATCTATCCTAACCATTCTTTTTCTATCAAGGTCATGAATTCTCCCAACAACACCAGCACGAATGTCAATGGCAACACCCCACCGCCTACTCTACCATCACCACCTACTGTTGCTGCTCCTACCAACGAGAAAACGGTACTGCTTACGCCTATCAAGAGCCTTCTGGAGGGTCAGCAGTAGCAGATTGCTATCCTCATGCACCGCCCAGATGTTGAGGCATCCGGAGTCAAGCAATTCTGGGCACTGCACCCGAAACATTTCTGAGGAAAAGAGAGCCCACTGGAGGCAGAAGAATGGGCTCGGTCTATCGAAGATGATCTGGCAGCAGCTCAAGTGCCAGATATTGCTTCGGTGAGAGTTGTGAAGCTGTAACTAATAGACAACGCCAGAGTCTGGTGGAAGGCTGAAGAAAGCCGTCTCGTCCAACCGATTGAGTGGAAGACATTTCGCGATCTGTTCGATTCGAAGTACTTCCCTGAGACTACCCGTTTCGACATGGAGCAGCGGTTCATTCATCTACAACAAGGCTCGATCTGGGTCAAGTCTGTGGATGAATACAATGCTGAGTTTACCATACTTAGTAGGTAAGATGTTTTCTCATATTCAGATTCTTGATTTCACTCATTACAATATTAACACAAGGTCGTAACAGGTTCGCTGCACACCTGATTCCTATTGCTGAGATCCGGGCATGACGATTTCAGTAAGGGTTGGACTCGGAAATCCAATCTGCACTCGTTACAGGGGATTTCCCAACTCATGAGCTTGCTCTGAAGGCTGCCCGACGCTATGAGCCAGTGGTAAAGAAGAAGGGTAGACCTCATACTGCAGGTGTAAAATGCCTTGCCACCCAGATGACGGGAGGAGCCTCTTCTAGGCCAACTTTTGCACCCAAGAGACCGGGAGGAACATTTAACCGGCCCAGTCCAGACTTTTATTTTTACTGCAAAAGGACGGGACACCAGGCGAAGGATTGCAGGCGTGCAAATGGCCAGTGTTTAGTTTGTGGTGCATCTTCTCAATCTATTGGAGCATCTCCATACCGTTTCAACATAGCTCCAGCACTCTGACCAGCAATCACGATTTCGCAGCGGCCAGCCATTCAGGCTCCAGCACCTCGATTAGCCCTACCTCCATCACCTCCACGTGGACCTCCTGCATAGCCTCAACGTCAGTTCCATCAGGCACAGAGAAACATGCCTCAGGGGCAGAGAATCATACCCCAAGAACAGAGGAATGTGCCTCCAGCAAAGAGGAATGTACCCGACGTCAGGCCTTTATAATGACGGTCGAGGAGGCCGAAGCCACAGGCTAAGTCATCACTGATAATTGCCAATCCTTTCACCTTTTCAAATCCTTGTATATCTCTATAACTTTTCCTATATCTAAACCTAACCTCACACAACTTAGGTACAATCTTAGTAGCCTTCCTACCCGCTTTAGCACTCTTCAACATTGGAGCATCACATTGCTTTATATTGCAACGGTTCGTCCGAACTCATGCGATTCCAATTGAACCGCTCGTATCCAGCTGGAATATCAGTTCAGGGAATGACGTTATAAAAGCAACTCTGGGATATGATCTTTGTCTAGTGGTCGTCTGCAGTAGAGAATTTTATGCGGACTTCAAGGTGCTTTACATACCGAATTTCGACGTAGTCTTAGGAATGGACTGGCTGGGAACTTTCTTCGCTACCATCGACTGTCGCCAAAGGTGGGTTGTGTTCGGAATACCAAATCATCCAGTGTTCTATTTCAAGAGTGGAGACCGTACCCTGCCACCTAGCGTTTATAAAGTAAAACCAAAGAAGGCAGTAGTTGCAGCATTACAAGCGGAAGAATCGAAGCCAGATGTAGTTTGAGAGTTCAAGGATGTATTCCCTAAAGATATATCAGGTTTGCCTCCTGATTGAGCTCTTGAATTCAGCATTGATTTACTACCTGGTGCGCAACCTGTAATCAAAGCTCTATACCGGCTAAGTCCAGAAGGATTGAAGGAGATCCTCATTCAGTTGGACGAACTCCTGAAGAAAGGTTGGATTCGTCCCGGTAGTTCAAGTTGGGTATCTCCAGTTTTGCTCATGAAGAAGAAAGAAGGTTCATACAGGATGTGTGTGGATTATCGAGCTTTGAACGAAGTGATGATTAAGAACAAGTATCCACTATCTCACATCGATGATCTTTTCGATCAGTTAAGTGGGTCTTATGTATTTTCGAAGCTAGATCTTCGTTCGGATTATCATCTGGTGAAGGTCAAAGAGTCCGATATTCCTAAGACGGCGTTTAGGACTCGATATGGTCATTAAGAGTATCTTATAATGCTATTTTGAGTGACCAATGTTGTCACGACCCGAAAGTATGGAACATTACCGGCACTTAAACTACGAACGTCTCAAGGCGTACGTATTCTAAGTAAGCCGAAAATCCAGAAATCCAAACCAAGAAGAGTAGTAGAGTGAAGGAAAACCAATTTAAAACAAGTAGTTTCAATAGCATAAGCCGAATTATGCGGTTTTAAAAAAAACATCAAGTATTTCCTGAAAATTTCGGCAGAGTCTCCTTTGTAAATACTGGCTCCCAAACGGGATACAACATGAATAGTATACGAAATCAATAAAATGCATTCCCAAGCGGGAGCTAGCTCTTCGTCAATCGACGGTCACAACCACACAAGCAATATAATATACAACGCCAACGGCGAGGATCAAAACTCAAAACCACAAGAGAACCACAGAAATAAAACGCGCGACTCTAAGGTCGAAAGAATAACATCACTGGTCTCTATCTCTGAAATAAATACATGTTTGGTTGATGGAACTTCTAGATACAACAGAATAATGATATACAAGATATATAATGGGGGTACTATACAAGTAACCCACCTACTAGCAAATCACCCGAAGGAAACTATGCCCGCAAGCCGTAATGAAACCTGTACGGCAAACCTGCAAGAAACTGGGGCACAACGGGGATGAGTTGCCAACTCGTGAATAGAAAAACATCTACGGAAAGAAATCGCATAAATAACGCAACCTAGGTCAAAGATCATAATATATCCTCAACTATAAATATAACATGCAACCTATAACAAGGCTAGGGTAAATATCTAACCCGAGTGTAATCTCATGTGCCCGTGTCTGTGCCTCAGGTAGCAATATATCATATGAATGAGGTATGAATGCATGAAAACAGAATACATGTAAATGAAGAACTGTTTTCATAATTTAGTGAGATTTCCTTTGTATTTTTAAAATGAGGTATCATAATGAAATATGCATAAAACAGTGCCCAGCATCGACACAAAACAAGTGTCCAAATATCTCGATATCTCTGTATCACAATCTCTGTATCTCAATATCTCAAAATCAATATCTAGGGTGCCGTCAATCCAGATCGTCCCCTACCATCCATCTCAAGACCACGACGGTATCCTCCGGATATCCGGCGCGTCGGGTAATATCACCGGTCGGTAGTGCTCCCCTGCCGGGCTCAACGTCAACAACACATTCCTCTTGCCCCGGGGTACCGTACCGGGCCCACCATGTACCCGAAACGGTTCCTCCACTCCTCGAATCGGGTCTCAAAATCCATCAGCAAACTCATGGTGGACGACTCATACATCATAGGAAAATCGCACTTTTTATTTTAAAGAGAGAAGGTTTATTTATGTTTTTGCGGTTTTCCTCCAAATCCAGAAAATCTCATGGAAATCCGAATCCAAAACCTCAATAACACGTAAAATAGTGAATATATGCGTGAGAATCCATGAATGCGGCATAACAATGAATAACAGTATGCATGAAGTAGCAGGTAATAACTACAATGTCTAAACTATTAGCTAACAGGCTATGTCAAGCAATAATATTTTCTAAGGTGTACGTGACATGGCAATTACCGATGAAGATGTGTGTGAGCCGGCAAGTAAGTGTACGTGGTACATACGCATCATCGGTAATGGTGCTGGTGTCCTAACAACAACAACAACTGAGCCTTTTATCCCAAGCATATGGGGTAGGCTACATGAACCAACATGAGAATCACGCCGGGTCCAGCACATGAATCCTCTGTCTCCACTCACTTCTATCGAACAATATACTTTCATTGAGTCCTTTGGCAACCATATCGTTTCGTATCACCTCCATCCTTGTTTTCTTCGGTCTCCCTTTTGCCCTTTTGCCATTACCCATATCGAAAGTATCTATTCGTCGAACCGGTGCTTCCATAGGTCTGCGTCGCACATGACCAAACCATCTAAGCCGGTTTTCCCGCATCTTCTCCTCCACGGGTGCTACACCAACTTTTGCACGAATATCCTCATTTCGCACCTTGTCTTTTCTAGTGTTACCGCACATCCAACGAAGCATGCGCATCTCCGCTACGTGCATCTTCTGTGTATGATGCTTCTTAGGAGCCCAGCATTCTGTACCATATAATAAGGCAGGCCGAATAGCGCTCCGATAAAACTTCCTTTTCAATTTTAACGGAAAGTTACGATCACACAAAATCCCTGTTGCACTCCTCCATTTCAACCAACCAGTTTGGATCCTTTGATTAACATCACTATCGATCTCCCCATTCCTTTGGATGATGGAACCTAGATATCTAAACTGGTCGCTCGGTGATATCTCTTGCCCTTCCAATGTTATACCAATATGGTTTTGACTTCTCTGGCTACTAAATTTGCAGTGCATATATGCTGTCTTGGACCTGCTCAATCTAAATCCCCGAGATTCCAATGTTTGTCTCCATAATTCCAATTTGGCATTAACCCCTGCTTTCGTCTCATTTACTAGAACAATATCATCAGCGAATAGCATACACCAAGGGACCTCATCTTGGATAGTTCTAGTAAGCTCATCCATCACGATGGTAAACAGGAAAGGACTTAATACAGATCCTTGATGTAAACCAATAGTAATCGGAAAATCACTTGTTAAGCCACCGCAAGTTCTGACATTTGCCACTACTCCGTCATACATATCCTTGAATATGTCAATATACTTGACGGGGACCCCCTTTTTCATCATTGTCCCCCATAATACCTCTCTAGGTACCTTGTCGTACGCTTTTTCTAAATCAATAAATATCATATGCAAATCTCTTCTCCTCTCTCGAAAGCGCTCGACAGGTTGACGAAGCAAATGAATCGCCTCTGTCGTCGATCGTCCAGGCATGAACCCAAATTGGTTCTCTGTTATCTTAATATCCTTCCTTAGCCTGTGTTCAATCACTCTCTCCCAAAGTTTCATGGTGTGACACATTAGTTTTATTCCACGGTAGTTTGAGCAACTTTGAATGTCACCTTTATTCTTGTAGATAGGTACAAGGATACTTTTCCTCCATTCATTTGGCATCTTTTTTGTCTGCCAAATCTTATTAAACAGATCTGTCAGCCATTTAACGCCTATTTCTCCTAAGCATCTCCAAATCTCGATAGGAATCCCGTCAGGACCAACCGCTTTTCTTAAACCCATTCTGTTCAAAGCTTCTTTAACCTCAGTAAGTCTTATTTTACGCATGAAATCACGATTTATATCTTGAGATTGAATGACAAGTCCATCCAAATTCTTAGTAAAGCTCTCATTGAACAATGGTGTCCTAACAGCATGATATCAATAATAGAGTATGAAACATAATATAAGCATGCGATGCGAAGCGAACCACAATAATGAGCGGGAGCTGAATACTAGACGCAACTATAACTAATCTTCATTAATATAATATCAGTCCTACAAATGGTGCCTTTTGAAATAACACGAATCATGGGGTTTTGAAAATAGGGGCTACGGTGTTTTTATGAAAAGATACGTCTTTTGAAATATCCGTAGGATCCCTTGGGCTGTCTTTTAAAATGCCTACGATTCGTTAGTTTTTGAAATAGGTAAGAATCGAATCTAATCTAACAACTAAACTAAACTAAAGGGCTAAGCTAACAAGCTGGACTACAGGTAAGGAAACAGCCTAACATCTGAGTCGATACATATACATACCTGTATATATATTAGTCGGTGATCCCGCCTCCATAATATCATATCCGATACCATATCTATAATCAGACATCCCAAGTCAAGAGTGTGGATCAATCATCAAAATATAGCTCGTACGTAAATCCGCCGTACGGCATCCCCAAATCTGGGTATGGGTTAATATCATATTCATCACATTATTCATCTGGTATCCTCTTTATCCAAGATCATAGTCCAGGGTACTGACCTATGTCTAGTACAATACTAAAATCATCAATATAGTCATGATCTGACTACTGATCGACAGTCTCGTACAAACCGATATCACCACCACAAAATAAATCTCATCGACTCAGCTCAAACCCAAGTATCGTCCTCAAATCCGTATGTGAACACATAGTCCCATACCCATGTGAACACATAACTATAGAGAATCCCATGAGCACATATAAATAGGAGTGTATGCAAGTATGTATGTGTGTATGTGTAGTGCAACACTACTCTAGGGTTCGCAACACTAAAATAATCCAACACACCAATATCCATCCTAAACAACGTTATTAATCCGAAATAACATATAATAATTGTTGGTGTGTATACGCATCCGTATACACCACCACGGACTGCGGGGGTGCTATACGCCATCCACCCGACTTCTCCCCGTAGATATAAATCTACTCACCTGGTCCTCGTTCGCCGGTGCCGACGTCGCCACGCGCTTGCTTGTCGTCTCGAAGTCCACATGGGGTACCTACATATCATAACGCACCGTATCATATTAAAATCCGACTCATGACCAAAACGACGCACGAATCCCCCATAGGTCAAAACCTATGGTTGCTTTCACAAATCAACCCAAAAACCCTCGACGTCGGCGTACAAACGCCAAATCATCGAGAAAACCCAAATACACTCATTTGCACATTCACGAACACTAATTTTAATATAAAATAGGTTAAAATTCACAAAAAAACCAATTTCACTTAAAAAGTCATTTTTCCGAAAATCTAGCAAGCGCAATTCGCCGTTTTTTGTACAAAACATGATGTTTAAAAAAATCTAGTGGCCATAATACTTATTAAATATCTTAATTAAGTCATAAAAACAATTTTCATAATTTAATCTCATTAAATTCCATTAACGCCAAAATTCTAGTTTACAAAATACCCAATTTTTTAACAATTTATAGCCAAAATGCACAAACAACAATTTAGCTAGGATTTTCATGAACTAAAAGTATTAAACCACTCAATATATTATCTATAATGACATGAAACCATAATTATAATTTAATCTAAAGCATTTAATAATTTTCCAAGACTCTAGTTAGCAAAATAACTTAATTAGGGCATTTAATAAGTAATGGTTTGGAATTAACAACTAAATTAGCTTTCTATAAAACTTAAGATGTTAATCCACAACACAAAACCATGCACAATTTATCATAACCCATTTCCACTACAAAACCCTAACTTGAAATCTTTAATCATGCAATTAAACTCATCAAAACCTAATTAACCACTTAGTTAACTTAGATTAAAGCAACTAGATAACAAATTTTAACAAAAGCATGAGATTATACCTCCCATGATGAGATCAACCTCAAGATCTAGCCTCCTAAAATGCCATTTTGATCCCTAGATCCATGCTAGATTGGTTAATAAGAAATGGGTAGGAGTTGGATTTTGATTTTGAAATTTTGTAGATTTTAAAGCATTTTTGTGGATTTTTTTGAAGAGAAAGTGAGATGAAGAAGTGAAGGGCTGTTCTAAATGGGGGGGCTCGGCCAAATGCAGGTGGGGAGAGGAGAGAGAGGGTGTGGGGAGTTGGGGAAAGTTTCACAAAGTCAAAGACCACACAAACAACAAAAACCCATACTCCAATTACTATATTTTAATCCTTATCATATTGAACTTTTAAAAAGAGATGAAAACAAAAATGAGGGGGGGAGTAGGCTACTCCAGCAGTGGTGGGGCCGGCCATGATGGAGAGGAATGAGTGAGAGATTTTTTAAAGAAATTCTATGCAAAAAGACCCCCCACAAGCTCAAAATTGCAAGTTTTAGCTTAAATTAATTATTTTTTTGTTCTCCATAATAAAAACCCATTAAAACTTGAAATAAAATACTAAAAATTTATATTACAACTAGATTTTAAATAACATGATTTTAAATATTAAAATTAGCCCATTTCAATTTGTATGTATTTATCGCTAATTTAATGTATTTTCTTACCGGCTTAAAATAATATTAAAATAATTAATTTCGGAAAAAAATTCAGAAAATTTGAAATTTCAGCAGTGGCTCAATAAACACCAAATACTAGCAATTACATAGCTAGAATATGTATATTTAATTTTATAATAAAGATATTTGCATTTTGACTTTTTACAGAAAACCCCCTTATTTTACCGTTTTTTCGAAATTTCACCGAAACGATTTTCAAAACGTTACAAATGTACCTGCCATCTTTATGAATCTGATGAACCACATTTTCCGAGAGTACTTCGACAGGTTCGTTGTCATCTTCATCGACGACATGCTGGTGTATTCAAAGAATCGGAAAGAACACGCCGAGCATTTACGGATTGTCCTGGAGACATTGTGACAACATCAGCTCTATGCCAAGTACAATAAGTGTGAATTTTGGATAGAACAAGTCGGATTTCTCGGACATATTATTTCAGGCGAAGGAATCTCATTAGATCCAGCTAAGGTGTCAGCTGTCAATGAATGGCCGACACCAAAGACGGTGAAAGATATACGAAGTTTCTTGGGATTAATAGGACACTACCGAAGATTCATTGAGTGTTTCTCGAAGATTGCAGCATCCCTGACCAATCTCACACGTAAAGATGAAGCATTCGTGTGGTCAGGAGCATGTGAAAAAGCTTTTGTAGAACTCAAATCAAGATTAACTTCTGCTCCTATCCTTGTTATACCAAATCAATCTGGAGGTTTCGTTGTACATTGTGATGCTTCCGGCAAGGGATTAGGATGTGTTCTACACTAGTATGGAAAGGTTGTAGCTTTTGCATCAAGACAGCTAAAAGTTTATGAATGCAACTATCCAACACATGATCTGGAGTTAGCAGCCGTTATCTTCGGACTTAAGATTTGGCGACACTATTTTCTGGGAGAACGAGTGGATATATACATTGACCACAAGAGTCTTAAGTATGTATTTACTCAGAAGGAATTAAACATGCGACAGAGAAAATGGCTAAAACTCATGGCGGACTTCGACATCAACTTACAGTATCATCCTGGGAAGGTGAACATAGTTCCTGATGCACTAAGCCTCCAGCCATTAGCAATGAACCTCACCGCTTGGTGGAAACTACAGCAGGAAGTGCATGGATTGGCGATCAAAGTAGTTATGCCAGGTAACGCTTCGTATTTGATGAACTTACAAGTCCAGTCCACTATTGTCAATCAGATCAAGGCAGCTCAAGCAAATGAAGCCAAGTTACCAAAGATTCGAGAACAAGTAGAAAGTGGACTTCAAACTAACTTTATCATCCACAAAGATGGATCCTTGAGATATGGAAGTTGATTGTGTGTACCAAACGGTCCAGTTCGAGAAGAGTTGATGAAAGAAGCTCATAGCTCTCCTTATTTTGTACACCATGTAGAGTGTTTTTCGTCACCCCATTAAGATGGGAATACGTGCGCGCTTGTCAGACGCATTACATATTCCCCCTGCCTAGGGTAGGCTGGGGTTTATTGATTATGGGGATCCAAATTTTCGGCAGCTGCGGACTAAGCTGCCGTTAATTACCCCTCACCTATGGAGCGAGAGAACCTCCGATTGACGGGTCAAACAGGTCATGCGAATTCAATTTGCAGTGTTGTGTTTGAAGGGGTTTTGGATATATTGGGGGCCCTGCAGAGTTTTTGCGGGGGCCCTACAGAGATTTTACGGGGGAGGTATTTTTAGTGTGGAGTGTATATAAAATGAGGGGGGAAATGGCGTCCAAAGGACGCAGGAGCGTCAGCGCCTCACATGCCTAGCATGCAGGCGCTGGGTGCGGGCGCTGGGCGCTTGGGCGTGGGCGTCTCGCGTGTGTGGCACACGGGTGCGGGGCGCCAGCGCCTCACGTGCCTGGCACGCGGACGCTGGACACTAGCGGGAAAAAAGGGGCTTAGCCTCTGCACATGGAGTTGTACTCTCTATTGACTTTTGGAGTTGAACTCCTAGAAAGAAAGACTTTTTTTTATATGGAGTTAAACTCCTAGAAGCCTCGATTTGTGGAGTTAAACTCCAAGAAATCTTTGTAAATGCTCAAGAGGACCCCTTTCTTGTCCCCTGAGCCTTGGATCTTTCCCAAAATAGGGTCTTTGGAGATGGGTCTCCTTCTTCCTCCTCTTTGTTGGTCAGATCTTGGAGAAAAGGTGATGGGATTTAAAAAATCTCCCCTTTTTGAGATCTGATGAAAGATCTCAGTTCCCCTTTGTGGGTTTTGCGGTGAAAAACTATTTATTTTTGGGAAAGAAAGAGTTAGACACTTGATTTAATTCAAAAAAAGAAGAAGGTTTATAACCTTGAGGAAGGAGAAGGAGGCACAGACCCTAATTTTTTTAGGGAGAGAAAAAAAGTTGTCATAGATATTTTCATCATGTTTGCCTTTATAGGCTACACGTTTTACATATAGCCCCTTGGGCTTTACAAAATGGAATTTTTCCCATCCCATGACTCATGTGCTCATTTCTTTTGCACATGAGCCAGGGGTTTTTACAAAAATTTGGTTTTATGCCCATTTTTCTTACATTTATTCATATAATAAAAAAAAATACACCAAAATTATTTATTACAAAATTTTTATTTCGGAATGGGGGAGGTTGGCCGCTTCATGTTCGGGCTCGACCCGGGCATTGGCCCACTTGACCTGGGCTTAGGCCCACTTGGCTTGGGGTTGACTTTGATTTTGACTTAGTCAACCGAGGTGTAAATTTTGACCCCGACAAATTGCCCCCATCAATAAATGCACACCATATATGTGGGTTGTGTGCATGAAATTGATGTATCTTCTTTCGTGTGGAGGTCGACTCCGTTTTGACGATGTGGAGATCGATGCAACCCTTTTTGCGACGTGGACGGTCGGTGCTGCCCTTTTTGCGACGTGGACTGTCGGTTCTGCCATTTTAGCGACGTGGATGGTCGGTTCTGCCTTTTTTGCGACGTGGATGGTCGATGCGGCCATTTTAGCGATGTAGATGGTCGGTTCTGCCCTTTTTGCGACGTGGACGGACGATGCTGCCCTTTTAGCGACTTGGACGGTCGGTGCTGCCATTTTAGCTACTTGGACGGTCAGTGCTTCCCTTTTAGCGAATTGGACGGTCGGTGCTGCCCTTTTAGTGACTTGGACGATCGATGCTGCCATTTTAGCGACGTGGACGGTCGGTTCTGCCCTTTTTGAGACGTGGACGGTCGGTGCTGCCCTTATAGCGACTTGAACGGTCGGTGCTGCCATTTTAGCGACTTGGACGTTCGGTGCTGCCCTTTTAGCGACTTGGACGGTCGGTGTTGTCATTTTAGCGACTTGGACAGTCGGTATTGCCCTTTTAGTGACTTTCTCTGCTTCTTACGGTATCGGGATTTGATTTGACTTGCTCCGTTTTCCACGGTGTCGGGGTTGAAGTTGACTTGCTCCGCTTCTTACGTTGTCGGGGATTGATTTGACTTGCTTCCGAGGTGGAGCTTGATTCCTCCAAGGAGGTCGTTGGTTGTCTTACTAACTTGATATGATTTGGGTTGACATCAGTATTGCTGCACTGTAATAATTCAAGGAGCAACTCATCATTTTCCTCGGGAGGACTCGGGATTTAGTTTTTGGGTCGGCATCAACTGTAAGTCTATATAGCACACCTCACGTGTTCGCGGGGAGGCGGAATACATTAAAAACGATTTTTTCACATCAAAAGATCATGTTTTGCTTTGCAACATAGACTTTTTCAACTTTTAGGATCTTGATTAAACCTTAGCTAACAAAAACTTGACTACTAGAGGGTGTTAACTACTAGGTTAAAGTGTTATACCCTCGTGTCAAGTCCTTCGGGTCTTCAAGTGGTTCATTGCTCCTTGGTTCAAGCTTCTTCTTGATCTCCTTTCTTTGGCTCCTCCTTGGCTTCAAAAGAACTCGGTTGCCGGTCTCCTTTGCGTCGAAGAAGGATCCACCCAAGGGCCTATGGTCAAGCTCCAACCTCAAAGAGATAACTTAGTGATCCAACTTGCTAAGGAAGACTACTAAGTAGAAGTAGAGAAGGTGTATTGGATTAATTAGTCTTAAAGCTTATTGATTCACAACACATGTGATGGCATGAGCTTGAGCGAGGAGGAGAGAAAACCTAGTAGAGAGAATGATCATGTTAGAATGAACTTGAGAAATGAGAGTGAGAATGACTAAGTCTTTTTCCAATAATTCAAGCATGGAATAAAAATGTCACATAAAATGCAACCATGCTTGAATGGGAACTCCAAATGAATAAACAATTCACAAAGCTATGCTTCAACCCATTCCTCAAATATCTCCTAATTTCCACCTCATTAATCCTTTATTAAAAAAAGGATAAATCAATAATGAGGTGTCTCCTTCTAGAAGCTCATTCTTGTAAAATTACAAGAATGCCCTCACCGTATATACAAACCCGTATCCATATTCCGAAAAATGCGGATACACAGAGACAAGTATAATCTAATAATATAATACTAGGATCCGGCTTAAACCAAAGCCCACTAGTATTATCTGTCCGAATATCATTCGTGTAGCCAGTACACGTATGCGATCAAAACCCTGCCGTAAGACCATACGGCCTCTACATCATCTCGCCTGATCCAGGAAAACCCTCTTTGTAGGACTCTAAAGACTCGACAGTACGCTGGCAGTGGGTTTAACCATAAGTTCGTCAGTGGCACTAGCTGTACGTAACGGCAACCCAGGTGCATGTCAAAAAGGAGGCCGACGAGCGAACTCGTCCGAAACACCTACTGAGCCTGTCCGTGGCAATATCCGTGCAGTCCGGGCTGTTCATCAGAGAGTATCGCATGTAAGGTCTAGGGGGATGGTAAATGTCAGACCCTTAATAACCGTACAAGTCGTGTCAGTGTGGCTCAAGACGATCCGAGAATCTACTGGTCCGTCCACCAGTAATTCTCAATCAGTCATGGCCAGGGACTTATGGTAATGACCAACCGATCACTGTGTGATATCGACTCCCTATACCGGGAGAGACGAATCCCCAACAGTCACTCACTGCCTCCATATGTCTCGGGACAGTACCCAACTAAAACCCGTTTGCATGACTCCTTTGAGCCGTGGTAGGGTAGTAATCAAAGCACAGTGGGAACTCACACGAGACAAATGACGACCTCAAGTCAACATACTATCTGCACACATGTCACCAGAGAACTGCTATCTGACGCTAGGTATAATACCATCTAGTCAGTCCTCGGCGAGTCATGTCCAGTGAACTCACACCCAGTGAGCATCTGTATACAATCTTAGATGCACATCACCAATGGCTGCGGTATCAATCCATCGCCCCTCGTCAGGGTCTATCTATGTATACACTAGTCTACTCTGGAGTATCAATGCCCAGTCTCAATACTCCTACGACCAGGGAAATTTAAGGATGTGCCTATTGACCACCCAGCTCGCACAAGTATGACTGCCATCGCAACGCTGGTAGTCAGGAAAATATCCTACGGGCTTTATCAACATGTACACAATATATGAAATACAAAGTAAAATATATCACATGTTAAGAAAAAGACAAACCAAATAGCGTACTATTATATTGAGCAAGATTGTCCTGTACATACATATCCCTAGCATCCTATACAATGAAGGCCTCTAGGGCATATATATCCAACAATCTCCCACTTGCACTAAGGCCTGTAATTGGTGCAATTAGTACCCACTGTCTGCACTAGATCCAGTTGCTTACGTACCGCATGCCCAATATCTCAAACAGCCTTTCGAACTGGACTTGAGGGATGGCCTTGGTGAATGGATCTTCCGTGTTGTCTTTTGTGTCCACTCTCCGCACCTCGATCTCCCAGTGATCCACGATCTCCCTGATCAGGTGATACCGCCTCAAGATATGCCTGGATTTCTGATGGGACCTTGGTTCCTTCGCTAATGCTATAGCCCTATTGTTATCACAATACAAAGGTATTGGATGGGCAATGGACGGAACCACCTGAAGTTCAGAGATGAACTTCTTCATCCAGACAGCCTCTTTCGCGGCATCGTTAGCAGCTATATACTCAGCTTCTATCGTTGAGTCTGCGGCGGTATCCTGTTTGGAACTCTTCCAACATACCGCCCCTCCATTGAGGGTAAACACAAAACCCGAAACAGATTTAGAGTCATCTTTGTCACATTGGAAGCTGGAGTCGGTAAAATCCTCGACCTGGAGGTCCCCACTACCGTAAACCAAAAACATCTCCTTAGTCCTTCTCAGGTACTTGAGAATGTTCTTTATCGCTATTCAATGCTTCTCACCCTGGTCAGACTGATACCTTCTTACCATACTAAGTGCATAAGCTACATCTGGTCTGGTACATAACATCGCATACATTATAGATCCCACAGCCGTAGGGTATAATTCCCATGTGAGCCCTCTCTTCATCAGTCTTTGGAGACATCTCTTTGGAGAGGGTGATCCCGTGACAAGCGGGTAAATTACCGCGCTTGGAATCTTCCATACTAAATCTCTTTAGTATAGTGTCAATGTACCCGGACTGTGAAAGTCCCAACATTCTTTTGGATCTATCACGATAGATCTTAATTCCTAGAATGTATGAGGCATCTCCCAAGTCTTTCATGGAGAATTTCTGTTACAAGAAGAGCTTTACTGATTGTAGCATAAGGACATCATTCCCTATCAGCAGTATATCGTCGACGTACAGAACGAGGAAGACTACTGATCCTTCTACAATCTTCCTATAAATGCATAGTTCATCTACATTTTTGATAAAGTCAAATTCTTTGACCATCTCATCAAAGCAGATGCTCCAACTCCGCGATGCTTGCTTTAATCCATAAATGGATTTAAGCAACTTCCACACCTTTCCGCGTCTCCCACTGTCTAAGAAACCTTCTGGTTGATCCATGTAAACACTTTCTTCTAAATGTCCATTTAGAAAAGCTGTTTTTACATCCATCTGCCAGATTTCATAGTCATGGATGGCAGCAATGGCAAGCAAGATCCGAATGGATTTAAGTATAGCTACTAAAGAAAAGGTTTCATCATAGTCCAATCCTGGTCTTTGATGAAAACCTTTTGCAACGAGTCTAGCTTTGTAGGTTTCCACTTGTCCAAATGCACCAATCTTCTTTTTGAAGATCCATTTGCATCCAACTAGTTTCACCCCAGGAGGAGCAACATCTAAAGTCTATACTTTATTGGTGTACATGGATTCTATTTCGGATCTCATAGCATCCAGCCACTTCACCGAGTCTTTACTCATGATAGCACGTTGAAAATTAGCAGGCTCATTATCATCGATAATGCAATCCTCTCGATCCCCGTCTACAAGAAACCCATAGTATCTCTCAGGAGGACGAGAAAGCCTATTAGATTTGCGGAGCGGCGTTGGTTTGTCGGGTTCTATTGAAACCTGAGGTTCTACTAAGTCCTCGGCAGTAGTTTGAGGTTCTGGAATTTCTTCGAGTTCTACCGCGCTCCCACTAATTTCTTTTGCAAGAAATTCGCTCTCTAAGAAGAAAATATAGCGAGCGACAAACACCTTTTGTTCTTCAGTGTTGTAGACAAGATATCCCCTTGAATGCTTGGGGTATCCCACAAACTTGTACAAAACCAATCGTGCCTCAAGCTTGTTCGGATTCCGCTTTTTAACAAATGTTGGACACCCCCATATCTTGAGATACTTGAGATATGGTTTCTTCCCACTCCACATTTCATATGGAGTGGTAGGCACAGACTTAGTCGGAACTCTATTCAACAGGTATGCAGCTGATTCCAGTGCAAAACCCCAGAAGGAAAGTGGCAACTCAGCACTACTCATCATTGAACGCACCATGTCCAGTAGCGTGCGATTCCTCCTTTCTGATACACCATTATGCTAAGGTGTATACGGAGGAGTAAGCTGAGAGAGAATTCCATTCTCTTTTAAGCATTCAAGGAAACTGGTACTTAAGTATTCTCCACCTCGATCAGATCGAATCATCTTGATGCTTTTACCAGTCTGTTTCTCCACTTCATTTTTATACTCCTTAAATTTCTCAAAGGCCTCGGATTTATGCTTCATTAAGAACACATGTCCATACCTTGAGAAATCATCAGTAAAAGTGATGAAGTAGGAGTGACCGCTTCATGCATGTGTAGACATTGGACCACATACATCGCTGTGTACAAGTCCTGAGAGTTTCGTAGCTCTTTCTCCGTATCCGGTGAACGGAGATTTGGTCATCTTCCCTTTGATACATGATTGAAAAGTTGCATATGATGAATATTCAAACGGATCTAAATATCCATCTTTATGCAACTTAGTCAACCTTGTTTCATTTATATGACCAAATCTACAATGCCATAGGAAGGCTTGGTTTAAATCTGGAGCCTTTCTTTTGAGTGTGTTTTGAATATTGAAAACTTGAGGTTGATTAAGTATGTATATGCCGTTTTCCAGTGTGCCAAACCTAATCATTTCTTGATTTAGGAGAATGTTCATGACATTTCTTTCAAGTGCAAAATTATATCCTTCATTAGATAATAAAGATACTGATATAATATTACATAGCATACTGGGAATACAAAAACAGTTGTACAACACCAAAATGTGCCCACTAGTCAACCCCAGGCGATAATCCCCCACTGCAACAGCATCTACGTTTGTTCCATTGCCAACCCAGAGGGTCATATAACCTGCCTTCAGTGCTCTACGGTTTCTCAGAGCCTGCAAAGAATTACAAATGTGAGAACCAGAACCGGTATCTAGTACCCATGATGTAGAGTTTACTGAAAAGCAGTTTTCGATTACAAACACACATGAAGAAGAAGCAGCAGCTTGCTTCATGTCCTTGGCTTTGAAAGCCATGCAATCCTTTTTCCAGTGCCCCTTCTTGTGACAATAATAACACTCACTCTTGTCCGCTTTCACTCTCCCCGCCTTGTTCGTTCCCTGCACCTTCTTGACCCCACCTTTCGGTTTGGTGGCTTTCGTCTTCTTCTTCCCATTAGCTTTCGCTTTGGATTTAGAAGAGGATGATTGGCCATACAGAACGGTTGTTTTCTCCTTTTTCAAGGAGCTCTCTGCTACCCTCAACATGTTGAGGAGCTTTGGAAGATCAGCTTCCATTTCGTGCATGTTGAAGTTCAGCACGAACTGAGAGAAGGTGTGTGGAAGGGACTGCAAAATCAAGTCAATGTACAACTCATTTTCTAGCAAGCATCCCAGGTTTGCGAGTTCCTCAATGAGGCTGATCATTTTTAGGACGTGCTCTCCTACAGGTGATCCTAGAGCTAACCTCATCTGGAATAGTTTCCTTGAGGTCTCGTACCTCGCGATACGAGAGTTCTCTCCATACAATTCCTTGCAATGGAGAAAAATGGATTTAATATCCATACTTTCGTGTTGTTTCTGGAGTTCATTATTCATGGACGCCATCACGATACACTTAGCTTTCTCACAGTCCAGATCCCAAGTTTTGCGGACCTCTTTGTTCGCAACTGAGGAATCTGGTCCTGGGATAGGGGAGCAGTAGCGGTGGTGACATATGCAATTTTTTCATAAGTCAGTGCAATGTTGACGTTCCTCAGCCAATCCTTATAGTTTGGCCCAGTAAGTGTATTCTTATCAAGTAATAGTTTTAGTCCTGTCATGGTAGCTGCGTGAGAGAGAGAGAAAAGAAACACTCAGCATATGCTCTTGCAAGTTTATATTGGTTTATTAGTTTATCTAAACAGGATGGCTCCCACTGTTTCCTCAAATTCTTCTTCAAACCCCTAAAAGAATAATTAGTCAGGATTAATCGCACATCATAATACTTGCTTAATCTTTCAGCTAGGTTGGTGTCGGTACTTCGAGGGAGGTTTTCCAACACTTTCGCGAAGTTCCGTAATTATATAACCTCTTTTCCCTAGAGGCTTAGCCCTACTAACATCGTTCTAGACACCTACTTGGTTTATACCATTGATTGTTAAGTGAGAAAATTTCCCGAGAGTAATCCTACTCATCAGTGAGATCGGGATCTAACTATCATTGTATAATGACCTAGATGGAAGCCACTCTAGTCACCACACTCCAGAAGGTATGCTAAATATGCAAGTTTCCTTTATATTTGAAACTCCCGATGCGATTTTTACCCCCAAGCTCTTATGACCTTAACGTAGGCCAACAAATCATAAGATGCAAGTCAAGTTCTTCCCGTCGTTGTGCTAATTAATTTAGACCCATCCGTACTCACCCTTGACGTAGGCCAACAAGGCTGTACGACTGTCCTAAACTAATGCATCTATCTATGCAACAAATAAGCAACGCATTGCTACCATTCACTATGCCTTGACGTAAGCCAACAAACATAGCATGAATACGATGTGTTGTTTATTTGAAATGACGGAGGGCTACGGCTGGTTTTTGGCAAAACCGTTAACGTAATGAACTTGATATAACCGAAGGAAACATGATAGCTTTTTTAAAAAGGAGTGGTTTAGGCTCCGCATTTAAATTTTCTTTTTGAAGAAAACCAAGTGGTTTTGAAATTGTTTCAACGATTTAGTTTAGGTTTGTTTTCTTTGCATTAATGAGTTAATGTTGTCTCGTCAATTAATCCTACCATTGCAGAAAGAAACGAAAATTCAACGTACGCTTATGCCATCCGCATTCGCCACGGGGCCCCGTTATCACCCGTTAGGTTACTTAACTAACGACAGAGTGGGGGCTGGACTAGCACGGGTGCAAAATATAAGCAACGCCTACTAAATATCTTATATAGATATATACATTCGTCTCACGCAATAATAGGCATTCCAGATCACAGATGAACATATTGGATATACTAGGAATTCTGCACTTCGTTTAAGCCCATAACGAAAGACGGATTCCACGGTCGTGATCAATAGCCAAACCCTACCCTAGACCCCTATGGGTGCGGAAAACTACCCGCCAAATTCCCGAAGTGAAGCAACCTCCCTCAACAAAGTGAGTAGGCCACCCGGCACTTCAAAGAACCCGGTAGTTTGTGCACCCCTCCTTGGGTCTATCCTAGGAGCAAAAACAGTAAAAGAAAAATAGTACAACGGTGGCTACTGTTAGTTGTATGTATGCCCTAAAGGTCATTATTGTACATATGATGTATATTATAGTGGATGTATGGACATATATAGAGCGGACATTCTTGCTTGACATGATAGTATGCTTTCTGGTTGCTCTTTATCTTAACATACCCGGACTCGACTCCTTGAGTTGGTCTCCCACTGGACTCTAGAACCTGGTTACTTGTGCTCCCCTCCTTGGGTCTATCCTAATGCGGAAAAGTAAATAATATATACAGAGGTTTCACTGGCTCAGGCAAAACGGAGTAGGAGCATACATGTGATATGTGCGGGACCGAGAATAATACGAGTATGTGATACCGTATTCTATTCTCGCGATTTATTCGTATCGGTCGGTTATATGTGATATAGCCGGCTTATCGAATCAAGTGTTGATTCGATAAGTTGATACAAATTATATTAGTCGGTTGTATATGATATAGCCGGATTATTAAATCAAGTATTGATTTGATAATTTAATGTATAATTGTATATGTGATATACTAGATTACATTAACTAATATTAGCTCACTTAATCATTTCTTTTTCTCACTTGTGTGTGAATGTAATATATATGTTATATATATTAATGTACATTTTTAGTGTCATGCTTGATGATACACACTACATGGGTGTATGAGACATACACCATACTAATTATAATGTAGGGTTTAATTATTTAAAGTAAATCCAAATTAGTGGATAATTAGTCACATGCATGAAGCTTGTAGAAGCTTGTGGATGCATTAATCTAGTCCACTAATTTTGTTTTACTTAGAATATTTATTAACCTAACTATTATCACTTAGCCATAGTTATGTCTCTACATGAGTTAGTATATGATACAAACCCACCCATGGTTGCCATTCACTCTTTCATCCATTATCATTATCTTCTTCCTCAAGCTCAAAAGAGAGCTCACTAGGTTTTGTGAGAGAGCCTAGCTAGAGAATTAGATGGATTGTGTAGGATTACTAAACCGAAACAACTCCGAAACTTGAAACAAGATAAAACCGGACTCCTTAGGTCGTTTTTGGAGTTTGGACTTGAAATTTTCATGGTGTTCCGGTCTCAGGGTATTGATATTTCAGGTGTTGTTTGTTTTTGCTAAATTCGCATATGATATTAACTTTCTGCAAAGGCAACTCGGAGTGTTTCGTAGTCGTAAATCGAACATGTTTTCGGGTTATTTTAGACGGTGTTAAAAAGTTCGAACGGATATCAATAACCTACTTTTTCCCATGCTGGAAATTTTCCAAGTGTTGGATTTTTCCTTAGTTTAAAACTTTCAGAAAATCATGCAAGCGATTCTGTAGACCCTCTAGAAGAACGAAACCCTAACTCGATTATGTGATCGTCAGAACCGCCACTAAACCCTAGGGTTTGTGGTAGTTCAGCGGTGCCACATGTGAGGCATTGGTTGACCCTTCTACGGCTGGTTCATAGGAGCTGTGGCATGTTCTGAAACCTTTTGAACTACGCTCAAGTGTTGAGCTTTTTGGGTAATTTTGGGTGTTTGTTGATTCGGTCGGAATGTTAAATATCGTCTAGCTATTTGTGAAATGTGATACAATATGTGGAATTCATATAGTTAAGAATGGAATCCGAAGTATGTGATATTTCATGTTTATGATGTCTAAGGTGATTGTGGATTCTAAATGTAGTAGTTTGACATTTTCTTTTCTGCGACCGTAAGTTTAATATGTGGTGTATCGCCGGTTTCGTTGCTATATGTCAACGACAATTGGGATACGCATATTTACTTACGTTGATGACGTGTGATGTTATATGTTGCTGTGATATGAAATATTGGATATACTAGGAGGTCCGTGTTTTATTTTGAGCCTGTATAAAACACAGATTCCACGGTCGCGATGAATAGCCAAACCCACATCTCTAGACCCCTACGAGAGTGGCAAGCAACCCAACCAATTTTAGAGTTAGGAGACCCGGACTCGACTCCTCGAGTTGGTCTCCCACAGGACTCTAGAACCCGGTTACTTGTGCTCCCCTCCTTATGGCACTTCCGGGTTAAGGTTGATGTCACCATTGTTGTATATTATTTACTTTTCCGCATTAAGATAGACCCAAGGAGGGGAGCACAAGTAACCGAGTTCTAGAGTCCAGTGGGAGACCAGCTCGAGGAGTAGAATCCGGGTCTCCTAACTCTAAAATTGGTAGGGTTGCTTGCCGCTCTCGTAGGGGTCTAGGGATGTGGGTTTGGCTATTCATCACGACCGTGGAATCCGTATTTTATACAGGCTCAAAATAAAACACGGACCTCCTAGTATATCCAATATTTCATATGTTTTCTTCTGCTGCTGATATTCTGTGATGTGATCACTTTATATGCTTGAGACGATTGCTTTATTATTATATATATGATATATAATAAACGTTGCTTATGTTTTACACCCGCGCTAGTCCCGCCCCGCTATGCCATTAGTTAAGTAATCTAACGGTGCATAACGAGACATTGTGGCGAATGCGGATGACATAAGCGTACGTTGTATTTTCGTTTCTTCTGTGATGCTTAAGAAGCATTAATGATGGGAATTCATTAATGAGATTAATGAAAGAAAAGAAACCTAAAAGATGTTGTAGAATCAATTTTTCAAAAAGTGTAGCTCTAGTTTTTGCTTTGCATAGCGGTATTCCTTATAGAATATCCATCACCTTATTCGATAAGGAAAGAGCCGAGATCCCTTCACCGGTAGTGACCTCTTTAGCAAAAGCTAGCGGATGCTACAACACTCGGTTTTGTCTTTGATTGCTTTTATAGTTTCTGCTTTGCATAGTGGTATTTATGAAATATCCTGAACCTTATTTGATAAGGAAAGAGCCGAGATCTCTTCACCGGGAGTGACCTCTTAGCAAAGCTAGTGAAATCCTAAAAAACACTCCTTTTCAAAAATCACTTGTTTCTACAACTATATCAAGTTCATTACGCAAAAGGTTTTCTTAAAAACCTGTCGTAGCCCTCCGTCATTTCAGATAAGGACTAGTTAGTATTCGTGCTATGTTTGTTGGCCTTTTTTAAAGTGTAGTGTGCGGTAACTGATTAGTACTTATCTGCTTATAGCATATGATGCGATTGGATTAGGGTAGTCGTGCGACTTTGTTGGCCTTCGTCAAGGTTCGTACGGGTGGGTTTAATTCAACCAAGAAATGTACGGGTTGAACTTGACTAGCGGCCTATGGTTTGTTGGCCTTCGTCAAGGTCATAGGTTGGTAGGGGAAAAATATTATCGGGAATTTCAAGTGTTGAAATTTGCAATGAGATTGCATACCTTCTATGAGATAGTTGGATCCCGATACCCACTGCGAGTGTGTGTTACTCCTGGGAGAGTCTTGCACTTTACAATTAGCTGATCAAGTAGGTGTCTAGAAAGGTGTCAACGGGGCTATTCCTCTGGGAAAACGAAGTTTATTTTAATTAGGTCCGTACGAAAGCATGGGAAACCTCCCTCAAACTATCGGCACTGGCCTGGCTGAAAGATTGGCGAACTTGTAAGGTGTAATTAATCCCGGCTAGTCTTTCCTTTTAGGGTTTGAAGGAAGATTTGATAAAAATAGTGGGAGCCATCCTGATTAGATAAAATAATAAACCAATCTGATCCTGCAAGAGCATACGCTAAAGTGTTTTCTTCTCTCTCTCCAGGTAGCGACCATGTCAGGCCTTAATCAAGATAATAATATAGATGTATTGACTGAACCCGCTTGTTATAATGAGCAGGGGAACGTTGGTTCCGTTTTTTCTTATAATTTTTATAAGACAGAACAGGGAATAGGGATCTATCCGGATTCTCATACCGCCCAAACAAAGAATAAGCATGTTGATGCATATTCTTCGGGTGTGTTAGTTATCGAGAACTGTTTCTCAGTTCACTCTACGTCCTTGGTATTAGATACCGGATCGGTATCCCATATATGTAATATGTTACATATGCTATGGAAAGGTGGAGAACTGGGAATAGATGATTATTCCATAAGAGTGGGGAATGGGGAAAATGTTGCAGCCAAAGTAGTTAGCGAATATCACCTTGTATTACCAAATGGTAATACATTGATTCTAAACGAATGCTATTACATTCCGACCCTGATATACAATCTTATATCAGTTTCTTTATTAAGTAAAGAAGGATATAATTTTGTAGTACAGGATAATGTTATGAACATCCTCCTGAATCAAAAGTTGATTGGATTAGGCTCGTTAAATAATGACATATACGTTCTAAATCAAACCACGGTTCTTAATATACAAAACACACACAAGAGGAAGAGTTCAGAAATGAACGAATTCTTCTTGTGGCATTGTAGACTAGGTCATATCAATGCGACACGACTAGCTAAGTTACATAAGAATGGATATTTGAATTCGTTTGAATTTTCATCTTATGACACTTTCCAGTCATGTCTCAAAGGCAAGATGACCAAAACTCTATTTACAGGATACGGAGTAAGAGTTACGGAACTCTTAGGACTGATACATAGTGATGTATGTGGTCCCATGTCTACAAATACCAGGAATGGTTCTTCGTACTTTATTACATTCACTGACGATCTCTCAAGATACGGACATGTGTTCCTGAAGAAACACAAGTCTGAAACTTTTGAGAAATTCAAAGAATATAAGCACGAAGTCAAGAACCAAATGGGTAAAAGTATTAAAATCCTTCGATCTGATCGGGATGGAGAATACTTGAGCACGGAATTTCATGATTATCTAAAAGAGAATGGGATTTTCTCTCATCTTACTCCTCCATATACACCACAACACAACGGTGTATCGGAATGGAGGAATCACACCCTATTGGATATGGTGCGCTCTATGATGAGCACCGCTGAGTTACCTATTTCATTTTGGGGGTATGCGCTTGAAACAACCATACACCTATTGAATATGGTCCCTACCAAATCTGTGCCAACCACTCTATATGAGATATGGAAGGGAAGAGACCGTGTCTTAATTATATTAAAATATGGGGTTGTTCGGCTTATGTTAAATCGCAAAATCCGGACAATCTCGAGGCAAGGTCAGTTCTGTGTAAGTTTGTTGGATATCCCAAAAAATCACGTTGGTATATCTTCTACCGTTCCGAGGAACAAAAAGTGTTTGTTTCTCGAAATGCCACCTTTTTAGAAAAGGAATTTCTTGCAAAGGAAATTAGAGCCAAGGAGGTAGAACTGGAAGAAGTTCCATCTATACAAACTACGACAGAAGATTTGGTAGAACCAGAGGATTCAATAGCTCCTAACAAACCTAAGCCTCTCTGCCGATCTAGTAGGGTTCCTCATCCACCTGAGAGATACTACGGTTTTCTCATTGATGGTGGGAGCGAGGATTGCATTATGGAGGATGATGACCCGACTAGTTTCGAGCAGGCCATCACGAGTGGAGACTCTGTGAAGTGGCTGGATGCAATGCGATCTGAGATGGAATCCATGTACACCAACAAAGTATGGACTTTGGAAGTTGCTCCTGAAGGGGTAAAACCCATTGGGAGCAAATGGATCTTTAAGAAGAAACTTGGTGTAGATGGAAAAGTTGAGACTTTCAAACCTAGACTTGTTGCAGAGGGTTTTCGTCAACGACCTGGTGTGGATTATGAAGAAACCTTTTATCCAGTGGCTATACTTAAGTCCATCCGGATCCTACTTTCCATTGCTGCATACCATGACTACGAAATCTGGCAAATGGATGTTAAGACCGCCTTTCTAAATGGTGATTTAGAGGAGAGCGTGTACATGACTCAGCCAGAGGGCTTCGTAGACAGCGGGAGTAGCGGAAAGGTGTGCAAGCTGCTTAAATCCATCTACGGGTTAAAGCAGGCATCGCGGAGTTGGAACATCTGTTTTGATGCCATTGTCAAAGAGTTTGACTTCGTGAAAAACATAGATGAACCTTGTATATACAAGAAGGTGGCAGAGAGTAAGGCTGTCTTCCTCGTATTGTACGTGGACAACATACTCTTGATAGGAAATGATATTCCTAAGTTGCAATCAGTCAAGCTCTTCTTATAACAAAGATTCTCAATGAAAGATCTAGGTAATGCCTCCCACATCTTGGAGATTAAGATCTATAAAGATAGATCTAAACGAATACTGGGATTGTCCCAGTGCAGGTACATTGACACCATACTAAAGAGGTTTAGTATGGAAGAATCCAAGCGTGGGTTTTTACCCACGATCTCAGGACCCACTCTCTCCAAAAAGATGTCTCCCAAGAATGATTTGGAGAGATCTCCAATGCAAGGGATACCCTATGCTTCGGCAGTAGGCTCTATCATGTACGCGATGCTATGTACCACACCCGATGTAGTATACTCACTAAGTGTAGTGAGTAGGTATCAAGCAGATCCAGGAGAGAGTCACTGGACAGCTGTGAAGAGCATTCTCAAGTACTTGATAAGGACTAAAGAGATGCTCTTGGTGTATGGTAACGGAGAACTCCAAGTGGAGTCCTTTACCGATTTGAGCTTCCAGAGTAATAAGGACGAATCTAAGTCGCACTCAGGATTTGTCTTTACCCTCAATGGAGGGGCAGTATGCCGGAAGAGTTCCAAGCAGGAAACCGTGGCAGACTCGACGATGGAGGCTGAATACATCGCTGCCAACGATGTTGCCAAAGAAGCTGTCTCGATGAAGAAGTTCAGAACAGAACTTGGAGTGGTTCCATCCATTGAGTATCCAATACTTTTGTATTGTGATAACAATGGAGCGGTAGCTTTGGCCAAGGAACCCAGGTCCCATCAGCGATCTAGGCATATTCTGAGGCGGTATCACCTAATCCGGGAGATAGTTGATCGCCGGGAGATCGTGGTCAGGAGAGTTGACACGAAGAACAACACAGCGGATCCACTCACGAAGGCCATTCCCAAGATACAGTTCGAGAGACTCTTCGGGATGTTGGGTATGCGATACTACAATAGCTGGCCTTAGTGCAAGTGAGAGATTGTTAGTTGTATGTATGCCCTAGAGGCTATTATTGTCCATATGATGTATATTATAGTGGATGCTTGGACATATATAGAGAGGACATTCTTGCTCGACATGATAGTAAGCTATCTGGTTGCTCTTTATCTCAACATGTATACTTGTCTCTTGATACTGTCTTATGGTTACATGTTGGTAAAGCCCTTAGGATGTGTACTTGACTTCCAGGATTATGATGCAGATCATACTAGTGGGGCCACGGTAGTCCATAAGTTCATCCTTTAATGTTCCTAGTCGTGGGTGTATCGAGACAGGGCATCGATATACCAGCGTAGACTAGCGTATACGCTTCTCGACCCATGAGATGGGTGATGAATGATCACATATCCATTGGTGTTTGACATCAGGGATGGTATACAGGTGCTCAGTGGAGACTGGGTATACTGGACGGACTTGCCGAGAACTCCTAGATGGTATTACGCCTTACGTCAGATAGCAGTTCTCTGGTGACACTGGTACAGGTTAGTCTGTAGACCCGAGATCGTCAAAAAGTCTTATGTAATTCCTACTGTGCTTTGATTTCCACCTTACCACGTTCAAGAGGACGTGCAAAACGGTGGTTTTTGGGTACAGTCCCAAGTCACATGGAGGCAATGAGCGATAAGATAGGATTTCGTTTCTCCCAGTATTGGGGGTAGATGTCGTGCTGTACTCGATTGCCTATAACTCGAATTCCCTGGCCAGGGCTGATTTAGAGATTTACTGGTAAGTGTTATCAGTAGTTTCTCGACCTGTTATGAGCCTCGTATCGGCATGACTTATCGAGTTATTAGGGTCTGACGTTTACCACCCCTAGACTGGATATGCGACATCTTAGACGAAGAGACCGGACTGTATGGTAATGTTACTGACAGGCTTTACAGGAACTAGAATGGGCTTGCTTGTTGATCTTCTGAACGTTCAATACCCGGATAGCCGTTACATCCAGCTAGTACTACTGACAGCCAGTGGGTGCTTGATGTGATCATCACCTACTGCCGGCGTATTGACGAGTCTTTAGAGTCCGGAAGATCACTACTTGGAGCGAAGGGACTACTACACGGAGCTATTGAAGTGAAGGACCGGTCTACAAAGGTTGTATTCCTAAATCACTTAGTTGTAAAGTTGTTTACAATATGTTTCGTATTATTCTCTAGTTAAAGATTCGAGTTTAGGGTTCTTTAGAACGGCAAAATTTTGAAAATGGCATGGACGATGCCTCCTGAAACCTTGTTGTCATTCATAGGAACCCTACAGCTACAACCTCAACCCGGATGTGCCCTGCAAAATAATATGACATCACTTTTACAAATTACATTGAATGAAAGAAAAGAAAACACTCATCTCACATCCCCCGGCTATTCATCATCGATGATCCAATAAAATTCATATACACAAACCAATCATCACAGATATGTGCAACCCCCACTAATCGACGTATAGCGATTATCGGACGTTTCGAAACACATATATCGTTACAGATAAAAAATAAAACTTAAACGAAAAAAAACTACCACTTCGAAGAACTACAAGATTGCCACAACAAAAATTTAACAGTGCAGTCAAAATTGGCAAAATCTAGCAACACCTGAAACACTAAATCCAAGAGGCAAGAACACAAAACAAATTTCGACGCAATCCCACACAATTTGGCCGGTGAGCTCGGAAATTTTGGGTATGTGGCCTTCCAAATTAAGGTGGAATTGTCTCGTTTTTGTTTTGTGCTCATTTCATAGGTAAAGGAGCACTCTGCAATTGTTTAAAAAAAAATTTCGAGGTGCTGAAAAATTCGACAGAAACTTGGATTCACGTTTCGCAGTTTTAGAGTTGTTTAGGTTTCGTAGTTTCATACTTCGTTTAATCTGTTAGCTAGGGTTTAACCTGGCTCTGATACCAGTGTAAGTCTATGTAGTACACCCCACGTGTTCGCGGGGAGGCGGAATACATCAGAAATGATTTTTCTCACATCAAAAGATCATGTTTTGCTTTGCAACATAGACTTTTTCCACTTTTAGGGTCTTGATTAAACCTTAGCTAACAAAAAATAGACTACTAGAGGGTGTTAACTACTAGTTTAAAGTGTTATACTCTCGTGTCAAGTCCTTCGGGTCTTCAAGTGGTTCTTTGCTTCTTGGTTCAAGCTTCTTCTTGATCTGCTTTCTTTGGCTCCTCCTTGGCTTCAAAAGAACTCGGTTGCTGGTCTCCTTTGCGTCAAAGAAGGATCCACCCGATGGCCTATGGTCAAGCTCCAACCTCAAAGAGATAACTTAGTGATCCAACTTTCTAAGGAAGACTATTAAGTAGAAGTAGAGAAGGTGTATTAGATTAATTAGTCTCAAAGCTCATTGATTCACAACACATGTGATGGCATGAGCTTGAGGGAGGAGGAGAGAAAACCTAGGAGAGATAATGATCATGTTAGAATGAACTTGAGAAATGAGAGTGAGAATGACTAAGTCTTTTTCCAATAATTCAAGCATGGAATAAAAAAATCACATAAAATGCAACCATGCTTGAATAAACAATTCACAAAGCCATGCTTGCAACCCATTCCTCAAATATCTCCTAATTTCCACCTCATTAATCCTTTATTAAAAAAAGGATAAATCAATAATGAGGTGTCTCCTTCTAGAAGCTCATTCTTGTAAAATTACAAGAATGCCCTCACCGTATATACGTACCCGTATTCCGAAAAATGCGGATACACAGAGATAAGTATAATCCAATAATATAATACTAGTATCCAACTTAAACCAAATCCCACTAGTATTATCTGTCCGAACATCATTCGTGTAGCCAGTACACGTATGCGATCGAAACCCTGCCGTAAGACCATACAGCCTCTACATCGTCTCGCCTGATCCTGGGAAACCCTCTGTGTGGGACTCTAAAGACTCGACAGTACGCTGGCAGTGGGTTTAACCACAAGTTCGTCAGTGGCACTAGCTGTACGTAACGGCAACCCAGGTACATGTTGAAAATGAGGCCGACGAGTGAACTCGTCCGAAACCCCTACTGAGCCTGTCCGTGACAATATCCGTGCAGTACGGTCTATTCGTCTGAGAGTATCGCATGTAAGGTCTAGGAGGGTGGTAAATGTCAGACCCCTAATAACCGTACAAGTCGTGTCAGTATGGCTCAAGACCATCCGAGAATCTATTGGTCCGTCCACCAGTAATTCTCAAACAGCCCTGGCCAGAGACGAATGGCTGCGATATCGACTCCCTATACCGGGAGAGACGAATCCCCAACAGTCGCTCTCTGCCTCCATGTGGCTCGGGACTGTACCCAACTAAAACTTGTTTGCACGCCTCCTTTGAGCCGTGGTAGGGTAGTAATTAAAGCACAGTGGGAACTCACATGAGACAAATGACGACCTCAAGTCAACAGACTATCTGCACACATGTCACCAGAGAACTGCTATCTGACGCTAGGTATAATACCATTTAGTCAATCCTCGGCGAGTCCTGTCCGGTGAACTCACACCCAGTAAGCATCTGTATACAATCTTAGGCACACATCACCAATGGCTGCGGGATCAATCCATCGCCCCTCGTCAGGGTCTAGATATGTATACACTAGTCTACTCTGGAGTATTGATGCCCAGTCTCAATACTCCTACGACCAGGAACATTTAAGGATGTGCCTATTGACCACCCAGCTCCCACAAGTATGACTGCCATCACAATGCTGGTAGTCAGGCAAATATCCTACGGGCTTTATCAACATGTACACAATATATGAAATACAAAGTAAAATATATCATATGTTAAGATAAAGAAAAACCAAATAGCGTACTATCATATCGAGCAAGATTGTCCTGTACATACATATCCCTATCATCCTATACAATAAAGGCCTCTAGGGCATATATATCCAACATCAGCACCGCTACACTGGACTATGGTACCAGGAGCGAATCATCTTTTGCCATGAGGGGGATTTCCTTTGTTCCTAGTTTAACGACTTAGGGGTCATCTGCTCCCTCTTTAATGACTTAGAGGTCATATGTTCCCAGTTTAAAGACTTCGAGGTCTATTGTGCCCAGTTTAACGACTTAGAGGTCATCTGCTCCCAGTTTAACGACTTAGAGGTCATATGTTCCCAGTTTAACGACTTAAGGGTATATTGGATTGGAGTTTGGAATTTTAGGGTTAGGGTAGGCATCAGCGTCGCTAACACTGAAGCACATGTGCGAGGAGCAATTCATCATTTGCCTTTGCCTGTTGGGGAGAGATGGGTTAGGAGACAAGTTTAGGTCCCTATCACCTGAGGCTTTTCAATTTTATGAACGGTAAGGGTCCCATAAAAGCATTTTCTCCCTACGAGTCGAAAAGATCTCGTAAGTGTACTTTCTCCTTAGGTGTCGTGGGGACTCCCAAGTGTGTTTTTCCTTTGTGAGTCGTAAGGATCCCACGAAGGTGTTTTCTTACGAGTTGTGAGGATCCCGTAAGTTTGTTCTCCTCATGTATTGTAAGGACACATGAGTGGGTCTTCCCAAATGGAGCATAATTCCAAGGGCAGAGACCGGCCGCGTAACTGGTGATTGCGGTGGGGCATGGGTATGATGAGAACTATTTGAGCCCGTGGATTGTATACGGTAGTCAACTTGGGTACCAATCATAGGGCTGGGAGAATTTTGGGAGATTGGATTTTGGTCGGCATCTGCATCGCTGCACTGGAATATGATATCAGGAGCGAATCATCATTCGTCATTTGGGGACTTGGAATTTGGATCCTGTTTGGCATCAGCATTGCTGCACTGGAATAATGCCAGGAGCAACTCATCATTTGCCCTGGGAGGACTTGGGACTTGGTTTTTGGGTTACCATCAGCACCTCTAACACTGAAGCAATGCCAGGAGCGACTCATCATTTGCCGTTGAGAAAAATTGGGATTTGGGTTTTTGGTCGGCATCAGCACTGCTAACATTGAAGCGAAATGCCAGGAGCGACTCATCATTTGCTGTTGCTCTTTGGGGAGCGATGGCTCAGGAGAAAGGTTTAGATTCCTATCACCTAAGGCTTTTCAATTTTATGAGCCGTAAAAGTCTCATAAAAGCACTTTCTCCCTACGAGTTGAGAGGATCTCGCAGGTGTATTTTCTCCCTAGGAATCGTAGGGATTCCTAAGTGCGTTGCTCCTTTATGAGTCGTAAGGATCTCACGCAGGGATTTTATCCTCACAAAGTCGAGAGGACTTTGCGAGTGTATTTTATCTCCTCTCTTTTTTACGAGTTTGCGCCCTTTCGGGTTTTCACAAACTCGCCGGCAGTCCTGTTGTTTTTACTCACGGATCCCTTTCGGGTTTTCATCGTGCCCGTTTTGCTTATGGACATACCCTTTTTTTTTACATTGGCGAATCTTCATTGTTGGTGGGACTTTAAATGTAGTCTCGCCGGTGGGACTTGGGAGAGATAGGGATCATTTTACGCCCGTGGATTGTATACGGTTTTGCAAGATGTATGATCCAGACCGTAGGGCCGGTGTGCTCAATTCGCCTGTGACTTGGAGAATTCATGCATAGTTTTTCTTAAGATATCGGTCATTTATGAGTGGCATGGGCCTTTCTCCCTCGGCATTTATCAGCTGATAGGATCCTCTATCAAACACTTTCTCGATGACGTATGGTCCTTCCCAGTTTGGCTCGAATTTTCCCTTGGCATGTCGATTGGGGATAATCGGTCTTTTGAGGACCAACACCAATTCGCCTTTCTTGAAAGCGCGGAGATGGGTTATCTTGTTATAGGCCCGTGACATTTAGGCTCGGTACAGCTCCAGATTTTGCTGTACTACAAGCCTCTTTTCTTCGATGGCGTCGAGCTCTTCGAGCCGAAGGAGCACGTTTTCCTCCTCCGTCAACTCATGTTGAACGACCATTCTTAAGCTTGAAACTTCGACTTCGAGGGGGATGATCACCTCCACTCCGAAGAGTAATGAGTATGGAGTGGACTGAGTTAGAGTGTGGTGTGTGGTACGATATTCCCACAACGCCTCGTAAAGTTTGAGATTCCAGTCTCTCTTGTTGGATGAAGCATTTTTCCTCAGGAGCTTGCATAGAGTTTTATTGAAGGCTTCGGCTAGCCCATTGGCCCTTGGATTATAGATGGAGAAATATCTCCAGTCTATCTTGTGCTGAGTAGCAAACCTTGAGATTTTGAAGCTCTTGAAAGAAGGCCCGTTGTCAGAAATGATTCTTCTTGGTGTACCGAAGCGGTATAGAAGTTTATACCGGAAGAATGTCAGAATATCTTCTGTCCTGACTTCTTTTAGCGGGACAGCTTCAGCCCATCTGGAGAAGTAGTCTGTTGCATCCAATATGAACTGGTGGCTTTTGGATGATGGAGGATCAATCGAGCCAACTATGTCGGTGCCCCAAACTTCGAAAGGCCACGACGCCACCGTAGGATGCAACGGATTGGGATGCTTGTGAATGAAATCACCATGAATTTGGTAGAGATGGCATTTCTTTGCATGCTCTTCACAATCCCTTGTCATGGTGGGCCAGTAATATCCAAGACGTTTGATCTGAAGCCCCATTTTGGGTCCGGACTGGTGAGCCCTGCTGACGCCTGAGTGAACTTCTTTCATAACTTTTTGGGTTTCGGCCGATGATAAGCACTTGAGCCAGAGTTGGTCATATGATCTGCGGTATAGCGTATTACTTAAAATCATGTATCGGAGAGCTCTATTCTTTAGCTGAATCCTCACAGATTTTTCTTCAGGCAGCTTGTCGTAGCGGAGGTACTCTCTGAAGGGTTCTCTCCAATCAGGCTCGTCTTGGATGATCGATGCTTCTTTGGAAGGATTGTTCTTTTGTTCTACGCTTTCTACTTTACGCAAAGAGACTGGGGGCATAATTTTCCGGCTTCTGACTCTGATTAGAATTTCGTCCATGTCAGGATCAGCTAGCTCTTTGGCTAGGCGGGCGAGTACGTCGGCTTTTCCATTCAACGCCCTCGGGACTCTCATTAGTTCAATGTGAGTGAAACTTTTCATGAGTTCCACCACCCGGCCTCTATATCGAGCTAACTTGGGCTTATATAACTTGTACTCACCGCTTACTTGGTTGACGACAAGCTGGGAATCACCGTAGACTCGTAACCGAAGGATTTCCATTTTTATGGCGAGCTCCAAACCAGCTATCAGAGCTTTATACTCAGCCTCGTTATTTGTGCGAGGCTCGGTGAGAGCAAAAGAACATCGTAGGGTTCCCATCGATGACGTGATGAGCACCAATCCTATCCCTGCTTTTATCTGTGGGATGCTTGATTTGCTCGAGGTCCTGACTGATGAGGCTCCATCGAAGTAGAGCTCCCAACATGGCTCGTCATCCTCGAGGAGCAGCACTTGTTCATCGGGTAACTCGCAATTGAGCGGCGACCCATCTGGTATGGGATGAGCAGCAAGGAAGTCGGTGAGGGCTTGCCCTTTTACTGCTTTCTGAGGAATACAAATTATGTCAAATTCAAGAAGCATGACAGCCCATCTCGCCATTCTACCGGCTAGGCTTGCTTTGGACATTAAGTGTTTAAGCGGGTCGACCTTGGAGATCAGCATAACCCGATGAGCAAGCAGATAGTGCCTCAGCTTCTTCACAGCGAATATCAGAGCCAGGCATTGCTTTTCGATCGGGGAATAGTTGTGTTCCGCCCCAACTAAAGTTCGACCGAGGTAGTATAGGGCATTTTCTTTTCCCTCCTCGTTGTTCTGGGCAAGGAGTGCACCGAGTGATTCATCTAGCACGATAGTATAGAGAATCAACGGTTTATTTGAAATACTGTAGGGTTACCTAGGGCGGCAGCAAGGTTTTGGGAGGCATCGTCCATGCCAATTTTAAATTTTTGCCGTACTAAAGAACCCTAACCTAGAATCTTAACTAGAGATTTAGACGAACAAGCAATGCAAACAACTTTACATCTAAGTGAATGAGGAATACAACTTTTGTAGACCGGTCCTTCACTTCTAAAGCTCCGTGTAGTAGTCCCTTCGCTCCAAGTAGTGAACACCCGAACTCTAGTAAGGGTTCACATGAAGAAATGAACAAGCCTTCACGAAGTCTTCGAGGCCGAATATGATCTACGTCGAGGAGACTCAAGCTCATGCTACCTCTTAACTAATGGTAGATTAGTGAAGCAAACACCCAAAACTAAATGGCTAATATAGTAGAGGATGATGAAGTAGGAAGTGGGCTCACTTTAGATTTATTTTTCTCATAATATTTTATCACCTTGAGAAAAGCTAGCAAGCTTTCTCATGAGGAAGAAGAAGATGAAGTGGAGATGAGAATGAAACTCATGAGGTGAGAATAGCAACCATTGATGAGTTAGTGTCATACACTAGCTCATGTAGAGAATAAACCATGGCTAATAATAATGGTTAGGTTAATAAATATCTACAAGTAAAACAAAGTTAGTGGACTATGTCAATAGTTAGCATAAGCTTCTCCAAGCTTCTAGCCATGACAATTTCCATCTAATTTTGATTTACTTGAATAAATAAAAACCCTAGATTATCATAAGCATGGTGTAAGTCTCATACACCCATATTGCATGTGGCATCAAGCACGACACAATAAAATGTACATTAATATATATCACATATATACCGTATGCACACAAGTGAGAAAAAGAAATGTTTAGTGAGCAAATATTAGTTAATATAAGTTAATATATCAAATATATAATTATACATTAAATTATCAAATCAACACTTGATTTAATAATCCGTCTATATCACATACAACCAACTAATATCAAATGTAACAGCTTATCGAATCAATACTTGATCCGATAACCCGGCTATATCACATATTACCGACCGATATCACATATAGCGAGAATAGAATGCGGTATCACATACGCGCATTAATCTCGGTCCCGCACATATCATATATGTGCTCCTACTTCGTTTCGCATGAACCAGGAAACCTCTGTGTAGGACTCTAAAGACTCGTCAATACGCCGGCAGTAGGTGATGATCATATCAAACACCCACAAACCGCAAGCGGTCTGCTAAACGTAATGGCCACCCGGGTATTGAGCAATCAAAAGATCAACAAGCAAGCCTGCTCATATTCTTGCGAATCCAATTAAGTGACGCTATCGTACAGTCTGGTCTCTTCGTCTGATATGTCGCATATCGCAGCCTGAGGGTGGTATAACGTCAGACCCCAATAGCCTGATAAGTCATGCTGATGCAAGGTCCATAACGGTTCGAGAAACTACTGATAACACTTACCAGTAAATCTCAGCAACCCTGGCCAGGGATTTCCTGTTATGGCCAATCGAGCACAGCGCAATATCAACCCCCAATACTGGGAGAGACGAATCCCCTCCTATCGCTCATTGCCTCCATGTGACTCAGGACTGTACCCAAAAACCACCGTTTGCACAACTCAGTAGAGCCATGGTAGGGTGGAAATTAAAGCACAGTAGAAGACACACAAGACTCTATGACGATCTCGGGTCGACAGACTAACCTGTACCAATGTTACCAGAGAACTGCTATCTGACGATAGGTATAATACCATCTAGGAGTTCTCGGCGAGTCCGTTCAGTGTACCCAGTCTCCACTGAGCACCCGTATACCTTCTCTGATGTCAAACACCAATGGATATGGGATTATCTATCGCCCATCACATGGGTCGAGAAGCATATACGCTAGTCTATTCTGGAATATCGATGCCCTATCTCGATACTCCCACGACTAAGAACATTTGAAGGATGTACTTACTAACTACCTCTACCCCACTAGTATGATCTGCATCATAGTCCTGGTAGTCAAGTACTAATCCTAAGGTCTTTATCAATATGTAATAAAGAGACAATAAGTGTACATGTTAAGATAAAAAGCAGCCAGATAGCATACTATCATGTCGAGCAAGAAAGTCCTCCCTATATATGTCCAAGCATCCACTACAATATACATCACATGTACGGTAATGGCCTCTAGGGCATACATATAACTAACAAATAGGAGCAACAAGCACTGGAGGGTGCAACAGGTACTGTTTGATGTTTTCAAACGCTCCTTGACGTTCGGCATCCCAGACAAAAGGAGCTCCTTTCTTCATGAGCTTTGAGAAGGGCCTACATCTTCCCGATAAATTTGAGATAAACCTTCGTATATAAGTAAGCTTGCCTTGAAAATATCTTAGCTGCGTCAGATTCTTCAGAGGGGGCATCTTCATGATGGCCTTTATCTTGGATGGATCAACTTCGATCCCTCGATGTTGGACTATGAAGCCCAAGAATTTTCCCGATGACACGCCAAAAGCGCACTTCAGAGGATTCATCTTCAGATCGTATTCCCTCAGTCTAGTGAGAACGGTCCTAAGATCTTGGATGTGATCGTCCTTGGCTTTAGTCTTGACGACCAGATTATCAACATAGCATTCAACGACTTTATGGATTGGGTCATCAAAGATATTGGTCATTGCCCTTTGATATGTAGCACCTGCGTTCTTCAGTCCGAACGACATCACATTGTAACAGTATATGCCGATTGGGGTTCGAAATGCTGCATGCTTCTCATCCTCTAGCGACATTTTTATCTGATTGTACCCAGACGAACCGTCCATGAAAGTGAACAGCTTGTAATTTGAGGTGTCATCGACCATCATTTCCATGATTGGAAGCAGGAAATCATCTTTAGGGAATGCCTTGTTAAGGTCCCTGAAATCGACACAAACCCGGATCTGCCCATTTTTCTTCTTTACTGGGACAATGCATGCGATCCAGTCTACGTATTTCTCTTCCCTGATGAAGCCAGTATCGATAAGTTTCTTAGTTTCCTCGATGACCTTTTCTTCCAGCTCCCTTATCATTCTTCGAGGAGCTTGTTTGACAGGCTTGGCATCAGGAGATATAGCCAGCTTATGCACGGCCACTTCAGGGGAGAGGCCAGGCATTTTTTGTACATCCACGCGAAACAGTCGGAGAACTCATGCAGCAGGGCAATTATCTGCTCTTTCATTTTCTCTGACAAGAGTGAGATGATGTAGGTCGGCCTTGGATTATCAGGCGTTCCTAAATCGATCTCGGTTAGCTCATCGAAGGTTGCTTGTCTGCCATCTTCAAGCTCTTGAGGAGCTTCTTCTGTCTTGGCTATCTCGTCATCATCATTTGACCTTTCGCTGGCTTCACCAACATGTTTCATGTAGCATGCCTTGGAATCAGTCTGGATGAAACCTATGCCCCGTCTATCTAGAATTCTTCCATCGATGAGTGCTCGGACCTGAGGCGGATGCCATAGCCCTTCATAAAACATCGCTTCAGAGTCCGTTTGATATAGCCGACACCCGCACTTTTTAAAGTATCCCCGCATCTCAGGCACATAATATCTGGAATTGAGGACGACCCTTATGCCTCTCTCGTATGGAAGGCAGGCGATAGACAAATCGTCCGGGTGCACAACAAGATTTGACCCATAAAACATGATGACCTTCTGTCCACTCTTCCTTCCGGGAACGTAGAAAGTTTTCAGCTGGCCTACGGTAGAGACCGACAATGCATCGAGCTTTTTGCACATATGCTCCGGCACCCTTGTAATGGCTAGGGACCCTTCTGCAATTTCGATAGTCTCTCATAGCTTTTCTTGTTTCGTGGGGTCCCAATTTGCACAGCTGCTGCAAGACGGATCCTCCTCTTCTGATTCTTCAGTGTCACTGCCTATACGAGGGCTAATTTTGCTGCCAGATGAGCCTTCAATATCGGACTCGTCCGTATCGCTACCGAAATGAGGACGGGTATTACGGAAGGACGATCTTCTAGCGTCGGACTCATCAGTGTCACTGCCGAAATGCGGACGTACTTAGGGTTTTTTTCTTTTGAAAGTGACGGCCGGATCAGATTTGCCTTTGAGTTTCGAGACCGTTCTGTCTTTGGTCAGCTGTGGCTCAGCACTTTAGAGATTTACAAAGTACTGAGAATCTTCATACCGGACTTCATGCACACCGAACGACTGGATGTCTCTATCAATGCGCCTTTCTTCTCCGTTTTTGGTATATTTCATGCACTGATGGAGAGTTGACGGAACGATGCCGTAATCGTCGAGCCATGGCCGTCCCAAAAGAATTTTATAAGAAGTGACAGCGTCGATCACGTATATCTTAGCTTCAGTTTGCAGATCCCTAAATTTGATTGGCAGAGCTATAGAGCCCAGAACATGCCGGCAGTTTTGATTAAAGCCTTGAATGACAATCCTTTCCCTTAACAGGTGTCGGACGTCCATTGACAAACTCTTCAGAGTTTGCAAGTTCAGAATGTTCACTGAGGATCCTGGTCAATCAATATACGATTAACCCAATCTCCGTCGTTGTACCCTGTCATGTAAAGCGGCCGGTTATGCTCAGTTGTTCCCAGTAGTAGGTCTTCCTCCTTAAATGTAACCGCAGCAGTATGCAGGGTGTACTGGGTTTCTTTCATATTAATTTCGGTAAAGAGAGCCTGGTACCGCTCGGGGTTTTATAGAGCATGAATGAGAATATCTCTAAGATCCTTAGACAGGACCAGAGCATCATAGATGCTTAAGAGAGACGGAAGCTTCCGGAGATGAGCCAAGATATTGTAGTCCACTAAGGAAGGACTTGAGTTTTCATTAGCCGGTTTTCTGCTATCTTTCTCGTTAGCCACATGTTTTTCCTTTCCTTTTAGGGCGTTGCCCTGATTTGGCGGCAGAGCCCTCCCGCTTCTGAGCTGGATTTGGTTGGCCTTTGTGGCGAGCTCCTCGTCCTCTTCGGGAAAACAGAGCTCCTCCTCAGAGTCGCTGCCAAGATGGATGGCTAGCAGGTCACCATAGGGATCTCTTCATTGGAGTCTTCTTCTAACTCCTCCAGAATCTCAGCCGCTTCTATAGGGAAGAACTCTTTCAATTGAATTAGTGTCTTTTCCTTTTGTTCATAGTCTTCGAGGGAATCGATATATTTTTGAATGGTCGATCTCCCTGCAGACTCCTTTTCGCGTCGAGATGCACTTTTCTTCTTCTTGAGCTTTTTGGACTTTGAGCCTGATTGAGCCGAATTGACAGCTGGAATGGTGGGCTTTTTCTGCCCTTCCCATTCTGTTTTGGGCTCTTTCCGAAGTAATTTTAGCATCTTCTTCTTATTATTAGATATGTGCGTACTCCACGGAGGCTGCGGTGAGTCAGTTTCATTTCTCAGGGCAGCGGGTTCAGTTGTCTGCTCCCAGAAGGCTTCAATTTCTGTCTGTATAAAGTTGGTGGTTGCAACTTGATTGTTCACCAACACACTTTTGGACAGATCGATCTCTCCAGCCTTGTACTGCTTCTCGACCTAGTCTTTGAAGATATAGCAATCCTCGATCGCATAGCTCACTACTCGGTGGTTCGGGCAATACAGGGGATTGTCGGTCATTTTTGCTTCTTGAGGTCTTTTCGACTCCGACAATTGTTGACCGTTATTCAAGGCATCTTTAAATATCTTGCGGACCTTGTCCCTTCTGAAAGAGTAAATCTTGTTCTTTTTCTCCTCTAGGGAAGGCCCTTCTCCTCCCAGCAATGGCTTTCGAGACCGGTTGGTTTTGGAATCGCCTGCCCTTCTCTTGTCTTCATTGTCGGATTCATTGAAGACATTGGTACTGCTGGAATTCCCGCTTCTACGGTTGTTGTACCGCTTGCTTTTCCAAGTCTTGTCTCTATGAGAGTCCGGGGTAGACTCTTGTTTCGAGTTTTCCAGCATTTGGACTTTCTTGGTTAGCTCCTGAAACATCTTGAGGCCTGTTGTACATAAGAATAGGACCATCCAATTACTGAGGTTCCCAATGAGAAGGCTGACGGACTGGTCCTGCTCCAGCGGCGGTTCGCACTTGACCGTGAGATTACGCCATCGGGCGATAAAGTCGGTGTTGCTTTCATTCTTCCCCGGCTTGGTCCTCAAAAGGTCAGCGATGGAGATTTTATCACTGACACTCTTGAACCTTTGCCGAAACAGAGACTCCATTTAGGCATAGGTAATGACGGGCCCATCTGGTATACTCGCATACCAGTCGAAAGTGACACCGATCAGGCTGTTGACAAACTGACGAAGAAGGAGCGCATCATTGCCCCCTGTATTTCTGCACGATACTTTAAAGTGGGCAACGTGCTGATTTGCATTTCCCATCCCATCAAATCTTCCGAACTTAGGAATGATGTAGCCGCTCGGGAACTCAATCAGATCGTACTGTGCGGGATACGGCCGCCTACTACTGCCAATTTCTTACTGAGCTTCGGCTTCGGCCACCAATGTTTTAACCTTGCTGGTGACCAAATCCATTATCCGATCTTGTGTTAGCGGGATAGTGCTATCTGGGGCCAAGGCGTCCCCAGAAGCGGAATGTGGTTGGTTTTCGTGCGGCTCGACCAATCTTGGACCCAAAGGGACAGGCATCGGCTGCTTCGGGTTGTCATCACTCGGCTCATGAGTAGAGACTTGTGCTTGATTGGGAGGCGCTCGAGCAATTTGAGCCGTAAGTTACATCACAACGTTCGTTAGGTCATCAATTTTCGAATAGAGCTTGGCCATCTCTTTATCTTTGCTCTTGAGCCATTTTCTAAGCTCTTAAAGTAACTCTAGCTCCGCGGTCCTGGGGCGGAAAATCAGCTCTTCCTCGCTGTCCGAGCTTGACTCTACATGGACTGAGGGGTATTTCTGCCTATCATCCTCATCGAGAAGGTTTTCATCATCAAGCGGAGGTGGCTGTTCTTAGGAAGCGGCAACCACATTCAAGCCAGATTGAGCTTGGGATGTGGTGGCCCCATCCTTACTTTTGCTGCGAAGGTTGTCACTAGGACGCGTGCCTACCATATAGACCGTGTGGACAACATGTCCGGCCATCATTTCATTATTGGTAGCTGACTTTATGGACCACTGTCTTGGCCCTTCTGTTTTGATAGCGGAAAATCGATTGAAGATGGCTGGCCTGACCGGATTTATGAGTGGTGCTGGCGCTTCCTTTCTTGATTTGCCCCGCTGTTTTCGCGTGGCGCAGAGCACCTGATAGATTCTTAAAGAGATGGTGTCGTGCTTTCTCTTTTGGGGCTGGGACACATTCCTTTGTGGCATTGTTCGGACCGCTATCTTCTTGATTCTGCCGGTCATGGCATTTTTCTGAACCCACTTAAGAGGTTCGAAGGAATTGCTGACTTTTACGGCCGACTCAGCTGTCGTCACGGAGTAATCCTGCTCTTGGAACCTCATAAGATTCCACATGGCCGAAGTCCTGGACCTCTTGTTGGCTCGATACCTGAGCCTCTTCTGCCTTAACTTTTCTGTCATAAACACTTGGCAAACTTCGGCTCTTCGGGAAGACGCCGTAGACCGATTGACCGAGAGCCCAGAGAAGATGCCTGCTCTCGTGATTGTCGGGGGCACCATCTGAGCTTGCTAGAGCTGCTTTTTGGCCCCATTGGTGTTGACGGCCTTGCCCCCAGTTGGAACAGTAGAGTGCCGTTCGCATACGGATTTGAATTTGGGGTAGGATGCTCTGGCGACCACGACGTTTGGCCTCTTGCCCCTTAAGGTCGGTTTGGCCGGTTGGTTTGTCGGGACCTCCGCGAGATGAGCGCTTCCAGCAGGGTAGATGACGACCGAACCAAATTGATGGGGTAGCTCCTCCCATTGCCGGCTGAGACTGGCAGGGTGAACTACACGGGCATTGATCTTGACCACGTACGAGATCGGGGTCGCGTTGGAAGCTGAATTCATCTTGGGAGACATTGTCATTGAAAGATGATTGCTGCATAAAAGGAACATTACTTCGGTACAAACATCGGTATATATGTTAAATGCGTTCGCATGAACGCTTGACTGGAGATATGGGAGGAGAGAAAGGTCCCATCGGGCGTGCCAAAATCTGTAGGGTGTTTTTCGTCACCCCATTGAGATGGGAATACGTGCGCGCTTGTCAGGCGCATTACACATTCTTCCTACCTAGGGTAGGCTAGGGTTTATTGATTGTGGGGATCCGAATCTCCGGCAGCCGAAAGCTGTCGTTAATTACCCCTCGCCTTTGGAGAGAGAGAACCTCCGATTGACGGGTCAAACAGGTCATGCGAACTCAATGTACAGTGTTGTGTTTGAAGGGGTTTTGGATATACCGTGGGCCCCGCAGATTTTTTACGAGGGTCCCGCTACCCGGATAGCGGGCTGGGGGTTAAGGGGGCTAGCAGCCCCCTAGCCGAATGCGGGGCAGTGCCTCGTTAGAAATTTTTTGTAATGGGGGAGGTATTTTTAGTGTGAAGTGTATATAAAATGAGGGGGGAAATGGCGTCTAAAGGACGCAGGAGCGCCAGCGCCTCACGTGCCTAGCATGCGGACGCTGGGCGCTTAGGCACGAGCGCCTCACGTGTGTGGCACATGGGTGCTGGGCACCATGCGCCAGCGCTTCACGTGCGTGGCACACAGGCACTGGGCACCGGGCGCCAGTGCCTCACATGCTTAGCACGCTGGCGCTGGACGCCAGCGGGAAAAAGGGGCTTAGCCCCTGAATAGGGAGTTGTACTCTCGATTGACTTTTGGAGTTGAACTCCTAGAAAGAAAGACTTTTTTTTATATGGAGTTAAATTCCCAGAAGCTTCGATTTGTGGAGTTAAACTCCAAGAAATCTTTGTAAATGCTCAAGGGGACCCTTTTCTTCTCCCCTGACCCTTGGATGTTTCCCTAAATGGGGTCTTTGGAGATGGGTCTCCTTCTTCCTCCTCTCTGTTGGCCGGATCTTGGAGAAAAGGGGATGAGATTTAAAAAATCTCTCCTTTTGAGATCTGATGAAAGATCTCAGTTCCCCTTTGTGGGTTTTGCGGTAAAAAACTATTTATTTTTGGGAAAGAAAGAGTTAAACTCTTGATTTAATTCAAAAAGAAGAAGAAGGTTTAGAACCTTGAGAAAGAAGAAGGAGGCACATACCCTAATGTTTTGAGAGAGAGAAAAGAAGTTGTCATAGATATTTTCATCATGTTTGCTTTTATAGGCTACACACTTTACATATAGCCCCTTGGGCTTTACAATTTGGCATTTTGCCCATCCCATGCCTCATGTGCTCATTTCTTTTGCACATGAGCCATGGGTTTTTACAAAAATTTGGTTTTATGCCCATTTTCTTACATTTATTCATAAAATAAAAAAGGAAATACACCATAATTATTTATTGCAAAATTTTTATTTTAGCATGGGGAGACTGGCCGCTTCATGTTCAGGATCGACCCGGGCATTTGCCCATATGACCTGGGCTTGGACCCACTTGGCTTGGAGTTGACATTGATTTTGACTTTGTTAACCGGGGTGTAAATTTTGACCCTAACACATCCCGGTGGTACAAAAATGTACAAGGATCTAAGGCAACACTACTGGTGGCATGGAATGAAGCGTTAAGTAGTAAGGAGAGTAGCCAAGTGTTTGGTGTGTTAGAAAATGAAGGCTGAATATCACAGAGCGGCTGGTCTACTTAAGCCGTTACCAATCCCAGAATGGAAATGGCAGCACATTACCATGGACTTCGTGATTGCCCTTCCTCACAGCACGAAGGGTAACGACGCAGTATAAGTTATTGTGGATCGACTCACCAAGTCGGCTCACTTTATTCCATTTCGAGTTGGTATATCTACCGAGACGTTAGAAATGAAGTACATGGAGGTAAACATAAATCAAAAGTAAGATTTAAACCTTCCAAGTGTACTCTGATTGATGCCCATGAACTCATGCAGGAGATCATGAAATTACATAGAGTACCTGTTTGCATCGTCACCTATCATGATACCAGATTCCGATCACAGTTTTAGCAGAGTCTACAAGCTAACCTGGAAACGAGTTTGAACTTTAGCACGGCTTACTATCTACAAACGGACGGATAGTCCGAGCGAACATTTCAGATTCCAGAAGATATGCTAAGAGCTTGTATGTTAGACTTCGGAGATTCGTGGGAAGATCATCTACACCTTGTGGAGTTTTCATACAACAACAGCTATCAGGAAAGTATTGGAATGTCGCCATTCGCAGCACTTTACGGACGAAAGTGTCGTTCACCACTAAGTTGGGACGACGTCGGAGATCGTGAACTCCTTGGACCAGAGATGATCGTGGCAACTGTGGACGTAGTTCGCACGATCAGGGAAAGAATGCGCATAGCCCAAGACAGACAAAAGCATTGGGCAGATGCAAAGTGGCGACATCTGGAGTTCTAACCTGGTGTCCATGTTTTCTTAAAGATCTCTCGAAACAGAGGAGTGATCTGCTTTAGTAAGAGGGGTAAGCTATGTCCAAGATACGTTGGCCCGTTCGACATACTCGAATGAGTTAGAGAAGTGGCATACCGTTTAGCACTTCCACCTTTATTGGATGGAGTGCACAACGTGTTCCACATATCCCAGCTACGACGATATGTGAGCGACCCCATCTACATACTTGATCACTCCGAGCTCACAGTACAGACGAACCTAACTTGTGAGCAACAACCCGTTGAGATTCTGAACCGAAAGGTAAAGACATTATGGAACAAGGAAGTAAACTTGGTCGATGTGGAGAAAGGATTCCCCAGGAGAATGAACATGGGAACGAGAAGAAGACATGTATGCAAGATATCCCTACCTCTTCGAAAATTAGTCCATATGTAATTGTAAATTTCGAAGACAAAATTTTTATAAAGAGGGTAGAATGTAACGATTCTGAATTTACTGTATGGAATTTTCCAGTTTAATGTACATAAATGAGTTTACATCTTGAGTTTGAGTTATAAGTCAATTTTTTAAAACAACAGCAAGAAGCAACTTGTAGCTCACTGGTAAAGCCTCTACACTGCTGTGACGTAGCCTCTGTGTTCGAATCCTATCAGATATATTATTTTTTTCTGAATTTTTCTTTTTAACTTTTGGAAGCCTAAAAGATTGCATGTGCAATACATGGGTAAATGAAAAGTTCATAAAAATTAAACATGCACAAAATGGTTTAAACACTGAATAATCCACGTGGCACAAATATAGAGAATATAAGCCCTAGATCGACCGGCCAAACATGCCTACAGGCCGACACCGACGGTCAAGATAGAGCCAAATTGCCCCGGGCTTTTCACACACACCTCTTCACCTAACCCTAATTGTTGGAGATATTGCCCTCAGAGTCAATTATTGGATCACAGGCACGTGATTGCAATGATTGAGGGAGGACCTATCCCGGTACGACAGTCTTACTCGAGATGATAGTTTGCTATCTGGTTTACCTTTATCATCGTGTACTGCTTTAGGTGACCTGACAGGTCGCTATTGCACGTTGATAGAGCCCCTAGGATTCTTGCTTGACTGCCGGCAGTATGAGGGCGATCATATAAGTGAGAGCTGGAGTCTATAAGCACATCCTTAAAAGGTCCCTAGTCGTGGGAGTTTCGAGACAGGGCATCGATTCTCCAGAGTAGACTAGTGTATACAGTCGAGACCCCGACGAGGGGCGGTGGCCGGTCTCACAGGCCACTGGTGTCAGTTGGTTCACCTAAGATGTATACAGGTGCTCATTGGGTTATGAGTACACCGGACAGGACTCGCCGGGAACATGCTAGTTGGTCTTATACCTGACGTCAGATAGCAGTTCCCAGGTGACATGTGTACAGGTTAGTTCATCGACCTGGGGATCGTCATTTGTCTCGTGTGAGTTCCCACTGTGCTTTGATTACTACCCTACCACGGCTCAAAGGAGTCGTGCAAACAGGTTTTAGTTGGGTACAGTCCCGAGCCACATGGAGGCAGTGAGCGGATCTTCGGGGGTTAGTCTCTCCCGGTATTGGGGGTGAGGTCGCGCTGTGTCTAGGAGAGCCATTACACGAAGTCCTTGGCCAAGGCAGGAGATTTACTGGTAGGTATTCCAGTAGTATCTCAGGGTGTTCTGGGCTACACTCCGACACGACTTGTACCGCTTTTGGGGGTCTGACTTTTACCCACCCCCTAGGCCCGACATGCGATGCTCGTAGACGAACGGACCGGACTGTACGGATATTGTCACTGACAGGCTCAGTAGGGTGTCAGGATGAGTTCGCTCATCGACGTCCCTTTTAGTCAATAGCTGGTGGCCGTTACGTATTGGCTTATACCTCTGACGTGCTAGTGGTTAAATCCACAGCCATAGTATTGACGAGTCTTTAGAGTCCACCACATTTTCAGTTACTCAGCTTTCGGGCGAAACGCTGTAGAGGCCGTATGGAGATATGGCAGGGTCCGATCAGATACGTGCGGTATTGCACGGATCAGGATCGGACGGTTTGTACTAGAGGCCGTATAGATATATGGCAGGGTTCGATCAGATACGTGCGGTATTGCACGGATCAGGATCGAACGGATATTACTAGCCGGCTTTGGTTTAAGCCGGATCCTAGTTTAGTACAGTGTAGATTTTGTCTCTTTGCATTTGTATCCTGACGGAATACAGATGCGGGTGTGTATGCACAGTATTGGGGTTTTCCTGTAATTTATTACGGGACCAGTTTTCTGGAGTTGCCAGTTTGCATTCCGTTCCGGCCGGTTTTCGTTTGTTCTTTCCCGGCCGGACTTTTCCGATGGAGGGGGTTATTTGGATTTGTGCAGATAACATTTGTGGAGGGGGTTTCTTGCATATGTATTCATTATGATAGCATCATATCTTTTCCACCATCATTTTGATTCTCTTGCATTAATTGTGATTAATGAGAGGGTATGGGTTTAATGTGAGAAGTATGGTTGATGTTTTCTTGTCTTTGGATATGGTCACCTTCTCTTTCTCCTACACTCACCTCCCTCTTGATTTTGTTTCATATCCCTCCACCATTCTCACATGGTAGTGGCCGGCCACACATTTTGATGAGGAGAGAAAAATGAGAGGTTTCATTTTGGTGAAAGAAATTAATCATCCATCTCATTTTTCCATTGCTACCAAAATCCCCAAGTTCATTTCTTGTTGATTCCTCCATCAAGGCAACATAACCCCAAAGAGACAAGCATCATCTACACTACATTCTACAGCACTTCTTGGACATGTCGACTTGCCAGCTTCATGCCCGAGTTGCATCGGTATAGAGGTGGGAGCCCGTAAAAGATGCAGGCGATGTGGTGCCCTTCCGGCGAGGAGGCGACGACCGGAGTTTCCGCGAGGAGATCAGAGTGGAGATGAAGACCGGAGGACTCGGATCAGTCGGTATATCTCTTCCCTATCTTGTTACTTTGCTAGAACTAGTTTAATGGCCCGATCCGGGGTTTAGTGCGCGGTGGTGCCGGTTTGCAAAGTTCGTAAAATTAAAGTTTATCACCGTTTCCGTATTTGGCCGTCGGATTGACGACCGGGGCGCCGCCGTGCACTTACAGTGGTATCAGAGCCTCGCCATTAACTTCGTCTAGCTTCGTTTGATGTGTTTTTCAGTTCCGATCGACCAAAATTCCAAAAACCCAATTTTAGTTCACGACGGTTTTCTGTTGAAATTTTTTGGTCTCCTAAAATTTTTCAGGTTGTAGCAAAATGATGTACAAGATATTCTAAGCATACTGGAAAAGTTCGACACAGTGAGTCGACACCTGGAGCGCAGAACCGCGGCCAAACCCCCCCTTGGGCCGCGGTTCCGCCGCACATTTGTATCCTCACTGCATCATATTTTTCCAGTGGGCTTCTGGGCTTATTTTAGGGGTTTTGGAATATTAAAATTGGGCCCAGATTTTCTGTGAGTGCTACAGTATTGCTTGGGGGCCCACTTGTTAATTTTTGATCGATCGGATATTTTAAACACATTATTTCACAGTATTTACATTATATCTGCGACCGTGAATGTCACTCGATCGGTAAATCCGGTCTAACTGCTATAGCCCGGTTAGACGGATTTGCGAACGTGACTTTCACGTTGATGTTCTGTGTTTTTGCTGTGATGTTGCGGATCGGTCGTGGGGATAGCCTGGATGCAATGCTAGTACAGTTTCTGTTGTATTATGTACATTTGGTATTGCGGGGCGAGCGTCCGACATGTGGACTGCCGTCACTGCCTGTTTGTATTATTATTTTGGGGCACGGCCAGGTTGCGGTCGATGTACCCGTTGTATGTATATTTTACTTTCTGTACTAGGGTTACCCCGTGGAGGGGTGCACGGATAGCCGGGTTCTGGAGGGCAACAAGCCCGCATCTCAGGGCATTGAGAAGGAGGGGGCTTCAGTCTGGAATTGGCAGGCTATTCGCCGCACTCGTAGGGGGTACAGGTTGACCCAGGAGGGGTGCCCAAGTTGCCGGATTCCGTGAAGTGCTGGGTGGTCCATTCACGGTGCTGAAGGTGGCTGCCTCGCTTCAGGTTTTGGCGGGTGACTTGCCGCGCCCGTAGGGGTCTAGGTTTTCATTGCACAGGCTATCCACACGACCAGGGGAACGTCGGGTTTCAGTAGTGGCTCTGTGAAACCCGGGGATCCCAGATATCTGTATTGTTCTGTGATGCTGTAAATTTCTGTGATGTTGCATTTTATTCACGCCTTGAGCGAAATATAATATATTGGTATATATATTAGTAGATGTTGTATATGTTTTTCATCCGCGCTAGTCCAGTCCCCGCTCTGCCGTTAGTTAGCTAACCTAACGGGTGATGACGGGACCCAGTGGCGAATGCGGATAGCATATACGTACGTCAGTATATTTTCGTTCTTTGTGGTGTGATCAATTGATGGGACTGCATTGATTCGGATCAATGCAAGTTAAAACAAACCTATTCTGATGTTGTTGGAACACTTTTCAAAAAGCTGTTATTGCAAGGACGTTCACTTTTGTTTTGCATCGTGGTATTCATTTGGAATATCCTGCTCCTCAGTCGACGAGGCAAGGGCCGAGATCCCTTCACCGGGAGTGACCCTTTGGACAGAAGTTTGTGTCAGGGCATTAACTTCTCTATAGCCGATTACTTTTTCTTTGCATCGAGGTATTCATTTGGAATATCCTGCACCCCATTCTACGGGGAAAGAGCCGAGATCCCTTCACCGGGAGTGACCTCTTTAGTAAAGGTTTTCGTCACTATATTTTCTAAAAAGCTATCCGTTCCTTCAACGATATCAAGTTCATTACGTTAAAGGTTCTCGCCAGAAACCATTCGTAGCCCTCCGTCGTTTCATATGGGTAGTCAATAGTATTCAAGCTGTGTTTGTTGGCCAAAGTCAAGGCACAGTGTTTGGTAGCTGTTGGTTATTCATATGCAGCATAGATAGATGCGTTGGTTTGGAACAGTCGTACTGCCTTGTTGGCCAAAGTCAAGGGTAGGTACGGGTGGATTCAAATTAACCTGGAGAATGACGGGTAGAACTTGACATGTGACTTATGATTTGTTGGCCAAAGTCAAGGTCATAAGAGCATGGGGTAAAAATCACATCGGGAGTTTCAAAAGAACTGAAACTTGCCAGATATGCGCATACCTTCTGGAGTGTTATAGCGTGAGCGGATTCCGTCACGTTATCATGCGATGATAGTTGGATCCCGATTCCCACTGATGAGTTAGTTTACTCCTCGGGTCACCCCGACTAATTCTTCTTTCAGGTTTGGAGGAGAATTTGAGGTACAGTGGGAGGTTTCCAGATTAGATAAATTGGTAACCATTCTGATCTTGGTTAGAGTGCACGCTGAGTGTTTCTTTTCTCTCTCTCTTTGACAGCGACCATTGACCCGACCCTAAGACTATGACTCAGAGACCAAGTTGACCGAACCTTCTTTACACCGGCTTTTGGATTGTCAGAGTTGCAGACCTCATTGCCACTCCTACTTTTACCCTTTTCTCCAGGACACCCCGTATTACTACGAACGTCCACTTCCATTGGACAAAACCATCGTATGGTTAGATACGAACTCGAAGGAATTCGAGGATGGTTTCCGGTTCTGGAGAAAACGGATAGGATTATTCAGTTGTCTTTTCCCTTTCACCTTCACTCAAGTTGTGAGTACTCCTTGGTTTAGGAGATAGTACACCTATTGCGCAAATTGGATAGTCTTCTTCCAAACCTTAGGCTGGTGCCGACCGGTAGGGAATGAAGAAAACCAATTAGCATAACGATGGTGTGCAGAAGGTATTAAGGTTAAGACAAACCAAGGGATTAGTAAGAGGGCAAAGTAAATTACGACTGATATTCACAACCAAACCAAGTATTTCTTCGCCAATCCTAAATCACCTTTGTGTTTCTCCAGGACACCCCGTATCACTACGAAGATCCACGGTTTATTGGATACTCCATCGTATGGTTATATACGAACTCGAAAGGAACTTGTTCCAGTTCGGGGATGGATTCTGGTCCAAGAGAAATAGGAATAAGGTTTATTCGGTTGTCTTTTATCTTCACCTTCTCTCGCATTGCGAGTGCTCCTAGGACTAGGACAGTACACCCATTATGCTTATTGGATAGTCTTCTTCCAAACCATAGGCTGGAGCCGAACGGTAAGGAAGGATGAAAACCAATTGGCCTAAAGGGGTGTGCAGAAGGTAACGACTAAAGACATATAAAGGGATTTGGAGAGGTGGCAAAGAATTATACGGTTATAGTTGTGAATCTGGATAATGGTAGAGGCATTACTAGGAATACCAGGATACCCCATCGAAACATTTCAATGTTTCAGTTCAACTGTGTACTGTTAAAAGAAAAATGATTTCCCGATTAGACACTTGCTCCAGGGTATGTATTTACCAGGATGATTCTCACATCTGTATGGTTTTACAGATGATGAGTGGGAGTAAGTTATTGGGAATTGGGTGATCATCCTCATTATATCGGGATTCGTTGTAATCGGTGATATTTGAGGAGATCACCTAGGCTGTTTGCCGGTCGGCAAATATTTGGTTTTGAATATCCGCTGTTGTGCACCAATTTCAAATTGATATATCTGTACGTCTACTTTCATAGAGTGAGATATACCTTTTGATATTATGTCGATGACATTTACCTATATCAGTGGATGGTTAGGTAAGGAGCATTAAACAGCGGTGTAATTCTTCTTAACCATAAGTACAGTTTTCAACCTACGACACACAGTGAAAGAGTTGTTAGACTCAGCGGACTTATACAGAGTATTGTATGTTGTCCAGTGTCCATTAGGACAGAGGGGTTGGTCCTCATACTATATTTTGTTTACTTTTAACTTCTCTAGTTCTTAGACATGTGTTTCGTAGAAATACAGGGTCTAAGTTTTGAGGAGTTATAAGTATTTGAATAGAGTAGAGAACCAGGTATAGCAAGTATCGGGATTCTTCAAAGTGATCGAAGATGTAGATACTTGTGTATCGTATTCAGTTGATAGTAATGATAAAGAGAAATTGCTTCTCTTTCAGGTTACTCATAATTGGAAGCATTCCTAAGTTGAGTAACGCTGATCAGCCTCTCTCCATTTAGTTGACATGCACTGGAGACAGCTGCATGATTTGAATCTGGTTAAATTAAATCAGTGCCTCTGGTTCTATATTGGATATAGAACAGTTCATATCTTAACGTTGTTAAGGTACGGGGAGTTGTCCGGCTTATGATTAAAACCAGACACTGGACAACTCAAGGCACGTTTCTGTAATGGCTGTTTGTGGGTTGACCCAGGCTATGACGAGGGTTGACTTTCTACCATAAGAAAGATCAATAGTGATATTGTTCTTAACTCGCCACAGTTTTAATAAAAATGGTTATTTTTCAGAAAACAGTAGTGGGTGTATGGTAGAACTGGAAGCGATTCCAGAACCGCAAACGATTACTGAAGATTTGATAAGGAACCTAAAGATTCAATATGGATTGACATTCCATTGGCCACTCCGCAGATACGGTGGGTAACTTCAGGCACCCGAGAGGTACTCCGGTAGCCTCAAGGACGGTGACAGGGAAGTTCTTGTTTACCCACACTTGCCATTGCTGTTGTTCCAGGCTGCGAGGCCCGGCATGAGGATGAGTATAGCGTCGTTCTAAACTAGCTTTAGAAGTGCACGTCTATATGACTCTGCCAGAGGGTTGTCGTAGTCAGTGGGAGCAGCGGAAGCATTGATGGACATCAGGCTTATGTCTATTTATAGACTAAAGCAGATGTAGCGGAGATAGATCATCTATTTCTGATATGACAGTCATGGGTTTGACGTCATCAGAATAGGGGATGGATCTGTTGAGAAGGTAGTAGGGTGTGATATCCGGGTTTTGGATGACATACACAAAGTAGGAAGTGACATTCCTATACTACGATCGGTTATACTTTGGTCGTCACACAGTGTTTTCTCCACTTGGGACTTGGACATTATATCAGACATACTGGTTACTAGATCTATGGTTTTAGATCTAGATTAGGGTGGTTTCCCAATCAGGGTACTTTGACAGCATTCTAAGAGTATTTAGAATGGACGGCTCTTAGCACGGTAGTATACCTGCAGGTGATGGAGTCACCTTCTCTAAAGGTGTCTTATAGACTAAAGTAGAGAGGGATGTGCATGATTGGCAGATCACTTGCTTGGGCAATTGAGTCAATCATGAGATGTCAAGTACCACACCAGATGTTGTTCTTGCACTAGATGCAATAAGTTGATATTGATCCAATCCTGGAGAAACAGTCGGAAGTAGTTTTAGAACATAAGTGAATGTTCTAGGGATATGATAACGGCTGCCTCCTTTAGGAGACGGTTATCACTCCAGGCTTCCAAGGTGACTGGACAACAAGGAGGTTGTCAGAGTTATAGTTTTTCCTTCTGACGAGGGGCAGTATTTTGGACAGGTGGTCCAGGGAAATACTGAGGGTGGCATGGCGCAGGATACTGATTAAGTTCAGTTGACGATACAGTCTAAGAAGTTTGGATTTAGAGTTCATTTATGAGCTCGGTCCCATCAGACATCCAGACATTCTAAGACAGGTATTGCTCATTTCGGGAGATGGCTTTCTCCGCGAACTTGAGATATAGAGAGACATAGAAAGAAACATCAAGGCGGATCCACTCACTGAGGCTATTCCTCGATCGCAAGAGTTTCGCAAACAGGTTTTGTGAGACTGACTAGTAGAGGAGTTGGGTGCTCGGTATCACACGGGCTGTGAGTATGCGACATCGCAATAATTAGCCTTGAGTGCAAGTGGGAGATTGTTGGAGATATTGCCCTCAGAGTCAATTATTGGATCACAGGCACGTGATTGCAATGATTGAGGGAGGACCTATCCCGGTACGACAGTCTTACTCGAGATGATAGTTTGCTATCTGGTTTACCTTTATCATCGTGTACTGCTTTAGGTGACCTGACAGGTCGCTATTGCACGTTGATAGAGCCCCTAGGATTCTTGCTTGACTGCCGGCAGTATGAGGGCGATCATATAAGTGAGAGCTGGAGTCTATAAGCACATCCTTAAAAGGTCCCTAGTCGTGGGAGTTTCGAGACAGGGCATCGATTCTCCAGAGTAGACTAGTGTATACAGTCGAGACCCCGACGAGGGGCGGTGGCCGGTCTCACAGGCCACTGGTGTCAGTTGGTTCACCTAAGATGTATACAGGTGCTCATTGGGTTATGAGTACACCGGACAGGACTCGCCGGGAACATGCTAGTTGGTCTTATACCTGACGTCAGATAGCAGTTCCCAGGTGACATGTGTACAGGTTAGTTCATCGACCTGGGGATCGTCATTTGTCTCGTGTGAGTTCCCACTGTGCTTTGATTACTACCCTACCACGGCTCAAAGGAGTCGTGCAAACAGGTTTTAGTTGGGTACAGTCCCGAGCCACATGGAGGCAGTGAGCGGATCTTCGGGGGTTCGTCTCTCCCGGTATTGGGGGTGAGGTCGCGCTGTGTCTAGGAGAGCCATTACACGAAGTCCTTGGCCAAGGCAGGAGATTTACTGGTAGGTATTCCAGTAGTATCTCAGGGTGTTCTGGGCTACACTCCGACACGACTTGTACCGCTTTTGGGGGTCTGACTTTTACCCACCCCCTAGGCCCGACATGCGATGCTCGTAGACGAACGGACCGGACTGTACGGATATTGTCACTGACAGGCTCAGTAGGGTGTCAGGATGAGTTCGCTCATCGACGTCCCTTTTAGTCAATAGCTGGTGGCCGTCACGTATTGGCTTATACCTCTGACGTGCTAGTGGTTAAATCCACAGCCATAGTATTGACGAGTCTTTAGAGTCCACCACATTTTCAGTTACTCAGCTTTCGGGCGAAACGCTGTAGAGGCCGTATGGAGATATGGCAGGGTCCGATCAGATACGTGCGGTATTGCACGGATCAGGATCGGACGGTTTGTACTAGAGGCCGTATAGATATATGGCAGGGTTCGATCAGATACGTGCGGTATTGCACGGATCAGGATCGAACGGATATTACTAGCCGGCTTTGGTTTAAGCCGGATCCTAGTTTAGTACAGTGTAGATTTTGTCTCTTTGCATTTGTATCCTGACGGAATACAGATGCGGGTGTGTATGCACAGTATTGGGGTTTTCCTGTAATTTATTACGGGACCAGTTTTCTGGAGTTGCCAGTTTGCATTCCGTTCCGGCCGGTTTTCGTTTGTTCTTTCCCGGCCGGACTTTTCCGATGGAGGGGGTTATTTGGATTTGTGCAGATAATATTTGTGGAGGGGGTTTCTTGCATATGTATTCATTATGATAGCCTCATATCTTTTCCACCATCATTTTGATTCTCTTGCATTAATTGTGATTAATGAGAGGGTATGGGTTTAATGTGAGAAGTATGGTTGATGTTTTCTTGTCTTTGGATATGGTCACCTTCTCTTTCTCCTACACTCACCTCCCTCTTGATTTTGTTTCATATCCCTCCACCATTCTCACATGGTAGTGGCCGGCCACACATTTTGATGAGGAGAGAAAAATGAGAGGTTTCATTTTGGTGAAAGAAATTAATCATCCATCTCATTTTTCCATTGCTACCAAAATCCCCAAGTTCATTTCTTGTTGATTCCTCCATCAAGGCAACATAACCCCAAAGAGACAAGCATCATCTACACTACATTCTACAGCACTTCTTGGACATGTCGACTTGCCAGCTTCATGCCCGAGTTGCATCGGTATAGAGGTGGGAGCCCGTAAAAGATGCAGGCGATGTGGTGCCCTTCCGGCGAAGAGGCGACGACCGGAGTTTCCGCGAGGAGATCGGAGTGGAGATGAAGACCGGAGGACTCGGATCAGTCGGTATATCTCTTCCCTATCTTGTTACTTTGCTAGAACTAGTTTAATGGCCCGATCCGGGGTTTAGTGCGCGGTGGTGCCGGTTTGCAAAGTTCACAAAATTAAAGTTTATCACCGTTTCTGCATTTGGCCGTCGGATTGACGACCGGGGCGCCGCCGTGCACTTACACTAATTCCTCTGCACTGTTTGATTTCCGTGCAATCAAATAGAGACCTTTCATTTCACAATTTATCACAATTTTAATGCTTTTTAATCCAGCATTTTAATTCCTAAACCATAATTCTCCACCATAAATACAACCCTATACTTTGGCTCAGCATTATTCTGAAATTTCTAGCTAAAACTCTCAAAAATTTTCTAAGTACAAGTGTAGTAAAAGAGGAGTTAACAAGCGGTCAACCTCCGCCGAAGAATTGACGCAACATCCAGAGCTCTCACGACACCATGACAACACACTCCTCTTCTACCTTTTCTTAGCATAATCAAATAGTAAGTCCCTCCCAAACTCCCTTTCTATTCTTTGAATATCTTTTTAATCAAAATCGGTAAGAGTGGAGTTAATACCGATATCTTTTTTTCTAAACTCTAGAAACTCCACATTTTCTTATATATTGTTCATCCATTTTGTTCCACAATACTTGTAATCATAATACCAATGTTTAGATTAAATTTTAATCAAGAATATCATGTAAAATAACTTTAATTTAACTTTTTCGTTAAAATACCATGAACTTTAATATCTCTTTTAGTTTTGTTAAAACTATACTTTTAGGAAAAACTTCATGGGGTAATGACCTTCCCCTCACATACACTCTTGTTTCATAGCACGACACATTTTTGTATGAATTTTTGTACGAAGAAAATATTACATTAAAATACCACTTACTTTAAAAACCGGTTTTCTTTTAAAACAATATTTCGATTCCTTTGCGATTATGCCTCTACAACCCTCTTTAGGGGACCCGCTAATGGATGGTGTAGATTATCGCATATCTTTGGGCTAGTAGAGCGAGATGCAGACCTCTTCATGGAGCATTCGGTCTCGAAAGGTTTTAAATACGGTTTTTAAGAAAAACGAATTTTCTAAATAATTATAGAAATTTTAATTTTTAATAATTATATAAAAAAATTACAAATCCATATTTTCAAAATATAATAAACTTATTTTCTAAAAAAATGAAAGATTAATAAATTTCAATAAAATACTATCATGTTACCAAAAGACAACTCTTTTCAATAAAATACCAAGAACTTCCACAGTTAATTGTTTATCACTAAAATACCTCAAATCCTTAAAACTCATGCTCATGAAAACCTTAATAATATAAATAACCCCTCGAGGTTTACTTTTAACTATATTATAATATTTTTCATAAAACCCCCTCGAGTTATATAAAACAATATTTAAGGACCTTAGTAAATATAGGTTTAAGCGGGATCAATTCTCTTGAGCCCCAGAGAGCCGGAGAAAGTGAGTGCTTTCCTATTTAAGGTAGAAAACTTAGCGGAGTTATCAATGGTAATTGTTTTGGAAAAAGACACAAATCCTGCCATCTATGTGCAGCAGTTACCAATGACTCCCGAAGCTAATTCAAGATCCAAATCAGTTTACAAGAGTCTGACTCAGTCTGAGTCCAATTCAAATCTGAATCCAATATAAAACATGAATACTTGAACATGAACATGAATACTTGAATCAAACAACAATATCAAACATGTATACTTGACTTGACTTGACCAAACCATGGTTATAACTTGACTTGACCACTTGACTACTTGATTACATCCTGAACATGACTACTTGAACAAATTGTATCCATGGTTTCGGAAAGACTTGCAAACAAAATCTATACAATACATTACGCGGGGATAAATGGGTAGATTGGTACGGAACGTATATCGTGGCAGGAGAGATCACTTAAAAGACACCTACATGAATTCTCATGTCGTTCTCCCGTGGGTTATGATGGGGCCTTGTACTACATGTTACCATAGTCCACGAGGTAAGATGGACTCCTCTCGTATACACGAATACCTTCTGTATCAAGTTACAAACAACCACGTTATAATAACCATCATATACCGGTAACCAATTATACACAATTCATTTCATATATTGTCTTCTCATTCTTCTTTTGGGACTTATCGAGCGTTAGTTCACTGACGACATTGCTTTCTATTTCTTTCTATGGAATGTTCGTCAAGAGGACATGACTCTTAGGAGATTGAGCCCAGCCAGGAGGAATTAGATCAGATTGCGGCACAACCATACTTCTAGCTCTTCTTGTACTTACTTTTATTTTGTATGACACTGTTTAGACACTGCTTTATTCATTGTATCTTTCCTTTTCAAAACAGTTGTATATAAAGATGAATGTAAATAAGTATTGCTGTTTATTTTAATTCTCTTGTCATTCTTGTGCATTTTATATATATTGCTTAATTACGCTTAACGTATTTATTTCTTAGTAAATACGTTGCGGCCTGTTACGTCACCATTTTCGTCTACTAGGAAGCGGGGTGTGACACTAAGACCTGAGATCGCCATAGTGTCTCATGTGTGTTCCCACTATACTTAGACTTTTAACCTACCACGGCTTAAAGGAGTCATGCAAACAGGTTATTGTTGGGTATAGTCCCGAAGCACGTAGAGGTAGTGAGCGTTCGAGCGGATTCGTCTCTCCCAGTATAAGGAGTTGATGTCATGATGTGCAGGACATGACTACAACCACAAGTCGATGGCCATCACAGTGGAAATAAACCGATAAGTGTTATTAGTTGTATCTTCGGTTGGTTATGAGTCCTTTGTCACATGATTTATCGAGTTATTGGGGTCTGACAGATTCCAAACCCTAGACCCGATATGTGATACTCTTAGACGAAGAGACCTGACTATACAGTAATGCCACTGATAGACTTTGCAGGGTTCTGATGAGCTTGCTCATTGACCTTCTTTCATTCAATACCTTGGTAGCCGTAATGTGCAGCTAGTACTGCTGACATGCTTGTGGGCTATGGATATGATCCTAATCTACTGCAAGCGTATTGTTGAGTGTTTGGAGTCCCACACAGAGATTTCCTAGCACATGGGAAACGATGTAGAGCACGTATAGGGATATGTGTAGGAGTTCGATTAAACACGTGTATTTGATGCACGCATTTTAATCGGGTGTATATTGATATTAGCCAGTATATATATGATATAGCTAGATTATTAAATCAAGTGTTGATTTAATAATTAAATGTACATTTATATAATGATATATTTATATATTAACTAATATCATACTCACTTAATTATTTTCTTCTCTTTAAATCAATATTTATATTTGATATAAATAATGAGACATGTATGTTGATACATGTATGAAGTGAGTATAAGAATTATATGAAAAAAATGAGAATGAGTCATGGTTGTAGAAGTCATAAGCTGATTCTTTTTATGACTCATTTGTATGAGTCATTATTGGTAATGACTCATTTTTATTTCTAGTTCATATGTTTTTTTTAACCTTATCTTCTTCTAAACTTTTATCTCCTTCATAATTCTTCTTCCTTCTCTTGATTTTTCTTCAAGTGAGGAATGGAAAAGAAAAGAGAAAAATTAAGTGAGCTAATTATTCTACATCTCCTACAAATCATTCTTATCTAGTTTAATTAGTGGGTTGCTTCATTTTAATGAGATCAATTTGAAACTAGAGTTTGTGTTGGAGTTATTGTTCATATCAGTTTTTTGCATTTTTATACCGCCCAATTTTTATCATATTGCTTATCAGTAGGTACTCTTGAGCCGTGTTTGCTAGTCAATTGCAGAATACAGGTTCTCGGCTCTAAACGATGAAATTCATGGAAAAGCACGACAAAATCAGGGTTCCTGTCAACCACAGATAAAACACGGGTCTCCGCTCTCTATCCGTATGTTGCCACACACTAGTTTGAGAAACAAAATGGCAAATCAAAGTCATTTTCATGCACAAGGCTCAATGGCAACACAAGATCCAAGAAATCTACGCGGAGCTCGAGGAAATCATGACAAAAAGATCCACATCCAATCACCTTTGGATTTGCTGAAATTCTGGAGAAAATGTGGAGAGATTCTAAGAAAGAAAGTGTACCAAACTGAGCCAAACATCAACGCTAAGAAGCACAGAAAATCCGAGCAGCCAATTCCTCTAAACCGCCGCGGTTCCGCGGCATTAGCATGCTTAGGCCGCGGAACCGCGGCCGTACGACCTCCTTAGTTGATGAAATTTTAGGGGTATTTTGGTCTTTTCATGTAGAGGCAGAATTTTGCCCTAGATTTCCAATTCCCTGCCTATAAATAGCCCAGAACCTTGTGAAGACAAGGGTGCATAATCTTGTATTTTCTAGGTTTTAGAATACTTGTTCTTCTTCCTCTTCTCATCTCTTCTCCATTGAAAAACTTGTAGAGAGCTTTTGTGAGTGAAGAATGATGAATAAAGAAGTTCATTTTATTATCATACTTGTCTTGCTCTTATGTTAAATGCTTGTAATTTTCATTTGTTAACTTAGTTGTTGTTATTTCTTGTTGTTTCTTTCTTTCTCTTTTTCTTTATCCTTAAAACAACCATGATGCTTACGCTTGATCCTTGCCAAGGTGAGGTCGCAAATAGCTAGTTGTTATCTTCTAATCTCTTTTTTTCTATCTTCCTCTTTGTTTTATTTTCTTTTCATTATGATGTGTGAGTAGTTTCCATACTTGTTAGGGTAGGATAAGGGAAGTTTGAGAGAAGGAAATCTCTCTCACTCTTTCCTTGCCCAACATCTTAAATCGACTCCCGTTAATCGAACCACAATCCGCTCCCTACGGCACCCTATCCTACATGATAGCGGTGATTCCGTAGTGAGACCGGTTGTGGTTGAATTAACCGGAGGTTATGGCTAAGAGCCAAGAACGGACGGACAAGCACCAAAAGGAAGAACTTAAGCGTTGGAAAGCCTAGCTTATACTCGCAAGTTCCTTCCTAGTCGTGCTAATCCCCGTTGTTGCCGATTACCGTAACACCGATATTAAGAGTGGCAACGAAAGAAGTGAGCGACTCCTAACTCAAACTAACCTAATCCTAACCCTAACAAGCTCTCTTTACATATCATTTTAACACTTAGATAATCACAAACAAATCTGGAAAATTGGACTTAACTCGTTAAAGCACATAGAAAAAGATTCCCATCTCCCTGCGGACGACCCGTACTCAACCGGCTAGCTACAAGTGAAACCGTTTTGATTGCGGTAATTAACTAAACTTGAACACGCAGAATCGCTAACAATCAAATGGCGCCGTTGCCGGGGAGACGGTAGTTTATTTCTTTGTGTAATTTCGGGTTAACTTGTGAATATAAATATAACCGAAAAACAAAACAAAAAAAATATACTTTGTAAAAAAATCATCTTGTTATTTTTGATTAGTTTTTGTGCAAGTGTGCAGGATAATACGGAGTTCGAGTTCAGTGCCAAAGACGTGGGAAGATAGACCCACATTTCGCGGCTACACCGCGACGAATCAAAACGAAGCAAACGGTCTACTGTAAAAATCTGGAGCAGATACAGTAAGCAAGTCAAAATTCAGCAAATCCAGACAAGCAGAGGACACCCAACAGAGCACAACCCAGAAAAATGAAGGCCCAATCTCACCATCTTGCCGCGGAACCGCGACATAAGCTAGCTTAGGCCGCGGAACCGCGGCCGTTTGGTGGCCTCAGGGTGCCAAATTCTCTGTAAGTGTCTCTCTTCTCTCTCCCACTCCTCTGGACTCCGATAAACTGTGTTTTCTGCAGCATTCTTTGCGCAAATTCTCTTCCCCCTTCCAATAAACTGTTCTTGTGCAGGATTCTTTGCGCCGCGCTAAAAATAAAAATTGTTTGCAGTTGATTTGTTACCGCTTTGCATTCATTAATACGGACTTAAGGGGCTTGAAACCAATTCAGATTGGGTGGGGATTTCATCACCCTTCCCAGGACCCCAGAAATCACAAAAAGCATATGCATTGACCATTGTTAAATTAAAAAAATATTAGACTCAGCCCTAAGGACTTCGCGCTCAATAGGACAGAGAACTAGTTACAGGCATCGGCCGTTTATCCTATCTGACTTTTGCGGTGTATAGGCAAGTGTGTCGAAGGCAAGTGGTTATTTAATTAAGGAACTTCGCGAAAGCGTTGGACAACCTCCAACTTACCTGGCACTTACCTGGTCGCAATTGACGGAGAAGAGGCGGTTTGAGGTCCTATTTCTAGCCCTCTGGAACAGTTAGGAGCTGTCTAGCAGACCTAGGCGACCCTAGATCTAGGTGTGATTGTGCATATCTTGTTTGTGATTGCTTAAAGCCGTAAGTCCGTACATATTTCTGTAAAGCTCTTTCTAAAAAAAAAATTAAAAAAAAATATCAAAAACTTTTATAAAAACTAGCCCTTTGTCGCCAAAATCCATTTTTCACCCACCACCCATCGCCTTTCTCCATTGACGTTTTCTTACCCTCACCTTCTCCGCTTTGACAATACTAAACTCGTTTAGTGTATGTCCGCTTGGACTCGGGTCACTAGCGCCCGTCTAGTTCGCGTTACGTTAGTCGCTACCGACTACGCGATCGACTCAGACGTCGAAACTCCGTCCACTCCTCTTTCACCTTTACCTTTGCCGGCCAACTCTGACGTTGACCGGAATTCTGTTCATACATCTTCACCTTCACCATCACCAACCTCTTCTTCCGCGATGTCAGGATTTAATCCGAACATCTCTTTGACTACCCCTGGATTGGCTCCACCTCCTACGGAGACCAATAACCCACCACTACCGCCTGTTGTAGCGCCGCAGCGAATCGCGCTCCAGGATCGTTTCTATCCCACCCGTTCTGCACTTCCCACCAGCCTTTCTCTTCCACCGGCCAATGGGGATAATTTTGAAATTAAGCCCCACTTCATCAACATGCTTCCACGATTTCATGGGCTTGAATCTGAAGATGCCTATATCTTCATCAATAAATTTCAAAACGTTTATGCCATGATGAAAACTACCCAACTGTCGGACGATGCTATACGTCTACGGGTCATTCCGTTCACTTTATGCGATCTTGCTGAAAAATGGCTGTATAGCACCGCTTCCCACTCCATAACCAGTTGGGACGAGTTTGTTAAAGCGTTTCTCAAAAAGTTCTATCCGAATCATAAAACCGCAAGGATTCGCAATGAAATCAACCAATTCTCTCAGCTTCCTTCTGAACCCTTTTGGAAGTGCTTTGACCGGTACAAAGACCTTCTTGTTCAGTGTCCCCACCACGGTATAGAGAAATGGCAACTTTGCCAAACCTTATACGAGGGCCTGAACCCAGCAACGAAGCAGTTGTTGGAAACTATCTGTCAAGGCCACTTCCTATCGAAATCTGATGAGGAAGCGTGGCAATTCTTTGACGACCTTGCGAAGCAAACGCTACAATGGGAGAGCACCAGACCGACTTCTTCTTCTTCTACCTCCACTTCTACCGGTCAGTCTAGGGTAGGAATTCACCAACTTGACGTCTCTATTGCGATGAAAGCTGAAATGGCTGCAATAACGAGAAAGCTTGAAGCGATAGAGAGCAAATTTTCTTCTCCTGCTCCTACCCATGTTCTTCCCCTTCGTACCATTTGCGCTTGTTGTTCTGATCCTTCTCACTTAACCGAAGAGTGTCCTTACAATCTACCATCGCAAGGACAGGATCAGGTTAATGCTGCATTTCAGCAAAGATCGAGGAATGATCCATACTCTTCCACCTACAATCCCGGTTGGAGGAACCACCCCAATTTCGCCTGGAATCAGAATCAGAATCAATTCCAAGGCAACAATTTCCAAAGGCCCCCTCCGCCGCAACAACAAGCGCAACAACAAACTCAACATCAGTTTCAGCAGCCCTTCCAACCCTAACCTTTTCAAAATCAGACGAACAACTTTGCACCCAACAATTCTTTTCCACCAAACAACTTTGTTCCGTCAAACAACGATAAGATTTCCTCGCTCGAACGAAGTCTGGAGGCGTTCGTTAAACAATCGACTCAATCCACTGCCAACATCTATTCTTCCATTCAGTCCTTAGTGCAACACACTACCGCTCACGGGCAAAGCATCAAGACCATCGAGGCTCAGATTGCACAGCTGAATGCGGCCTTAAGCGAGCGAGAGAAGGGGAAGCTCCCGTCCCAGCCACTCCCAAATCCCGGTCACCCACAGAATGTACATGTTGCTCTTGAACAACAGAATCATAATGTGAGTGCCGTGACCACATTGAGATCGGGAAGGATGCTGCAAAACAACATTGGCACACGGATCAACGATGACACCCCGGCCCCTGCTTCTTCTTCTTCTTCCCCTGCTTCTTCGTTTTCTGAGCCTATTCTCCATTCTTCAAAAGGCTCTCCTTCTTCTTCTTCTTCTTCTTCTTCTTCTTCTTCTTCTTCTGCTCTGAACGGACCCGCTTCTCACTCCACGAAAACACCTGTTCTGGGATCCGTTCCATCTCCACAATCTCCTCCACAAGCATCAGACTCAACCAATTTTAAAAACGTCCCATTTCCAAACCGGTTGAGGTCTAATAAACAAAATCCTCAAATGGAGAAGATTCTGGAGTTATTTAAGCAGGTTAACATTAACATTCCTCTTTTAGATGCCGTCCAACAAGTCCCATCCTACGCGAAAATCTTAAAGGACTTGTGCACGAAAAAGAGGAAGTCTCAGGTACCCAAGAAAGTTTTCTTGGCTAGTGCTGTGAGTGATGCCCTTACCCAATCTTTACCACAAAAACGGAAGGACCCTGGCTGTCCTACGATTTCTATTACCATTGGGGATAAGAACATCAACCGCGCACTATTAGATCTTGGTGCCAGTGTTAACCTGCTTCCGTACTCAGTATACGAGCAATTAGGCGTAGGAGAGCTGAAACCCACACACTGTACTCTCCAAATGGCCGACCGATCGATCACCTATCCTAGGGGTGAGCTAGAGGATGTGTTAATCAAAGTCGGGGACTTCATATTCCCCGTTGACTTCATCGTATTAGACACACAGCCTGTAGCTAATCCCCGGAATCAAATTCCGGTGATACTCGGTCACCCATTCCTTGCAACCTCAAATGCTGTGATCAATTGTCGCAACGGTTCGATGAACCTCTCTTTTGGAAACAAGACGATTGAACTCAACATTTTTAGGTTGGGGAATCAGCCCTCCGAACCTAATGCTCATATACTGGACGTCTGCTCGATCCAGGAGATCACCCCTGAAGAGTGTGAATTTGAGGAGTTTCTGTTCGATCATGCTAACCTTAACGCCACTAGTACGTTCCTCCTCGAACCTGCTGCTGTTTCTGCGCCCGACAACGACTACGAGTGTTTCACGTTCTTGAACGATCTTAGCCGCTCGCAACCCGAGTTTGAATCCTTCGAATTTCCTGATGAGTTACCTGAACCATCCGACTCGGTCGCTTACACTCATTTTGAACCTCTGCTGGAGTCCTTTGAGTTCGAGACCTCTGCACCAATCTTGCCTTCAATCGTTCCACCTCCGACGCTCGAACTCAAGCCCTTGCTGTCTCACCTTAAGTACACTTACTTAGGTGAGAACGATGTAAGTCCACGTTGCCGTCCCCGGTTCTTGCGGGGAGGCGGAAACGGTATAAAAATCAAATTTTTAGCGCAAAGGGCAACATGGACTATCAAAGTCGGGATCTTTTCTAAACTAAACTAGCTATCATGCTAAAGAGAGTTAGCTACTCGGATAAAAGGTTATACCTAACTTGAACTCCTTCTTCTTGAAATCTTTGTAGGGGTTTGATGGTGCTTTCCTCGTCGCCTTCTTCCGTCAAAGATGGATCCACCTGAGGGTTCGACCTTCGGGCTCCTTTCTCGAACTTTGAGAGAACTAGGATCTTTGGCTTGCTAAACCTCTAACCCTAGAGTGAGTAGACAGTGGCTTTGGGGTGTTTTTATCTCAAGGAGAGGGATTCTCAACACATGAGAAGGGATCTCCTTGAACTAGAGGAGGAAGAAGAAGAAGTGAGGAGAGAGAAGTGTTATGATAGAATGAATAATATCCTTCTCATTTTGCAACCATAACAAAATGAAAAGAATTATCAAATTAACAATAATAATAAAAATGAAATAGTTGATGGAAGGTTTGGAATGACCATTATCATTACATTCATTAAATGAATTTTGCTAGAATCAAAGAGCATCTTTGCAAAGTAATGATGAAGGTCAAACTTTCAACCATGGTCAACAAGTCAACAAAACCAACCATGACACAATTTCATTTAATTAATATTATTAATTGATAAATCATAAATTCATTAGGGTTTGGAAAAAGACGACTGTCAACTGTGCATACGCACCCGTTCCGAAACCCTAATGAAAATCCTCTTCCTCCGCCTCAATCAACTGTGCATACACACCCGCATTCCTGTTCCGAGGAACATGAATACTAAGAGAAAAAATCAACCCCAAAACATATGCCAGTATCTGGCTCAAACCATAGCCAGCTAGTAATATCTGTCCGGACTCCAAACGTGCACAAGTGCGCGGATTAGAACGAACCCTGTCGCAAAACCATGCGACCTCTACTCTGTTTTTCCCAGAGGCGAATAGCCCTCTGTGTGGGACTCTAAAGACCCGACACTACGCTGGTAGTGGGTTTAACCACAGACCGCAAGCGGCACTAGCTATGCGTAACGATCCCCAGGTAGACGTCGATAAGAAGACTGATGAGGTGAACCCCATCTGAACTCCCACTGAGTCTGAATGTGACAGTCTCCGTACAGTCCGGTCTGTTCGTCTGACACATCGCATGTCGGGCCTAGGGGGCGGTAAACGTCAGTCCCCTAATAGCGGTACAAGTCGTGTCGGAGTGAAGCCCAAAACACCCTGAGATAACACTGGAAACCTACCAGTATATCTCGCTTGCCCTGGCCAGGGACTACTCGTGTAATGGCTCTCCTAGACACAGCGCGATGTCAATCCCCAATACCGGGAGAGACGAATCCTGTCTAACCGTCACTGCCTCCAACTGCTTCGGGACTGCACCCAACCACTACCTGTTTGCACGACTCTTTTGAGCCGTGGTAGGGTAGTGATCAAAGTGCAGTGAGAACACACTCGAGGCGAAGTGCCAGTGTCAAGTCAGCGGACTAAGCTGTACTCATGTCACCTGGGAACTGATAACTGATGATAGGTATAATACCAACTTGTCAGTTCCCGACGAGTCATGTCCAGTGTACTCGTAACCTAACGAGCACCCGCATACTATCTCAAGTACGACGTACTGACGGCTGTGGGACAGACCGTCTCCCACACTGGGATGAGAAGCGCATGCGCCAGTCTACTCCGGAGTATCGATGCCCTGTCTCGATAGTCCTGCGACTAGGGACCTGTATAAGGATGTGCTTATAGATTACCCAGCCCCCACTAGTGTGACTGCCTTCACCACGCTGGTAATCAAGCAAAGATCCTAAGGGCTCCACTAATGCGTATAGGTGATATGATAAAATAAACACATGTACACATTGAAGTAGAAACAAACCAAGTAGCATACTACTATTTTGAACAAGATTGTATATACAAGGTGAATATCCCAAGCTTCCATTAAGTAATATACAAACCAGTATGATACAGTAATGGCTTCTAGGGCATATACACTAACAATCTCCCACTTGCACTAAGGCCATGTACTGGCGTATCGAAGACCTATCATCTCGATCAGCCGCTCGAACTGTATCTGGGGTAGGGCCTTGGTGAATGGATCTGCAGTGTTTTCTTCTGAAGCAACCCTCCGAACCTCGATCTCCTTGCGATCCACGATCTCTCTGATCAGGTGACACCGCCTCAAGATGTGTCTGGATCTCTGATGGGACCTGGGTTCCTTCGCTAAAGCTATAGCCCCGTTGTTGTCGCAATACAGAGGTATTGGGTCAACAATGGACGGAACCACCTGAAGTTCTTTCAAGAACTTCCTCATCCAGACAGCTTCTTTTGCGGCATCAGATGCAGCGATGTATTCCGCTTCCATCGTCGAGTCTGCAACGGTTTCCTGTTTGGAACTCTTCCAACACACCGCCCCTCCATTGAGGGTAAAGACAAAACCCGACATGGACTTGGAATCATCCTTGTCGCTCTGGAAGCTGGAGTCAGCAAAGGCCTCGATCTGGAGGTCTTTTCCGCCATACACCAAGAACATCTCCTTAGTCCTTCTCAGGTACTTGAGAATGTTCTTTACTGCTATCCAGTGTTTCTCCCCAGGGTTTGACTGATACCGGCTTACCACACTAAGTGCATAAGCTACATCCGGTCTGGTACACAACATCGCATACATTATAGAGCCTACCGCAGAAGCGTAGGGTATAATAGACATGCGATCCCTCTCTAAATCAGTCTTGGGAGACATCTCTTTAGAGAGGGTGATCCCGTGACAAGCCGGTAGGTTACCGCGCTTGGAATCTTCCATACTGAATCTTTTCAGTATGGTGTCGATGTACCTGGACTGCGAAAGTCCTAATATCCTCTTGGATCTATCACGATGGATCCGGATCCCCAGGATGTATGAGGCATCACCCAGGTCTTTCATGGAGAACCTGTGCGACAAGAACCCCTTGACAGATTGTAGCATAGGAATATCATTTCTTATTAAGAGAATGTCATCCACGTATAAAACGAGGAATACTACAGTTCTCGCTACAAATCTACTATAGATGCATGGTTCATCTGGATTTTTGATAAAGCCAAATTCCTTGACCGTCTCATCAAAACAGATGTTCCAACTCCGCGATGCCTGCTTTAGTCCATAAATGGACTTAAGCAACTTGCACACCTTTCCGCTGCTCCCACTCTGAATGAAACCCTCTGGCTGGTCCATATAGACACACTCTTCTAAATTTCCATTTAGAAAAGCGGTTTTTACGTCCATCTGCCAAATCTCATAATCATGGAAGGCAGCAATGGCAAGAAGGATCCGAATGGATTTCAGCATAGCCACTGGAGAAAAGGTTTCGTCGTAGTCCAAACCAGGTCTTTGACGAAAGCCCTTTGCAACAAGTCTAGCTTTATAGGTCTCAACCTGTCCATCTACACCAATCTTCCTTTTGAAGATCCACTTGCATCCTACGGGTTTTACCCCGTCTGGAGCAATGTCCAACGTCCATACTTTGTTGGTGTACATGGACTCCATTTCGATCCGCATTGCATCCAGCCATTCTACCGAGTCAACGCTCTGAAGGGCCTGCTGGAAGCTAGTAGGCTCATCATAATCTATGATGCAATCCTCTCTATCCCCGTCTATGAGAAAACCGTAGTATCTCTCGGGCGGATGAGACTGCCTACTACTCCTGCGGAGCGGCATAGGAATGTCCTGTTCTTTTGAACCCTCTGGTTCCACTAAGCTTTCAGTAATAGTCTGTGGTTCTGGAATTTCTTCCAGTTCTACTGTGCTCCCACTAATTTCTTTTTCTAAGAACTGGTATTCTAGAAAATGAGCATGACGAGAAACAAGAACTTTTTGTTCCTCATCGCAGTAGAAGAAATATCCCTTGGAGTTCTTTGGATATCCCACGAACTTGCACTGTACTGAGCGTGCCTCGAGTTTTTCCGCATGCTGCTTTTTGACAAAAGCTGGACATCCCCATGTCTTAATGTGCTTAAGATGGGGCCTCTTTCCACACCACATCTCATATGGTGTGGTATGCACAGTCTTAGTGGGAACTCGGTTCAAAAGGTATGCAGCTGATTCTAGCGCATACCCCCAGAATGATCGCGGTAACTCAGCATTACTCATCATGGACCGTACCATATCCAATAGGGTCCGGTTCCGTCTCTCCGATACACCGTTATGTTGCGGAGTGTATGGAGGAGTAAGCTGAGAGAGAATTCCATTCTCTTTTAAGTAATTCTGGAACTCGGCACTTAAGTATTCTCCACCTCGATCCGATCTTAGAATCTTGATACTTTTGCCGGTTTGTTTTTCTACTTCATTCTTATATTCCTGGAACTTTTCAAAAGCCTCGGACTTATGTTTTATTAAGAAAACATAACCGTACCTTGAAAAGTCATCCGTAAAAGTAATGAAGTAAGAATAACCACTTCGCGCATTTGTAGACATTGGACCGCACACGTCGCTGTGTACGAGTCCCAAGAGCTCGCTTGCTCTTACTCCGTGTCCAGTGAACGGAGTCTTTGTCATCTTTCCTTTGAGACAGGATTGACAAGTGGCATACGATTGATATTCGAACGGATCCAAATATCCTTCTGTATGTAACTTAGTCAACCTTCTCTCATTGATGTGACCCAGTCTACAATGCCATAAGAAAGTCTGATTGATATCTGGAGACTTTCTTTTGTGTATATTCTGGACATTGAAAATCTATGGTTGGTTTAATACGTATATACCATTGCTCAGTGTACCTGACCCAATCAGAACTTGATTAAGGTGAATGTTTACAACATTACTTACAAACGCAAATTCATAACCTTCTTTAGAAACCAAAGATACAGAAATGATATTACAAGTTGCGTTGGGTACAAAAAAGCAATTACGCAAAACCAAAACATGTCCATCTGACATTCCGAGGTGATAGTCCCCCACGGCTTTAGCATCCATGCTAGCTCCGTTTGCAACTCTGAGGGTCATGTCACCTGCCTTCAAAACCCTACGGTTTCTCAACGCCTGCAAAGAATTACAGATATGAGATCCTGATCCGGTATCCAATACCCAGGAAGTAGAGTTTATCGAAAGACAGTTTTCAATAACATACACACCTGAAGCTGAAGCCGCAACCTGCTTCAGTTCCTGTGTCCTGGCTTTCCAAGCCCTGCAATCTTTCTTCCAGTGTCCACTCTTATGACAATAGAAGCATTCTTCTTTACCCACAAGCTTCCCCTCTATCTTTGTTGCCTTTTCCTTTCCCTTCGTTTCCACTTTACTAACACCGTCCCTTGGTTTGGCGGGGGCTTTATTCTTCTTTCCCTTGGCTTTCGCCTTGGACCTAGAAGAAGAAGATCCTCCTACAAACAAAGTGGGTGTTTCCCTACCTTTCTGTAGGGTGCCCTCTGTGCTCCTCAGCATGTTGAGGAGTTCTGAAAGTTCAACTTCTTTTTCTTGTAAGTTGAAGTTCAGTATAAACTGGCCGTAAGTGGAAGGAAGGGACTGGAGAATCAAGTCCGTATAGAGCTCACTCTCCAACGTGGTCCCAAGTTCTGCGAGCTCCTCAATATAGCCAATCATCTTAAGCACGTGTTCCGCTACCGATGATCCGACGGCCAACTTTGCCGAAAACAACTTCTTCGACACTTCGTATCTTGCGATACGAGACTGCTCTCCATACAGTTCTTTTGTATGGAGAAATATGGATTCCAGGTCCATATTCTCGTGCCTCCTCTGATGTTCGTTGTCCATAGAGGCAAGCACGAGGCACTTGGACTTCGCGCAATCAATCTCCCAAGTCTTACGGATTTCCTTATCCGCGACGCTGGAGGTGGGACCTGGGACGGGGGGAGCTTTGGTGGTAAGAAGATACCCCAGCTTGTCGTAAGTGATTGCCATCTTGACATTCCTGAGCCAATCTTTGTAGTTTGGCCCTGTCAATATGTTTTTATCTAGCAGTAACTTAAGTCCAGTCATGTCGATTTGGTCGCTGCAATTAGGAGAGAGAGAAGAAACACTCAGCACGATGCTCTTGCAAGTTTAGAATGGTTTTTAATTTGTCTAAACAGGATGGCTTCCACTGTCTCTCGAATCCCCCCTCAAACCATAAAGGAAGAATTAGTCGGGATCAATCCCACCGCACAATACTTGCTTAACCGTTCAGCCAGGCCAGTGTCGGTACTTCGAGGGAGGTTTTCCAACGCTTTCGCGAAGTTCCTTAATTTAAGAACCTCTTTTCCCTGGGGGCGTAGCCCCGCTAACACCTTTCTAGACACCTACTAGGTTTATAGCATTGATCGTTTAGTGAGAAATTTCCCGAGGAGTAGCATATACTCACAGTAGGATCGGGATCCAAATATCATCGCGTGACGAAAATGAAGGAATCCTACCATAATCATCACACTCCAAATGGTATGCAAATCTAGCAAGTTTCAGTACTTATGAAACTCCCGATGTGGATTTTTGCCCCATGCTCTTATGACCTTGACTTTGGCCAAAATATCATAAGTCACATGTCAAGTTCTACCTGTCACTATCCAGGTTAATTTGGATCCATCCGTACCTACCCTTGACTTTGGCCAAAATGGCAGTACGACTGTCCCAAATCAACGCATCTATCTATGCTACACATGAATACCCAATAGCTACCAATCACTATGCCTTGACTTTGGCCAAAATACATAGCTTGAATACTATTGCCTATTCATGTGAAACGACGGAGGGCTACGAATGGTTTTGGTAAAACCGTAAACGTAGTGAACTTGATATAATCGATGGAACGAGATAGCTTTTAAAAGGAGTGGCTCAAGCTCCGCATTTAAAAGTTAGTTTTGAAAAGAACCGAGTGGTTTTTCGAAAGTGTTCCAACGACTTTAGCTTGGTTTATTATCTTTACATTAGTTCTTTTAATGCGTGATATTCTTGCATTAGTTCTTTTAATGCGTCCCATCAATTAATCCTACCATTGTAGAAAACAACCAAAATATGACGTACGCTTATGCCATTCGCATTCGCCATGGGGCCCCGTCATCACCCGTTAGGTTACTTAACTAACGACAGAGCGGGGGCTGGGCTAGCGCGGCTGTAAAACATAAGCAACGCCTAAATAGTTATAAATATATAGCAATGATAGACATTACAGATCACAGATGAATACATTGGATATACTAGGAATCCGCAATCCTTTCGAGCCTGCAACGAAAAGCGGATTACACGGTCGCGGTGAATAGCCAAAACCCCACCCAAGACCCCTACGGGTGCGGCAAACTACCCGCCAAGTACCCGAAGTGGAGCAACCTCCCTCAACGCTGTGAGTAGGCCACTCGGCACTTCGAGATACCCGGTAGTTTATGCACCCCTCCATGGGTCTATCCTAGGAGCAAAAACAGTAAAAAGAATTATACAATGACGGCTACAACCCCGACCCGGTTGTGCGGCCATACAAATAATAATATTACATCAATTTACATTTTACAATGAATGAAAGAAAAAAAACACTCATCTCACATCCACCCCGGCTATTCACCCGCGACAGTCCAACGCATTCATATTCACAAACCATCATCAAACACAGATCACTGATATGTATAACCCCGACGAATCGACATATAGTGATTGGCCGACGTTCAATACATAAACATCACAGATATAACCATTATAGTCAAAGTGTAGTGAAGTTCGATAAAAATACGGATTTATAGGCCCCCAAAAACAAATTTCTTTTCTGGAAAATCTGGGCACAAATAACCCATCTGAAAAATCCCAAAACCCTACCAGAAGAACACTGCACAAAACCCGATCACGAGAGGAGCCAAAACGGCGGCGGTTCCGCGGCAAATGCATACCTATCGCCGCGGAACCGTGGCGGTTTGAGGGAATCAGGTGATCGTTTTTGGTGGGCGTTTTCACAAAACCCTGAGCCGGTTTTAGGAGTAAAACTTTTTATTTTTAGAGCACAAAAAATTTCAACAGAAAGTTAGGGTTTTGATTTTCCGGTTTTTGCGATTTTTCCGATCGAACTTCCATACACTTTACTACTAAGCTAGTTTAAGTTTAGTTAGGCTCTGATACCACTGTAAGTCCACGTTGCCGTCCCCGGTTCTTGCGGGGAGGCAGAAACGGTATAAAAATCAAATTTTTAGCGCAAAGGGCAACATGGACTATCAAAGTCGGGATCTTTTCTAAACTAAACTAGCTATCATGCTAAAGAGAGTTAGCTACTCGGATAAAAGGTTATACCTAACTTGAACTCCTTCTTCTTGAAACCTTTGTAGGGGTTTGATGGTGCTTTCCTCGTCGCCTTCTTCCGTCAAAGATGGATCCACCTAAGGGTTCGACCTTCGGGCTCCTTTCTCGAACTTTGAGAAAACTAGGATCTTTGGCTTGCTAAACCTCTAACCCTAGAGTGAGTAGAGAGTGGTTTTGGGGTGTTTTTATCTCAAGGAGAGGGATTCTCAACACATGAGAAGGGATCTCCTTGAACTAGAGGAGGAAGAAGAAGAAGTGGGGAGAGAGAAGTGTTATGATAGAATGAATAATATCCTTCTGATTTTGCAACCATAACAAAATGACAAGAATTATCAAATTAACAATAATAATAAAAATGAAATAGTTGATGGAAGGTTTGGAATGACCATTATCATTACATTCATTAAATTAATTTTGCTAGAATCAAAGAGCATCTTTGCAAAGTAATGATGATGGTTAAACTTTCAACCATGGTCAACTAGTCAACCTTGGTCAACAAGTCAACAAAACCAACCATGACACAATTTCATTTAATTAATATTATTAATTGATATATCATAAATTCATTAGGGTTTGGAAAAAGACGACTGTCAACTGTGCATACGCACCCGTTCCGAAACCCTAATGAAAATCCTCTTCCTCCGCCTCAATCAACTGGGCATACACACCCGCATTCTTGTTCCGAGGAACATGAATACTAAGAGATAAAATCAACCCCAAAACATATGCCAGTATCTGGCTCAAACCAGAGCCAGCTAGTAATATCTGTCCGGACTCCAAACGTGCACAAGTGCGCGGATGAGAACGAACCCTGTCGCAAAACCATGCGACCTCTACTCTATTTTGCCCAGAGGCGAATATCCCTCTGTGTGGGACTCTAAAGACTCGACACTACGCTGGCAGTGGGTTTAACCACAGACCACAAGCGGCACTAGCTGTGCGTAACGATCCCCAGGTAGACGTCGATAAGAAGACTGATGAGGTGAACCCCATCTGAACTCCCACTGAGTCTGAATGTGACAGTCTCCGTACAGTCCGGTCTGTTCGTCTGACACATCGCATGTCGGGCCTAGGGGGCGGTAAACGTCAGTCCCCTAATAGCGGTACAAGTCGTGTCGGAGTGAAGCCCAAAACACCCTGAGATAACACTGGAAGCCTACCAGTATATCTCGCTTGCCCTGGCCAGGGACTACTCGTGTAATGGCTCTCCTAGACACAGCGCGATGTCAACCCCCAATACCGGGAGAGACGAATCCTGTCTAACCGTCACTGCCTTCAAGTGCTTCGGGACTGCACCCAACCACTACTTGTTTGCACGACTCCTTTGAGCCGTGGTAGGGTAGTGATCAAAGTGCAGTGGGAACACACTCGAGGCGAAGTGCCAGTGTCAAGTCAGCGGACTAAGCTGTACTCATGTCACCTGGGAACTGATAACTGACGATAGGTATAATACCAACTTGTCAGTTCCCGACGAGTCCTGTCCAGTGTACTCGTAACCTAACGAGCATCTGCATACTATCTCAAGTACGACGTACTGACGGCTGTGGGACAGACCGTCTCCCACACTGGGATGAGAAGCGCATGCGCCAGTCTACTCCGGAGTATCGATGCCCTGTCTCGATAGTCCTGCGACTAGGGACCTGTATAAGGATGTGCTTATAGATTACCCAGCCCCCACTAGTGTGACTGCCATCACAACGCTGGTAATCAAGCAAAGATCCTAAGGGCTCCACTAATGCGTATAGGTGATATGATAAAATAAACACATGTACACATTGAAGTAGAAACAACCAAGTAGCATACTACTATTTTGAGCAAGATTGTATATACAAGGTGAATATCCCAAGCTTCCATTAAGTAATATACAAACCAGTATGATACAGTAATGGCCTCTAGGGCATATACACTAACAAACGAGACCCTCCCTGTCATCATCTCGGCTTCTCTAGCTCCAGAGCAAGAGAAAGCCCTTCTCGCGGTCTTGCACAGCAACAGGAAAGCTTTTGGCTGGTCCATGGCGGACATCAAGGGAATTAGTCCCATGATCGTTGAACATCACATTCATCTGATGGATGATGCCAAACCAGCCCGGGATCCACAAAGACGTCTCAATCCAGTCATGAAAGAGGCTGTGAAGAAGGAGATCGTAAAATGTCTGGATAGTGGTATCATTTACCCTATCTCTGATAGCCAGTGGGTTAGCCCCATTCACGTTGTCCCCAATAAATCAGGTATAACGGTCATCACTAACGAGGCGAACGAGTTAATCCCTACTCGCACCCAAACTGGGTGGCGAGTATGCATCGATTACAGAAAACTCAACGCCGCAACGCGGAAGGACCACTTTCCGCTACCTTTCATTGACCAAATGCTTGAACGATTGGCCGGACACGAGTAATACTTCTTTCTTGATGGCTACTCCGGCTATAATCAGATTCCCATCGCCGAAAAAGACCAGGACAAGACCACATTCACTTGTCCTTTCGGCACGTTTGCATATCGTCGCATGCCCTTTGGGTTATGCAATGCGCCCGCTACCTTCCAGCGGTGTATGATGGAAATCTTCTCAGACATGGCGGAAAAATTTCTAGAGATCTTCATGGACGATTTCTCCATCTTCGGCGATTCCTTCAACGAGTGTTTGCTGCATCTTGACGCTGTCCTTACCCGATGTAAGGACAAGAATCTCACTTTGAATTGGGAGAAGTGCCACTTCATGGTGCGCGAAGGTATTGTCTCAGGACATATCATCTCGCAAAATGGCATAGAGGTCGATAAAGCGAAGATTGAGGTCATTTCCAATCTCCCTCCTCCCCGATGCGTCAGAGATATCCGAGCCTTCCTTGGCCATGCCAGTTTCTATAGACGGTTCATCAAGGACTTTAGCAAGATTGCTAGGCCCTTGACTCTTTTGCTGGCTAAGGATACGCCATTCGACTTCAACTCGAGCTGTGTGATTCCATTCGAGTCATTGAAAAGCTCACTCACTTCTGCTCCCGTTCTTTCTTCGCCTGACTGGACGCACCCATTTGAGATTATGTGCGATGCATCCGACTTTGCCATTGGTGCTGTCCTTGGACAACACATAAACAAGATGCCGCACGTAATCTATTATGCGAGCCGAACCCTGAACGACGCCCAACTCAATTATACAACAACTGAGAAAGAATTCTTAGCTGTTGTATTTGCTTTAGAGAAGTTCAGGCCCTACCTCATCGGCTCTCCAGTCATTGTCTACACAGACCATTCTGCTCTGCGCCATCTTTTTGCGAAGAAAGATGCAAAATCTCGGCTGATACGTTGGATCCTCTTGCTTCAAGAGTTTGACCTTGTCATTAAGGACAAACGAGGATGTGAAAACGTAGTTGCCGACCATCTCTCACGACTTCCTTCTTCGCCTTCGCTTCCAATTCCGATCAACGACGTTTTCCCGGATGAACAGCTCTTGACAGTATCTTGCGAACCCTGGTTCGCAGATATTGTGAACTATTTGGCCACGGGATTACTACCGACTGAATGGTCAAGTCAGGACAGACTTCGCTTCTTATCCCAAGTAAAACACTTTTACTGGGACGAACCCTATTTGTTCAAGTACTGTCCCGACCAGATTATTCATCGGTGTGTCCCTGACGAGGAATTCAAGAGTGTGCTGTCATTTTGCCACGATCAAGCGTGTGGCGGGCATTTTGGCCCCAGAAAGACAGCTGAGAAGATCTTGCAATGTGGTTTCTACTGGCCACAACTCTTCAAAGATGCTCATGACTATTGCAAGACTTGCTCCCGGTGCCAACACTTGGGCCGGATATCCCGGAGGAACGAGATGCCGCTCCAACCGATCTTGGTTGTGGAGATTTTCGACGTTTGGGGGATAGATTTCATGGGGCCGTTTCCCAGCTCTTTCGAGAACTTGTACATTCTTCTCGCTGTTGATTACGTCTCTAAATGGGTCGAGGCTGTGCCCAGCCGGACTAACGACAACAAGGTTGTCATTAGGTTTCTTAAAGAAAATATTTTCTCCCATTTTGTGCACCCCCGAGCGATCATTAGCGACAATGGAAGTCATTTCTGCAATAAGACTTTCGAGGCCTTGATGCGAAAATATTCCATTAATCATAAGCTCTCTACGCCCTACCACCCCCAAACCTGCGGGCAGGCCGAAGTTTCAAATCGGCAAATCAAGCAGATACTGGAGAAGACGGTTTCCAAGAACCGTAAGGATTGGTCGCTGAAACTCACTGATGCCCTTTGGGCATTTCGAACCGCTTATAAGACCGACCTTGGCATGTCTCCCTATCGGCTTGTGTACGAAAAAGCTTGCCACCTACCTGTCGAAATAGAGCATCGCGCATTTTAGGCGATAAAGGAGTTGAATCTGTCTCTCGAAGATGCGGGCAGCCATCGGAAGCTGCAGCTGAACGAATTGAGCGAGCTTAGGGATGAGGCTTACGATAACGCGGTTGTCGTTAAGAATCGAACGAAGGTGTTTCACGATAAACACCTTTTGCGCAAAACTTTCGTACCTGGTCAACAGGTACTGCTTTACGACACCCGACTACACTTCCATCCTGGAAAGCTCAGATCTCGCTGGAAAGGGCCGTATTTTTTGCGGAATGTGTATCCGCAGGGCGCTGTGGATTTGGAGAATCCAAAGGACGGTTCATTTTTCAAAGTGAACGGACACTGACTTAAACCGTACCTTAGCGCCGAACCAACAGAGGAGCTCCTGGTCTTACAGGAGCCGGTTTACCCTGCATAATCTTCCTCTGCCTACCTCCAAACTTCGGTTATCCAGCCAAGAACAGTGGACACTGTTCCAAATAAGTTTGGGGGTATGTATATACCATTTTGTACATTTTTGTGGATATTCTTTTTCTTTTTCTTTTTCTTAAAACCAAAAACACAAAAAAAAATATTAATAAAAATAAAAAATTTTGGTATATCTAACCGACAATTTTGACCCTTCAAATGATCTCTTCATGCAATGACAGTGAGGACACTGTCCAGTTTAAGTTTGGGGGTACGTTCGGTGCGCATTTCTAACCTTCGCATTCACATGTATATTTTGCATCTGCTTACTAAAATCCATAAAATCCATAAAAATTTTCTAAAAACATAAAAACTTTTTTGTCAAGTTAGCTAGTGGGAGGACTCTGATTCAACATTTCGACGGTTTTGTTTAATAAGATAAGAAATAACTAAATCTTATGTTTAGATTTTGAAAACCTGAAAGATAACTCTACTTTGAAGTTAACTATAGCTGATATACGTCTTTACATCACACTACACGTGGTGTGAGTTTTGGAAATTAGATGACAAGTCTTTTATGTCTAAAAACTTTTAAATGGATCAATGATTTTCTGAGGATCAAATAGGTTTGTTCTGAAATAAGTAATATCAAGAATAGTTTATGAAGTGAGTGAATATGAAGGAATGTTATTGATGCCTTAATTGGAACTAAGTTAGAAAAATAACCCATCTGGAACTTGATTGGAATGATTACACACCGAACCCACTAAACACGTCATTTATCCAAAAAAATAGTTGAACTGCCGGTTATATCTCCGTTCGTATTGAATCATCATGATTTTCACGACATATTATCTTTTGTTTTTGGACCTAGGTAACTTGAGTAATTAAGTCCGCTGGGGTGTTTTTACACCTAATGCCCTAAAACCAACTGGTTTGGGTGCATTGGCCCAAAGCTCACTAAGAAGCCTAGAAAGTCCAGATTAAAACAAAGTCAAGCAAGTGTTCTCTCCGAGTTAAAATTCCTAACGGTTCTTTGTGTGAGAATAATCTTGATAAAAGACTGGCTTTTATAAAAATTTTAGCGGAGATATGAAGGTTTTATTCTATGATAAAGACTATTGCACGTTCACAGAGGTGTGTATGAAATGAAAATAAGAAAAAGGTGGAGTGAAATATAAGACTAGTTTCCTGTTAAGGAAGATAGAAATTCTAAAGTTGAAACTTTACTGGAAAACGAAACTTGAAAAATGCTTAACTCTTTATAAAACTTATGTGATCCTTTCAAAAATTTTATCTGGGCTTTATTGTGTGACATGATGACGTAAATCGATCCTTCTGGAAACTTAACGACACTATTTGCACTGCACGTAAAGACATATAAAATCTGTAGTTAAATAAGAAGCGATGTGTGAAAAATAAGGGTTTGATAATCTAGACTTGGGATCATAGAATTGTTATTTTCTGAAACAAAACTTTAGGGTTTGAATCACAGTTATTTTGCAAAACTAGCTTGACCGGATTTTGTGGGTAGTATCCGCTGAAAACACTCAGGAGACAACACTCCTCCTACTATGGACACCTAGAGGTTTAACGGCTTGTTGCACATGCTCAGTGCAATCGCGTTCCCTGCGAAAGTGAGGTTAGGAAATTTTTTGTGAATAAATTGGCTTTGCTCGGGACGAGCAAATGATAAGTTTGGGGGTATTTGTTCATATCAGTTTTTTGCATTTTTATACCTCCCAATTTTTATCATATTGCTTATCGGTAGGTACTCTTGAGCCGTGTTTGCTAGTCAATTGCAGAATATAGGTTCTCGGCTCTAAACGATAAAATTCATGGAAAAGCACGACAAAATCAAGGTTCCTGCCAACCACAGATAAAACACGGGTCTCCGCTCTCTATCCGTATGTTGCCACACACCAGTTTGAGAGACAAAATGGCAAATCAATGTCATTTTCATGCACAAGGCTCAATGGCAAGACAAGATCCAAGAAATCTACGCGGAGCTCGAGGAAATCATGACAAAAAGATCCACATCCAATCACCTTTGGATTTGCTGAAATTCTGGAGAAAATGTGGAGAGATTCTAAGAAAGAAAGTGTACCAAACTGAGCCAAACATCAACACTAAGAAGCACAGAAAATCCGAGCAGCCAATTCCTCTAAACCGCCGCGGTTCCGCGGCATTAGCATGCTTAGGCCGCGGAACTGCGGCCGTACGGCCTCCTTAGTTGACGAAATTTTAGGGGTATTTTGGTCTTTTCATGTAGAGGCAGAATTTTGCCCTAGATTTCCAATTCCCTGCCTATAAATAGCCCAGAACCTTGTGAAGACAAGGGTGCATAATCTTGTATTTTCTAGGTTTTAGAATACTTGTTCTTCTTCCTCTTCTCATCTCTTCTCCATCGAAAAACTTGTAGTGAGCTTTTGTGAGTGAAGAATGATGAATAAAGAAGTTCATTTTATTATCATACTTATCTTGCTCTTATGTTAAATGCTTGTAATTTTCATTTGTTAACTTAGTTGTTGTTATTTCTTGTTGTTTCTTTCTTTCTCTTTTTCTTTATCCTTAAAACAACCATGATGCTTACGCTTGATCCTTGCCAAGGTGAGGTCGCAAATAGCTAGTTGTTATCTTCTAATCTCTTTCTTTCTATCTTCCTCTTTGTTTTATTTTCTTTTCATTATGATGTGTGAGTAGTTTCCATACTTGTTAGGGTAGGATAAGGGAAGTTTGAGAGAAGGAAATCTCTCTCACTCTTTCCTTGCCCAACATCTTAAATCGACTCCCGTTAATTGAACCAAAATCCGCTCCCTACGGCACCCTATCCTACATGATAGCGGTGATTCCGTAGTGAGACCGGTTGTGGTTGAATTAACCGAAGGTTATGGCTAAGAGCCAAGAACGGACGGACAAGCACCAAAAGGAAGAACTTAAGCGTTGGAAAGCCTAGCTTATACTCGCAAGTTCCTTCCTAGTCATGCTAATCCCCGTTGTTGCCGATTACCGTAACACCGATATTAAGAGTGGCAATGAAAGAAGTGAGCGACTCCTAACTCAAACTAACCTAATCCTAACCCTAACAAGCTCTCTTTACAAATCATTTTAACACTTAGATAATCACAAACAAATCTGGAAAATTGGACTTAACTCGTTAAAGCACATAGAAAAAGATTCCCATCTCCCTGCGGATGACCCGTACTCAACCGGCTAGCTATAAGAGAAACCGTTTTGATTGCGGTAATTAACTGAACTTGAACACGCAGAATCGCTAACAATCAGTTATCTCAAAGTGGATCATCTTCGGCGAGGAGATCATCGAGCAAGCTTATTCCGGACTTTGTGGAGATTAGCCGGAGTCCAAGGAGAGGTGGCTAACGCGCTACAAAGATTGTAGCCAACTAAACTAGTTTTTAGCTTACTAGTTTAGATGCAAGTTTACCTTTTTGGTTTGATTCTTGGTTTGGGTTTGCTGTAGCTCTCTAGATTTTTAAAATTAACGCTTCCGCCATGCTTTAAACCCTACTAGAGGTGCCTAGCAATCTAACACTCCTAGAGATCCATGATCAAGCTTGCTTGGAGGCCTTCTTAATCCTAGATGATCCACCCGAAGGAATATAGTTCAAGCTCAACTTTACAAATGAAGCAACTAAATAAACTAGTTTGCTAATCTAGATTATTTAGGTGATGTAGAGATTGTTTTATGGTTTTAATCTCATAACCCATGATTCTCAACACATGAGAGGGTTTGGGTTGAGGAGGAAGATGAGAGCTAGATAGGAGAGAGAATGAGAATGAGGAAATGAAAACTTCCTTCCAAAAATATGCACAACCGTTTTCTTTTGTGAAAAAGAATTCCACAATATAAAATGGTTGCCATGCTTCAATAGTAGCTCCAAATGAATTAATAATTCACTTGGCCATACCCTCCACCATTCTCATTTGCCACATAACCCTTCACCTCATTTCCAAATAAAAGAATATATGGAAAATACAAGAATGAGGTGTTCTCTTTCTAAAATGTACTAAAATGTATTTTATATAAATACAAAACACATTCTACCGTATATACATACCCGTATTCATACCAAAATACGAATACCCTAGAGATAGAATAATACTACAAATATAACATTAGCATTAAATCAACAATTGATTTAATAATCCGGCTTAATCCTAAACCCATTAGTATTACAAGCTGTCCGATTAAATTCCACGCAACGGGTACACGTATTTAATCGGAATCCTGCACGTATAAACATCGGCCTCTACATCGTTTTGCCCGAACCAAGGAAACCCTTTGTGTGGGACTCTAAAGACTCAACAATACGCTGGCAGTATGTTTAACCACAAGCCCGTCAGCGGCACTAGCTGTACGTAACGCCTATCCAGGTACCTGTCGAAAAGAAGGCCAACGAGTAAGCTCATCCAAACCCCTTCTATGCATATCCGTGACAATCTCCGTATAGTACGGTTTCTTCATCTAAGAGTATCGCATACCGGGTCTAGGGGGTTGTAAACGCCATACCCTTAATAACCCAATAAGTTGTATCGATATGGCTCAGGACCGATCTGAGAAACTATTGATCTAACCATCAGTAAATTTCATCTGCCTTGGCCAAGGTCTTATAGTTCTGGCCAACTGGACACAGTGCGATTTTGACTCCCGAAACCGAGAGAGAAGAATTCCTGATAATCGCTCACTGTCTCGATATGGCTCAGGACTGTACCCAAACAAAACTTGTTTGCACGACTCAGTAGATCCACGGCAGGGTAGTGATTTTAGTATAGTAAGAACTCACACGAGACAAATGACGATCTCAGGTCTAAAGACTAACTTGTACTCATGTCACCTGAGAACCGCTATCTAACGATATGTATAATACCATTTTGAAGTTCTTGGAGAGTCCGTCCTCAGCACTCACCCCCAGTGAGCACCTGTATACAATCTTAAGTGATCACCCCAATGGTTGTTGGACCAACCATCGCCCTTCGTCGGGGTTTAGAAATGTATAAACAAGTCTACTCTGGAATATCGATACCCGATCTCGATACTCCCGCGACTTGGGACATTTAAAAATGTGCTTATGTACTACCCAGCCCCTACAAGTATGATCGTCATCATAACGCTGGTAGTCAAGCAAAATCCTTCGGGCTTTATCAACATGTATTAGCCATATGTGATATCGAGTAAAACATATGCACATATTAAGATAAAGTCAATCCAAAATAGTACACTACTGTTGTTGGATACAGTGCCCTTAAGGTAATTATGATAATTGCAGGCACGTGATTATGATAATTGAAGGAGGACCTATACTGTCACGACCCGAAAGTACGGAATATGACCGGCACTTAGATTACGAAGCGTCTAGAGGTGCAACATAACCTAAGTAAGCCGAAGCCCAGAAATCAAAACCATAAAAAGAAGAAGAAGTAAAGGAAAACATGTAGAAAACAAGTTTAAAAGCAACATCCAATTTTCTCAAAAATTTCGGCAGAGTCTCCTTTGTAAAAACTGGCCCCAAACGGGTACAAAGAAGAATAATATATATACAAACAATAAAAAGCATCCCCAAACGGGAGCTAGCTCTACGCCAAAAGGCGGAAACAACCACATCAATTCACAATATTATACAACGCCAAAGGGCGAGGCTCAAAACTCAAAAGAAAACAAAACCAACAGATATCATAATAATACAAGCGCGACTCTAAGGTCGAAATAAACAACTGATCCAGTAAACTATCAAGTAATACAAGTTTGGTTGATGGAGCTTTCTAGATACAAATGAAATAATAAAAGTACAATGGCGGTCCAGATACAAGTGAACCAACCTACCGTGCAAATCACCCTGAATGAAAAGATGTGCCAGCAAGCTGCCAGGAAAACCTGTACATCGAACCTGTAATAAAATTTGGCACAACGGGGGTGAGTTGCCAACTCGTGAGTAGAAGATATCTGCAAAAAGAAATCGAATGCACGACGCTATCCTAGGTCATAATAATATACTAATATACTACTAGTCATCAAGTAAAGACAGGATAATAAGCTACGTGTAAGTGCAAATGCTCCGTGCTCGTGTCAGTGCCTCATATAGTACTATGTCATAAGAACGAGTATGCATGCATCATGAATATAAAATAACCAATCCCGAAATCTAGATATATTTGTATAAGAAATCTTTAGCTTTTATCATGGTAAAATGTGTATAGAAATCTGAAATATCAACGATGAAATCCATGGAAATCCGTGTCAAGCATCGACACAAAACATATAAATCTCAAGTCTCAATACCTCATAATCTCAATGTCTCATAGTCTCAATATCTCGGGCTCCGTCAGTCCGGATCGGCCCATATCATCAAATCTCACGACAACGGTCGGTATCCTCCGGATATCCGCCACGCCAGACATCACCGGTAGGTAGTCCTCCCCTGCCAGGCTCATCGTCTACAACTCGATCTTCTTGCCCCGGGGGTACCATACCGGGCCCACCATGTACACGAGACGGTTCATCCACTCCTCGAATCGGGTATCGAAATCCAACAGAAAACATGAAATCTCATGGTGGACGACACATACATCACGAGAAAACCGCATCTTATATTTTAAAAAGAGAGGAGGAGAGAGAGAGAAGTTTTTATATATTCTTGCGGTTTTTCCCAAAAATCCAGAAATCTCATAGAAATCCAAAATCCAAAAATCATGAGTAAGTATATGATAAGTGTCGGCATATGCCCTATAATACTGCATGATAACATGAAAATGCGAATGCATGAAATGTCTAAATAATAAATGCCATGTCTATACTAACACCAGAGAGTAATCACAATATTATATCGATCTAGCTGTTAGCTGATTGTATCAATAAAAGATAATACGATCTAAAGTGCACGTGACATAGCAATTACCGATGATGATGTGTGTGAGCCGGCAAATAAGTGTGCGTAGAATATGCGCATCATCGGTAATGGTGCTGGTGTCCTAACAGGCAAAGTTTTATTCTGATTATAGAAACATATGTATGAACATGCAACATTATGATTACGGTATGAATGTAAAGACGGATGTGTAATAACCACTCATCTGCGATATACAAGTATAACTACAACTATAGGACTCGAGCCTAAACTAGTGTCCATCTAACCTCCTAAGGAACTAAACCTAAGAAACTAGTCAATAAGAAATAAGAGTCCACCTAAGGTCTGAATCCATATCTCTAATAGTCGGCGATCCAGCCTCAATAGCGTCACGTACGTAGTACGGCTTCCTCGAATCAAGAGTGCGGATCAATCATCATATCTACGCCTCGTACGGTAAAGTCCATTGTACGGCATCCCAATATCGGGGTACGCGTCAAGTATCTCCTACGTGTCTCATTAGTCATATAATATCATCATCAACACATGTCAAGATCAAGGTTCTATACTTTAATCGCATACATCATATATTATTGCCAGTATAAATATACATCGTTAATTTATCCTCAGAAATATCATGTATATGTATCATATTGTTATTAGGTCACACTTAGATCATATCGTAATCAAGTCACACCTATATGATATCGTAATCAAGTCACACCTATATGATATCATATCAGAATTTCAGGCACAGGTTACGGTCCGGGTTCTATTTTAGAGTCCCATATACTTCAATATCGTCACCACCCTTTATTATTGTTCATGTATATAAATCCATTATCTCATTTTCTAATGATCCGCTAAAATCAAAACACGACTGTATAGCCAAGAATCACGGCATCAGGCCAGTTATATTGTTTCATTCCCGTGTATCATATCACATCCGTGTATCACATATACGTATTGTGTATATATATATATATACCTACACCTAGTCCTATATATATACACACATACACGTATACACCACGTCGAGTCTCAGTGTGTGCGTGTGTGTGTATCTACCTGAAACCCACGAATCTCTTCCAAGGTATTCATCCTCTGGTATGGTCTTTCTAAATCAGTCTAGTCCAACCTAGGGTCATTACTAGGGTCCTACTCATCAAGAATCTAAGGTCATGTCTGGCTTCCTAATGACAATAAGTACTATCCCTATTCTACGTTTGCGGGGGTGGTAAACGCCATCCACCCGACTTCCCCCCGTAGATATACATCTACTCACCCGGTCCTTGTCTGCCGAAGACGGTATCGCCATCCACTTCTTCATCGCCCGCAGTCCACATGAGAGGTACCTATATGCAAACACATATAATATCGTAAACTGAATCACGGACAACATCAAAACGACGCACGAAACGCGCATAGGTTAAAACCTATGTCCTGCTCATGCAAAAGAATCAAATATCGCTCGATATCGGCGTACAAACGCTGATTGATCGAGATAAACATCAACAAATAACTCATAGTTTTAAAACTCATCTCTTATAATACAAAACATGATTTAATTCATCGAAACCCTAAAATCCATCAAATCGCCCGATTTTGTAAAACCCGAAAATGCCAATTTACCGTTTTACTTCAAAACTTGATGTTTAAATGAAACTAATGGTCGTAATACATATTAAATAGCATAACTAGATTATTCAAACCACTACTATATTTTTTACACCTTAATTTGTATTAAATTGAAATTCTAGTTTGTAAACATGCCCGATTTCGGTATTTTTAAGCAAAATTTTACAATGTCACAACTAAACATGATTTTACATGAATTAACTTATTAAACTACAATTCATGATGATAATAATATAATGAAACCATAAAGTAGAATTTAAATCTCATTTAATTAAGAATTTCTAAAATCTAGTTTGCAAAATAGCATTTTTCTCACAATTTCTTAATTATCAATAAAAACTAGTAACCAAATTAGGTTTTTCATTGCACTAACAAGTTAATATCCTCATTAAAAGCACAATCTAGTGTTACCAACATTAATTGGAATTTTATTTCACTAATATATACAATATATAGAAATCTAGTTTACAAAGTTGTTTAATTTAAACAATTTTGGATAAACAATTTACAATATAGCATCCATACAAGATTTTTCCATTCTAAAAATGTTAAACTAGTTATAATAACCTCACTTAATTAGTAAAAACCCTAACTTGATTTTACAAACCCTAACTTGAATTTTAAAACTTGTAAAGAGAATTAATTTATTAAATCTAAACATGCTTAAATGAAACATTTAATAACAATAAATCAAAAGAAGAAGATTTATACCTCCACAACATGAAATTCAAACATGAAAATAAGCCTCCAAAATGAATGCTTTCCATCTCCAAAATCCATGTAAAGATGAGCAAAGAATAGAGGGTAGGAATTACTTAGGATTTTGTGGGTTTTTTATTGAATTTTTGATGAATTTTGATGATTTTTAATACAAAAATGATGGGGGGGAAATTTTGGGGCTGCCCATGGAGATGAGGCCGGCCATGAGGTGAGGAAAAGAGAGGAGAGTGAGAAAAGGTGAAGAAAAGTGTAGAAAGTTTCACAAAAATATCATACAATTAAGTCTTTTCATGAATTTATTTAAAAATTCTAAAATTTTGAAAATAATTTTGCATGAAACACACTTGATTCTAATATGTAATGGTTCACTTTTGCTAATTAAACCCATTCAAATTCGTAATTTACACTAACTTAGTGTAAAAATAAAGTTTATGTTAATATTTAAAATAATTAATTTAAGAAAAATATTTAATTAAACTAAAAATTTATAAGTGGATAAATAAACACCATTTACTAGTAATAACATAATTAAAATAGGTATTTTTAAATTTATAGTGAAAAATAATTACGGTTTACCGTTTTACTTCAAAACTTGATGTTTAAATGAAACTAATGGTCGTAATACATATTAAATAGCATAACTAGATTATTCATACCACTGCTATATTTTTTACACCTTAATTTGTATTAAATTGAAATTCTAGTTTGTAAACATGCCCGATTTCGGTATTTTTAAGCAAAATTTTACAATGTCACAACTAAACATGATTTTACATGAATTAACTTATTAAACTACAATTCTACTAACCATATCAAAATCAAATAAACGATTTAAGATAATAAATCTTTAAAATTTTGAGAATTATTTTTATTAAAAGAAGGAAGCAAATCTTTTCAAAAGAAATAAATCACCTGTGAATCCTAAATATTATACTTCGATATTCCAATAACTCGAATTTTGAAGCTCCAGTCTTGATTCTAAGTTTTCAATCATTTCCAAACCCTATAATTTGCTGCAGATCCATATTTTGTTGAGATTAAAGTGTGCAAATTCACTTCTGCCAAAAATCCATAAATCAACACCCATTACTATATTTTTTACACCTTAATTTGTATTAAATTGAAATTCTAGTTTGTAAACATGCCCGATTTCGGTATTTTTAAGCAAAATTTTACAATGTCACAACTAAACATGATTTTACATGAATTAACTTATTAAACTACAATTCATGATGATAATAATATAATGAAACCATAAAGTAAAATTTAAATCTCATTTAATTAAGAATTTCTAAAATCTAGTTTGCAAAATAGCATTTTTCTCACAATTTCTTAATTATCAATAAAAACTAGTAACCAAATTAGGTTTTTCATTGCACTAACAAGTTAATATCCTCATTAAAAGCACAATCTAGTGTTATCAACATTAATTGGAATTTTATTTCACTAATATATACAATATATAGAAATCTAGTTTACAAAGTTGTTTAATTTAAACAATTTTGGATAAACAATTTACAATATAGCATCCATACAAGATTTTCCCATTCTAAAAATGTTAAACTAGTTATAATAACCTCACTTAATTAATAAAAACCCTAACTTGATTTTACAAACCCTAACTTGAATTTTAAAACTTGTAAAGAGAATTAATTTATTAAATCAAAACATGCTTAAATGAAACATTTAATAACAATAAATCAAAAGAAGAAGAGTTATTAAATGTTTCATTTAAGCATGTTTAGATTTAATAAATTAATTCTCTTTACAAGTTTTAAAATTCAAGTTAGGGTTTGTAAAATCAAGTTAGGGTTTTTACTAATTAAGTGAGGTTATTATAACTAGTTTAACATTTTTAGAATGGAAAAATCTTGTATGGATGCTATATTGTAAATTGTTTATCCAAAATTATTTAAATTAAACAACTTTGTAAACTAGATTTCTATATATTGTATATATTAGTGAAATAAAATTCCAATTAATGTTGGTAACACTAGATTGTGCTTTTAATGAGGATATTAACTTGTTAGTGCAATGAAAAACCTAATTTGGTTACTAGTTTTTATTGATAATTAAGAAATTGTGAGAAAAATGCTATTTTGCAAACTAGATTTTAGAAATTCTTAATTAAATGAGATTTAAATTCTACTTTATGGTTTCATTATATTATTATCATCATGAATTGTAGTTTAATAAGTTAATTGATGTAAAATCATGTTTAGTTGTGATATTGTAAAATTTTGCTTAAAAATACCGAAATCGGGCATGTTTACAAACTAGAATTTCAATTTAATACAAATTAAGGTGTAAAAAATATAGTAGTGGTTTGAATAATCTAGTTATGCTATTTAATATGTATTACGACCATTAGTTTCATTTAAACATCAAGTTTTGAAGTAAAACGGTAAACCGTAATTATTTTTCACTATAAATTTAAAAATACCTATTTTAATTATGTTATTACTAGTAAATGGTGTTTATTTATCCACTTATAAATTTTTAGTTTAATTAAATATTTTTCTTAAATTAATTATTTTAAATATTAACATAAACTTTATTTTTACACTAAATTAGTGTAAATTACGAATTTGAATGGGTTTAATTAGCAAAAGTGAACCATTACATATGAGAATCAAGTGTGTTTCATGCAAAATTATTTTCAAAATTTTACAATGGTTCTAGACCATTCTAGGTCATATGGAGTGAAGAAAATAAAGAATTTTTAAATAAATTCACGAAAAGACTAAATTGTATGATATTTTTGTGAAACTTTCTACACTTTTCTTCACCTTTTCTCACTCTCCTCTCTTTTCCTCACCTCATGGCTGGCCTCACCTCCATGGGCAGCCCCAAAATTTCCCCCCCATCATTTTTGTATTAAAAATCATCAAAATTCATCAAAAATTCAATAAAAAACCCACAAAATCAAACCCTAACTTGAATTTTAAAACTTGTAAAGAGAATTAATTTATTAAATCTAAACATGCTTAAATGAAATATTTAATAACAATAAATCAAAAGAAGAAGATTTATACCTCCACAACATGAAATTCAAACATGAAAATAAGCCTCCAAAATGAATGCTTTCCATCTCCAAAATCCATGTAAAGATGAGCAAAGAATAGAGGGTAGGAATTAATTAGGATTTTGTGGGTTTTTTATTTAATTTTTGATGAATTTTGATGATTTTTAATACAAAAATGATGGGGGGGGGGAATTTTGGGGCTGCCCATGGAGGTGAGGCCGGCCATGAGGTGAGGAAAAGAGAGGAGAGTGAGAAAAGGTGAAGAAAAGTGTAGAAAGTTTAACAAAAATATCATACAATTAAGTCTTTTCATGAATTTATTTAAAAATTCTTTATTTTCTTCACTCCATTTGACCTAGAATGGTCTAGAACCATTGTAAAATTTTGAAAATAATTTTGCATGAAACACACTTGATTCTAATATGTAATGGTTCACTTTTGTTAATTAAACCCATTCAAATTCGTAATTTACAATAATTTAGTGTAAAAATAAAGTTTATGTTAATATTTAAAATAATTAATTTAAGAAAAATATTTAATTAAACTAAAAATTTATAAGTGGATAAATAAACACCATTTACTAGTAATAACATAATTAAAATAGGTATTTTTAAATTTATAGTGAAAAATAATTACTGTTTAGTTTTATGAAAACTACGTTTTACTTTACCGAAAATTATAAAATTCTCTTAAACGATTTTATTTATTTAATTAATTATTTAATTATTTTTAAAATGTTACAATCTTCCCCCCTTTAAGAAATTCGGTCCCCGAATTTAAATTAAACCCCCCCCCCCAATTACTAAAACATTCAGCAAAACACTCAAATCGTCGGGGCTCCGAAATCATCAATACATAAAACACGTTTTTAGCAAGATACAAGCGCATGAAAAACAAGTACATAACTCAAAATCAAAACTCCATCAAACATAACACAATCATCGGAGTTATGGCGAAAATAAAATATCCAAACCCAATATGAAAAACCAACATATTATATCTCAAATCTATAACTTATATATAGTACGCATCATAATAAAATCGTCTAAATATCTGGATAAAGAAGCATGCAAAAACCCCTTTTGAAAATCGCCGTGTGACGCACGTGTCACGGCATAAATAGCGGATGTTTATTTAAAAAAATAGCTATATATATATATATCTTTTATTTAACATACACGTCCCGCCTGGTTACTAAATCAAAGAGTAACGATTATAAAAACATACTGATCAAACTGAAATCAATCCCAATCACATCATAAAACTATCATGTGCGTACGGTGCGCACTGAAATCGAAACCAATTACAGATGCCACGAATTCACACAAAAACAAAACTGGGTGCAACAGGTGTGCACCAAAAACATCTGTCAAGTGCAACGGGCGTGCACCACTCTTATAGCGGGTGCATCTAATCTGCACAAAACCACGATTTAGTGCATCTGGTGTGCACAAATCGTATCAGGTGCATCGAATGTGCGCAAGAATCTCAATCAGGTGCACATGGTGCACGAAAACATACACCGAATCAAAATCGAAATCACAGTACGAAAATGTATGAAAACTAGGTCGAAGCATATGTCAAAATCATGTGTAACCATATGCACAAAATCAAATCAAAATCTCAAAATGTATTAAAACCAAATCAAGTGCACTGGGTACGTACTAAACAACATCAATACCATTGATATATGAAACACAAATAGAATGTAATGAAGGTACACATAGGAAATACCGTAGAACAAAGTCCTCAAAATACCAAAATCCAATCAACGGAAATATGAAATTCAAATCACCAAATCACAATCGTAAACACTATCGTCAATGTGCGTCTCTTACCCCCTTTCCTCTGGTGTCGACTGCTTCGAACTCGTCTCTTCATGGGTGTGCTGATTGCGCTACCGACGGCAATACTCATATCTAGAGTCTCCCATGTAGTTGATCCCTTCACCTGATATCCGGATTACATTAAACTTTTCGATCGATCCATCAAAATCTCATAATTCCCCGAGAGCTCAACACTCAAGTACAGTTTAAAAATATCTGGTACATACCCCAGCATCGATGGTCCAGCCGTAGAAGGGCAAACCCAAGCCTCACTAATGGCACCGCGGAACTGCCGTAAACCCTAAGGTTCAAGGGCGTTCTCGTGGTCATTATGTCGAGTTAGGGTTTCATTCTTCTAGAGGGTCCATCAAAATACCTGCATGTTCTTCCGAATACTTTAAACTTGGGAAAATGGGTTTCTGACAATCGTTCGAATTCTTTAACTTCGTCTGGACGGCATGTGAATACCCTTCTCCCGCACGCTAAACAATGCTTCAATCCTCAATAATAACCGATACCCTAATGGTTATCGCATTCGAGCCGCAGCTCCTTCTGCCCGTGCGCCCGTGGTAACAGAAACCACCCTCCGATATCGACGAAGATAGATCAAACGAACGAATGAAATGCGGTGCAAATAAATATACATCCTAAGGCTACTTAAGAAGAGTAGCATATCGTAAGTATGCTGCGGATCATACCCACGGTACGTCACTCTACCTAAGTCGCCTACTCCATCAACCAAGGGTCACTCTAGACATATACAAGGTTAAACCTAGTGCTCTGATACCAACTTTGTCACGACCCGAAAGTACAGAACGTGGCCGACACTTAGATTACGAAGCGTCTAGAGGCGCAACGTAAGCTAAGTAAGCCGAAGCCCAGAAATCTAAACCATAAAAAGAAGAAGAAGTAAAGGAAAACATGTAGAAAACAAGTTTAAAAGCAATATCCAATTTTCTCAAAAATTTCGGCAGAATGTCCTTTGTAAAAACTGGCCCCAAACGGGTACAAACAAGAATAATATATATACAAACAATAAAAAGCATCCCCAAACGGGAGCTAGCTCTACGCCAAAAGGCGGAAACAACCACATCAATTCACAATAGTATACAACGCCAAAGGGCGAGGCTCAAAACTCAAAAGAAAACAAAACCACCCGATATCATAATAATACAAGCGCGACTCTAAGGTCGAAATAAACAACTGATCCAGTAAACTATCAAGTAATACAAGTTTGGTTGATGGAGCTTTCTAGATACAAATGAAATAATAAAAGTACAATGGCGGTCCAGATATAAGTGAACCAACCTACCGTGCAAATTAACCTGAATGAAAAGATGTGCCAGCAAGCTGCCAAGAAAACCTGTACATCGAACCTGTAATAAAATTTGGCACAACGGGGGTGAGTTGCCAACTCGTGAGTAGAAGATATCTGCGAAAAGAAATCGAATGCACGACGCTATCCTAGGTCATACTAATATACTAATATACAACTAGTCATCAAGTAAAGACAGGATAATAAGCTACGTGTAAGTGCAAATGCTCCGTGCTCGTGTAGTGCCTCATATAGTACTATGTCATGAGAACGAGTATGCATGCATCATGAATATAAAATAACCAATCCTGAAATCTAGATATATCTGTATAAGAAATCTTTAGTTTTTATCATGGTAAAATGTGTATAGAAATCTGAAATATCAACGATGAAATCCATGGAAATCCGTGTCAAGCATCGACACAAAACATATAAATCTCAAGTCCCAATACCTCATAATCGCAATATCTCATAGTCTCAATATCTCGGGCTCCATCAGTCCGGATCGGCCCATATCATCAAATCTCACGACAACGGTTGGTATCCTCCGGATATCCGCCGCGCCAGACATCACCGGTAGGTAGTCCTCCCCTGCCAGGCTCATCGTCTAAAACTCGATCTTCTTGCCCAGGGGTACCATACCGGGCATACCATGTACCCGAGACGGTTCATCCACTCCTCAAATCGGATCTCGAAATCCAATAGAAAACATGAAATCTCATGGTGGACGACACATACATCACGAGAAAATCGCATCTTATGTTTTAAAAAGAGAGGAGGAGAGAGAGAGAAGTTTTTATATATTCTTGCGGTTTTTCCCAAAATTCCAGAAATCTCATAGAAATCCAAAATCCAAAAATCATGAGTAAGTATATGATAAGTGTCGGCATATGCCCCATAATACTGCATGATAACATGAAAATGCGAATGCATGAAATGTCTAAATAGTAAATGTCATGTCTATACTAACACCAGAGAGTAATCACAATATTATATCGATCTAGCTGTTAGCTGATTGTATCAATAAAAGATAATATGATCTAAAGTGTACGTGACATAGCAATTACCGATGATGATGTGTGTGAGCCGGCAAATAAGTGTGCGTGGAATATGCGCATCATCGGTAATGGTGCTGGTGTCCTAACAGGCAAAGTTTTATTCTGATTATAGAAACATATGTATGAACATGCAACATTATGATTACGGTATGAATGTAAAGACGGATGTGTAATAACCACTCATCTGCGATATACAAGTATAACTACAACTATATGACTCGAGCCTAAACTAGTGTCCATCTAACCTCCTAAGGAACTAAACCTAAGAAACTAGTCAATAAGAAATAAGAGTCCACCTAAGGTCTGAATCCATATCTCTAATAGTCGGCGATCCAGCCTCTATAGCGTCACGTACGTAGTACGGCTTCCTCGAATCAAGAGTGCGGATCAATCATCATATCTACGCCTCGTACGGTAAAGTCCATCGTACGGCATCCCAATATCGGGGTACGGGTCAAGTATCTCCTACGTGTCTCATTATTCATATAATATCATCATCAACACATGTCAAGATCAATGTGCTATACTGTAATCGCATACATCATATATCATTGCCAGTATAAATATACATCGTTAATTTATCTTCAGAAATATCATGTATATGTATCATATTGTGATTAGGTCACACTTAGATCATATCGTAATCAAGTCACACCTATATGATATCGTAATCAAGTCACACCTATATGATATCATATCAGAATTTCAGGCACAGGTTACGGTCCGGGTTCTATTTTAGAGTCCCATGTACTTCAATATCGTCACCACCCTTTATTATTATTCATGTATACAAATCCATTATCTCATTTTCTAATGATCCGCTAACATCAAAACACGACTGTATAGCCAAGAATCACGGCATCAGCCCAGTTATATTGTTTCATTCCCGTGTATCATATCACATCCTTGTATCACATATACGTATTTTGTATATATATATATATATATACCTACACCTAGTCTCAGTGTGTGCGTGTGTGTGTATCTACCTGAAACCTACGAATCTCTTCTAAGGTATTCATCCTCTGGTATGGTCTTTCTAAATCAGTCTAGTCTAACCTAGGGTCATTACTAGGGTCCTACTCATCATGAATCTAATGTCACGTCTGGCTTCCTAATGACAATAAGTACTATCCCTATTCTACATTTGCGGGAGTGCTAAACGCCATCCACCCGACTTCCCCCCGTAGATATACATCTACTCACCCGGTCCTTGTCTGCCGAAGACGGTGTCGCCATCCTCTTCTTCTTCGCCCGCAGTCCACGTGATGGGTACCTATACGCAAACACATATAATATCATAACTGAATCACGGACAACATCAAAACGACGCACGAAACGCGCATAGGTTAAAACCTATGTCCCGCTCATGCAAAAGAACCAAATATCGCTCGATATCGGCGTACAAACGCAGATTGATCGAGATAAACATCAACAAACAACTCATAGTTTTAAAAATCATCACTTATAATACAAAACATGATTTAATTCATCGAAACCCTAAAATCCATCAAATCGCCCGATTTCGTAAAACCCGAAAATGCCAATTTACCGTTTTACTTCAAAACTTGATGTTTAAATGAAACTAATGGTCGTAATACATATTAAATAGCATAACTAGATTATTCAAACCACTACTATATTTTTTACACCTTAATTTGTATTAAATTTAAATTCTAGTTTGTAAACATGCCCGATTTCGGTATTTTTAAGAAAAATTTTACAATGTCACAACTAAACATGATTTTACATGAATTAACTTATTAAACTACAATTCATGATGATAATAATATAATGAAACCATAAAGTAGAATTTAAATCTCATTTAATTAAGAATTTCTAAAATCTAGTTTGCAAAATAGCATTTTTCTCACAATTTCTTAATTATCAATAAAAACTAGTAACAAAATTAGGTTTTTCATTGCACTAACAAGTTAATATCCTCATTAAAAGCACAATCTAGTGTTACCAATATTAATTGGAATTTTATTTCACTAATATATACAATATATAGAAATCTAGTTTACAAAGTTGTTTAATTTAAACAATTTTGGATAAACAATTTACAATATAGCATCCATACAAGATTTTCCCATTCTAAAACTGTTAAACTAGTTATAATAACCCCACTTAATTAGTAAAAACCCTAAATTGATTTTACAAGCCCTAACTTGAATTTTAAAACTTGTAAAGAGAATTAATTTATTAAATCTGAACATGCTTAAATGAAACATTTAATAACAATAAATTAAAAGAAGAAGATTTATACCTCCACAACATAAAATTCAAACATGAAAATAAGCCTCCAAAATGAATGCTTTCCATCTCCAAAATCCATGTAAAGATAAGCAAAGAATAGAGGGTAGGAATTAATTAGGATTTTGTGGGGTTTTTATTGAATTTTTGATGAATTTTGATGATTTTTAATACAAAAATGATGGGGGAAAATTTTTGGGGCTGCCCATGGAGGTGAGGCCGGCCATGAGGTGAGGAAAAGAGAGGAGAGTGAGAAAAGGTGAAGAAAAGTGTAGAAGGTTTCACAAAAATATCATACAATTAAGTCTTTTCATGAATTTATTTAAAAATTCTTTATTTTCTTCACTCAATTTGACCTAGAATGGTCTAGAACCATTGTAAAATTTTGAAAATAAATTTTGCATGAAACACACTTGATTCTAATATGTAATGGTTCACTTTTGCTAATTAAACCCATTCAAATTCGTAATTTACACTAATTTAGTGTAAAAATAAAGTTTATGTTAATATTTAAAATAATTAATTTAAGAAAAATATTTAATTAAACTAAAAATTTATAAGTGGCTGAATAAACACCATTTACTAGTAATAACATAATTAAAATAGGTATTTTTAAATTTATTGTGAAAAATAATTACGATTTAGTTTTATGAAAACTACGTTTTAATTTACCGAAAATTATAAAATTCACTTAAACGATTTTATTTATTTAATTAATTATTTCATTATTTTTAAAATGTTACATATACAGAAAGAACAATCTTACTCGAGATGATAGTATACTATCTTGTTTGTCTTTATCATTGATGTGTACACATTTTACTTGTTATTACGCGTCGCTAATACATAATGATGAAGCCCATAAGATTTTTTCTTGACTACCGGCATTATGATGGCGATCATATACGTGAGAGCTGGGTAGTCCATAAGCACATCCTTAAATGTCCCTAGTCGTGGGAGTATCGAGACTGGGTATCGATATTCCAGATTAGACTAGTGTTTACGTTTCGAGACCCCGACGAGGGGCGGCGGCCGGTCTCGCAAGCTATTGGTGTTGTGTCACCTAAGATAGTATACAAATGCTCACTCGAGGTGAGTACACTGGACGGACTCGCCGAGAACTTCTAGATGGTATTATATCTATCGTTGGATGGAAGTTCTCTAGTGGCATGAGTATATGTTAGTCTTTTAACCTGAGATCATCATTTTTCTCGTGTGAGTTCCCACTGTACTTTGATTACTACCCTACCACAGCTCAAAAGAGTCATGCAAACAGGTTTTAGTTGGGTACAGTCCCAAGCCACATAGAGGCAGTAAGCGATTTTTGGGGATTCGTCTCTCCTGGTATTAGGAGTCGATATCGCGCAATGTTCGGTTGGCTATCACCCTAAGTTCATGGCCATGGTGGATGAGATTTACTGATATGAGTTCAGTAGTTTCTCGGTTGGTGATGAGCTTGACCCTGACACGACTTATCGGGTTATTAGGGGTCTGATATTATCCACTGTCACACCCCGCTTCCCGGCGTACGGAAGCGGTGACGTGGCAGGCACGCGACGTATTTACTAAGAAATAAATACGTTAAGCGTAAATAAACAATATATGTAAAATGCATAAGAATGACAAGAGATATAAAATGAACATCAACTTTTATTAATATTCATTTTTACAATACAACTGATGTGAAGAGGAAAAGTACAATGATAAAAGTAAAGCCTAAACAGTGCCATACAAACTGGAAGGTAAGTAAAAGTAAGCTAGTAGTCTGGTTGTGCCTCAATCTAATCCAAGTACTCCTGACTCAGCTCAGTCTCCTGAGGGTCCTGTCCTCCTAACGAACATTCCAAGAAAGAAATAGACATGAATGTCGTTAACGAACTAGCGCTTGGTAAGTCCTAAAAAAGAGAAAGGAATAGTACAAATAATGTGGAAGAAACTGGTAAGTTATACAGGTATCAGTTTATTATTCTAACGTGGTTGCTTGTAGCTTGGTACAGAAGGTATCAGTGTAAACGAGAGGAGTCCAACTTGCTCCGTGGAGTAAGGTAACATGTAGTATAAGGCCCCATCAAAACCCACGGGACAACGACACAAGAGTTCATGTAGGTGTCTTTTAGTGACCATCTCGTTCCACTTCTAATACATTTCGTACCAATCTACCCCGTTAACCCCGTGTAATGTTTTATATAAATTATAATTATCAGACTTGCCGAGACAATGGATACAAGTTGTTCAAGATGTTAGGTTCAGGATATAAACAAGTAGTCATGTCATGTTATAGGGTTCGGTCAAGTCAAGCAAGTTTTGCATGTTTGATATTGTTGTTGAATTCTGGTATTCAAGTACAGGTTCAAGTATATATGTTAGAGTTTGGATTCATGTTTGAATTGGATTTTGGTAAGAGTTTGGATTCAAATTTGATTTAGACTCAGACTGAGTCAGACACCTATAACTGATTTAGATCCAGAATTAGGTTCGGGAGTTATAGGTAACTGTTGCACATGGACGACAGGATTTGTGTCTTTTTCCAAGACAATTACCATTGATAACACTGTTAAGTTTTCTACCTTAAATAGGCAAGCACTCACTTTCTCCGGCTCCCTGGGGCTCAAGAGAATTGATCCCGCTTAAACGTATATTTACTAAGGTCCTTAAATGTAATTTTATATAACCCGAGGGGGTTTTATGAAAATATTTTTAGTATAACTAAAAATAAACCTCGAGATTTTATTTATATTATTTTGGATTTTGTAGATGTGAATTTTAAGGATTTGTGATATTTTAGTGATAATTACATAGTATTGAGAAGTTCATGGTATTTTAATGTAAAACTTGTATTTTGGTAACTTGAGGGTATTTTGGTGAAACTTTTCATATTTCTATATTTAGAAATAAATGTAATTTTATTATATCTTGAAAATATATGTTTGAATAATATTTATATAATTATTAAAAATTAAATTTTTTATTAAAGTAGAAAAATATGTTTTCTTTAAAACCGTATTAAAATCCTTTCAAGACTGAATGCTCCGTGAGGAGGTCTGCATCTCGCTCTACTAGCACAAGAATGTGCGATAATCCGCACCATCTAATAGTGGGCCACATAAAGAGAGTTGTCGAAGTTTATTTGCAAAGGAATTTTAAAATACAATTCTAAAGAAAACCGTTTTTTTAATAAATGGTATTTTAATGAAATATTTTCTCGAAACACAAAATCTACATGAAAGTGTTATCTTGCTATGGAACCATGTGTGTTTGTGAGGGGTAGGCCATTACCCCGTGAGGTTTTCTAAAGGTATGACTAAGCAAAGTAATAAATATGACATATCTAAAGTTCATGGTATTTTAATGTAAAGGTTGACTTAAAGTTAGGTTTCATGATATTTTAGAGTGAAAGTTGGTTCTAGACATTAGTTTTATGATTGTAAATATAGTGTAAGAATATGGATGGTAAATATGTAAGAAAGAGTGGATTTTTTATAGAATAGAAGAAAATGTCGGTATTAACTCCACTTCCGACATATGTTTTGAAAAAGAACTTTTAGAGAAGAAGAGTGAGGATTGGAAGGGACTTACGAGTGAGTTAGTTTAAGGAGGGGTTGAAGAAGATATATTGGTAGTCGTGGCGTCGCGGGGTCACCGGAATAGTCTCGATTTCTCGCCGGAAGTTGGTCGTTGGCTAACTCCTCTTCTACTCCACTTGTACTTGAGAAAATTTAAGAGTTTTGGCTAGAATTTTAAGAATGAGGAAGGGCTAGGGCATGGGGTAGTATTTATAGTATGGAATTAGGGTTTTGGAATTAAAAATAGGAATTAAAATGCATTGAAAATTGATAAATTGGGGAATTGAAGGGTCTCTGTTTGATTGCAGAGCAATGAAACAGTGCAGGGGAGTTAGGAGTAGGGGAAGGGTCGTGTGTGCAAAGCACGGGCACTATTGGCTACGGGGGACCCGTCGGTGCTGGCCTAAATGAAGATCTCGCCGGTTGAATAGTTGATGGGGGCTAGAGGATTTTGGACACGTGTTCACCTCGCTGTTAATTCCTTGTGCACATGTTTGATTTTTCTGTCTTTTCATTTTTGTGTGCATTGCACGTGTAAACTTTTGGGCTTCTAAAAAGTTTTAGAAAATAAAATAAGAAAAAATAAATGTGCCTGATGGGAATCGAATATAGGGCTACGTTACAGCAGTGCAAAGGCTTTACCAGTGAGCTACAAGTTGCTTCTTACTGTTCTTAATCAAAAATTAACTTATAAATGGTACTCAAGCTTGTAAACTCGTTTCTGTACATTAAATTGAAAAAATTTCGTACAGTAAATTCAAAGTCGTTACATTCTACCTTCCTTATAAAAATTTTGCCCTCAAAATTTACAATTACATAACGACTAATTTACAAATAAGTAAGGGTATCTTGCACGCATGTCTTCTTCTCGTTCCTACGTTGATTCTCCTGGTGAATCTTTTCTCCATATCATTCAAACCAAGTTTACTTCCTTGTTCCGTAATATCTTTACCTTTCTGTTTAAGATCTCAATGGGTTGTTGCTCCCAAGTCAGGTCAGTCTTTATAGTGAGCTCGGAGTGATCAAGGATGTGGCTGGGGCCACTCATAAAGCTTCGAAGGGATATGTGGAACACGTTGTGAACTTCTTCTAATGAGGGTGGTAGTGCCGAACGGTATGCCATTTCTCCGACTCGTTCGAGTATGTCAAACGGTCCCATGTATCTGGGACTGAGTTTACCCCTCTTGCCAAAACGAATTACTCTTCTATTTGGAGAGATCTTCAGAAAAATATGGTCTCCAGGTTGGAACTTTAAGTGTCAGCGCTTTGCATCATCCCAATGCTTTTATCGATCTTAGGCTATGCACATTCTTTCCCTGATCGTGCGAACTACGTCCACAGTTGCTACGATCATCTCTGGTCCTAGGAGTTCATGATCTCCGATGTCGTCCCAACTTAGTGGTGATCGACACTTCCTTCCATAGAGTGCTACAAATGGTGCCATTCCAATGCTTGCATGATAGCTGTTGTTGTGTGAAAATTCCACAAGGTGTAGGTGATCTTCCCATGAACCTCCGAAGTCTAACATACAAGCTCTTAGCATGTCCTCCAGAATCTGAATTGTTTACTCGGACTGTCCATCCGTTTATGGATGGTAAGCCGTTCTGAAGTTCAGACTCATTCCCAGGCTAGCTTGCAGACTCTGCCAAAACTGTGATCGGAATCTTGTATCACAATCAGAGACGATGCAAGCTGGTACTTCATGTAATCTCACAATCTCCTGCATGAGTTCATAGGTATCAATAACTAGTACACTTTGAGGTTAAATTTTACTTTAGTTTTATGCTTACATCCATATACTTCATTGCTAACGTCTCAGTAGATTAGCCAACTCGAAAGGGAATAAAGTGAGCTGACTTGGTGAGTCAATCCACAATAACCCATACTGCGTCGTTAACCTTCGTGCAGCGAGGAAGGGAAGTCACGAAGTCTATGGTAATGTGCGGCTATTTTCAATCTGGAATTGGTAACGGCTGAAGTAGTCCAGCAGTTCTGTGATGTTCAGCCTTCACTTGCTGACACACCAAACACTTGGCTACGCTTCTGGCTACTTCACACTTCATTCCATGCCACCAGTAGTGTTGCCATAGATCCTTATGTTAGTTATATGTATGCCCTAGAGTCCATTATTGTACATATGATGTATATTATAGTGGATGCTTGGATATATATAGAGAGGACTTTCTTGCTCGACATGATAGTATGCTATCTTGTTACTCTTTGTATTAACATGTAGACTTGTATTATGATACTGTCTTGCTTTCACATGTTCATAAAGCCCTTAGGATGTGTACTTGACTCTAAGGACTATGATGGAAATCATACTAGTGGGGCCAGGGTTGTCCACAATTTCATCCTTTAATTGTTCCTAGTCGAGGGTATATCGAGACAGGGCATCGATATTCAAGAGTAGACTAGCGTATACGCTTCTTGACCCATATGATGGGCGATGGATAATTCCACATCCATTGGTGTTTGACATTAAAGATGGTATACGGGTACTCAGTGGAGACTGGGTACACTGAACAGGACTCGCCGAGGACTCCTATGTGGTAGTATATCTATCGTCAGATAACAGTCCTCTGGTGACACTGGTACAGGTTAGTCTGTAGACCCAAGATCGTCACAGAGTCTTGTATGGTTCCCACTGTGCTTTGATTTCCTCCTTACCACACTCAAAGGAGACGTGCAAACATGTGGATTTTGGGTACAGTCCCGAGACGCATGGAGGCAATGAGTGATAGGTGCGGTTTCGTCTCTCCCGGTATTGGGGGTTGATGTTGCGTTATCCTCGATTGGCTATAACTTGAAGTCCCTGGCCAGGGCTGCTTATGAGATTTACCGATAAGTGTTATCAGTAGTTTCTCAAACCGTTATAGGCCAGACATTGGCATGACTTATCACGTTACTGGGATCTGACGATTTCCACCCCTAGACTTGATATGCGACATATCAGACGCAGAGACCGGACTGTACGGTAGTGTTACTGATAGGCTTCATGGAGAGTATGGACGGGCTTACTTGTTGATCTTCATATCGCTCAATACCCGGGTAGCTGTTATGTCCAGCTAGTACCGCTGATGGCTTGTGGGTGACTGATGTGATCATCACCTACTGGCGTCTTGACGAGTCTTCAGAGTCCCATACAAAAGTTTCCTGGTTCGAGAGAAACGAAGTACGACACATATGCGACATGTGTGTGGGCCTGATTAAATACGTGTATGTGATACTATATTGTAATCTGGCAGTTATCTGTTATCGGTTCAGTTATATATGATATAACCAGATTGTCGAATCAAGTGTTGATTTGATAACATGATATACAGATAAATGATATTAGTCGGTCATATGCGATATAACCGGATTATTAAATCAAGTGTTGATTTAATAATGTGATATATATTATATGTGATATAATTATATCTTAATTAATATCATCAGCTCACTAATTATTCTTCATTATATATATTAATATATATATATATATAATAATAATAATGAAGCATGCCTTAATTTTCTATTTTTGAGAAGAATAGAAAAGAGGTGGAAAATGAGAGCATGCTTGCAAGCATGGTGTTTATTCATAGTTTATTCTCTTGACTCACTATTCAAGCATGGTTACAATTTTATATTGAAAAATTCTATGCTTGAATGAGTAGGGGTCAAGAGTTGCCATTCATTCCAGTCTCATTCTCAACACTTAGCTATTTTTCTTGAGTTGCTCTCTAGCTTCATCTTCCTCCTCAAATGTCATGGTTTAAGTTTCAACCCTCACATGAGATGTGAATCATGAAGCTTGAACACAATCTTGTGAGCTTTTAACATCACCCACTTCACCATCCTACACCAAACTAGCAATTGGGTGTGGTGTGTTTTCTATTCTAAAGGAGTTTAGTGTAGAGTTAGTTTAAGCTAGAGGAACTTCGGGTGGATCGTCTTTGGCGCGAAAATCATGAAGGAGGTTCGTTCAACTCAAAGAGGAGCCTAGTAGAGTCGCGTGGACTTCAACCCGGAGTTTTAGAAGAAAAGGACACAAACTACAAAGGTTGTATGCTCTTTTCTTCTCTTTTGGTTTATCACATCACAAAAGAAAACCCTAATAATCTAGTAATGATCTTGTTAGTCTAACTTAGCACCTAACAAAAATTATAATGTGGCATGCTTGATGCCTCTAGAACCTCATGGTGGTGGTAAGGTAGATTTTCATGGTATCAGAGCCAAGCTATAACATTAGGGTAACTTGTAGCGACGTTAGAAATCCGCCGTTTTTGTCGTGTAAAAATTGCCGATAAAAACAGTTTCGAAATTGATGTTTTGAGTTGTTTCCACACCCCACGGGCTCACGGTTTGAACCGAGAAGCCGCGGGGTGGAGTGTGCGCACCTCAGGGACACTCCGGTGGGGACCGAACGGCTGGGCCTACTCCACAAGACCACCACAAGGTGGTCTTGGCGGTGGGGACCCGAAACTGCCCCAACTTGGGCAGTTTCGGATCTGCCTCACCCTCTGGCCACCTCTTGGTTGCCTCGAGGGTGGGGTACCCCCTCTAAGCCCTCCTCTCGATTCTTAATCTTGGTTCTTCTTCCCCGTGAAGATTCGGGCGGGTTTCGAGTTCGTTTCGACTCCCGGATTGGCTCAAAACGATCGGTTTTGGAACTTTAACTCACTGGATTTTTCATGTCTTGGAAAAATTCATTTAGTTTGCTAATTGCGTGCGGAATTCTAATGTTGCGGTTACTTTACAAGCTTTATGATGTGTGATACAATTATTAGGATCCGGATTAATTAGTTTTATGAAAACTTGTTAGTATATTGTAAAGCTAGCCGTTTAGTCTCAATTGATCGATTGCCACGAAGTTTTGATTCGGATCAAAACTCCGTCGCAATTGCGTATTGTACGCGATCACTAAGTCGAGAATCTTGTTGAATTATCTGACAAAAAATTGAAAAGAGTTTTCAATTTGAGACTAAAATGCATGTTTTATAAGTTAGGCATGAAATCCGGAATATGAGATATTCCGGGTTTATGATGTCTAAGGATATTGCGGATTCTAATCATTGTAGTTTTCTGTTTTATTTTCTGCGACTGTAAGTGTAATATGTGGGGTATCCCAATATCGTTGCTATATGTTAAACAGTTTTAGGGATAAGCATATTTGCTTACGTTGATGATATGTGATATCATGTGTTGCTGTTGATATGATTTATTAGATCGTCCTGAAAGAATAGCCGGGGGTTTTATGTGAGATAAGGGTTTTTATTTTCATTCATGTAAAATCTGTATGTAATATTCTTTTATTAGGGCACTTCCGGGTTGAGGATGATGTCACCATTATTGTATATTATTTACTTTTCCGCATTAGAATAGACCCAAGGCGGGGAGCTCAAGTAACCAGGTTCTAGAGTCCAGTAGGAGACCATCTTAAGGAGTTGGGACCGGGTCTCCTAACTCTAGAATTGGCAGGGTTACTTGCCGCTCTCGTAGGGGTCTAGGGATATAGGTTTGGCTATTCATCAGGACTGTAGAATCTGTGTTTTATATTATTGGCTAAATTTAAAACACGGACATCCTAGTATATCCAATATTTCATATGTTGCTTCTGCTGCTTGATTCTGTGATGTTGATCATATAACTGCGTGAGACGAATGTAATATTATATATATGATATATAATAAACGTTGCTTATGTTTTGCACCCGCGCTAGTCCAGCCCCCGCTCTGCCGGTAGTTAAGTAACCTAACGGTGTATGACGGGGCCCCATGGCGAATGCGGATGGCATAAGCGTACGTTCTATTTTCGTTTCATTTTTTCTGTAATGTTTAGGAAACATTAATTGATGGGACTTCATTAATGTGATTAATGAAAAGAAAGAAACCAAAAGATGTTGTAGAATCAAATTTTCAAAAATGGTAGCTCTAGTTCTTGTTTTGCATAGTGGTATTCCTTGATGAATATATAGCACCTCATTCGATGAGGAAAGAGCCGAGATCCCTTCACCGGGAGTGACCTCTTTAGCGAAACTAGCAAATGCTACAACCCATTTGATTTTGTTTTTGATAGATTTTTTAGTTCTTGCTTTGCATAGTGGTATTGCTGAATATCTTGCACCTCATTCGATGAGGAAAAATGCGAGATCCCTTCACCGGGAGTGACCTCTTTAGCGAAACTAGCAAAATCCTCAAAAAAACTCCTTTTCAAAATCATTAGATTCTACAACGATATCAAGTTCATTACTCCCATGGTTTTCTTAAAAACCTGCGTAGCCCTCCGTAATTTCAGATAAGTACTATTTAGTATTCGTGCTGTGTTTGTTGACCTTGTTAAGGCGTAGTGTGCGGTAGCTGATTAGTACTTATCTGCAGCATGTGATGAGATTGGATTAGGGTAGTCATATGGCTTTGTTGACTTTGTTAAGGGTCGTACGGGTGGGTTTAATTCAATCAAGAAATGATGTGTTAAACTTGGCTAGCGCTTATGATTTGTTGACCTTATTAAGGTCATAAGTGGCTAGGGGTGGAATTTCAAGTGTTGAAATTTGCAATGAGATTGTATACCTTCTATATGATAGTTGGATCCCGATATCCACAGCGAGTAAGAGTTACTCCTGGGAGAATTTTGCACTTTACAATTAGCAAATCTAATAAGTGTCTAGAAAGGTGTCAACGGGGTTATGCCTATAGGGAAATGAGATTTATTTTAATTAGGTCCGTGCGAAAGCACGAGGAACCTCCCTTAAAATACCGACACTGGCCTGGCTGAAAATTGGCGAACTTGTAGGGTTTAATTAATCCCGGCTAGTCTTACCTTTTAGGGTTTGAAGGAAGATTTGATAAAACCAGTGGGAGCCATCCTGATTAGATAAGATAATAACCAATTTAATCTTGCAAAGAGCGTACGCAAAGTGATTATCCTTCTCTCTCTCTTGGTAGCGACCAATGACATGCCTTAATCAAGATAATAATATGGATGTATTGACCAAACCTACTTATTATACTGGGCTAAATTCCTCTCTACCTTATGGTTGTCATAAGTCTGAGCAAGGAATATAGGAATATTCGGATTCCCACACCACCCAAACGAAGAATAAGCATGTTGATGCATTGTCTTCAGATGTGTTCGTAACCAAGAACTGTTTCTCAGTTACCACTACGTCCTGAGTATTGGATACCGGATCAGGATCCCACACATGTAATTTGTTACATGGGCTATAGACAGGTGGAGAACTGGGAAAGGGTGATATGTCTCTAGTAGTAGAGAATGGTGCAATTGTTGCAGCCAAAGCAGTTGGCAGATATCACCTGGTGTTACCAACTGGTAATACATTGATTCTTAGCGACTGTTATTTCGTACCAATAAATATTGTGAATATTTTCCTAAATCAAGTGTTGATTGGGTAAGGTATGTTGTATAACAGTGTACACGTTCTGAATCAAACTACAGTTCTAAACGTACATAACACACACAAGAGGAACAGTTCAGAAATGAACGAAGTCTTCTTTTGGCATTGTAGACTGGGTCATTTCGATGAAACAAGACTAGCTGAAGTTCTATAACGATGCATTTTTTAATCCGTTCGAATTTACATCTTATGAAACTTGCCAGTCATGTCTCAAAGACTAGGTGACCAAATCTCATTTTACTGGAAACGGAGAAAGAGCTACTGAACTCTTGGACAAATACATGGTGTTGTATGCGGTCCTATGTCTACATATGCTAGGAATGGTTCTGCGTACTTTATTAAATTCACCGATATTCTCTAAAGATACGGACATGTGTTCTTGTTGAAACACAAATCTGAATCTTTTGAGAATTTCAAGGAATATAAGTATGAAGATGAGAACCAGATGGGTAAAGGTATTCAAATCCTTCGATATGATCGGGGAGAGGAATACTGGAGTAAGGAATTCCGAGACTATTTAAAAGAGAATGAGATTCTCTCTCAGCTTACTCCTCCGTAAACACCACAGCACAATGGTATATCGGGGTGGAGAAATCGCACCCTATAAGATATGGTGCGCTCTATGATGAGTACTGCTGAGTTGCTTATTTCCTTTCAGGGACATGCACTTGAGAAGATGCATACCTATTGAATAGAGTTCCGATCAAATCCGTTGCCTACTACTCCATATGAGATATGGAATGGGAAGAGACCATCTCTTAAACGAGTTAAGATATGGGGTTGTCCGGCCTATGTTGAAAAGAGAAATCCGGACAAGCTCGATGAAAGGTCAGTTCTGTGCAAGTTTGTAGGATATCCCAAACACTTGCGAGGGAATATCTTCTACCAGACCGAGGAACAAAAGGTGTTTGTTTCTCAACATACCACCTTTTTGGAAAAGGAATTTCTTGTGAAATAAATTAGTGGCAAAGAGTTAGAACTGGAAGAAGTTCCAGCAATGCAAACTATAACTGACGATTTGTTGGAACCGGAGGATTCAATAGTCCCTGACGAACCGAAGCCACTTCACAGATCTAGTAGGGTTCCTCATCCACCTGAGAGATACTACGATTTTCTCGTAGACGGTGGGAGCGAGGATTGCATCATGGAGATGATGACCCAACTAGTTTCGAGCAGGCCATCAGAAGTTGAGACTATGTGAAATGGCTGGATGCTATGCGATCTGAGATGGAATCTATGTACACCAGCAAAGTGTTGACTTTGCATGTTGCTCCTGAAGGGGTAAAACCCATCGGGAGCAAGGGGATCTTTGAGAAAGATAATTTGGTGTAGATGGAAAAGTTGAGACTTGCAAAACTAGACTTGTCGCTAAGCTTAAGTCCATCAGGATCCTACTTGCCATTGTTGTATACCATGACCACGATATCTGGCAGACTACATATCAAAACCGCTTTTCTAAATGGTGATTTAGAAGAGTGCATTTATATGACAATGCTAGAGGGCTTCGTAGATAGTAGGAGTAGCGGAAGCATATGCAAGATGCTTAAATCCGTCTACGGGTTAATGTAGGGATCGCGGAGATGGAACATCTATTTTAATGAAGTTGTCAAAGAGTTTGACTTCATCAAAAAAGTAGATGAACCATGTATAAATAAGAAGGTTGTAGAGAGTATGGTTGTCTTCCTCGTATTGTACGCGGATGACATACTCTTGATAGGAATGGGTGTTCCTATGCTACACTCAGTCAAGCACCTCTTATCACAGAGGTTCTCCATGAAAGATCTAACTGATATCTCCTACATCCTGGGGATATAAATCTAAATGGATTTGGGATTGTCCCAATCCAGGTACATAGACACCATGCTAAAAGGGTTTTAGCATGTATGATTCTAAGCATGGTAATGTAACCGCTTGTTCAGGAATCACTCTCTCCAAAGAGATGTCTCTCGAGACTGATTTGGAAAGGGCTCACATACAAGGGATACCCTATGCTTTGGCAGACGGGTCAATCATATATGCGATGTTATGTACCAGATCAGATGCAGCTTACTCACTAGGTGCAGTGAATAAGTATCGAAAAGATCTTTGGGAAAACCACTGGACAGCTGAAGAACATTCTTAAGTGCTTGAGAATGACTAAAGAGATGTTCTTGGTGTATGGTAACGGTGAACTCCAGATGGAGTCCTTTATCGATTCAACCTTCCAGAGTGATAAGGAAGACTGAAAGTCAGTCTCAGGTTTTGTCTTTACCCTTTGTGGAGGGACGATATGTTGGAAGTGTTCCATGCTATATACCATAGCAGACTCGTTGATAAAGGCTAATTACATCGCTCCCAACGATACTGCCAAAGAGGTTTTCTGGATGAAAAATTTCATATGATGAACTTGGTTCCTACCATTAGGCATCTAGTACCTGTGTATTGGGATGACAATGGAGCTGTGGCTCTGGCCTAGGAACCTCGGTCCCGTCAGTGATCCAGACATATTCTTAGACAGTGTCACCTGATCAGGGAGATAGTTGATCTCCGAGAGATCGAGGTCAGGAGAGTTGACACAGAGGATAACACAGCAGATCCACTCACCAAGGCCATCCCCTAGATGCTATTCGAGAGACTTTTGGGACGTTAGGTATGAGATACTACAACAACTGGCCTTAGTGCAAGTGGGAGATTATTAGTTATATGTATGCCCTAGAGGCCATTATTGTACATATGATGTATATTATAGAGGATGCTTAGACATATATAGAGAGGACTTTCTTGCTCGACATGATAGTATGCTATCTGGTTGCACTTTGTCTTAAAATGTAGACTTGTATTGTGATACTGTCTTACTCTCACATGTTGATAAAGCCCTTAGGATGTGTACTTAACTCCCAGGACTATGATGGAGATCATACTAGTGGGGCCAGGGTAGTCCACAATTTCATCCTTTAATTATTCCTAGTCGCGGGTATATCGAGATAGGGCATCGATATTCCAGAGTAGACTAGCGTATACGCTTCTTGACCCATATGATGGGCGATGGATGATCCCACATCCATTGGTGTTTAACATCAAAGATGGTATATGGGTGCTCAGTGGAGACTGGGTAAACTGAACAAGACTCGCCGAGGACTCCTATGTGGTAGTATACCTATCGTCAAATAGCAGTCCTCTGGTGACACTGGTATAGGTTAGTCTGTAGACCCGAGATCGTCATAGAGTCGTGTGCGGCTCCTACTGTGTTTTGATTTCCTACCTACCACGCTCAAAGGAAACGTGCAAACAGGTGGATTTTGGGTACAGCCCCGAGTCGCATGGAGGAAATAAGCGATAGGAGGGGTTTCGTCTCTCCCGGTATTAGGGGTTGATGTTGCGCTATGCTCGATTGGCTATAACTGGAGGTCCCTGGCCAGAGCTGCTTATGAGATTTACTGATAAATGTTATCAGTAGTTTCTTAAACCGTTATAGGCCAGACATCAGCATGACTTATCACGTTACTGGAGTTCGACGGTTTCCACCCCTAGACTTGATATGCGACATATCAGACGAAGTGACCGGACTGTACGGTAGTGTTACTGATAGGCTTCATGGAGAGTATGGACGAGCTTGCTTGTTGATTTTCATATCGCTCAATACCCGGGTAGCCGTTACGTCCAGCTAGTACCGCTGACGGCTTGTGGGTGACTAATGTGATCATCACCTATTGCTGGCGTATTGACGAGTCTTTAGAGTCCCATACAGAAGTTTCCTGGTTCGAGCGAAACGAAGTAGGACACATATGTGATATGTGTGTGGACCTGATTAAATACGTGGATGTGATACCGTATTGTAATCTGGCAGTTATCTGTTATCGGTTTAGTTATATATGATATAACCAGATTGTCGAATCATGTGTTGATTTGATAATGTGATATACAGATAAATGATATTATTCGGTCATATGTGATATAACCGGATTATTAAATCAAGTGTTGATTTAATAATGTGATATATATTATATGTGATATAATTATATCTTAACTAATATCATTAGCTCACTAATTATTCTTTATTATATATATATTAATATATATGATATATATATATATATATTTATATATATATATATATAATAATGAAGCATGGCTTGATTTTCTATTTTTGAGAAGAATAGAAAAGAGGTGGAAAATGAGAGCATGGTTGCAAGCATGGTGTTTATTAATAGTTTATTCTTCTTGACTCACTATTCAAGCATGGTTGCAATTTTATATTGCAAAATTCCATGCTTGAATGAGTAGGGGTCAAGAGTTGCCATTCATTCTAGTCTCATTCTCAACACTTAGTCATTTTTCTTGAGTTGCTCTCTAGCTTCATCTTCCTCCTCAAATGTCATGGTTCAAGCTTCCACCCTCACATGAGATGTGAATCATGAAGCTTGAACACAATCTTGTGAGCTTTTAATATCCCCTACTTCACCATCCTACACCAAACTAGCAATTTGGTGTGGTGTGTTTCCTACACTAAAGGAGTTTAGTGTAGAGTTATCTTAAGCTAGAGGAACTTCGGGTGGATCGTCTTTGGCACGAAGAACACAAAGGATGTTCGTTCAACTCGAAGATGAGCCTAGCAGAGTCGCGTGGACTTCAACCCGGAGCTTTAGAAGAGAAAGACTCGAACTATAAAGGTTGTATGCTCTTTTCTTCTCTTTTGGTTTATCACATCACAAAGGAAAACCTTAAAAATCTTGTTAGTCTAACGTAGCACCTAACAAAAATTAAAATGTGGCATGCTTGATGCCTCTAGAAACCTCATGGTGGTGTTAAGGTAGACTTTCACCTTATACATTTTTGTACCACCTGGGTGTACTGTGTAAGGAGAACCGTGAGCTTCTTTCATTGACTCTTCTCGAACAGGACCGTTTGGTACACACAATCTATTGCCATATCTCAAGGATCCGTCTTCATGGATGATGAAGTCAGTTCGAAGTCCACTTTCTACTTGTTCTCGGATCTTTTGTAGCTTGGCATCACTTTCTTGAGCTGTTTTGATCTGGTTGACAAGAGTAGACTGGATTTGTATGTTCATCACATACGAAGCGTTACCAGGCATAACTACTTCGATCTCCATCTCATGCAATTCCTGCTATAGCTTCCACTGAGCGATGAGATTCATTGCTAATGGCTGGCGGCTAAGTGCATCAGGAACTACATTCACTTTTCGTGGATGTTACTGTAGGTTGATGTCGAAGTCCGCCATGACTTCTAGCCATCTTCTCTTCCGCATGTTTAGTTCGTTCTGAGTAAATACATACTTCAGACTCTTATGGTCAGTGTATATATCCACTCGTTCTCCAAGAAGATAGTGGCGCCAAATCTTAAGTGCAAATATAACGGCTGCCAACTCCAGATCATGTGTTGGATGGTTGTGCTAGTGAACTTTTAGCTGTCTTAATGCAAAAGCTACAACTTTTCTATACTGGTGTAGAACACATCCTAATCCCTCTCCGAGCGCATCGTAATACACAACAAATCCTCCATATTGATCCGGTATTACGAGAATAGGAGCAGATGTTAGTCTTGATTTGAGTTCAACAAAAGCTTGTTCATATGATTCTGACCACACGAATGCTTCATCTTTACGTGTGAGCATGGTCAGGGCGTTAGTTGTATGTATGCTTTAGAGGCCATTATTGTACATGATTGTATATTATAGTGGATGCTTGGACATATATAGGGAGGACTTTCTTCCTTGACATGATAGTATGCTATATGGTTGCTCTTTATCTTAATATGTATACTTGTATCTTTATATTGTCTCTCTCTTACATGTTGATAATGCCTTTAGGATGTGTACTTGACTACCAGGATTATGATGCAGATCATACTAGTGGGGCCAGGGTAGTCCACAAGTTCATCTTTTAATTATTCCTAGTCGTGGGTGTATCGAGACGGGGCATCGATATTACAGAGTAGACTAGCGTATACGTTTCTTAACCCATTTGATGGGCGATGGATGATCCCACATTCATTGGTGTTTGACATCAAAGATAGTATATGGGTGCTCAGTGGAGACTGGATACACTGAACAGGACTCGCCGAGAAGCCCTAGATGGTATTATACCTATCGTCAGATAGCAGTTCTCTGGTGACACTGGTACATATTAGTCTGTAGACCTGAGATCGTCATAGAGTCTTGTGTGATTCCCACTGTGCTTTGATTTCCACCTACCACGTTCAAGAGAGCGTGCAAAACGGTGGTTTTTGTGTACAGTCTCGAGTCACATGGAGGAAATAAACGATAAGAGGGGTTTCGTCCCTGTCGGTATTGGGGGTTGATGTTGCGCTGTGCTCGATTGGCTGTAACAGAAAGTACTTGGCCAGGGCTGATACTGAGATTTACTGTTAAGTGTTATCAGTAGTTTCTCGACCCGTTATGAGCCTCACATCGGCGTGACTTATCAAGTTATTGGGGTCTGACATTTACCACCCCCAGACTAGATATGCGACATATCAGATGAAGGGACCGGACTATACGGTAGTGTTACTTATTGGATTCATGGGAGTATGGACAAGCTTGCTTGTTGATCTTCTGATCGCTCAATATCCGGGTAGCCGTTACGTCTACTAGTACCGTTGACGGCTTATAGGTGACTGATATGATCATCACCTACTGTCGGCGTATTGACGAGTCTTTAGAGTCCTACACAGAGGTTTCCCAGCTCATACGAAATGAAGTAGGGCACATATGTGATAGGGACCGAGATTAATACGTGTATGTGATACCGTATTCTAATCTCGCGATATAGGTTATATGTGATATAACCGGATTATTGAATCAAGTGTTAATTCAATAATTTATTATATGATATTAGTCGGTTGTATGCGATACAGCCGGGTTATTAAATCAAGTGTTGATTTAATAATTTAATGTATAATTATATATTTGATATATCAATATACATTAACTAATATTAGCTCACTTAAGAAAATGTTGTCTCCAAATACATACAAATATATATGTGATATATATTAATGTATTTATTTATGTGTCATGCTTGATGATACATTGAACATGGGTGTATGAGACTCATACCATACCTAAGATAATGTGGGGATTTGATTATTAAGGGAAAAGCAAAATTAGATGAAAATTATCGTGGTTGAAGATGCTTGTAAAAGCATGAGGAAACCTTGACTTGGTTCATTAATTTTGTTTTACTCTAGATATTTATTAACCTAACCATTATCTTTAGTCATGGTTTAGTCTCCACATGAGTTTATATGGGATATTTTCTCACCCATGGTTTACACTTGATCACTAGAGTTTTCTTTCTTCATCTCCTTCTTGCTCTCTAGCTTTGAGTGAGGTGAAAAAGAAAAGAGAGAAAAATTATTCTAAAGTGAGCAAAATTCTTACTTCATCAATATATACCAAACTTGCCATTTAGTATAGCTTGTTTGCTTCACTAATTCTCAATTAGTGAAGAGATAGCTTGAGTTAGAGATTCTTCGACGTAGATCATCTTCGGCCTCGAAAATCCTTGAGCAAGCTTGTTCCTTTCTCCTAGTGGTGCCTAACGAGAGTCCGGGAGAATACTACTTGGAGCTAAAGGACTACTACACGGATCTTTAGAAGTGAAGGACCGGTCTACAAAGGTTGTATTCCTTTTTCACTTAGATTAAAGTTGTTTACTTGCTTAGTTGAACCCTAATTATCTAGTTAGATCTTTGGTTCGGGCATGCTCGACACCCTAAAATTTTAAAATAGCATACTTGATGCTTGCCGAAAGCGTGTCGGTGTGCTAAGTGAACCCCGCAGTGGTATCAAAGCCGTGTTATAGCATTAGGTGTTGTCTAGACGAAGTTAAAGTGTTCAATCGACTATTTCGAAACCCGGATTTCCCACTCTCTGGAAATTTTTTCAAAAGTTGTTATTTTTCCAATTAAAAATATTTAGAAATATGTGCAGGGTTTTCTATGGATTCACAAGAAAAACGACGGCCTAACTCGACCAAACAGCCGCGGAAGCGCGGCCAAAGCATGCCTTTGGTGGCGGTTCCACGGCGCCGTTGGTGAGGCAGGGAGTGTGCTTTCTTGTGAAGGTCCGTAGGTGCTTGTGGCATGTTCTGGGTATTTTTAAAACTATCTCAAGTGTTGAGGTCATAGGGAAATGTGGGTGTTTGTTGATTCAATCGAAATGTTTAATATCGTCTAGTTATCTGTGATATGTGATACAATATTTGGAATCCATAATAATTTGTTTTGTTAAAACTGGTTTGAATTTTATAAATCTAGCAATTTAGTATCATTTGATCGGTTGCCACGGACTTTTGATGTGGATCAAAACTCCGTCGCAATCATGTAGTGTACGCGAACGCTCGCTGGGTAACACTACTGGATAACCCCGCCTCATAGCCCCGACCAAGTGATTGTAGGAGAACCCCGTAGCCAAAAGCATCCGTTTGGATGCTCGCGGCCGCGGTGTTCCGCCTAAGTGCATTTCGTCGACGGCATTGGGGGTGCGGCCGTCTACTAATGTTTCCGACGAGCATTCGATCAGGTTGTCGGGAATCTTAGTGAATTTCCCGACTAGTTATTGAAAAGTGTTTTCAATATCGAGACTAAAATACGGGGTTTGTAATGTTAGGCATGAAATTCGGAATATGTGATATTCTGGGTTTATGATGTCTAAGGAATTCATTTGGTTAGGCATGAAATCCGAAGTATATGATATTTTGGGTTTATGATATCTAAGGTGGTTGCAGATTTCAATTATTGTAGTTTTCACTTTCTTTTTTACGACCGTAAGTGTAATATGTGGTGTATCGCCGATTTCGTTGCTATACGTCAATGACAATTGGGATATGCATATTTACTTACGTTGATGGCATGTGATGTTATGTGTTGCTGTGATATGTTATATTGGATCGTCGTGTTTGAATAGCCGGTGGGTTTTGCGTGAGATGAGAGTTTTTCATTTTCATTCATGTAAAAACGTGTATGTGATATTCTTTTATTGGGACACTTCCAGGTTGAGATTGATGTCACCATTGATGTATATTATTTACTTTTCCGCATTAGGATAGACCCAAGGCAGGGAGCACAAGTAACCGGGTTCTAGAGTCCAGTGGGAGACTATCTCAAGGAGTCGGGACCGGGTCTCCTAACTCTAGAATTGGTAGGGTTGCTTGCCGCTCTCATAAGGATGTGGGTTTGGCTGTTCATCACGACCATGGAATCCGTGTTTTTTACTAGCTTGATTTAAAACACGGATCTCCTAGTATATCTAATATTTCATATGTTGACTTCTGCTGCAATATTCTGTGATGAGATCATATAACTGCGTGAGACGAATGCTTTATATTATATATATGATATATAATAAACGTTGCTCATGTTTTGCATCCGCGCTAGTCCTGCCCCGTTCTGCCGGTAGTTAAGTAACCTAACGATGCATGACTGGACTCCGTGGTGAATGTGGATGGCATAAGCGTACGTTGTATTTTTGTTTCTTTATCTGTGATGCTCAGGAAGCATAAATGATAAGACTTAATTAATGAGATTAATGAAATGGAAAGAAACTTAAAGATGTTGTAGAATCAAATTTTCAAAAAGGGTAGCTCTAGTTTTTGCTTTGCATAGTGATATTCCTTGATGAATATCCATCACCCCATTCGATGAGGAAAGAGCCGAGACCCCTTCATCGGGAGTGACCTCTTTAATGAAACTAGCAAATGCTACAACCCACTCAGTTTTGTCTTTTGATTACTTCTCTAGTTCTTTCTTTGCATAGTGGTATTCCTTGATGAATATCCAGCACCTCATTCGATGAGGAAAGAGCTGGGATCCCTTCACCGGGAGCGACATCTTTAGCGAAACTAGTAAAAGCCTAAAAAACACTCCTTTTCAAATCACTCGAATCTACAACGATATCAAGTTCATTACGCAAAATGTTTCCTTTAAAAACATGTCGTAGCCCTCCGTCATTTCAGATAAGTACTACTTAGTATTCGTGCTACGTTTGTTGACCTTGTTAAGGTGAAGTGTGCGGTAGCTAACTAGTGCTTATCTGCCGCATAAGATGCGATTGGATTAGGGTATTCGTACGGCTTTGTTGACCTTGTTATAGGTCGTACGGGTGGGTTTAATTCAATCATGAAATTAAGGGTTGAACTTGGCTAGCACTTATGATTTGTTGACCTTGTTAAGGTCATAAGTTGCTAGGGGCAAAATATTATTGGGATTTTCAGGTGTTGAAATTTGCAATGAGATTGCATACATTCTATGAGATAGTTGAATCCCGATACCCACTGCGAGTAAGAGTTACTCCTGGAAGAGTTTTGCACTTTACAATTAGCCGATCAAGTAGGTGTCTAGAAAGGTGTTAACGGGGCTATGCCTCTAGGAAAACGAGGTTTATTTTAATTAAGTCCATGCGAAAGCACGGGGAACCTCCCTCAAAGTACCGACACTAGCCTGGCCGAAAGATTGGCGAACTTGTAGGGTGTAATTAATCCCGGCTAATCTTACCTTTTAGGGTTTAAAGGAAGATTTGATAAAAACAGTGGGAGACATCCTGTTTAGATAAAATAATAACCAATCTAATTTTGTAAGAGCATACGCAAAGTGTTTTCTTCTCTCTCTCTCTCTCTCTCCACAGGTAGCGACCGTGACATGTTTTAATCAAGATAATAATATGGTTGTATTGACCGAACCCGCTTGTTATACTGAGCTGGGGTACGTTGGTTCCGATCTATCTTATAATTGTTATAAGTCCGAGTAGGAAATAGGGGAATATCCGGATTCCCACGCGACCCAAACGAGGAATGAGCATGTTGATGCATCTTCTTCGGGTGTGTTTGTCACCGAGAACTATTTCTCAATACACTCTATGTCCTGGGTATTAGATACCGGATCAGGATCCTACATATGTAATATGTTATATGGGCTAATGAAAGGTAGACAACTGAGAAAGGGTGATCATTCTCTAGAAGTAGGGAATGGTGCAAATGTTACAGCCAAAGCAGTTGGCGAATATCACCTTGTATTACTAACTGGTAATACATTGATTCTGAACGAATGTTATTACATACCGAACCTGATATGCAATATTATATCAGTTTCTTTATTAAGTAAAGAAGGATATAATATTGTATTGCAGGATAATGTTATGAACATTTTCCTGAATCAAAAGTTGATTGGATCAGGCACGTTATGTAATGGCATATACATTCTAAATCAAACTACAGTTCTTAATGTACAGAACACACACAAGAGGAAGAGTTCAGAAATGAACGAATTTTTCTTGTAGCATTGTCTACTAGGCATTGTATCCTAGGTCATATCAATGCGACATGGCTAGCTAAGTTGTATAGAGATGGATATTTAAATCAGTTTGAATTTACATCGTATGAAACTTTTCAGTCATGTCTCAAAGGTAAAACGACCAAAACCCCGTTTACTGGACACGGAGAAAGAGCTACTGAACTCTTGGGACTGATACATAGTGATGTATGCGGTCCCATATCTACAAATGCCAGGAATGGTTCCTCGTACTTCATTACATTCACTGATGATCTCTCAAGATTCGGACATGTGTTCCTGTTGAAACACAAGTCTGAAGCTTTTGAGAAATTCAAAGAATATAAGTCCGAAGTAGAGAACCAAATGGGTAAAAGTAATAAAATCCTTCGATCTGATCGGGGAGGAGATTACTTAAGCAAGGAGTTCCTGAATTATTTAAAAAAGAATGAGATTCTCTCTCAGCTTACTCCTCCGTATACACCACAGCACAATGGTATATCGGGGTGGAGGAAATGCACCCTATTAGATATGGTGCGCTCTATGATGAGTATTGCTGAGTTGCCTATTTCCTTTTGGGGTTATGCGCTTGAGAAGCCGCATATCTATTGAATAGGGTTCCGACCAAATCAGTGCCTACCACTCCATATGAGATATGGTATGGGAAGAGACCATGTCTTAAACGAGTTAAGATTTGGGGTTGTCCGGCCTATATTGAAAGGCAAAATTCGGACAAGCTCGAGGCAAGATCAGTTCTATGTAAGTTTGTTGGATATTCCAAACATTCGTGAGGGTATAACTTCTACAACACTGAGAAACAAAAGGTGTTTTAATTCTCGGCATGCCACCTTTTTAGAAAAGGAATTTCTTGAAAAACAAATTAGTGGTTGATTGAGAGAGATTTTGCGTGTGCGTTTTAAAATTAAAGAATACCGCAATCAAGACGGTGTCGCTTGGTAGCTAGCCGGTTGAGTATGGGACGGTCCACAGGGAAAACGTGTTCTTTCTTTAAGTTCTTACGAGTTAAGTCCTATTTTTTGTAGGTTTTGATTTTTTTATAAAAAGTAAGATTGAATTTAATTTGAATTAAAGCCTTGCTAGGGTTAGGATTTAGGTTAGTTTGGAAAGAGAATTCTATTCACTGCTTCCTTTGCCTTAATTAAGAACATAGGTGTTAGGGTAATAGTCAACAAAGGGGATTAGCACAACTAGGAAGAAACGTAGTTTCTTCCTTTTGGTCCTTGTCCGTCCTTTCTTAACTCTTAGCCCTAACCTCTATGTAAATCAACCACAACCGGTCTAATTAGGGAATCACCGCTATCTCATAGGATAGGGTGCCGTAGTGAGCGGTGTGTGTTTGATTCATATAGAGTCCTAATTTAATGTATTATATGGGGAAAGAAAGGAGTGAGAGATTTCCATCTCTCAAACCTACCCAATCCTAACCTTAGCAAGTGAGGAACTACTCATTCATTAGGAAAGTTGCGACAAAATTCATTATTTTAATATTTTTTGTTTTTATAACCTAATTAACTTGCAGACAAATAAAGACAGATAAAAAATTGCAGAATTTAAATTCAACTGGAGAATTGCAAGATAAAAAAACATACTTTTATTGACACCTCTTGACGATTACAATGGAATGAAAATTTAATCTAGAAAATAAAAAGAGGCATGCCTAATTAGGCTGTAGACTTTCCTATTTATAGATAGGAGGAAGCTTAGGGTTTACATCTGATCCACACTTGAAATTACAAGATTACCCTAAGAAAGCCGGGTCAACGCACCGACACCCACCGACACGTGCACCGACACGTGCACTGCACGGCCACGGATCCGCGGCAGAATGCCATGTTTGGCCGCGGATCTGCGGCCATATGGTGAGATCTCTGGCTCATTTCTTCAGGGTTGCTTCATGTTACCTTTTTCTTCTGCTTTCTTCACTTTGTTCTTCAGAATCTTTTGTACTTTCTTCCAGATTTCCAACAGTTCAGAATTTGTGGACTTTTACTATTAGCTTCGCGTTGAAATCTTGAATCTTGTGTTGCCCTCGTACTTTGTGCAATCGAACTGTTCATTGATCTTCATTTGTTCCTTAAACTGCTAGGCGGCATCATACAGATTCATCTTTTGTTGGTCGTAGTCTCACTTTTGTAACGTCTTTTCATGAATTTCATTGTATTGTTCTGAGAACCTGTAACCTGCAACTATTTAGCAGACATGGATCAAAATCACCTATTTATTTGAAATATGATCAAGAATGGGTGATATAATATTGCAAAATTCTGAGATGAACAGTGGTCATGAGGTAGAACTGGAAAAGGTTCCATCTACACAAACTACAGCTGATGATTTTGTGGAACCAGAGAATTCAATAGTCTCCAACGAACCTCAGTCACTCCGTAAATCTTGTAGGGTTCCTCATCTACCTAAGAGATACTACGGTTTTCTCAATGACAGCGGGAGCGAGGATTGCATCATGGTAGATGATGACCCAACTAGTTTTGAGTAGGCCATCACGAGTGGGGACTCTGTGAAATGGCTGGATGTAATGCAATCTGAGATGGAATCCATATACACCAACAAAGTATGGACTTTGTAAGTAGCTCCTGAAGGGGTAAAACCTATTGGGAGCAAGTGGATCTTGAGAAGATTCTTGGTGTAGATGGAAAAGTTGAGACTTTCAAAACTAGACTTGTAGCAAAAGGTTTTCGCCAATGACCAGGTATGGATTTTGATGAAACCTTTTCTCCAGTGGCTATGCTTAAGTTCATCAGGATCCTACTTGCCATTGTTGCATACCATGACAACGAAATCTAACAGACGGATGTCAAGACCGCTTTTCTAAATGGTGATTTAGAAGAGAGCGTGTACATGACACTGCCAGAGGACTTCATAGACAGTGGGAGCAACAGAAAGATGTGCAAGCTGCTTATATTAATCTACGGGTTAAAGCAGGCATCGCAGAGTTAGAACATCTGTTTTAATGTAGCAGTCAAAGAGTTTGACTTCATAAAAAGGTAGATGAACCTTGTATATACAAGAAGGTTGTAGAGAGTAAAGTTGTCTTCCTCGTATTGTGCGTGGATGACATACTCTTGATAGGAAATGATGTTCCTATGCTAACCTCGGTCAAGCTCTTCTTATCACTAAGTTTGTCCATGATGGATCTGGGTGATTCCTCCTAAATCCAGTGATTAAGATCTATAGAGATAGATCTAAGATGATGTATTATACTCATTAGGTGTAGTGAGTAGGTGTCAATCAGATCCTGGGGAGAAACATTGGATAGCTGTGAAGAACATTCTTAAGTACTTGAGAAGGACTAAGGAAATGTTCTTGGTGTTTGGTAACGGTGAACTACAGATGGAGTCCTTTACCGATTTGAGCTTCCAGAATGATAAGGTCGACTGTAAGATAGTCACGGGCTTTGTCTCTACCCTCAGTGGAGGGACGGTATGTTGGAAGTGTTCCAAGCTAGATACTGAGGCAAACTTGACGATGAAAGATGAATACATCGCTACCAACGATGCTACTAAAGAGGCTGTCTGGATAAAGATGTTCATGAGAAGAACATGGTGAGGTTCCTACCATTGTGGTGATAATGGAGTTGTAGCTTTGGCCTAGAACCCGGGTCCCATCAGTGATCCATACATATTCTTAGGCAGTATCACATGATCAGGGAGATGGTTGATCTCCGGGAGATATAGGTCAGGAGAGTTGACACGAAGAATAACACAGTGGATCCACTCACGAAGGCCTTTCCCTAGAGAGACTTTAAGGGATCTTGGGTATGAGATACTACAACAACTGGCCTTAGTCCAAGTGGGAGATTGTTAGTTGTATGTAAGCCCTAGAGGCCATTATTGTACATGATTGTATATTATGGTGGATGCTTGGACATATATAGGGAGGACTTTCTTGCTCGACATGATAGTATGCTATATGGTTGCTCTTTATCTTAACATGTATACTTGTATCTTTATACTGTCTCTCTCTTACATGTTGATAATGCCCTTATGATGTGTACTTGACTACCAGGATTATGATGCAGATCATACTAGTGGGGCCAGGGCAGTCCACAAGTTCATCCTTTAATTGTTCCTAGTCGTGGGTGTATCGAGACGGGGCATCGATATTACAGAGTAGACTAGCGTATACGTTTCTTGACCAATTTGATGGGCGATGGATGATCTCACATCCATTGGTGTTTAACATCAAAGATAGTATACGGGTTCTCAGTGGAGACTGGGTACACTGAACAGGACTCGCCGAGAACCCCTAGATGGTATTATACCTATCGTCAGATAGCAGTTCTCTGGTGATACTGGTACAGGTTAGTCTGTAGACCCGAGATCGTCATAGAGTCTTGTGTGATTCCCACTGTGCTTTGATTTCCATCTACCAAGTTCAAGAGAGCGTGCAAAACGGTGGTTTTTGGGTACAGTCCTGAGTCACATGGAGGCAATGAGCGATAGGAGGGGTTTCGTCTCTCCCGGTATTGGGGGTTGATGTTGCGCTATGCTCAATTGGCTATAACAAGAAGTTCCTAGCCTGGGCTGATACTGAGATTTACTGGTAAGTGTTATCAGTAGTTTCTCGACCCGTTATGAGCCTCACATCGGCATGACTTATCAAGTTATTGGGGTCTGACGTTTACCACCCTCAGATAGATATACGACATATCAGACGAAGTGACCGGCCTCTACGGTAGTGTTACTTATTGGATTCACGGTAGTATGGACAAGATTACTTGTCGATCTTCTGATCGCTCAATACCCGGGTAGCCGTTACGTCCAGCTAGTACTGCTGACGGCTTATGGGTGACTGATATGTTCATCACCTACTGCCGGCGTATTGACGAGTCTTTAGAGTCCTACACAGAGGTTTCCTAGCTCATGCGAAACGAAGTAGGGCACACATGTGATATATGCGGGACCGAGATTAATACATGTATGTGATACCGTATTCTAATCTCGCGATATAGGTTATATGTGATATAACCGGATTATTGAATCAAGTGATGATTCAATAATTTATTATATGATATTAGTCGGTTGTATGCGATACAGCCGGGTTATTAAATTAAGTGTTGATTTAATAATTTAATGTATAATTATATATTTGATATATCAATATACATTAACTAATACTAGCTCACTTAAGAAAATGTTTTCTCCAAATACATACAAATATATGTATGATATATATTAATGTATTTATTTATGTATCATGCTTGATGATACACTGGACATGGGTGTATGAGACTCATACCATACTTAAGATAATGTGGGGATTTAATTATTAAGGGAAAAACAAAATTAGGTGGAAATTATCATGGTTGAAGATGCTTATAGAACCATGTGAAACCTTGACTTAGTCAACTAATTTTGTTTTACTCTAGATATTTATTAACCTAACCATTATCTTTAGCCATGATTTAGTCTCTACACGAGTTTATATGAGATATTTTCTCACCCATGGTTCACACTTGATCACTAGAGTTTTCTTTCTTCATCTCCTTCTTACTCTCTAGCTTTGAGTGAGGTGAAAAAGAAAAGAGAGAAAAATTATTCTAAAGTGAGCAAAATTCCTACTTCATCAATTTATACCAAACTAGCCATTTAGTATAGGTTGTTTGCTTCACTAATTATCAATTACTGAAGTGGTAGCTTTAGTTAAAGATTCTTCGACGTAGATCATCTTCGGCCTCGAAGATCCTTGAGCAAGCTTGTTCTTTTCGCCTAGTGGAGCCTAACGAGAGTCCGGGAGACTACTACTTAGAGCTAAGGGACTACTACACGGAGCTTTAGAAGTGAAGGACCGGTCTACAAAGGTTGTATTCCTTGTTCACTTAGAGTAAAGTTGTTTACTTGGTTATTTGAACCCTAATTCTCTAGTTAGTTCCTTGTTTCGGGCTTGCTCGGCACCTTAAAATTTTAAAATAGCATACTTGATGCTTGCCGAAACCGTGTCGGGGTGCTAAGCGAACTCAGCAAGGGGTGCTGAATCTTCGAGAAACCTTCAGTGAATCTTCACCAGTATCCTTCTAATCCCAAGAAACTTCGTATATCTTTCACCATCTTGGGTGTCGGCCATTCGCTGACAGCTGACACCTTAACTGGATCTACTGAGATTCCTTCGCCCGAAACAATGTGTCCGAGAAATCCGACTTGATCTAGCCAAAATTCACACTTGTTGTACTTGGCATAGAGCTGGTGTTGCCGCTATGTCTCTAGGACAATCCGTAAATGCTTGGTGTGCTCTTTCGGATTCTTTGAATACACGAGGATGTTGTTGATAAAAATAACAACGAACCTGTCTAAGTACTCTCGAAAAACTTGGTTCATCAGATTCATAAATATATCAGGTGCATTGTTCACTCCAAATGGCATCACGAGATATTCGTAATGACCATAGCGAGTCGTGCACGCCATTTTCGGAATATCAGACACATTGACCTTCACCTGATAATAACCCGAACGAAGATCTAGTTTCGAAAATACACAAGACCCACTTAGCTGATCGAAAAGATCATCGATGCGCGGTAGTGAATACTTGTTCTTTGTCGCCACTTTATTCAGAGCTCGGTAATTTATACATTCTTTATGAACCTTATTTCTTCTTCACAAGCAAAACTGGAGATCCCCAACTTGAAGTACTGGGACAAATCCATCCTTTCTTCAGGAGTTCATCCAACTGAATGCGGATCTCATTCAATCCTTCAGGACTTAACCGGTACGGAGCTTTGATTACCGGTTGCGCACTAGGTACTAAATCGATGCTGAATTCAAGAGCTCGATCGGGAGGCAAACCTGTTATATCTTCAGGGAACACATCCTTGAACTCTCGAACTATTTCTGGCTTTTCTTCTTCCGCCGGTAGAGTAAATACTTCTGCAACCTTTGGTTTTGCACAGTATCTTCCTGGCTCCAAAGTTCTATCTCCACTCTTGAAGTAAAATACTGGGTGATCTGGTATCTAAAATACTACCGTCCTTTGACGACAGTCAATCGTAGCATAGAAAATTCCCAGCAAGTCTATGCCCAACACAACATCAAAATTTAGGATGTCAAGTACTTTGAAATTCGTGTAAAATTCTCGTCCGCAAACTACAACTGGACACTGATCAAATCCCATAGTTGCTTTTAATACTCCATTCCCGGAACTGATATTCCAGCTTGAAATGAGTGGCTTAACGGGAATCACATGTGTTCTCACAAATCTTTGCGACATGAAGCAGTGAGACGCTCCAGTGTCGAACAGTGCGAGTGCAGGAAGAGTGGCTACTAGTATAGTACCTAAGTTGTGTAAGGTTAGTTTTAGATACAGGGAAAATTATAGAGGTATAAAAGGATTGAAAAAATGAAAGGATTAGGAATTAGCACTAATAACTTAGCCAGTGGCCTCGGCTTCCACAACTGTCATGGTGAAAGCCTGATGTCGGGGTACATTCCTCCTTGCTGGAGGCACATTCCTCTGTCCCTGGGGTATGTTTCTCTGCCTTTGAGGCATGTTCCTCTAGGGCTGGTGAAATTGATGAGGAGGCTGTGCAGGAGGTCCACATGAAGGTGGAGAAGGAAAAGCAAGATGAGGTGTAGGAGCCTGAATAGCTGGCCGCTGTGGAACTGTGGTTGCAGGTCTAGGTGCTGGAGTTGAGTTGAGACGATATAGACAAGCCCCAATGGCGTGAGTGGATGCGCCATAAACTAAACATAGACCATTCGCATGCCTGCAGTCTTTCGCCAGGTGTCCATTCCTCTTGCAACAGAAGCAAAAGTCTGGACTGGGCCGGTTAAAGGTTACTCCCGGTCTCCTGGGTGCAAAAGTTGGCTTGGAAGAGGCTCTTTCTGTCATCTGCGTGGCAGGGCGTTTCATACCGGCAGTCTGAGATCTGCCCTTCTTCTTCACAACTGCCTTATAGCGTCGGGCAACCTTCAGAGCAAGATCATAGGTTGGGAAATCCCCTGTAGCTAGTGCAACTTGGATTTCCGGGTCTAACCCTTGCTGAAATCATCGTGCCGTGATCTCAGCAGTCAGAATCAGGTATGCCGCGAACTTGCTAAGCATGGTAAACTCAGCATCGTATTCATCCACGGATTTTCTCCACTTCGAGCCTTATTGTAAGTGGATGAACCGTTGTTCCATGTTGAAATGGGCAGTCTCAGGAAATTATTTCGCGTCGAACATATCGCGAAATGTCTTCCATTCAATCGGTTGGGAGAGTCGGCTTTCTTCAACCTTTTACCAGACTCTGGCATTATCTGTTAGTTGCAGGTTCGCAACTCTCACCCAAGCAATCTCTGGCACTTTTGCTGCTGCCAGATCGTCTTCGATAGACTGAGCCCATCCCTCTGCCTCTAGTGGACTCTCTTTCCTAGAGAAATGTTTCGGGTGCAGTGCCCGGAATTGCTTGACTCCAGGTGGCTCAACTTCTGGGTGGTGCATGAGGATAACAGTCTGCTGCTGCTGACCCTCCAAGAGGCTCTTGATTGCCTCAAGCTGTACCGTTTGCTCATTGATGGGAGCTGCAACGGTAGGTGGTGGTGGTATAGTAGGTGGTAGGGTGTTTCTATTGATGTTGGTACTCGTGTTGTTCAGTGAATCCATGACCTTGATAGAAAAAAGGTTAGGATAGATTCAAGAAATTTGAAAGATAAAGAATGTATAGTTGTTGATTCTTATAATTCTTGTGATATATTGCTTAGGATTCCATGCAGAACTGACCCTACATGGGCTGCCAACAAAACCTTCCACGCTCCGCTTCCCGGCATACAGAAGTGGTGACGTGGCAGGCACGCGACGTATTTACTCAAAAATAAATACGTTAAGCGTAAAATAGCAATATATGTATAATGCACAAGAATGACAAGAGATATAAAATGAATAGCAACTTTTATTAACATTTATCTTTATAATACAACTGATGTGAAACGGAAAAGTACAATGATAAAAGCAATGCCTAAACATTGGCATACAAACTGGAAGGTAAGTACAAGTAAGCTAGTAGTCTGGTTGTGCCTCAATCTGATCCAAGTACTCCAGAATGGGCTCGGTCTCCTGAGGGTCCTGTCCTCCTGACGAACATTCCAAGAAAGAAATAGACATGATTGTCGTCAGCGAACTAGCACTCGGCAAGTCCTAAAAGAGAGAAAAGAATAGTAAAAGTAATGTGGAAGGAAACTATTAAGTTATACAGGAATCAGTTTATTATTCTAACGTGTTTGTTTGTAGTTTGGTACAGAAGGTATCAGTGTATACGAGAGGAGTCCAACCTGCTCCGTGGACTAAGGTAACATGTAGTACAAGGCCCCATCAGAACCCACGGACAACGACACGAGAGTTCATGTAGGTGTCATTTAGTGACCATCTCGTTCCAATTCTAATACATTCCGTACCAATCTACCCCATTAACCCTGTGTAATGTTTTATATAGATTATAATTATCAGACTTGCCGAGACCACGGATACAAGTTGTTCAAGATGTCAGGTTCAGTATGTAAAAAAGTAGTTATGTCAAGTTATAGCCATGGTTCGGTCAAGTCAAGCAGGTTTGCATGATTAATATTGTTGTTCAATTCTGGTATTCATGTTCAGGTTCAACTATACATGTTAGAGTTTGGATTCATGTTTGAATTGGATTCTGGTATGAGTTTGGATTCAAGTTTGATTTAAACTCAGACTGAGTCAGACACCTATAATTGATTTAGATCCTGAATTAGGTTCGGGAGTTAACGGTAACTGCTGCACATGGACGAAAGGATTTGTGTCTTTTTCCAAGACAATTACCATTGATAACACCGTTAAGTTTTCTACCTTAAATAGAAAAGCACTCACTTGCTCCGGCTCCCTGGGCTCAAGAGAATTGATCCTGCTTAAACCTATATTTACTAAGGTCCTTAAATATAATTTTATATAACTCGATGCGGGTTTTATGAAAATATTTTTAATATAATTAAAAATAAACCTCGAGATTTTATTTATATTATTTAGGGTTTCATAGATGTGAATTTTATGGATTTGTGATATTTTAGTGATAATTACATAGTATTGAGAAGTTCATGGTATTTTAGTGTAAAACTTGTCTTTTGGTAACTTGAGGGTATTTTGGTGAAACTTGTCATCTTACTATGTTTAGAAAAAATGTAATCTTATTATATCTTGAAAATATGTGTTTTAATCATATTTATATAATTATTAAAAATTAAAATTTTTATTAAAGTAGAAAAATATGTTTTTCTTTAAAACCGTATTAAAAATCTTTCGAGACTGAATGCTCCATGAGGAGGTCTGCATCTCGCTCTACTAGCCCAAGAATGTGCGATAATCCGTACCATCCAATAGAGCATCCCCTAAAGAGGGTTGTAGAGACTTATTTGCAAAGGAATTTTAAAATACAATTCCAAAGAAAACCGTTTTTATAGTAAATGGTATTTTAATGAAATATTTTCTCGAAACACAAATTCTACATGAAAGAGTTATCGTGATATGGAACCATGTATGTTTGTGAGGGGTAGGTCTGTAGGGTTCCTAGGCACGCTAATGAGGTCTCACAAGGTATCAACCATGCCAATTTCAAATTTTACAAGTGCCGAGAAACCCTAATACGGATCGTTAACTAGAATTTTTGGCGAAACAAGCAACTAGTTAACAACTTAACTAAGTGAACGGAAATACAACCTTTGTAGATCCGGTTATCCACCACCATAGCTCCATGATGAAGTCTCCTTGCTGTCCAAATCAAATCCCGGACTCTAGCGTCGGCTTCATCGGAAAAATGGGCGGGCTTGGTCGTCGGCTTCGATGCCGAAGATGATCTACGTCGAGGCAACTCAAGATCAAGCTCCCACTTCATCAAGTCATGAAACTTATGAAGAAAACACCCTATACTACTTGGCAAGAGGTAGAGGATGAAGAAATAGGAAGTGGGTTCACTTTAGAATTGGATTTCTCACTCTTTTCATCAAATCACCATTGATGGTGCAAGCTTTTCTTCTTTGTAAAGATGAAGAAGAAGAAGAAGAAGATAATATGATAAGTTAATTAAAATAGAAAAGAAAATGAACACTTATCATAATATCAACCATGGTTAGGTGTAGAGAATTGACTAAGGTTAGATGAATGGTTAGGGTTAAGCAATAAGACAAAATGGTCACTTTAGTCAAAGCTTCATGAAGCTTCAACAAGCTTCATGAAAGAAAGAAAGAAACCATTTTGTTTTCCTTTTATCTATTTCTCAAAAATGATTAGATAAATAAATAAGTGAATAAATCAAAACCCTAACCATTTATTTAACCAAGGTTTAATTCTTTACACAAACTCAAGTAAGCATGTATCATCAAACATGATACAATCAAGTGCACAAAAGTATATCACATATACAACTTGTGTACTCTAAGTGAGAAAATCCATTTAAAGTGAACCAATACTAGTTAATGCAAAGTAATATATCAAATATATAATTATGCATTAAATCATTAAATCAATACTTGATTTAACGATCCGGTCATATCGCATATAACCGACTAATATACAATGTATCGGCTTATCGAATCAATCCTTGATTCGATAACTAGGTTATATCGCATACAACCATTCGACACATTCATCGCGAGAATGAAATACGGTATCACATACACGCATGATTCTCGGTCCCGCACATATCTCATATGCGCTCCTATTTCGTTTCGCTTGAGCCAGGAAACCTCCGTGTAGGACTCTAAAGACTCGTCAATACGCCGGCAGCAGGTGATGATCATATCAAGCACCCACAAGCCGCAAGCGGTCTGCTAAACGTAACGGCCATCCGGGTATTGAGCGATCAGAAGATCGACGAGCAAGCCAGCTCATACTCCTGTGAATCCAACCAGTAACACTTACCGTACAGTCCGGTCTCGTCGTCTGATATGTCGCATATCTCGCCTAGGGGTGGTAAACGTCAGACCCCAATAGCTCGATAAGTCGTGTCGATATGAGGTCTATAACAATTCGAGAAACTACAGGTAACACTTACCGGTAAATCTCAGCAACCCTGGTCAGGGATTTCCGGTTATAGCCAATCGAACACAGCGCAACATCAACCCCCTATACCGGGAGAGACGAATCCCCTCCTATCGCTCATTGCCTCCATGTGACTCGGGACTGTACCCAAAAGCCACCGTTTTGCACGCCGTCTTGGACGTGGTAAGGTGGAAATCAAAGCACAGTGGGAACCACACAAGACTCTATGACGATCTCGGGTCAACAGACTACTCTGTACCAGTGTCACCAGAGAACTGCTATCTGACGTAAGGTATAATACCATCTGGGAGTTCTCGGCGAGTCCGTCCAGTGTACCCAGTCTCCACTGAGCACCCGTATATCATCTCTGATGTCAAACACCAATGGATATGGGATCATCCATCGCCCATCTGTATGGGTCGAGAAGGTATACGCTAGTCTATTCTGGTATATCGATGCCCCGTCTCGATATACCCACGACTAGGGACTTTGAAGGATGTACTTATGGACTACCATGTCCCCACTAGTATGATCCGCATCATAGTCCAGGTAGTCAAGTACACATCCTAAGGGCTTTACCAACATGTAACAGAGAGACAATCAGTATACACGTTAAGGTAAAGATCAACCAGATTGCATACTATCATGTCGAGCAAGAAAGTCCTCCCTATATATGTCTAAGCATCCACTACAATATACATCCTATGTATAGTAATGGCCTCTGGGGCATACATATAACTAACAATCTCCCACTTGCACTAGGGCCATCTGATAGCAGTGGTTGTAGTATCTCATACTCAACCATCCCATAAAAGTCTCTTTGGGAATTGGCCTTCGTGAGTGGATCCGCCGTGTTGTCCTCTGAGTCTACTCTCCTAACCTCGATCACCCTGGAGATCAACCATCTCCATGATCAGGTGATGCTGCCTCAGAATATGTCTGGATCACTGATGGGACGGACATACCTTGGAATAAGCCACAACTCCATTGTCACACAATGGGAGGAACTAAGTTCATCTCATGAACAAATATACATCCAGACTGCCTCTTTGGTAGCATCTTAAGTAGCGATGTATCGAGCCTTTATCGTCTAGTATGCCACGGTATCTAGCTTGGAACTCTTCCAACATACCGTCCCTTTACTGAGAGTAAAGACAATGCCTGTGACTGACTTTCAGTCGTCCTTATCACCCTGGAACCCTTCCAGTGATTCTCCCCAGGATCGATTGATAACATCTCACTACAAATAGTGAGAATCCTAACATCCAATTAGATCTATCTCATAGATCCAAAACCCAGGATTTAGGAGGTATCACTTTGATCCTATATGGAGAATCATTGTGATAAGCGGAAATTGACCGAGCGTAGCATAGGAAACTACTTCCCTATCAAGAGTATGTCATCCACGTACTCTACGAGGATCACCACCATACTCTCCACTACCTTATTGTTTATACAAGGTTCATCTACCATTTTGATGATGTCAAACTCTTTGACTAACACATCAAAACAGATGTTCCAACTCCGCGATACCTGCTTTATCCTATAAAGCATCTTGTACACGTTTCCGCTGCTTCAACTGTCTACGAAGTCCTCTAGCTGTGTACTTATAGACGTTCTCTTCTAAAACATCATTTAGAAAAGCAGTCATGACACCCAACCGCCAGATATCGTAGTCATGGTATGTAGCCGTGGCAAGTAGGATCCGGATGGACTTAAGTATAGGCACTGGAAAAGGTTTCATCATTATCCATGCCTGGTCGATGACGAAAAGTTTTAACAAGTCTAGCTTTGAAAGTCTCAACTTTTCCATCTACACCAAGTAATCTTCTCAAGATATACTTGCCTCCTGATGGGGATTTAACCCTTCAGATATAGCAACCAAAGTCCATACTTTGTTGGTGTACATGGATTCCATCTCAGATCATTAAGCATCCAGCCATTCTTACAGAGTCTTACTCCTGATGGCCAGCTCGAAACTAGTTGGGTCATCATCTCATGATGCAATCTTCGCTCCCACTGTCATAGAGAAACCGAAGTATCTCTCAGGTGGGTGAGGAACCCTACTAGATCGGCGGAGAGGCCGAGGTTCGTTGGTAATTATTGAATCGTTTGGTTTTATCAAATCATCTGCTGTAGTCTGTATAGCTGGAACATTTCCAGTTCTACATAACTGACCTTGCCTCGAGCTTGTCCGGATTTTGCTTTTAGACATAGCCCGGACAACCCCAAATCTTAACTAACTTAAGAGATGGGCTTTTCCCTCATCATATCAAATATGAAGTGGTAGGCAACTGATTTGATTCGAACCCTAGTCAATAGGTATGCAGCTTCTCAAGTGCATAACCCCCAAAAGAAAATAGGTAACTCAGTAGTACTCATCATAGAGCACACCTTATCATATAGGGTGAGATTGCTCCGCCCCGATACACCAACGTGTTATGGGGTATACGGAGGAGTAATGCTGAGAGAGAATCTCATTTTCCTTTAGAAAAGTCCAAGAATTCCGTGCTCAAGTATTCTCCTCCTTGATCTCATCAAAGGATATAATACTTATACCCGTTTTGGTTCTCTACTTCTAACTTATATTCTGTGAATATCTCAAAAGGTTCGGACTTGTGTTTCAACAAGAACATATGTCTGAATCTAAAGAGATTATCAGAGAATGTAATGAAGTACTAGGAACCGGTCTTGGCATGTGTAGACAGGGGACCTTACATACATCAACATGTATCATCCCAAGAGTTCACTAACTCTTTATCTGTTTCCAGTAAACGGAGCTATGGTCATCTTATCTCTGTGACATGACTGGCAAGTTTCACAAGATGTAAATTCAAACTGATTTAAATATGCATCTAAAATAGAACTTCAGCCAGTCGAATCGCATTGATATGACCTAGTCTACAATGTCTCAAGAAGGATTCGTTCATTCCTGAACTCTTCCTCTTGTGTGTGTTCCGTATACTAAAGAACTGTAGTTTGATTTAGAACATCAATACTTTTAGATAACGTGCCTGAACCGATCAACTTTTGATATAGGAAATGTTCAAAACATTATCCAACTATACAAAATTTTATCATTTCTTTACTAATAAAGAGATTGATATGATTTTGTATATCAGGTTCGGTATCTAATAACTTTCGTTTAGAATCAATGTATTTGGAATACAGGGTGACAGTGACCAACAGACTTGGCTGCAACACTTGCCCCGTTTTCTGTCTCATGAAACTTATCACCCGTTCTCAGTTCTCTACCTATCTGTAACCCATGTAACATATTACATATGCGGGATCCTGATCCGGTATCATATACCCAGGACGTAAAGGACACTGAGAAACAGTTCTATATAATGAACACACACGAAGATGATGCATCAGCATGCACTTACTTCGTTTGGGCGGCACGGGAATTCTGGTAATCCCCAATTTCCTGCTCTGTCTTATAACAATTATAAGTTGGAGCGGGACCAACGTTCTCCAGCTCAGTATAACAAGCGGGTTCGGTCAATATTCCGTATTATTATCTTGATTAAGGCGTGATATGGTCGCTACCTGGAGAGAGAGAGAAGAAAACACTCAGCGTGCGCTCTTGCAAGAATAGATTGGTTATTATTTTATCTAATCAGGATGGCTCCCACTGTTTTTGTCAAATCTTCCTTCAAACCCAAAAAGGAAAGACTAGCCGGGATTAATTACACACTACAAGTTCGCCAATCTTTCAGCCAGGCCAGTGTCGGTACTTTGAGGGAGGTCCCCCGTGCTTTCACACGAACCTAATTAATGTAAACCTCGTTTTCCCAGAGGCGTAACCTCGTTAACACCTTTCTAGACACCTACTTGATCGGCTAATTGTAATGTGTAAAACTCTCCCAGGAGTAACTCTTACTCGTAGCGGGTATCGGGATCCAACTATCTCATAGAAGGTATGCAATCTCATTGCAAATTTCAACACTTAAAATTCCCGATAATATTTTGCCCCAAACGATCTATGACCTTGACAAGGTCAACAAACCATAGACCGTAAGTCAAGTTCAACCCGTCATTTCTTGATTGAATCAAACCCACCCGCACGACCCTTGACAAGGTCAACAAGGTCGTACGACTACCCTAACCCAATCTGCATCATATGCATAAGCAGATAAATACTGGTTAGCTACCGCACACTGCGCCTTGACAAGGTCAACAAACGCAGCACGAATACTAAACAGGACTTATCTGAAATGACGGAGGGCTACGACAGGTTTTTCTGAAAACCTATTGCGTAATGAACTTGATACTGTTGTAGAATCAAATGATTTTAAAATGGAGTGTTTTTAAGGCTTTTGTAGTTTTGCTAAAGGAGTCACTCCCGGTGAAGGGATCGTCGGTCCTTTCCTCTTCGAATGAGGTGCGGGATATATCATATATATCACTGTGCAAAGCAAAACTCTTAAAAGTAATCAGAAGACAAACCGAGTGTGTAGCATCTGTAAGGTTAGTATAGCACCCTATGAAGTGTTTTGAAGCATCACATGACCCAAAGTTATAATTTTTAAGGTGCTAAACTAACATGCAAGTGGATCGATCCTAGAAAATTAGGGTTATTGAACTTTAAGCTAGTAAAGTTAAGGGTTTGAAGGCTACAACCTTTGTAGCTCCCCTTCGCTGGACTCCTTGGTCTCTAAGGTGTTGAACGAAGGTCCTTTTGATGTCCCCTTGTATCCACGACGATCCACCACGGAGCACTCCGTCCAAGCTCGCAATTTCGACAAACCGAAATGAACACTCTAAACAAAGCGGCTAAGCTTGTGTAGAATGATGTTGTGGTTGGGTTTCTCACTTCAAAAACCTTTCTTTTGTTGTATTTCACTCACTAGAAAAGACTAGAGAAGAAAAGATGAAGGAAGATGAAGATGGTGGCTAATATTAACAAGAGATAAAAGATAACCCTTGAGTTAAACAAGAGAAAGAAATATATATCACTATATATATTTAATTCCTTCTTGACTTCAACCATGATTAAATGATAGATAGTTAATTTAACTTGGGTTTAGAATGATAAAGAGAAGGATAACCATAGTTTAGTGGTAGTTGAGATAGGTTAGGTTAGAAGAAGAATGTAGAAGCAAGAATGTTTATCCTTTCCTTTTTCATTTTACTTTAAAACCAAAATTAAATAATTATCCATTGTTTAATCTATGGTGTGAGGCTTATATTGCCACCATTTCCATATATAATCAACCATGATGGTTTGATGTATGTATGTGTACATGTATGCACATTTACATGTGCATGAAACTAGAAAAGAAGAAAGAAACACATGCATGCATGCATACATCCATCAAACCCTAGAAATGTTTTAAGTGAGAAAACTAATGGTTAAATGATAAATCAACACTTGATTTATCAATCCGGTCATATCTCATATGACCCCACCAAAAGCAGTTCACCCGATCAATGTTCGGTATCATATACGCACATTTCAATCGGGTGCATGCGCATATCGCATATGCGCACCACAACGTTTCGCCTGGACTGGGTAACTCCTCTGTGGGACTCTAAGACTCGTCAATACACCAGCAGAGGGTAATGATCATATCAAGTACCCTCAAGCCGCAAGCGGTCAGCTAAACGTAACGGCCACCCGGGTATTGAACGATCAGAAGACAACAAGCGAACCTGCTACAGCTCCCGTCGAGCCATCCGGCAACACTACCGTACAGTCCGGTCTCTTCATCAGATATGCTGCATATCGAGCCTAGGGATGGTCACGTCGACCCCAATAACTCAATAAGTCGTGTCGGTGAATGGTCTATAACAGATCGAGAAACTACTGATAACACTTATCAGCAAATCTCAGCAGCCCTGGCCAGGGACTTGCTGTTATGACCAGTCGAGCACTGCACAGCATCAACTCCCAATACCGGGAGAGACGAAACCCCTCCTATTGCTCATCGTCTTCGTATGTCTCGGGACTGTACCCAACGGCCACCTGTTTGCACGACTCAGTAGAGCCGTGGTAGGGTGGCAATCAAAGTACAGTGGGAGAACACACAAGACTCCATGACGATCTCGGGTCTACAGACTAACCTGTACCAGTGTCACCTGAGAACTGCTATCCGACGATAGATATAATTCCATATAGGAGTTCTCGGTGAGTCCGTCCAGTGTACCCAGTCACCACTGAGCACCCGTATATGATCTTGATGTCATACATCGATGAATGTGGGAACATTCATTGCCCATCGTATAGGTCTAGTATCATATACACTAGTCTACTCTGGTATATCAATGCCCCGTCTCGATATACCTACGACTAGGGACGTTCCAGGATATGCTTATAGACTACAGATGTCCCACTAGTATGATCTCCATCATAATCAGAGTAGTCAAGCCGATATCCTCAAGGCTTTATCAGCATGTATGAATGAATAGAAGCATGATCAAATAAACATGTCAGATAAAGAAGAACCAGATAGCATAGTATCATGTCGAGCAAGAATGCAAACTGAATATATATATATGTGTAGATACATCCACTATCTCATAATGGCCTCTAGGGCATACATATATCCAACAATCTCCCACTTGCACTAAGGCCAGTTATTGGCGTATCTCATACCCAACATCTCAAAAAGTCGCTCATGCTGCGGCTGAGGGAGAGCCTTGGTGAATGGATCCGCGGCGTTGTTCTTTGTGTCCACTCTCTTAATCTCGATCTCGTGGCGATCTACAATCTCCCGGATCAAATGAAAGCGCCTCAGGATATGTCTGGACCGCTGATGGGATCTGGGCTCCTTGGCTAACGCCATTGCCCCATTATTGTCACAATACAAAGGTATTGGATCAATAATGGTTGGAACTACTCCTAGCTCCGAGACGAACTTCTTCATCCAGACGGCTTCCTTGGCGGCATCATTTGCAGCAATGTACTCAGCTTCCATCGTAGAGTCTGCAACGGTATCTTGTTTGGAACTCTTCCAACTTACCGCCCCTCCATTGAGGGTAAATACAAACCCTGAGATAGATTTGCTGTCATCCTTATCGCTCTGGAAGCTCGAATCGGTAAAGGCCTCCATTTGGAGATCTTTATTACCATACACCAAGAACAATTCTTTAGTCCTTCGTAAGTACTTAAGAATGTTCTTCACAGCTGTCCAGTGGTTCTCCCCTGGGTTGGATTGATACCTGCTTACAACACTAAGTGCATAAGTTACATCTGGGCGTGTACATAATATCGCATACATTATAGATCCTACTGCCGAAGCATAAGGTATAATGCTCATCCGAGCTCTCTCTTCATCGGTCTTTGGACAAGAATCCTTGGAGAGAGTGACTCCATGGCAAGCGGGTAAGGCACCCCGCTTGGAGTCTTCCATACTAAACCTCTTTAGGATGGTGTTGATGTACCTGGTCTGGGACAGTCCCAATAACTTTTTGGATCTATCTCTATAGATCCTTATGCCCAGGATATATGTGGCATCACCCAGGTCCTTCATGGAGAACCTCAGTGATAAGAATGATTTGACCGACTGTAGCATAGGAATATCATTTCCTATCAGAAGAATGTCATCTACGTACAATACGAGGAATGTGACAGCTCTTCCTACAGCCTTCCTATAAACACAAGGTTCATCTGGATTTTTGATGAAATCAAACTCTTTGATAACATCATCGAAACAGATGTTCCAACTCCGAGATGCCTGCTTTAACCCATATATGGATTTAAGCAATGTACATTGTTAGTCCACGTTGCGACCCCCGGTTCTTACGGGGAGGCGGAAACGGTATAAAAATCAAATTTTTAGTGCAAGAGGCAACATGGACTAGACTAGGTCGGGATCGTTACCTAAACTAAAACTAGCATACTAAGCTAAAGAGATTTAGCTACTCGGATAGAGATGGTTATACCTAAACTTGAACTCCTTCTTCTTCTAACTTTGTGGAGGTTGATGGTTCTTTTCTCTTGTCGCCTTCTTCCGTCGAAGATGGATCCACCTCGAAGGCTCGACCTTTGGGCTCTTTCTCGAACTTGGAGTGAACTAGAATCGCCGGCTTGCTAAACCCTTGATCCTAGAGTGAGTAGAGAGAGTGTCTAAGGGTTGCTTTTGTTTTAAAGAGAAGGATTCTCAACTCATGAGAAGGTTTCTCTTTGCTAGAGGAAGAAGAAGATGAAGAGAGGAGAGAGAATGAGAATGATAGAATGAGCTATTATTTTCTCTTCTTGCAACCATAATGCAAAAGAATAATATTATCTAAATGATAATAATTGAAAATGAGAATAGTTGATGGTAGTATTTGGAATGACCACAACCATGCTTCATTTAATAAAAAGTAAGCATGAATCAAGGAAGACTTTCAAGGCATGAAAGTGGTCAATGGTCAACAAGTCAACCAAGGTCAACAAGTCAACAAAACACAACCATAACATAATTCTCATTTAATTATTATTATTAATAGATAATATATAAATCCATTAGGGTTTGGAAAATGAAGACTGTCAACTGTGCATATGCACCCGTTCCGAAACCCTAATGAAAAACCTCATTCTCCGCCTCAAGCAACTGTGCATACACACCTGCATTCTCGTTCCGAAAAACAAGAATACCAAGATATAAAAGCAACCCCAAATATATATATACCAGTATCTGGCTCAAACCAGAGCCTGCCAGTATAATCCGTCCGGACTCCAAACGTGCACAAGTGCGCGGATGAGAACGAACCCTGTCGCAAAACCATGCGACCTCTACTCTGTTTTGCCCAGAGGCGAATACCCTCTGCGTGGGACTCTAAAGACTCGACACTACGCTGGCAGTGGGTTTAACCACAGACCGCAAGCGGCACTAGCTGTGCGTAACGGTCCCCAGGTAGATGTCGACAAGAAGGCTGACGAGGTGAAACCCCATCTGTACTCCTACTGAGTCTGAATGTGAAAGTCTCCATACAGTCCGGTCTGTTCGTCTGATACATCGCATGGCGGGCCTAGGGGGTGGTAAACGTCAGTCCCCCAATAGCGGTACAAGTCGTGCCGGAGCGTAGCCCAAAACACCCTGAGATAACACTGGAAACCTACCAGTATATCTCGTTTGCCCTGGCCAGGGACTACTCGTGTAATGGCTCTCCTAGACACAGCGCGATGTCAACCCCCAATACCGGGAGAGACGAATCCTGTCTAACCGTCACTGCCTCCAAGTGCTTCGGGACTGCACCCAACCACCACCTGTTTGCACGACTCCTTTGAGCCGTGGTAGGGTAGTGATCAAAGTGCAGTGGGAACACACTTGAGGCGAAGTGCCAGTGTCAAGTCAGCGGACTAAGCTGTACTCATGTCACCTGGGAACTGATAACTGACGATAGGTATGATACCAACCTGTCAGTTCCCGACGAGTCCTGTCCAGTGTACTCGTAACCCAACGAGCACCCGTATACTATCTCCAGTACGACGTACTGATGGCTGTGGGACAGACCATCTCCCACACTGGGATGAGAAGCGCATACGCTAGTCTACTCCGGAGTATCGATGCCCTGTCTCGATAGTCCTGCGACTAGGGACCTGTATAAGGATGTGCTTATAGATTACCCAGCCCCCACTAGTGTGACTGCCATCACAACGCTGGTAATCAAGCAAAGATCCTAAGGGCTCCACTAATGCGTATAAGTGATATACTGAAATAAACACAAGTACACATTGAAGTAGAAACAAACCAAGTAGCATACTACTATTTTGAGCAAGATTGTATATACAAGGTGAATATCCCAAGCATCCATTAAGTAATATACAAACTAGTATGATACAGTAATGGCCTCTAGGGCATATACACTAACAATCTCCCACTTGCACTAAGGCCATGTACTGGCGTATCGAAGACCTATCATCTCGATTAGCCGCTCGAACTGAGTCTGGGGTAGGGCCTTGGTGAATGGATCTGCAGTGTTCTCTTCTGAAGCAACCCTCCGAACCTCGATCTCCTTGCGATCCACGATCTCCCTGATCAGGTGATACCGCCTCAAGATGTGCCTGGATCTCTGATGGGACCTGGGTTCCTTCGCTAAAGCTATAGCCCCGTTGTTGTCGCAATACAGAGGTATTGGGTCAACAATGGACGGAACCACCTGAAGTTCTTTCAAGAACTTCCTCATCCAGACAGCCTCTTTTGCGGCATCAGATGCAGCGATGTATTCCGCTTCCATCGTCGAGTCTGCAACGGTTTCCTGTTTGGAACTCTTCCAACACACCGCCCCTCCATTGAGGGTGAAGACAAAACCCGACATGGACTTGGAATCATCCTTGTCACTCTGGAAGCTGGAGTCAGCAAAGGCCTCGATCTGGAGGTCTTTTCCGCCATACACCAAGAACATCTCCTTAGTCCTTCTCAGGTACTTGAGAATGTTCTTTACTGCTATCCAGTATTTCTCCCCAGGGTTAGACTGATACCGGCTTACCACACTCAGTGCATAAGCTACATCCGGTCTGGTACACAACATCGCATACATTATAGAGCCTACCGCAGAAGCGTAGGGTATAATAGACATGCGATCCCTCTCCAAATCAGTCTTGGGAGACATCTCTTTAGAGAGGGTGATCCCGTGACAAGCCGGTAGGTTACCGCGCTTGGAATCTTCCATACTGAATCTTTTCACTATGGTGTCGATGTACCTGGACTGAGAAAGTCCCAATATCCTCTTGGATCTATCACGATGGATCCGGATCCCCAGGATGTATGAGGCATCACCCAGGTCTTTCATGGAGAACCTTTGTGACAAGAACCCCTTGACAGATTGTAGCATAGGAATGTCATTTCCTATCAAGAGAATGTCATCCACGTATAAAACGAGGAATACTACAGTTCTCGCTACAAATCTACTATAGATGCATGGTTCATCTGGATTTTTGATAAAGCCAAATTCTTTGACTGTCTCATCAAAGCAGATGTTCCAACTCCGCGATGCCTGCTTTAGTCCATAGATGGACTTAAGCAACTTGCACACCTTTCCGCTGCTCCCACTCTGAATGAAACCCTCTGGCTGGTCCATATAGACACACTCCTCTAAATTTCCATTTAGAAAAGCTGTCTTTACGTCCATTTGCCAGATCTCATAATCGTGGAAGGCAGCAATGGCAAGAAGGATCCGAATGGATTTCAGCATGGCTACTGGAGAAAAGGTTTCGTCGTAGTCCAAGCCAGGTCTTTGACGAAAACCCTTTGCTACCAGCCTAGCTTTATAGGTCTCAACCTGTCCATCTACACCAATCTTCCTTTTGAAGATCCACTTGCATCCTACGGGTTTTACCCCGTCTGGAGCAATGTCCAACGTCCATACTTTGTTGGTGTACATGGACTCCATTTCGGTCCGCATTGCATCCAGCCATTTCACTGAGTCAACGCTCTGAACGGCCTGCTGGAAGCTAGTAGGCTCATCATAATCTATGATGCAATCCTCTCTATCCCCGTCTATGAGAAAACCGCAGTATCTCTCGGGCGGATGAGACTGCCTACTACTCCTGCGGAGCGGCATAGGAATGTCCTGTTCTGTTGAACCCTCTGGTTCCACTAAGCTTTCAGTAACAGTCTGTGGTTCTGGAACCTCTTCCAGTTCTATTGTGTTCCCACTTATCTGGGTTTCTAAAAACTCAGTTTCCAAGAAGCGGGCATGCTGAGAAACAAAGACCTTTTGCTCCTCAGCGTAATAGAAAAGATACCCCCTGGAGTTCCTTGGGTATCCCACAAACTTACACTGTACTGAACGTGCCTCAAGTTTGTCCGCATGCTGCTTTTTTACAAAAGCTGGACATCCCCATACCTTAAGATACTTAAGACAGGGTTTCTTCCCAGTCCACATCTCATATGGGGTGGTAGGCACAGTCTTGGTGGGAGCCTTGTTCAAGAGATACGCAGCTGCTTCTAGTGCATATCCCCAGAATGATCGCGGTAACTCAGCGTTACTCATCATGGACCGAACCATATCTAATAGGGTTCGGTTCCGTCTCTCCGATACGCCGTTATGTTGCGGAGTGTATGGAGGAGTAAGCTGAGAGAGAATACCATTCTCTTTTAAGTAATTCAGGAATTCGGCACTTAAGTATTCTCCACCTCGATCCGATCTTAGAATCTTAATACTTTTGCCGGTCTGTTTCTCCACTTCATTCTTATACTCCTGGAATTTTCCAAAGGCCTCGGACTTATGTTTCATTAAGAAGACATAACCGTACCTTGAGAAGTCATCCGTAAAAGTAATGAAGTAAGAATGTCCGCTTCGGGCATGTGTAGACATTGGACCGCACACGTCACTGTGTACGAGTCCTAAGAGCTCGCTCGCTCTTACTCCATGTCCAGTAAACGGAGTCTTTGTCATCTTTCCTTTGAGACAGGATTGACAAGTGGCATACGACTGATATTCGAACGCATTCAAATACCCTTCTGTATGTAACTTAGTCAACCTTCTCTCATTGATGTGACCCAATCTACAATGCCATAAGAAAGTCTGATTCATTTCTGGAGACTTTCTTTTGTGTGTATTCTGGACGTTGAAAATCTGTGGTTGGTTTAACACGTATATACCATTACTCAGAGTACCTGACCCAATCAATACTTGATTAAGGTGAATGTTTACAACATTACTTACAAACGCAAATTCATAACCTTCTTTAGAAACTAAAGATACAGAAATAATATTACAAGTTGCGTTGGGTACAAAAAAGCAATTACGCAAAACCAAAACATGTCCATCTGACATTCCCAGGTGATAGTCCCCCACGGCTTTAGCATCCATGCTAGGTCCGTTCGCAACTCTGAGGGTCATGTCACCTGCCTTCAAATCCCTACGGTTTCTCAACGCCTGCAAAGAATTACAGATATGAGATCCTGATCCGGTATCCAATACCCAGGAAGTAGAGTTTATTGAAAGACAGTTTTCAATAACATACACACCTGAAGCTGAAGCTGCAACCTGCTTCAATTCCTGTGTTCTGGCCTTCCAGGCCCTGCAATCATTCTTCCAGTGTCCTTTCTTATGACAAAAGAAGCATTCTTCCTTATCCACAAGCTTCCCCACTATCTTTGTTGCTTTACCTTTTCCCTTCGTATCCACTTTACTAACACCGCCCCTTGGTTTGGCGGGGGCCTTCTTCTTCTTTCCCTTGGCTTTCGCCTTGGACCTAGAAGAAGATGATCCTCCTACAAACAAAGTGGATGTATCCCTACTTTTCTGTAGGGTGCCCTCTGCGCTCCTCAGCATGTTGAGGAGCTCTGATAGTTCAACCTCTTTTTCTTGTAGGTTGAAGTTCAGTATAAACTGGGCGTAAGTGGAAGGAAGGGACTGGAGAACTATATCCGTATATAGCTCACTCTCCAATGTGATCCCTAGGTCAGCGAGCTCCTCAATGTAGCCGATCATCTTTAGCACGTGCTCGGCTACTGATGATCCGACGGCCATCTTTGTCGAAAACAACTTTTTCGACGCTTCGTATCTTGCGATACGTGATTGCTCTCCATACAGTTCTTTTGTATGGAGCAATATGGACTCCATGTCTATATTCTCATGCCTCCTCTGATGTTCGTTGTCCATCGAGGCAAGCAGGAGGCACTTGGCCTTCGCGCTATCAATCTCCCAAGTCTTGCGGATTTCCTTATCCGCGATACTGGAAGTTGGACCAGGGACAGGGGGAGATTTGGTGGTAAGAAGATACCCCAGCTTGTCATAAGTGATTGCTATCTTGACATTCCTGAGCCAATCTTTGTAGTTTGGCCCTGTCAGCTTGTTTTTATCTAGGAGTAACTTAAGTCCAGTCATGTTGATTGGTCGCTGCAATTAGGAGAGAGAAGAAGAAACACTCAGCATGATGCTCTTGCAAGTTTAGAGTGGTTTTTAGTTTGTCTAAACAGGATGGCTCCCACTGTTTCTCGAATCCCTCCTCAAACCATAAAGGAAGAATTAGTCAGGATCAATCCCACCGTACAATACTTGCTTAACCGTTCAGCCAGGCCAGTGTCGGTACTTCGAGGGAGGTTTTCCAACGCTTTCGCGAAGTTCCTTAATTAAAGAACCTCTTTTCCCTGGGGGCGTAACCCCGCTAACACCTTTCTAGGCACCTACTAGGTTTATAGCATTGATCGTTAAGTGAGAAATTTCCCGAGGAGTAGCATATACTCACAGTAGGATCGGGATCCAAATATCATCGCGTGACGAAACTGAAGGAATCCTACCAGAATCACCACACTCCAAATGGTATGCAAATCTAGCAAGTTTCAGTACTTATGAAACTCCCGATGTGGATTTTTGCCCCATGCTCTTATGACCTTGACGAAGGTCAACAAATCATAAGTCACATGTCAAGTTCTGCCCGTCATTATCCAGGTTAATTTGAATCCACCCGTATATACCCTTGACGAAGGTCAACAAGGTAATGCGAGTGTCCCAAACCAACGCATCTATCTATGCTACATATGAACACCCAATAGCTACCAATCACTATGCCTTGACGAAGGTCAACAAACACAGCTTGAATACTATTGAATATTCATACGAAACGACGGAGGGCTACGAATGGTTTTGGCGAAACCGTGAACGTAGTGAACTTGATTTAATCGATGGAACGAGATAGCTTTTAGAAGGAGTGGCTCAATCTCCGCATTTAAAAGTTAGTTTTGAAAAGAACCGAGTGGTTTTTCGAAAGTGTTCCATCGACTTAAACTTGGTTTATTATCTTGCATTAGTTCTTTTAATGCGTGATACTCTTGCATTAGTACTTTTAATGCGTCCCATCATTTAATCCTACCATTGCAGAAAACAACCAAAATATGACGTACGCTTATGCCATTCGCATTCGCCACGGGGCCCCGTCATTACCCGTTAGGTTACTTAACTAACGACAGAGCGGGGGCTGGGCTAGCGCGTCTGTAAAACATAAGCAACGCCTAAATAGAAAGCAATGATAGACATTTCAGATCACAGATAAATACATTGGATATACTAGCAATCTGTAATTTGTACGAGCCTGTAACAAAAAACAGATAACACGGTCGCGGTGAATAGCCAAATCCCCACCCAAGACCCCTACGGGTGCGGCAAACTACCCGCCAAGTCCTCGGTAGTTTGTGCACCCCTCCATGGGTCTATCCTAGGAGCAAAAACAGTAAAAAGAATTATACAATGACGGCTACAACCCCGACCCGGTTGTGCGGCCAAACAAATAATATAATTACATCAATTTACATTTACAATGAATTGCAAGAAAAGAAAACTCTCGTCTCACAACCCCCGGCTATTCACCCGCGACAATCCAACATATTTATATACACATTCCAGCACATTACAGATCTTGTATAACCCCGACTAATCGTCTTATAGCGATTAGCCGACGTTCAATACAAGCAAACATCACAGATATAACCATCATAGTCAAAGTGTAGTGAAGTTCGGAAAAAATACGGAATTATAGGACCCCAAAAGGAAATTTCTTTTCTGCAAAATCTGGGCACATATAATATATTTCAAAAATCCCAAAACCAACACAGACACACACTGCACGAAAAACGATGCAGCGAAAACGACAAAACGCGGCGGTTCCGCGGCAAATACATGGTTTATGCGGCGGATGGGCGGCGGTTTAGTCGAATCACTGTATCGTTTTTCTTGGGTGTTCACACAAAACCCTGAGACGAATTTACATGTATAAAGTTTTTCATTTTGAGCCAGAAAATTTTCAATAGAAACTCAGAATTTGTAAAAGTTTGGTTTTTGGATTTTTCCGGTTCCGAACTTCGTTACACTTCACTACCAAGCTAGTTTAAGTTTAGTTAGGCTCTGATACCACTGTTAGTCCACGTTGCGACCCCCGGTTCTTACGGGGAGGCGGAAACGGTATAAAAATCAAATTTTTAGTGCAAGAGGCAACATGGACTAGACTAGGTCGGGATCGTTACCTAAACTAAAACTAGCATACTAAGCTAAAGAGATTTAGCTACTCGGATAGAGATGGTTATACCTAAACTTGAACTCCTTCTTCTTCTAACTTTGTGGAGGTTGATGGTTCTTTTCTCTTGTCGCCTTCTTCCGTCGAAGATGGATCCACCTCGAAGGCTCGACCTTTGGGCTCTTTCTCGAACTTGGAGTGAACTAGAATCGCCGGCTTGCTAAACCCTTGATCCTAGAGTGAGTAGAGAGAGTGTCTAAGGGTTGCTTTTGTTTTAAAGAGAAGGATTCTCAACTCATGAGAAGGTTTCTCTTTGCTAGAGGAAGAAGAAGATGAAGAGAGGAGAGAGAATGAGAATGATAGAATGAGCTATTATTTTCTCTTCTTGCAACCATAATGCAAAAGAATAATATTATCTAAATGATAATAATTGAAAATGAGAATAGTTGATGGTAGTATTTGGAATGACCACAACCATGCTTCATTTAATAAAAAGTAAGCATGAATCAAGGAAGACTTTCAAGGCATGAAAGTGGTCAATGGTCAACAAGTCAACCAAGGTCAACAAGTCAACAAAACACAACCATAACATAATTCTCATTTAATTATTATTATTAATAGATAATATATAAATCCATTAGGGTTTGGAAAATGAAGACTGTCAACTGTGCATATGCACCCGTTCCGAAACCCTAATGAAAAACCTCATTCTCCGCCTCAAGCAACTGTGCATACACACCTGCATTCTCGTTCCGAAAAACAAGAATACCAAGATATAAAAGCAACCCCAAATATATATATACCAGTATCTGGCTCAAACCAGAGCCTGCCAGTATAATCCGTCCGGACTCCAAACGTGCACAAGTGTGCGGATGAGAACGAACCCTGTCGCAAAACCATGCGACCTCTACTCTGTTTTGCCCAGAGGCGAATACCCTCTGCGTGGGACTCTAAAGACTCGACACTACGCTGGCAGTGGGTTTAACCACAGACCGCAAGCGGCACTAGCTGTGCGTAACGGTCCCCAGGTAGATGTCGACAAGAAGGCTGACGAGGTGAAACCCCATCTGTACTCCTACTGAGTCTGAATGTGACAGTCTCCGTACAGTCCGGTCTGTTCGTCTGATACATCGCATGGCGGGCCTAGGGGGTGGTAAACGTCAGTCCCCCAATAGCGGTACAAGTCGTGCCGGAGCGTAGCCCAAAACACCCTGAGATAACACTGGAAACCTACCAGTATATCTCGTTTGCCCTGGCCAGGGACTACTCGTGTAATGGCTCTCCTAGACACAGCGCGATGTCAACCCCCAATACCGGGAGAGACGAATCCTGTCTAACCGTCACTGCCTCCAAGTGCTTCGGGACTGCACCCAACCACCACCTGTTTGCACGACTCCTTTGAGCCGTGGTAGGGTAGTGATCAAAGTGCAGTGGGAACACACTTGAGGCGAAGTGCCAGTGTCAAGTCAGCGGACTAAGCTGTACTCATGTCACCTGGGAACTGATAACTGACGATAGGTATGATACCAACCTGTCAGTTCCCGACGAGTCCTGTCCAGTGTACTCGTAACCCAACGAGCACCCGTATACTATCTCCAGTACGACGTACTGATGGCTGTGGGACAGACCATCTCCCACACTGGGATGAGAAGCGCATACGCTAGTCTACTCCGGAGTATCGATGCCCTGTCTCGATAGTCCTGCGACTAGGGACCTGTATAAGGATGTGCTTATAGATTACCCAGCCCCCACTAGTGTGACTGCCATCACAACGCTGGTAATCAAGCAAAGATCCTAAGGGCTCCACTAATGCGTATAAGTGATATACTGAAATAAACACAAGTACACATTGAAGTAGAAACAAACCAAGTAGCATACTACTATTTTGAGCAAGATTGTATATACAAGGTGAATATCCCAAGCATCCATTAAGTAATATACAAACTAGTATGATACAGTAATGGCCTCTAGGGCATATACACTAACATACATGCTTTCTCGCTGCTCCCACTGTCAATGAAGCCCTCTGGCTGATCCATATAAACACATTCTTCTAAATCTCCATTTAGAAACGCTGTTTTAACGTCCATCTGCCAGATTTCATAGTCGTAGTGAGCAGCAATAGCAAGTAGGATCCGAATGGATTTAAGCATAGCTACGGGCGAAAAAGTTTCGTCATAGTCCAGACCTGGTCTTTGACGAAAACCTTTCGCCACAAGTCTTGCCTTATAGGTCTCTACCTGCCCATCCACACCAATCTTTCTTTTAAAGATCCATTTGCACCCTACAGGTTTTACCCCAGGGGGTACAACGTCCAAAGTCCATACTTTGTTGGTGTACATAGACTCCATTTCGGATCTCATGGCATCCAGCCACTTCACAGAGTCACCACTCGTGATAGCTTGCTGAAAACTGGTAGGATCATCATCTTCCATGATACAGTCTTCTCTGTCACCATCAATGAGGAAACCGTAGTACCTCTCCGGTGGGCGAGAAGTCCTACCAGACCTACGGAGTGGCCGAGGTTCTTCAGTTTCTGCTGCAACAGTTGGTTCAACCAAATCGTCATTTGTAGTTTGTGTCTCTAGAACCTCTTCTAGATCCACCACTTTGCCATCATCTTTATCTGTGAAAAACTCTTTTTCCAAGAATGTGGCATGTTGAGAAACAAACACTTTTTGTTCCTCTTTGTGGTAGAACAGATATCCATAAGAATTGTTTGGATATCCCACAAAGTTACACATGACTGACCGTGTCTCGAGTTTGTCCGGATTCTGCTTTTTAACATAGGCCGGGCAACCCCAAATCTTAATTCTCTTAAGAGATGGTCTCTTCCCATGCCATATCTCATATGGCGTGGTAGACACGGCTTTGGTTGGAACCCTGTTTAGCAGAAACGCTGCAGTCTCCAATGCATGCCCCCAAAACGAGACTGATAACTCAACGTCACTCATCATGGACCGGACCATATATAATAGGGTCCTATTCCGTCGTTCTGACACACCGTTGTGCTGTGGTGTGTAAGGAGGAGTGAGCTGAGAGAGAATCCCATTCTCTTTTAGGAAGTTTGCAAATTCTGTACTGAGATACTCTCCACCTCGATCTGATCGAAGCATCTTAATACTCAAGCCGGTTTGTTTTTCTACTTCTTGTTTATATTCAATGAATTTCTCGAAAGCGTCGGACTTGTGCTTTAATAAAAATACATGACCGAATCTTGAGAAATCATCAGTGAATGTAATGAAGTATGAAAAACCGCCTCTAGCCTGTGTAGACATAGGCCCACATACATCACTATGTATGAGGCCCAGGAGCTGAGTAGCTCTTTCTCCGTGTCCGGTAAACGGAGTTTTGGTCAATTTACCCTTGATACAAGACTGGCAAGTCGCATAAGATTTATATTCAAAAGGAGTTAAATATCCATCTTTGTGTAACTTGTTTAGTCTTGTTTCGTTAATATGACCAAGTCTACAGTGCCAAAGAAAAGCTTCATTTAATTCTGAAAGTTTTCTTTTATTAGTGTGTTGTATACTGAAAACTGTGTGTTGATTTAGGACATATATTCCGTTATTAAGTGTACCATACCCAACCAACATTTGATTCAGGTGAATGTTCATAACATTGTTTTGCAATACAAAATTATACCCTGCATTGTCCAACAAAGAAACGGATATTATATTACATAGCATATCAGGTACAAAATAACATGGATTCAAAATCAAAATACATTCAGACGGCAACCCCAAGTGATACTCTCCCACTGCGACTGTATGTACATTGGAACCATTTCCAAAGCGGAGAGTATGGTCACCTGTCTTCAAAACCTTGCTATTTCTCAGCCCCTGCATAGAATTGCAAATGTGAGAACCTGAACCGGTATCCAATACCCAGGAAGCAGAGTTTATAGAAAAACAGTTTTCAGTCACAAACGCACCTGAAGCAGAAGCATCACCATGCTTCTTCTTGAGACTTAGGTACTCTGTGCAGTTGCGCTTCCAATGTCCTGTCTTGTGGCAATGAAAACACTCGCCTTTCCCTGGGTCTCCAGCCGTGGACTTTCCCTTTCCCTTTACCTTTTTGACTCCGCCCTTAGGATTAGTGGGTTTCTTATTTTTCTTTCCCTTGGCTTTAGCTTTCGGGCGAGAAGAAGAAGACTGTCCAATAGTCATAACGGGAGTCTTTGCTGACTTCATAGTGCTCTCTGCACTCCTTAACATATTAAGGAGTTCAGGGAGTTCCTTCTCCATGCCATGCATGTTAAAGTTCACTATGAACTGAGCAAAGGTGGAGGGGAGGGACTGCAGAATAATATCTATATATTGTTCATTGTTCATTGTCCATCCGAGGTCCTCAAGCTCTTCTATAAGAGCTATCATCTTCAAAACATGGTCTGCTACTGGTGTGCCAGGGGCCATCCGCATGTGAAACAGTTTCTTTGATGCCTCGTATCGTAATACGCGGGACTGCTCCCCATACAACTCCTTTGTATGGAGCAGTATCCCGTGAATGTCCATGTCCTCGTGTTGCTTTTGATGTGTGTTGTCCATCGATGCAAGCGCGAGGCATTTTGCCGTGGCACAGTCAGCGTCCCATGTCTTGCGGACTTCAATGTCCTCAACTGAGGATTTTGGGCCTGGGACGGGCGGGGCTGAAGCCGTGAGGACATATGATACTTTATCATAAGTCAAGGCGATCTTCAGATTCCTTAGCCAGTCTTTATAGTTGGTCCCATTCAGTTTGTTCTTATCTAGTAGAAGCTTAAGTCCAGTCATTGGTATCTGCCATTAAGAGAGAGAAAAGAATACACTCAGCGAAAGCTCTTGCACAGATTAGATTGGTTTATTATCTTGTCTAATCGATGTTTCCCACTGCTTCTTATCAAGTTTTTCTTTCAAACCTTAAAAAGAAAAACTAGCCAGGATTAATTACAGTCTACAACTTCGCTAACCGTTCAGCCAGGCCAGTGTTGGTACTTTGAGGGAGGTTCCCCGTGCTTTCGCACGGACCTAATTAGAGTAAACCTCGTTTTCCCAGAGGCGGAGCCCCGTTAACACCTTTCTAGACACCTAATGAGTTAGCTAATTGTAAACTGCAAAACTCTCCTAGGAGCAACTATTGCCCACAGTAGGATCGGGATCCAACCATCATATGGAAGGTATGCAATCTCATTGCAAATTTCAACACTTGAAATTCCCGATGTAATTTTTACCCCTAATACTCGTGACCTTGGCTAAGGTCAACAAATCACGAGCACTAGTCAAGCTTAACCCGTCATTTCTTGATTAATTAGACCCGTTCACATGACCCTTGGCTAAGGTCAACAAAGTCATATGCCCGTCCTAATTAATCTGCATCATATGCGTTTGTAGGAAGACATCACTTAGCTACCGTACACTACGCCTTGGCTAAGGTCAACAAACGTAGCACGAATACTAAGTACTCTACTTCCTAAAATGACGGAGGGTTGCGGATGATTTTTAAGAAAATCTTTAACGCTTTGAGCTTGATATCGTTGTAGAATCAAAAGGTTTTCAAAAGGAGTGGCTTAAGCTCCGCAGTTTTGAAATATAGCTTTTTCATAAATAGCCGAGTAGTTTTTAAAATCCGATTCTACAACATCTTTTAGGTTTATTTTCTTTACATTAATCACATTAATGTAATCCCATCATTTAAGTCCTTAAGCCAATCACAGAAAAGAAACGAAAATAACACATACGCTTATGCCATCCGCATTCGCCGCAATGTTCCGTTATGCACCGTTAGGTTACTTAACTAACGGCATACCGGGACGGGACTAGCGTGGGTGTAAAACATAAGCAACGTCTACTATATATCATATATATAATATGCCATTCGTCTCAGATATCACAGAACACAGGCAGCAGAAACATAGATATAACGTGGGATATCCTAGGACGTCCGTATTTAGTATTTAGCCAGAATAGAAAATACGGATTCCACAGTCGCGATGAATAGCCAAGCCCACACCCTGGACCCCTACGAGAGCGGCAAGTGACCCTACCAATCCTGGAGTTTAGGAGACCCGGTCTCGACTCCTCGAGATGGCCTCCCACTGAACCCCAGAACCCGGTCACCTGTGCTCCCCTCCTTGGGTCCATCCTAATGCGGAAAAGTAAATAATATACAACACTGGTGACACAACCGCAACCTGGAAGTGCCCCAAATAAAAGAATATTACATTACATTTGAATTTACATGAATGAAAATATAAAACTCTCATCTCACAAAAAACCCCCGGCTATTCAATCGCGACAATCCTACACATCATATCTTAGCAACACATAATATCACATATCATCAACGTAAGTAAGTATGCGTACCCCGATTGTCGTTGATGTATAGCAACGAAACCGGCGATATCTAACATACTACACTTACGGTCACAGAAAAGAAAGTGTAAAACTACAATATTTGGAATCCAGATTCTCTTTAGACATCATAAATGTGAAATATCACATATTTCGTATTTCATGCCTAAACCATATGAATTCCACATATTGTATCACATTCCAGACAAACAGACAGTATTAAAGTTTTCGAACGAACAATCAAGCACCCAAGATTCACTAAAGCTTAACACTTGAGCAGGGTTCAAAAAATCTGGAGTGTGACACAGTAGCGGCGGTCCAGCCGTAGAAGGGTCAAGCCAACGCCTCACATGTGGCACGCCGTACTGCCCCAAACCCTAGGGTTCAAAGGGCAGTTCGAGACGGTCACATAATCGAGTTAAGGTTTGTTGTCTTCTAGAGGGACCACCGCAAAAAGACTTGCACGTATCTCCAAACTATTTAAACCCCGTGAATATTGAGTAAATGATATTCGTTCAAACACTTCAATACTTTCTAGTTTACCCGGAAAAGCTACGAAATGAAAGTCCCGATCGAATCGACGAATCCAAAAACATCTCCAGAATTTTTCAAAACTTTATACAGTTTAAAAATACCCAAAAAATCATACATGCAGAACCATGAATTACTGTGCAGAACATATCCATCAAATCATATGTACGGCCGCGGAACAGCGGCCTAAGCAAGCTTAGGCCGCGTTTCCGCGGCGATAACTACTGTTCACCGAAAATATTTTGCACCGTAACTCTTATTTTTTCCTGCTGTATTTTTTACATATTTTTAATTCTGCAAAATGTCAAAATTTAGAAAATTTCCAGAGAGCATCCAAAAATACGGTATTTTTGTCCGATCGGGGTTTTCACTTCGTAAAAACGTCGCCTAGTGTTCTAGGTCGGCTCTGATACCAATGTAAGGTTAGTATAGCACCCTATGAAGTGTTTTGAAGCATCACATGACCCAAAGTTATAATTTTTAAGGTGCTAAACTAACATGCAAGTGGATCGATCCTAGAAAATTAGGGTTATTGAACTTTAAGCTAGTAAAGTTAAGGGTTTGAAGGCTACAACCTTTGTAGCTCCCCTTCGCTGGACTCCTTGGTCTCTAAGGTGTTGAACGAAGGTCCTTTTGATGTCCCCTTGTATCCACGAAGATCCACCACGGAGCACTCCGTCCAAGCTCGCAATTTCGACAAACCGAAAAGAACACTCTAAACAAAGCGGCTAAGCTTGTGTAGAATGATGTTGTGGTTGGGTTTCTCACTTCAAAAACCTTTCTTTTGTTGTATTTCACTCACTAGAAAAGACTAGAGAAGAAAAGATGAAGGAAGATGAAGATGGTGGCTAATATTAACAAGAGATAAAAGATAACCCTTGAGTTAAACAAGAGAAAGAAATATATATCACTATATATATTTAATTCCTTCTTGACTTCAACCATGATTAAATGATAGATAGTTAATTTAACTTGGGTTTAGAATGATAAAGAGAAGTATAACCATAGTTTAGTGGTAGTTGAGATAGGTTAGGTTAGAAGAAGAATGTAGAAGCAAGAATGTTTATCCTTTCCTTTTTCATTTTACTTTAAAACCAAAATTAAATAATTATCCATTGTTTAATCTATGGTGTGAGGCTTATATTGCCACCATTTCCATATATAATCAACCATGATGGTTTGATGTATGTATGTGTACATGTATGCACATTTACATGTGCATGAAACTAGAAAAGAAGAAAGAAACACATGCATGCATGCATACATCCATCAAACCCTAGAAAGGTTTTAAGTGAGAAAACTAATGGTTAAATGATAAATCAACACTTGATTTATCAATCCGGTCATATCTCATATGACCCCACCAAAAGCAGTTCACCCGATCAATGTTCGGTATCATATACGCACATTTCAATCGGGTGCATGCGCATATCGCATATGCGCACCATAACGTTTCGCCTGGACTGGGTAACTCCTCTGTGGGACTCTAAGACTCGTCAATACACCGGCAGAGGGTAATGATCATATCAAGTACCCTCAAGCCGCAAGCGGTCAGCTAAACCTAACGGCCACCCGGGTATTGAACGATCAGAAGACAACAAGCGAACCTGCTACAACTCCCGTCGAGCCATCCGGCAACACTACCGTACAGTCCGGTCTCTTCGTCAGATATGCTGCATATCGAGCCTAGGGATGGTCACGTCGACCCCAATAACTCAATAAGTCGTGTCGGTGAATGGTCTATAACAGATCGAGAAACTACTGATAACACTTATCAGCAAATCTCAGCAGCCCTGGCCAGGGACTTGCTGTTATGACCAGTCGAGCACTGCACAGCATCAACTCCCAATACCGGGAGAGACGAAACCCCTCCTATCGCTCATCGTCTTCGTATGTCTCGGGACTGTACCCAACGGCCACCTGTTTGCACGACTCAGTAGAGCCGTGGTAGGATGGCAATCAAAGTACAGTGGGAGAACACACAAGACTCCATGACGATCTCGGGTCTACAGACTAACCTGTACCAGTGTCACCTGAGAACTGCTATCCGACGATAGATATAATTCCATATAGGAGTTCTCGGTGAGTCCGTCCAGTGTACCCAGTCACCACTGAGCACCCGTATATGATCTTGATGTCAAACATCGATGAATGTGGGAACATTCATCGCCCATCGTATAGGTCTAGTATCATATACACTAGTCTACTCTGGTATATCAATGCCCCGTCTCGATATACCTACGACTAGGGACGTTCCAGGATATGCTTATAGACTACAGATGTCCCACTAGTATGATCTCCATCATAATCAGAGTAGTCAAGCCGATATCCTCAGGGCTTTATCAGCATGTATGAATGAATAGAAGCATGATCAAATAAACATGTCAGATAAAGAAGAACCAGATAGCATACTATCATGTCGAGCAAGAATGCAAACTGAATATATATATATATGTATAGATACATCCACTATCTCATAATGGCCTCTAGGGCATACATATATCCAACAGCATCTGCCAGTTATTGCTAAAGGAGTCACTCCCGGTGAAGGGATCTCGGTCCTTTTCTCATCGAATAAGGTGCAGGATATATCATATATACCGCTGTGCAAAGCAAGAACTGTAGCTACCTGTTTTATTTTGAAATTCGATTCTACAACATCTTAGGTTTCTTTTATTTCATTAATCACATTAATGAAGTCCCATCATTTAAGTACCTAAACATCACAGATAAATACGATGTACACTTATGCCATCCGTATTCGCCTCGATGTCCCCTCGTGCACCGTTAGGTTAGGTAACTAACGGCAGAGCGGGGCAGGGCTAGCGCGGGTGTAAAACATAAGTAACGTCTATATAATATATCATATATACTATATACAGTATCCATCACAGAACATATCACATGATCACATCACAGATATCGCAGCAGAAGAAACATATGAAATATTGGATATACTAGGACGTCCGTGTTTTCAATACGAGCCAGTATAAAACACGGATTCCACGGTCGCGATGAATAGCCAAACCCACACCCCTAGACCCCTACGAGAGCGGCAAGCAACCCTACCAATTCTAGAGTTAGGATACCCGGACTCGACTCCTCGAGTTGGTCTCCCACTGGACTCCAGAACCCGGTTACTTGTGCTCCCCTCCTTGGGTCTATCCTAGTGCGGAAAAGTAAATAATATACAAAAGGTGACTTCTTCCGCAACCTGGAAGTGCCCCAATAAAAGAATATTACATACAAGTTTTTACATGAATGAAAATGAAAAACACTCATCTCACATAAAAACCCCGGCTATTCAAACACGACGATCTAATATAACATATCCAGCAACACATAACATCACATGTCATCAACCTAAGTAAGTATGCGCATCCCAATTGTCGTTGACATATAGCAACGAAACCGACGATATCACATATTACACTTACGGTCACAGAAAAGAAAGTGTAAAACTACAACAGTTGGAATCCGCAATCTCTTTAGACATCGCATGCCCAATCAAATGAATACCTTAGACATCACATGCCTAACAATTATAAACCCCCATTTTAGTCTCATTATCGAAAACACTTTTCAATATAAAGTCGGGCAATTCAACAAGATTCCCGACATCCTGATCGAATGCTCGTCGCAAACTTCAGTAGGCGGCCGCACCCCCGACGCCGTCGACAAAGTGCACCAAGGCGGAACACCGCTGCCGCGAGCACCCGAACGGATGCTTTCGGCGACGGGGTTCTTCTACAGTCACTTGGTCGGGGCTATGGAGTGAGGCTGTCTATTAAGTTTACCCAGGGAGTATCCGCGTACGCTACGTGATTGCAACGGACTTTTGATCACATCAAAATTCCGTGGCAACCGATCAAGTGAGACTAAACCGCTAGATTTATAATATTCATTCAGTTATCTCATAACTACTTGTGAATTCCAATTATTGTATCACATTCCGGATAAATAGAAAATGTTAAACTTTTCGATCGAACAATCGAACAACCAAGTTTTCCCGATACAGCTCAACACATGAAATAAGTCTAAAAACATTCAGTTCGTGCCTCATTAGCAACGGTCCAGCCGTAGAAGGGTCAAGCCAACGCCTCACATGTGGCACGCCGTACTGCCCCAAACCCGAAGGTTCAAAAGGCAGTTCAAGACGGTCACATAATCGAGTTAAGGTTTGTTGTCTTCTAGAGGGACCACCGCGTTACTTGCACTACTTAGAATTTCGTTAAACTACGGAAAGATCCAACACTTGGAAATTTCCCGACAGGGGAAAAGGTGGGTATTTATATCCGGTCGAACTTGTTAACATATTCTAAAATTTACCCGGAAAACATATAGACAAAGTCCGATAATCCGATCGAATAATCGAATCCCAATACAACCCAGAATACTCAACTCTTGAGTATAATTTAAAAATTCCCAGAAAACTCAGCATTAAATTAAAGAAGTTACTGTGCAAAAAGAGTTGACTGAAGAGACTTGTTGGCCGCGGAACCGCCGCAGAAGCCATGCTTCTGCCGCGGTTCCGCCGCACTTTGGGCGAATCAGCCCCTCGAATTTCACAGTAATTCTAATAACACCCTGCTGAATTTTTTAGCAATTTTTAATCTGGAAAAAACCCAGTTTTTGAAAAAAGTCCAGAGAGCATGAAAAATTAGGGTTTCGGGTTCGTTCGGGTTTCAAACTTCGTCTACGCATCGCCTAAGGCTCTAGCTAGGCTCTGATACCACTGTAGGGTTCCTAGGCACGCTAATGAGGTCTCACAAGGCATCAACCATGCCAATTTCAAATTTTACAAGTGCCGAGAAACCCGAATACGGATCGTTAACTAGAATTTTAGGCGAAACAAGCAACTAGTTAACAACTTAACTAAGTAAAGGGAAATACAACCTTTGTAGATCCGGTTATCCACCTCCATAGCTCCATGATGAAGTTTCCTTGCTGTCCAAATCAAATCCCGGACTCTAGCGTCGGCTTCATCGGAAAAATGGGCGGGCTTGGTCGTCGGCTTCGATGCCGAAGATGATCTACGTCGAGGCAACTCAAAATCAAGCTCCCACTTCATCAAGTCATGAAACTTGTGAAGAAAACACCCTATACTACTTGGCAAGAGGTAGAGGATGAAGAAATAGGAAGTGGGTTCACTTTAGAATTGGATTTCTCACTCTTTTCATCAAATCACCATTGATGGTGCAAGCTTTTCTTCTTTGTAAAGATGAAGAAGAAGAAGAAGAAGATAATATGATAAGTTAATTAAAATAGAAAAGAAAATGAACACTTATCATAATATCAACCATGGTTAGGTGTAGAGAATTGACTAAGGTTAGATGAATGGTTAGGGTTAAGCAAGAAGACAAAATGGTCACTTTAGTCAAAGCTTTATGAAGCTTCAACAAGCTTCATGAAAGAAAGAAAGAAACCATTTTGTTTTCCTTTTATCTATTTCTCAAAAATGAATAGATAAATAAATAAGTGAATAAATCAAAACCCTAACCATTTATTTAACCAAGGTTTAATTCTTTACACAAACTCAAGTAAGCATGTATCATCAAACATGATACAATCAAGTGCACAAAAGTATATCACATATACAACTTGTGTACTCTAAGTGAGAAAATCCATTTAAAATGAACCAATACTAGTTAATGCAAAGTAATATATCAAATATATAATTATGCATTAAATCATTAAATCAATACTTGATTTAACGATCCGGTCATATCGCATATAACCGACTAATATACAATGTATCGGCTTATCGAATCAATCCTTGATTCGATAACTACGTTATATCGCATACAACCATTCGACACATTCATCGCGAGAATGAAATACGGTATCACATACACGCATGATTCTCGGTCCCGCACATATCTCATATGCGCTCCTATTTCGTTTCGCTTGAGCCAGGAAACCTCTGTATAGGACTCTAAAGACTCGTCAATACGCCGGCAGCAGGTGATGATCATATCAAGCACCCACAAGCCGCAAGCGGTCTGCTAAACGTAACGGCCACCCGGGTATTGAGCGATCAGAAGATCGACGAGCAAGCCCGCTCATACTCCTGTGAATCCAACCAGTAACACTTACCGTACAGTCCGGTCTCGTCGTCTGATATGTCGCATATCTCGCCTAGGGGTGGTAAACGTCAGACCCCAATAGCTCGATAAGTCGTGTCGATATGAGGTCTATAACAATTCGAGAAACTACAGGTAACACTTACCAGTAACTCTCAGCAACCCTGGCCAGGGATTTCCGGTTATAGCCAATCGAACACAGCGCAGCATCAACCCCCTATACCGGGAGAGACGAATCCCCTCCTATCGCTCATTGCCTCCATGTGACTCGGGACTGTACCCAAAAACAACCGTTTTGCACGCCCTCTTGGACGTGGTAAGGTGGAAATCAAAGCACAGTGCGAACCACACAAGACTCTATGACGATCTCGAGTCAACAGACTACTCTGTACCAGTGTCACCAGAGAACTGCCATCTGACGTAAGGTATAATACCATCTGGGAGTTCTCGGCGAGTCCGTCCAGTGTACCCAGTCTCCACTGAGCACCCGTATATCATCTTTGATGTCAAACACCAATGGATATGGGATCATCCATCGCCCATCTGTATGGGTCGAGAAGGTATACGCTAGTCTACTCTGGTATATCGATGCCCCGTCTCGATATACCCACGGCTAGGGACTTTGAAGGATGTACTTATGGACTACCATGTCCCCACTAGTATGATCCGCATCATAGTCCAGGTAGTCAAGTACACATCCTAAGGGCTTTACCAACATGTAACAGAGAGACAATCAGTGTACACGTTAGGGTAAAGATCAACCAGATAGCATACTATCATGTCGAGCAAGAAAGTCCTCCCTATATATGTCCAAGCATCCACTACAATATACATCCTATGTATGGTAATGGACTCTAGGGCATACATATAACTAACAAGGTCATTACCACATGAGGTTTTCTAAAGGTATGACTAAGCAAAGTAATAAAGATGACATATCTAAAGTTCATGGTATTTTAATGTAAAGGTTGAATTAAAGTTAGGTTTTATGACATTATAGAGTGAAAGTTAGTTCTAGACATTAGTTTTATGATTATAAACATAGGGTAAGAATATGGATGCCAAATATGTAAGAAAGAGTAGATTTTATATAGAATAGAAGAAAATGTCGGTATTAACTCCACTTCCGACATATGGTTTGAAAAAGAACTTTTAGAGAAGAAGAGTGAGGATTGGAATGGACTTACGAGTGACTTAGTTTAAGGAGAGGTTAAAGAAGATAGATTGGTAGTCGTAACATCGCGGGGATGCCGGAATAGCCTTGATTCCTCGCCAGAAGTTGGTCGTTGGCTAACTCCTCTTTTACTCCACTTGTACTTGAGAAAATTTAAGAGTTTTGGCTAGAATTTTCAGAATGAGAAAGGGCTGGGGCATGGGGTAGTATTTATAGTGTGGAATTAGGGTTTTGGAATTAAAAAGTTGAATTAAAATTCATTAAAAAGTGATAAATTAGGGAATTGAGGGGTCTCTATTTGATTGCAGAGCAATCAAACAGTGCAGGAGAGTTAGGCGTAGGGGAAGGGTCATGTGTGCACGAACACTATTGGCTACGAGGTCCCGTCGGTGCCGGCCCAAATGATGATCTCGATAGTCGAATAGTTGAGTAGGGCCGGTGGATTTTGGACACGTGTTCACCTCGTTGTTAATTCCATTATGCACATATTTGATTTTTCTGTCTTTTCATTTTTGTGTGCATTGCACATGTGAACTTTTGGGCTTCTTAAAAGTTTAAATATAAAATCTGGAAAAAATAAATATTCCTGATAGGATTCGAACACAGGAGCTACGTCACAGTAGTCCAAGGCTTTACCAGTGAGCTACAAGTTGCTTCTTGCTGTTCTTAAACAAAATATATTTATAACTTATACTCAGTCTTGTAAACTCCTTTCTGTACATTAACTTGAAAAATTTTCATACAGTAAATTCAGAGTCGTTACATCCACTCCTATACCCGGTATGCAATACTCTTAGACGAAGTGGCCGAACTGTACGGAGATTGTCATATTCGGGCTCAGTAGGGTACGAACGGACTTGATGTTCGACCTTCCTTTCGGCAGATACGTAGGTAGCCGTTACGTATAGCTAGTGCCGCTAACGTGCTTGTGGTTTTTGGATTTATCCAGTAAATCACTGCCAGCGTATTGTCGAGTCTTTAGAGTCCCACGCAAAGCATTTTTCTTAGTTCAGACGATATGATGTAGATGACGTAAGTTGGTAAATATAAGGGATCTGATTAAATATATGTATATGCTATACGGACTTTAATCGATCGGTTGATAATACTACCGGCTTAGAATTGAGCCGGATTATTAAATCGGGTTTTGATTTAATAATTTAAATATATAAATAATTATTTAATATATGTATTCTTGTATTATTGTTCACTATTCATTTTCTCTCTCTTGGCTATTCGTATTTTTATACGAATACGCGTATATGTATTTTGATACATATACCGGATTGTATTCCGTATTTATACGGAATTTGTTCTTGAATATGGACACCTCATTTGTTGGTTTTTCCTTTTAAAGAAAATAAAAATTGAGGTGGAGGATAAGGTGTAAAGAAATATGGTAGAGAGGTATGGCTTGGATTTTTATTTTGTAAAAATTATTTATGGTTACTATTCTTTCATAGTTGCAAAAATGAGAGCCATTCTTTTCTACCTTGTTTTTTCTTTTAAAAAAAACACTTAGCCATTTTTTCTTGTGATGGCTACAACTTCTTCAACTCCTCCTCTTTCATCTTAGATGCTCTCTTAAGCTTCAAAATTGAGAGGAGAAAATAGTGGAAAATTCCTACATCTCCACTCTCCATTCGTAGCGAGTTTGAAACGTCGGTTGCTTCACTAGGTAAAGTCAGAGCTTGGATTGGTTCCTTTAAGTGGATCGTCTTCGGTAAGGGCGGTCGCCATTCGAGCTTGTTCCCGACGGCCTACGCGGAGCTTTGAGGAGTCTTCCACGATTGGGTGGACACGCGTCGAAGGTTTTATTCCTTAACCATTTCTTACTTGCTTGCTGGTTTTTGTGCTTAGATCGATCAATAGGTTATAGTCTTTAGTTGCCTTCTCGATAATTTTTGTTTTCCGCTTCCGCATCGGCCGCGGCCTCCACGGCGAGGGAACTAGGGACTTACACTGATATCAGAGCTGCTAGGCAGGGTTGCCGACCCATGAGGGGTTCTCACTATGGTGACAGTAGTGGTGAAACGTAGGCTCTTATCCCCAGGGTGCCCTGTGCGATTATATGGTCTGGCGGGTTGTCGTCCGTCTTGAGAGGACAACGTAAAAAGTAGCTGCTGAGGGACCTTTGGACACCACGGCCAATTTCTGCTATGCCGACTGACCTTTACACTGGTATCAGAGCTAACCATACACTTAAACTTGCTTTCGTGATGTTAGAATTCATTGCAAAACTTTTCGAAAATTGCAGTTTTCTGTCCTGAAAAATTCAGCTCGAGATCATCGTTGAGTAGATTTAACATCTACGGGGGAATCACCCGTATGGCATTAAGCGTCGAGGGCTAGATTCGGTGCTGTAGCCACATGTTTATATGCATATGCGTTGATTGTGCATGAGCATCATTTGTATACAATTACTCGTTGTACCTTGACTTAGTACCTATTGAACACTGCACCATTATTGACGGTTCATATTGCACGAGCACTAAATTGTTTGCCACACACACATCGTTGGTAATTACCATGACACGCACATGAACATATACGTGGTACTACATTTGTTATTGACATTGAGGCTGTTGTTCTTATACCACCTTACTAAGAGAATATGTATCGTACCGCCTTCATTATTATCAATAGTTAGACATTGATTCTGAAGGGTTTTCTACAGCACCACTAAAAGGGTTTGGTAGCATCACACATGCCATATTAAAAAAAATAGGGTGCTAAAGAAAAAATCCTAAGGATCATACTAGAAAAGCTAGGGTAACAAGATTTCAACATTATCACAAGTAGTAAAAGGCTAGGGTTTGAGAATACAACCTTTGTAGCTCCCTATGCTAGACTCCTTGATCACTTGAAAGTTGAAAGAAGTTCGCTTGAGATCCTCTAGGTCCACGACGATCCACCCGGAGTCTTCTTTGTCCAAGCTAGATGCTTCACTAGATCAAGAGAAGAAGTAGAAGCCAACACTCTAAACTAATGGACAAGAGTAGTGTAGAATGATGATGTGGTTTGTTTTCTCACTTAAAAACCCTAACTTGATCATTATCTTGCTCACTAAATGAAAGCTAGAGAGCAAGAGAGTGAGGAGGAAGAAGATGGCTAGATGAAGAGCTCAAAGATAATGATAAAGATAAAGATAAGAATGAGAAAAGAAAATATTTATATTTTCATCTTTTCACTCTTAACTCAAGTTAATAAATATCTAGATATTTATCTTTGGATGCAAAATGACCATGGAAATTAACTCAAGGTTAATGCAAAGGTTAGTGGGTGAATAAAATAATTAAGCATGATAAAATTTCCATTTCCATTTTCTTTTCCAAATTTAAATATCAACATATTTATTAAGGTATGAGTCTTATATTGCCACCATCCACTATATCAACAACCATGATAGAATTGTGTATGCATGTATGTGTGCATGCACATCCATATGTGCATCAATGGGAATAAATGCATACATGCATGCATACAACAAAAGACAAGAAGGGTTTAAAGTGAAAAAGCTAATTGTCAATGATAAATCAACACTTGATTTAGCAAACCGGTCATCTCACATACGACCCGACCAATAGAAAACTGCCCGATTAATATACGGTATCATATACGCGCATTTAATCGGGTCCCCGCGCAATCCCATATGCACAGCACATTGTTTCTCCTGGACTAGGTAATTCAATTGTGGGACTCTAAGACTCGTCAATACGCCGGCAGTGGGTGATGATCATATCAAGCACCCCTAAGCCGCAAGAGGTCAGCTAAACGTAACGGCCGCCCGGGTATTGAGCGATCAGAAGAAAACAAGTGAACCTGTCACAACTCCCGTCGAGCCAACCGGCAACACTACCGTACAGTCCGGTCTCTTCGTCAAATATGCTGCATACTGAGTCTAGGGATGGTAACGTCGACCCCAATAACTCAATAAGTCGTGCCGATGAATAGTCTATAACAGATCGAGAAACTACTAATAACACTTATCACTAAATCTCAACAGCCCTGGCCAGGGACTTACTGATATAGTCAATCGTACACAGCACAACATCAACCCCCAATACCGGGAGAGACGAAACCCCTCCTATCGCTCATCATCTTCGCGTATCTCGGGACTGTACCCAAAAGCCAGCTGTTTGCACGACGTAGTAGAGCCATGGTAGTGTGGTAATCAAAGTACAGTAGGAGAACACACAAGACTCCATGACGATCTCGGGCCTACAGACTAACCTGTACCAGTGTCACCTGAGAACTGCTATCCGACGATAGATATAATACCATATAGGAGTTCTCGACGAGTTTGTCTAGTGTACCCAGTCACCACTGAGCACCCGTATACGATCTCGATGTCAAATATCAATGGATGTGGGAACATCCATCGCCCATCATATGGGTCTAGTATCATATACGCTAGTCTACTCTGGTATATCGATGCCCCATCTCGATACACCTATGACTAGGGACATTTTATGATATGCTTATAAACTACAGACATTTTCGGGTCGTGAAAAAAAGTTTCGTCATAGTCCAGACCTGGTCTTTGACGAAAACCCTTCGCCACAAGTCTTGCCTTATAGGTCTCTACCTGCTTATCTACACCAATCTTTCTTTTAAAGATCCATTTGCACCCTACGGGTTTTACCCCATGTGGTATAACGTCCAAAGTTCATACTTTGTTGGTGTACATAGACTCCATTTCAAATCTCATGGCATCCAGCCACTTCACAGAGTCACCACTCATGATAGCTTGCTGAAAGATGGTAGGATCATCATCTTCCATGATGCAGTCTTCTCTGTCACCATCAATGATGAAACCGTAGTACCTCTCCAGCGGGCGAGAAGTCCTATCAGACCTACGGAGTGGCCGAGGTTCTTCAGTTTCTGTTGCAACAGCTGGTTCAACCAAGTCGTCATTCGTAATTTGTGTTTCTAGAACTTCTTCTAGGTCTACCACACTGCCATCTGTATCATTTGTAAAAAACTCTTTTTCCAAAAATGTGGCATACTGAGAAACAAACACCTTTTGGTCCTCCTTGTGGTAGAATAGATATCCATAAGAATTCTTTGGATATCCCACAAAATTACACATGACTGACCGTGTCTCGAGTTTGTCCGGATTCTGCTTTTTAACATAGGCCGGACAACCCTAAATCTTAATTCGTTTAAGAGAGGTCTGTTCCCATGCCATATCTCATATGGTGTGGTAGACACGGTTTTGGTTGGGACCCTGTTCAGTAGAAACGCTGCAGTCTCCAATGCATGCCCCCAAAATGAGACGAGTAACTCAGCATCACTCATTATGGAACGAACCATATCTAAGAGGGTCCGATTCCTTCGTTCTGACACACCGTTATGCTGTAGTGTGTAAGGAAGAGTAATCTGAGGGAGAATCCCATTCTCTTTTAGGAAGTCTGCAAACTCTGTACTGAGATACTCCCCACCTCGATCTGATCAAAACATTTTGATGCTCAAGCCGGTTTGTTTTTCTACTTCGAGTTTATATTCAGTGAATTTCTCGAAAGCTTCGGATTTGTGTTTTAGTAAAAATACATGACCGAATCTTGAGAAAATATCAGTGAAAGTAATGAAGTAAGGAAAACCGCCTCTTGCCTATGTAGACATAGGCCCACATACATTACTATGTATGAGTCCAAAGAGCTCAGTAGCTGTTTCTCCGTGTCCGGTAAACGGAGTTTTGGTCATTTTACCCTTGATACAAGACTGGTAAGTCACATAAGATTTATATTCAAAAGGGTTTAAATATCCATCTTTGTGTAACTTGTTTAGTCTTGTTTCGTTAATATGACCAAGTCTACAGTGCCAAACAAAACCATCATTTATTTATGAAAGTTTCCTTTTATCAGTGTGTTGTATGCTGAAAAATGTGTGTTGATTTAGGACGTATATCTCGTTATTAAGCGTACCATACCCAACCAATATTTGATTCATGTGAATGTTCATAACATTGTTCTGCAATACAAAATTATATCCTTCATTGTCTAACAAAGAAACGGATATTATATTACAAAGCATACTAGGTACATAATAACATGGGTTCAAAACCAATATACACCCAGACGGCAACCCCAAGTGATACTCTCCCACTACAACTGTATGTACATTGGAACCATTTCCAACGCGGAGAGTAAGGTTACCTGTCTTCAAAACTTTGCTATTTCTCAGCCCCTGCATAGAATTGCAAATGTTAGAACCTGAACCGGTATCTAATACCTAGGAAGCAGAGTTTATTGAAAATCAGTTTTCTGTCACGAACACACCTGAAGCGGAAGCATCCCCATGCTTCTTCTTGAGATCCAAGTACTCGGTGCAGTTGCGCTTCCAGTGTCCTGTTTTGTGGCAGTGATAACATTCCACTTTCCCCGATTCCCCATCTTTGGACCTGTCTTTCCCCTTAACCTTTTTGACTCCACCTTTAGGTTTGGTGGGTTTCTTCTTCATCTTTCCCTTGGCCTTAGCGTTAGGGCGAGAAGAGGAAGATTTCCCAACACTTAAAACGGGAGTTTTCACTGATTTCAGCGTGCTCTCTGCACTCCTTAGCATATTAAGGAGTTCAGGCAGTTCCTTCTTTATATTGTGCATGTTGAAGTTAACTATAAATTGAGCAAAGATGAAGGGGAGAGACTGCAGAATAATATCCGTATATTGCTCATTATCCATTGTCTACCCAAGGTCCTTAAGCTCCTCTATGAGAGCTATCATCATCAGAACATGGTCTCCTACTGGTGTGCCAGGGGCCATTCACATCTAAAACAATTTTCTGGATGCTTCGTATCGTAATACGCGGGATTGCTCTCCATACAACTCCTTTGTATGGAGAAATATGGTTTGTATGTCCATATTCTCATGCTGCTTCTGATGTATGTTATCCATCGATGCATGTACGAGGCACTTGGCCGTGGCACAGTCAGCATCCCATGTCTTGCGGACTTCCTTATCCACAACCGAAGATTTAGGACCTGGGACGGGCGGGGCTGGAGCCGTGAGGACATATGATACCTTATCATAAGTCAAGGAAATGTTAAGATTTCTCAGCCAATCTTTATAATTGGTCCCATTCAGTTTATTTTTATCTAGTAGAAGCTTGAGTCCTGTCATTGGTATCTACCATTAAGACAGAGAAAAGAATACTCTCAGCGAAAGCTCTTGCAAAGATCAGATTGGTTATTATCTTATCTAATCGATGTCTCCCACTACTTTAATCAAGTTTATTCTTTCAAACCTTAAAAAGAAAACTAGCCAGGATTAATTACAGTCTACAACTTCGCTAACCGTTCAGCCAGGCCAGTGTCGGTACTTGAGGGAGGTTCCCCGTGCTTTCACACGGACCTAATTAATATAAACCTCGTCTTCCCAGAGGCGTAGCCCCGTTAACACCTTTCTAGACACCTAATAGGTTAGCTAATTGTAAACTGCAAAACTCTCCTTGGAGCAACTATTGCCCACAGTGGGATCGGGATCCAACCATCTCATGGAAGGTATGCAATCTCATTGCAAATTTCAACTATTGAAATTCCTGATATGGTTTTTACCCCTAGTACCCATGACCTTAACTATGGTCAACAAATCATAAGCACTAGTCAAGTTCTACCCATCATTTCTTGATTAATTAGACCCACTCACATGACCCTTAACTATGGTCAACAAAGTCGCATGAATGTCCTAATTAATCTGCATCATATGCAGTGTAGGAAGACATACTTAGCTACCGTACACTACGCCTTAACTATAGTCAACAAACGTAGCACCAATACTAAGTACTCTACTTCCTAAAATGACGGAGGGTTGCAGATGGTTTTTAAGAAAACCTTTAACGCTTTGAACTTGATATCGTTGTAGAATCAAATGGTTTTCAAAAGGAGTGGCTTAAGCTCCGCAGTTTTGAAATGTAGTTTTTTCGTAAAAAGCCGAGTGGTTTTTCAAATATGATTCTACAACATCTTTTTAGGTTTATTTATCTTCACATTAATCATATTAATGTTGTCCCATCATTTAAGTCCTTAATCCATTACAGAAAAGAAACGAAAATACAACATACGCTTATGCCATCCGCATTCGCCGCAATGTTCCGTTATGCACCGTTAGGTTACTTAACTAACGCCATACCGGGACGGGACTAGCGCGGGTGTAAAACATAAGCAAAGTCTATTATATATCTCATATATAACATAGCATTCGTCTCAGATATATTAAGTGATCACATCACAGAATATAGGCAGCAGAAACACAAATATGATAATATAGGATATACTAGGACGTCCATATTTAGTATTTAGCCAACAATAGAAAATATGGATTCCACAGTCGTGATGAATAGCTAATCCCACACCCTAGACCCCTACGAAAGCGGCAAGCGACCCTACCAATTCTAGAGTTATGAGACCCGGTCTCGACTCCTCGAGATGGTATCCCACTGGACTCTACAACCCGATCACTTGTGCTCTCCTCCTTGGGTCTATCCTAATGCAAAAAAGTAAATAATATACAACAATGTGACATCATCCTCAACCCAGAAGTGCCCCAAATAAAAGAATTTTTCATTACAAATGAATTTTACATGAATGAAAAGTAAAACTCTCATCTCACATAAACCCCCCCGGATATTCGATCACGACAATCCTATACATCACAATACAGCAACACATAACATCATATGTCATCAACGTAAGCAAGTATGCGTACCCCAATTGCCGTTGGCATATAGCAACGAAACCGGCGATATGCATATTATGCTTACGCTCGCAGAAACAAGTATCACATAGTATAAGGTGATGTTAAACCCTTCGATCGAATTAACGAACACTCGCATTCCCCAGCAAGCTCAACACTTGAGCACCGTTAAACAATACCCAAAATCTATGCCACAGTATTTAATGGACCAACCGTAAAAGGGCAGACCCAAGCCTCATTTGTAACGCCACTAACTACGGCAAACCCTAAGATTTAGTCGCAGTTTGGTGGTCATATCTCGAGTTAGGGTTACTTTCTTCTAGAGGGTCCATAGTAATACCTGCTTTATATATCGAGTACGTTCAACCTAGAAAAATACGAGTGTTTGATAATTCGTTCGACCTGTTTAACGTCGCCAAAGTTACCAATACAATGCTATAAAAATATGAATACGAACTATTCCGCAAAGAGCCCAATACCAAACTTACATCACATGCAATTCTGGACAAACAAACAATACTAGAAACCCTAGAATAAGATGTACAGAGCACTGGTGAAATACGATGATGAGGGGAGCTATAAGGGTCGGCATCGCCGGAATTTTGGCCTTGGTCGCCGGCCAAATCCGAGCCCCCCTTCGTATTGCACCTGTGTTCTTATATCATCCTAAATGCCACTCTGCAGTTGCTGAAATAATTTTTTGAACACTTTTTAAAAAAATTCCAGAGAGCAATTTTAAGGGTTTCTAAATTCGTATTTTTTGCGGAAGTTTTCGTTTTCGTATTGTCGTAGCATCTTCTAGACTTTTAGTTAGGTTCTGATACCATGAAGGGTTTTCTACAGCACCACTACAAGGGTTTGGTAGCATCACACATTCCATATTAAAAAAAATAGGGTGCTAAAGAAAACATCCTAAGGATCATACTAGAAAAGCTAGGGTAACAAGATTTTAACACCATCACAAGTAGTAAAAGGCTAGGGTTTGAGAATACAACCTTTTTAGCTCCCTACGCTAGACTCCTTGACCACTAGAGAGTTGAAAGAAGTTCGCTTGAGATCCTCTAGGTCCACGACGATCCACCCGGAGTCCTCTTTGTCCAAGCTAGATGCTTCACTAGATCAAGAGAAGAAGTAGAAGCCAACACTCTAAACTAATGGGCAAGAGTAGTGTAGAATGATGATGTGGTTTGTTTTCTCACTTAAAAACCCTAACTTGATCATTATCTTGCTCACTAAATGAAAGCTAGAGTGGAAGAGAGTGAGGAGGAAGAAGATGGCAAGATGAATAGCTCAAAGATAATGATAAAGATAAAGATAAGAATGAGAAAAGAAAAAATATATATTTTCTTCTTCTCACTCTTAACTCAAGTTAATAAATATCTAGATATTTATCTTTGGATGCAAAATGGCCATGGAAATTAACTCAAGGTTAATGCAAAGGTTAGTGGGTGAATAAAATAATCAAGCATGATAAATTTTCCGTTTCCATTTTCTTTTCCAAATATAAATATCAACATATTTATTAAGGTGTGAGTCTTATATTGCCACCATCCACTATATCAACAACCATGATAGAATTGTGTATGCATGTATGTGTGCATGCACATCCATATGTGCATCAATGAGAATAAATGCATACATGCATGCATACAACAAAAGACAAGAAGGGTTTAAAGTGAAAAAGCTAATGGTCAATGATAAAGCAACACTTGATTTAGCATACCAGTCATATCATATACGACCTGACCAATAGCAAACCGCCCGATTAATATACGGTATCATATACGCACATTTAATCGGGTCCCCGCGCATATCCCATATGCATACCACATCGTTTCTCCTGAACTAGGTAACTCCATTGTGGGACACTAAGACTCATCAATACGCCGGCAGTGGGTGATGATCATATCAAGCACCCCCATGCCGCAAGAGGTCAGCAAAACGTAACGGCCACCCGAGTATTGAGCGATCAGAAGAAAATAAGCGTACATGTCACAACTCCCGTCGAGCCAACCGACAACACTACCGTACAGTCCGGTCTCTTTGTCAGATATGCTGCATACTGAGTCTAGGGATGGTAACGTCGACCCTAATAACTCAATAAGTCGTGCCGATGAATGGTCTATAACAGATCGAGAAACTACTGATAACACTTATCAGTAAATTTCAACAACCCTGACCAGGGATTTACTGATATAGCCAATCGTGCACAGCACATCATCAACCCCCAATACTGGGAGAGATGAAACCCCTCCTATCGTTTATCGTCTTCGTGTGTCTTGGGACTGTACCCAAAAGCCACCTGTTTGCACAACTCAGTAGAGCCGTGGTAGGGTGGTAATCAAAATACATTGGGAGAACACACAAGACTCCATTACAATCTCGGGTCTACAGACTAACCTGTACCAGTGTCACCAGAGAACTGCTTTCCGACGATAGATATAATACCATATAAGAGTTCTCGGCGAGTTCGTCCAGTGTACCTAATCACCACTGAGCACCCGTATACGATCTCGATGTCAAACATCAATGGATGTGGGAACATCCATCGCCCATCATATGAGTCTAGTATCATATACGCTAGTCTACTCTGGTATATCGATGCCCCATCTCGATACACCTACGACTAGGGACATTTTAGGATATGCTTATAATCTATAGACGTCCCACTAGTATGATCTCCATCATAATCACAGTAGTCAAGCTAATATCCTCAGGGCTTTATCAACATGTGTGACTGAATAAAAGCATGATCAAGTCAACATGTCAGATAAAGAAGAACAAGATAACATACTATCATGTCGAGCAAGAATGTACACTTAATATATATATATATATATATATATATATATATACATGTATAAATACATCCACTATCATATAATGGCCTCTAGGGCATACATATATCCAACAGATTCTTGTTCTATTGCGCATATGAATTGCATCATGCATACATACATGCACACATACATACCTTGCTATAGCTACATATACACCTTTATATGATGTTTAAATTGACTTCGAGGAATTTGGGAACCGCATGGTATCTTTAAAAAACTTGATTCATTTAAAAGAGTGGTTTTCCCTTGATATGCACATATTACTGTTCTATGTTGCATGCATCATATTTCATGGATTTACGCATTGAGATACTGATTTCATGTGATTTATGGATTTGAGAACCGTGGTTATATTTCAAGAAAGTATGCATTGTTTTGAAAACCCGGTTTCTCTTGATATGATATTTCGATGCGTCCACCTTAAGTTTTCTCGGTTCTGAGATTGGTTTTAGAAACCCGATTCGAGAAGATGGATGATCCGTTTGTGGGTTCATGGTGGACCCGGTATGGTGCTCCGAGGCAAGAAAGGTATATTGTGCAGTAGACGATGAGCCGGGCAGAGGGACTACTACCTACCGGTGATAGTTTGGACCCGGCAGTTATCCGAAGGATACCGACCGGAGTCGTGAGATGGATATGGGCCAATCCGGACTGACGGAGCCCGTGGGCCGTTCTGAACTGATGGAGCCCGAGTTATATGGATTTACGTGTCGATATTGGACACGGGTTTTCAAGATATTTCGAGTGTCGATGTTGGGCACTCAGGTTCCATGAGATTTACGAATATGTGGGTCGATCAGAGTGACGGCGCCTGAGGTATTGGGATTTGGGGTGTCGTTGATGGACACCGGTTTTTCCACAATGATGATTCACTGATGTGGATATGTTCTATCCCACTCTCAGTAGTTATTTGATATGCATTGTTTCATGTAGTTGTAGTACCCTGATGGTGTACCTTGATCATGATTGTTGCATATCCATATTGCCATACTTATGCTATCAGATTGCATGTGATAGATTATCGCTATTCGTGCATACTTGCGATTATCTGTATGATGTTATTTACTATTCATAAGTTGGCAACTCATCCCCGTTGTGCCACGGTGTTTTGCAGGCTTGACCCTCAGAGTAGTCGCGGCAGGGTCCTTATTGTATCTATTTCTGCGGATACCGCTACGGTTGGTTGTGAGGCCTTTTTGGTGTAGGTGGGTTTGCGGTTATCCGAACACATCTATTGTATATCTCATTGTATCTAGTACTCTCTATCTACCACTTTCATATATTGACTTAGAGACAAGTTTGTGACGATCGATATTGTATTATATGTGACTCTGGGTGTCGTGCTCGTGTGAGCCGGCCTTTCTTATGTTGCTTTATCTTTTTTATGTTGTTTTCATTTTATTGTCTATTTCTTCGCTACAGCGTCGTATATATACTTGTGGTGATTGTTTTCCACCTTTGGGCGTGATTTTCTCCCGTTTAGGAATGCTTTATTTATATCCTGTGTTTGTACTCGTTCCGGGGCTAGTTTTATAAAGGAGGTGCTTCCAAAATTTTTAAGAAAATAAACTTAAACTTTAAGATTTTTACTTGAGATTTTCAAATGTTTTAACAATGTTTTTATCACTTACTTCTTTTTATGGTTTAGATTTCTGGGTTTTCGGCATACTTAAATTGCGTTACGCCTGTTGACATCACGTGGTCTAAGTGCCGGTCACGTTCCTAAATTAGGTCGTGACAAAGTTGGTATCAGAGCACTAGGTTTTACCTTTCGAAGTGTAGGATGACCTTGGTATGATGGAGTAGGTATCTTAAGCAGAGTGACGTAGCGTGTGTATGTTCCACGGCACACTTACGACATTATACTCCACCTAAGTGACCTTAGGACATATTGCTTGTAATTCCTTCCTTGATTTCCATGTATCATTATGATTCGATTTCTATATTCTTATCGAATCTTGTTTTCATTTCCAGCCATTATGCCGCAGAAGACTACGTAGGCGCAGAGAGCGGCCGCGAGAGCCGAGGTCAGGGTAGGCTCGCCAGAGACAAGGACTGACCAGGGCGGTACGCCTATTCCATAAGAGCAGATTGATCCACCTTCGCTAGATCGTATTACTAGGCTAGAGGCCGGTATGCAGGATTTGCGCCAGATGATAGGGTCGTAGGATGAGTCCAGTCGAGCGCAGAGATAGGAGGTTGTCCCACCAGTTATATGGGCCGAGATGGTGCCTACGGTTCAGGCAGTCGTACATACAGCTACGAAGGTTATCACCGTATCATTATCAGAGCTCATGAGGCTGAAGCCTCCGGTTTTCACCGGCACCGATGCAGCTGAGGATCCCCAGTCGTTTATCGATCGGATGGCCAGGATCTGTCGTTCACTGAGTTGCTCCGACGCGAGATGGGTAGAATTCATGAGTTTTCGTCTGGAGGGTCTTACCCAGACTTGGTGCGAGTCTTTAGAGAGGGGCAGAGCCGCAGGTCTTTCTCCTATGACCTGGGCTAAGTTCATGATGGTTTTTCTTGCCCATTTCCTTCTTCAGAGAGTCAGGGATGCTCGAGCTCGCAGTTTTTAGTCGTTACGCCAGACTCCGGGTATGACGGTTGAAGAGTACGATGTTCAGTTTACCCAGCTATCTGTGTATGCTCCATATTTGGTAGACACTGAGGAGATGCGGATCAAGAGATTTGTGCGAGGCCTTATTACCCAGTTGTTCCTCGCTATCAGCGCCCAGCATTTTGACACATATGCAGCCGCAGTGGACGCAACCTTAATGGTTGAGGAGCGTCTTTCCGAGACTTCGGTCGTTCCGGAACCGAAGAGAGTTCGTACTAGTGTATCAGCCCGGAGACAGATGTATAGACGCCGCGACAGATTCCGTTCAGGTCGTGGGGTAATAGAGGTTTGGGATGAGGCTAGTTATTTAGCTCTTATCCCTAGGAAGGTCAGCAGTCGTCGTCTGGATGTTTCCGGTGCGGTAGTTTATATCATCGCGTCAGGGATTGTACTGAGGCACGTGAGGACGAGGCAGCCATACCACATGTTACCTTACCACCTTCTCCACCTCAGAGAGCGTTGCCTCTTACGCTTGTTGTTGCTCCGCGTCAGACTTATGCTCAGAAAGGTCGTGGTCGTAGAGGTTTGGTTCAGAGAGGACGGGGTGGCAGAGGTGGAGGACAGCCAGTCGCCGGAAGAGGGTAGGCTCGAGTATTTACTTTGAATCATCAGGACGCACAGCCGTCCAATGCAGTGGTTTCAGTTACTCTTTCAGTATGTTCCTTCGATGCACACGTTTTGTTTGATCTGGGATATACGTACCTATATGTTTCAACACACTTCGTGTCGAGGTTGGGCTGAGAGTCGGGCCGAGAGTCATGTTTGTTAGAGCAGCTGCTTGTTGTGACTACTCCTGTTGGCGAGTCTTTTGTTGCGCGACACGTCTTTCGGTCGTGTGCCATTCGTATTGGAGATAGAGATTCGTCCGTCGACTTGATCCTTCTTGAGATGTTGGACTTCGACGTTCTCCTAGGTATGGACTGGTTAGCTACTTGCTATGCGTCTGTGGACTACCGTGAGAAAACAGTCAGGTTTTGTTTTCCGGGCGAGGAAGTTCTTGTTGTGAAGGGGGGTCATGGTGCCGCCCCTCATAATTTGATTTCTGCCCTTTGCGCTTATCGGCTCTTGAGGAGATGATGTCAGGGATTCTTAGCTTTCATTCATGATACCAGAGCCACGGTAGATTTGTTGGACAGGGTTACTGTTGTGAGAGAGTTTCCTGACGTTTTTCCCGATGAGTTACCTGGATTGCCGCCAGAGCGTGAGATTGAGTTTTGCATTGATTTGACCCCCGGCACGGGGCCTATTTCTATACCGCCTTACTGGATGGCCCCGGCAGAGCTTAAGGAGCTTAAGGATCACCTGCAAGAGTTGCTAGATAGGGGACTTGTGCGTCCGAGTGTTTCGCCTTGGTGAGCTCATGTTCTGTTCGTCAAGAAGAAGGACGGCAGTTTGAGGTTATGCATTGATTATCGTCAATTGAACCGTGTTATGGTGCGAAATAGGTATCCATTCCCTCACATTGACGATTTGTTTGACCAGCTCCAGGGTGCGGGATATTTTTCTAAGATTGATTTGAGATCGGGTTATCATCAGTTACGGGATCGGAATGATGACATTCCGAAGACTGCTTTTCGTACGCGCTACGGGCATTATGAGTTTTTGGTGATGTCGTTCGGACTCACCAATGCCCTAGCAGCGTTCATGGATTTGATGAACCGGATTTTCAGGCCGTTCCTCGACCATTTTATTATTGTGTTTATTGATGACATTCTGGTTTATTCCAAGAGTCGAGAGGAGCATGAGCAGCACTTGAGGATTGCTTTACAGACATTGAGAGAGCACCAGCTGTTTGCTAAATTATCGAAGTGTGCATTCTGGCTTGATAGTGTTGCCTTCCTGGGTCATATGGTTACTGGAGACGATATTCGTATGGACCCGAGGAAGATCGAGGCCGTACAGCTTTAGCCCCGACCTGTGTCAGTGACAGAGGTCCGTAGCTTTTTGGGCTTAGCCGGTTATTACCGCTGTTTCATGCAGGACTTCTCGAGTATCACCGCACCGCTGACCGGACTGACTAGGAAAGGAGCTCCTTTTCTTTGGACTGAGGCATGCGAGCTGAGTTTTCAGCAGTTGAAGACTCGGTTGACGATTGCACCAGTTTTATCTTTGCCTTCTGGATCGGGCGGCTACGTCGTCTACCGTGATGCTTCTCGAGTGAGGCTCGGTTGTGTATTGATGCAGCATGATAGAGTTATTGCTTATGCTTCCCGACAGATGAAGAAGCACGAGCAAAATTATCCCACTCATGATCTTGAGATGGCCGCAGTGGTCTTTGCGCTTAAGATTTGGAGACACTACTTGTACGGGGAATCGTGTCAGATTTTCACAGACCGCCAGAGCTTAAAGTACATCTTCCAGCAGTTGGATCTGAATTTGAGATAGCGCCATTGGATGGATCTCATGAAGGATTATGATTGTGAGATCCTATATCACCCGGGCAAGGCGAATGTGGTAGCTGATGCTTTGAGTTGTAGGCCTGAGGGTAGCTTGTCCCAATTGAGCGCAGTTCAGATACAGTCTTCTGCAGATTGGCAGATCTTGTGCAATAGTAGGGTACAGTTTGAGTTCACTTCCTCTGGGGGACAGCTTTCTCATATCCGTGCCTGTCCACTTCTACTTGATCGTATTTGTAGGGTCCCGGCAGCGCCTCGGCCATCAAAATACGGCCAAAATGAGGAACAAAAATTTCTGAAACCGGCGCTATTGCTACCCGAATCCCGGATTGACCTTAAACCCTAAACTAGCAAACTAAGAAGAGGTTAGAATCGTTATACCGAGTTGATCTGTGTCCTTCAGTCTTCATTCCAAGCACCTATTGATCCTTTGACGATGTTTGGTTGCCGATCTTTCTTCTTCTCCGATGATCCACCCGAGGGAAACGGCGCAAGCTCCAACCTCGACAAACGAGTTAAGCTACGCTCCAAAGTCGCTAGCGATGGAGAGTGGGGGTGCATGAAAGTGTCACTACAATTTTCTCTCATCTTATGTTCTCCAAGGAGCAACTATAAAAGAAGAATGGAGGTGAGGAAGCTTTTGCATGAACAAAGAATGGTTAAGTGTTTTGTGAACTGGAGGGAGTGAGAGAGTGGGCTTGCTTTGTTTTCTTCTTATCAAAAAATGAAAATCAATCCCACCCAAAATAATATGGCCGGCCCTCTCTCTCCCCCATCAAAAAATAACTCATTTTCTTTTTCCAAATTAAACAAATCCAAACCATACCATGCTCCATGCTTAGGACTATGCATAATACTATGCACATGCCACCTCACACCCTCCACCTCATCATTAAACAAAATGAATTTCCTTAAATGGAAAATCTAATAATGAGGTGGCAAAACATGTTAGTTATATGTATGCCCTAGAGGCCATTACTATACATAGGATGTATATTGTAGTGGATGCTTGGACATATATAGGGAGGACTTTCTTGCTCGACATGATAGTATGCTATCTGGTTGATCTTTAACTTAACGTGTACACTGATTGTCTCTCTGTTACATGTTGGTAAAGCCCTTAGGATGTGTACTTGACTACCTGGACTATGATGTGGATCATACTAGTGGGGACATGGTAGTCCATAAGTACATCCTTCAAGGTCCCTAGTCGTGGGTGTATCGAGACGGGGCATCGATATACCAGAGTAGACTAGCGTATACCTTCTCGACCCATACAGATGGGCGATGGATGATACCATATCCATTGGTGTTTGACATCAGAGATGATATACGGGTGCTCAGTGGAGACTGGGTACACTGGACGGACTCGCCGAGAACTCCCAGATGGTATTATACCTTACGTCAGATGGCAGTTCTCTGGTGACACTGGTACAGAGTAGTCTGTTGACCCGAGATCGTCATAGAGTCTTGTGTGGTTCCCACTGTGCTTTGATTTCCACCTTACCACGTCCAAGAGGGCGTGCAAAACGGTGGTTTTTGGGTACAGTCCCGAATCACATGGAGGCAATGAGCGATAGGAGGGGATTCGTCTCTCCCGGTATAGGGAGTTGATGTTGCGCTGTGTTCGATTGGCTATAGCCGGAAATCCCTAGCCAGGGTTGCTGAGATTTACTGGTAAGTGTTACCTGTAGTTTCTCGAAATGTTATAGACCTCATATCGACACGACTTATCGAGCTATTGGGGTCTGACGTTTACCACCCCTAGGCGAGATATGCGACATATCAGACGACGAGACCGGACTGTACGGTAAGTGTTACTGGTTGGATTCACAGGAGTATGAGCGGGCTTGCTCGTCGATCTTCTGATCGCTCAATACCCGGGTGGCCGTTACGTTTAGCAGACCGCTTGCGGCTTGTGGGTGTTTGATATGATCATCACCTGCTGCCGGCGTATTGACGAGTCTTTAGAGTCCTACACAGAGGTTTCCTGGCTCAAGCGAAACGAAATAGGAGCGCATATGAGATATGTGCGGGACCGAGAATAATGCGTGTATGTGATACCGTATTTCATTCTCGCGATGAATGTATCGAATGGTTGTATGCGATATAACCTAGTTATCGAATCAAGTATTGATTCGATGAGACGATACATTGAATATTAGTCGGTTATATGCGATATGATCGGATCGTTAAATCAAGTGTTGATTTAATGATTTAATGCATAATTATATATTTGATATATTACTTTGCATTAACTAGTATTGGTTCACTTTAAATGGATTTTCTCACTTGAAGTTCATAAATTGTATATGTGATATACTTTTGTGCACTTGTTTGTATCATGTTTGATGATACATGCTCACTTGGGTTTGTGTAAAGATTAAACCATGGTTGTGAGAATAGTATAGGGTTTTGTTTATTCACTTATTATCTATTTATTTATTTATCATTCTTTTGGAAAAGATAAAGAGAAAAGAATGGTGGTTTGTTTTGTTTGTTTGTTGAAGCTTCTTGAAGCTTTGAACAAGTCCACCATTCTTGTCTCATGTCTAACCCTAACCATTCTTCTAACCTAAGTTAAATCTCTACACTAAACCATGGTTGAATATATGATAAGTATCATACTATTTTCTTTTTAAAAAAAAAACAACTTATCATATTCTTTACATGATCTTCTTCTTCTTCAAAGATGAAGAAAGCTTGCTCCATCAATGGCAACTTGAGCAAATGAGTGAGAAATGCAATTATAAAGTGAAACCACCTCCTATTTCTTCATCCTCTACCTCTTGCCAAGTAGTATAGGGTGTTTTCCTTATAAGTTTCATGACTTGGTGAAGTCGGAGCTTGATCTTGTGATGCCTCGACGTAGATCATCTTCGGCATCGTAGTCGATGACCTAGCCCGTCCATTTCTCCGATGAAGCCGACGCTAGAGCCTGGGATTTGATTTGGACAGCAAGGAGACTTCATCGCGGAGCTATGGAGGTGGAGAACCGGATCTACAAAGGTTGTATTTCCGTTCACTTAGTTAATTTGTTAACTAGTTGCATCTTTCGCCTAAAATTCTAGTTAACGATCCGTATTAGGTTTTCTCGGCACTTATAAAATTTGAAATTGGCATGGTTGATACCTTGTGAGACCTCATTAGTGTGCCTAGGAACCCTACAGTGGTATCAGAGCCTAGCTAGAGCCTTAGGCGATACGTAGACGACGTTTGAAATCCGAACGAACCCGAAACCCTAACTCAAAATGCTCTCTGGAAATTTTCTGAAAATTTGGATTTTTGTGAATTAAAAATACCTGAAAAATACAGCAGGAAATTATAAGAATTGTGGTGAAAAACGAACCCCTAAACCCTTAATTCCACCGCGGAACCACGACAAAAGACTACTTGGACCGCGGTTCCGCGGCCGTTCAAGGGGTTTATGCTATAATGTTTTCACTATAATTCCTAGTTCTGTGATTTATATTTTATGGGTATTTTTATTTTGACTCCACAGTTGAGTGTTCTGGGGTTGTTTTGGGGATTCGATGATTCGATCGGATTATCAGATTTTGTCTATGTGGATTCCGGATAATTTTTGAATATATTAAAAAGTTCGACCGGATATAAATACCCAACTTTTCCCCTGCCGGAAAATTTCCAAGTGTTGGATTTTTCCGAGGTTTAAAGACGTTGTAAGTAGTGCAAGTAACGCGATGGTCCCTCTAGAAGACAACAAACCTTAACTCGATTATGTGACCGTCTTGAACTGCCCTTTGAACCTTCGGGTTTGGGGGAGTACGGCGTGCCACATGTGAGGCGTTGGCTTGACCTTTCTACGGCTGGACCGTTGGTACTGAGGCATGAAGTGAATGTCTTTGGACTTATTTCATGAGTTGAACGGTTTCGGGAAAACTTGGGTGTTCGAATGTTCGATCGGAAAGTTTAATATATTCTATTTATCCGGAATGGGATACAATAATTGGAATTCACAAGCAGTTATGAGATAACTGAATGAATGTTATAAACATAGCAGTTTAGTCTCACTTGATCGGTTGCCACGGAATTTTGATGTGATCAAAAGTCCGTCGCAATCACGTAGCGTACGCGGATACTCGCCGGGTAAACTTAATAGACAGCCTCACTCCATAGCCACGACCAAGTGACTGTAGGAGAACCCCGTCGCCGAAAGCATCCGTTCGGGTGCTCGCGGCAGCGGTGTTCCGCCTTGGTGCACTTCGTCGACGGTATCGGGGGTGCGGCTGCCTACTAAAGTTTGCGACAAGCATTCGATCAGAATGTCGGGAATCCTGTTGAATTCGCCGACTTAATATTGAAAAGTGTTTTCGATTTTGAGACTAAAATGCGGGGTTTATAATTGTTAGGCATGCGATTTCTAAGGAATTCATTTGATTAGGCATGCGATGTCTAAAGAGTTTGCGGATTCCAATTGTTGTAGTTTTACACTTTCTTTTCTGTGACCGTAAGTGTAATATGTGATATTGCCGGTTTCGTTGCTATATATCAACGACAATTGGGATGGACATATTTACTTACGTTGATGACATGTGATGTTATGTGTTGCTGGATATGTTATATTGGATCGTCGTGATTGAATAGCCGGGGTTTTTTATGTGAGATGAGTGTTTTTCATTTTCATTCATGTAAAAACTTGTATGTAATATTCTTTTATTGGGGCATTTCCAGGTTGCGGAAGATGTCACCTTTTGTATATTATTTACTTTTCCGCACTAGGATAGACCCAAGGAGGGGAGCACAAGTAACCGCGTTCTGGAGTCCAGTGGGAGACCAACTCGAGGAGTCGAGTCCGGGTCTTCTAACTCAAGAATTGGTAGGGTTGCTTGCCGCTCTCGTAGGGGTCTAGGGGTGTGGGTTTGGATATTCATCGCGACCATGGAATCCGTGTTTTATATTGGCTCGTATTAAAAACACGGACGTCCTAGTATATCCAATATTTCATATGTTTCTTCTGCTGCGATATCTGTGATGTGATCATGTGATGTTCTGTGATAGATACTGTATATAGTATATATGATATATTATATAGACGTTACTTATGTTTTACACCCGCGCTAGCCCTGCCCCGCTCTGCCGTTAGTTACCTAACCTAACGGTGCACGAGGGGACATCGAGGCGAATGCGGATGGCATAAGTGTACGTCATATTTATCTGTGATGTTTAGGTACTTAAATGATGGGACTTCATTAATGTGATTAATGAAAGAAAAAGAAACCTAAAGATGTTGTAGAATCGAATTTCAAAAATAAAACAGGTAGCTACAGTTCTTGCTTTGCACAGCGGTATATATGATATATCCTGCACCTTATTCGATGAGGAAAGGACCGAGATCCCTTTACCGGGAGTGACTCCTTTAGCAATAACTGGCAGATGCTACACACTCGGTTTGTCTTTTGATTGCTTTTAATAGTTTTGCTTTGCACAGAGATATATATGATATATCCCGCAGCTCATTCGACGAGGAAAGGGCCGACGATCCCTTCACCGGGAGTGACCCCTTTAGCAAAACTAGAAAAGCCTCAAAAACACTCCATTTTAAAATCATTTGATTCTACAACGATATCAAGTTCATTACGCAATAGGTTTTCAGAAAAACCTGTCGTAGCCCTCCGTCATTTCAGATAAGTCCTATTTAGTATTCGTGCTACGTTTGTTGACCTCCGTCAAGCCGTAGTGTACGGTAGCTAACTAGTATTTATCTGCTTATGCATATGATGCAGATTGGATTAGGGTAGTCGTGCGGCCTTGTTGACCTCCGTCAAGGGTCGTGCAGGTGGGTTTAATTCGATCAAGAAATGACGGGTTGAACTTGACTAGTAGCCTATGGTTTGTTGACCTCCGTCAAGGTCATAGGGTGCTAGGGGCAAAATATTACCGGGAATTTCAAGTGTTGAAATTTGCAAGGAGATTGCATACCTTCTATGAGATAGTTGGATCCCGATACCCGCTGCGAGTAAGAGTTACTCCTGGGAGAGTTTTACACATTACAATTAGCCGATCAAGTAGGTGTCTAGAAAGGTGTCAACGGGGTTACGCCTCTGGGAAAACGAGCTTTACATTAATTAGGTTCGTGCGAAAGCACGGGGGACCTCCCTCAAAGTACCGACACTGGCCTGGCTGAAAGATTCGCGAATTTGTAGTATGTGATTAATCCCGGCTAGTCTTTCCTTTTAGGGTTTGAAGGAAGATTTGATAAAAAGCAGTGGGAGCCATCCTGATTAGATAAAACATAACCAATCTATTCTTGCAAAAGCGCACGCTGAGTGTTTTCTTCTCTCTCTCTCCAGGTAGCGACCATAACACGCCTTAATCAAGATAATAATACGGAATATTGACCGAACCCGCTTGTTATACTGAGCTGGGGAACGTTGGTCCCGCTCCAACTTATAAATGTTATAAGACAGAGCAGGAAATTGGGGAATACCAGATTTCCCGTGCCGCCCAAACGAGGAAAGTGCATATGATGCATCATCTTCGGGTGTGTTTGTTACACAGAACTGTTTCTCAGTATCCTCTACGTCCTGGATATTTGATACCAGATCAGGATCCCTGATATGTAATCTGTTACATAGGGCTACAGAGAGGTAGAGAACTGAGAACGGGTGATAAGTTTCATGAGGCAGAAAACGGGGCAAGTGTTGCAGCCAAGTCTGTTGGTCACTGTCACCCTGTATCCCAAATACATTGATTCTGAACGAATGTTATTAGATACCAAACCTGATATACAAAATCATATCTGTCTCTTTATTAGTAAAGAAACGATAAAATTTTGTATTGTTGGATAATGTTTTGAACATATCCTATATCAAAAGTTGATCGGTTCAGGCACGTTATCTAAAAGCATTGATGTTCTAAATCAAACTACAGTTCTTAGTATATGGAACACACATAAGAGGAAGAGTTCAGAAATGAACGGATCCTTCTTAAGGTATTGTAGACTAGGTCATATCAATGCGACCCGACTAGCTGAAGTTACATTTAGATGCATATTTAAATCAGTTTGAATTTACATCTTGTGAAACTTGCCAGTCATGTCACAAAGATAAGATGACCATAGCTTTGTTTATTGGAGACAGAGAAAGAGTTAGTGAACTCTACGGATTGATACATGCTGATGTATGAAAGGTCCCCTGTCTACACATGCCAGGACCGGTTCTTTATACTTCATTACATTCTTTGATGATCTCTCGAGACTCAGACATATGTTCCTATTGAAACACAAGTCTGAACCTTTTGAGATATTCACAGAATATAAGCTAGAAGTAGAGAACCAAAATACGGGTATAAGTATTATGTCCTTTGATGTGATCGAGGAGGAGAATACTTGAGCACGGAAATCCTGGTCTATTCTAAAGGAGAATGAGATTCTCTCTCAGCATTACTCCTCCGTATACACCATGGCTCGATGGTATATCGGGGCGGAGCAATAACACCCTATGAGATATGGTGTGCTCTATGATGAGTATTACTGAGTTTCCTATTTCCTTTTGGGAGTTATGCACTTGAGAAGCTGCATACCTATTGAATAGGGTTCAAATCAAAACAGTTGCCTACCACTTCATATTTGGTATGAAAAGGGAAGAGCCCATATCTTAAGTTAGTTAAGATTTGGGGTTGTCCGGGCTATGTCTAAAAACATAATCCGGACAAGCTCGAGGCAAGGTCTGTTATGTACAACTGGAAAGGTTCCAGCTATACAAATTACAGCAGATGATTTGGTAGAACCAAAGGATTCAGTAGATTCCAACGAACCTCAGCCTCTCCGCCGATCTAGTAGGGTTCCTCACCCACCTGAGAGATAATTCTGTTTCTCTGTGACAGTGGGAGCGAGGATTGCATCATGAGATGATGACCCAACTAGCTTCGAGCTGGCCATCAGGAGTAAGACTCTGTAAGAATGGCTGGATGCTTAGTGATCTGAGATGGAATCCATGTACATCAACAAAGTATGGACTTTGGTTGCTATATCTGAAGGGTTAAATCCCCATCAGGAGCAAGTATATCTTGAGAAGATTACTTGGTGTACTTGGAAAAGTTGAGACTTTCAAAGCTAGACTTGTTAAAGGTTTTCGTCATCGACCAGGCATGGATAATGATGAAACATTTTTCCAGTGGCTATGCTTAAGTCCATCCAGATCCTACTTGTCACGGCTACATACCATGACTGCGATATCTGGCGGTTGGGTGCCATGACTACTTTTCTAAATAATGTTTTAGAAGAGAACGTCTGTAAGTACACAGCCAGAGGGCTTCGTAAACAGTGGGAGCAGCGGAAACGTGTACAAGATGCTTTATAAGATAAAGCAGGCATCGCGGAGTTGGAACGTCTGTTTTGATGAGATAGTCAAAGAGTTTGACATCATCAAAATGGTAGATGAACCTTGTATATACAAAAAGGTAGTAGGGAGTATGGTGGCGATCCTCGTAGAGTACGTGGATGACATACTCTTGATAGGGAAGGAGTTTCCTATGCTACGCTCGATCAATCTCCGCTTGTCACATGGATTCTCCATATAGGATCAAAGTGATACCTCCTAAATCCTGAGTTTTCATCTATGAGATAGATGTTATATGGATGTTAGGATACTCACTAGATGTAGTGAGATGGTATCAGTTGATCCTGGGGAGAATCACTGGAAGTGTTCCAGAGTGATAAGAACGACTGAATGTCAGTCACAGGCATTGTCTTTACCCTCAGTAAAGGGACGGTATGTTGGAAGAGTTCCAAGCTACATACCGTGGCATACTAGACGATAAAGGATGGATACATCGCTACTTAAGATGCTACCAAAGAGGCTGTTTGGGCGTATATTTGTTCATGAGATGAACTTTGTTCCTCCCATTGTGTGACAATGGAGTTGTGGCTTATGCCAAGGAACGTCCGTCCCATCAGTGATCCAGATATATTCTAAGGCAGTATCACCTGATCATGGAGATGGTTGATCTCCAGGGTGATCGAGGTTAGGAGAGTAGACTCAGAGGACAACACGGCGGATCCACTCACAAAGGCCTTTTCCCAGAGAGAGACTTTTATGGGATAGTTGAGTATGAGATACTACAACCACTGCTATCAGATGGCCCTAGTGCAAGTGGGAGATTGTTAGTTATATGTATGCCCTAGAGGCCATTACTATACATAGGATGTATATTGTAGTGGATGCTTAGACATATATAGGGAGGACTTTCTTGCTCGACATGATAGTATGCTATCTGGTTGATCTTTACCTTAACGTGTACACTGATTGTCTCTCTGTTACATGTTGGTAAAGCCCTTAGGATGTGTACTTGACTACCTGCACTATGATGTGGATCATACTAGTGGGGACATGGTAGTCCATAAGTACATCCTTCAAGGTCCCTAGTCGTGGGTGTATCGAGACGGGGCATCGATATACCAGAGTAGACTAGCGTATACCTTCTCGACCCATACAGATGGGCGATGGATGATCCCATATCCATTGGTGTTTGACATCAGAGATGATATACGGGTGCTCAGTGGAGACTGGGTACACTGGACGGACTCGCCGAGAACTCCCAGATGGTATTATACCTTACGTCAGATGGCAGTTCTCTGGTGACACTGGTACAGAGTAGTCTGCTGACCCGAGATCGTCATAGAGTCTTGTGTGGTTCCCACTGTGCTTTGATTTCCACCTTACCATGTCCAAGAGGGCGTGCAAAACGGTGGTTTTTGGGTACAGTCCCGAATCACATGGAGGCAATGAGCGATAGGAGGGGATTCGTCTCTCCCGGTATAGGGAGTTGATGTTGCGCTGTGTTCGATTGGCTATAACCGGAAATCCCTGGCCAGGGTTGCTGAGATTTACTGGTAAGTGTTACCTGTAGTTTCTCGAAATGTTATAGACCTCATATCGATACGACTTATCGAGCTATTGGGGTCTGACGTTTACCACCCCTAGGCGAGATATGCGACATATCAGACAACGAGACCGGACTGTACGGTAAGTGTTACTGGTTGGATTCACAGGAGTATGAGCGGGCTTGCTCGTCGATCTTCTGATCGCTCAATACCCGGGTGGCCGTTACGTTTAGCAGACCGCTTGCGGCTTGTGGGTGTTTGATATGATCATCACCTGCTGCCGGCGTATTGACAAGTCTTTAGAGTCCTACACAGAGGTTTCCTGGCTCAAGCGAAACGAAATAGGAGCGCATATGAGATATGTGCGGGACCGAGAATAATGCGTGTATGTGATACCGTATTTCATTCTCGCGATGAATGTATCGAATGGTTGTATGCGATATAACCTAGTTATCGAATCAAGTATTGATTCGATGAGACGATACATTGAATATTAGTCGGTTATATGCGATATGACCGGATCGTTAAATCAAGTGTTGATTTAATGATTTAATGCATAATTATATATTTGATAAATTACTTTGCATTAACTAGTATTGGTTCACTTTAAATGGATTTTCTCACTTGAAGTTCACAAATTGTATATGTGATATACTTTTGTGCACTTGTTTGTATCATGTTTGATGATACATGCTCACTTGTGTTTGTGTAAAGATTAAACCATGGTTGTGAGAATAGTATAGGGTTTTGTTTATTCACTTATTATCTATTTATTTATTTATCATTCTTTTGGAAAAGATAAAGAGAAAAGAATGGTGGCTTGTTTTGTTTGTTTGTTGAAGCTTCTTGAAGCTTTGAACAAGTCCACCATTCTTGTCTCATGTCTAACCCTAACCATTCTTCTAACCTAAGTTAAATCTCTACACTAAACCATGGTTGAATATATGATAAGTATCATATTATTTTCTTTTTAAAAAAAAAACAACTTATCATATTCTTTACATGATCTTCTTCTTCTTCAAAGATGAAGAAAGCTTGCTCCATCAATGGCAACTTGAGCAAATGAGTGAGAAATCCAATTCTAAAGTGAACCCACCTCCTATTTCTTCATCCTCTACCTCTTGCCAAGTAGTATAGGGTGTTTTCTTCACAAGTTTCATGACTTGGTGAAGTCGGAGCTTGATCTTGTGATGCCTCGACGTAGATCATCTTCGGCATCGTAGTCGATGACCTAGCCCGCCCATTTCTCCGATGAAGCCGACGCTAGAGCCCGGGATTTGATTTGGACAGCAAGGGGACTTCATCGCGGAGCTATGGAGGTGGAGAACCGGATCTACAAAGGTTGTGTTTCCGTTCACTTAGTTAATTTGTTAACTAGTTGCATCTTTCGCCTAAAATTCTAGTTAACGATCCGTATTAGGGTTTCTCGGCACTTGTAAAATTTGAAATTGGTATGGTTGATACCTTGTGAGACCTCATTAGTGTGCCTAGGAACCCTACAGTGGTATCAGAGCCTAGCTAGAGCCTTAGGCGATGCGTAGACGACGTTTGAAATCCGAACGAACCCGAAACCCTAACTCAAAATGCTCTCTGGAAATTTTCTGAAAATTTGGATTTTTGTGAATTAAAAATACCTGAAAAATACAGCAGGAAATTATAAGAATTGTGGTGAAAAACGAACCCCTAAACCCTTAATTCCACCGCGGAACCGCGGCAAAAGACTACTTGGACCGCGGTTCCGCGGCCGTTCAAGGGGTTTATGCTATAATGTTTTCACCATAATTCCTAGTTCTGTGATTTATATTTTATGGGTATTTTTATTTTGACTCCACAGTTGAGTGTTCTGGGGTTGTTTTGGGGATTCGATGATTCGATCGGATAATCAGATTTTGTCTATGTGGATTCCGGATAATTTTTGAATATGTTAAAAAGTTCGACCGGATATAAATACCCAACTTTTCCCCTGCCGGAAAATTTCCAAGTGTTGGATTTTTTCGAGGTTTAAAGACGTTCTAAGTAGTGCAAGTAACGCGATGGTCCCTCTAGAAGACAACAAACCTTAACTCGATTATGTGACCGTCTTGAACTGCCCTTTGAACCTTCGGGTTTGGGGGAGTACGGCGTGCCACATGTGAGGCGTTGGCTTGACCCTTCTACGGCTGGACCGTTGGTACTGAGGCATGAAGTGAATGTCTTTGGACTTATTTCATGAGTTGAACGGTTTCGGGAAAACTTGGGTGTTCGAATGTTCGATCGGAAAGTTTAATATATTCTATTTATCCGGAATGGGATACAATAATTGGAATTCACAAGCAGTTATGAGATAACTGAATGAATGTTATAAACATAGCAGTTTAGTCTCACTTGATCGGTTGCCACGGAATTTTGATGTGATCAAAATCCGTCGCAATCACGTAGCGTACGCGGATACTCGCCGGGTAAACTTAATAGACAGCCTCACTCCATAGCCCCGACCAAGTGACTGTAGAAGAACCCCGTCGCCGAAAGCATCCGTTCGGGTGCTCGCGGCAGCGGTGTTCCGCCTTGGTGCACTTCGTCGACAGTATCGGGGGTGCGGCTGCCTACTAAAGTTTGCGACGAGCATTCGATCAGAATGTCGGGAATCCTGTTGAATTCGCCGACTTAATATTGAAAAGTGTTTTCGATTTTGAGACTAAAATGCGGGGTTTATAATTGTTAGGCATGCGATGTCTAAGGAATTCATTTGATTAGGCATGCGATGTCTAAAGAGTTTGCGGATTCCAATTGTTGTAGTTTTACACTTTCTTTTCTGTGACCGTAAGTGTAATATGTGATATCGCCGGTTTCGTTGCTATATGTCAACGACATTTGGGATGGACATATTTACATACGTTGATGACATGTGATGTTATGTGTTGCTGGATATGTTATATTGGATCGTCGTGATTGAATAGCCGGGGTTTTTTATATGACATGAGTGTTTTTCATTTCCATTCATGTAAAAACTTGTATGTAATATTCTTTTATTGGGGCACTTCCAGGTTGCGGAAGATGTCACCTTTTGTATATTATTTACTTTTCTGCACTAGGATAGACCCAAGGAGGGGAGCACAAGTAACCGCGTTCTGGAGTCCAGTGGGAGACCAACTCGAGGAGTCGAGTCCGGGTCTTCTAACTCTAGAATTGGTAGGGTTGCTTGCCGCTCTCGTAGGGGTCTAGGGGTGTGGGTTTGGCTATTCATCGCGACCGTGGAATCCGTGTTTTATACTGGCTCGTATTAAAAACACGGACGTCCTACTATATCCAATATTTCATATGTTTCTTCTGCTGCGATATCTGTGATGTGATCATGTGATGTTCTGTGATAGATACTGTATATAGTATATATGATATATTATATAGACGTTACTTATGTTTTACACCCGCGCTAGCCCTGCCCCGCTCTGCCGTTAGTTACCTAACCTAACGGTGCACGAGGGGACATCGAGGCGAATGCGGATGGCATAAGTGTACGTCATATTTATCTGTGATGTTTAGGTACTTAAATGATGGGACTTCATTAATGTGATTAATGAAAGAAAAAGAAACCTAAAGATGTTGTAGAATCGAATTTCAAAAATAAAACAGGTAGCTACAGTTCTTGCTTTGCACAGCGGTATATATGATATATCCTGCACCTTATTCGATAAGGAAAGGACCGAGATCCCTTTACCGGGAGTGACTCCTTTAGTCTGTAAGACACCTTTAGAGAGGTTGACTCCATCACCTGCAGGTACATCACCATGCCAGGAGTCGTCCATTTAATGTCAAAGTACCCAGATTAGGATACTTCCTAAATCTAGATCTAAAACTATAGATCTAGTAACCAGAAAACCCTGATATTATGTCCATATCCTATGTGGAGAAACAACATTGTGACAACCACAGTATAACCGATCGTAGTATAGGAATATCTCTACCTATCAAGTGCATGTCATCCCAAATACCTGGACATCACTCTCTACTACCTTCTTAGCAGATCCATTCCTATTCTGATGAAGTCAAAGCTTATGACTCTCACATCAAAAATTAGATGATCTATTTCCGCTATACCTGCTTTAGTCTATAAATAGACATAAGCTACTTGCCTACTATGCTTCCGCTGCCCCACTGACTACAACAACCTTCTGGCAGAGTCACATACACGTGCACTTCTAAAACTAGTTTAGAACGACGCTATACTCATCCTCCTGCTGGGTCTTATAGTCTAGAACAGCAGCAATGGCAAGTCTGGGTAAATAAAGTGAAGGGTTCCGGCAGCGCCCCGGCCGTCGAAACGCGGCCAATATGCGGAACAAAAATTTTCTAAACTGGAGCTACCGTTACCCGAATCCCGGATCGACCTTAAACCCAAAACTAGCAAACTAATAAGAGGTTAGAATCGTTATACCGAGTGGATCAGTGTCCTTCGGTCTTCATTCCAAGCTCCTAGCGGTTCCTTGAAGTGGTTTGGTCACCGGTCTTCCTCCATCTCCGATGATCCACCCGAGGGATATAACTCCGGCTCTAGCTCCACGATATGATGCTTATGGAGCAACTAGGGTCTCTAGGATGCTACCCTAGAGAGCCTAGGATGTAGTGTGAATGTTTCTTAGTGTTAGCTATCTCAAAAACTTGAAGGTGGAAGCAAAGCATGAAAGCTAGTGGAGGTGAAACACAAATGGTGAAGGAGGAGCTCAAGAAGAAAAACAATGAACAAAACCTTCATGCTTCAAAAATGAGATTCACTTGGAAAGAGAAAATAGCATGCAAGGTTTTGTAAAATACATTTTTTCAATTTTAAATTCTTACCATACTTGAATAGTGAACACAAATGAATTAACAATTCATTTGTGTGCACTATTGCAAGCATGGTTGTCTCCACACCTCATCATGCTAATATCCACCTCATTTACCATTTTAATAAAATGGTCAAATCAAGAAATGAGGTGGCACCTTCTAGATTGTTATCCGGTAAAAAATACGGATTACATTCAACTGTAAATATATCTGCATTCGTACCGAAATACGAATAACCAAAAAGATAGCATAACAAAATGAATATAATACTAGAATATACGTACTGAAATACATATATGTAAATTATTAAATCAATACCTGATTTAATAATCCGGCTCAAACCCGAGTCGGCTAGTACTATCAATTGTCCGATCGAAAGTCCTGGTACAAAGTACACCAATCGATCGGAACCCTGCACGTATCCAATACGTCTACTATATCATTTCGCCAGAACCAGGGAAACCCTCTGTGTGGGACTCTAAAGACTCGTCAATACGCTGACAGTGGGTTTAACCAAAAGCACATCAGCGGCACTAGCTGTACATAACGGCTACCCAGGTATTGAGTGAAAGGGAGGCCGACGAGCAAACTCATGCAGAACCCTTACTGAGCCTGACAGTGACAATATCCGTACAGTCCGGTCTGTTCGTCTAAGAGTATCGCATATCGAGTCTAGGGGGGTGGATAAAGTCAGACCCCTAACAACGCGATATTTAGTGTTGGTATGAAACCCATCTCCACCTGAGAAACTATCGATCCTAGATCGATAATTCTCGTCCACTATGGCCACGGATTTATGGTGATGGCCATCCTTACACAACGCGACATCAACCCCCAATACCAGGAGAGACGAATCCCCGACGATCCGATCACTGCCTCCATGTGGCTCGGGACTGTACCCAACTAAAACCTGTTTGCACGACTCCTTTGAGCCGTGGTAGGGTAGTAATCAAAGCACAGTGGGAACTCACACGAGACAAATGACGATCTCAGGTCGATAGACTAACCTGTACACATGTCACCAGGGAACTGCTATCTGACAATAGGTATAATACCAACTAGCAGGTTCCCGGCGAGTCCGTCCAGTGTACTCATAACCCAATGATCACCTGTATACTATCTTAGGTGAACATACTAACACCAATGGCTTGTGAGACCTGGCCACCGCCTCTTGTCGGGGTCTCGATCAGTATACACTAGTCTACACTGGAGTATCGATGCCCGGTCTCGATACTCCTACGACTAGGGATATTTAAGGATGTACTTATAGATCGCAGCTCCCACATATGTGATCGCCATCACAATGCTGGCAATCAAGCAAGAATCCTACGGTCTCTATCAACATGTATATGATGATAAAGACAAATCAGATAGCATACTATCATCTTGAGTAAGACTGTTTTATCGGTATAGGTCCTCACTCAATCATCATAATCACAAGTCCGCGACTATGATAATTGCCTTGAGGGCACTATAGCCAACAATCTCCCACTTGCACTTAAGCCCAATTATTGCGATGTCGCATACTCACAGCCCGTATGACACCTAACACCCAACTTCTCTACTAATCAGTTTCGCAAAGCCCGTTTGCGCAAATGATTGCGTTCGAGAAATAGCCTCAGTGAGTGGATCCGCTCTAATGTTTCTTTCTATATCTCTCTTAATCTCAACTTCGCGGAGAAAACTATCTCCCGAAATGAGCAATACTTGTCTTAGAATTTGTCTGGATATCTGATGGGACCCAGTTAACAAATGAACTTCAAATCCAGTAAACTACTTAGACTGTATCGTCCACTGAATTTAATCAGTATCCTGCGTCTTGCCTTTCCCCAGTATCCGCTTGGACCACCTGTCCAACATACTGTCCCTCAAAAGAGGGAAAAACTATAACTTTGACAGTCACTCTGTCATCCAGGTCACCTTGGAAGCCTGAAATGATAACCGTCTCGTGAAGGAGGCTGCCCTTACCATATCCCAAGAACATTCACTTATGTTCATAAACCGCTTCCCGATGTTTCTCCCGGATTGGATTAATATATGTTTATTGTAGCTAGTGCAAAAACAATATCTGGTGTGGTACTTGACATTTTATGATTAACTTAATTTTCTAAGCAAGTGATATGCTAATCATGTAGATCCCTCTCCCCTTTAGTCTGTAAGACACCTTTAGAGTGGTTGACCCCATCACCGGCAGGTAGACCACCATGCTAGGAGTCGTCCATTTAATGTCAAAATACCCAGATTAGGATACTTCCCAAATCTAGATCTAAAACAATAGATCTAGTAACCAGAAACCCTGATATTACATTCATATCCTGTATGGAGAAACAACGTTATGACAACCATAGTACAACCGATCGTAGTATAGGAATATCTCTTCCTATCAAGTGCATGTCATCCCAATACCTGGACATCACTCTCTACTACCTTCTTACCAGATCCATCTCCTATTCTGATGAGGTCAAAGCCTATGACTGTCACATCAAAAATTAGATGATCTATTTCCGCTATACCTACTTTAGTCTATAAATAGACATAAACTACTTGTCTACTCTGCTTCCGCTGCTCCCACTGACTACAATAACCCTCTGGCAGAGTCATATACATGTGCACTTCTAAAACTAGTTTAGAACGACGCTATACTCATCCTCCTGCCGATCTTATAGTCTAGAATAGCAGCAATAGCAAGTCTGGGTAAACAAGAACCTCTCTGTCACCGTCTCTGAGAAGACCGAGGTACCTCTCAGGTGCCTGAGGTTACCCACCAAATCTGTGGAGTGGCTAATAGAACATCAAATCCAATTGAATCCTTAGGTTTTATTAAATTTCCAGTAATCGTTTGTAGTTCTGGAATAACTTCCAATTCTACCATACTCCCACTTTTTTTTTCTGAAAAATCCATTTTACTAAAACCGTGGCGAGTCAAGAACAATATAAATATTGATCTTCCTGATGGTAGAAAGTTAATCTTCGTCAAAGCCCGGGATAACCCACAAACAGCCATTACTGAAACGTGCCTTGAGTTTATCCGGATTCTGGTTTTAAGCATCAGCCAGACAACTCCCTATACCTTAACATCGTTAAGATATAAATTGATTTTATATAAATCTAATATAGAAACAAAAGCACTAATCTAATTTGAACCAGATTCAAAATCATGCAGCTGTCTCCAGTGCATATCAACCAAATGGAAAAGTGGACAATCAGCATTACTCATCTAGGAGTGCATCCATATATGAGTAACCAGAAAAAGAAGCAAGTTATCAAAACCATTACTATTAACTGAATACCAAACACAAGTATCTACATCTTCGACTTCCTCGAAGAATCCTGATACTTACAACAAATGGTTCTCTAATTTATTCTTATACCTATAACTTCTGAATATCTGGACCATGCATTTCAACGAAATACATGTCCAGAACTGGAGAAGTCATAAGTAAACAGAATATAGTATGAGTACCAACCCCATTGTCCTAACGGACACTGGACAACATACAATACTTTGTATAAGTCCCGTGAGTGCAATAACTCAAACTCTGTGCGTCGTAGGTTGAAAAACTATACTTTGGTTAAGAAGAGTTACAACGCTATTGAATACACCTTACCTAATCACCAACTGATATAGCCAAATGTCATAGACACAATATCAAAAAGTTATATCTCACTTTATAAAATAAATGTACAGATATATCAGTTTGAAATTGGTGCATAACAACGGATATTCAAAACTAAATATTTGTCATCCGGCAAAAACCAGATGATTTCCTCAAATATCACCAATTACAACGAATTCCAATATAATGAGGATCTAATCACCCAATTCCCAATATCTTACTCCCACTCACCATCCCTAATAACATGCAGATGTGAGAAACTGATCTGGTAAATACATACCCTGGAGTTAGATTCCAATTAGGAAAATAGTTTTCAATCAACATCGCACAGTGAAATATGAAAATGTTTCAAAAGGGGTTAACTGGTATTTCTAGTAACGCCTCTTCCACTATCGTGATTTACGACAGTAACCATATACTTTCCTGCCCTCTCTGTAATCCCTTTATTATGTCTTTACTTATTACCTTCTGTACACCTCTTTTACCCTAATTGGTTTTCTTCATTCCCTACCTTTCGGCACCAGCCTAAGGTTTGGAAGAAGACTATCTAATAAGCGTAATAGGTGTACTCTCCTAATCTTAGGAGCCCTCTCAACCTGAGAGAAGGTAAAGAGAAAAGACATTTGAATAATCCTATCCAATTTCTCTTGAACCGGAATCCATCCTCGAAAAAGTTCCTTCGAGTTCGTATGTAACTATACGATGGATTTATCCAATGGAAGTGGATATCCATAGTGATACGGATTGTTCTTGAGAAAAGCAAAGTGGATGTAAGTGTGGCAGGGGTATACACGGTTTTTGTCGTGAATGATGGTGATCGCATTTTCCTTTGCCATTATTCTAATCCTTTATATGTCTTTACTTATTACCTTCTGTACACCACCGTTAAGCTTGTTGGTTTTCTTCCTTCCCTACCGTTCGGCACCTGCCTATGGTCTGGAGAAAGACTATCTAATAAGCTCAATAGGTGTATCCTCTCCTAATCCTAGGAGCCCTCACAACCTTAGAGAAGGTAAAGAGAAAAGACAACCGAATAATCCTATTCAATCTCTCCAGAACCAGAATCCATCCTCGAAAAAGTTCCTTCGAGTTCGTATATAACCATACGATAGATTTATCCAATGAAAGTGGACGTTCATAGTGATACGAGGTGTTCTGGAGAAATGCAAAGGTGATATAGAAGTGGCAATGATATATGCGACACCGTAACATTCCAAAAGCCAAAGTGTTTTAAGAAGGTTCGGCCAACTTGGTTTATGCGTTTTAGTCAAGGGTCGGGTCATAGTCGCCGCCAGAGAGAGAGAGAGAAAAGAAACACTCAGCGTGCACTCTAACCTAGATCAGAATGGTTAATCACTTTATCTAATCTTGGATGGCTCCCACTGTTTCCTCGAATTCTCCTCCAAATCCAAAAGGATAAATAGTCAGAATCACCTGAGGAGTAATCCTACTCATCAGTGGGAATCGGGATCCAACTATCATTGCATGATAACTTGATGGAAGCCACTCAAGTCATCACACTCCAGAAGGTATGCGCATGCCTGGCAAGTTTCCTGTATGTTTGAAACTCCCGATGTGTGTTTTTACCCCTAGGACCCAAGTGACCTTGACAATGCCAACATATCAAAGAGTCCTAGTCAAGTTCAACCCGTCATTATCCTGATTGCGTTAAACCCACCCGTACGAGTCCTTGACAATGCCAACATAACCGTACGACTGTCCTAACCAATCCACATATCCATGCGACAGAAAAGCATTACAGAGCTACCGAACACTACGCCTCGGCAATGCACGACATACGTAGCACGAATACTAAGCAATACTAATCTGAAATGACGGAGGGCTACGGCTGGTTTTTGGCGAAAAACCTTTAACGTAATGAACATGATATCGTTGAAGGAATCCAAGTGTTTTTATAAATATATAGTGGCGAAAACTTTTGCTAAAGAGGTCACACCCGGTGAAGGGATCTCGGCTCTTTCTCCGTCGAATGGGGTGCAGGATATCCCAAACTGAATACCACGATGCAAAGCAAACGTAATCGACTATAGTGAAGTTATTACGTTGACGCAAACTTTTACTCAAGGGGTCACTCCCGATGAAGGGATCTCGGCCCTTGCCTCGTCGAATGAGGTGCAGGATATTCCAAAATGAATACCACAATGCAAAGCAAAAGGGAACGTCTGTAATGTCAGTTTTAAAAACTTGGTTCCAACAACATCATATATAGGTTTGTTTTATCCTTTCAATGATAAGAATCTATGCAGTCCCAACAATTAATCACACCAGAAAAGAACGAAAATAAAATGTACGTATATGCCATCCGCATTCGCCACTGGGTCCCGTCATCACCCGTTAGGTAACTTAACTAACGACAGAGAGGGGACTGGGCTAGCGCGGGTGCAAAACATATACAACATCTACTAGTATATATAAATATATATATATATAACAATCGTCTCAGGCATGATATAAAGCAACATCACAGAAACATCACAGAAGCAACACAGAATGGTGGATAATCTGAAGCCCCGGGTTTCACTTGAGCCGCAAGTGGGACCCGATGTTCCCTGTCATGTGGATAGCATGTGCAATGAAACCTAGACCTCTACGAGCGCGGCAAGTTACCCGCCAAAACCAGAAGTGAGGCAGCCCCCTTCAGCAACGTGAATGGACCACCCAGCACTTCACGGAATCCGGTAACTTGAGCACCCCTCCTGGGTCACCTATACCCCCTACGAGTGCGGTGAATAGCCTACCAATTCTAGAGTAAGGTCCCCTCCGTCCCAACGCCATGAGATGCGGACCCGTTGCCCTCTAGAATCCGGCTATTCATGCACCCCACTGCGGGGTAATCCTAGTCCAAAAAAGAAAATAATATACAAGGGTGACATCGACCTTAGCCCGGTCGTGCCCCAAAAGAATAATATACAAACTGGCAGTGACGGCAGTCCACATGTCGGACGCTCGCCCCGCAATATCAAATGTGCAAATAAAATAAAATAGTACTAACATTGCACCATTGCTATCCTCCACGACGATCCAACCAACATCACAGCACATCACAGAACATCAACGTGAATGTCACGTTCGCAAACTCGTCTAAAAGAACATATAGCAGTTAGACGGGTTTACCGATCAGATGACATTCATGGTCATAGGTAGAAATGTATGCACTGTTAAACGCACACATAAAATATCGATCGACTAAGTTTCCAAATTGGCCCCAATAGAAAAACCAACACTGAAACAGAAATCTGGGCCCAAACAGAATATGTCAAAAATCACAATTCCAAGTCAGAGGGCTACAGGAAAGATTTGGAACCCCGTCGCTACTAAATGGCCGTGGAACCACCGCCAATAGGGGGTAAGTGCGGCGGTTCCCCGGCGCTTTGGAGGCATTAGAAGCCCAAATTTTTACTGCACGTTTAAAAATGCCTGCACGTATTTTTAAGCCACTGTAAATAATTTTTTGAACACTTTTCAAAATCGACAGCAAACATAATATGAAATCGTGATTTTGGCAATTTCCGTCGATCGATCTTTTAAGCACGTTTAAATAAGCTAGTAAGGGGTTTAAAGGGTGGCTCTGATACCATGAGGCAGTGCCCCGGCCGTCGAAACGCGGCCAAAATGCGGAGCAAAAATTTTCTAAACTGGCGCTACCGCTACCCGAATCCCGGATCAACCTTAAACCCAAAACTAGCAAACTAATAAGAGGTTAGAATCGTTATACCGAGTTGATCCATGTCCTTCGGTCTTCATTCCAAGCACCTAGCGGTTTCTTGATGTGGTTTGGTCGCCGGTCTTCCTCCATCTCCGATGATCCACCCGAGGGATGTAACTCCGGCTCTAGCTCCACGATATTATGCTTATGAAGCAACTAAGGTCTCTAGGATGCAACCCTAGAGAGCCTAGGATGTAGTGTGAATGTTTCTTAGTGTTAGCTATCTCAAAAACTTGAAGGTGGAAGCAAAGCATGAAAGCTAGTGGAGGTGAAACACAAATGGTGAAGGAGGAGCTCAAGAAGAAAAACAATGAACAAAACCTTCATGCTTCAAAAATGAGCTTCACTTGGAAAGAGAAAATAGCATGCAAGGTTTTGTAAAATGCATTTTTTTAATTTTAAATTCCTACCATACTTGAATAGTGAACACAAATGAATTAACAATTCATTTGTGTGCACTATTGCAAGCATGGTTGTCTCCACACCTCATCATGCTAATATCCACCTCATTTACCATTTTAATAAAATGGTCAAATCAAGAAATGAGGTGGCACCTTCTAGAATGTTATCCGGTAAAAAATATGGATTACATTCAACTGTAAATATATCTGCATTCATACCGAAATACGAATAACCAAAAAGATAGCATAACACAAAGAATGTAATACTAGAGTATACGTACCGAAATAAATATATGTAAATTATTAAATCATACCTGATTTAATAATCCGGCTCAAACCCGAGTCGGCTAGTACTATCAATTGTCCGATCGAAAGTCCTGGTACAAAGTATACCAATCGATTGAAACCCTGCACGTATCCAATACAGCTACTACATCATTTCGCCAGAACCAGGGAAACCCTCTGTGTGGGACTCTAAAGACTCGTCAATACGCTGGCAGTGGGTTTAACCACAAGCACGTCAGCGGCACTAGCTGTACGTAACGGCTACCCAGGTATTGAGCGAAAGGGAGGCCGACGAGCAAACTCATGCAGAACCCCTACTGAGCCTGACAGTGACAATATCTGTACAGTCCGGTCTGTTCGTCTAAGAGTATCGCATATCGAGTTTAGGAGGGTGGATAAAATCAGACCCCCGACAACGCGATATTTAGTGTTGTTATGAAACCCATCACCACCTGAAAAACTATCGATCCTGGATCGATAATTCTCGTCCACCGTGGCCACGGATTTATGGTGATGGCCATCCGTACACAACGTGACATCAACCCCCAATACCAGGAGAGACAAATCCCTGACGATCTGATCACTGCCTTCGTATGGCTTGGGATTGTACCCAACTAAAACCTGTTTGCACGACTCCTTTGAGCCGTGGTAGAGTAGTAATCAAAGCACAGTGGGAACACACACGAGACAAATGACGATCTCAGGTCGACAGACTAACCTGTACACATGTCACCCGGGAACTGCTATCTGACAATAGGTATAATACAAACTAGCAGGTCCCCGGCGAGTCCGTCCAGTGTACTCATAACCCAATGAGCACCTGTATACTATCTTAGGTGAACATACTAACACCAATGGCTTGTGAGACCTGGCCACCGCCCCTCATCGGGATCTCGATCAGTATATACATTAGTCTACACTGGAGTATAGATGCCCGGTCTCGATACTCCTAGGACTAGGGACATTTAAGGATGTGCTTATAGACCACAGCTCCCACATATGTGATCGCCATCACAATGCTGGCAGTCAAGCAAGAATCCTACGGGCTTTATCAACATGTATATGATGATAAAGACAAACCAGATAGCATACTATCATCTTGAGTAATACTGTTTCATCGGTATAGGTCCTCACTCAATCATCATAATCACAAGTCCGCGACTATGATAATTGCCTTGAGGGTACTATAGCCAACAACAAGAACCTCCCTGTCATCGTCTCTGAGAAGACCGAAGTACCTCTTAGGTGCCTGAGGTTACCCACCAAATCTACGGAGTGGCTAATGGAACATCATATCCAATTGAATCGTTAGGTTCTTTTAATTTTCCATTAATCGTTTGTGGTTCTGGAATAACTTCCAGTTCTACCATACTCCCACTTGTGTTTTATGAAAAAGTCCATTTTATTAAAACTGTGGCGAGTTCAAGAACAATATAAATATTGATCTTCCTGATGGTAGAAAGTTAACCTTCGTCCAGCCCCGGATAACCCACAAACAGCCATTACTGAAACGTGCCTTGAGTTTATCCGGATTCTGGTTTTAAGCATCGGCCGGAAAACTCCCTATATCTTAACATCGTTAAGATATAAATTTATTATATATATATATAATATAGAAACAAAAGCACGAATCTAATTTGAACGAGATTCAAAATCATGCAGCTATCTCTAGTGCATATCAACCAAATGGAAAGAGGACAATCAGCATTACTCATCTAGGAGTGCATCCATATATGAGTAACCTGAAAGAGAAGCAAGTTCTCAAAACCATCACTATCAACGGAATACCAAACATAAGTATCTACATCTTCGAATACTTCGAAGAATCCCGATACTTCTAATAAATTGTTCTCTACTTTATTCTTATACCTATAACTTCTCAAAAACTGAACCTTGCATTTCAATGAAATACATGTCTAGAATTAGAGAAGTTACGAGTAAACAGAATATAGTGTGAGTACCAACCCGATTGTCCTAATGGACATTGGACAACATACAATACTTTATATAAGTCCCCTGAGTTCAATAACTCAAACTCTGTGCGTCAAGGTTGAAAAACTGTACTATGGTTAAGAAGAATTACACTGCTGTTGAATGCACCTTACCTAATCACCAGCTGATATAGGTAAATGTTATAGACATAATATCAAAAATTTATATCTCACTTTAGAAAATAAATGTACAGATATATCAGTTTGAAATTGGTGCATAACAATGGATATTCAAAAGCAAATATTTGCCATCCGGCAAAAACCAGATGATTTCCTCAAATATCACCAATTACAATGAATTCCAATATAATGAGGATCTAATCACCCAATTCCCAATATCTTACTCCTACTCACCATCCGTAATAACATATAGATGTGAGAAACTGATCTGGTAAATACATACCCTGGAGTTTTATTCCAGTTGGGAAAACAGTTTTCAATTAATATCGCACAGTCAAACTGAAACATGAAATTTTTTCAAAAGGGTTAACCGGTATTCCTAGTAACGCCTCTTCCACTATTCTGATTCACAACATTAACCATATACTTACATGCCATTACTACAATCCCTTTATTATGTCTTTACTTATTACCTTCTGTACACCTCCTTTACGCTAATTGGTTTTCTTCATTCCCTACCCTTCGGCACCAGCCTAAGATTTGGAAGAAGACTATCCAATAAGCGTAATAGGTGTACTCTCCTAATCCTAGGAGCCCTCGCAACCTGAGAGAAGGTAATGGGAAAAGACATCTGAATAATCCTATTCTATTTCTCCTAAACCAGAATCTATCCTCGAAAAAGTTCCTTTGAGTTCGTATGTAACTATACGATGGCTTTATCCAATGGAAGTGGATATCCGTAGTGATACGGATTGTTCTTGAGAAAAGCAAAGTGGATGTAAGTGTGGCAGGGATATACACGGTTTTTGTCGTGAATGATGGTGATCGCAATTTTCTTTGCCATTATTCTAATCACTTTATATGTCTTTACTTATTACTTTCTGTACACCACAGTTAAGCTTGTTGGTTTTCTTCCTTCCCTACCGTTCGGCACCTGCCTATGGTTTGGAGGAAGACTGTCTAATATGCTCAATAGGTGTACCCTCTCCTAATCCTAGGAGCCCTCACAACCTGAGAGAAGGTAAAGAGAAAAAACAACCGAATAATCCTATTCAATCTCTCCAGAACAAGAATCCATCCTCGAATCAGATCCTTCGAGTTTGTATATAACCATACGATGGATTTATCTAATGGAAGTGGACGTTCGTTGTGATACGAGGTGTTCTGGAGAAACGCAAAGGTGATATAGAAGTGGCAATGATGTATGCGACACCGTAACATTCCAAAAGCCAAAGTGTTTAAAGAAGGTTCGGTTAACTTGGTTTCATGAGTTTTAGTCAAAGATCGGGTCATCGTCGCAGCCAGAGAGAGAGAAAAGAAACACTCAGCGTGCACTCTAATCTAGATCAGAATGGTTAATCACTTTATCTAATCTTGGTGGCTCCCACTGTTTCCTCGAATTCTCCTCCAAACCCAAAAAAGGAGAATTAGTCGGAATCACCCGAGGAGTAATCCTACTCATCAGTGGGAATCGGGATCCAACTATCATCGTGTGATAACTTGATGGAAGCCACTCAAGTCATCACACTCCAGAAGGTATACGCAAGCCTGGCAAGTTTCCTGTATGTTTGAAACTCCTGATGTGATTTTTACCCCAAGCGGCTTATGATCTTGACAGAGGTCAACATATCATAAGTCGCAAGTCAAGTTCAACCCATCATTGTCCTGAATTAACTCAGACCCACCCACACGAGCCCTTGACAGAGATCAACATGACCATGCGACTGTCCTAAATAATCGCATATCTATGCAACAAACAAGTATTACCCAGCTACCAAGAACTATGCCTTGACAGAGGTCAACATACACAGCATGAATACTATATAATACCTATAAGAAATGATGGAGGGCTACGGCTAGTTTTTGGCGAAAAACCTTTAACGTAATGAACTTGATCTCGTTGAAGGAATTCAAGTGGTTTTACAAATATATAGTGGCGAAAACTTTTGCTAAAGAGGTCACTCCCGGTGAAGGGATCTCGGCTCTTTCCTCGTAGAATGAGGTGCAGGATATTCCAAACTGAATACCACGATGCAAAGCAAAAATAAACGACTATAGTAAAGTTATCACGTTGACGCAAACTTTTACTCAAGGGGTCACTCCCGATGAAGGGATTTCGGCCCTTGCCTCGTCGAATGAGGTGCAGGATATTCCAAACTGAATACCACTGTGCAAAGAAAAAATAATCGACTATAGTAAAATTATTACGTTGACGCAAATTTTTACTCAAGGGGTCACTCCCGATGAAGTGATCTCGGCCCTTGCCTTTTCGAATGAGATGCAGGATATTCCAAACCGAATACCACTATGCAAAGCAAAAGAGAACGTCTGTAATGTCTGTTTTAAAAACTTGGTTCCAACAACATCATATATATAGGTTTGTTTTATCCTTGCATTGATAAGAATCAATGCAGTCCCATCAATTAATCACACCAGAAAAGAACGAAAATAAAATGTACGTATATGCCATCCGCATTCGCCACTGGGTCCCGTCATCACCCGTTAGGTTAACTAACGACAGAGCGGGAACTGTGCTAGCGCGGGTCCAAAACATTTACAACATCTACTAGTATATATATAAATATATAACAATCGTCTCAGGCATGATATAAAGCAACATCACAGAAATATCACAGAAACAACACAAAATGGTGGATAATCTGGAGCCCCGAGATTCACTTGAGCCGCAAGTGAGACCCGACGTTCCCTGTCGTGTGGATAGCATGTGCAATGAAACCTAGACCCCTACGAGCGCGGCAAGTTACCCGCCAAAACCAGAAGTGAGGCTGCCCCCTTCAGCAACGTGAATGGACCACCCAGCACTTCACGAAATCCGGTAACTTGAGCACCCCTCCTGGGTCACCTATACCCCCTACGACTGCGGCGAATAGCCCGCCAATTCTAGAGTAAGGTCCCATCGGTCCCAACGCCATGAGATGTAGACCAGTTGCCCTGTAGAACCCGGCTATTCGTGCACTCCACCTCGGGGTAATCCTAGTACAGAAAAGAAAATAATATACAAGGGTGATATCGACCTCAGCCCGGTCGTCCCCCAAAAGAATAATATACAAACTGGCAGTGACGGCAATCCACATGTCGGACGCTCGCCCCGCAATATCAAATGTACAAATGAAATAAAACTGTACTAATATTGCACCACAGCTATCCACCACGACGATCCAACCAACATCACAGCAAACACAGAAGATCAACGTGAATGTCACGTTCGCAAACCCGTCTAAAAGATCATATAACCGTTAGACGGGTTTACCAATCAAATGACATTCACGGTCGCAGATAGAAATGTATGCACTGTTAAACGTACACTTAAAATATCGATCGACTAAATTCCAATTTGGCCCAAATAGAAAAACAACACTTCACAGAATCCTGGGCCAAGACAGAATATGTCAAAAATCACAATTCCAAGCCAGAGGGCTATAGGAAAAATTTAGAAGCCCGTCGCCACTAAATGGCCGCGGATTCGCCGCCAATGGAGGGTAAGTGCGGCGGTTCCGCAGCTCTTTTGAGGCTTCATGGGCTTAAATTTTTTTTTTACCCTTAAAATTGCCTGCACGGATTTTTAAGCCTCTGGAAATAATTTTTTGAACACTTTTGAAAAACGACAGCAAACACAAAATTGAAGACGTGATTTTGGCAATTTCCGTCGATCGATCTTTTAAGCACGTTCGAACAAGCTAGTAAGGGGTTTAAAGGGTGGCTCTGATATCATGTATGGTCCCGGCAGCGCCCCGGCCATCGAAACACGGCCAAAATGCGGAACAAAAATTTTTGAAACCGGCGCTACCGCTACCCGAATCCCGGATCGACCTTAAACCCTAAACTAGCAAACTAAGAAGAGGTTAGAATCGTTATACCAAGTTGATCCGTGTCCTTCGGTCTTCATTCCAAGCTCCTAGTGATCCTTTGACGATGTTTGGTCTCCGGTCTTCCTTCGTCTCCGATGATCCACCCGAGGGAAACGACGCAAGCTCCAACCTCGATAAATGAGGTAACCTACGCTCCAAAGTCGCTAGCGATGGAGAGTGGGGGTGCATGAATGTGTCACTACAATTTTCTCTCATCTTATGTGCTCCAAGGAGCAACCATAGAAGAAGAATGGAGGTGAGGAAGCTTTTGCATGAACAAAGAATGGTTAAGTGTTTTGTGAACTTGAGAGAGTGAGAGAGTGGGCTTGCTTTGTTTTCTTCTTATCAAAAAATGAAAATCAATCCCACCCAAAATAATATGGTCGGCCTGATTAAGAGAGGTTTTGTCGATCAAAAATATTTACCGCAATCAAGAACGGCGTCGCATGAAGCTAGCCGGTGAATACGGGTCGGTCCACAGGGATGTGTAAATCTCCTTTAAGTTCTTACGAGTTAATTCCAAATGGTGTTTGGATTTATAATTAAACCTAAAAATTGAAGTTGTATGAGACTAGGATTAGAAACTTGCTAGGATTAGGTCTAGGGAAAATTTGGTAAACAAAGATCTTCATCTCTTTCCATTGCCATTAATTAAAGATATCATATTAGTGTTATGGTAAATATTTATAAAGGGGATTAGGATGATTGGGATGATTGATTCTTCCTCTAGATCCTTGTCCTTCCTTTATTAATCATTACCCTAACCTCCATGGAAAACCTTAAAATCCGGGCCTTTAGACTACGGAATTCACCGTTACCTCGAGGGTAAAAGTGCCGTAGGGAGCGGAATAAGAAGGTATGCATGGAGTTCTAATGTTCATAAAAGTTTGGCAACGAAAAGAGATGAGAGATCTTCATCTCTCAAATCCTTCCCTATTCCTAACCCTAACAAGCGAGGAAACTACTCGCTCATTGAGGGGATGAAGAAAGATATGATTTTATTAAAGAGAGAAAACATTATTGCAATTTAAGAAAAACTAAACTAATTTAAACTAAGGCGAGAAAGTAAATTACCTAGGGCAGATATAAAAAAAAACTAGAACTACTGCAAAGAAAATTACCTACTTACTTTTGATGCACTCTAACTTCAAGAAAACAGAATTTTATTCATGAGAAGAGGCATAAGAAAATACAAGGTCTTGGGTTCTATTTATAGGACATAGAAACCCTAGGTTTACAATTGCACCGCATGTCTACAATTACAAATATACCCCCAGAAAATCTTTCCATAGCCGCCACAGAATTTTGGAAAAATTTCCTGCGCACTAGGGCTTCAAACGGCCGCGGATCCGCGGCATAGGCACGCTTGGGCCGCGGATCCTCGGCCCAATGATGAGTTCAGCTCATGATTTTTCTTGGGCTTGGTTTGGTTCTTCTGGGCTTCTTGTTTCTTTATTTCTTTTTCCATTTGGGTTTCTGCAGTGATTCCAGAACTTTAGTGAACACTTGTACCGATCCTTTAACCGTTTGCCATGACAATTTGGACCTTGAGTTGCCTTATTGATTGAGAACAATTCTTCATTTTTAGGCTTGACTAAGATCCTCCTATTTGTTGGTCAAAAGTCTCTTTTTGTGTCGTCTTTTGTCTTTTTCACTGTTTTCGCGCAAAGAACCTGTAACCTGTAACATGTAGCAGACATGGGTCAAAAGCACCTTTTTTTATTCTTAAATGCATAAGAATGGGGAATACAAAATGCAATATTATGTTATGAACACGGCCCCCTCTCTCTCCCCCATCAAAAAATATCTCATTTTCTTTTTCCAAATTAAACAAATCCAAACCATACCTTGCTCCATGCCTAGGACTATGCATAATACTATGCACATGCCACCTCACACCCTCTACCTCATCATTAAACAAAATAATTTCCATAAATGGAAAATCAAATAATGAGGTGGCAAAACTTCTAGAAGCTATTCCGTATAAAATACGAAATACTTCCCGGTACATGTACCGAAATACATAAACGCGTATTCGTACCAAAATACGAATAGCCGAGAGAGAAAAATGGACAGTGAACAATAATACTAGAATACATACATATATATATATATATATGTAAATTATTAAATCAAAACCTGATTTAATAAACTGGCTTAATCCTAAGCCACTAGTATTATCAACCGTCCAATTAAAGTCTGCGCAGCTAGTACACATATTTAATCGGACATCTGTATGTATCAACATACCTCATGTACACCATATTGCCTGAACCGTGAAAACCCTCTGTGTGGGACTCTAAAGACTCGTCGATACGCTGGCAGTGGGTTTAACCACAAGCACGTCAGCGGCACTAGATGTACGTAACGGCTACCTAGGTATTGAGCGAAAGGGAGGCCGACGAGGAAACTCATCCTGAACCCCTACTGAGCCTGACAGTGACAATATCCGTACAGTCCGGTCTGTTCGTCTTAGAGTATCGCATATCGAGTCTAGGGGGTGGAAAAAGTCAGACCCCCAACAATGCGACATTTAGTGTCGGTATGAAACCCTATCATCGCCTGAGAAACTATAGATCCTGGATCGATAATTCTCGTCCACCGTGGCCACGGATTTATGGTGATGGCCATCCGTACACAACGCGACATCAACTCCCAATACCGGGAGAGACGAATCCCCGACGATCCGATCACTGCCTCCATGTGGCTCGGGACCGTACCTAACCAAAACCTGTTTGCACGACTCCTTTGAGCCGTGGTAGGGTAGTAATCAAAGAACAGTGGGAACTCACACGAGACAAATGACGACCTCAGGTCGACAGACTAACCTGTACACATGTCATCTGGGAACTGCTATCTGACAATAGGTATAATACCAACTAGCAGGTTCACAGCGAGTCCGTCCAGTTTACTCATAACCCAATGAGCACCTGTATACTATCTTAGGTGAACAAACTAACACCAATGGCTTGTGAGACCTCGCCACCGCCCCTCGTCGGGGTTTCGTTCGGTATACACCAGTCTACACTGGAGTATCGATGCCCGGTCTCGATACTCCCACGACTAGGGACATTTAAGGATGTGCTTATAGACCCCCAGCTCCTACGTTTGTGATCGCCATCATAATGCTGGCAGTCAAGAAAGAATCCTATGGGCTATATCAAAATGTATTTGATGATAAAGACAAAACAGATAGCATACTATCATCTTGAGTAAAATTGTTTCATCGGTATAGGTCCTGCCTCAATCATCATAATCACAAGTCTGCGACTATGATAATTGCCTTGAGGGCACTATATCCAACAGTATTCGTAAGGCACAGCCCGACGATGCCCGTTTGTCTGAGATTCTTGAGCATGTTCGGTAGGGTAGTGATTTGGAATTTGAGATTGATGATCAGGGTATGCTACGTTTTGGGACTCGTTTGTGTGTACCTGATACTGGTGGGTTGAGACGCGAGATCCTAGAGCAGGCATATCAGTCAGCTCATAGTGTTCACCCAGGTTCGACCAAGATGTATCGTGACTTGAGAGATATCTATTGGTGGGCAGGGATGAAGAGCGACGTTTCGGATTTCGTTTTGAGGTGTCTGATTTGTCAGGAAGTCAAGGCTGAGCATCTGAGACCAGCAGGAGAGTTGCAGCCTTTACCCGTTCCGTAGTGAAAATGTGAACAGATCTCCATGGATTTCGTTGTAGGTCTACCCAGGTCCAGTCGAGGGTATGACTCCATTTGGGTGATTGTTGATCGGTTGACGAAAGTGGCTCACTTCTTTCCAGTGAAGAGCACTTTCGGTTATGCTCAGTATGCTCAGTTGTACATTGATGATATTGTGCGTTTGCACAGCGTTCCTACATGCATCGTATCCGACAGGGGCACCCAGTTTACCAGCCATCTTTGGCAGAAGCTTCAGGAAGCTTTGGGTACCCGATTGAGTTTTAGCACTGATTTCCATCCGCAGGCCGATGGTCAGTCAGAGCGGACTATACAAACTCTTGAGGATATGCTTTGTGCGTGCGTGCTTGGTTTTGGTGGCAGTTAGGATCGTCACTTTCCGTTGATAGAGTTCTCCTACAATAACAGTTATCAGGAGACGATTCAGATGCCACCTTTTGAGGCTTTGTATGGTAGAAAGTGTCGATCGCCATTCTGTTGGACCGAACTCAGCGAGAGCAGGATTTTGGGAACCCAGCTAGTTCAAAAGACTATGGAGAAGATCCAGTTGATTCAGAATAGGATGAGAGCAGCCCAGTGCAGACAGAAGTTTTATACTGACCGTCGTCGTCGTAGGCTCGAGTTCGCAGTCGGGGATCATGTATTCCTACGGATTTCTTCGATGAAGGGCGTGATGAGATTTAGGAAGAAAGGGAAGCTTAATCCCAGATTTGTGGGCCCTTTTGAGATCCTTGAGCGAGTTGGTACCGTTGCCTATCGTTTGGCACTTCCACCCAGTTTTTCGGATGTTCATCCCATATTCCATGTATCGATACTTCGCAAGTACCTTCATGACCCTTCTCACATGATTCAGCACCAGACCGTTCAGCTAGAGCACGATCTTTCGTTCACCGAGCAGCCGGTAGTTATATTACATCGGCAGGTGATGAAACTTCGGTCAAAGGTCTTGCCATCTGTGAAGATTCTTTGGCATGACCGGAATAGCGAAGAGGTCACATTGGAAGCCGAGAGCGAGATTCGGAAGAAATTCCTTCATCTTTTTGAAGTTACGCATAGTAAGATTTTTAAATTCGGGGACCGAATTTCTTTAAGGAGGGAAGATTGTAATACCTTAGAATGCGATTAGTGTTAATTAACGATAATGCGGTTTTTTTAGTGAAAAGTTAACCAAAATAGTTTTCATATATTTTATAAAAATTAATTAATATTTTATTAGTATTTGTTTTTGCTTGCATACACTTGTGCATGTTAACTTGTGGGTTATGGAGGTGTTAACCATGCTTAAGTAGCCATGGCACCCTAAACCAATTTCTTGCCTTGTTAACCCTTTTCATTATTCTTTTGACTAAGGATTGACTTGAGAGAGAGAGAGGGTTGAGAAATGAAGGATTATGAGGCATGGGGCAAGCATGGGAGCAATTAATGAGGAGAGAGAAAAGGGCATGGTTCACTCCTAACCTCACACCCTCATCCCTCACTCATACACTCCCTCCTTCTCACCTCACTCTCTCATTCTCAATTATTCTCCTTCTCATTCGCTTCCCCAAACTGAAACCTTAACCATTCCATCACAAAACCAAGCCTAATCTTCACTAAACCTCATTAAAACCCTCACAAAGTCATGTTAAGCCTCTAGAGATGACTTGGAGCATGGAAAGCTAGGGTTTTTGAGAAACTTTGGTAAGGTAGTGATCTCTAACTGTTAACTAGGCCTTTAAGATGTTGTGTTGCTTATTAGTTGCTGTTTAGAACACTAAAGTTATAGTTTTATGCAAATATCAAATTTTTGGTGATAAATTGGTGTCTCTGTGATCGGCTATCACTACGTTAGTTTACTGTAAAATCTAGCAATATAGTACCGTTGTGTTAGAAGCCCTGAGTGTTCACCCCCGGACCCCACCTTTCACTGTTCACCCGGCGAGATTCAAGGAAATTCCAGCGTCGCCGGATTTGTGGGGACCTGGGGATTGTAGTTTTGAGGGTAGCTGCCTGTAGCTTATCCTGGGTGTTTGGTACTACTTGATTTTCCTATTTTGACTGTAGGCTAGATCTGGGACCACTTTGCTAGTTTCTAGTGTTTCGGTAACGGGCGATGCGGTATCCGACACGGTTTGCATACTTTGTGTAGCTTGATGCACTTATGTTTGATTTAGGATGTCACTATACACGTTAGCCACTAAGCTAACACTTGAGAGTTTGTAGGAGTCGGTGCGTTGATCTAAACGTATATGTATTATTGGACGGTTTCAAAGTTGCACTTGTTATGTTTTGTGTTATATTAGGATCGATTGCGGGGACTTCGGACGCTACAAGGAAAGGAAAGCAGGTGGTTGGATTTACCTAGCTCGAGATCATCGGTGAGTAGATTTAACATCTACGGGGGAATCGCCCGTATGGCGTTAAGCGTCGAGAGCTAGATTCGGTGTTGTAGCCACATGTTTATATGCATATGCGTTGATTGTGCATGAGCATCATTTGTATACCATTATTTGTTGTACCTTGACTTAGTACTTATTGGACACTGCACCATTACTGACGGTTCATGTTGCACGAGCACTGAATTGTATGCCATACACACACCGTCGGTAATTACCATGACACGCACAACATGTACATATACGTGGTACTGAATTCATTATTGACATTGTGGCTGTTGTTCTTGTACCACCTTACTAAGGAAATATGTATCGTACCGCCTTCATTATTATCAATAGTTAGACCTTGATTCTTATTCTATTGCGCATATGAATTGCATCATACATACATATATGCACACATACATACCTTGTTATAACTACATATACACCTTTATATGATGTTGAAATTGACTTCGGGGAATTTGGGAACCGCATGATATCTTTAAAAAACTTGATTCATTTAAAAGAGCGGTTTTCCCTTGATATGCACATATTACTGTTCTATGTTGCATGCATCATATTTCATGGATTTACGCATTGAGATACTGATTTCATGTGATTTATGGATTTGAGAACCGTGGTTATATTTCAAGAAAGTATGAATTGTTTTGAAAACCCGGTTTCTCTTGATATGATATTTCGATGCGTCCACCATGAGTTTTCTCAGTTCTGAGATTAGTTTTAGAAACCCGATTCGAGGAGATGGATGATCCGTTTGCGGGTTCATGGTGGATCCGGTATGGTACCCCGGGGCAAGAAAGATATGTTGTGCAGTAGACGATGAGCCTGGCAGAGGGACTACTACCTACCGGTGATAGTTTGGACCCGGCGGTTATCCGGAGGATACCGACCGGAGTTGTGAAATGGATATGGGCCGATCTGGACTAACGGAGCCCGTAGGCCGATCCGGACCGACGTAGCCCGAGTTATGTGGATTTACGTGTTGATATTGGACACGGGTTTTCATGATATTTTGAGTGTCGATGTTGGGCACTCAGGTTCCATGAGATTTACGGATATGAGGGCTGATCAGAGTAACGGCGCCTGAGGTATTGGGATTTGGGGTGTCGTTGATGGACACTGGTTTTTCCACGATGATGATTCACTGATGAGGATATGTTCTATCCGACACTCAGTAGTTATTTGATATGCATTGTTTCATGTAGTTGTAGTACCCTGATGGTGTACCTTGATCATGATTGTTTCATATCCATATTACCATACTTAAGCTATCATATTGCATGTGATACATTATCGCTGTTCGTACATACTTGCGATTATCTGTATGATGTTATTTACTATTCACGAGTTGGTAACTCACCCCCGTTGTGCCACAGTGTTTTGCAGGCTTAACTCTCAGAGTAGTCGAGGCAGGGCCCTTATTGTATCTATTTCTACGGATACCGCTACGGTTGGCTGTGAGGCCTTTTTGGTGTAGGTGGGTTTGCGGTTATCCGAACACATCTATTGTATATCTCATTGTATCTAGTACTCTCCATCTACCACTTTCATGTATTGACTTAGAGACGAGTTTGTCACGATCGATATTGTATTATATGTGACTCTGGGTGTCGTGCTCGTGTGAGCCGGCCTTTCTTATGTTGCTTTATCTTTTTTATGTTGTTTTCATTTTATTTTCTTCGCTACAGCGTCGTCTATATGCTTGTGGTGATTGTTTTCTGTCTTTGGGCGTGATTTGCTCCCGTTTGGGAATGCTTTATTTATATTCTGTGTGTGTACCCGTTTCGGGGCTAGTTTTACAACGGAGGCGCTGCCAAAATTTTTAAGAAAATAAACTTAAGCTTTAAGATTTTTACTTGAGATTTCCAAATGTTTTAACAATATTTTTATCAGTTATTTCTTTTTATGGTTTAGATTTCTGGGTTTTCGGCTTACTTAAATTGCGTTACGCCTGTTGACGTCACGTGGTCTAAGTGCCGGTCACGTTCCTAAATTGGGTCTTGACAATAGTCTTCTTCTAAACCATAGGCTGGTGCTGAAAGGTAGTGAAAGAAGAAAACCAATTAGCTTAAGTGCAGTGTACTGAAGGTAAGATGTAGAGACATATAAAGGGATTGAAGAGAGGGCAAATGAAATTGCAACTACTGTCATGAATCTAGATATGAAAAAGACATTACTAGGAATACCCGGCCATCCCCTTGAAATATTTTAATGTTTCAAAATTTCTGTGTACTTGTAAATGAGAACTGTTTCCCAATTAATTCTGACTCCAGGGTATGTATTTACTGGATTTGGATCTCATATCGGTACAACGATACAGATGATGAGTAGGAGTAGAATTTTGGGAAATGGACGATTTGATCCCCAATATCGGAATTCGTTGCAATTGGTGATATTGGATTAAATCGCTTGGTTTTTCCTAACGACAAATATTTGGTTTCGAATAACCGTTATTATGCACCAATTTTTAAAATGATATATCTTTATCTTTATTTTATAAAATGAGATATAAATTTTTAAAATTGTGTTTTAAACATTTACCTTTATCAGTTGTAGATAAGGTAAGGTGTATTAAATAACGGTGTAATACATTCTTAACCAAAATGCAGTTTTCAATTTACAACACATGAAATTCGATTTATTGAACTCGTGGGGCTTATACATGAAAATGAATATTGTCTAGTGTCTTTCGGGATAAGGGGTTGATACTCATTACATCAGTGTCTGTGCTGAACTCCATACGGATATAACTTGCTATTGTTGTCTTTCATGACTATAATATCGGACATGTGGATGACTATAACGTCTTTATAAATTGGATTTAGAAGTGGACATGTATATGACTCTGTCAGAGGGTTATCTTAGTCAGTGGGAGCAGCGGTAAGCGTGCAAGTTGCTTATGTCTATCTTTAGACTAAAGCAGGCATAGCTGAGAGGGATAATCTGTTTTGATGATACGGTCAAAGGTTTGACTTCATCAAAATGAGAGATGAACCTGGTATTTACAAGAAGGTAGTAAGGAGTGTTGTCAGATTCTTCATATGGTATGTGGATGACATACTCATGATAGGAAGTGATATTCCTATGTTGCAATTAGTAAAACAATGGTGATCACAAGTGTTTCTCCATATAGGATATGGATATCAGTCCAATCCTGAAGAAACATGGGGTAGAGTGAAGAGAATTTGATGTTCCTGGTATATGGCAATGGCAACCTCCTTTAGGAGTCGATTACCGACTCCGGCTTCCCAAGTGACAAGGATGACAAAATGTCTGTCGTGAGTTGTACAATTTTCCCCCTTCTGAGAAGCAGTATATTGGAAAGAGTTCAAAGTGGGATACTGAGGTAATCGTGGAGCTAGATATTGATTGTGAATCAGCAAAGGATACCGTCTGAGAATTCGCTAGATATAAATTTTCATTTATTAACATATTCCGATCATCTGTCCAAGCAAATACTAAGGCAGGTATCGCTCAGTTCGGGAGAAACTTGATCTCCGCGAAGTGATTTAGAAAGAAACAGAGAGATGTGTTGTGCCGGGTCTACTCTGTTGGATATGTATGCCCTAGAGGCCATTATTGTATATGTATACAAGTCGATGCTTGGAAATATGTATGCACATGACAATCTTGCTCGATATGATAGTAGATTATTTGGTTTGTTTTCATCTTAACATATGCATATGTTTTACTTGTTATTAGGTATTATTTATACATGTTGATAAAGCCCGTAGGATCATTGCTTGACTACCAGCATTGTGATGGCAATCATACTTGTAGGAGATAGGTAGTTGATAAGCACATCCTTAAATGTCCCTAGTCGTGGGAGTATCGAGACAGGGCATCGATACTTCAGAGTAGACTGGTGTATACGTTTCGAGACTCCGATGAGGGGCGATGGTTGGTCCCGCAACCATTAGTCTTTGGCACCTAAGATCATATACAGGTGCTCACTGAGGGTGAGTACGCTGGACGGACTCACCGAGAACTGGCTAGATGGTATTATACCAATCGTCAGATAGCAGTTCTCTGGTGACATGAGTACAGATAGTTTGTCGACCTGAGGTCGTCATTTGTCTTGTGCGAGTTCTTACTATGCTTTGATTACTACCCTACCATAGCTCTACTGAGTCGTGCAAACAGGTTTTAGTTAGGCACAGTCCCGAGCCACATGGAGGCAGTGAGCGATTGTCGGGAATTCGTTTTTCCCGGTATAGGGAGTTGATATCACGCTGTGTTCGATTGGACAACACCATAAGTCCCTGGCCGGGACGGATTGATAATTACTGATACGTAGATCAGTAGATTCTCGAATGGTCTTGAGCCACATCGGCATGAGTTGTCAGATTATTAGGGGACTGACGTTTTCCACCCCCTAGACCCGGCTTGCGATAATCTTAGACGAATAGACTGGATTGTACGGATATTGTCACGGATAGATCAGTAGGAGTTTGGATGAGTTTTCTCGTTGGCCTTCTTTCCGACAAGTACCTGGGTAGCCGTTACGTACAGCTAGTGCCACTGACATGCTTGTGGTTAAACCCACTGCTAGCATACTATCGAGTCTTTAGAGTCCAACACATAGGGTTTCCCTGGTTCAAGCAAATCGATATAGAGGCTGTATGGTTTTACGTGTAGGGTTTCGATCATATACGTGTACATGCTACACGCATTTTGAACGGACGGATAATACTAGCGGGTTTAGGATTAAGCCTCATTATAGTAATATGTTATTAGATTATTTTATCTCTTTGTATTCGTATTTTTTGTTAGTATGAACATGGGTATGTATATACGGTGGGGGTATTCTAGTAATTTCACTAGAATGTTTTTAGAAGAAGACACCTCATTTTGTTTTAAATCTATTTATTTAGATAGACAATGAGGTGGAGGGATGAGGTGTATTCCAGCATGGTTGAAGCATGGCTACTTGGTTTTATTTATTCATTTTTTCTAACTATTCAAGCATGGTTACAATATTCTATAAGAAATATTGCATGCTTGATATTTTCCAAGACTTAACCATTCTTCATAATACTAGTTTCATTCTACACTTTCATTTCTCTTTCCTCCCTTCCTCTCTTCTTCTTCCCAAAACCACAACCCCTAATGAGTTGAGAATGTTAGGAATATGTATGCCCTAGAGGCCATTATTATATATTATAGTGGATCTTGGACATATATATAGAGGACTTTCTTGCTCGACATGATAGTATGTTATCTGGTTGCTCTTTATCTTAACATGTACACTTATATTATTATACTGTCTCTCTGATACATGTTGATAAAGCCCTTAGGATGTTAGCTTGACTACCAGGACTATGATGCAGATCATACTAGTGGGGCTTGTGTAGTCAACAAGCACATCCTTTAAACAGTTCCTAGTCGAGGGAGTATCAAGACAGGGCATCGATAATCCACAGTAGACTAGTGTGTACGTTTCTTGATCCTGTATGGGGCGATAGTTTATCCCACATCCATTGGTGTTTGACATCAAAGATTGTACACAGGTGCTCATTAGAGAATAGGTACACCGAACATGACTCGCCGAGAACTCCTAGATGGTACTATACCTATCGTCAGATAGCAGTTCTTTGGTGACACTTGTACAGGTTAGTCTATAGACCCGAGATTGTAATAATGTCTTGTGTGGTTCCCACTGTACTTTGATTTCCTCCCTACCACGGTTCAAAGGAGTCATGCAAACTGGTGGATTTTGGGTACAGTCCCGAATCACATGGAGGCAGTGAGCGATAGGAGGGGTTTCGTCTCTCCCAGTATTAGGAGTTGATGTTGCGCTATGCTCGATTGGCTATAACAGCAAGTCCCTGGCCAGGGCTGATGAGATTTACCTATAAGTATTATCAGTAGTTTCTCTAACGGTTATATGCCACACATCGGCATGACTTATCAAGTTACTGGGGTCTGACGATTCCACCCCTAGACTTAATATGCGACATATCAGACGAAGATACCGGACTATACGGTATGTATTGCTTATAGGATTCACGAGAGTTTGGACAAGCTTGCTTGTTGATCTTCTATTCGTTCAATACCTGGATAGCCGTTACGTCTAGCTAGTACCACTGACGGCTTGTGGGTATCTGATATGATCAATACTTACTGCTAGCGTATTGACGAATCTTTAAAGTCCCACACAGAGGTTTCCTAGCTCAAGCGAAACGAAGTAGGGCACATATGGTGATATGTGCGGTAGCTTGATTAAATACGAGTATGTGATACCGTATTCTAATTTCGTGTTATATGATATCGGTTATGTTATATGTTATATAACTGGATTATTGAATCAAGTGTTGATTCAATGATTTGTTATATGTATATAGATTTGATATTGGCCGGTTATATATAATATGACCGGATTATTGAATCAAGTGTTAATTTAATAATGAATATTGAATATTGTCGGTTATATATGATATAACCGGGTAATCGAATCAAGTGTTGATTTGATGATATGATATACATATAAATGATATTAGTCAGTTATATATGATATAACCGGATTATTGAATCAAGTGTTAATTTAATAATTTAATATATATTTATATTTAATATATTAACTAATATTATGCTCACTAAAGATTTTCTTCTCTTGTTATATATAATGATATATATATATATATATATGATATATATATATATATATATAATACTATTGTGTCATGGTGGATGATACATAGAACATGGATGTATGAGACTCACACCAAGGATAAAAATAATTATGGTGATTATTTATTAAGAGGAAAATTAAATAATGAGTTGGAAATGAGCATGGCTTAGATGCTTGTAGAAGCATGTAGAAGCCATGACTCATCCCACTTATTTTGTTTTACTCTAGATTTTTTTTCACCCAACCCTTATCTTTAGCCTATGGTTAACTCTCTCACTTGATCAATTGAGATATTTTCTTTAACCAAGTTCATCTTCTTCCTCTCTAGTTTTTTCTTGAGTTGGAAAATAAAAAAAGAAATTGATTTCTAAAGTGAGCAAAAATCCTACTTCATCAACCTACACTCATTTAGCCCATTTGTTTAGGTTTTTAGCTTCACTAATACTTGATTAGTGAAGCATTAGCTTGAGTTAGAGAGACTTCAAGATGGATCGTCTTCGGCTTCGAAGACATTAAAGCAAGCTCGATCCTTTCTTCAAGTGGAGCCAAGAAGAGTTATAGGGACTACTACTTAGAGCTAAAGGACTACTACTTGGAGCTATAGAAGTGAAGGATTTGGTCTACAAAGGTTTTAATCCTCTTCACTTAGTTATAGAACTAGTTTGCTTGCTTAAAACCCTAATTCTCAAGTTCGATTCTAGGTTAGTGTATCTTAGACCTCTAGATTTTTTAAAATTGCATACTAGATGCATGTGAAAACCTAGTAGAGGTGCTAAGACACACTTTTAGAGAATCCATGATTTTGTGAGACAATCCAATCCAATTAATACTCTATATCTTCTATGCTACCTAGATTAGCAAACTAGGTACTTTAGTGACCTCAAGTTTGAGATTAGAGCTTGAACTATAGACTCTCGGGTGGATCATCTTCGATATGAGGAGGCCGACGACCAAGCTCGATCCCGACGGAAAAGGAGCTCAAGAAGAGGAAAAGAAGACCCGTAGGACTTGATTCATATCGGTATAATCACTTCATAGTAGATTAATGCCTATGAAAGTTTTTGTTATCTAGGGCTTACGGTAGATCTTAGGATTATTCGGCGTTGCAAGTCTTAAAAATCGTTTTTGAAAATTCCGCCTCTCTACGAACCCAGTAGAGTGTGCGAAACCACCTAACATGGTATTAGAGCCACTCCATAAGCCTTCGATACTCACAGAGACGTTAGAAATTCGCCGTTTTTGTCGCACACAAGCTGCCGACAAAAACAGTTCCAAAAAATGATGTTTTGAGATGTTTGCTCACCCCGCGGATTCACGGTTTGAACCGAGAAGCCGCATGGTGAAGCATGGGAACCCCGGGGATACCTCGGGTGGACCAAAGGCTGGGCCTACCCCCAAGACCTCCATAAGGCGGCCTTGGGGGGGTGACCTGAGAGCACCCCAAAAAGGTGCTCTCCGGTCTGCCTTCCCTTGGGGGTCACCTCGTGGTGGCCCCTGAGGGTGGGTACCCTTGTGGGTGGGTACCCCCTTGAGGCTTTCCAGTCGACAATTAATTTTTCCCCCTTCACCTCCATGAGGATTTGTATGGGTTTCAAGTTCGTTTCGACTCCCGGATTAGCTTAAAACGGTTGTTTTTGGAACTTTAGCTCGCTGGTTTTTCATTGTTTTGGAAATTGGTTTCGTTTTCTAATTGTGCACGGAATTATAACATCGTGGTTTTCTTTACTTGCTTCTGTGATGCGTATATGTGTTGTTTAACGTCTTCTAATCTCTATACGTTGATTAGAAGGGGTTGCACGCATCTTGTTTATCTGTGGTGTTTGTTGTGATATTTTTGAAATGGTTTTGTCGGATTGTCGTGATGGATGGACTATTGTGCAATGTTTATAGTACGGTTTTGACTCATTTGTACATTCATTATTGCGGGGCTAGAGTCCGACATGTGGACTGTCGTTTCTGCCTTATTGTATATTCTTTTATTGGGGCATGGCCCGGTTGAGGTCAATGTCACCACTGTATATATATTTCTTTTCTATACTAGGATTACCCTATGGCGGAGTGCTCGAGTAGCCAGGTTCTAGAGAGCAACGGGCCTCCATCTCATGGTGTTGAGATCGGAGTGCTTTACTCTAGGATTGGCGGGCTACTCGCCGCACTCGTAGGGGGTATAGGATGACCCACGGAGGAGCGCTCATGCTACCGAATTCCGTGAAGTGTTGGGTGGACCGTTCACCTTGTTGACTGAGCTTGCCTCTCTTCAGGAATTGGTGGGTAACTTGCCGTGCTCGTAGGGGTCTTAGTTATACATTGCACAGGTTATCCACACGACCGGGGAACATCGGGTTTCATTTGCGGTTCGAATGAAACCTGGGGCTCCAAGTTTATCCGCTTTTCCATATTGCTGGTCGCTTATCTGTGATGTTGCATATATCATGCTTAGGACGAATGTTTATATATATATATATATATATTTATATATATATATATATTTATATATATATATATTTATATATTAGTAGATATTGTATATGTTTTGCATCCACGCTAGTCCTGCCTCCGCTCTGCCATTAGATAAGTAACCTAACGGTGCATGACGGGGCCCCGTGGTGAATGTAGATGGCATATACATACATTGTATTTTCATTCTTTTCTGGTGTTATAGGTTTTGATTGATGGAACCGCATTAATTTTGATTAATGCAAGGAAAATAAATCGAAAAGATATTGTCGGAACAAATTTCGAAAACCTATAGTCGTATTCTTTCGCTCTGAATAGAGGTATTCGTTTAGGAATATCCAGCACCTCATTTGAGGAGGCAAGAGCCAAAATCCCGTCACAGGGAGTGACCTCTTGAGCAAAAGTTTATTATACTGTTGTAACATTTCAGAAAAATAAAATATTATTTTTAGATTTTAAATAATTAAAATAATAAATTTTATGGATATTATGAAAGTATGGAGATTAGTTTTAATGAAGTAGTATGATTATGTTAGTTATATGTATGCCCTAGAGGCCATTACTATACATACGATGTATATTGTAGTGGATGCTGGGACATATATAGGGAGGACTTTCTTGCTCGACATGATAGTATGCTATCTGGTTGTACTTTATCTTAACATGTACTCTGATTGTCTCTAAGTTACATGTTGATAAAGCCTTTAGGATATGTACTTGACTACTGGGACTATGATGAGATCATACTAGTGGGGCCACGGTAGTCGGCGAGTACATCCTATAACTGTTCCTAGTCGAGGGTGTATCGAGACAGGGCATCGATACACCAGAGTAGACTAGCGTATACGCATCTTGACCCATATGATGGGCGATGGATGATCCCATATCTACTGGTGTTTGACATCAAGGATGGTATATGGGTGCTCAGTGGAGACTGGGTACACTGGACGGACTCGCCGAGAACTCCCAGATGGTATTATACTTCACGTCAGATGGCAGTTCTCTGGTGACACTGGTACAGAGTAGTCTGTTGACCCGAGATCGTCATAGAGTCTTGTGTGATTCCCACTGTGCTTTGATTTCCATCATACCATGTCCAAGAGGGCGTGCAAAAAGGTGGCTTTTGGGTACAGTCCCGAATCATATGGAGGCAATGAGCGATAGGAGGGGATTCGTCTCTCCCAGTATAGGGAGTTGATGTTGCGCTGTGTTTGATTGGCTATAGTTGGAAATCCCTGGCCAGGGTTGCTGAGATTTACTGGTAAGTGTTATCACTAGTTTCTCGAACTGTTATAGACCTCATATCGACACGACTTATCAAGCTACTGGGGTCTGACGTTTACCACCCCTAGGCGAGATATGCGACATATCAGACGACGAGACCGGACTGTACGGTAGTGTTACTGATTGGATTCGCGGGAGTGTAAGCAGGCTTGCTCGTTGATCTTCTGATCGCTCAATACCCGGGTGGCCGTTACGTTTAGCAGACCGCTTGCGGCTTGTGGTTGTTTGATATGATCATCACCTACTGCCGGCGTATTGACGAGTCTTTAGAGTCCTACACAGAGGTTTTCTAGCTCAAGCGAAACGAAATAGGAGCGCATATGAGATATGTGCGGGACCGAGAATAATACCAGTATGTGATACTGTATTCTATTCTCGCGATTTGTATCATCGGTCGGTTATATGAGATATAGCCGGGTTACCGAATCAACTGTTGATTCGATACATTGATACACTAGATATTAGTCGGTTATATGCGATATGACCGGATCATTAAATCAACTGTTGATTTAATGATTTAATGTATAATTATATATTTGATATATTACTTTACATTAACTAGTATTGGTTCACTTAAGATTGATTTTCTCACTTGATGTGCACAAGTTGTATATGTGATATATTTTTGTGCACTAGATTGTATCATGTTTGATGATACATGCAAACTTGGGTGTGTGTATGACTTACACCATGTTTAGGTTAATGGTTTAGGTTTTTATTTGTTTTGGAAAAACAAAATGGTGGCTCTCTTTGTCTTTGCTTGAAGCTTCATGAAGCTTTCAAGCATCTTTGACAAAGTCTAACCATTTTGTTTTGCATGAGATTTTCATTAAGCTAACCATTAACTTAAACTCTAGTTTAGTCTCTACGAAGGATAACTCACCCATGGTTGCAATATGATAGACTTCACTTGATTATTCTTTTGTGATATTCATTTTTTTATTCATATTCAAGAAGAAGAAAGTTTTCTAGAAAATTTTCAAGTGAAGATTAAGAGTGAGAAATCCAAATCTAAAGTGAACCCATTTCCTATTTCATCATTCTCTACTACTTGCCATTTAGTTTAGGGTGTTCTCTTCACAAAGTTCTTGACCTAGTGAAGATGGAGCTTGGGTTTGAGTCTCCTCGACGTAGATCATCTTCGGCCTCGAAGTCAACGACCTAACCCGCTCATTTCTCCGAAGAAACCATCGCTAGAGTCCGGGATCCCGATGATTGCAGCGAAGGGACGTCAACACGGAGCTTTAGAAGTGAAGGACCGGATCTACAAAGGTTGTAATCCCTTTCACTTGTAGTTAAAATGTTTAACTTTCTTGTTTTCGCATAATCTATAGTATACGATCTTGGTTAGGGTTGTTCGGCACGGCTATTTTTTTTTAATCGGGCATGGTTGATGCCTTATAGAAGCTTGTTAGAGTGCCTAAGAATCCTACAGTGGTATCAGAGCCAAGCTAGAGCTTTAGGCGAAGTCTAGGCGAAATTTAAAGTCCGATCGAACCCGAAAACCCCGATGTAAACCCTTCTCTGTACATTTTTTGAAAATATGATTTTTTATGAATTAAAAATTCTAAGAAAAACAAGCAGGAAAAAATAAGAATTACTGTGAAGTACGGTCCACTAAGTCCCTGAAATGACCGCGGAACCGCGACCAAACCAAGGGTTTGGCGGCGGTTCGGCGGCCAAAATTTGACTTAGTCCCTCATATTTCATATATTTATTCTTAGGTCCTTTCTTGTCAATTTTTTCTGGGAATTTTTTTATTCCACTATAGTGTTGAGTTATCTAGGGTTGTATTGGGGACTCGTTGATTCGATCGGATAATTCAACTTTGTTTAGTTTGTTCCGGATATTTTTAGAAACTGTTAAAAAGTTCGAACGGATATCAATAACTCACTTTTTCCCGACCCGGAAAACTTCCAAGTGTTGGATTTTTCCGTTGTTTGAGAACGTCTGAATCGTGCAAGTTATGCAATGGACCCTCTAGAAGACAACAAACCTTAACTCGATTATGTGACCGTCTTGAACTGCCTTTTGAACTTTAGGGTTTGGGGCAGTACGGCGTGCCACATATGAGGCATTGACTTGACCCTTCTACGGCTGGACCGTTGGTACTGTGGCATGTGATGGATGTTTTTAAACTCCCCTCAAGTGTTGAGCTATTGGGAAAAACTTGGGTGTTTGATTATTCGATCGGAAAGTTTAACATTTTCTATTTATCTGGAATTTGATACAATATTTGGAATTCACAAGTAGTTATGAGATAACTAATTTGAATGTTATAGACATAGCAGTTTAGTCTCACATGATCGGTTGCCACGGAATTTTTATGTGATGAAAAGTCCGTCGTAATCACGTAGCGTACGCGGATACTCGCCGGGTAAACTTAATAGACAGCCATGCCCCATAGTCCCGACCAAGTGACTGTAGGAGAACCCCGTCGCCAAAAGCATCCGTTCGGGTGCTCGCGGCAGCGGTGTTCTGCCTTAGTGCACTTCGTCGACGGCATCCGGGGGTGCGGCCGTCTACTAAAGTTTGCGACGAGCATTCGATCAGGATGTCGGGAATCTTGTTGAATTGCCCGACTTGATATTGGAAAGAGTTTTCGATAATGAGACTAAAATGCGGGGTTTATAATTGTTAGGCATGCGATGTCTAAGAAATTCATTTGGTTAGGCATGCAATGTGTAAGGAGGTTGCGGATTCCAACTGTTGTAGTTTTACACTTTCTTTTCTGCGACCGTAAGTGTAATATGTAATATCGCCGGTTTCATTGCTATATGTCAACGACAATTGGGATGCGCATATTTACTTACGTTGATGACATGTGATGTTATGTGTTGCTGGATATGTTATATTGGATCGTCGTGTTCTGAATAGCCGGGGGGTTTTATGTGAGATGAGAGTTTTATTTTTATTCATGTAAAATTAAATGTATGTAATATTCTTTTATTGGGGCACTTCCGGGATGAGGTTGATGTCACCATTTGTATATTATTTACTTTTCCGTACCAGGTTAGACCCAAGGAGGAGAGCACAAGTAACTGGGTTCTGGAGTCCAGTGGGAGACCAACTCGAGGAGTCGAGTCCGGGTCTCCTAACTCTAGAATTGGAAGGGTTGCTTGTCGCTCTCGTAGGGGTCTAGGGGTGTGGGTTTGGCTATTCAACGCGACCGTGGAATCCGTGTTTTATACAGGCTCAAAATAAAACACGGACGTCCTAGTATATCCAATATTTCATATGATATTTTCTGCTGCATTATCTGTGATGTGATCATGTGATATGTTCAGATAGATATTGTATATAGTATATATGATATATTATATAGACGTTGCTTATGTTTTACACCCGCGCTAGCCCTGCCTCGCTCTGCCATTAGTTACCTAACCTAACGGTGCAGACGGTACATCGAGGCGAATGCGGATGGCATAAGCGTATGTTATATTTATCTGTGATGTTTAGGTGACATAAATGATGGGACTTCATTAATATGATTAATGAAATAAAAGAAACCTAAAGATGTTGTAGAAACTTGTTTAAAAACTGGTAGCTCTAGTTCTTGCTTTGCATAGTGGTGTTCCTTGTAGAACATCCAGCATCTTATTCGATAAGGAAAGGGCCGAAATCCCTTCACCGGGAGTGACCCCTTTAGCAATAACTGGCAGATGCTGCATTCTCAGTTTGTCTTTTGATTGCTTCTATAGTTCTTGCTTTGCATAGTGGTATATATGATATACCCTGCACCTTATTCGATGAGGAAAGGGCGGACGATCCCTTCACCGGGAGTGACCCCTTGAGCAAAACTAGAAAAGCCTAAAAAACACTCCATTTAAAATCACTCGATTCTACAACGATATCAAGTTCATTACGCAATAGGTTTTCAGAAAAACCTGTCGTAGCCCTCCGTCATTTCAGATAAGGACTGTTTAGTATTCGTGCTGCGTTTGTTGGCCTTTGTCAAGGCGTAGTGTGCGGTAGCTGAATAGTACTTATCTGCTTATGCATATGATGCAGATTAGATTAGGGTAGTCATGCGACCTTGTTGGCCTTTGTCAAGGGCCGTGCGGGTGGGTTTATTTCAATCAAGAAATGACGGGTTGAACTTGACTAGCAGCCTATGATTTGTTGGCCTTTATCAAGGTCATAGGAGGCTTGGGGCAAAATATTATCGGGAATTTCAAGTGTTGAAATTTGCAATGAGATTGCATACCTTCTATGAGATAGTTGGATCCCGATACCCGCTGCGAGTAAGAGTTACTCCTGGGAGAGTTTTACACATTACAATTAGCCGACCAAGTAGGTGTCTAGAAAGGTGTTAATGAGGTTACGCCTTTGGGAAAATGAGGTTTACTTTAATTAGGTTCGTGCGAAAGCACGGGGGACCTCCCTCAAAGTACCGATACTGGCCTGGCTGAAAGATTGGCGAACTTGTAGCGTGTAATTAATCCCGGCTAGTCTTTCCTTTTAGGGTTTGAAGAAAAATTTGATAAAAACAGTGGGAGCCATCCTGATTAGATAAAATAATAACCAATCTAATCTTGCAAGAGCATACGCTGAGTGTTTTCTTCTCTCTCTCTCCAGGTAGCGACCATATCACGCCTTAATTAAGATAATAATACGGATATATTGACCGAACCCGCTTGTTATACTGAGCTGGGGAACGTTGGTCCCGCTCCAACTTATAATTGTTATAAGACAGAGCAGGATATTGGGGAATACCAGATTTCCAGTGCCGCCCAAATGAAGAAAGTGCATGCTGATGCATCATCTTCGGGTGTGTTCATTACAGAGAACTGTTTCTTAGTATCCTTTACGTCCTGGGTATGTGATACCGGATCAGGATCCCGCATATGTAAATCTGTTACATGGGCTACAGATAGGTAGAGAACTGAGAACGGGTGATAAGTTTCATGAGGCAGAAAACGGTGCAAGTGTTGCAGCCAAGTCTGTTTGTCACTATCACCCTGTATTACCAGAATACATTGATTCTGAACGAATGTTATTAGATACCGAACCTGATATACAACATCATATTAGTCTCTTTATTAGTAAAGAAATGGTATAATTTTGTATTGTTTGATAATGTTTTGAACATTTCCTATATCAAGAGTTGATCGGTTCAGGCACGTTATCTAAAAGCATTGACGTTCTAAATCAAACTACAGTTCTTAGTACACAGAACACACACAAGAGGAAGAGTTCAGAAATGAACGAGTCCTTCTTGAGGCATTGTAGACTAGGTCATATCAATGCGACCCGACTAGCTAAAGTTACATAAAGATGCATGTTTAAATTAGTTTGAATTTACATCTTGTGAAACTTGCCGGTCATGTCACAGAGATAAGATGACCACAGCTCCGTTTATTGGAAACAGAGAAAGAGTTATTAAACTCTTGGGATTGATACATGTTGATGTATGAAAGTCCCCTGTTTACACATGCCAAGACGGGTTCTTTGTACTTCATTACATTCTCTGATGATCTCTCAAGATTCAGACATATATTCCTGTTGAAACATAAGTCCGAAACTTTTGAGATATTCACAAAATATAAGTTAGAAGTAGAGAACCAAAATACGGGTATAAGTATTATGTCCTTTGATGAGATCAAGGAAGAGAATACCTGAGCACGGAATTCCTGGACTATTCTAAAGGAGAATGGGATTCTCTCTCGGCATTACTCCTCCGTATACACCATAGCACGATGGTATATCGGGGCGGAGCAAGAGCACCCTATGTGATATGGTGTGCTCTATGATGAGTACTACTGAGTTTCCTATTTCCTTTTGGGAGTTATGCACTTGAAAAGCTGCATACCTATTGAATAGGGTTCAAATCAAATCAGTTGCCTACCACTTCATATGTGATATAGAACAGGAAGAGCCCATATCTTAAGTATGTTAAGATTTGGGGTTGTCCGGCCTATGTCTGAAAAGCAAAATCCGAACAAGCTCGAGGTAAAGTCAGTTCTGTGGAAGTTTGTTGGATATCCCAAGCATTCGCAAGGGAATATCTTCTACTAAACCGAGGAACAAAAGATGTTTTGTTTCTCAGGATGCCACCTTTGTGAAAGGGAATTTCTTATGGATAAATTAGTGGTCATGAGGTAGAACTGGAAAAGTTCCAGCTATACAAACTACAGCAGATGAGTTGGTAGAACCAAAGGATTCAATAGTAATCAACGAACCTCAGCCTCTCCGCCGATCTAGAAGGGTTCCTCACCCACCTGAGAGATACTTTGGTTTCTCTATGACAGTGGGAGCGAGAATTGCATCATGAGATGATGACCCAACTAGTTTCGAGCTGGCCATCAGGAGTGGGACTCTGTAAGAAAGGCTGGATGCTTATTGATCTGAGATGGAATCCTTATACACCAACAAAGTATGGACTTTGGTTGCTTTATCTGAAGGGTTAAATCCCCATCAGGAGCAAGTATATCTTGAGAAGATTACTTGGTGTACATGGAAAAGTTGAGACTTTCAAAGTTATGCTTAAGTCCATCTAGATCCTACTTGCCACGGCTACATACCTGTAGGGTTCCTAGGCACGCTAATGTGGTCTCACAAGGCATCAACCATGCCAATTTCAAATTTTACGGTGCCGAGAAACCCTAGACGAGATCGTTAACTAGAATTTTAGGCGACAAATGAAACTAGTTAACAAGTTAACTATAAGAACGGAAATACAACCTTTGTAGATCCGTTTCTCCACCTCCATAGCTCTGCAATGAAGTCTCCTCGCTGTCCAAATCGAATCCTGGGCTCTAGCGTCGGCTTCATCGGAGAAATGGACGGGCAAGGTCGTCGGCTTCGTGCCGAAGATGATCTACATCGAGGCATCGCTAGATCAAGCTCCCACTTCACCAAGTCATGAAACTTGTGAAGAGAACACCCTATACTACTTGGCAAGAGGTAGAGGATGAAGAAATAGGAGGTGGGTTCACTTTAGAATTGGATTTCTCACCCTTTTTCATTAATCACCATTGATGAAGTCAAGCTTCTTCTTTGAAGAAGATGAAGAAGAAGAAGAAGGAATAATATCATAAGTTGTTATGAAAAAGAATAATAAAATCATTCTTATCATAAAATTAACCATGGTAATGTGTAGAGAGTTAATCATGGTTAAATGGAATGGTTAGGGTTAAGCATGAGACAAAATGGTCACTTGGTCAAAGTCTTCATGAAGCTTCATCAAGCTTCATGAATGAAAAGAAACCATTTTCTCTTTATGCTTATCATTTCCAAAACTAATAAATAAATAAATAAATGAATAAGAAAAAGAAAACCCTAACCATTACACAACCATGGTTTAATCTTTACACAAACCCTAGTGAGCATGTATCATCAAACATGATACAAACTTGTGTACAAAAGTATATCACATATACAATGTGTACAATCCAAGTGAGAAAATCCATTTAAAGTGAACCAATACTAGTCAATGCAAAGTAATATATCAAATATATAATTATGCATTAAATCATTAAATCAACACTTGATTCAATGATCCAGTCATGTCGCACACAACCGACTAGTATCCAATGTATTGGCTTATCGAATCAATCCTTGATTCGATAACTAGGTTATATCGCATACAACCATTCGATACATTCATCGCGAGAATAGAATACGGCATCACATACACGCATCATTCTCGGTCCCGCACATATCTCATATGCGCTCCTATTTCGTTTCGCTTGAGCCAGGAAACCTCTGTGTAGGACTCTAAAGACTCGTCAATACACCGGCAGCAGGTGATGATCATTTCAAGCACACACAAGCCGCAAGCGGTCTGCTAAACGTAACGGCCACCCGGGTATTGAGCGATCAGAAGATCGACGAGCAAGCCCGCTCATACTCCTGTGAATCCAACCAGTAACACTTACCGTACAGTCCGGTCTCGTCGTCTGATATGTCGCATATCTCGCCTAGGGGTGGTAAACGTCAGACCCCAATAGCTCGATAAGTCGTGTCGATATGAGGTCTATAACAATTCGAGAAACTACTGGTAACACTTACCAGTAAATCTCAGCAACCCTGGCCAGGGATTTCCGGTTATAGCCAATCGAACACAGTGCAACATCAACCCCCTACACCGGGAGAGACGAATCCCCTCCTATCGCTCATTGCCTCCATGTGACTCGGGACTGTACCCAAAAACCACCGTTTTGCATGCCCTCTTGGATGTGGTAAGATGGAAATCAAAGCACAGTGGGAACCACACAAGACTCTATGACGATCTCGGGTCAACAGACTACTCTGTAACAGGGTCACCAGAGAACTGCCATCTGACGTAAGGTATAATACCATCTGGGAGTTCTCGGCGAGTCCGTCCAGTGTACCCAGTCTCCACTGAGCACCCGTATATCATCTCTGATGTCAAACACCAATGGATATGGGATCATCCATCGCCCATCTGTATGGGTCGAGAAGGTATACGCTAGTCTACTCTGGTATATCGATGCCCCGTCTCGATATACCCACGACTAGGGACCTTGAAGGCTGTACTTATGGACTACCATGTCCTCACTAGTATGATCCGCATCATAGTCCAGGTAGTCAAGTACACATCCTAAGGGCTTTACCAACATGTAACAGAGAGACAATCATTATACACGTTAAGGTAAAGAGTAACCAGATAGCATACTATCATGTCGAGCAAGAAAGTCCTCCATATATATGTCCCAGCATCCACTACAATATACATCCAATGTGCAGTAATGGCCTCTAGGGCATACATATAACTAACAATCTCCCACTTGCACTAGGGCCATCTGATAGCAGTGGTTGTAGTATCTCATACTCAACCATCCCATAAAAGTCTCTCTCTGGGAATAGGCCTTCGCGAGTGGATCCGCCGTGTTGTCCTCTGAGTCTACTCTCCTGACCTCGATCCCCTGAAGATCAACCATCTCCATGATCAGGCGATACTGCCTTAGAATATGTCTGGATCACTGATGGGACGGACGTTCCTTGGCATAAGCCACAACTCCATTGTCACACAATGGGAGGAACTAAGTTCATCTCATGAACAAATATACATCCAGACTGCCTCTTTGGTAGCATCTTAAGTAGCGATGTATCCTGCCTTTATCGTCTTGTATGTCACGGTATCTAGCTTGGAACTCTTCCAACATACCGTCCCTTTACTAAGGGTAAAGACAATGCCTGTGACTGACTTTCAGTCGTCCTTATCACCCTGGAACCCTTCCAGTGATTCTCCCCAGGATCGGTTGATACCATCTCACTACATCTAGTGAGAATCCTAATCATCCATTTAGATCTATCTCATAGATCCAAAACCCAGGATTTAGTAGGTATCACTTTGATCCTATATGGAGAATCATTGTGATAAGCGGAGATTGATCGAGCGTAGCATAGGAAACTCCTTCCCTATCAAGAGTATGTCATCCACGTCCTCTACGAGGATCACTACCATACTCCCTACTACCTTCTTGTATATACAAGGTTCATCTACTATTTTGATGATGTCAAACTATTTGACTAACTCATCAAAACAGATGTTCCAACTCCGCGATGCCTGCTTTATCACATAAAACATCTTGCACACGTTTCCGCTGCTCCCACTGTCTACGAAGCCCTCTGGCTGTGTACTTATAGACGTTCTCTTCTAAAACATCATTTAGAAAAGCAGTCATGGCACCCAACCGCCAGATATCATAGTCATGGTATGTAGCCGTGGCAAGTAGGATCAGGATAGAGTTAAGCATAGCCACTTGAAAAGGTTTCATCATTATCCACGCCTGGTCGATGACGAAAAGCTTTAACAAGTCCATCTTTGAAAGTCTCAACCTTTCCATCTACACCAAGTAATCTTCTCAAGATATACTTGCTCCTGATGGGGATTTAACCCTTCAGATATAGCATCCAAAGTCCATACTTTGTTGGTGTACATGGATTCCATCTCAGATCACTAAGCAGCCAGCCATTCTTACAGAGTCTTACTCCTGATGGCCAGCTCGAAACTAGTTAGGTCATCATCTCATGATGCAATCCTCGCTCCCACTGTCATAGAGAAACCGAAGTATCTCTCAGGCGGGTGAGGAACCTTAATAGATCGGCGGAGAGGCTGAGGTTCGTTGGTTACTACTGAATCCTTTGGTTCTTTCAAATCATCAGCCGCAGTTTGTATAGCCGGAACATTTCCAGTTCTACATTACTGACCTTTCCTCGAGCTTGTCCGGATTTTGCTTTTAGACATAGGCCGGACAACCCCAAATCTTAACTAACTTAAGATATGGGCTCTTCCCTTTCCATATCACATATGAAGTGGTAGGCTATGATCTGATTCGAACCCTATTTAATAGGTATGCAGCTTCTCAAGCGCATATTTCCCAAAAGGAAATAGGTAACTCAGTAGTACTCATCATAGAGCACACCTTATTATATAGGGTGTGAATGCTCCGCCCCGACATACCATCGTGCTATGGTTTATACGGAGGAGTAATGCTGAGAGAGAATCTCATTCTCCTTTAGAATAGTCCAGGAATTCCATGCACAAGTATTCTCCTCCCTGATCTCATCATAGGACATAATACTTTTACCCGTATTTTGGTTCTCTACTTCTAACTTATATTCTGTGAATATCTCAAAAAGTTCGGACTTGTGTTTCAACAGGAACATATGTCTGAATCTTGAGAGATTATCAGAGAATGTAATGAAGTATAAAGAGCCGGTCTTGGCATTTGTAGACAGGGGACCTTACATACATCAACATGTATCAATCCCAAGAGTTCACTAACTCTTTCTCTGTTTCCAGTAAACGGAGCTATGGTCATCTTATCTCTGTGACATGACTGGCAAGTTTCACAAGATGTAAATTCAAACTGATTTAAATATGCATCTATATGTAACTTCAGCTAGTCGGGTCGCATTGATATGACCTAGTCTACAATGCCTCAAGAAGGATTCGTTCATTTCTTAACTCTTCCTCTTGTGTGTGTTCAGTATACTAAAGAACTGCAGTTTGATTTAGAACATCAATGCTTTTAGATAACGTGCCTGAACCGATCAACTTTTGATATAGGAAATGTCCAAAACATTATCCAACTATACAAAATTTTATCATTTCTTTACTAATAAAGAGATGGATATGATTTTGTATATCAGGTTCGGTATCTAATAACATTCGTTCAGAATCAATGTATTGGTAATACAGGGTGACAGTGACCAACAGACTTGGCTGCAACACTTGCCCCGTTTTCTGTCTCATGAAACTTATCACCCGTTCTCAGTTTTTCTACCTTTTTGCAGCCCTATGTAACAGATTACATATCTGGGATCCTGATCCGGTATCATATACCCAGGATGCGGAGGATACTGAAAAACGGTTCTTTGTAATGAACACACCCGAAGATGATGCATCAGCATGCACTCTCTTCGTTTGGGCGGCACGGGAATTCTGGTAATCCCCAATTTCCTGCTCTGTCTTATAACAATTATAAATTGGAGCGGGACCAACGTTCCCCAGCTCAGTATGACAAGCGGGTTCGGTCAAATATCCATATTATTATCTTGATTAAGGCGTGATATGGTCGCTACCTGGAGAGAGAGAGAAGAAAACACTCAGCGTGCGCTCTTGCAAGAATAGATTGGTTATTATTTTATCTAATCAGGATGGCTCCCACTGGTTTTATCAAATCTTCCATCAAACCCTAAAAGGAAAGACTAGCCGGGATTAATTACACACTACAAGTTCGCCAATCTTTCAGCCAGGCCAATGTCGGTACTTTGAGGGAGGTCCCCCGTGCTTTCGCACGAACCTAATTAATGTAAACCTCGTTTTCCCAGAGGCGTAACCTCGTTAACACCTTTCTAGACACCTACTTGATCGGCTAATTGTAATGTGTAAAACTCTCCCAGGAGTAACTCTTACTCGCAGCGGGTATCGGGATCCAACTATCTCATAGAAGGTATGCAATCTCATTGCAAATTCCAACACTTGAAATTCCCGATAATATTTTGCCCCTAACCTCCTATGACCTTGACAAAGGCCAACAAACCATAGGATGCTAGTCAAGTTTAACCCGTCATTTCCTGATTGAATCAAACCCACCCGCACGACCCTTGACAAAGGCCAACAAGGTCGCACGACTACCCTAACCCAATCTGCATCATATGCATAAGCAGATAAGCACCAGTTAGCTACCGCACACTGCGCCTTGACAAAGGCCAACAAACGCAGCACGAATACTAACTACTACTTATCTGAAATGACGGAGGGCTACGACAGGTTTTTCTGAAAACCTATTGCGTAATGAACTTGATATCGTTGTAGAATCAAATGAATTTTGAAATGGAGTGTTTTTGAGGCTTTTCTAGTTTTGCTAAAGGAGTCACTCCCGGTGAAGGGATCGTCGGTCCTTTCCTCGTCGAATGAGGTGCGGGATATATCATATATATCACTGTGCAAAGCAAAATCTCTTAAAAGAAATCAAAAGACAAACCGAGTGTGTAGCATCTGCCAGTTATTGCTAAAGGAGTCACTCCCGGTGAAGGGATCTCGGTCCTTTCCTCATCGAATAAGGTGCAAGATATATCATATATACCGCTGTGCAAAGCAAGAACTGTAGCTACCTGTTTTAATTTTGAAATTCGATTCTACAACATCTTAGGTTTCTTTTATTTCATTAATCTCATTAATGAAGTCCCATCATTTAAGTTACCTAAACGTCACAGATAAATACGACGTACACTTATGCTATCCGCATTCGCCTCGATGTCCTCTCGTGCACCGTTAGGTTAGGTAACTAACGGCAGAGTGGGGCAGGGCTAGTACGGGTGTAAAACATAAGTAACGTCTATATAATATATCATATATACTATATACAGTATCCATCACAGGACATCACATGATCACATCACAGATATCGCAGCAGAAGAATCATATGAAATATTAGATATACTAGGACGTCCGTGTTTTCAATACGAGCCAGTATAAAACACGGATTCCACGGTCGTGATGAATAGCCAAACCCACACCCCTAGACCCCTACGAGAGCGGCAAGCAACCCTACCAATTCTAGAGTTAGGAGACCCGAACTCGACTCCTCGAGTTGGTCTCCCACTGGACTCCAGAACCCGGTTACTTGTGCTCCCCTCCTTGGGTCTATCCTAGTGCGGAAAAGTAAACAATATACAAAAGGTGACATCTTCCGCAACATGGAAGTGCCCCAATAAAAGAATATTACATACAAGTTTTTACATGAATGAAAATGAAAAACACTCATCTCACATAAAAAAAACCCCGGCTATTCAAACACGACGATCCAATATAACATATCCAGCAACACATAACATCACATGTCATCAACGTAAGTAAATTTGCGCATCCCAATTGTCGTTGACATATAGCAACGAAACCGGCGATATCACATATTACACTTACGGTCACAGAAAAGAAAGTGTAAAACTATAACAGTTGGAATCCGCAATCTCTTTAGACATCGCATGCCTAGCCAAATGAATTCCTTAGACATCGCATGCCTAACAATTATAAACCCCGCATTTTAGTCTCAAAATCGAAAACACTTTTCAATATAAAGTCAGGCAATTCAACAGGATTCCCGACATACTGATCGAATGCTCGTCGCAAACTTCAGTAGACGGCCGCACCCCCGATACCGTCGACGAAGTGCACCAAGGCGGAACACCGCTGCCGCGAGCACCCGAATGAATGCTTTCGGCGACTGGGTTCTCCTACAGTCACTTGGTCGGGGCTATGGAGTGAGGCTGTCTATTAAGTTTACCCGGCGAGTATCCGCGTACGCTACGTGATTGCGACGGACTTTTGATCACATCAAAATTCCGTGGTAACCGATCAAGTGAGACTAAAGTGCTATGTTTATAACATTCATTCAGTTATCTCATAACTGTTAGTTATATGTATGCCCTAGAGGCCATTACTGTACATTGGATGTATATTGTAGTGGATGATGGGACATATATAGGTAGGACTTTCTTGCTCGACATGATAGTATGCTATCTGGCTGCTCTTTATCTTAACATGTATACTTTCTGTCTCTCTGATTACATGTTGATAAAGCCCTTAGGATGTTTACTCGACTTCCAGGACTGTGATGCAGATCATACTAGTGGGGCCTGGGTAGTCAATGAGTACATCCTTCATTGTTCCTAGTCGTAGGAATATCGAGACGGGGCATCGATATTCCAGAGTAGACTAGCGCATATCTTCTCGACCCATGCGATGGGCGATGGATGATCCCATATCCATTGGTGTTTGACATCGAAGATGGTATGCGGGTGCTCAGTAGAGACTGGGTACACTGAACGGACTCGCCGAGAACTCCCAGATGGTATTATACCTCACGTCAGATGGCAGTTCTCTGGTGACACTGGTACAGCTTAGTCTGTTGACCCGAGATCGTCATAGAGTCTTGTGTGTCTCCCACTGTGCTTTGATTTCCACCCTACCACGGCTCTACTGAGTCGTGCAAACAGGTGGTTTTTGGGTACAGTCCCGATTCACATGGAGGCAATGAGCGATAGGAGGGGATTCGTCTCTCCCGGTATTGGGGGTTGATGTTGTGCTATGCTCGACTGGCCATAACAGAAAATCCCTGGCCAGGGTTGCAGTGATATACTGGTAAGTGTTATCAGTAGTTTCACGAATGTTATGGACCCTACGTCAGCATGACTTATCGAGCTATTGGGGTCTGACGTTTACCACCCCTAGGCGAGATATGCGACATATCAGACGAACAGACCGGACTATACGGTAGTGTTACTGGTCGGATTCGCAGGAGTGTGAGCGGGCTTGCTCGTCGATCTTCTGATCGCTCAATACCCGGGTGGCCGTTACGTTTAGCAGACCGCTTGCGGCTTGTGGGTGTTTGATATGATCATCATCTGCTGCCGGCGTATTGACGAGTCTTTAGAGTCCTACACAGAGGTTTCCTGGCTCAAGCGAAACGAAATAGGAGCGCATATGAGATATGTGCGGGACCGAGAATAATGCGTGTATGTGATACCGTATTCCATTCTCGCGATCTATGTGTCGATTGGTTATATGCGATATAACCTAGTTATTGAATCAAGGATTGATTCGATAAGCCGATACATAGGATACTGGCCGGTTATATGCGACATGACCGGATCATTGAATCAAGTGTTGATTTAATGATTTAATGTATAATTATATATTTGATATATTACTTTGCATTAACTAGTATTGGTTCACTTTAAAAGGATTTTCTCACTTGAATTGTGCAAGTTGTATATGTGATATATTTCTTTGTGCACATGATTGTATCATGTTTGATGATACATTCTTGTTTGGTTTTGTGTAAAGTATTAAACCATGGTTAGTTAGTGATTAGGGTTTCATCTTATTCATTTATCTTTTTATTTTATTTATTTCAAAAGAAAAAGAAAATGAGAAATGAATGGTGGCTATTTTTGTTTTTAGTTGAAGATTCATGTAGCATTGTTTTAGTCACCATTCTTGTCTCATGCCTAACCCTAACCACTCATCTAACCTAAGTTAAGTCTCTACACTAAACCATAGTCATAGATATGATAAGTATTGTATTTTCTTTTCTATTTTAAATGAACTTATCATATCTTCTTCTTCTTCATCTTCTTCAACATTGAAGAAAGCTTGCTACTCCAATGGCAAGTCATGAAGTCTAGTGAGAAATCCAAAACTAAAGTTTACCCACTTCCTATTTCTTCTTCCTCTACCTCTTGCCAAGTAGTATAGGGTGTTTCCTTCACAAGTTTTTCCGACTTGGTGAAGTTGGAGCTTGTTCTAGCGATGCCTCGACGTTGATCATCTTCGGCATCGAACCGACGATCAAGCCCGCCCATTCTTCGATGATGCCGACGCTAGAGCCCAAGACATGATTTGGACAGCGAGGGGACTTCATTGCGGAGCCGTGGAGGTGGTGGACCGGATCTACAAAGGTTGTATATCCGTTCCCTTAGTTAAAATGTTAACTAGTTTATGTTTCGCCTAAATATCTAGTAAACGATCCGTAGTCGGGTTTGTAGGCACCCGTAAAATTTTATTTGTGCATGTTTGATCACTTGTGAGACTTAACTAGAGTGCCTAGGAACCCCACAGTGGTATCAGAGCCTAGCTAGAGCCTTAGGCGAAGTCTAGACGGAATTTGAACTCCGATCGAATCAAAACCAAAACCCTAAAATTGCTCTCTGTCCTTTTTTCAAAATCTGGGATTTTTCGCAATTAAAAATATTCAGAAAATCAAGCAGGGTTTATTAGGAATTACTGTAAATTTCATGGGCCCAATTCAATTTTTCCACCGCGGTTCCGCGGCATGAGCAAGGCTCATGCGGCGGTTCCGCGGCCGTACGGCCGACTTATTTTATGTTATTTGAACAGTAATTCTTTATTTCCAGTGCTTCTTTTTCTGGGAATTTTTAATTGTTTTTCAAGAGTTGAATTTTTCTGGAGTTGTTTTCGGGATTCGGTGTTTCAATCGGGGTATCAAATTTTGTCTTTGTGGCTTTCCGGGTAAATTTTAGAATATGTTAAAAAGTTCGACCGGATATAAATACCCAATTTTTCCCCTGTCGGGAAATTTCCAAGTGTTGGATTTTTCCGAAGTTTAACGACGTTCTAAGTAGTGCAAGTAACACGATGGACCCTCTAGAAGACAACAAACCTTAACTCGATTATGTGACCGTCTTGAACTGCCCTTTGAACCTTCGAGTTTGGGGCAGTACGGCGTGCCACATGTGAGGCGTTGGCTTGACCCTTCTACGGCTGGACCGTTGGTACTGAGGCACGAACTGAATGTTGTTAGACTTATTTCATGTGTTGATCTGTATCGGGAAAACTTGGGTGTTCGATTGTTCGATCGAAAAGTTTAACATTTTCTGTTTATCTGGAATGGGATACAATAATTGGAATTCACAAAAGTTATGAGATAACTGAATGAATGTTATAAACATAGCAGTTTAGTCTCACTTGATCGGTTGCCACGGAATTTTGATATGATCAAAAGTCCGTCGCAATCACGTAGCGTACGCGGATACTCACCGAGTAAACTTAATAGACAGCCACACTCCATAGCCCCGACCAAGTGACTGTAGGAGAACCCCGTCGCCGAAAGCATCCGTTCGGGTGGCTCGCGGCAGCGGTGTTCTGCCTTGGTGCACTTCGTCGACGGTATCGGGGGTGCGGCCGTCTACTGAAGTTTGCGACGAGCATTCGATCAGGATGTCGGGAATCTTGTTGAATTACCCGACTTGATATTGAAAAGTGTTTTCGAAAATGAGACTAAAATGCGGGGTTTATAATTGTTAGGCATGCGATGTCTAAGAATTTCATTTGATTAGGCATGCGATGTCTATGGAGGTTGCGAATTCCAACTGTTGTAGTTTTACACTTTCTTTTCTCTGACCGTAAGTGTAATATGTGATATCGCCGGTTTCGTTGCTATATGTCAACGACAATTGGGATGCGCATATTTACTTACGTTGATGACATGTGATGTTATGTGTTGCAGGATATGTTATATTGGATCGTCGTGTTTGAATAGCCGGGGGTTTTTATGTGAGATGAGTGTTTTTCATTTTCATTCATGTAAAAACTTGTATGTAATATTCTTTTATTGGGGCGCTTCCAGGTTGCGGAAGTTGTCACCGTTGTTGTATATTATTTACTTTTCTGCACTAGGATAGACCCAAGGAGGGGAGCACAAGTAACCGGGTTCTGGGGTCCAGTGGGAGACCAACTCGAGGAGTCGAGTCCGGGTCTCCTAACCCTGGAATTGGTAGGGTTGCTTGCCGCTCTCGTAGGGGTCTAGGGGTGTAGGATTGGCTATTCATCACGACCGTGGAATCCGTGTTTTATACTGGCTCGTATTGAAAACACGGACGTCCTAGTATATCCAATATTTCATATGTTTCTTCTGCTGTGTTTTATCTGTGATCATGCGATGTTCTGTGACAGGTATTATATATAGTATATATGATATATTATATAGAAGTTGCTTATGTTTTACACCCGTGCTAGTGTTAGTTATATGTATGCCCTAGAGGCCATTACTGTACATTGGATGTATATTGTAGTGGATGCTGGGACATATATAGGAAGGACTTTCTTGCTAAACATGATAGTACGCTATCTGGTTGCACTTTATCTTAACATGTATACTTTCTGTCTCTCTGATTACATGTTGATAATGCCCATAGGATGTGTGCTCGACTTCCAGGACTATGATGTAGATCATACTAGTGGGGCCTGGGTAGTCCAAGAGTGCATCCTTGAATTGTTCCTAGTCGTGGGAATATCGAGACGGGGCATCGATATTCCAGAGTAGACTAGCGTATATCTTCTCGACCCATGCGATGGGCGATGGATGATCCCATATCCATTGGTGTTTGACATCGAAGATGGTATGCGGGTGCTCAGTGGAGACTAGGTGCACTGAACGGACTCGCCGAGAACTCCCAGATGGTATTATACCTCACGTCAGATGGCAGTTCTCTGGTGACACTGGTACAGCTTAGTCTGTTAACCCGAGATCGTCATAGAGTCTTGTGTGTCTCCCACTGTGCTTTGATTTCCACCCTACCACGGCTCTACTGAGTTGTGCAAACATGTGGTTTTTGGGTACAGTCCCGATTCACATGGAGGCAATGAGCGATAGGAGGGGATTCGTCTCTCCCGGTATTGGGGGTTGATGTTGTGCTATGCTCGACTGGCCATAACAGGAAATCCCTGGCCAGGGTTGCAGTGATATACTGGTAAGAGTTATCAGTAGTTTCACGAATGTTATGGACCTCAAGTCGGCATGACTTATCGAGCTACTGGGGTCTGACGTTTACCACCCCTAGGCGAGATATGCGACATATCAGACGAACAGACCGGACCGTACGGTAAGTGTTACTGGTTGGATTCGCAGGAGTCTGAGCGGGCTTGCTCGTCGATCTTCTGATCGCTCAATACCCGGGTGGCCGTTACGTTTAGCAGACCGCTTGCGGCTTGTGGGTGTTTGATATGATCATCATCTGCTGCCCGGCGTATTGACGAGTCTTTAGAGTCCTACACAGAGGTTTCCTGGCTCAAGCGAAACGAAATAGGAGCGCATATGAGATATGTGCGGGACCGAGAATAATGCGTGTATGTGATACCGTATTCTATTCTCGCGATGATTGTATCGAATGGTTGTATGCGATATAACCTAGGTATCGAATCAAGTATTGATTCGATAAGCCGATACATTGAATACTAGTCGGTCGTGTGCGACATGACCGGATCATTGAATCAAGTGTTGATTTAATGATTTAATGCATAATTATATATTTGATATATTACTTTGCACTACTTTAAACGGATTTTCTCACTTGGTTTGTGCACATTGTATATGTGATATACTTTTGTACACTTGATTGTATCATGTTTGATGATACATGTTTTACTATAGTTAAGTGTAATGAATTAAGCATGGTTAAACTAATGATTAGGGTTTTCTTTTTATTACTTATTTATTTATTTATTTATTTAGAAAAGATAAGAAAAGAATGGTTGCTAATTTTGGAGTTTAGTTGAAGCTTCATGAAGCTTTGACTTTGTAACCATTCTTGTCTTCATCTTTAACCCTAACCATTAATCTAACCTTAGTTAATTCTCTACACTTGACCATGGTTCTAATATGATAAGTATTCATTTTCTTTTCAAATTATAATTAACTTATCATATATTTTCTTTCTTCTTCTTCTTCATGAGCAATGAAGAAAAAGCTTTCTTCATCAATGGTGATTGATGATAAAGAGTGAGAAATCCAATTCTAAATTGTACCCACTTCCTATTTCTTCATCCTCTACCTCTTGCCAAGTAGTAGAGTGTGTTTCCTTCACAAGTTTCTTGACTTGGTGAAGTGAGAGCTTGATCTTGCGATGCTTCGAGCTAGATCATCTTCGGCACGTCGTCGACGACCTAGCCCGTCTATTCTCCAATGAAGCCGACTCTAGAGCCCGGACAATTTTTTGGACAGCGGAGAGGACTTCTTCTTGGAGCTATGGAGGTGGACGACCGGATCTACAAAGGTTGTATTTCCGTTTCCCATTAGTTAATTGTTAACTAGTTTATGTTTTCGCCTAAATATCTAGTAAACGATCCGTAGTCGGGTTTGTAGGCACCCGTAAAATTTGATTTGTGTATGTTTGATCACTTGTGAGACTTCACTAGAGTGCCTAGGAACCCTACAGCTAGCCCTGCCCCGCTCTGCCGTTAGTTACCAAACCTAACGGTGCACGAGGGGACATCGAGGCGAATGCGGATGGCATAAGTGTACGTCATATCTATCTGTGATGTTTAGGAAATTTAAATGATGGGATGTTCATTAATGAGATTAATGAAAGAAAATAAACCTAATTGATGTTGTGGAATCGAATTTCAAAATAAAAACAGGTAGCTACAGTTCTTGCTTTGCATCGCGGTGTTCATTATAGAACATCCTGCACCTTATTCGATAAGGAAAGGACCGAGATCCCTTCACCGGGAGTGACTCCTTTAGTAATAACTGGCAGATGCTACACACTCGGTTTGTCTTTGATTGCTTCTATAGTTTCCGCTTTGCACAGTGATATATATGATATATCCCGCACCTCATTCGACGAGGAAAGGGCCGACGATCCCTTCACCGGGAGTGACCCCTTTAGCAAAACTAGAAAAGCCTCAAAAACATTCCATTTAAAAACCATTTGATTCCGCAACGAGATCAAGTTAAAAGCGTTAAAGGTTTTCACAAAAACCAGCCGCAACCCTCCATCATTTTAGGAAGTAGAGTACTTAGTATTCGTGCTGTGTTTGTTGACCATAGTCAAGGCACAGTGTACGGTAGCTAAGTGATGTCTTCCTACACCGCATATGATGCGATTAGTTAGGACAGTCGCGTGACTTTGTTGACCTTAGTTAAGGGTCATGTGGGTGGGTCTAATTAATCACGAAATGACGGGTAGAACTTGACTAGTACTTATGATTTGTTGACCATAGTTAAGGTCATAGGTGCTAGGGGTAAAAACCTTTATCGGTAGTTTCAAGTGTTGGAATTTGCAATGAGATTGCATACCTTCTATGTGATAGTTGGATCCCGATACCCACTGTGAGTAATTGTTACTCCTGGGAGAGTTTTGCACTTTACAATTAGCCGATCAAGTAGGTGTCTAGAAAGGTGTCAACGGGGTTACGCCTCTGGGAAAACGAGGTTTACTGTAATTAGATCCGTGCGAAAGCACGGGGAACCTCCCTCAAAGTACCGACACTGGCCTGGCTGAAAGGTTGGCGAACTTGTAGAGTGTAATTAATCCCGGCTAGTCTTTCCTTTTAAGGTTTGAAGGAAGATTTGATAAAAACAGTGGGAGCCATCCTGATTAGATAAAATGTATAACCAATCTGATCTTGCAAGAGCGCACGCAGAGTGTTTTCTTCTCTCTCTCCCTGGTAGCGACCATATCACGCCTTAATCAAGATAATAAAATGGATGAATTGACCGAACCCGCTTGTTTTACTGAGTTGGGAAACGTTGGTCCCGCTCCAACTTATAATTGTTATAAGACAGAGCAGGAAATAGGGGAATACCAGAATTCCTATGCCGCCCAAACGAAGAAAGTGCATATGATGCATCTCCTTCGGGTGTGTTCATTACAAAGAACTGTTTCTCAGTATCCTCTGCATCCTGGGTATATGATACCGGATCAGGATCCCAGATATGTAATCTGTTACATAGGGCTACAAAAAGGTAGAAAAACTGAGAACGGGTGATAAGTTTCATGAGACAGAAAACGGGGCAAGTGTTGCAGCCAAGCCTGTCGGTCACTGTCACCCTGTATTACAAATACATTGATTCTGAACAAATGCTATTAGATACCGAACCTGATATACAAAATCATATCAGTCTCTTTATTAGTAAAGAAAGGATATAATTTTGTATTGATGGATAATGTTTTGAACATTTCCTATATCAAAAGTTGATCGGTTCAGGCACGTTATCTAAAAGCATTGACGTTCTAAATCAAACTACAGTTCCTAGTATACAGAACACACACAAGAGGAAGAGTTCAGAGATGAACGAATCCTTCTTGAGGCATTGTAGACTAGGTCACATCAATGCGACCCGACTGGCTGAAGTTACATTTTAGATGCATATTTAAATCAGTTTGAATTTACATCTTATGAAACTTGCCAGTCATGTCACAATGATTAGATGACCATAGCCCTGTTTACTAAGAAACAGAGAAAGAGTTAGTGAACTCTTGGGATGATACATGTTGATGTATGTAAGGTCCCCTGTCTACACATGCCAGGACTGGTTCTTTATACTTCATTACGTTCTCTGATGATCTCTTCAGATTCAGACATATGTTCTTGTTGAAACACTAGTCCGAACCTTTTGAGATATTCACAGAATATAAGTTAGAAGTAGAGAACCAATATACGGGTATAAGTATTATATCCTTTGATGTGATCAAGGAGGAGAATACTTGAGCATGGAATTCCTGGACTATTCTAAAGGAGAATGAGATTCTCTCTCAGCATTACTCCTCCGAATACACCATAGCACGATGGTATATCGGGGCGGAGCAATCACACCCTATATGATATGGTGTGCTCTATGATGAGTACTAGTGAGTTACCTTTTTCCTTTTGGGAGTTATGCACTTGAGAAGTTGCATACCTATTGAATAAGGTTCGATTCAAATCAGTGCCTACCACTCCATATGAGATATGGTATGGGAAGAACCTATCTCTTAAGTAAGTTAAGATTTGGGATTGTCCGGCCTATGTCAAAAGAAAAATCCGGACAAGATCGAGGCAAGATCAGTTCTGTAGAACTTCTGTAGAACTGGAAAGGTTCCAGCTGTACAAAACTGCTAATGATTTGGTAGAACCAAAGGATTCAATAGTTTCCGACGAACCTCAGCCTCTCCGCCGATCTAGTAGGGTTCCTCATCCGCCTGAGAGATACCTCGGTTTCTCGATGACAGTGGGAGCAAGGATTGCATCATGAGATGATGACCCAACTATTTTCGAGCAGGCCATCGAGAGTAGGGACTCTGTAAGAATGGCTGGATGCTTGGCGATCTGAGATGGAATCCATGTACACCAGCAAAGTATGGACTTTAGCTGCTATATCTGAAGGGTTAAATCCCCATTAGGAGCAAGTATATCTTGAGAAGATTACTTGATATAGATGGAAAAGTTGAGACTTTCAAAGCTAGACTTGTTAAAGGTTTTCGTCATCGACCAGGCGTGGATAATGATGAAACCTTTTTCCAGTAGCTATGCTTAAGTCTATCCAGATCCTACTTACCACGGCTACATACCATGACTACGATATCTGGCGGTTGGGTGCCATGACTGCTTTTCTAAATACTGATTTAGAAGAGAACGTCTATAAGAACACAGCCAGAGGTCTTCGTAAACAGTGGGAGCAGCGGAAACGTGTGCAAGTTGCTTTACATGATGAAGCAGGCATCGCGGAGTTGGAACGTCTATTTTGATGTGATAGTCAAAGTGTTTGACTTCATCAAAATGGTAGACGAACCTTGTATATACAAAAGGGTAGTAGAGAGTAAGGTGGTCATCCTCGTATTGTACGAAGACAACATACTCATGATAGGAAGAGAGTTTCCTATACTACGATCGGTCAATCTCCTATTATCACAAGGATTCTCCAAATAGGATCAAAGTGATACCTCCTAAATCCTGAGTTTTCATCTATGAGATAGATGTAATTGGATGCTAGGATTCTCACTAGGTGTAGTGAGATGGTATCAATCGATCCTAGGGAGAATCACTGGAAGTGTTCCAGGGTGATAAAGACGACTGAATGTCAGTCACAGGCATTGTCTTTACCCTCAGTAAAGGGACGGTATGTTGGAAGAGTTCCAAGCTAGATACCGTGGCAAACTAGACGATAAAGGCTGGTAACATCGCTATTAAAAATACTACCAAAGAGGAAGTTTGGGTGTACATTGGTTCATAAGATGAACTAGGTTCCTGCCATTGTATGACAATGGAAGCGTCGCTTCGACCCTGGAACCCTGGTCCCATCAGTGACCCAGACATATTCTGAGGCAGCATCACCTGATCATGGAGATAGTTGATCTCCTAGGTGATCGAGGTTAGGAGAGTAGACTCAGAGGAGAATATGGCGGATCCACTCACGAAGGCCTTTTCCCAAAGAGAGACTTTATGGGATGGTTGAGTATGTGATACTGCAACCACTGCTACAGATGGCCCTAGTGCAAGTGGGAGATTGTTAGTTATATGTATGCCCTAGAGGCCATTACTGTACATTGGATGTATATTGTAGTGGATGCTGGGATATATATAGGTAGGACTTTCTTGCTCGACATGATAGTATGCTATCTGGCTGCTCTTTATCTTAACATATATACTTTCTGTCTCTCTGATTACATGTTGATAAAGCCCTTAGGATGTTACTCGACTTCCAGGACTGTGATGCAGATCATACTAGTGGGGCCTGGGTAGTCAATGAGTACATCCTTCATTGTTCCTAGTCGTAGGAATATCGAGACGGGGCATCGATATTCAGAGTAGACTAGCGCATATCTTCTCGACCCATGCGATGGGCGATGGATGATCCCATATCCATTGGTGTTTGACATCGAAGATGGTATGCGGGTGCTCAGTAGAGACTGGGTACACTGAACGGACTCGCCGAGAACTCCCAGATGGTATTATACCTCACGTCAGATGGCAGTTCTCTGGTGACACTGGTACAGCTTAGTCTGTTGACCCGAGATCGTCATAGAGTCTTGTGTGTCTCCCACTGTGCTTTGATTTCCACCCTACCACGGCTCTACTGAGTCGTGCAAACAGGTGGTTTTTGGGTACAGTCCCGATTCACATGGAGGCAATGAGCGATAGGAGGGGATTCGTCTCTCCCGGTATTGGGGGTTGATGTTGTGCTATGCTCGACTGGCCATAACAGGAAATCCCTGGCCAGGGTTGCAGTGATATACTGGTAAGTGTTATCAGTAGTTTCATGAATGTTATGGACCCTACGTCGGCATGACTTATCGAGCTATTGGGGTCTGACGTTTACCACCCCTAGGCGAGATATGCGACATATCAGACGAACAGACCGGACTATACGGTAGTGTTACTGGTCGGATTCGCAGGAGTGTGAGCGGGCATGCTCGTCGATCTTTTGATCGCTCAATACCCGGATGGCCGTTACGTTTAGCAGACCGCTTGCGGCTTGTGGGTGTTTGATATGATCATCATCTGCTGCCGGCGTATTGACGAGTCTTTAGAGTCCTACACAGAGGTTTCCTGGCTCAAGCGAAACGAAATAGGAGCGCATATGAGATATGTGCGGGACCGAGAATAATGTGTGTATGTGATACCGTATTCCATTCTCGCGATCTATGTGTCGATTGGTTATATGCGATATAACCTAGTTATCGAATCAAGGATTGATTCGATAAGCCGATACATAGGATACTGGCCGGTTATATGCGACATGACCGGATCATTGAATCAAGTGTTGATTTAATGATTTAATGTATAATTATATATTTGATATATTACTTTGCATTAACTAGTATTGGTTCACTTTAAAAGGATTTTCTCACTTGAATTGTGCAAGTTGTATATGTGATATATTTCATTATGCACATGATTGTATCATGTTTGATGATACATTCTTGTTTGGTTTTGTGTAAAGTATTAAACCATGGTTAGTTAGTGATTAGGGTTTCATCTTATTCATTTATCTTTTTATTTTATTTATTTCAAAAGAAAAAGAAAATGAGAAATGAATGGTGGCTATTTTTGTTTTTAGTTGAAGATTCATGTAGCATTGTTTTAGTCACCATTCTTGTCTCATGCCTAACCCTAACCACTCATCTAACCTAAGTTAAGTCTCTACACTAAACCATAGTCATAGATATGATAAGTATTGTATTTTCTTTTCTATTTTAAATGAACTTATCATATCTTCTTCTTCTTCTTCATCTTCTTCAACATTGAAGAAAGCTTGCTACTCCAATGGCAAGTCATGAAGTCTAGTGAGAAATCCAAAACTAAAGTTTACCCACTTCCTATTTCTTCATCCTCTACCTCTTGCCAAGTAGTATAGGGTGTTTCCTTCACAAGTTTTTCCGACTTGGTGAAGTTGGAGCTTGTTCTAGCGATGCCTCGACGTAGATCATCTTCAGCATCGAACCGACGATCAAGCCCGCCCATTCTTCGATGATGCCGACGCTAGAGCCCAAGACATGATTTGGACAGCGAGGGGACTTCATTGCGGAGCCGTGGAGGTGGTGGACCGGATCTACAAAGGTTGTATATCCGTTCCCTTAGTTAAAATGTTAACTAGTTTATGTTTCGCCTAAATATCTAGTAAACGATCCGTAGTCGGGTTTGTAGGCACCCGTAAAATTTTATTTGTGCATGTTTGATCACTTGTGAGACTTAACTAGAGTGCCTAGGAACCCCACAATAACTACTTGTGAATTCCAATTATTGTATCCCATTCCAGATAAATAGAAAATGTTAAACTTTCCGATCGAACATTCAAACACCCAAGTTTTCCCGAAATAGATCAACTCATGAAATAAGTCTAAGAACATTCTGTTCATGCCTCAGTACCAACGGTCCAGCCGTAGAAGGGTCAAGCCAACGCCTCACATGTGGCACGCCGTACTGCCCCAAACCCGAAGGTTCAAAGGGCAGTTCAAGACGGTCACATAATCGAGTTAAGGTTTGTTGTCTTCTAGAGGGACCATCGCGTTACTTGCACTACTTAGAACGTTATTAACCACGATAAGATCCAACACTTGGAAATTTCCCGACAGGGGAAAAGTTGGGTATTTATATCCGGTCGAACTTTTTAACATATTCTAAAATATCCGAAAAGCCACATAGACAAAATTAGACAATCCGATCGAAACACCGAGTCCCCAATACAACCCAGAAAACTCAACTCTTGAGTTCAGAAAAAAATATCCCAGGAAAACCAGCACTGTAAAATAGGAATTACTGTGCAAAATTCAATGGGAGAAGAGACAAAATGGCCGCGGAACAGCCGCATTAGCACGCTAATGCCGCGGTTCCGCCGCATTTTAGAAAGATCATCAGGTAATTTTTGCACCGTAATTCTTAGAATTTCCTGCTGAATTTTCTGCATATTTTTAATCTGGAAAAAACCCAATTTTTGGAAAAAGTCCAGAGATCAAATTTGTGTTAGGGTTTCGGTTTAATCGGACTCCAAACTCCGTCTACACATCGCCTAAGGCTCTAGCTAGGCTCTGATACCACTGTAGGGTTCCTAGGCACGCTAATGTGGTCTCACAAGGCATCAACCATGCCAATTTCAAATTTTACGGTGCCGAGAAACCCTAGACGAGATCGTTAACTAGAATTTTAGGCGACAAATGAAACTAGTTAACTATAAGAACGGAAATACAACCTTTGTAGATCCGTTTCTCCACCTCCATAGCTCCGCAATGAAGTCTCCTCGCTGTCCAAATCGAATCCCGGGCTCTAGCGTCGGCTTCATCGGAGAAATGGGCGGGCAAGGTCGTCGGCTTCGTGCCGAAGATGATCTACGTCGAGGCATCGCTAGATCAAGCTCCCACTTCACCAAGTCATGAAACTTGTGAAGAGAACACCCTATACTACTTGACAAGAGGTAGAGGATGAAGAAATAGGTGGTGGGTTCACTTTAGAATTGGATTTCTCACCCTTTTTCATCAATCACCATTGATGAAGCCAAGCTTCTTCTTTGAAGAAGATGAAGAAGAAGAAGAAGGAATAATATCATAAGTTGTTATGAAAAAGAATAATAAAATCATTATATTCATAAAATTAACCATGGTAATGTGTAGAGAGTTAATCATGGTTAAATGGAATGGTTAGGGTTAAGCATGAGACAAAATGGTCACTTGGTCAAAGTCTTCATGAAGCTTCATCAAGCTTCATGAATGAAAAGAAACCATTTTCTCTTTATGCTTATCATTTCCAAAACTAATAAATAAATAAATAAATGAATAAGAAAAAGAAAACCCTAACCATTACACAACCATGGTTTAATCTTTACACAAACCCTAGTGAGCATGTATCATCAAACATGATACAAACTTGTGTACAAAAGTATATCACATATACAATGTGCACAATCCAAGTGAGAAAATCCATTTAAAGTGAACCAATACTAGTTAATGCAAAGTAATATATCAAATATATAATTATGCATTAAATCATTAAATCAACACTTGATTCAATGATCCGGTCATGTCGCACACAACCGACTAGTATCCAATGTATCGGCTTATCGAATCAATCCTTGATTCGATAACTAGGTTATATCGCATACAACCATTCGATACATTCATCGCGAGAATAGAATACGGCATCACATACACGCATCATTCTCGGTCCCGCAAATATCTCATATGCGCTCCTATTTCGTTTCGCTTGAGCCTGGAAAGCTCTGTGTAGGACTCTAAAGACTCGTCAATACACCGGCAGCAGGTGATGATCATATCAAGCACCCGCAAGCCGCAAGCGGTCTGCTAAACATAACGGCCACCCGGGTATTGAGCGATCAAAAGATCGACGAGCAAGCCCGCTCATACTCCTGTGAATCCAACCAGTAACACTTACCGTACAGTCCGGTCTCGTCGTCTGATATGTCGCATATCTCGCCTAGGGGTGGTAAACGTCAGACCCCAATAGCTCGATAAGTCGTGTCGATATGAGGTCTATAACAATTCGAGAAACTACTGGTAACACTTACCAGTAAATCTCAGCAACCCTGGCCAGGGATTTCCGGTTATAGCCAATCGAACACAGCGCAACATCAACTCCCTATACCGGGAGAGACGAATCCCCTCCTATCGCTAATTGCCTCCTTGTGACTCGGGACTGTACCCAAAAACTACCGTTTTGCACGCCCTCTTGGACGTGGTAAGATGGAAATCAAAGCACAGTAGGAACCACACAAGACTCTATGACGATCTCGGGTCAACAGACTACTCTGTACCAGTGTCACCAGAGAACTGCCATCTGACGTAAGGTATAATACCATCTGGGAGTTCTCGGCGAGTCCGTCCAGTGTACCCAGTCTCCACTGAGCATCCGTATATCATCTCTGATGTCAAACACCAATGGATATGGGATCATCCATCGCCCATCTGTATGGGTCGAGAAGGTATACGCTAGTCTACTCTGGTATATCGATGCCCCGTCTCGATATACCCACGACTAGGGACCTTGAAGGATGTACTTATGGACTACGATGTCCCTACTAGTATGATCCGCATCATAGTCCAGGTAGTCAAGTACACATCCTGAGGGCTTTACCAACATGTAACAGAGAGACAATCAATGTACACGTTAAGGTAAAGAGTAACCAGATAGCATACTATCATGTCGAGCAAGAAAGTCCTCCATATATATGTCCCAGCATCCACTACAATATACATCCAATGTGCAGTAATGGCCTCTAGGGCATACATATAACTAACAATACCATAACTACGATATCTGGCGGTTGGGTGTCATGACTGTTTTTCTAAATAATGATTTGGAAGAGAGCGTCTATAAGTACACAGCCAGAGGGCTTCGTAAACAGTGGGAGCTGCGGAAACGTGTGCAAGATGTTTTATATGATAAAGCAGGTATCGCGGAGTTGGAACGTCTGTTTTGATGTGGTAGTCAAAGAGTTTGAAATCAGCAAAATGGTAGATGAACCTTGTATATACAAGAAGGTAGTAGGGAGTATGGTGGTGATCCTCGTAGATTACGTGGATGACATACTCTTGATAGGGGCGGAGTTTCCTATGCTACGCTCGGTCAATCTCTGCTTATCACAAGGATTCTCCATATAGGATCAAAGTGATACCTACTAAATCCTGGGTTTTGGATATATGAGATAGATCTAATTAGATGTTAGGACTCTCACTAGTTGTAGTGAGATGGTATCAATCGATCCTGGGGAGAATCACTGGGAAAGTTCCACGGTGATAAGGACGACTGAATGTCAGTCGCAGGCATTGTCTTTACCCTCAGTGGAGGGACGGTATGTTGGAAGAGTTCCAAGCTAGATATCATGACTTACTAGACGATTAAAGGCAAGATACATCGTTACCAAGGATGCTACCAAAGAGGAAGTCTGGATAAATATAAGTTCATGAGATGAACTTCGTTCCTACCATTGTGAGACAGTGGAGTTGTGGCTTTAGCTAAGGAACTACCGTCCCATCAGAAATCCAGATATAATTCTTAGGCAGTATCACCTGATCATGGTGATGGTTGATCTCCAGGGAGATAAAGGTTAGGAGAGCAGACACAGAGGACAACAGCGCGGATCCACTCACAAAGGCCTTTTTCCCGGTAGAGACTTTTATGGGATGGTTGAGTATGAGATACTTCAACTGCAGCTAATTGTTGGGTATGTGATACCACAACAGATGGCCCTAGTGCAAGTGGGAGATTGTTAGTTATATGTGTAAGTCCGTGTTGCCCACCCCGGTGCTTACGGGGAGGCGGAAAACATAATAAAAATTGGATTTTTATCAACTATAGGCAACATGGACTATGCTTTAAGGATCTTTGCTAAACATAAACTTGCTAACCCTAACTACAAAGTAGCTAAGTGATGGAAAGGTTATACCTTGAGCTCAAAGTCCTTCTCTCCTTGCTCCTTGGAATGGTTGAAAGAGTTCACCTTGCTTGTCTTCTCCCGTCAAAGAACGATCCACCCGAAAGCCACTACCTTTAGCTTCAACTCCAAGCTAGGAGTAACTAGAGTGCAAGAAATGCTAAGACTTGAACCCTAGAAGAGAGTAGAGAAGATCAAGAGAGGGTTTTTCTCAAGCTTTTTTTTTGTTTCTCAACACATGAGAGGGAGAGAGCTTGAGGGAGAGGATGAACAAGAGAGAGAAATAATATGAGAGAATGAATTATTAGTGAGCCATTCTCACTAATATGTGTGAATAATTTTAATTGGATAATTAGCTTGAAAATTGTCATGATAAATCATGACATGACCATTATCATTTCAATTTTGCAAAGATCAAAGAGCATCTTCCAAATGAAATGATTATGGTCAAGTTGTCAACAAGGTCAACAAGTCAATGAAGTCAAATTGTCAACAACAACCATGCACAATTATTAAGCTAATTATCAATTAACAATAATTCACACAAAAACAATGGGGTTAATAAAATGACAATAGTCATTAACCCTAAACAAGATCCTCTCCCTCAATCTCTAGCAACTGTGCATACGCACCCGCATTCGTGATCCGAGGAACACGAATACCCTGAGAAAAACCAATCTCAAAACATATACTAGGATCCGGCTTAAACCAAAGCCCGCTAGTATAAACTGTCCGGACAGCAAACGTGCACAAGTGCGCGGATGCGAACGAACCCTGTCGCAAAACCATGCGACCTCTACTCATTTTGCCTAAAGGCGAATAGCTCTCTGTGTGGGACTCTAAAGACTCGACACTACGCTGGCAGTGGGTTTAACCACAGACCGCAAGCGGCACTAGCTGTACATAACGGTCCCCAGGTAGATGTCGATAAGAAGACTGACGAGGTGAACCCCATCTGCACTCCTACTGAGCCTGTATGTGACAGTCTCCGTACAGTCCGGTCTGTTCGTCTGATACATCGCATGGCGGGCCTAGGGGGGCGGTGAACGTCAGTCCCCTAATAGCGGTACAAGTCGTGTCGGAGTGTAGCCCAGAACACCCTGAGATAACACTGGAAACCTACCAGTATATCTCGCTTGCCCTGGCCAGGGACTACTCGTGTAATGGCTCTCCTAGACACAGCGCGATGTCAACCCCCAATACCGGGAGAGACGAATCCTGTCTAACCGTTACTGCCTCCAAGTGCTTCGGGACTGCACCCAAAAACTACCTGTTTGCACGACTCCTTTGAGCCGTGGTAGGGTAGTAATCAAAGTGCAGTGGGAACACACTCGAGGCGAAGTGACAGTGTCAAGTCAGCGGACTAAGCTGTACTCATGTCACCTGGGAACTGATAACTGACGATAGGTATATTACCAACCAACAGTTCCCGACGAGTCCTGTCCAGTGTACTCGTAACCTAACGAGCACCCGCATACTATCCCAAGTACGACGTACTAACGGCTGTGGGACAGACCGTCTCCCACACTGGGATGAGAAGCGCATGCGCTAGTCTACTCCGGAGTATCGATGCCCTGTCTCGATAGTCCAACGACCAGGGACCTGTGTAAGGATGTGCTTATAGATTACCCAGCTCCCACGAGTGCGAGCGCCATCACAACGCTGGTAATCAAGCAAAGATCCTAAGGGCTCTACTAATATGTATACCAGCAATATGCTAAAAGAAACACATGCACATATTAAAGCAGAGACAAACCAAGTAGCATACTACCATTTCGAGCAAGATTGTATATACAACTGTGAATATCCCAAGCTTCCATTAAGTAATATACAAACTAGTATGATACAGTAATGGCCTCTAGGGCATATACACTAACAATCTCCCACTTGCACTAAGGCCATGAACTGGCGTATCGAAGACCTATCATCTCGATCAGCCGCTCGAACTGAGTCTGGGGTAGGGCCTTCGTGAGTGGATCTGCAGTGTTGTTCTCCGTATTAACTCTCTTTACCTCGATCTCCTGGCGATCTATGATCTCCCTGATCAGGTGGTACCGCCTCAAAATGTGCCTGGACTTCTGATGGGACCTGGGTTCCTTCGCTAAAGCTATAGCTCCGTTGTTGTCGCAATACAGCGGTATTGGATCAACAATGGTAGGAACCACCTGAAGCTCCGTGAGGAACTTCTTCATCCAGACAGCTTCCTTTGCGGCATCGCAAGCAGCTATGTACTCCGCTTCCATTGTTGAGTCTGCAACGGTCTCCTGCTTGGAACTCTTCCAGCAAACCGCCCCTCCATTGAGGGTAAAGACATAACCCGACATGGACTTGGAGTCATCCTTGTCACTCTGGAAGCTGGAGTCAGCAAAGGCCTCGAGCTGGAGGTCTTTTCCGCCATACACCAAGAACATCTCCTTAGTCCTTCTCAGGTACTTGAGAATGTTCTTTACCGCTATCCAGTGTTTCTCCCCTGGGTTTGACTGATACCGGCTTACAACGCTCAATGCGTATGCTACATCTGGTCTGGTACACAACATCGCATACATTATAGAGCCTACCGCAGAAGCGTAGGGTATAATAGACATGCGATCCCTTTCCAAATCAGTCTTGGGAGACATCTCTTTGGAGAGGGTGATCCCGTGACAAGCCGGTAGATTACCGCGCTTGGAATCTTCCATACTGAACCTTTTCAGTATGGTGTCAATGTACCTTGACTGTGAAAGTCCCAACATCCTCTTAGATCTATCACGATAGATCTGGATCCCCAGAATGTAGTTGGCATCACCCAGGTCCTTCATGGAGAACCTCTGCGACAAGAATCCTTTGACTGACTGTAGCATAGGAATATCATTTCCTATTAGGAGAATGTCATCCACGTACAAGACAAGGAATACCACAGTTCTCCCTACAATCTTACTGTAAATGCATGGTTCATCTGGGTTCTTGATAAAGTTGAATTCTTTGACAGTATCATCAAAGCAGATGTTCCAACTCCGCGATGCCTGCTTAAGTCCATAAATGGACTTGAGCAACTTGCACACTCTACCGCTGCTCCCACTCTGATTGAATCCCTCCGGCTGATCCATATAGACGCACTCTTCCAAATTTCCATTTAGGAAAGCCGTCTTTACGTCCATCTGCCAGATTTCATAATCGTGGAAGGCAGCAATGGCAAGAAGGATCCGAATGGATTTCAGCATAGCCACTGGAGAAAAGGTCTCGTCATAGTCCAAACCAGGTCTTTGACGAAAACCCTTTGCTACAAGTCTAGCTTTATAGGTCTCAACCTGCCCATCTACACCAATCTTCTTTCTGAAGATCCATTTGCAGCCTACGGGTTTTACCCCTTCTGGTGCAAAGTCCAAAGTCCAAACTTTGTTGGTGTACATGGACTCCATCTCGGCCCGCATTGCATCCAGCCATTTTACCGAGTCGCCGCTCTGGATGGCTTGCTGGAAGCTAGTAGGCTCACCATAATCCATGGTGCAGTCCTCTCTATCCCCGTCTATGAGAAAACCGTAGTACCTCTCGGACGGATGAGACTGCCTACTACTCCTGCGGAGTGGCATGGGAATGTCCTGTTCTTTCGAACCTTCTGGTTCTACCAAGCTTTCAGTAATAGCTTGTGGTTCTGGAATTTCTTCCAGTTCTATTGCGCTCCCACTTATCTGATTTTCTAAAAATTCAGTTTCCAAGAAGCGGGCATGGCGAGAAACAAAAACCTTTTGTTCCTCTGCGTAATAGAAAAGATACCCCTTGGAGTTCTTTGGGTATCCCACAAACTTACACTGTACCAAACGTGCCTCGAGCTTGTCCGCATGCTGCTTTTTTACAAAAGCTGGACACCCCCATGTCTTAAAGTGTTTAAGACTGGGTTTCTTCCCACTCCACATCTGATATGGTGTGGTAGGCACTGACTTAGTAGGAACTTGGTTCAAAAGATATGCAGCTGTTTCTAGTGCATAACTCCAGAAGGATCGCGGCAACTCAGCCTTACTCATCATGGAACGAACCATATCCAATAGGGTTCGATTCCTCCTTTCCGATACACCGTTGTGTTGTGGTGTGTATGGGGGAGTAAGTTGAGAGAGAATTCCATTCTCTTTTAAGAAGCCCAGAAACTCGGCACTTAAGTATTCTCCTCCTCGATCCGATCTTAGGATCTTGATACTTTTGCCTGTTTGTTTTTCAACTTCATTCTTGTATTCCTGAAATTTCTCAAAGGCCTCGGATTTGTGCTTCATTAAGAAGACATGCCCATACCTAGAGAAATCATCTGTGAAAGTAATGAAGTATGAATAACCACTTCGCGCATGTGTAGACATTGGACCACACACATCACTGTGTATGAGTCCCAAGAGCTCGCTCGCTCTTTCTCCGTGTCCAGTGAACGGAGTCTTTGTCATCTTTCCCATGAGACATGATTCACAAGTGGCATAAGACTGGTACTCGAACGGATCTAAGTATCCTTCTTTATGTAACTTTGTCAACCGTGTCTCATTAATGTGACCCAGTCTACAATGCTATAAGAAAGCCTGATTTAATTCCGGAGACTTTCTTTTAAGTGTGTTCTGGACACTGAAGACCTGAGCTTGATTCAAAACGTATATACCGTATTTCAATGTACCTGACCTAATCAGCACTTGATTTAGGTGGATGTTTACTACATCGCTTACAAAAGTAAAATCATATCCTTCCTTAGAAAGTAAGGATACAGATATGATGTTACAAGTCACACCTGGCACATAAAAATAGTCACGCAGAATCAATATCTGCCCAGTTGTCAGTCCTAGATGATATTCCCCTACGGATTCAGCATACATGCTCATTCCGTTAGCAACCCTGAGAGTCATATCACCTTTCCTGATAACCCTACGGTTTCTCAAAGCCTGTAACGAATTACAGATATGAGATCCTGATCCGGTATCCAATACCCAGGAAGTAGGGTTAACTGACATACAGTTCTCAATCACAAACACACCCGAAGCCGAAGCCACAACATGCTTCGAATTCTGGCTACTGGCTTTACAAGCCCTGCAATCTTTCTGTCCATGTTCATTCCCGTAACAATAGGAACATCCTTCTTTTACTACATCTGTTCCTGAAACTTCTGCCCTTCCCTTTCTTTCTACTTCCCTAGTTTCCTTTAGGGTAGTAGGCAGAGACTGTTGAACTGAGTCAGCATCTGACCTGTTCTTCAACGTGGTCTTCAGGTCCGAGAGCTCAAAAGAGCTGGTCTCTGTAAGGACGTTGCCCCCTACAGATGACCCGATAGCCAACCTCGCTGGAAGCAATTCGTTCGAAGTCTCATATCTTGCGATACGAGATTGCTCTCCATATAAAACTTTGTTATGGAGGAAGATAGAAGCTGAGTCTATCTTCTCGTCTGCCTTTGGTATATACCATCAACTGAGGCTAACACGAGGCACTTGGCTTTCGCACAGACTTCTTCCGATGTCCTACGAATATCAATATCCGTGACAGGGGAAACTGGACCTGAGACGGCAGGGGTTGGATCAGTTAAGAGGTGTCCCAGCTTGTCCTGGGCAATGGACATCTGGACAGACCTTTGCCAGTCATAACAGTTAGATTCAGTCATCTTATTATCTAGATGTAACCTAGGTGTGGTCACAGGGTCGCTGCAATTAAGAGAGAGAGAAGAAAACACTTAGCATGTTGCTCTTGCAAGTTTAGATTGGTTTTTAATTTATCTAAACAGGATGGCTCCCACTATCTCTCGAATCCCTTCTCAAACCATAAAGAAAAGATTAGTCAGGATCAATCTCACCGTACAATACTTGCTTAACCGTTCAGCCAGGCCAGTGTCGGTACTTCGAGGGAGGTTTTCCAACGCTTTCGCGAAGTTCCTTAATTAAGTAACCTCTTTTCCCTGTGGGCGTAGCCCCGCTAACACCTTTCTAGGTACCTACTAGGTTTATAGCATTGATCGTTAAGTGAGAGTTTTCCCGAGGAGTAGCATATACTCACAGTAGGATCGGGATCCAAATATCATCGCGTGATAAAACCGAAGGAATCCTACCAGAATCATCACACTCCAAATGGTATGCAACACTAGCAAGTTTCAGTACTTATGAAACTCCCGATGTAGATTTTTGCCCCATGCTCTTATGACCTTGACTAAGGCCAACAAATCATAAGTCACATGTCAAGTTCTGCCCGTCGTTATCCAGGTTAATTTGAACCCACCCGTATACCCTTGACTATGGCCAACAAAGCAATACGACTGTCCCAAACCAACGCATTCTATCTATGCAACATATGAATACCCACCAGCTACCAAACACTGTGCCTTGACTAAGGCCAACAAACACAGCTTGAATACTGTTGAATATTTATATGAAACGACGGAGGGCTACGAATGGTTTTTGGCGAAACCGTGAACGTAGTGAACTTGATATAATCGATGGAACGAGATAGCTTTTAAAAGGAGTGGTTCAAGCTCCGCGTTTAAAATGCTTATTTTTGAAAAGAACCGAGTGGTTTTCAAAGTGTTCCAATCGAGTTTTACTTGGTTTATTTTCTTGCATTAGTTCTTTTAATGCGTCCCATCATTTAATCCTACCATTGCAGAAAACAACCAAAATATGACGTACGCTTATGCCATTCGCATTCGCCACGGGGCCCCGTCATCACCCGTTAGGTTACTTAACTAACGACAGAGCGGGGGCTGGGCTAGCGCGGCTGTAAAACATAAGCAACGCCTAAATAGTTATTATAAATAAATATATAGCAATGATAGACATTACAGATCACAGATGAATACATTGGATATACTAGGAATCCGCAATGCGTTCGAGCCTGCAACGCAAAGCGGATTACACGGTCGCGGTGAATAGCCAATACCCCATCCAAGACCCCTACGGGTGCGGCAAACTACCCGCCAAGCACCCGAAGCGAAGCAACCTCCCTCACCACCGTGAGTAGGCCACTCGGCACTTCGAGATACCTGGTAGTTTGTGCACCCCCTCCATGGGTCTATCCTAGGAGCAAAAACAGTAAAAAGAATTATACAATGACGGCTACAACCCCGACCCGGTTGTGCGGCCATACAAATAATATTATTACATCAATTTACATGTTACAAATGAATGAAAGAAAAATAACGCTCATCTCACATCCAACCCGGCTATTCACCCGCGACGATCCAATCCATTCATATCCACAAACCAACAATCACAGATCACAGAGATGTATAACCCCGACTAATCGACTTATAGCGATTAGCCGACGTTCAATACATACAAGCATCACAGATATAACCGATATAGTTAAAGTGTAGTGAAGTTCCGAAAAAAAATACGGATTTATAGGCCCCAAAAGTAAATTTTAGTTCTGGAAAATCTGGGCATATATAATATATTTCAAAAATCCCAAAACCAACACAGATACACACTACACGAAAAACGATGCACAGAAGACGACAAACGGCGGCGCTTCCGCGGCACATGCCTACCTCGTGCGGCGGAAGCGCGGCGGTTTGAATGAATTAGGGCAACGTTTTTCTTGGGTGTTCACACAAAACCCTGAGCCGAATTTACAAGTATAAAGTTTTTCATTTTGACCAGGAAAAAAATTAACAGAAACTTGGGGTTTTGCGAGTTTGGTTTTTCGATTTTCCGGTTTCGAAACTTCGTTACACTTAACTACTTAGCTAGTTTAGGTTTAGTTAGGCTCTGATACCACTGTAAGTCCGTGTTGCCCACCCCGGTGCTTACGGGGAGGCGGAAAACATAATAAAAATAGGATTTTTATCAACTATAGGCAACATGGACTATGCTTTAAGGATCTTTGCTAAACATAAACTTGCTAACCCTAACTACAAAGTAGCTAAGTGATGGAAAGGTTATACCTTGAGCTCAAAGTCCTTCTCTCCTTGCTCCTTGGAATGGTTGAAAGAGTTCACCTTGCTTGTCTTCTCCCGTCAAAGAACGATCCACCCGAAAGCCACTACCTTTAGCTTCAACTCCAAGCTAGGAGTAACTAGAGTGCAAGAAATGCTAAGACTTGAACCCTAGAAGAGAGTAGAGAAGATCAAGAGAGGGTTTTTCTCAAGCTTTTTTTTTGTTTCTCAACACATGAGAGGGAGAGAGCTTGAGGGAGAGGATGAACAAGAGAGAGAAATAATATGAGAGAATGAATTATTAGTGAGCCATTCTCACTAATATGTGTGAATAATTTTAATTGGATAATTAGCTTGAAAATTGTCATGATAAATCATGACATGACCATTATCATTTCAATTTTGCAAAGATCAAAGAGCGTCTTCCAAATGAAATGATTATGGTCAAGTTGTCAACAAGGTCAACAAGTCAATGAAGTCAAATTGTCAACAACAACCATGCACAATTATTAAGCTAATTATCAATTAACAATAATTCACACAAAAACAATGGGGTTAATAAAATGACAATAGTCATTAACCCTAAACAAGATCCTCTCCCTCAATCTCTAGCAACTGTGCATACGCACCCGCATTCGTGATCCGAGGAACACGAATACCCTGAGAAAAACCAATCTCAAAACATATACTAGGATCCGGCTTAAACCAAAGCCCGCTAGTATAAACTGTCCGGACAGCAAACGTGCACAAGTGCGCGGATGCGAACGAACCCTGTCGCAAAACCATGCGACCTCTACTCATTTTGCCTAAATGCGAATAGCTCTCTGTGTGGGACTCTAAAGACTCGACACTACACTGGCAGTGGGTTTAACCACAGACCGCAAGCGGCACTAGCTGTACGTAACGGTCCCCAGGTAGATGTCGATAAGAAGACTGACAAGGTGAACCCCATCTGCACTCCTACTGAGCCTGTATGTGACAGTCTCCGTACAGTCCGGTCTGTTCATCTGATACATCGCATGGCGGGCCTAGGGGGGCGGTGAACGTCAGTCCCCTAATAGCGGTACAAGTCGTGTCGGAGTGTAGCCCAGAACACCCTGAGATAACACTGGAAACCTACCGGTATATCTCGCTTGCCCTGGCCAGGGACTACTCGTGTAATGGCTCTCCTAGACACAGCGCGATGTCAACCCCCAATACCGGGAGAGACGAATCCTGTCTAACCGTCACTGCCTCCAAGTGCTTCGGGACTGCACCCAAAAACTACCTGTTTGCACGACTCCTTTGAGCCGTGGTAGGGTAGTAATCAAAGTGCAGTGGGAACACACTCGAGGCGAAGTGACAGTGTCAAGTCAGCGGACTAAGCTGTACTCATGTCACCTGGGAACTGATAACTGACGATAGGTATATTACCAACCAACAGTTCCCGACGAGTCCTGTCCAGTGTACTCGTAACCTAACGAGCACCCGCATACTATCCCAAGTACGACGTACTAACGGCTGTGGGACAGACCGTCTCCCACACTGGGATGAGAAGCGCATGCGCTAGTCTACTCCGGAGTATCGATGCCCTGTCTCGATAGTCCAACGACCAGGGACCTGTGTAAGGATGTGCTTATAGATTACCCAGCTCCCACGAGTGCGAGCGCCATCACAACGCTGGTAATCAAGCAAAGATCCTAAGGGCTCTACTAATATGTATACCAGCAATATGCTAAAAGAAACACATGCACATATTAAAGCAGAGACAAACCAAGTAGCATACTACCATTTCGAGCAAGATTGTATATACAACTGTGAATATCCCAAGCTTCCATTAAGTAATATACAAACTAGTATGATACAGTAATGGCCTCTAGGGCATATACACTAACAATATGTATGCCCTAGAGGCCATTGCTGTACATACGATGTATATTGTTGTGGATGCTGGGACATATATAGGGAGGACTTTCTTGCTCGACATGATAGTATGCTATCTGGTTGTACTTTATCTTAACATGTACTCTGATTGTCTCTAAGTTACATGTTGATAAAGCCCTTAGGATATGTACTCGACTACTGGGACTATGATGAGATCATACTATTGGGGCCACGGTAGTCGGCGAGTACATCCTATAACTGTTCCTAGTCGAGGGTGTATCGAGACAGGGCATCGATATACCAGAGTAGACTAGCGTATACGCATCTTGACCCATATGATGGGCGATGGATGATCCCATATCCATTAGTGTTTGACATCAAGGATGGTATACGGGAGCTCAGTGGAGATGGGTACACTGGACGGACTCGCCGAGAACTTCCAGATGGTATTATACTTCACGTCAGATGGCAGTTCTCTGGTGACACTGGTACAGAGTAGTCTGTTAACCCGAGATCGTCATAGAGTCTTGTGTGATTCCTACTGTGCTTTGATTTCCATCATACCACGTCCAACAGGGCGTGCAAAAATGTGGCTTTTCGGTACAGTGCCGAATCACATGGAGGCAATGAGCGATAGGAGGGGATTCATCTCTCCCAGTATAGGGAGTTGATGTTGCGCTGTATTCGATTGGCTATAGCTGGAAATCCCTGGCCACGGTTGCTGAGATTTACTGGTAAGTGTTATCAGTAGTTTCTCGAACTGTTATAGACCTCATATCGACACGACTTATCAAGCTACTGGGGTCTGACGTTTACCACCCCTAGGCGAGATATGCGACATATCAGACGACGAGACCGAACTGTACGGTAGTGTTACTGATTGGATTCGCGGGAGTGTGAGCAGGCTTGCTCGTTGATCTTCTGATTGCTCAATACCCGGGTGGCCGTTACGTTTAGCAGACCGCTTGCGGCTTGTGGGTGTTTGATATGATCATCACCTACTGCCGGCGTATTGACGAGTTTTTAGAGTCCTACACAGAGGTTTCCTAGCTCAAGCGAAACGAAATAGGAGCGCATATGAGATATGTGCGGGACCGAGAATAATACCAGTATGTGATACTGTATTCTATTCTCGCGATTTGTATCATCGGTCGGTTATATGAGATATAGCCGGGTTTCCGAATCAAGTGTCGATTCGATACATTGATACACTAGATATTAGTCGGTTATATGCGATATGACCGGATCATTAAATCAACTGTTGATTTAATGATTTAATGTATAATTATATATTTAATATATTACTTTACATTAACTAGTATTGGTTCACTTAAGAATTATTTTCTCACTTGATGTGCACAAGTTGTATATGTGATATATTTTTGTGCACTAGATTGTATCATGTTTGATGATGCATGCAAACTTGGGTGTGTGTATGACTTACACCATGTTTAGGTTAATTGTTTAGGTTTTTATTTGTTTTGGAAAAAAAAAATGGTGGCTCTCTTTGTCTTTGCTTGAAGCTTCATGAAGTTTTCAAGTATTTTTGACAAAGTCTAACCATTTTGTTTTGCATGAGATTTTCATTAACCTAACCATTAACTTAAACTCTAATTTAGTCTCTACAAAGGTTAACTCACCCTGGTTGCACTATAATAGACATCACTTGATTATTCTTTTGTGATATTCATTTTTTTTATTCATATTCTTTTTTCTTTCTTCTTCTTCTTCTTCAAGAAGAAGAAAGCTTTCTAGAAAATTTTCAAGTGAATATTAAGAGTGAGAAATCCAAATCTAAAGTGAACCCATTTCCAATTTCATCATTCTCTACTACTTGCCATTTAGTTTAGGGTGTCCACTTCACAAAGTTCTTGACCTAGTGAAGATGGAGCCTTGGTTTGAGTCTCCTCGACGTAGATCATCTTCGGCCTCGAAGTCAACGACCTAGCCCGCTCATTTCTCCGAACAAACCATCGCTAGAGTCCGGGATCCCGATGATTGCAGCGAAGGGACGTCAACACGGAGCTTTAGAAGTGAAGGACCGGATCTACAAAGGTTGTAATCCCTTTCACTTGTAGTTAAAATGTTTAACTTTCTTGTTTTCGCATAATCTCTAGTATACGATCTTGGTTAGGGTTGTTCGGCACGGCTATTTTTTTAATCGGGCATGGTTGATGCCTTGTAGAACCTTGTTAGAGTGCCTAAGAACCCTACAGATTATATCCTTATAGTTTGCAAAATAATTGGAAAATTAATATGAATTATTGATTTTGAAAATGTTTAGTTGGTTTGGACATTTTATAAATTATTATACAATTATTTGTATACAAGTTTAATACCAAACTCGATTAATACTTCACTAATTATGCATTAATCTCATATATGTATTATGTCATGCAACATAACATGTTGTAACACTTGTTACATTTTTGGAACCATGGCTTCAATTGTTTTTAAATGGTTTTGGTTTAATTAGAAAAGAAAATGAAAAGAAAAGAAAAGAGAAGATATTTTGGAGAGAGGGAGACAAGGGAGGGACCATGATCCATGGGATTTGAGAGAAAGAGCTAGAGGGATGTATGGCTACTAGATACGTTCCCACTTCATTCTCCCTTCATCCTTTTCTTCACCTCATTCTCCACATCCTCCACCTCCTCTATCACCTACAAACATTCCTAAATCTCCACCAAAACACCATGTCACCTTCACAAAAATTGCTCATCAGCTCAAAACAAACCCCATGGTAGGATCAAGTGGAGGTTTTGAACACTTTGGCCACCTTAGAAGTTTCTTGAGTTGCTTCCAAGCGGTAATTCCTATACTTTTAGTTAAGTTATAGGTTTTCCTAATATCCTATAGTAGTTTAGAGCTAAACTAATGTAGATTAGTGGTGTTTGAAATTCCAAGATAAGGTTTAGGAGATATTTGGAGTTGTGAATGTAGGTCGATGTCGCGCACCCCACGTGTCCGCGGAGAGGCGGAATTTATAAAAAAAAATTTTACGAGCTTTGCAACACCGACTAGAACCAAGGATAGTTCATAAACTTTATCTAGCAAACTACTTGAGGTTTAACTACTCGGATACGAAATTATACCACACGATACATATCCTTCGGGTCTTCATCCCTGTCCACCTCGTCGTCTTAGGCTCCAAGGATCGATCCAGATCGTAGCTTCTTCGACGGCCTCCTCGAGTCAAAGGCGATCCACCCGAGAGTCTATAGTCCGAGCTCCACCTTAAAACCGAGGTAACTAGGGCAACAAGCTTACTAAATTTGATGTCCTAGGTGATATAGAGTATGAAGATGTATTTATTTATCTCTTGAAACCCTAGGATTCTCAACATATGAGAGCTTTTAGGGTTTTAGTTGAGAGGAAGAAGAAGAGAGCTAACATGAGAGCTCACTTGAGGAAAGAGAAATGATTTTGATAAAATGATAATGATCAATGAAAAATGAGATGGCTACCTTGACATGACCACTAGCATAGCATCAAAATATCTCATCAAAATATCTCACAAAAATATCTAGGTCAAATAGTCAAATCAAGTCAAGTGATCAAGCCAAGTCAAATGGTCAAGTAAAGTCAGGTAGACAAAACAAGTAGCCATGCCTCAATTATCATTTACAAAAATAACAAATACTTTCCTCCACCTTATAATTGTTTTAATCAAGTAAATGGTCAAAACCCTAATGAGGTGTCTTCTTCTGTGCTCCTCTCATCCGTATATACATACCTGCATTCGTATTCCGAGAAATACGAATACAAAGAGACGAAACCAATCCATCAATATAATACTAGGATCCGGCTTAAACCGAAGCCCACTAGTATTATCCGTCCGAACATCATACCCGCACAGGTGCACGTAAGTGATCGAAACCCTGCCGTAAAACCATACGGTCTCTACACCTTTTGCCCGGTGCAGGGAAACTCTCTATGTGGGACTCTAAAAACTCGACACTACACTGGCAGTGTGTTTAACCACAGGCCACAAGTGGTACTGTTCATACCAGAATATTGCATTTTATACCACCCATTCTTACGCTCGTGTGTTTATAGGTAGGTGCTTTTGATCAGTGTTTGCTACATAATTGCAGAATACAGGTTCTCGGCTCTGAACAGTGAAATCCATGAAAAGTATGACAAATTCCGGATTACTGCCAACAACAGATAAAACATGGGTCTCCGCTCTCTATCCGTGTGTTGCCACATACCAGTTTAAGGGACAAGATGGCAAATCGATTGTCATGTCATGGACAAAGCTCTATGTCAACATAAGATCCAAGAAATCTACGCGGAGCTCGAGGAAATCATGGCAAAAGATCCACATCACATCACCTTTTGTTCTACTAAAATTCTGGAATAATTGTGAAGAGTTTCTGAGAAAAGTACTATACCATACTGAAGAGGACTATGAACCAGGGAAACCCACAAAAGCCCACAACCCAACTCCCCCATACGGCCGCGGAACCGCGGCCTAAGCAGGCTTAGGCCGCGGATCCGCGGCCAAGTAATGTCCTCTCTCTGTTGTATTTTGGGGGTAGTTTGGGTACTTCATTTTATGGCAGTTTGTTGCCCTAGGTTTTCAGTTCACCTCCTATAAATACCCCAGAATTAGCTAAGCCAAGGGTCCAATTTTCATGTCCATTCTTTTGCCTCTTTTTGTTAGGTTTTAGTCTTTTTCTTCTTCTTCTTCATCTTTTCTCCATGAAAATTGTAATGAGAGCTTTTTGAGTGGAAGATCAATGAAGATGAGGGCTTTTGTATCATTCTCTTTTGTTTAACTTCCCCTTGAGATTCTTGCTTTCTCTTGATCATTCAACCTCTTCATTGAGCTTGAAAGGTTAAGGGTTTGTTATCAATCTCAAGGGTCGTATTTTCTTATGGAATTAGCGCTTCATTTCACATGCGTTCTCTACCCTTCTCTTGATCTTGCAACCTCTTGATTGAGCTTGCAAGTTTAAGGATTGGCTATTGATCCCATGATTGTCTTGAGTTCTAGTTTCTATTTCTTTTTATTGCTTATTTATTACATGCTTTTTATTATCTTGCTTTACTTTCTTGCAATTTAAATTCATGCACTTAATTATTTGTAATCTTCTCTTTTCTTTGTTCTTTTCTTTTGCTCTTTTTGGTTCTCTTTGTGAATGTTGTAATTATTGTCGTTGTTAAGAATCAATACGGTATTGTAAGTTAAGATTTTCGTTGCTCATTTCCTTTTCCCGTTATTTTCCATTGAACTCCGCCCAAACGTTACGCAAGCGCTCCTTTAGGCACCCTACCCTAACAAGCTAACGGTGATTCCTAACCGCGACCGGTTGCGTTCGGTTTGGTCGGAGGCGAAAGCAAGAGACAAGAACGGACGGACAAGGGTAAATAAGCTGGATTCCAGAATACCGTGCTTAAATCCCCTAATCCACGTTGTTGCCGATTGCTCTAGCTTCAATTGGTCAAGACTCGGCTCAAAGGTTTTGAGTACGGATTTCTTTAGCTTACAATTTCGTATCTTTTTCTTAACAACTTCATACTTGCATATAAAACACATAGGTTAGTTTGAACAAACACATACAAATTCTTTATTGACTCGTCTAAAACTCGAACGGACATACAACCATCTCCCTGTGGATCGACCCGTGCTCAACCGGCTAGCTGCATGGCGACACCGTCCTGATTGCGGTTAACTTTAATTCTTTCAATCAAATGGCGCCGTTGCCGGGGAGACGGTAGCGTATTTTCTTTCTTGTTTTTCGGGTTAATATTCTTTTTGTATATATTTATAAAAAAAATTCTTTTTGTTTTTTTTGATCATTTTTGTGGGCAAGAGTGCAGATTTTTGCAGATTTGCTAACTGCGATTGTGGGGAGCAAAGTGTACATTCAAGGCTAAGGTGATTGCAAAATACAGTGCCAAAGATCCGGGTAGTTTGACCCGCGCAAGCGAACTTTTCAAGCTTACCGGATTTTATTCAACAGGGGTTTCCTAACCCAAAAACTTAACGGTACGTACTTTACTAACACCTTCTTCTCAAATCCGACGCATCCAATATACTATTCTTTGCAGGATTCTTTGCAAGTTCGCTAACAAACGCTAAAAATTGACTAACCCGTATTTGTTGCAGTGCCGCGCTTAAACTAAAAAACGATTTTTTGATTCTTTATAGAATTTTTATTCAATTGCGCATTGCATCAATTAATACGGACTTAAGGGCAAGCGAACCCCACAATATACGGTAAAGGATTTCATCTCCTTTTCCGTGGCCCACAAATCACGAACTTGAGCATAACGTTTACTCGCACAAAATTTAAAAGAAACTAGACTTTTAAGCCTTAAGGACTTCGCGCTCACTAGGAGAAGTCAACTGTGTTTAGAAGCTTGCTTAACGGTATATTGTTTACGGGGTGTCTAGGAAAGTGTTAACGGCGAAACCGCCAAAAGAGAAAGGGTTATTTAATTAAGGAACTTCGCGAAAGCGTTGGAAAACCTCCCCTTATCTCTGCACTTACCTGGCCTCGTGATCAGTGTATCTTGAGCCCGTTTCTCGACACAGTTTTACTTCGACAATCAAGTTCTGGAGCAGGTCTAGTTGACCTAGGTGAACCCTAGAACGATTAGGTGTGTGGTATTTTTGTGTCGTGATTGTTTTTGTCCAGATTCTTTTTGTGTGTATATTTCATTCTTTTGTTAATATCTAAAAAAAAATTTAAAAAAAAATAAAAATAAAAAATCACATTTTTTTCCCCTCCTTTTCTCTGCCTTTCTTTCTTTCTCTCTTCATATCATGGGTACCCCACCTCGCAAAACTCTTGCCGAACTTTGGTACCCACAACCAGACATTACTTCTTACGGTTCTTGCTTTGGCCGAACATCGAACGACCCCTCCATGCCCAAAGTTTCATTGAGAGATCGGATAGACGCGTCTAGGACAAACAATTTGACTCCGCAATCCACTTCGTATCAACCATTTCAAACATTCACCCCTTACGTTGATACCCCTTCTTCGAGTCATGTTGCAACTCCAAGACCTATGTCTATTGCAGAACGTATAGAACAATCCCGTAGCCGACCTTTCACTCCTTTCACCACTTCAAATTCTTGGGATCAACAATTCCATTCACCTTCCTATCCAAATGTTGATCCTGCTCCTGTCCAGCCATTCAATTCTTACCAATCCTACCCTACTTTTTCACCTTCCCTAGACATTGCTTCAGAACCGCCATTTGGGAGTTTTTAGTATCCAAACAACTTTGAATCTTTTACTGAAACCTATTGACAACCCATGTCTAGTCTGGAACAGTCGTTGGAAGACTTTAGGGTAGCGTCGTACCAACAGATGATGGATTTGAATGCGTCCATGACCGCCCTCATACAACCTAGTGACCCGGTAGCTAGTTTTCAACTAGCTCCAAATTTTCCAATGTATGAAGAGGCGGTAGGACAGGCTGTGAATTTGAGTGGTGAGAGTGAGCTGTACCCCCTTCCCAATCAAGCCTACCCATTTCAACTTGAATCCCACAACTCCAGTTTTGAATGTCTATCTAGTGTTCCCAACGATTCACCGATTGAAGCTAGAATGATTAATGAGTTGTGCGACTTTGTAGTGTTTGATTTACCCGATTGTGAAGGGACCTTGCTAAGTGAAACTACACCCAATCCTTTTGACCTCTACACCTCCACTCTAGAACCTGAATTGATTGATATCCATGCTTTTGTTGAGGTGTCTGAGAATATAGATTTTCACTTGATTGAGGATATTGACGCTGGGACTATTTTGGATGATGAACCCGCAGATTTGGCTGAGTTTTTCTCTCCAATTCATCATCCCGAGTCATTAAATATTTTTCCCGAACCCCATATGCGTCTTGATTTCGAAGAGAAATGCATGGATGTGCTAAATTTTGAGGAGAATTTTGAGGATAGCTTTGAGGATGAACCAGTTTTAATTGATGAGTCGGATTTTCCAATTCATCCTGTTCCTTTCATTGACTGTGTACACCCTCCTCAACCTTTCACCGATAACCTTCCTCAATCACCTACCTCCATCCTTTCCATCGTTCCGACCTTGCAAGAAACCGTCTCACTTTCATTTCATATGTCTGGTTTACCAAGTTCGGCGTACCCATGGTTTCTCACGAATCTTGAGGGATTTGACCCCATTTCTCGACGGGTTAATAGATTAGCACAACCGCTTTTTACACATCGCTCATCACAAATTGTGCTAATCTATTCACTCCATTTGCACCCTCAAGTTCGTACTCCATTTCTTTTTCCCTTCCGCCATTCTTCTTCTTCTGATATACCGAGACCGTATCCCGCTTCTATCTCCATACGGTCTCGCGTATTCTCCATTTCTTTTCTCTACGCCTTCTTTCACCAACCACTGCTTTATCACGATAAGATCTTTGAATGGTTGGTGCTCACCTTTGGGCTGTGTAAGGCCTTGTATAGATAGACACTGTTCTTTCCCCCCTAATCCTGAACTTCAATGCTTAACAGTAGAAACACTGTTTTACTTAAGTTTGGGGGGGACCCTTTTTTGTATATATTTTTTGTTTTCCTTTTTTTGTATATAATTTGTTTTTAGGGAGCGCCGACAAATTTTGACCCTCTTGGTATAGCCTGACAGTGAGGGCACTGTCAAGTTTAAGTTTGGGGGTGTCCTCGGTAAGCTTTCTTCCTTCGCATTCATTTGTATATTTTTTATTTTCATACCTTATTAAAAACCCACAAAAATTAAATATAAAAACTTTGTCGTCAAGTTAGCTAATAGGGTAACTTAGATCTTTATTCCGAAAGTTTAGTTGATATGATAGAAATAACTAAATTCTAGGCTTAGGGATTGAAAACCCTAAAAATAACCCTCATTCTGTCTAACTTTGGTAAGTATACGTCCTTACAGTTTTTTTTGAGAAATAGGAAATCTTGAGTTCAGTTCTTGAGTTAGGTCAAGATGAAGGGAAAGTATTGAAGCTTTACTAAAGGATAAGTCTGAAAAATAGTTTCTTTTCTTGAGTTCAAATTTAGAATGTATATACCCTACAAACTGCACTTACACGCACCTTGAAACTTGGGATAGTAGAGGATACCTAGAAATACTCTTGCCTGAAAGCCTAGTATGAAAGAAAAAACGGTATTTAAAGCTAAACACCAAAAGAGCATGTTGAAAAATATATCCGGTCTTAAAAAAGAAAAAGAAAAAGAAAAAGAAAAAGAAAAAGAAAAATAGAATAAAATCAAGACCTGAAAACTGCTATTTACGCTTTAAGCTCACACATTCAGTAATCGGCCGTTAGTGCCTCAAGAAGCATTAATAGTCGCATGAAAGGTGTATGAGCAACACCGTCCATCATTAAATGAAAAGAAGTAGTATTAGGTATTAAGGCAAGGGTATTATAGCTTGAATTGAATTCTTGAGTGTAGGGGTGCAAATATACACACACGTAGGGGTATACAATTGATGTTTGGATAAGAGATAGAAATAAAGAATAAGACTTGTGTTTTCTGTAAAGTTGATAAAAATCCCTGATTTAAGGCCACACTTTTAGAAGGAAAACTCAGGAGATACCAACATCTTTCAAAACTTTTTTTGGAACGTATATGATCTAAAGTTAAATAGATAGGAGGTGTGAAGCATTAGGGTTGGATATTTCCAACTTAGGATGATAGAATTTCTAACGTAAATACTAAACTGTAGGAGTAGAATCAATGTTAACTTATGACACTAGCTTGACAGGATTTTGTGGGTAGTATCCGCTGAAAACCCTCAGGAGACAACACTCCTCCTACTAGGGACACCTAGAGGTTTAACGGCTTGTTGCACGAGCTCAGTGCAATCGCGTTCCCTGCGAAAGTGCGGTTAGGATTTTATTTTTGTGAATAATTGGTTTTGCTCGGGACGAGCAAAAGTTAAGTTTGGGGGTATTTGTTCATACCAGAATATTGCATTTTATACCACCCATTCTTACGCTCGTGTGTTTATAGGTAGTGCTTTTGATCAGTGTTTGCTACATAATTGCAGAATACAGGTTCTCGGCTCTGAACAGTGAAATCCATTAAAAGTACGACAAATTCCGGATTACTGCCAACAACAGATAAAACACGGGTCTCTGCTCTCTATACGTGTGTTGCCACATACCAGTTTAAGGGACAAGATGGCAAATTGATTGTCATGTCATGCACAAAGCTCTATGTCAACACAAGATCCAAGAAATCTACACGGAGCTCGAGGAAATCATGGCAAAAGATCTACATCACATCACCTTTTGTTCTACTAAAATTCTGGAATAATTATGAAGAGTTTCTGAGAAAAGTACTATACCACACTGAAGAGGACTACGAACCAGGGAAACCCACAAAAGCCCACAACCCAACACCCCCATACGGCCGCGGAACCGTGGCCTAAGCAGGCTTAGGCCGCGGATCCGCAGCCAAGTAATGTCCTCTCTCTGTCGTATTTTGGGGGTAGTTTGGGTACCTCATTTTATGGCAGATTGTTGCCCTAGGTTTTCAATTCACCTCCTATAAATACCCCAGAATTAGCTAAGCCAAGGGTCCAATTTTCATGTCCATTCTTTTGCCTCTTTTTGTTAGGTTTTAGTCTTTTTCTTCTTCTTCTTCATCTTTTCTCCATGAAAATTGTAGTGAGAGCTTTTTGAGTGGAAGATCAATGAAGATGTGGGCTTTTGTATCATTCTCTTTTGTTTAACTTCCCCTTGAGATTCTTGCTTTCTCTTGATCATTCAACCTCTTCATTGAGCTTGAAAGGTTAAGGGTTTGTTATCAATCTCAAGGGTCGTATTTTCTTATGGAATTAGCGCTTCATTTCACATGCGTTCTCTACCCTTCTCTTGATCTTGCAACCTCTTGATTGAGCTTGCAAGTTTAAGGGTTGGCTATTGATCCCATGCTTGTCTTGAGTTCTAGTTTCTATTTCTTTTTATTGCTTATTTATTACTTGCTTTTTATTATCTTGCTTTACTTTCTTGCAATTTAAATTCATGCACTTAATTATTCGTAATCTTCTCTTTTGTTTGTTCTTTTCTTTTGCTCTTTTTGGTTCTCTTTGTGAATGTTGTAATTATTGTCGTTGTTAAGAATCGATACGGTATTGTAAGTTAAGATTTTCGTTGCTCATTTCCTTTTCCCGTTATTTTCCATTGAACTCCGCCCAAACGTTATGCAAGCGCTCCTTTAGGCACCCTACCCTAACAAGGTAACGGTGATTCCTAACCGCGACCGGTTGCGTTCGGTTTGGCCGGAGGCGAAAGCAAGAGACAAGAACAGACGGACAAGGGTAAATAAGCTGGATTCCATGAATACCGTGCTTAAATCCCCTAATCCACATTGTTGCCGATTGCTCTAGTTTCAATTGGTCAAGACTCGGCTCAAAGGTTTTGAGTACGGATTTCTTTAGCTTACAATTTCGTATCTTTTTCTTAACAACTTCATACTTGCATATAAAACACATAGGTTAGTTTGAACAAACACATACAAATTCTTTATTGACTCGTCTAAAACTCGAACGGACATACAACCATCTCCCTGTGGATCGACCCGTGCTCAACCGGCTAGCTGCATGGCGACACCGTCCTGATTGCGGTTAACTTTAATTCTTTCAATCAGGTACTAGCTGCAAGTAATGGTCCCCGGGTTGATGTCGAAAAGAAGCCGATGAGGAAAACCCATCTGAACTCCTACTGAGCCTGAATGTGACAATCTCTGTACATTCCGGTTTGTTCGTTTAAGTGTATCGCATATCGGGCCTAGGGGGTGGTAATCGTCAGACCCCTAATAGCGCAATAAGTCATGTCGGAGAGTTGCCCAATACACCTTGAGAAACTACTAGAATACCTACGAGTAAATCTCGCTTGCTTTGGCCAAGGACTTTGTGTAATGGCCTTCCGAACACAGCGCGATATCAACCCACAATACCGGGAGAGTCGAATCATATCTAACCGCCACTACCTCTAAGTGCTTCAGGACTGCACCCAACTACTACCTGTTTGCATGACTTCTTCGAGCCGTGGTAGGGTAGTAATCAAAGTACAGTGGGAACACACTCGAGGCGAAGTAGCACTGTCAAGTCGATGGACTAAGCTGTACCCATGTCACCTGGGAACTGCTACCCGAAGATAGGTATAATACCCACCAACAGTTCCCGACGAGTCCTTTCTAGTGTACTGATAACCTAATGAGCACATGCATACTATCTCCAGTACGACGTACTAATGGCTGTGGGACAGACCTGTTGGATATATGTATGCCTAGAGGCCATTATATGTATAGTGGATGCTTGGACATGTATATATGTGTATATATGACTTTCTTGCTTGACATGATAGTATGATATCTGGTTTACTTTATCTTGACATGTTCATTTGATCATGCATTTTATTCATTTGGCACATGTTGATAAAGCCCTTAGGATATTTGCTTGACCACTCGGACTATGATGCGGATCATACTAGTGGGACACGTGTAATCTATAAGTATATCCTTGAACTGTTCCTAGTCGTAGGTGTATCAAGATAGGGCATCGATATTCCAGAGTAGACTAGTGTATACCATTCTTGTCCCATATGATGGGCGATGGATGATCCCATATCCATCTGGTGTGATGACACCAAAGATTGTATGCTGGTGCTCAGTGGAGACTGCGTACACTTAACGGACTCGCTGAGAACTCTTATGTGGTATTATATCTATCGTCGGATAGTAGTTCTCAGGTGACACTGGTACAGGTTAGTCTGTAGACCCAAGATCGTCATAGAGTCTTGTGTGTCCTCCCACTGCACTTTGATCTCCACCCTACCACGGCTCTACTGAGTCGTGCAAACAGGTGGATTTTGGGTACAGTCCCGAGGAACATGGAGGCAATGAGCGATAGGAGGGGTTTCGACTTTCCAGGTATTGGGGGTTGATGTTGTGCTATGCTTGATTGGCTATAACAGGAAGTCCCTGGCCAGGGCTGCTGAGATTTACTGATAAGTGTTATCAGTAGTTTCTCAATCTGTTATGAAACATATACCAGCATGACTTATTGAGTTATTGGGGTCGACGATACCATCCCTAGACTCGATATGCAACATATCTGACGAAGAGACAGGACTGTACGGTAAGTGTTGCCAGTTGGCTCGACGGGAGTTTTGACAGCTTTGCTGGTTTTCTTCTGATCGCTCAGTACCCGGGTAGCCGTTACGTTTAGCTGACCACTTGCGGCTTGTGGGTGTTTGATATGATCATCACCTACTATCGGCGTATTGACGAGTCTTAGAGTCCCATACAGGAGTTTCCTAGCCCAGGCGAAACGATGTGGTGTGCATATGAGATATGCACGGGGACCCGATTAAATGCGTGTATATGATATCGTATATTAATCAGGCGTTTTTCTCTTGGTCGGGACGTATGTGATATGACCGGTTTGTTAAATCAAGTGTTGATTTAAGATTTTACTTTTAGTTTAATTCTTTATTAAACCCTTTTCTTTGTTGATGTATACATGCATGTATGCACATGATGATGTGCATAGACACATACATACATACATAGTATCATGGTTGATGATACACAAATGGTGGCAATGCAAGACTCACATATTAATAAATATTCATATATGTATTTATTCTTTTGGAGTTAAAAAGAAATAGAAAATCAATTCATGGTAGGATACTTATCCTTGATTTTACCCTTAACCTTAGCTCCCACCATGAGTTAAGTTTCTATGTTTCTTTTTCTTCCAAAATAAATATCTAGATATTTGTTAACCCTTGGTTAAGGATGAGAGTGGAAAATATTTATATTTTCTATTCTCATTTTTATCATTCATCTTTCATTTTTTTTGAGCTCTCAAGTTGCCATCTTCTTATTCCTTATTCACTTTCTCTCTTGAGATTTCCATAGAGTGAGATTGATAAAAAGATTGGATTTTGAATAGAGAAAACAAACCACCTCATCATTCTACTCTAATCTAGCCAATTAGTTTAGAGTGTTATCTTCATCTTCTTCTTTGATCAAGTGGAGCTAGGAGCTTGGACAAAGTGGACTTCACATGGATCATCATGGACAAGGAAGCTTACTAGCAAGACTTTTCAAACTCTCAACGATCCTAGGAGTCAACACAAGAGGACTACAAAGGTTGTATTCTTTTCACATAGTGATAATATGTTCATAGTATATGATACTTGAGTTGTTACTCTAAACCTCTAGTTAATGATTCATGTCTTGTTTGCTTAGCACCTCTTTAAATTTTAAAGTGGCATGTGTGATGCTTCCATACTCTACAGTAGGTGCTAGGGAAATCTAACAAGACCATCTCCCCTGCTGGGATGAGAAGAGTATACACTAGTCTACTCTGGAGTATCGTTGCCCCCGTCTCGATAATCCTACGACTAGGGACCTGTATAGGATGTGCTTATAGACTACCCAGCCTCCATTAGTGTGACTGTCATCACAAAGCTGGTAATCAAGCCAAGATCCTAAGGGCACTACCAATATGTATATGCGATATGCTAAAAGAAACACATGCACATATTGAAGTAGAAACAAACCAGGTAGCATACAACCATTTTGAGCAAGACTGTTACTATATCCGTGTATATCCCAAGCTCCCGTTAAGTAATATGCAATCTATTATGATACAATAATGGCCTCTAGGGTATATATCACTAACAATCTCCCACTTACACTAAGGCCATATACTGGCATATCGCAGACCGAAGGTCTCGAATAGCCTCGTGATCACTGTCTGAGGGATGGCCTCTGTGAGTGGATCTGCTGTGTTATTCTCCGTATCTACTCTCCTCACATTGATCTCCTGGGATCAACGATCTCCCTGATCAGGTGGTGCCGCTTCAAGATATGTCTGGATCACTGATGGGACCTAGGTTCCTTCCCTAAAGCTATAGCGCCGTTGTTGTCACAATACTAAAGTATTGGACCAACAATGGAAGGAACCACCTGAAGTTCAGTTAAGAAATTCCATATCCAGACTGTCCCTTTTGCGGCGTCTCATTCAGCAAACTACTCCGTTTCCATCGTCGAGTCTCCAACGGTGTCCTGCTTGGAACTCTTCCAACAGACCGCCCCTCCACTGAAGGTAAAGCCATAAACCGACATGGACTTGGAGTCATTCTTATTACTCTGGAAGCTGGAGTTATCAAAGGACTCGATTTGGAGATCCTTTTTCGCTATACACTAAGAACATCTCCTTAGTCCTTCTCAGGCACATAAGAATGTTCTTTACTGCTTTCCAGTACTTCTCCCCTGGGTTTGACTGATACCGGCTTACCACGCTCAGTGCGTAAGCTACATCTGGTCCGGTACACGACATCGCATACATTATAGAGCCTACCGCAGAAGCGTAGGATATAATCGACATGCGAGCCCTTTCCAAATTAGTCTTGGAAGACATCTCTTTGGAGAGAGTGATTCCGTGACAAGCCGGTAGACTACCGCGCTTAGAATCGTCCATACTAAATATTTTCAGTATGGTGTTGTTGTACCTTGACTGTAAAAGTCCCACCATTCTCTTTGATCTATCGCAATAGATCCGGATCCCCAGAATGTAGTTTGTATCACCCAGGTTTTTCATGGAGAACCTCTGTGACAAGAATCCTTTGACTGATTGTAGTATAGGAATATCATTTCCTATCAAGAGAATGTCATCCACGTACTCAACGAGGAATTCCACAGTTCTTTCTACAATCTTACTATAAATGCATGGTTCATCTGGATTTTTGATAAAGTCGAATTTTTTGACTGTCTCAACAAAAACAGATGTTCCAACTCCGCAATGCCTGCTTTAGTCCATAAATGGACTTAAGCAACTTGTATATTGTCCCGCTGCTCCCACTCTGAATGAAACCCTCTGGCTGATCTATATAGACCCACTCTTCCAAATTACCATTTAGAAAAGCCGTCTCTACATCCATCTGCCGGATCTCTAAATCTTGGAAGGCAGCAATGGCAAGATGGATCCAAATGGATTTGAGCATAGACACTGGAGAAAAGGTTTCATCATGGTCCAAACCAGGTCTTTGACGAAAACCTTTTGCAACAAGTCCAGCCTTATAGGTTTCAACCTATCCATCTACACCAATCTTCTTTCTGAAGATCCATTTGCAGCCTACGGGTTTTACCCCTTCTGGAGCAATGTTCAAAGTGCATACTTTGTTGGTGTACATGGACTCCATTTCGGTCCGTATTGCATCCAGCCATTTTACCGAGTCACCGCTCTGAATGGCCTGCTGGAAGCTAGTTGGCTCATCATTGTTAATGATGCAATCCTCTCTATCCCCGTCAATGAGAAAACCGTAGTATCTCTCAGGCGGATGAGACTGCCTACTAGTCCCGCGGATTGGCGTAGGGATGTCCGTTTCTTTTGAAACCTCTGGTTCTACCATACTTTCAGTAATAGTTTGTGGTTCTGGAATTTCTTCCAGTTCTATTGCGTTTCTACTATTTCCTTTTACAGAAAACTGATTTTCTAAAAATAATGGGCATGACGAGGAACAAAATTATTTTGTTCCTCTGAATAATAGGAAAGATATCCCTTGGAGTTCTTTGGGTATCTCATAAACTTACACAGTACTGAGCTTGCCTCGAGCTTGTCCGCATACTTCTTTTCAACAAAAGATGGACATCCCTATATCTTCAGATACTGAAGATAGGGTTCCTTCCCACTCCACATCTGATATGGTGTGGTAGGCACAGTCTTGGTAGGAACCTTATTCAAAAGATATGCAGCTTATTTTAGTGCATAACTTCAGAAGGATCGCGGAAACCCAGCGTTGCTCATCATGGAACGAACAATATCTAATAGGGTTCTGTTCCGCCTTTCCTATTTACGTTAGTGTTGTGATGTGTATGGAGGAGTAAGCTGAGAGAGAATTTTATTCCCTTTTAGGTAATCCAGGAACTCAGCAATTTAAGTATTCACCACATCGATCAGATCTCAGTGTCTTGATATTTTTTCCTGTTTATTTTTCCATATCATTCTTATATTCTCGGAATTTTTCAAAGGGTCTCAGATTTATTCTTCATCAAGAAGAAAAATCCTAACCTAGAGAAATTATCCGTAAAAGTAATGAAATAGGAATAACCACTTCGTGCATCTGTAGATATTGGACTACACACGTCGCTGTGTATGAGTCCCAAGAGCTCGCTTGCTCTTATTTCGTGTCCAGTAAACGGAGTCTTTGTCATCTTTCCTATGAGACAAGATTGACAAGTTGCATAAGACTGATATTCAAACAGATCCAAATATCCCTCTCTATGTAACTTCAACAACCGTGTTTCATTGATGTGACCCTATCTACAATGCCATAAGAAAGTTTTATTTAATTCTGGAGACTTTCTTTTAAGTGTGTTTTGGACGTTTGAAAACCTGAGCTTGATTCGATATATACTGTCCTCTAGTGTACCTGACCCAATAAAACTTTGATTTATGTGGATGCGAACCACATCGCTTATAAACTAGACTTGGTACACACAAACAGTTACGTAGAATCAATATCTGCCCACATGTCAATTCTAGGTGATATACCCTACGGATACAGCGTCCACGCTCATTCCGTTAGCATCCCTGAGAGTCATATCATCTGCCCTGATAACTCTACAGTTTCTCAAAGCTTATAATGAATTACAGATATGAGATTCTGATCCGGTATCTTATACCCAGGAAGTAGAGTTAATTGAGAAACTGTTTTCAATCACAAACACACCCGAAGTCGAAGCCACAACATGCTTCAGATCCCGGATTCTGTCTTTCCAAGCCCTGCATTCCTTCGGCCAATGCCTTTTCCCATAACAATAGGAACATCCCTCCTTCCCTACTGATAACCCTGAAACTTTTGCCCTTCCCTTTTCTTCTAGCTTACTGACACCGCTTATCGGCTTTGTGGAGGTCTTCTTCTTGTCACCCTATGCTTTCGCCTTGTATGCAGAAGAAAAAGATTCCCCAATAAGCTGAGTGGGTGTCACCCTGGTTTCCTTCAGGGTGCCCTCAACTGGAAGTATAACTTTCTTCCCCTGGGTGTAAGTAGGAGGTAGGGACTGTAGAAACAAGTCAGTATATGACCCATTTCCTAATGTGTTCTCCAGGTCCGTGAGATCATCAATATAGCTAGTCATCGTAAGGACGTTGTCCTTTACAGATGACCCGACAGCCAACCTCGCTTGAAGCAATTCCTTCGAGGTCTCATATCTTGCGATATGAGATTGCTCTCTATATAAAACTTTGTTATGGAGGAAGATAGAAACTAAGTCCATCTTCTCATGCTGCCTCTGGTGTATACCATCAACTGAGGCCAACACAAGGCACTTGGCATTCGCACAGTCTTTTTCCCTTGTCTTACGGATAACATCCGCGCCGGTGGAAAGTAGACCTGGGACGGCGGGGGCTTGAGTAGTAATGAGGTGGTCTAGTTTGTCATAGATAATGGACATCTGGACAAACCTTTGCCAGTTAATATAGTATAACTCAGTCATTTTATTATCTATCTGTAACCTAATCTTGTCACGTGGTCGCTGCATTTAGGAAAGAGAGAAGAATACACTCAGCATGATGCTCTTGCAAGTTTAGATTTTTTTTTAATTTATCTAAACAGAATGGCTTCTACTATTTCTCGAATCCTTCCTTAAACCATAAAAGAAGAATTAGTCAGGATTGATCTCACCGTACAATACTTGGTTAACCATTCTGCCAAGCTAGTGTCGGTACTTTGAGGGAGGTTTTCCAACGCTTTCATGAAGTTCTTTAATTACAAAACCTCTTTTTCTGGAGGCGTAGCCCCGCTAACACTGTTCTAGACACCTACTTGGTTTATAGCATTGATCGTTAAGTGAAGAATCTTCCGAGGAGTAGCGAATACTCATAGTAGGATCGGGATCCAAATATCATTGTGTGATAATCCTGAAGGAATCCTACCAACATTATCACGCTCCAAATGGTATGCAGCACTAGGAAGTTTCAGTTTCCTTAGAAACTCCCGATGTGGATTTTTGCCCTATGCTCTTATGACCTTGACGAAGGCCAACATATCATAAGTCACATGTCAAGTTCTACCCATCATTGTCCAGGTTAATTTGAACCCACCCGCACATACCCTTGATGAAGGCCAAAATAGTAGTACGATTGTCCTAAACCAACGCATCTATCTATACTACTGATGAATATCCAGCAGCTACCAATCACTATGCCTTGACGAAGGCCAACATACATAGCTTGAATACTACTGACTATTCATATGAAATGACAGAAAGCTATAAATGTTTTTGGCGAAACCGTGAACGTAGTGAACTTGATATAATCGAAGGAACCTGATAGCTTTTAAAAGGAGTGGTTTAAGCTTCGCATTTAAAAGTCTGCTGTTTTTAAAATAACCGAGTGGTTTTAAAATTTGTTCCAACGATTCAGTTTTGGCTTGTTTGCTTTACATTAATGTAATGCAGTCCCATCAATTAACCTACCATTGTAAAAAACAACGAAAATACAACGTACGCTTATACCATCCGCATTCGCCACGGGGTCCCGTCATCACCCATTAGGTTACTTAACTAACGACAGAGAGGGGGCTGGACTAGCGCGGATGCAAAACATAAGCAAAGTCTATTATAATACATATATAATAATATCTATACATCAGACGCAATGATAGGCATTCCAGATCACAGATGAACACATTGGATATACAAGGAATTCCGCGTTTCGTTTGAGCCTGTAACGAAAGACAGATTCCATGGTCGTGATGAATAGCCAAACCCCATCCTAGATCCCTACGGGTGCGGAAAACTACCCGCCAAATACCCGAAGTGAAGCAACCTCCCTCAACAAAGTGAGTAGGCCACTCGGCACTTCAAAGTACCCGGTAGTTTGCGCACCCCACCTTGGATCTATCCTAGGAGCAAAAACAGTAAAAGAAATAATACAACGGTGGCTACAACCTCAACCCGGATGTGCCCCACAAAAATAATATTACATCACTTTACAAATTTTACATCGAATGAAAGAATGAAAACGCTCATCCCACATCCCCGGCTATTCATCCACGACGATCCAATAAGTTCATATACACAAACCATCACAACAATATCACAGATATGTGCAACCTCGACTAATCGATGTATAGCAATTAGTTAATGTTTCCAAACACATATATACATCACAGAGCTTGTAAAGTGACAACGACACTAAAATTCCGCACGCAATTAGCAAACTTAAACAATTTTCCAAGACTTGAAAATCCAGTGAGCTAATGTTCCAAAACTGAAAGTTTTGAGCCAATCCGGGAGTCGAAACGAACTCGAAACCCACCCGAATCTTCACGGAGGCGAAGACACATGATAATCTGTCGAATGGGGGGCCTCGGGGGGTACCCGCCCCTCAGGGCCACCATGAGGTGGCCCCCAAAGGAGGGAAGACCCGATAGCACCTGTTTCTGGTGCTCTCGGGTCACCAACCCCCAAGGCCACCAAGTGGTTGTCTTGGGGGGTGGTACCGGCCGTTGGTCCCCCCAAGGTGTCCCCGGGATGCATATGCTTCACCCCGCGGCTTCTCTATTCAAACCGTGAGCCCACCGAGTGTGCAAACAACTCAAAACCTCACTTTTGAAAACGGTTTTTGTCGACAGTTTTTGCGCGACAAAAACGACGGAATTCTAATATCGCTACAAGATATCTAAGATTTATGAGAGGCTCTGATACTACTGTAAGTCGATGTCGTGCAACCCACGTGTTCTCGGGGAGGCGGAATTTGCAAAAAAAGATTTTTACGAGATTCGCAACACCAACTAGAACCAAGGATCGTTCATAAACTTTAGCTAGATAACTACTTGAGGTTTAACTACCCGGATATGAAGTTATACCTCACGATACATGTCCTTCGGGTCTTCATCGTTGTCCTCCTCGTCGTCATAGTCTCTAAGGATCGATCCGGATCGTAGCTTCTTAGACGGCCTCCTCGAGTCAAAAACAATCCACCTGAGAGTCTATAGTCCGAGCTCCACCTCAAAACCAAGGAAACTAGTGCAACAAGCTTGCTAAAATTGATATCCTAGGTGATGTAGAGTATGAAGATGGATTTATTTTTCTCTTGAAACCCTAGGATTCTCAACACATGAGAGGTTTTAGGGTTTTAGTTGAGAGGAAGAAGAAGAGAGCTAACATGAGAGCTCACTTGAGGAAAGAGAAATGATTTTGATAAAATGATAATGATCAATGAAAAATGAGATGGCTACCTTGACATGACCACTAGGATGGCATCAAAATATCTCATCAAAATATCTCACAAAAATATCTAGGTCAAATAGTCAAACCAAGTCAAGTGGTCAAGCCAAGTCAAATGGTCAAGTAAAGTCAAGTAGCCATGCCTCAATTATCATTTACAAAAATAACAAATACTTTCCTCCACCTCATAATTGTTTTAATCAAGTAAATGGTCAAAACCCCAATGAGGTGTCTCCTTCTGTGCTCCTCTGATCCGTATATACATACCTGTATTCGTGTTCCGAGAAACACGAATACAAAGAGACGAAACCGATCCATCAATATAATACTAGGATCCGGCTTAAACCAAAGCCCACTAGTATTATCCGCCCGAACAACATACGTGCACAAGTGCACGTAAGTGATCGAAGACCTGCCGTAAAACCATACAGCCTCTAAACCTTTTGCCCGGTGTAGGGAAGCTCTCTATGTGGGACTATAAAGACTCGACACTACGCTGGCAGTGGGTTTAACTACAAGCCACAAGCGGTACTAGCTGTACGTAACGGTCCCCAGGTATATATCGATAAGAAGGCCGATGAGGAAAACCCATCCGAACTCCTACTGAGCCTGAATGTGACAATCTCTGTACAGTCCGGTCTGCTCATCTAAGAGTATCGCATATCTGGCCTAGGGAGCGGTAATCGTCAGACCCCTAATAGCACAATAAGTCGTGTCGGAGAGTAGCCCAATACACCGTGAGAAACTACTGAAATACCTACCAGTAAATCTCGCTTGTCTTGGCCAAGGACTTTGTGTAACGGCCTTCTGAACACAACGCGATATCAACCCCCAATACTGGGAGAGACGAATCCTATGTAACCGCCACTGCCTCCAAGTGCTTCAAGACTGCACCCAACTACTACCTGTTTGCACGACTCCTTTGAGCCATGGTAGGGTAGTAATCAAAGTACAGTGGGAACACACTCATGGTGAAGTAGCAGTGTCAAGTCGACGGACTAAGTTTTACTCATGTCACCTAGGAACTGCTACCCGACGACAGGTGTAATACCCACCAACAGTTCCCGACGAGTCATGTCCAGTGTACTCATAACCTAATGAGCACCTGCATACTATCTCCAGTACGACGTACTAATGGCTGTGGGACAGACCATCCCCCCTGCTGGGATGAGAAGCGTATACACTAGTCTACTCCGGAGTATCGATGCCCCATCTTGATAATCCTACGACTAGGGACCTGTATAGGATGTGCTTATAGACTACCCAGCCCCTACTAGTGTGACTGCCGTCACAACACTGGTAATCAAGCAAAGATCCTAAGGGCTCTACCAATATGTATAAGCGATATGCTAAAAGAAACACATGCACATATTGAGATAGAAACAAACCAGGTAGCATACTACCATTTTGAGCAAGACTGTTACTATATCCGTGTATATCCCAAGCTCCCATTAAGTAATATGCAATCCAGTATGATACAATAATGGCCTCTAGGGCATATATCACTAACAGTGAAGGTGTAATTGAGGTTTAATTAGTGACCACAACCCTTCTAGTGTTAGAATTTTGGACTAGACCTGAGTTTAGAATCCCAAGCTTGAAATTGGAAATCTCCGATATCGGGTTTTGTGGGAATTATGATGATTTATTAAGACCTTCTATGACCCGGAGACCCTGAAAAATATTTAGTAATCACAGTGAGGTGTGCAGGTGATTTGGAGCATACCCTAGAGACCAGAGACCCCAACTCCTACACATGGCCACAAATAAACTCCATATGACCGCAGTTTGCGGCCTGGGTATGAGTGTTAGGCTTCGTGCTTGGTCCATGGCTCCTTCATCCAGAAATTAGACCTTTCCTATGTGCAAAATTGCCTAATTCAACCTTGGGTAAAATCTGGAAGTGTTTTCCCAAGTTGTTGTTTTCATTTACGACTTTTAATGTCTTGAGTTTTGGTATTTGGGTTTTGGCTCGGTCGTTTGACGTTCGTACGTCAACGTCGAGAGTTGTTTGGTTATTCTTGCATGCGTAGATCATAGGTTCTAACCTATGTATGTCTCCAAATTTCCCAAGTTGTCGTTTTCCACATTGGCCCCCAAATGCAAACCAGCACTCAAACAAATCTGGGCCAAAACCATACATCCCAAAAATCATATTTCCATGAATTAGAGTGCCAGAGGAAATTTGGAGACAATTGGCCACAAAACAGCCGCGGAACCACCACCAAAAGGCAGGTTTTGCGGCGGTTCCGCGGCCAAAATATTGGTTCAAGTGTCCAAATTTCTTGTGGTGCTCTACAACTGCCTGCACGTATTTTTAAGATAATCTAAAATATTTATTGAACAGGTTTTAAAAACGACAGCAAGCAGGGTAAAATGGAATTATGGTTCGGAAAATTTGGTCGATCAACATTTTAACCTCATGTAAACTATCTAGTAATGGTTTATGGGGTGGCTCTGATACCATGTTGGTGTTTGCTAGCACCCTGGCCATCTACCGTGACCGGTACGGAACAAAAATTGGCGTTTAAAACTTTTTGGCGCTAACGAACCCGTCTTGAATAGAAACCATAAACCTATACTAGCTACACTACAAAGAGCTAAACTACCGAGATAGAAGAGTTATAGCGAATGATACATGTCCTTCGGTCTTCTACCATCTTGCTTAGCTCCTAAGGGTCTCCTAGATCGAGCTTGATTGTCGATCTTCCTCCGTCGAAGATGATCCACCTGAAGGAAATGATGCAGGCTCCAGTTTCGCCTAACGAAGCAACTGACACTCCAAGGTTGCTAGCAATGGAGAGTGGGGATGTAGGAATATTTCACTATCTTTTTCTCTCATATCTCATGCTCAAGTGAGCAATCAAAGAAGAAGAAGGAGGTGAGGAAAACCAATGCATGAGCTCTCAAGCAAGAAAAATGGCTAATTATAGAAAAGGAACTCTCAAGCATGAAGAGTCAAGAGAGTATGAATGGATGAATGGATGGCATATAGAAAGAATGGCTACCCATTTCTTAACTATGCAAAGAAAACTCATCTCATTTTACAATAAACAATTAAATGCCATACCTCTCTACATACCTCAACCATGCTCATGCCACCTCGCCCTCCACCTCATTTACAAATGACAAATTATTTTCTAAAAAGAAAATCATATATTGAGGTGTCCAACTTCTAGAAAATATTCTGTATAAATACGGAATACAACCCGGTATATGTATCGAAATACATATATGCGTATTCGTACAAAAATACGAATAGCCAAGAGAGTAAATGAATAGTGAACAATAATACTAGAATATATATATATATATATATATATATATATATATATATATATATAAGCCGGATTATTAAATCAAAACTTGATTTAATAATCCGGCTCAATCCTAAGCCACTAGTATTATCAACCGTCCGATAAAATGTCTGTGTAGCCTGTATACATATTTAATCGGAAACCTGTATGTACCAATATATGTCATCTACATCATATCGCATGAATCGTGAAAACCCTAAGTGTGGGGCTCTAAAGACTCGTCAATACGCTGGCAGTGGATTTAACCACAAAGCGGCACTAACTGTACGTAACGGCCACTTAGGTATTGAGCGAAAGGAAGGCCGATGAGAAAACTCATCAGAACCCCTACAGAGCCTGTCAGTGACAATCTCGATATAGTCTGGTCTGTTTGTCTAAGAGTATCGCATATCGAGTCTAGGGGGTGGATAAAGTCAGACCTCTAATAACGCGATATTTCGTGTCGGTATGAAGCTCATCAACTTCTGAGAAACTAGTGATCCAAATCATTAATTCTCGTCTACCTTGGCCAACGATTTCTGGTGATGGACACCCGTACACAGTGTGACATCAACTCCCAATACCGGGAGAGATGAATCCCCAATGATCCGCTCACTGCCTCAATGTGGCTCGGGATTGTACCCAACTAAAATCTGTTTGCACGACTCCTTTAAGTCGTGGGAGGATAGTAATCAAAGCATAGTGGGAACTCACACGAGACAATAACAATCTCAGGTCGACAGACTAACTTGTACTCATGTCACCTGAGAACTGCTATTAAACTGTAGGTATAATACTATCTAGCATGTTCCCAGCGAGTCCGTCTAGTGTACTCATAACCCAATGAGCACCTGTATACTATCTTGGGTGACTAACTGACACCAATGGCATATGAGACCGGCCACTGCCCCTCTTCGGGGCCTCGATAAGTATACACTAGTCTACTCCCGAGTATCGATGCCCAGTCTAGATACTCCCTCGACTAGGGACATTTAAGGATGTTCTTATAGACCACCCAGCTCCCACTTATATGATCGCCATTATAATGCTAGTAGTCAAGCAAGAATCCTATGGGTTTTATCAATATATAATAATGATTTGTAATACCACATAATGCATGTACATGATGATAAAGAAAAACTCGATAGCATACTATCATTTTGAGTAAGACTGTTTTACCTGCATAGGTCCTCCCGCAATCATCACAATCGCGTGCCTGCGATTACAATAATTGACTTGAGGGCGCTATAACCAACATATTCATTATCTCATTGTTGACTCATGATTATGAGATTTCGGTTTTTCATAAGATTTCTGGATTTGGGAAACCGCATGTGAATTTGAAAACTTATGATCAATTTAAAAGAAAAATGTGGTTTCTCGTAATATAATGTGTGGTTTCCACCATGAAATTTCTCGGTTCTGAGCATATATGTATATCCGATTCGAAGAGCGAGGATACACCGTCTGCGGGTACATGGTGGACCCAGTGCGGTACCCTGGGCAAGAAGATAGTATAAAGAGAAGTTGAGCCCGGCAGGTGAGCACTACCGACCGATGATAGTTGGTTCGACGGATATCCGGAGGTTACCGATCAGAGTTATGAGATCATATGATATGAGGTCGATCGAGACAGACGGAGCCCGAGATATGAGGATTATATGTCGCTGCTGGAAACGGTTTTCATGATGTTTTCGAGTGTCGATACTGGGCACTTAGGTTTTATCATGATTTAGTGTGTCGTTGCTGGATACACATTGGTTGATGCACTTACACTCACACATATATTTACATATGACATGGTATTACTTTATGACCTGGACATGAGTACTTAGTATTGTATTACTGATGCTTATATTGTTACCCATGCTACCACTAGACGTTATTTTATTATTATTATATTACTGTATGACCTAGGAGATAGTCATACATTCGATTTTTACTCGGTGATGTCTTCTACTCATGAGTTGGCAACTCACCCCCGTTGTGCCACAGTTTTCTTGTAGGTTTGACCGCACAGGTTCCGTTGTGGCTTGCTGGCACACAAATTTCTTCTGGGTGGTTGCTTTGGTATGTGGGGTTCACTTGCATCATGACCGCCATTGTACTTGTATATTTCTTTCAGTTGTATCTAGTTAAAAGCTCCATCAACCAGACTATGTATATTCGTAGACTTAGAAACCGCAGATTGTATATTCCTTCAGACTTAGAGTTACGCTCATGTATTTATTCTTTATTTTGGTTTCTTGATGATGTTTTGATTTCCTTTCTTTATGTGTTTGATCTTCGCCTCAGGGCGTCGTATATTTATATCTTTGCAGGGTTTTTTCCGCCAATTGGCGAAGAGCTAGCTCCCGCTTGGGGATGCCTATTATTATTATTGATTGTATTATTTTCGGGTTAGAATTTACAAAGGAGGTGCTGCCCAAATTTCAAACGACGAAAATGTTTTCAAGATAGTTACAAAACATTGTATTTCATATGATATTACTTATATCTTAAAGAAAGAACCTGATTTCATTAAACCTTTATTTCAAAACTTCACCTCCTCTATTTTCCCTAAAAAGGTTTAGATTTCTGGGCTTTTGGATTACTTGAATTAGGTGGGGTCTTATAGACTTCACAAGATTCAAATGCCAGTCACGTGCCTTTTCCGGGTCGTGACAAAGTTGGTAGCAGAGTTTTAGGTTTAACCTTGGTTCAACTCTAGGTTTGACTATGCGGAGTCTAGGGCATAATATATTTCGGAACCTAGGCTTGACCTTACAGAACTTAGACTTGGCTGAGGGGTATTAGACCCGAACATTCATCGCGTAGGTTGACCTTGGTTGATGGGGTAGGTGACTTAAGTAGAGTGATGTATCGTGTGTATGTTCCGCGGCATACTTACGATACACTATTGCGCTTAAGTAACCTTATGATGTACATTTCTTAGACCTTGTATTTCTATTCGTTCCTATGATCTATTATCATCGACATTTGATTGTGGTTTCTGTTACTTTGGATACACGAGTAGAGAGAGCTGCGGCTAAAAATGTGGTCAGAGCGAGCTCTTCAAGGACGAGGACTAACCGGGATGTATTCCGGCGATGTACGAACGCATTGATTTATTATTTTCCTAGGATTTCTCATTGACGTGAACGTTCAGGATCTACACCAAATGATTGGGCCATTGCTAGAGGCTAACCAGATTGCGAAGTCTATTAAGGTACCATCTAGTCTAGATGATTGAGCGTTGTCTACCTTGCGTACTGATGAGTCAGCAGTTGCTGAGTTTGACAAATATCGCCCCCGGTCTTTTGAAGCTAATGCCACATGAGTTTGTTGGAGGGGATTGATAGAAGATCGCTAGTCACCCTTGGATAAGTGACTAGGACATTTTGTTCGTTTGGATGCTTCAATGCGAGATCATCAAATTGACTAGCTTCAGCTAGAAGGGAACCTCATTCAGGCGTGTTGTGAGTCGATCGAGAAAGGACGAGCGAAAGCGCATTACTCTGATGATTTGGACGAGTTCATGAGTATGTAATTGGCCAGATGCCTTCTATAGGGTATTGGAGATACCGAGTTCATAGCTTCGAAAGAGACTCTAGGTATGACTACAGCCAATTGGAACGCAGTCCACACAGCTACAAATGGATGATTCCGAATTGGTCCATACTGAAGGGACGCGGAGTAAGAGGTTCGTACCAGATCTTAACGAGTTGTTGTTCCTTTCCATTGATTTTAGAGACTTGATACGTACGCAGAGGTGTTGAATACGGCTACCTTTCCAGAAGAACGTCGTGATGAGAATGCAGCTGTCCCGGAACAAGAAACGGATTAAGTAAAGAGTACCAACTTCCGGACGGTCCGGTAGAGATAAGATTGGGAGAGAACTTAATAGGATCGGATACATCGCACACTTAGTGGGCTAGAGGCTGCCATCGTTGATGTGCTACGTTACGAGTGGCCATGTGAATTGGCTAAGAGATCTTCAGAGAAGCGCCAGAATGGGACTGTTTCTGTCATTACTCCGAATCTGGCTATCGAGCCAAGAAGTCATGTAACTGGTAATCCGTAGAGAGAAACGAAGATCTAAGAGCAGAGGACGCCAGACCGTGGGCAAGAGGCAAGTAGATATTCTGGCTCTGCTAGCCTTGGATGCACCGGCACCTTTCGACATTAAAGAAGGGGCACCTCGATGGTAGTTATTATGAATTACGCCTTAGTGATTCGGATATCACGCTTTCATCATTTTGATTTCGGTATTTTGACGATTTGTTTCATAATTGATATTTCTTATGTGGACCACAGTTGCACTTGATTCGTATTTTCATGTATCATTTGTACCGATGTTCGTTATTGTGCAAACTCATTGCACTTGATTTTGATTTTTACGCATTCCGAGATAATTGATTTTGATTTCATACATATGTTATGCACATGGTTTTGACTTATGCATTCGGCGTAGTTACATGAGTTTTCAGTACTTGATATGGGTTTTGTGTACACAGTTGCACACGTTTAAGAGCACATATGTCACGGTATACTCGATTTGATTTGGTGTATGTCGTATACCGTTGATTTTGTAACACCACGGTAGCGCCCCGGCCGTCTTTCCGAGGCCAAAATGCGGAAACGAAAAATTTTCAAAACTTGAAACCGGCGCTATCGTATGCTTAAAACCCGGATCGAACCATTAACTTACAACTAGCTATCTAGAGAGAGGGTTGGAAAGCTATACCAATCGATCCGTGTCCTTCGGTCTTTGGCCACCATCCCAAGCTCCTCGGGGAATCTCCGGTCTCAATCTCCTCGTCGGAAAGGGCACCACATCATCGATTCTTTTTACGGGCTCCCGCTTCATTCGAAGCAACTCGGGCATGAAGTGTTCTAGCCGACGTGTCCAAGGTGATGTAGAGAATGTTTGCGATCACTTTGTCTCTTGCATCCATGAATTTGGATGGAGGTTAGAGATGTGGCCATTGATGGAGATAATGAGCTAGAGGAAGAAGAAGAAGAAGTGGCTCTCTTTTCTTTTCTTTTCTTGTGTTGAATTATAATGAGAGTGAGAAGAAAAATAATCCAAGAGCTAACCATCTCATGGCTGCCCTTCTCTCCCTCCCTCTCATTTCATCACTCAAATCAAACACAAATGTGACATTTTTCACAAAAAAGAGACCATGAGTCACTATATATGTCTATGTCACATTTAATGCATCTCATGATGAATTCTAGCTCATTATTTCCATATGCAAACATTAATCCAAATGTTTGCAACAATAAAAAGATACGGCAATATCTAAAGTAAACTCGTGACGGATCACAAGGATACTCCTCACCTGTATATACATACCTGCATCCGCATTCCGACTGAATGCGAATGCGATGAGACTAAAGTAATCCAACAAATCTAATATTAGGATCCGGCTTAAACCAAAGCCCACTAGTATGATCCGCCCGATCATGATCCGTGCAGTATTGCATGTATATGATCGGACCCTGCCATATATCATACGGCCTCTACATCGTTTTGCCCGAAACTTGAGAAACTGTCTGTGGGAGACTCTAAAGACTCGTCAATACTTTGGCTGTAGATTTAACCACTAGCACGTCAGAGGTATTAGCCGTACGTAACGGGCTACCAGGTATTGACCAAAAGGGAGGTCGATGAGCGAACTCATCCTGACACCCTTCTGAGCCTGTCAGTGACAATATCCGTACAGTCCGGTCCGTTCGTCTATAAGCATCGCATGGCAGGCCTAGGGGGTTGGTAAAAGTCAGACCCCCAAAAGTGGTACAAGTCATGTCGGAGTGTAGCCCAGAACACCCTGAGATACTACTGGAATACCTACCAGTAAATCTCCTGCCTTGGCCAAGGACTTCGTGTAATGGCTCTCCTAGACACAGTGCGACCTCACCCACAATACCGGGAGAGACGAACCCCTGCCGATCCGCTCACTGCCTCCATGTGGCTCGGAACTGTACCCAACTAAAACCTGTTTGCACGACTTCTTTGAGCCGTGGTAGGGTAGTAATCAAAGTACAGTGGGAACTCACACGAGATAAATGACGATCTTAGGTTGATGAACTAACCTGTACACATGTCACCAGGGAACTGCTATCTGACATCAGGTATAATACCAAGTAGCATCTCCAGGCGAGTCCTGTCCGGTGTACTCATAACCCAATGAGCACCTGTATACATCTTAGGTGAACCAACTGACACCAATGGCTTGTGAGACCGGCCAATGCCCCTTGTCAGGGTCTCGACTATATACACTAGTCTACTAATGGAGTATCGATGCCCAGTCTCGAAACTCACATGACTAGGGACCATTTTAAGGATGTGCTTATAGACTACCCAACTCCCACGTATATGATCGCCATCATACTGCTGGTGGTCAAGCAAGAATCCTATGGGCTCTATCAATATGCAATAGCGACCTGTAAGGTCACCTAAAGCAGTACACGATGATAAAGATAAACCATGGTAGCATACTATTCTCTATCAACGTGTAATAGTGAACTACAATGTTACCTAAAGCATGTACACGATGATAAAGGCAAACCAGATAGCATACAAACCTCTCGAGTAAGACTGTCCTACCGGTATAGGTTCTCCCTCAATCATTACAATCACGTGCCTGGGATCCAATAATTGACTCTGAGGGCACTATATCCAACAATCTCCCACTTGCACTCAAGGCTGATTATTGCGATGTCGCATACTCACAGCCCGTGTGATACCGAACACCCAACTCCTCTACTAATCAGTCTCACAAAGCCCGTTTGCAAAACTATTGCGTTCGAGGAATAGCCTCAGCTAGTGGATCCATCCTGATGTTTCTTTCTATGTCTCTCTTTATCTCAAGTTCGCGGAGAAAGCCATCTCCCGAAATGAGCAATACCTATCTTAGAATATGTCTGGAGATCTGATGGGACCTAGTTCATAATTGAACTCCAAATCCAAACTTCTTAGATTGTATCTGTAAGTGCACGGCGGTGCCCCGGTCGTCAATCCGACGGCCAAATGCGGAAACGGTGATAAACTTTAATTTTGCGGACTTTGCAAACCGGCACCACCGCGCACTAAACACCGGATCGGGCCATTAAACTAGATCTAGAAAAGTAACAAGATAGGGAAGAGATATACCGAGTGATCCGAGTCCTCCGGTCTTCTCGTCATCGTCCCGATCTCTCGCGGAAACTCCGGTCGTCGTCTCCTTGCCGGAAGGGCACCACATCGCCTGTTTCTTTTACGGGCTCCCGCCTCTATACCGAGGCAACTCGGGCATGAAGCTGGCAAGTCGACATGCCCAAGATGTGCTGTAGGAAGTGTAGTGCTTTGTCTCTTTGGGGTAGTGGATGTTGCCATTTGATAGATGGAGGAATCAAGATAAGAAAAATGGTGCTTACATTTTTCTAGCATGAAATGAGATCAAGGAAAATTGCCACACTCAAAATGAAACACTCTCATCCTCACTCAAAGAAGTGTCCGGCCCCTTCAAGTGGGAAATGGTGGTGGAGTGTGAACAAAATGCAAGAGGGAGGTAAGTGTAGGAAAAGAAGGAGGTGACCACAAAACAAAACATCAACCATGCTAACACCTTAATCAACCCATACCCATTCAAATCACAATTAATGCAAGTGATGGATGAAAGATGCTAAACATATCATAATGAATATATTTGCAAGAAAACCCCTCCACAAATGTTATCTGCACAATTGCAAATAACCCCCTCCATCGGAAAAGTCCGGCCGGGAAAGAACAAAGGAAAACCGGCCGGAACGGAATGCAAACTGGCAACTCCAGAAAACTGGTCCCGTAATAAATTACAGGAAAACCCCGATACTGTGCATACACACCTGCATCTGTATTCCGTCCGGATACAAATGCAAAGAGACAAAATCTACACTGTACTAAACTAGGATCCGGCTTAAACCAAAGCCGGCTAGTAATGTTCGTCCGATCCTGATCCGTGCAATACCGCACGTATCAGATCGAACCCTGCCATATATCTATACGGCCTCTAGTACAAACCGTCCGATCCCGATCCGTGCAATACCGCACGTATCTGATCGGACCCTGCCATATCTCCATACGGCCTCTACAGCGTTTCGCCCGAAAACCTGAGTAACTGAATGTGTGGTGGACTCTAAAGACTCGTCAATACTATGGCTGTGGATTTAACCACCAGCACGTCAGAGGTATAAGCCAATACGTGACGGGCCACCAGCTATTGACCAAAAGGGACGTCGATGAGCGAACTCATCCTGACACCCTACTGAGCCTGTCAGTGACAATATCCGTACAGTCCGGTCCGTTCGTCTACGAGCATCGCATGGCGGGCCTAGGGGGTTGGTAAAAGTCAGACCCCCAAAAGCGGTACAAGTCGTGTCGGAGTGTAGTCCAGAACACCCTGAGATACTACTGGAATATCTACCAGTAAATCTCCTGCCTTGGCCAAGGACTTCGTGTAATGGCTCTCCTAGACACAGCGCGACCTCACCCCCAATACCGGGAGAGACGAACCCCTGAAGATCCGCTCACTGCCTCCATGTGGCTCGGGACTGTACCCAACTAAAACCTGTTTGCACGACTCCTTTGAGCCGTGGTAGGGTAGTAATCAAAGCACAGTGGGAACTCACACGCGACAAATGACGATCCCCAGGTCGATGAACTAACCTGTACACATGTCACCTGGGAACTGCTATCTGACGTCAGGTATAAGACCAACTAGCATGTTCCCGGCGAGTCCTGTCCGGTGTACTCATAACCCAATGAGCACCTGTATACATCTTAGGTGATCCAACTGACACCAGTGGCCTGTGAGACCGGCCACCGCCCCTCGTCGGGGTCTCGACTGTATACACTAGTCTACTCTGGAGAATCGATGCCCTGTCTCGAAACTCCCACGACTAGGGACCATTTAAGGATGTGCTTATAGACTACCAGCTCCCACTTATATGATCGCCCTCATACTGCTGGCAGTCAAGCAAGAATCCTAGGGGCTCTATCAACGTGTAATAGCGGCCTGTCAGGTCACCTAAAGCAGTACACGATGATAAAGGTAAACCAGATAGCATACTATCATCTCGAGTAAGACTGTCTTACCGGGATAGGTCCTCCCTCAATCATCGCAATCACGTGCCTGTGATCCAATAATTGACTCTGAGGGCAATATCTCCAACAATCTCCCACTAGCACTCAAGGCTAATTATTGCGATGTCGCATACTCACAGCCCGTGTGATACCGAACACCCAACTCCTCTACTAGTCAGTCTCACAAAGCCTGTTTGGAAGACTATTGCGTTCGAGGAATAGCCTCAGTGAGTGGATCCGCCATGATGTTTCTTTCTATGTCTCTCTATATCTCAAGTTCGCGGAGAAAACCATCTCCCGAAATGAGCAATACCTGTCTTAGAATGTCTGGATGTCTGATGGGACCTAGCTCATAAATGAACTCCAAATCCAAACTTCTTAGACTGTATCGTCAACTGAACTTAATCAGTATCCTGCGCCATGCCTCCCTCAGTATCTGCCTGGATCACCTGTCCAGAATACTGCCCCTCGTCAGAAGGAAAACTATAACTCTGACAACCACCTTGTCGTCCGGGTCACCTTGGAAGCCTGGAATGATAACTGTCTCCCAAAGAGGCTATCGTTATCATATCCCTAGAACATGCACTTATGTTCTAAAACTGCTTCAGATTGTCTCTCCAGGATTGGATCAATGTCAACTTATTGCATCTAGTGCAAGAACAGCATCTGGTGTGGTACTTGACATCTCATGATTGACTCAATTGCCTAAGCAAGTGATTTGCCAATCATGCACATCCCTCTCTACTTTAGTCTATAAGACACCTTTAGAGAGGGTGACTCCATCACCTGCAGGTACACTACCGTGCCAGGAGTCGTCCATTCTAAATACTCTTAGAATGCTGTCAAAGTACCCTGATTGGGAAACCACCCAAATCTAGATCTAAAACCATAGATCTAGTAACCAGTATGTCCGATATAATGTCCAAGTCCCATGTGGAGAAACCACTGTGTGACGACCAAAATATAACCGATCGAAGTATAGGAATATCACTTCCTACTACCTTCTCAACAGATCCATCCCCTATTCTGATGACGTCAAACCTATGACTGTCACATCAGAAACAGATGATCTAACTCCGCTATATCTGCTTTAGTCTATAAATAGACATAAGCCTGATGTCCACCAATGCTTCCGCTGCTCCCACTGACTACGAAAACCCTCTGGCAGAGTCATATAGACGTGCACTTCTAAAGCTAGTTTAGAACGACGCTATACTCATCCTCCTGCCGGGTCTCGCAGTCTGGAACAACAACAATGGCAAGTGTGAGTAAACAAGAACTTCCCTGTCACCGTCCTTGAGGTTACCGGAGTACCTCTCGGGTGCCTGAAGTTACCCACCTTATCTGCGGAGTGGCCAATGGAATGTCAATCCATATTGAATCTTTAGGTTCCTCATCAAATCTTCAGTAATCGTTTGCGGTTCTGGAATCACTTCCAGTTCTACCATACTCCCACTTCAGTTTTTGAAAAAAAAACATTTTAATTAAAACTGTGGCGAGTCAAGACCAATATCACTATTGATCTTTCTTATGGTAGAAAGTCAACCCTCGTCATAGCCTGGGTCCACCCACAAACAGCCATTACAGAAACGTGCCTTGAGTTATCCAGAGTCTGGTTTTAATCATAAGCCGGACAACTCCCCGTACCTTAACAATGTTAAGATATGAACTGTACTATATCCAATATAGAACCAGAGGCACTGATTTAATTGAACCAGATTCAAATCATGCAGCTATCTCCAGTGCATGTCAACTAAATGGAGAGAGGCCGATCAGTGTTACTCAACTTAGGAATGCTTCCAATTATGAGTAACCTGAAAGAGAAGCAATTTCTCTTTATCATTACTATCAACTGAATACCATACATAAGTATCTACATCTTCGATCACCTTGAAGAATCCCGATACTTGCTACACCTGGTTCTCTACTCTATTCAAATACCTATAACTCCTCAAAACTTAGACCCTGTGTTTCTACGAAACACATGTCTAAGAACTAGAGAAGTTAAAAGTAAACAGAATATAGCATGAGGACCAACCCCTCTGCCCTAATGGACACTGGACAACATACATTACTCTGTATAAGTCTGCTGAGTCTAACAACTCTTTCACTGTGCGTCGTAGGTTGAAAACTGTACTTATGGTTAAGAAGAATTACACCGCTGTTTAATGCTCCTTACCTAACCATCCACTGATATAGGTAAATGTCATCGACATAATATCAAAAGGTATATCTCACTCTATGAAAATAGACGTACAGATATATCAATTTGAAATTGGTGCACAACAGCGGATATTCAAAACCAAATATTTGCCGACCGGCAAACAGCCCAGGTGATCTCCTCAAATATCACCGATTACAACGAATCTCGATATAATGAGGATGATCACCCAATTCCCAATAACTTACTCCCACTCAACATCTGTAAAACCATACAGATGTGAGAATCAAACCTGGCAAATACATACCCTGGAGCAAGTGTCTAATCGGGAAATCAGTTTTCTTTTAACAGTACACAGCTGAACTGAAACATTGAAATGTTTCGATGGGGTATCCTGGTATTCCTAGTAATGCCTCTACCATTATCCAGATTCACAACTATAACCGTATAATTCTTTGCCACCTTTCCAAATCCCTTTATATGTCTTTAGTCATTACCTTCTGCACACCCATTTAGGCCAATTGGTTTTCTTCCTTCCCTGCCGTTCGGCACCAGCCTATGGCTTGGAAGAAGACTATCCAATAAGCATAATGGGTGTACTGTCCTAATCCTAGGAGCACTCGCAATGCGAGAGAAGGTGAAGATAAAAGACAACTGAATAAACCTTATTCCTATTTCTCCTGGACCAGAATCCATCCCCGAACTGGAACAAGTTCCTTTCGAGTTCGTATATAACCATACGATGGAGTATCCAATAAACTGTGGATCTTCGTAGTGATACGGAGTGTCCTGGAGAAATACAAAGGTGATTTAGGATTGGCGAAGAAATACTTGGTTTGGTCGTGAATATCAGTCGCAATTTACTTTGCCCTCTTACTAATCCCTTGCTTTGTCTTAATCTTAATACCTTCTGCACACCATCGTTATGCTAATTGGTTTTCTTCATTCCCCACTGTTCGGCACCAGCCTAAAGTTTGGAAGAAGACTATCCAATTTGCGTAATAGGTGTACTATCTCCTAAACTAAGGAGTACTCGTAACTTGAGAGGAGGCAAAAAGGAAAAGACAACTGAATAATCCTATCCGTTTTCTCCAGAACCGGAAACTATCCTCGAATTCCTTCGAGTTCGTATCTAACCATACGATGGTTTTGTCCAATGGAAGTGGACGTTCGTAGTAATACGGGGTGTTCTGGAGAAAAGGGTAAAAGTAGGAGTGGCAATGAGGTCTGCAACTCTGACAATCCAAAAGCCAGTGTAAAGAAGGTTCGGTCAACTTGGTCTCTGAGTCATGGTCTAGGGTCGGGTCAATGGTCGCTGCTATAGAGAGAGAGAAAAGAAACACTCAGCGTGCACTCTAACCTAGATCAGAATGGTTATCCTTTTATCTAATCTGGAAACCTCCCACTGTACCTCAAATTCTCCTCCAAACCTGAAAGAAGAATTAGTCGGGGTCACCCGAGGAGTAAACCAACTCATCAGTGGGAATCGGGATCCAACTATCATCGCATGATAACGTGACGGAATCCGCTCACGGTATCACACTCCAGAAGGTATGCGCATATCTGGCAAGTTTCAGTTCTTTTGAAACTCCCGATGTGATTTTTACCCCATGCTCTTATGACCTTGACTTTGGCCAACATATCATAAGTCACATGTCAAGTTCAACCCGTCATTCTCCAGGTTAATTTGAGCCCACCCGTACATACCCTTGACTTTGGCCAAAATGGTAGTACGACTGCCCCAAACCAACACATCTATCTATGCTGCATATGAATAACCAACAGCTACCAAACACTGTGCCTTGACTTTGGCCAACAAACACAGCTTGAATACTATTGACTACCCATATGAAATGACGGAGGGCTACGAATGGTTTCTGGCGAAAACCTTTAACGTAATGAACTTGATATCGTTGAAGGAACGGATAGCTTTTTAGAAAATATAGTGACGAAAACCTTTACTAAAGAGGTCACTCCCGGTGAAGGGATCTCGGCTCTTTCCCCGTAGAATGGGATGCAGGATATTCCAAATGAATACCACGATGCAAAGCAAAAGTAATCGGCTATAGTGAAGTTAATGCCCTGACGCAAACTTCTGTCCAAGGGGTCACTCCCGGTGAAGGGATCTCGGCCCTTGCCTCGTCGACTGAGGAGCAGGATATTCCAAATGAATACCACGATGCAAAACAAAAGTGAACGTCCTTGCAATAACAGCTTTTTGAAAAGTGTTCCAACAACATCATAATAGGTTTGTTTATCTTGCATTGATCCGAATCAATGCATTCCCATCAATTGATCACACCACAAAGAACGAAAATATACTGACGTACGTATATGCCATCCGCATTCGCCACTGGGTCCCGTCATCACCCGTTAGGTTAGATAACTAACGGCAGAGCGGGGACTGGACTAGCGCGGATGAAAAACTTATACAACATCTACTAATATATATACCAATATATAGTATTTCGCTCAAGGCGTGAATAAAATGCAACATCACAGAAATGTACAGCATCACAGAACAATACAGATATCAGGGATCCCCGGGTTTCACAGAGCCACTACTGAAACCCGACGTTCCCCTGGTCGTGTGGATAGCCTGTGCAATGAAAACCTAGACCCCTACGGGCGCGGCAAGTCACCCGCCAAAACCTGAAGCAAGGCAGCCCCCTTCAGCACCGTGAATGGACCACCCAGCACTTCACGGAATCCGGTAACTTGGGCACCCCTCCTGGGTCAAACTGTACCCCCTACCAGTGCGGCGAATAGCCCGCCAATCCTGGAGTGAAGCCCCTTCCGTCCCAATGCCATGAGATGCGGGCTTGTTGCCTTCCAGAACCCGGCTATCCGTGCACCCCACCGTGGGGTAATCCTAGTACAGAAAGTAAAATATACATACAACGGGTACATCGACAGCAACCAGGTCGTGCCCCAAAAGAATAATACAAACAGGCAGTGACGGCAGTCCACATGTCGGACGCTCGCCCCGCAAAATCAAATGTACATAATACAACAGAAACTGTACTAGCATTGCATCCAGGCTATCCCCCACGACCGATCCGCAACATCACAGCAAAACACAGAACATCAACGTGAAAGTCACGTTCGCAAATCCGTCTAACCGGGCTATAGCAGTTAGACTGGATTTACCGATCAAGTGACATTCACGGTCGCAGATATAATGTAAATACTGTGAAATAATGTGTTTAAAATATCCGATCGATCAAAAATTAACAAGTGGGCCCCCAAGCAATACTGTAGCACTCACAGAAAATCTGGGCCCAATATTAATATTCCAAAACCCCTATTTTTAGCCCACAAGCCCACTGCAAAAAAATGATGACATGATCCCTCATTCATGCAGCGGATCCGCGGCCTCCAGAGTGGTAATGTCCGCGGTTCCGCGGTCGTACGGAGGGATCGTGTTGTCGAATTTTTCCAGTGTTCTTTGAACTCCCTGCACATCATTCTGAGACAACCTGAAAAATTTTTGGACTTCAAAAAATTTCGACAGAAAACTGATGTAAAGAAAAACGCGGGTTTTTGGAATTTTGGTCGATCGGAAATGCAAACACATCAAACAAAGCTAGACGAAGTTAATGGCGAGGCTCTGATACCACTGTAAGTGCACGGCGGCGCCCCGGTCGTCAATCCGACGGCCAAATGCGGAAACGGTGATAAACTTTAATTTTGCGGACATTGCAAACCGGCACCACCGCGCACTAAACACCGGATCGGGCCATTAAACTAGATCTAGCAAAGTAACAAGATAGGGAAGAGATATACCGAGTGATCCGAGTCCTCCGGTCTTCTCGTCATCGTCCCGATCTCTCGCGGAAACTCCGGTCGTCGTCTCCTTGCCGGAAGGGCACCACATCGCCTGTTTCTTTTACGGGCTCCCGCCTCTATACCGAGGCAACTCGGGCATGAAGCTGGCAAGTCGACATGCCCAAGATGTGCTGTAGGAAGTGTAGTGCTTTGTCTCTTTGGGGTAGTGGATGTTGCCATTTGATAGATGGAGGAATCAAGATAAGAAAAATGGTGCTTACATTTTTCTAGAATGAAATGAGATCAAGGAAAATTGCCACACTCAAAATGAAACACTCTCATCCTCACTCAAAGAAGTGGCCGGCCCCTTCAAGTGGGAAATGGTGGTGGAGTGTGAACAAAATGCAAGAGGGAGGTAAGTGTAGGAAAAGAAGGAGGTGACCACAAAACAAAACATCAACCATGCTAACACCTTAATCAACCCATACCCATTCAAATCACAATTAATGCAAGTGATGGATGAAAGATGCTAAACATATCATAATGAATATATTTGCAAGAAAACCCCTCCACAAATGTTATTTGCACAATTGCAAATAACCCCCTCCATCGGAAAAGTCCGGCCGGGAAAGAACAAAGGAAAACCGGCCGGAACGGAATGCAAACTGGCAACTCCAGAAAACTGGTCCCGTAATAAATTACAGGAAAACCCCGATACTGTGCATACACACCCGCATCTGTATTCCGTCCGGATACAAATGCAAAGAGACAAAATCTACACTGTACTAAACTAGGATCCGGCTTAAACCAAAGCCGGCTAGTAATGTTCGTCCGATCCTGATCCGTGCAATACCGCACGTATCAGATCAAACCCTGCCATATATCTATACGGCCTCTAGTACAAACCGTCCGATCCTGATCAGTGCAATACCGCACGTATCTGATCGGACCCTGCCATATCTCCATACGGCCTCTACAGCGTTTCGCCCGAAAACCTGAGTAACTGAATGTGTGGTGGACTCTAAAGACTCATCAATACTATGGCTGTGGATTTAACCACCAGCACGTCAGAGGTATAAGCCAATACGTGACGGGCCACCAGCTATTGACCAAAAGAGACGTCGATGAGCGAACTCATCCTGACACCCTACTGAGCCTGTCAGTGACAATATCCGTACAGTCCGGTCCGTTCGTCTACGAGCATCGCATGGCGGGCCTATGGGGTTGGTAAAAGTCAGACCCCCAAAAGCGGTACAAGTCGTGTCGGAGTGTAGCCTGTTAGGTCCACGTTACCTCTCCCGGTACTTTCGGGGTTGCGGAAACGGTAAAAAAAAATTTTTCTGGACTTTGTAACATGGACCGTAAAAGCCGGATCTTTGCTAAACTAAACTAGCATACTTGCAAAGAAGAGTTAACTACTATGCAAAGTGGTTATACCTCAACTTGAACTCCTTCTCTTCTTGTTGTTCTTCTTCTTTCTTGCTCTTTGTAGTAGCTTGAATGGCTTTCCCTCCTCATCTCCTCTTTGCCGAAGATAGATCCACCTGAGGGCTTCATCCTTAGGCTCCTTTCTCGATCTTGAGAGAACTAAGGTATTCGGCTTGCTAGACCTTCTACCTTAGAGTGAGTAGAGTGTGCTTTGGGGTGTTATATCTTCAAGGAGATGATTCTCAACACATGAGATTTGCTCTCCTTGAACAAGAGGAGGAAGAAGATGAAGTGAGGAGAGAGAATCAATATGATAGAATGAACTATTTTCCTCTTGCAACCATAACAAAAGGAAAATGATTTATCTAATTATAATAAATCAAAATGAAATAGTTGATGGTTGTATTTGGAATGACCACCATCATCACTTCTTTAAATGAATGTAAGCTAGAATCAAGGAGTATCCTTGCAAAGCAATGATGATGGTCAACATTCAACCATGGTCAACAAGTCAACCATGGTCAACAAGTCAACAAAATCAACCATAACATAATTTCATTTAATTACTATTATTAATTGATATCTCATTAATTCATTAGGGTTTGGAAAAAAAACGACTGTCAACTGTGCATGCGCACCCGTTCCGAAACCCTAATGAAAAACCTCTTCTTCCGCCTCAAACAACTGTGCATACACACCTGCATTCTTGTTCCGAGGAACATGAATACTGAGAGATAAAAGTAACCCCAAAACATATACCAGTATCCGGCTCAAACCAGAGCCCGCTGGCAATATCCGTCCGGACTCCAAACGTGCACAAGTGCGCGGATGAGAACGAACCCTGTCGCAAAACCATGCGACCTCTACTCTGTTTTGCCCAGAGGCGAATACCCTCTGTGTGGGACTCTAAAGACTCGACACTACGCTGGCAGTGGGTTTAACCACAGACCGCAAGCGGCACTAGCTGTGCGTAACGGTCCCCAGGTAGATGCCGATAAGAAGACTGACGAGGTTAAACCAATCTGAACTCCTACTGAGTCTGAATGTGACATTCTCCATACAGTCCGGTCTGTTCGTCTGATACATCGCATGTCGGGCCTAGGGGGGCGGCAAGCGTCAGACCCCTAATAGCGGTACAAGTCGTGTCGGAGTGAAGCCCAGAACACCCTGAGATAGCACTGGAACCTACCAGTATATCTCGCTTGCCCTGGCCAGGGACTACTTGTGTAATGGCTCTCCTAGACACAGCGCGATGTCAACCCCCAATACCGGGAGAGACGAATCCTGTCTAACCGTCACTGCCTCCAAGTGCTTCGGGACTGCTCCCAACTACTACCTGTTTGCACGACTCAGAAGAGCCGCGGTAGGGTAGTAATCAAAGAACAGTTGGAACACACTCGAGGCGAAGTGACAGTGTCAAGTCAGCGGACTAAGCTGTACTCATGTCACCTGGGAACTGATAACTGACGATAGGTATAATACCAACCATCAGTTCCCTACGAGTCCTGTCCAGTGTACTCGTAACCTAACGAGCACCCGCATACTATCTCAAGTACGACGTACCGACGGCTGTGGGACAGACCGTCTCCCGTGCTGGGATGAGAAGCGTATACGCTAGTCTACTCCGGAGTATCGATGCCCTATCTCGATACTCCCACGACTAGGGACGTGTATAAGGATGTGCTTGTAGATTACCCAGCCCCCACGAGTGTGATCGCCATCACAACGCCGGTAATCAAGCAAAGATCCAAAGGGCTCTACTAATGCGTATAGGTGATATAATAAATAAACACACAAGTACACATTAAAGCAGAGACAAACCAAGTAGCATACTACTATATTGAGCAAGATTGTCTGTACAACTGTGAATATCCCAAGCTTCCATCAAGTAATATACATACTAGTATGATACAGTAATGGCCTCTAGGGCATATACACTAACATAGCCCAGAACACCCTGAGATACTACTGGAATACCTACCAGTAAATCTCCTGCCTTGGCCAAGGACTTCGTGTAATGGCTCTCCTAGACACAGCGCGACCTCACCCCCAATACCGGGAGAGACGAACCCCTGAAGATCCGCTCACTGCCTCCATGTAGCTCGGGACTGTACCCAACTAAAACCTGTTTGCACGACTCCTTTGAGCCGTGGTAGGGTAGTAATCAAAGCACAGTGGGAACTCACACGAGACAAATGACGATCCCCAGGTCGATGAACTAACCTGTACACATGTCACCTGGGAACTGCTATCTGACGTCAGGTATAAGACCAACTAGCATGTTCCCGGCGAGTCCTGTCCGGTGTACTCATAACCCAATGAGCACCTGTATACATCTTAGGTGATCCAACTGACACCAGTGGCCTGTGAGACCGGCCACCGCCCCTCGTCGGGGTCTCGACTGTATACACTAGTCAACTCTGGAGAATCGATGCCCTGTCTCGAAACTCCCACGACTAGGGACCATTTAAGGATGTGCTTATAGACTACCAGCTCCCACTTATATGATCGCCCTCATACTGCTGGCAGTCATGCAAGAATCCTAGGGGCTCTATCAACGTGTAATAGCGGCATGTCAGGTCACCTAAAGCAGTACACGATGATAAAGGTAAACCAGATAGCATACTATCATCTCGAGTAAGACTGTCTTACCGGGATAGGTCCTCCCTCAATCATCGCAATCACGTGCCTGTGATCCAATAATTGACTCTGAGGGCAATATTTCCAACTGTATCGTCAACTGAAACCAATCAGTATCCTGCGCTATGCCTCCCTCAGTATCCACTTAGACCACCTGTCCAAAATACTGCCCCTCGTCAGAGGGAAAACTATAACTCTGACAGTCACTCTGTCATCCAGGTCACCTTGGAAGCCAGGAATAATAACCGTCCCCCAAAAGACGTTGTCGTTATCATATCCCTAGAACATCCACTTATGTTCTAAAACTGCTTCCGAATATTTCTCCAGGATAGGATTAATATCAACTTATTGCATCTAGTGCAAAAACTACATCTGGTGTGGTACTTGACATCTCATGATTGACTCAATTGCCTAAGCAAGTAATCTGCCAATCATGCACATCCCTCTCCCCTTTAGTCTTTAAGACACCTTTAGAGAAGGTGACTCCATCACCTGCAGGTACACTACCGTGCCAGGAGTCGTCCATTCTAAAACACCTTTAGAATGCTGTCTAAGTACCCAGATTGGGAAACTACCAAAATCTAGATCTAAAACCATAGATCTAGTAACCAGAATGCCTGATATAATATCCAGATCCTTTGTGGAGAAACCACTGTGTGACAACCAAAGTATAACCGATTGTAGTATAGGAATTTAACTTCCTACTCTGTGTATGTCATCCAAGTACCAGGACATCACACCCTACTACCTTCTTAACAGATCCATCTCCTATTCTGATGAAGTCAAACCTATGACTGTCACATCAGAAATAGATGATCTATCTCCGCTTTATCTGCTTTAGTCTATAAATAGACATAAGCTACTTGTCCACTTTGCTTCCGCTGCTCCCACTGACTACGACAACCCTCTGGCAGAGTCATATACACGTATACTTCTGAAGCCAGTTCAAAACGACGCTATATTCATCCTCCTGCCGGGTCTTATAGCCTGGAACAATAGCAATGGCAAGTCTGGGTAAACAAGAACCTCCCTGTCACCGTCCTCGAGCATACCGAAGTACCTCTCGAGTGCCTGAGGTTACTCACTATATCTGCGGAGTGGCCAATGGAATGTCAATCCAGATTGAATCTTTAGGTCCTTATCAAATTTTCAATAATCGTTTGCGGTTCTGGAATCACATCCAGTTCTATCATACTCCCACTATTGTTTTCTGAAAAAATCCATTTTTATCAAAACTGTGGTGAGTCAAGAACAATATCACTATTGATCTTCCAGATGGTAGAAAGTGAACCCTCGTCATAGCCCGGGTCAACCCACAAATAGCCATTACAGAAACGTGCCTTGAGTTATCCAGAGTCTGGTTTTAAGCATAAGCCGGACAACTCCCCATACCTTAACAATGTTAAGATATGAACTATTCTATATCAAATATAGAAATAAAGGCACTGATTTAATTGGAACCAGATTCAAATCATGCAGTTGTCTCCAGTGCATGTCAATTAAATGGAGAGAGGCCTATCAGCATTACTCAACTTAGGAATACATCCATATATGAATAACCTGAAAGAGAAGCAAGTTCTCTTAATCATTACTATCAACTGAATACCATACACAAGTATCTACATCTTCGATCACCTTGAAGAATCCTGATACTTGCATTACCTGGTTCTCCACTTTATTCTTATACCTATAACTTCTCAAAAATTAGACCTTGCATTTCTACGAAACACATGTCTAAGAACCAGAGAAGTCACAAGTAAACAGAATATAGTACGAGTACCAACCCCTCTATCCTCATGGACACTGCACAACATACAATACTCTGTATAAGTCCTATGAGTCTAATAACTCATTCCCTGTGTGTCGTAGGTTGAAAACTGTACTTATGGTTAAGAAGAATTACACCGCTGTTTAATGCTCCTTACCTAACCATCCACTGATATAGGTAAATTTCATAGACATAATTTCAAAAAGTTATATCTCACTTTATAAAAATAAACGTACAAATATATCAATTTAAAATTGGTGCATAACAACGGATATTCAAAACCAAATATTTGCCGTCCGGCAAACAACCCAGGCGATTTCCTCAAATATCACCAATTACAACGAATCCCGATATAATGAGAATGATCACCCAATTCCCAATAACTTACTCCCACTCATCATCTGTAAAACCATACAGATGTGAGAATCAAAACCTGGTAAATACATACCCTGGAGCAAGGGCTAATTGGGAAATCAGTTTTCTTTTAACAATACACAGTGAAACTGAAACATATAAATGTTTCGAAGGGGAATCCGGGTATTCCTAGTAATTCCTCTTCCATTATCAGATTCACAACTGTAACCGTATATTTCTTTGCCATCTCTCCAAATCCCTTTATATGTCTTTAGTCATTACCTTCTGCACACCCCTTTAGCCCAAATAGTTTTCTTCCTTCCCTACCGTTCGGCACCAGCCTATGGTTTGGAAGAAGACTATCCAATAAGCATAATGGGTGTACTCTCCTAGTCCTAGGAGTACTCGTAACCTGAGAGAAGGTAAAGATAAAAGACAACTGAATAAACCTTATTCCTATTTCTCCTGAACCAGAATCCATCCCCGAACTGGAACAAGTTCCTTTCGAGTTCGTATATAACCATACGATGGAGTATCCAAATAACTATGGATCTTCGTGGTGATACGGAGTGTCCTGGAGAAATACAAAGGTGAATTAGGAGTGGCGATGAAATACTTGGTTTAGTCATGAATAGCAGTCGCAGTTTACTTTGCCCTCTTACTAATCCCTTTATTTGCCTTTACTTAATATCTTCTGTACACTATCGTTAGGCTAATTGGTTTTCTTCATTCCCTACTATTCGGCACCTGCCTATAGTTTGGAAGAAGACTATCCAATTAGCGTAATAGGTGTACCGTCCTAATCCAAGGAGCACTCCCAACCTGAGAGAAGGTAAAAGGAAAAGACAAATGAATAGTCCTATTCGTTTTCTCCAGAACCAGAAACCATCCTCGAATCTGGAATAAGTTCCTTCGAGTTCGTATATAACCAGATGATGGTTTTATCCAATGGAAGTGGATGTTCGTAGTAATACGGGGTGTCCTGGAGAAAAAGGTAAAAGAAGGAGTGGCAATGAGGTATGCAGCTCTGACAATCCAAAAGACAGTGTTTTAAGAAGGTTCGGTTAACTTGGTCATTGAGTCATAGTTAAGGGTCGGGTCATGGTCGCTGCAAAATAGAGAGAGAAAAGAAACACTCAGCGTGCACTCTAACCTAGATCAGAATGGTTATCACTTTATCTAATCAGGAAAACTCCCACTGTAACCTCAAATTCTCCTCCAAACCTGAAAGAAGAATTAGTCGGGATCACCCGAGGAGTAAACCAACTCATCAGTAGGAATCGGGATCCAACTATCATCTCATGATAACGTGATGGAATCCACTCATGTTATCACACTCCAGAAGGTATGCGCATATCTTGCAAGTTTCAGTTTCTTTAGAAACTCCTAATGTGATTTTTACCCCGAGGACCTAAGTGACCTTGACGAATAATCAACAAATCAAAAGGTCCTAGTCAAATTCAACCCGTCATTATCTTGATTGCGTTAAACCCACCCGCACGACCCTTGACGAATAATCAACAAAGCCGTACGACCGTCCTAACCAATCCACATATCCATTCGACAGAAAGCATTACAGAGCTACCGCACACTACGCCTCGGCGAATAGCAATGACAAACGTAGCGCGAATACTAAGCAATACTAATCTAAAATGACGGAGGGTTACGAATGGTTTTTGGCGAAAAACCTTTAACGTAATGAACTTGATATCATTGAAGGAACCGGATAGCTTTTTATAAAAATATAGTAGCGAAAACTTTTGCTAAAGAGATCACTCCCGGTGAAGGGATCTCGGCTCTTTCCCCGTAGAATGAGGCGCAGGATATTCCAACTGAATACCACTATGCAAAGCAAAAAGTAATCGACTATAGTGAAATTATTACCTGGCGCAAAATTCTGTCCAAGGGGTCACTCCCGGTGAAGGGATATCGGCCCTTGCCTCGTCGACTGAGGTGCTGGATATTCATAACCGAATACCACTGTGCAAAACAAAAGAGAACGTCATTGCAATAACAGCTTTTTTTTTAAAAATGTTCCAACAACATCAGAATAGGTTTTTTTAGCTTTGCATTGATCTGAATCAATGCAGTCCCATCATTTAATCACACCACAAAAGAACGAAAATACGATGTATGTATATGCCATCCACATTCGCCACTGGGTCCCGTCATCACCCGTTAGGTTACTTAACTAACGACAGAGCGGGGACTGGACTAGCGCGGATGCAAAACATATACAATATCTACTAGTATATATATCAATATATAATAATCGCTCAAGGCGTGATAAAATGCAACATCATAGAAAGTAATAAGCATCACAGAACAATACAGATAATCTGGGATCCCCGGGTTTCATAGAGCCGCTACTGAAAACCGACGTTCCCCTGATCGTGTGGATAGCCTGTGCAATGAAATCCTAGACCCCTACGGGCGCGGCAAGTTACCCGCCAAATTCTGAAGCAAGGCAGCTCCCTTCAACAACGTGAATGGACCACCCAGTACTTCACGAAATCCGGTAACTTGAGTACCCCTTCTTGGGTTAACCTGTACCCCCTACGAGTGCGGCGAATAGCCCGCCAATTCTAAAGTGAAACCCCCTCCGTCTCAAAGCCATGAGATGCGGGCCCGTTGCCCTCTAGAACCCGGCTATCCGTGCACCCCTCCACGGGGTAATCCTAGTACAGAAAGTAAAATATACAACGGGTACATCGTCCTCATCCCGGTCGTGCCCTAAAAGAATAATATACAAACAGGCAGTGACGGCAGTCCACATGTCGGACGCTCGCCCCGCAATATCAAATGTACAAATACAACCAAAATGTACTACCATTGCATCCAGACTATCCACCACGACAAATCCGCAACATCACAGCACAACACAGAACATCAACGTAAATGTCACGTTCGCAAATTCGTCTAAAAGAACTATAGCAATTAGACATGATTTACCGATCAAATGACATTCACAGACACAGATATAATGTAAATACTGTGAACTAACATGTTTAAAATTTTCGATCGACAAAATTTCCCGAAGTGGGCCCCAAGTACAATACCCAGTACTCTAAATAATCTGGGCCAAAAATAAACATTCCAGAAACCCCAATTCCATGTCAGAGAACATTGTACAAAATTTGGTGCAGTGAAGAGATAGAATGGCAGCGGAACCGCAGCCAAAACATGGGTAAGGCCGCGGTTCCGCGGCGCAACAGTAACAACAGAGAACCAAATTTTCACAGATCTCTTAAAAAACCCTGCCTGTTTTTCTACAGCACACTAAATAATTTTTTGACCACAGGAAAAATTCGACAGAAACTGCGACTTGGAAATGCAGTTTTTAGAAAATTCGTTCGATCGATATTTTAAACATGTTAGAGCAAGCTAAAAAAAGTTAATGGCGTGGCTCTGATACCATGTAAGACTACGGTAGCGCCCCGGCCGTCTTTCCGAGGCCAAAATGCGGAAACGAAAACTTTTCAAAACTTGAAACCGGCGCTATCGTATGCTTAAAACCCGGATCGAACCATTAACCTACAACTAGCTATCTAGAGAGAGGGTTGGAAAGCTATACCGATCGATCCGTGTCCTTCGATCTTTGGCCACCATCCCAAGCTCCTCACGGCGTCTCTGGTCTCGATCTCCTCGTCGGAAAGGGCACCACATCATCGATTCTTTTTACGGGATCCCGCTTCATCCGAAGCAACTCGGGCACGAAGTGTGCTAGCCGACGTGTCCAAGGTGATGTAGAGAATGTTTGTGATCACTTTGTCTCTTGCATCCATGGATTTGGATGCAGGTTAGAGATGTGGCCATTGATGGAGATAATGAGCTAAAGGAAGAAGAAGAAGAAGAGGCTCTCTCTTTTCTTTTCTTTTCTTATGTTGAATTATAATGAGAGTGAGAGAGTACGAAGAAAAATAATCCAAGAGCTAACCAACTCATGACTGCCGTTCTCTCCCCCTCTCATTTCATCACTCAAATCAAACACAAATGTGACATTTTTCACAAAAAAGAGACCATGAGTCACTATATATGTCTATGTCACATTTAATGCATCTCATGATGAATTCTAGCTCATTATTTCCATATGCAAACATTAATCCAAATGTTTGCAATAGTAAAAAGATACGGCAACATCTAAAGTAAACTCTTGACGGATCACAAGGATATCCCTCACCTGTATATACATACCTGCATCTGCATTCCGACTGAATGCGAATGCGATGAGACTAAAGTAATCCAACAAATCTAATACTAGGATCCGGCTTAAACCAAAGACCACTAGTATGATCCGCCCGATCATGATCCATGGAGTACTGCACGTATATGATCGGACCCTGCCATATATCATACGGCCTCTACATCGTTTCGACCGAAACTTGAGAAACTGTCTGTGGAGGACTCTAAAGACTCGTCAATACTTTGGCTGTAGATTTAACCATTAACACGTCAGAGGTATTAGCCGTATGTAACGGGCTACCAGGTATTGACCAAAAGGGAGGTCGATGATCGAACTCATCCTGACATCCTACTGAGCCTGTTAGTGACAATATCCATACAGTCCGGTCCGTTCGTCTATGAGCATCGCATGGCGGGCCAAGGGGGTTGGTAAAAGTTAGACCCCCAAAAGCACTACAAGTCGTGTCGGAGTGTAGCCCAGAACAGCCTGAGATACTACTGGAATACCTACCAGTAAATCTCCTGCCTTGGCTAAGGACTTCGTGTAAAGGTTCTCTTAGACACAGTGCGACCTCACCCCCAATACCGGGAGAGACGAACCCCTACCGATCCGCTCACTGCCTCTATGTGCCTTGGGACTGTACCCAACTAAAACCTATTTGCACGACTCCTTTGAGCCGTGGTAGGGTAGTAATCAAAGCACAGTGGGAACACCCACGAGACAAATGACGATCTCAGGTCGATGAACTAACCTGTACACATGTCATCAGGGAACTGCTATCTGACGTCAGGTATAATACCAACTAGCATGCTCCCGGCGAGCCCAGTCCGGTGTACTCATAACCCAATGAGCACCTGTTGTCACGACCCGAAAGTACGGAACGTGACCGGCACTTAAATTACGAAGCGTCTAGAGGCGCAACATAATCTAACTAAGCCGAAGCCCAGAAATCTAAACCATATAAAAGAAGAAGTAAAGGAAAACATGTAGAAAAAAACAAGTTTAAAAGCAACATCAAATTTTCTCAAAAATTTCGGCTGAGTCTCATTTATAAAAAATAGCCCCAAACGGGTACAAACAAGCATAATATATACAAACAATAAAAGGCATCCCCAAGCGGGAGCTAGCTCTACGCCAACAGGCGGAAACAACCACACCATGCACAATAATATACAACGCCAAAGGGCGAGGCTCAAAACTCAAAAGAAAATAAATCCACCAGATACCATAATAATATAAGCGTGACTCTAAGGTCGAAATAAATAACTGGTCCTTTAAACTATCAAGTAATACAAGTCTGGTTGATGGAGCTTACTAGATACCAATGAAATAATAAAACTACAACGGCGGTCCTGATACAAGTGAACCAACCTACCAAGCAAATCACCCTGAATGAAATGATGTGCCAGCAAACTGCTAAAGAAACCTGTACATCGAACCTGTAATAAAATTTGGAACAACGGGGGTGAGTTGCCAATTCGTGAGTAGAAGACATCTGCGAGAAGAAATCAAATGCACGACGCTGTCCTAGGTCATAATAATATACTAATATATCACTAGTCATCTAGTAATGTCAGGGTAATAAACTATGCGTAAGCACAAATGCTCAGTACTCTTGTCATGCCTCATATAGTAATATGTCATGTGAATGAGTATGCATGCACCATGAATGTAAAACAATCAACCATGAAATCTGGATATATCTGTATAAGAAGTCTTTAACTTGTATCATAGTGAAATTTGTATAGAAATCTAAAACATCATCGATGAAATCCATGGAAATCCGTGTCAAGTATCGACACAAAACATGTAAATCTCATTTCTCAATACCTCATAGTCTCAATATCTCATAGTCTCAATATCTCGGGCTCCGTCAGTCCGGATCGGCCCATATCATCAAATCTCACGACAACGGTCGGTATCCTCCGGATATCCGCCGCGCCAGACATCACCGGTAGGTAGTCTTCCCCTGCCAGGCTCATCGTCTACAACTCGATCTTCTTGCACCGGGGTACCATACCGGGCCCACCATGTACCCGAGACGGTTCATCCACTCCTCGAATCGGGTCTCGAAATCAAACAGAAAACATCAAATCTCATGGTGGACTACACATACATCACGAGAAAACCGCAACATATATTTTAAAAAGAGAGGGAGAGAGAGAGAAAAGTTTTTATAAATATTCTTGCGGTTTTCCCCAAAATCAAGAAATCTCATAGAAATCCAAAATCCCAAAATCATGAGTAAGTAAATAATAAGTATCAGCATAAGCCCCACAATCCTGTATGATAACATGAAAATATGAATGCATGAAATGTCTAAGTAATAAATGCAATGTCTAGACTAACACCTGAGAGTAATCACAATATTATATTGATCTAGCCTTTAGCTGATTCTATCAATAAAAGATAATATGTTCGAAGTGTAGGTGACATAGCAATTACCGATGATGATGTGTGTGAGCCGGCAAATAAGTGTACGTGAAATATGCGCATCATCGGTAATGGTGCTGGTGTCCTAACAGGCAGAGTTTCATACTGACTAAAGAAACATATCTATGAACATGCAACTTGATGATTACGATCTGAATGTAAAGATGAATGTGTATGACCACCCATTTGTAATATACATGTCTAACTACAACTAAATGACTCGAGCCTAAACTAGTATCCATCTAACCCCCTAAGAAACTAAACTAAAGAAACTAGTTGATAAGAAATAAGAATCCACCTAGGGTCTGAGTCCATATCTCTAATAGTCGGCGATCCAGGCTCAATAGCGTTACTTACGTAGTACGACTTCCTCGAATCAAGAGTGCGGATCAATCATCACATCTATGCCTCGTACGGTAAAATCCATCGTACGGCATCCCAATATCGGGGTACGGGTCAAGTATCACCTACGTACATCATCATTCGTATAATATCATGATCAAATAATTTCATGATTAAAGGTACTGTACTGTAATCGCATACATCCCAATATCATCAATCATATATCATTGTCTGCGTACATATACATCATCAATTGGTCCTCAGAAATATCATGTCATATATATCATATCGTAATCAGGTCACGAATATATCATATCGTAATCAAGTCACACATATATCATATCGTAATCAAGTCACACATATATCATATCGTAATCAAGTCACACATATATCATATCGTGATTCAATCCTAGGTTACCGTCCGGTTTCTATTCTAGAGTCTCGTATATCTCAATATCATCATCATCTATTATCGTTTATGTATACATATCCATTTCTCATTTTCCAACGATCCGCTAACATCATAATACGACTGTATATCCAAGAGATCACGGCATCAAGCCCAGTTACATTGTCTCATCCCCATGTATCATATAATATCCTTATATCACATATACATGTTGTGTGTAGATATATATATATACCTACACACATTCCTATATATACACACATACACATATACACCAAGTCAAGTTTCTGTGTGTGCGTGTGTGTGTCTACCTACGAATCCCCTCCAAGACATTCATCTTCTGGTAAAGTCTTTCTAAATTAGTCTAGTCCAACCTAAAATCTTTAATAGGGTCTTACTCGCCAAGAATCTAAGGTCACGTCCGACTTCCTAATGACAATAAGTAATATTCCTATTCTACGTTTGCGGGGGTGCTAAACGCCATCCACCCGACTTCCCCCGTAGATATACATCTACTCACCTGGTCCTTATCTGCCGAAGACGATGTCACCCTCCTTTTCATCCTTGTCCGAAGTCCACGTGAGGGGTACTTATATGCAAACATATATAATATCATAAACTGAATCATGAACAAAACCAAAACGACGCACGGTACGCGCATATGTTAAAACCTATGAGCTGCTCAAGCAAAACATCCAAATATCGCTCGATATCGGCGTACAAACGCCGATTGATCGAGATAAAACACCAACAAACAACTCGTAGTTTCAAAACTCATTATTTATAATATAAAACATGGTTTAAATCACCGAAACCTTAAAATTGATCAAATCGTCCGATTTCATAAAAACCTAGAAAACGTCAATTTACTGTTTTACTTCAAAACTTGATGTTTAATGAAATTAATGGTCATAATATTCATTAAATAACATAACTAGATTATAGAAACCATTACTATATTTTTATCACACTAATTTGTTTTAAATTGCAATTTCTAATTTGCAATTTTATCAATTTCAACACCTTGCAGGCAAAATTTCACAATTTCACAACTAAACTTGATTTTGCAACAATTAACTTATTATACTACAATTTATGATGTTAATAATGTAGTGAAACCATAATTAGATTTTAAACCTCAATTATTTAAGAAATTTCTAAAATCTAGTTAGCAAAAATAACATATTTATCACAATTTTCCATTATCAAGTTGAAACTAGTAACCAAGTTAGGTTTTTCATTCCTTTAACATGTTAATATTCTCATTGAAACCACAATCTAGTGATAAAAACATTAATTAGAATTTTATCACACCAATATATATAATTTATAAAAATCTAGTTTGCAAAATTATTTAATTTAAACAATTTTGAAAGAACAATTTACAATACATCAACCATACAAGATTTTCTATTTCTAAAAATGTTAAACTAATTATTATAACCCCACTTAATTAATAAAAATCCTATCTTGATTTTAGAAACCCTATCTTGAATTTTAAATTTACAAATAGAATTAATTAGGAAAATCTAAATATGCTAGATTAAAGCATTTAACAACAAATAATCCTAGGAATAAAAATTATACCTCCAAAACATGAGATCCAAACATTAAAATATGCTTCCAAAATAATGATTTCCAACTCCAAAATCTATGCTAAATAGGTCAAAGGAAAATGGTAGAGATTGAATATTGATTTTGAGGTTTATTTTTGGAATTTTTGTTGAATTTTTGATGATTTTTGAAGGAAAATGATCTTGGAACAATGGGGGGGCTGCCATGAGGTGAAGGCCGGCCAAGGCAATGAGAAAAAGAGAGAAAGAAAAATATGTGAGGAGTTGTGTAGAAAGTTCTTCAAAAGATGCATGTTTTATGTCTTTTCAACATTTTCTTTATTTTTTATTCACTTCTTTTCTAAGTTAATCCTAGAAAAGTCTAGAACAATGAAAAATTTTGGATATGAATTTTGCATGATACACACTAGATTACAATATGTAATGGTTCACTTTTTCTAAATTAACCCATTCAAATTTATAATTTACACGAATTTAATGCATAAATAAAGCTTATGTTAATATTTAAAATAATTAATTTAGGAAAAATATTTAATTAAACTAAAAATTTATAAGTGACTAAATAAACACCATTTACTTGTAATTACATAATTAAAATAGGTCTTTTTAAATTTATGATGAAAATTATTTATAGTTAAGTTTTACGGAAAATACGGTTTATTTTACCGAAAATCAGAAAATTCACTTAAAGGATTTTATTTATTTATTTTTAAAACGTTAAAATCTTCCCCCTCTTAAAGAAATTCGGTCCCCGAATTTAATTTAAAACTCCCCCAAATACTAAAACATTTAGTCAAAACACTCAAATCGTCGGGGCTCCGAAATCATCATTACATAACTAAATCAACTCCGTCAAGCATATCACAATCATCGGAGTTATGATGAAAATACCATGTCAAAGTCCAATATGAAAACCAATATGAAATTCATCAAAACTATAACTTGTATATAGGGCGCATCGTAGTAAAATCGGCTAAACATCTTAATAAAGAAACACGCAAAAAAACCTTTTTAAAATCGCCGTGCGATATGCGTGTCACGGCATGAGTAGCGGACGTTTATTTTAAAAAAAATAGCTATACATATATATATTTTATTTAACACACACGTCACGCCAGGTTACTAAGTCAAATAGTAATGATTATAAAAACATACCGCTCATAATGAAATCATTCCCCATCGTAGTATAAAAATATCATGTGCGTCCAGTGCGCACTGAAATCGAAACCAAATACAGATACCATGAATACACATAGAAACAAAACTGAGAGTAACTGGTGTGCACTAAAAGCATCTGTCAAGTACAACGGGCATGCACGACACTAATATGCACAAAAGCTCGATTTAGTGCATCTGGTGTGCACAAAATCGCATCAAGTGCACCAAGTGTGCGCAAGAATCTCAATCGAGTGCACATGGTGTACGAAAACATACACCGAATATCAAAATCGAAATCATAGTACGAAAAATGCATGAAATCTGTGTCGAAGCATACGTCAAAATCATGTGCAACCCATATACACGAAATCAAGTCAATATCTCAAAATGTATAAAACCAAATCGAGTGCACTGGGTATGTACAAAACAATATCAATACAACTGATATATGAAACACGAATAAAGTGTAATGAATGTACACATAGGAAATACCAATCGTAGAACAAAATCCTCAAAATACCAAAATCCAAACAACGGAAATATGAAATTCAAATCACCAAATCACAATCTTAAACACTATCGTCAATATGCACCTTTTCTAATGTCGACCGATTCGGACTCGTCTCCTAATCGTTGTGCTGACTGCGCTGCAAACGGCTATGCTCATATCGAGAGCCTCCCACGTAATCTATCCCTTCACCTGATATCCGGACTACGTTAAACTTTTCGATCGATTCATCAAAATCCCATAATTCCCCAAGAGCTCAACCCTCAAATACAGTTTAAAAATATCCAGTACATGCCCCAGCATCTGCGGACCAGCCGTAGAAGGGCAAACCCAAGCCTCACTAATGGCACCGCGGAACTGCCGTAAAACCTAAGGTTCAAAGGCGTTCTCGTGGTCATTATGTCGAGTTAGGGTTTCATTCTTCTAGAGGGTCTATAGAAATACCTGCATGTTCTTCATAATACCTTAAACTTGGAAAAATGGGTTTCTGACAATCGTTCGAACCCTTTAACTTCGTCTGGACGGCGTGTGAATACCCTTCGTCTGCACGCTAAACAATGCTTCACCCCTCAAGAATAAACGATACCCTAATGGTCATCACATTCGACCCGCAGCTCTCTCTGCCCGTGCGACCGTGGTAACAGAAACACCATCCGATATCGACGAAGATAGATCAAAGGAACGAATGAAATACGGTGCAAAGAAATGTACATCCTAAGGCCCCTTAAGCAGAGTAGCGTATCGTAAGTATGCCGCGGATCATACCCACGGTACGTCACTCTACCTAAGTCACGTACTCTATCAACCAAGGGTTATCCTAGACTTATACAAAGGTTAAACCTAGCGCTCTGATACCAACTTTGTCACGACCCGAAGGTACGGAACGTGACCGGCACATAAATTACGAAGCATCTAGAGGCGCAACGTAATCTAAGTAAGACGAAGCCCAGAAATCTAAACCATATAAAAGAAGAAGTAAAGGAAAACATGTAGAAAAAAACAAGTTTAAAAGCAACAACAAATTTTCTCAAAAATTTCGGCAGAGTCTCCTTTGTAAAAGCTGGCCCCAAACGGGTACAAACAAGAATAATATATACAAACAATAAAAGGCATCCCCAAGCGGGAGCTAGCTCAACGCCAACAGGCGGAAACAACCACACCATGCACAATAATATACAACGCCAAAGGGCGAGGCTCAAAACTCAAAAGAAAATAAATCCACAAGATACCATAATAATACAAGCGCGACTCTAAGATCGAAATAAATAACTGGTCCTTTAAACTATCAAGTAATACAAGTCTGGTTGATAGAGCTTACTAGATACAAATGAAATAATAAAAGTACAATGGCGGTCCTGATACAAGTGAACTAACCTATCAAGAAAATCACACTGAATGAAATGATGTGCCAGCAAACTGCCAAGGAAACCTGTATATCAAACCTGTAATAAAATTTGGCACAACGGGGGTGAGTTGCCAACTCGTGAGTAGAAGACATCTGCGAGAAGAAATCGAATGCACGACGCTGTCCTAGGTCATAATAATATACTAATATATCACTAGTCATCTAGTAATGGCAGGGTAATAAACTACGCGTAAGTACAAATGCTCAGTGCTCTTGTCATGCCTTAAATAGTAATATGTCATGTGATTGAGTATGCAACCACCATGAATGTAAAACAATCAACCCTGAAATCTGGATATATCTGTATAAGAAGTCTTTAACTTTTATCATAGTGAAATTTGTATAGAAATCTGAAACATCATCGATGAAATCCTTGCAAATCAGTGTCAAGCATGGACACAAAACATGTAAATCTCATGTCTCAATACCTCATAGTCTCAATATCTTATAGTCTCAATATCTCGGGCTCTGTCAGTCCGGATCGGCCCATATCATCAAATCTTACGACAACGGTCGGCATCCTCCGGATATCCGCCGCGCCAAACATACCGGTAGGTAGTCTTTCCCTGCCAGGCTCATCGTCTACAACTCGATCTTCTTGCCCCGAGATACCATACCGGGCCCACCATGTATCCGAGACTGTTCATCCACTCCTCGAATCGGGTCTCGAAATCTAACAGAAAACATGAAATCTCATGGTGGACGACACATACATCACGAGAAAACCGCAACATATATTTTAAAAAGAGAGGGAGAGAGAGAAAAGTTTTTATATATATTCTTGCGGTTTTCCCCAAAATCCAGAAATCTCATAGAAAATCCAAAATCCCAAAATCATGAGTAAGTAAATTATAAGTATCGGCATAAGCCCCACAATCCTGCATGATAACATGAAAATGTGAATGCATGAAATGTCTAAGTAATAAATGGAGTGTCCAGAATAATACCTGAGAGTAATCACAATATTATATTGATCTAGCCTTTAGCTGATTCTATCAATAAAAGATAATATGTTCTAAGTGTACGTGACATAGCAATTACCGATGATGATGTGTGTGAGCCGGCAAATAAGTGTACGTGGAATATACGCATCATCGGTAATGGTGCTGGTGTCCTAACAGACAGAGTTTCATACTGACTAAAGAAACATATGTATGAACATGCAACTTGATGATTACGATCTGAATGTAAAGATGAATGTGTATGACCACCCATTTGTAATATACTTGTCTAACTACAACTAAATGACTCGAGCCTAAACTAGTATCTATCTAACCACCTAAGAAAGTAAACTAAAGAAACTTGTCGATAAGAAATAAAAATCCACCTAGGGTTTGAGTCCATATCTCTAATAATCGGCGATCCAGCCTCAATAGCGTCACGTACGTAGTACGACTTCCTCGAATCAAGAGTGCGGATCAATCATCACGTCTATATCTCGTACAGTAAAATCCATCGTACGGCATCCTAATATTGGGGTACGGGTCAAGTATCACCTACGTACATCATCATTTGTATAATATCATCATTAAATAATGTCATGATTAAAGGTACTGTACTGTAATCGCATACATCCCAATATCATCAATCATATATCATTGTCTGCGTACATATACATCGTCAATTGGTCCTCAGAAATATCATGTCATATATATCATATCGTAATCAGGTCACACATATATCATATCGTAATCAAGTCACACATATATCATATCGTGATTCAATCACAGGTTATAGTCCAGTTTCTATTCTAGAGTCTCGTATATCTCAATATCATCATCACCTATTATCGTTTATGTATATATATCCATTTCTCATTTTCCAACGATCCGCTAACATCATAATACGACTGTATAGCCAAAAGATCACGGCATCAAGCCCAGTTACAACGTCTCATCCCCATGTATCATATAACATCCTTATATCACATATACATGTTTTGTGTGTCTGTGTGTGTATACCTACACACATTCCTATATATATACACATACACATATACACCAAGTCAAGTTTCTGTGTGTGCGTGTGTGTGTCTACCTATAAATCCCGTCCAAGACATTCATCTTCTGGTAAAGTCTTTCTAAATCAGTCTAGTTCAACCTAAAGTTTTTAATATGGTCTTACTCGCCAAGAATCTAAGGTCACGTCCAACTTTCTAATGCCAATAAGTAATATTCCTATTCTACGTTTGCGGGGGTGCTAAACGCCATCCACCCGACTTCCCCCGTAGATGTACATCTACTCACCTGGTCCTTGTCTGCCGAAGACGATGTCGCCCTCCTTTTCTTTCTCATCCGAAGTCCACATGAGGGGTACCTATACGCAAACATATATAATATCGTAAACTTAATCATGAACAAAACCAAAACAACGCACGGTACGCGCATAGGTTAAAACCTATGAGCTGCTCATGCAAAAGAACCAAATATCGCTCGATATCGGCGTACAAATGCCGATTGATCAAGATAATACACCAATAAACAACTCATAGTTTTAAAACTCAATATTTAAAATATAAAACATGATTTAAATCATTGAAATCTTAAAATCGATCAAATCGTCCGATTTCATAAATACCAAGAAAACGTCAATTTACCGTTTTACTTCAAAACTTGATATTTAAATGAAATTAATGGTCATAATATTCATTAAATAACATAACTGGATTATAGAAATGATTACTATATTTTTATCACACTAATTTGTATTAAATTGCAATTTCCAGTTTGCAATTTTATCAATTTCAACACCTTGCAAGCAAAATTTCACAATTCCACAACTAAACCTGATTTTGCATCAATTAACTTATTATACAAAAATTTATTATGTTAATAATATAATGAAAGCATAATTAGATTTTAAACCTCAATTATTTAAGAAATTTCGAAAACCTAGTTAGCAAAAATAACATAGTTATCACAATTTTCCATTATCAAGTTGAAACTACTAACCAAATTAGGTTTTTCATTCCTTTAACATGTTAATATTCTCATTAAAACCCCAATCTAGTGATAAAAACATTAATTAGAATTTTATCACACCAATATATATAATTTATAAAAATCTAGTTTGCAAAATTGTTTAATTTAAACAATTTTGAAAGAACAATTTACAATATATCATCCATACAAGATTTTCCATTTCTAAAAATGTTAAACTACTTATTATAACCCCACTTAATTAATGAAAACCCTAACTTGATTTTAGAAACCCTATCTTGAATTTTAAATTTACAAATAGAATTAATTAAGAAAATCTAAATATGCTAGATTAAAGCATTTAACAAAAAATAATCATAGGAATAAAAATTATACCTCCAAAACATGAGATCCAAACATGAAAATATGCTTCCAAAATAATGATTTCCAACTCCAAAATCTATGCTAAATATGTCAAAGGAAAATGGTAGTGATTGAATATTGATTTTGGGGTTTATTTTTGGAATTTTTGTTGAATTTTTTATGATTTTTGAAGGAAAATGAGCTTGGAACAATGGGGGGCTGCCATGAGGTGAAGGCCTGTCAAGGCAATGAGAAAAAGAGAGAAAGAAAAATATGTGAGGAGTTGTGTAGAAAGTTCTTCAAAAGATGCATGTTTTATGTCTTTTCAACATTTTCTTTATTTTTTATTCATTTCTTTTCTAAGTTAATCCTAGAAAAGTCTAGAACCATGAAAAATTTTGGAAATGAATTTTGCATGATACACACTAGATTACAATATGTAATGGTTCACTTTTGCTAAATTAACCCATTCAAATTTGTAATTTACACGAATTTAATGCATAAATAAAGCTTATGTTAATATTTAAAATAATTAATTTAGGAAAAATATTTAATTAAACTAAAAATTTATAAGTGACGAAATAAACACCATTTACTTTTAATTACATAATTAAAATAGGTCTTTTTAAATTTCTGATGAAAATTATTTATAGTTAAGTTTTGCGGAAAATACGGTTTATTTTACCGAAAATCAGAAAATTCACTTAAAGGATTTTATTTATTTATTTATTTATTTTTAAAACGTTACAATCTTCCCCCCTTAAATAAATTCGGTCCCCGGATTTAATTTAAAACTCCCCCCAAATACTAAAACATTTAGTCAGAACACTCAAATCGTCGGGGCTCCGAAATTATCATTACATAACTAAATCAACTCCGTCAAGTATAACACAATCATCGGAGTTATGATGAAAATACCATGTCAAAGTCCAATACGAAAACCAACATGAAATTCATCAAAACTATAACTTGTATATAGGGCGCATCGTAGTAAAATCGGCTAAACATCTTAATAAAGAAACACGCAAAAAACCCCTTTTTAAAATCGCCGTGCGATATGCGTGTCACGGCATGAGTAGCGGACGTTTATTAAAAAAAATAGCTATGCATATATATATTTTATTTAACATACACGTCACGCCAGGTTACTAAGTCAAATAGTAATGATTATAAAAACATACTGCTCATAATGAATTCTTCCCCATCATAGTAAAAAAATATCATGTGCGTCCAGTGCGCACTGAAATCGAAACCAAATACAGATACCATGAATACGCATAGAAACAAAACTGAGTGTAACAGGTGTGCTCCAAAAGCATCTGTTAAGTGCAACGGGCGTGCACGACACTAATATCAGGTGCATCTAATCTGCACAAAACCTCGATTTAGTGAATCTGGTGTGCACAAAATCGCATCAAGTGCGCTAAGTGTGCGCAAGAATCTCAATCGAGTGCACATGGTGCACGAAAACATACACCGAATATTAAAATCGAAATCATAGTACAAAAAATGCATGAAAACTATGTCGAAGCATACGTCAAAATCATGTGCAACCCATATGTACGAAATCAAGTCAATATCTTAAAATGTATAAAACCAAATCGAGTGCACTGGGTATGTACAAAATAATATCAATACAACTGATATATGAAACACGAATAAAGTGTAATGAATGTACACATAGGAAATACCAATCGTAGAACAAAATCCTCAAAATACCAAAATCCAAACAACGGAAATATGAAATTCAAATCACCAAATCACAATTGTAAACACTATCGTCAATATGCACCTTTTCTAATGTCGACTGATTCGGACTCGTCTCCTCATCGCTGTGCTGACTGCACTGCAAATGGCTATGCTCATATCGAGAGCCTCCCGTATAATCTATCCCTTCACCTGATATCCGGACTACGTTAAACTGTTCGATCGATTCATCAAAATCCCATAATTCTCCAAGAGCTTAACACTCAAGTACAGTTTAAAAATATCCGGTACATGCCCTAGCATCTGCGGACCAGCCATAGAAGGGCAAACCCAAGCCTCACTAATGGCACCGCGGAACTGCCGTAAACCCTAAGGTTCAAAGGCGTTCTCGTGGTCATTATGTTGAGTTAGGGTTTCAATCTTCTAGAGGGTCCATAGAAATACCTGCATGTTCTTCCGAATACCTTAAACTTGGGAAAATGGGTTTCTGACAATTGTTCGAACCCTTTAACTTCTTATGGATGGCATGTGAATACCCTACGTATGCACGCTAAACAATGCTTCACTCCTCAAGAATAAACGATGCCCTAATGGTCATCACATTCGACCCGCAGCTCCCTCTGCCCGTGCGACCGTGGTAACAGAAACACCATCCGATATCGACGAAGATAGATCAAAGGAACGAATAAAATACGGTGCAAAGAAATGTACATCCTAAGGCCCCTTAAGCAGAGTAGCGTATCGTAAGTATGCCGCGGATCATACCCACGGTACGTCACTCTACCTAAGTCACCTACTCCATCAACCAAGGGTCATCCTAGACTTATACAAAGGTTAAACCTAGCGCTCTGATACCAACTTTGTCACGACCCGAAGGTACGGAACGTGACCGACACATAAATTATGAAGCGTCTAGAGGCGCAACGTAATCTAAGTAAGCTGAAGCCCAGAAATCTAAACCATATAAAAGAAGAAGTAAAGGAAAACATGTAGAAAAAAACAAGTTTAAAAGCAACATCAAATTTTCTCAAAAATTTCGGCATGGTCTCTCTTGTAAAAACTGGCCCCAAACGGGTACAAACAAAAATAATATATACAAACAATAAAAGGCATCCCCAAGCGGGAGCTAGCTCTACGCCAACAGGCGGAAACAACCACACCATGCACAATAATATACAACGCCAAAGGGGGAGGCTCAAAACTCAAAAGAAAATAAACCCACAAGATACCATAATAATACAAGCGCGACTCTAAGATCGAAATAAATAACTGGTCCTTTAAACTATCAAGTAATACAAGTCTGGTTGATGGATCTTACTAGATACCAATGAAATAATAAAAGTACAACGGCGGTCCTGATACAAGTAAACCAACCTACCAAGAAAATCACACTGAATGAAATGCTGTTCCAGCAAACTGCCAAGGAAACCTGTACATCGAACCTGTAATAAAATTTGGCACAACGGGTGTGAGCTGCCAACTCGTGAGTAGAAGACATCTGCGAGAAGAAATCGAATGCACGACGCTGTCCTAGGTCATAATAATATACTAATATATCACTAGTCATCTAGTAATGGCAGGGTAATAAACTACGCGTAAGTACAAATGCTCAGTGCTCTTGTCATGCCTCAAATAGTAATATTTCATATGAATGAGTATGCAAGCACCATGAATGTAAAACAATCAACCCTGAAATCTTGATATATCTTTATAAGAAGTCTTTAACTTTTATCATAGTGAAATTTGTATAGAAATCTGAAACATCATCGATGAAATCCATGCAAATCCGTGTCAAGTATCGACACAAAACATGTAAATATCAAGTCTTAATACCTCATAGTCTCAATATCTCGGGCTCCGTTAGTCCGGATCGGCCCATATCATCAAATCTCACGACAACGGTCGGTATCCTCCGGATATCCGCCGCACCAGATATCACCGGTAGGTAGTCTTCCCCTGCCAGGCTCATCGTCTACAACTCGATCTTCTTGGCCCGGGTTACCATACCGGGCCCACATGTACCCAAGACTGTTCATCCACTCCTCGAAATCCAACTGAAAAAATGAAATCTCATGGTGGACGACACATACATCACGAGAAAACCGCAACTTATATTTTAAAAAGAGAGGGAGAGAGAGAAAAGTTTTTATATATATTCTTGCGGTTTTCCCCAAAATCCAGAAATCTCATAGAAATCCAAAATCCCAAAATCATGAGTAAGTAAATAATAAGTATCGGCATAAGCCCCACAATCCTGCATGATAACATGAAAATGTGAATGCATGAAATGTCTAAATAATAAATGCAATGTCTAGGCTAATACCTGAGAGTAATCACAATATTATATTGATCAAGCTTTTAGCAGATTCTATCAATAAAAGATAATAAATTCTAAATGTACGTGACATAGCAATTACCGATGATGATGTGTGTGAGCCGGCAAATAAGTGTACGTAGAATATGCGCATCATCGGTAATGGTGCTGGTGTCCTAACAGACAGAGTTTCATACTGACTAAAGAAACATATGTATGAACATGCAACTTGATGATTATGATCTGAATGTAAAGATGAATATGTATGACCACCCATTTGTAATATACATGTCTAACTACAACTAAATGACTCGAGCCTAAACTAGTATCCATCTAACCCCCTAAGAAACTAAACTAAAGAAACTAGTCGATAAGAAATAAGAATCCGCCTAGGCTCTGAGTCCATATCTCTAATAGTCGGTGATCCAGACTCAATAGCGTCACGTACGTAGTATGACTTCCTCGAATCAAGAGTGCAGATCAATCATCACGTCTATGCCTCCTACGGTAAAATCCATCGTACAGCATCCCAATATCGGGGTACGGGTCAAGTATCACCTACGTATAATATCATCATCAAATAATGTCATGATTAAAGGTACTGTACTGTAATCGCATACATCCCAATATCATCAATCATATATCATTGTCTGCGTACATATACATCGTCAATTAGTCCTCAGAAATATCATGTCATATATATCATATCGTAATCAGGTCACACATATATCATATCGTAATCAAGTCACACATATATCATATCGTAATCAAGTCACACATATATCATATCGTGATTCAATCATAGGTTACAGTCCGGTTTCTATTTTAGAGTCTCGTATATCTCAATATCATCATCACCTATTATCGTTTATGTATACATATCCATTTCTCATTTTCCAACGATCCGCTAACATCATAATACGACTGTATAGCCAAGAGATCACGGCATCAAGCCCAGTTACATCGTCTCATCCCCATGTATCATATAACATTCTTATATCACATATACATGTTGTGTGTGTGTATATATATACCTACACACATTCCTATATATATACACATACACATATACACCAAGTCAAGTTTCTGTGTATGCGTGTGTGTGTCTACCTACGAATCCCCTCCAAGACATTCATCTTCTGGTAAAGTCTTTCTAAATCAGTCTAGTCCAACCTAAAGTCTTTAATAGGGTCTTACTCGCCAAGAATCTAAGGTCACGTCCGACTTCCTAATGACAATTAGTAATATTCCTATTCTACGTTTGCGGGGGTGCTAAACGCCATCCACCCGACTTCTCCCGTAGATATACATCTACTCACCTGGTCCTTGTCTGCCGAAGACGATATCGCCCTCCTTTTCTTCCTCGTATGAAGTCCACATGAGGGGTACCTATACACAAAAATATATAATATCGTAAACTGAATCATGAACAAAACCAAAACGACGCAAGGTACGCGCATAGGTTAAAACCTATGAGCTGCTCATGCAAAAGAACCACATATCGCTCGATATCGGCGTACAAATGCCGATTGATCGAGATAAAACACCAACAAACAACTCGTAGTTTTAAAACTCATTATTTATAATATAAAACATGGTTTAAATCATCGAAACCTTAAAATCAATCAAATCATCCGATTTCATAAAAACCAAGAAAACGTCAATTTACTGTTTTACTTCAAAACTTGATGTTTAAATGAAATTAGTCATAATATTCATTAAATAACATAACTAGATTATAGAAACAATTACTATATTTTTATCACAGTAATTTGTATTAAATTGCAATTTCAAGTTTGCAATTTTATCAATTTCAACACCTTGCAAGCAAAATTTCACGATTTCACAACTAAACTTGATTTTGCATGAATTAACTTATTATACTAAGATTTATGATATTAATAATATAATGAAACCATAATTAGATTTTAAACCTCAATTATTTAAGAAATTTCTAAAACCTAGTTAGCAAAAATAACATATTTATCACAATTTTCCATTATCAAGTTGAAACTAGTAACCAAATTAGGTTTTCCATTCCTTTAACATGTTAATATTCTCATTAAAATCACAATCTAGTGATAAAAACATTAATTAGAATTTTATCACACCAATATATATAATTTATAAAAATCTAGTTTGCAAAATTGTTTAATTTAAACAATTTTGAAAGAACAATTTACAATACATCAACCATACAAGATTTTCCATTTCTAAAAATGTTAAACTAGTTATTATAAACCCCACTTAATTAATAAAAACCCTAACTTGATTTTAGAAAGCCTACTTGAATTTTAAATTTACAAATAGAATTAATTAAGAAAATCTAAATATGCTATATTAAAGCATTTAACAACAAATAATCCTAGGAATAAAAATTATACCTCCAAAACATGAGATCCAAACATGAAAATATGCTTCCAAAATAATGATTTCCAACTCCAAAATCTATGCTAAATAGGTCAAAGGAAAATGGTAGAGATTGAATATTGATTTTGAGGTTTATTTTTGGAATTTTTGTTGAATTTTTGATGGTTTTTGAAGGAAAATGAGCTTGGAACAATGGGGGGGCTGCCATGAGGTGAAGGCCGGCCAAGGCAATGAGAAAAAGAGAGAAAGAAAAATATGTGAGGAGTTATGTAGAAAGTTCTTCAAAAGATGCATGTTTTATGTCTTTTCAACATTTTCTTTATTTTTTATTCACTTCTTTTCTAAGTTAATCCTAGAAAAGTCTAGAACCATGAAGAATTTTGGAAATGAATTTTGCATGATACACACTAGATTACAATATGTAATGGTTCACTTTTGCTAAATTAACCCATTCAAATTTGTAATTTACACGAATTTAATGCATAAATAAAGCTTATGTTAATATTTAAAATAATTAATTTAGGAAAAATATTTAATTAAACTAAAAATTTATAAGTGACAAAATAAACACCATTTACTTGTAATTACATAATTAAAATAGGTCTTTTTAAATTTATGATGAAAATTATTTATAGTTAAGTTTTACGGAAAATACGGTTTATTTTACCGAAAATCAGAAAATTCACTTAAAGGATTTTTTTATTTAATTATTTATTTAATTATTTTTAAAACGTTACACCTGTATACATCTTAGGTGAACCAACTGACACCAATGGCTTGTAAGACCGGCCACTGCCCCTCGTTGGGGTCTCGACTGTATACACTAGTCTACTAATGGAGTATTGATGCCCAGTCTCGAAACTCCCACGACTAGGGACCACTTTAAGGATGTGCTTATAGACTACCCAACTCTCACATATATGATCGCCATCATACTGCTGGTAGTCAAGCAGGAATCCTATGGGCTCTATCAACGTGCAATAGTGACATTTAAGGTCACCTAAAGCAGTACACGGTGATAAAGATAAACCATGGTAGCATACTATTCTCTATCAACGTGTAATAGTGAACTACAATGTCACCTAAAGTATGTACACGATGATAAAGGCAAACCAGATAGTATACAAACCTCTAGAGTAGGACTGTCCTACCGGTACAGGTCCTCCCTCAATCATTGCAATCAAATGCCTGCGATCCAATAATTGACTCTGAGGGCACTATATCCAACAGATTTCGATTTTGATACTCAATATTCGTTTTCGTGCACCCTAGTGCACTGGATTTATGTTTTTTTGCACCTTGTGCACTTTATTGAGATTCTTGCGCACACTTGCCGCACTCGATGTGATTTTGTGCACACGAGATGCACTTAATCGAGATTCTTCGTGCATATTAGATGCACTTGATATTGTTGTCATGCACTCCAGTTGCACTTGACAGTTGCTTTCGTGCACACCCGTTGCACTTGGTTTTGTTTCTGTGCACATTCGTGGCACCTGTATTGATTTCGATTTCCGTGTGCACAAGACACGCGTGGCATTTTTATGTTTTTTATTTGAGGTTGATTTCCTCTTGAGCATCATGTTTTCATCACATATACTATATTATATAGTAACCGGGCAGGACTGGTCTGAGGACAGTACCTGAGTATTTTTTTGCATGCATCGATATTTACCGAGGGAATTTTCAAAAGGAGCTATAGTCTCAATATTTTCCTACATGTCCATGATGACACGAAACTTTACGAAGAAAACCCTTCTAAATCATTTTCAAAAGGCGGGACATATATGTTAAACAAAGGATATATATATATATATAGCTATTTTCTTTATAATGCACGTCCGCTACTTGTACCGTGATTTGCGCATCGCATGGCGATTTAAAAAGGAATTTTGCATGCACCTTTTATTCAATTGTTTTGAAGACTTCACAACGATGCGTACTATATATATGATATAGTCCTAACTACATTATACTTGATCTTGACAATGGATATTGAAACTGGTATTTTCGCATTAACTCCCATGATGGCGTGACGCTTGACGGAGTTTTGATTTTGAGCTTTGCCCTCGTTTTCATGCGCATGTGTTACCCTGTGATATATTTTATGTATTCATGATTTCGGAGCCCCATTGACTTGATCATTTTACTAAAATGTTTTAGTATTTGGAGGTTTAAATTAAAATTCAGGGACCAAATTTATTTAACGGGGAAGATTGTAATATTTCAGAAAAATAAAATATTATTTTTGGAATTTAAATAATTTAAATAATAAATTTTATGGATCTTATAAAAGTATGGAGATTAGTTTTAATGAAGTAGTATGATTATATCCTTATAGTTTGGAAAATAATTGGAAAATTAATATGAATTATTGATTTTGAAAGTGTTTAATAAATCTGGACATTTTATAAATTATTATATAATTATTTGTATACAAGTTTAATACTAAACTCGATTAATACTTCACTAATTATGCATTAATCTCATATATGTATTATGACATGCAACATGACATGTTGCAACACTTATTACATTTTTGGAACCATGGTTTCAATTGTTTTTAAATGGTTTTGGTTTAATTAGAAAAGAAAATAAAAAGGAAAGAAAAGAAAAGAGAAGATATTTTGGAGAGTGGGAGACAAGGGGGGACCATAATGTTGGCTATAGTGCCCTCAAGTCAATTATTGGATCGCAGGCACATAATTACAATGATTGAGGAAGGACTTATACCGGTAGGACAGTCTTACTCGAGATGATAGAATACTATCTGGTTTGTCTTTATCATCGTGTACATGCTTCAGGTGACATTATAGATCACTATTACATGTTGATGGAGCCCTTAGGATTCTTACTTGACTACAGACAGTATGACGACAATCATATATGTGAGAGTTGGGTGGTCTATAAGCATATCCTTAAAGTGTCCCTAGTCGTGGTAGTTTCGAGACTGGGCATCGATACTCCGAGAGTAGACTAGTGTATACGGATCGAGACCCCGACGAGGGGCGGTGGCCGGTCTCACAAGCCATTGGTGTCAGTTGGTTCACCTAAGATATATACAGGTGCTCATTGGGTTATAAGTACGCCGGACGGACTCACCGGGAACATGCTAGTTGGTATTATACCTATTGTCAGATAGCAGTTCTCAGGTGACATGTGTACAAGTTAGTCTATCGACCTGAGATCGTCGTTTGTCTCGTGTGAGTTCCCACTGTGCTTTGATTACTACCCTACCACGGCTCAAAGGAGTCATGCAAACAGGTTTTAGTTGGGTACAGACCCGAGCCACATGGAGGCAGTGAGCGGATCGTCAGGGGATTCGTCTCTCCCGGTATTGGGGGTTGATGTCGCGGTGTGCACGGGTGGCCATCACCAGAAATCCTTGGCCAAGGTAGTCGAGAATTACTGATTCGGATCAGTAGTTTTTCATATGATGATGGGCTTCATACCGACACTGAATATTGCGTTATTAGGGGCCTGACTTTATCCACCCCCTAGACCCGATATGCGATACTCATAGACAAACAGACCGGACTGTACAGATATGGTCACTGTCAGGCTCAGTAGGGTTTCAGGATGAGTTTGCTCGTCGGCCTCCCTTTCGCTCAATACCTGCGCAGCCGTTACGTACAGCTAATGCCACTGAAGTACTTGTGGTTAAACCCACTGCCAGCGTATTGACGAGTGTTTAGAGTCCCACACAGAAGGTTTCCCTAGTTCGGGCGAAACGTTGTAGAGGCCGTATGGTTTTATGTAAGGGTTCGATCATATACGTGCACTTGTGCAAGGATCAGGATCGGACGGATAATACTAGCGGGCTTTGGTTTAAGCTGGATCCTAGTATTATATTGATGGATTACTTTCGTCTCGTTGTATTTGTATTCAGTTGGAATACGGATGCAGGTATGTATATACGGATGAGGGGTATTCTTGTAATTCGTTACGAGTTTACTTTTGAGGTTGCTATTTCTTTTTCTTGGATTTAAACATTAAGTTTAATGTTTAATTGGGTGGAAAGTGTGAGGTTAAATTTTGGCTTATGGCATGACACATGAGTGCACGTCTTGGCATATGGCATTGATGGTGGCATGTGCTCACTTGGTGACTCATGGTGTTGGAACATGGGGTGTTTTGTTTGTGTTTAGATATTTAGTTGTGGCAAAGGAAGATATTTATTCTTTAGTTTCTTTTCTTGAGTTGCCCACAACTATATCTCAACACCACAACAAAACTCAACACAAGAAAAAATAAGCAGACACTTTTCTTTGGTTATTTTTCTTGTGCCAAAAACTTAAGCTCACTCTTCTTCACTTGGCTTCGTCTTCACCTCCATCCATATCCTCACATGAGTTGAGAATCCATGGATGTTTTGAGACAAAGTATTCACACATAATCTATACTTCATCTTGGGTATCTAGGCTAGCAAACTGGATGCCCGAGTTGCTTCGGTTTTTGAAGAGGGAGCCCGTATTACTAATCCTCGACGTGGATCGTCTTCGACGAGGGAGACCGAAGAACGAACTTGTTCGAGGCAGCCGCGATGAGCTAAGGACAGAGATTGAAGACCGAAGGACATGGATCGATCGGTACAATCTCTCTAAACTCTTTTCAGTTTACTAGTATAGGGTTAATGGTATGATCCGTCGTTTAGGGTTACGTTAGCGCCGGGTTTTAAAAGTTTTAGTTCTGCGTTTTACCACGGATTGATGGTCGGGGCGCTGCCGTAGCCTTACATGGTATCAGAGCCAACCCATTTACCGCATACTAGTTGTTTAGACGATGTTAATCTATCGAAACCGAAATAACTCCAAATCAATACCAACGACATTCCAGTTTCTGTCAAATTTTATATGGTCTTCAAAAATTATTTTAGCAACTGCAGAAGACTACTAACATGACCACTTGACTACACCCGAAATACGAACCAAATCCACCTGTAAAAAACCAAGTACAATGCTCTAAAATCCAGCCAGGTCGGCCATTCTATTGAGTTTGGACTTCGTATTTGGGTTATGGTCTTGTCTCTGGAATATTGGTTTAGTTGTATTGCTAGTTTAGCCCAGTTTGGATATGGATTTACCTACTTGTTTGGGGGCTATTCGGGGTTATTTCGAAATCGATATTTTTAATATTGTTTAAAGTTTTACAGTACTTGCATTACTATCCGCGACCATGAATGTCATTAGAGCGGTACAACTTGTCTAATTTCTATAGTTCTTTTAGACGGGTTTGCGAACGTGACATTCGCGTTGATGTTCTATGTTTGTTGCGGATTCGTTGTGGTGGATAGCTTGGGTGCAATGATAGTACAGTTTAGTTTTATTTGTACATTTGATATCGTAGGGCGAGCATCCGACATGTGGACTGCCGTCACTGCCTGTTTGTATATTATTTTTTTGGGGCACGACTGGGTTGAGGTCGATGTCACCGTTGTGTAAGTCCCGTTGCCAACCCCGGTTCTTGCGGGGAGGCGGAAACGGTATAAAAATCAAATTTTTAGCGCTTTGGGCAACATGGACTAACAAAAGTCGGGATCTTTTCTAAACTAAACTAGCAACTAAGCTAAAGAGAGTTAGCTACTCGGAAAAGAGGTTATACCTAAGCTTGAACTCCTTCTTCTTGAAACCTTTGTAGGGGTTTGATGGTGCTTTCCTCGTCGCCTTCTTCCGTCAAAGATGGACCCACCTGAGGGTTCAACCTTCGGGCTCCTTTCTCGAACTTTGAGAGAACTAGGATCTTTGGCTTGCTAAACCTCTAACCCTAGAGTGAGTAGAGAGTAGCTTTGGGGTGTTTTTATCTCAAGGAGAGGGATTCTCAACACATGAGAAGGATTCTCCTTGAACTAGAGGAGGAGGAAGAAGAAGAGAGGAGAGAGAAGTGTTATGCTAGAATGAACCCTTTTTATTTTACAACCATAACAAAAAAAGAAATGAATTATCAAAATAATAATAATAATGTAAATGAAATAGTTGATGGATGGTTTGGAATGACCATTATCATTACACACATTAAATGGTTTTGCTAGAATCAAAGAGCATCTTTGATATGTAATGATGATAGTCAAAGTTTCAACCATGGTCAACTAGTCAACCTTGGTCAACAAGTCAACAAACCCAACTATGACACAATTTCATTTAATTAATATTATTAATTGATATATCATAAATTCATTAGGGTTTGGAAAAAGACGACTGTCAACTGTGGATGCGCACCCGTTCCGAAACCCTAATGAAAATCCTCTTCCTCCGCCTCAATCAACTGTGCATACACACCCGCATTCTTGTTCCGAGGAACATGAATACTATGAGATAAAATCAACCCCAAAACATATACCAGTATCTGGCTCAAACCAGAGCCTGCTAGTAATATCTGTCCGGACTCCAAACGTGCACAAGTGCGCGGATGAGAACGAACCCTGTCGCAAAACCATGCGACCTCTACTCTGTTTTGCCCAGAGGCGAATAGCCCTCTATGCGGGACTCTAAAGACTCGACGCTACGCTGGCAGTGGGTTTAACCACAGACCGCAAGCGGCACTAGCTGTGCGTAATGGTCCCCAGGTAGATGCCGATAAGAAGACTGACGAGGTGAACCCCATCTGAACTCCTACTGAGTTTGAATGTGATAGTCTCCGTGCAGTCCGGTCTGTTCGTCTGATACATCGCATGTCGGGCCTAGGGGGCGGTAAACGTCAGTCCCCTAATAGCGGTACAAGTCGTGTCGAAGGGAAGCCCAAAACACCCTGAGATAACACTGGAAGCCTACCAGTATATCTCGCTTGCCCTGGCCATGGACTACTCGTGTAATGGCTCTCCTAGACACAGAGCGATGTCAACCCCCAATACCGGGAGAGACGAATCCTGTCTAACCGTCACTGCCTCCAAGTGCTTCGGGACTGCACCCAACTACCACCTGTTTGCATGACTCCTTTGAGCCGTGGTAGGGTAGTAATCAAAGTACAGTGGGAACACACTCGAGGCGAAGTGCCAGTGTCAATTCAGCGGACTAAGCTATACTCATGTCACCTGGGAACTGATAACTGACGATAGGTATAATACTAACTAGTCAGTTCCCGATGAGTCCTGTCCAGTGTACTCGTAACCTAACGAGCACCCGCATACTATCTCAAGTACGACGTACTGACGGCTGTGGGACAGACCGTCTCCCACACTGGGATGAGAAGCGCATGCGCTAGTCTACTCCGGAGTATCGATGCCCTGTCTCGATAGTCCTGCGACTAGGGACCTGCATAAGGATGTGCTTATAGATTACCCAGCCCCCACCAGTGTGACTGCCATCACAACGCTGGTAATCAAGCAAAGATCCTAAGGGCTCCACTAATGCGTATAGGTGATATCATAAAATAAACACATGTACACATTGAAGTAGAAATAAACCAAGTAGCATACTACCATTTTGAGCAAGATTGTATATACAAGGTGAATATCCCAAGCTTCCATTAAGTAATATACAAACCAGTATGATACAGTAATGGCCTCTAGGGCATATACACTAACAATCTCCCACTTGCACTAAGGCCATGTACTGGCGTATCGAAGACCTATCATCTCGATCAGCCGCTCGAACTGAGTCTGGGGCAAGGCCTTGGTGAATGGATCTGCGGTGTTTTCTTCTGAAGCGACTCTCCGAACCTCGATCTCCTGGTGATCCACGATCTCCCTGATCAGGTGATACCGCCTCAAGATGTGTCTGGATCTCTGATGGGACCTGGGTTCCTTCGCTAAAGTTATAGCCCCGTTGTTGTCGCAATACAGAGGTATTGGATCAACAATGGACGGAACCACCTGAAGTTCTTTCAAGAACCTCCTCATCCAGACAGCTTCTTTTGCGGCATCAGATGCAGCGATGTATTCCGCTTCCATAGTCGAGTCTGCAACGGTTTCCTGTTTGGAACTCTTCCAACACACCGCCCCTCCATTGAGGGTAAAGACAAAACCCGACATGGACTTGGAATCATCCTTGTCACTCTGGAAGCTGGAGTCAGCAAAGGCCTCGATCTGGAGGTCTTTTCCGCCATACACCAAGAACATCTCCTTAGTCCTTCTCAGGTACTTGAGAATGTTCTTTACCGCTATCCAGTGTTTCTCCCCAGGGTTTGACTGATACCGGCTTACCACACTCAGTGCATAAGCTACATCCGGTCTGGTACACAACATCGCATACATTATAGAGCCTGCCGCAGAAGCGTAGGGTATAATAGACATGCGATCCCTCTCTAAATCAGTCTTGGGAGACATCTCTTTAGAGAGGGTGATCCCGTGACAAGCCGGTAGGTTACCGTGCTTGGAATCGTCCATACTGAATATTTTCAGTATGGTGTCGATGTATCTGGACTGTGAAAGTCCTAATATCCTCTTGGATCTATCACGATGGATCCGGATCCCCAGGATGTATGAGGCATCACCCAGGTCTTTCATGGAGAACTTGTGCGACAAGAACCCCTTGACAGATTGTAGCATAGGAATGTCATTTCCTATTAAGAGAATGTCATCCACGTATAAAACGAGGAATACTACAGTTCTCGCTACAAATCTACTATAGATGCATGGTTCATCTGGATTTTTGATAAAGCCAAATTCCTTGACCGTCTCATCAAAACAGATGTTCCAACTCCGCGATGCCTGCTTTAGTCCATAGATGGACTTAAGCAACTTGCACACCTTTCCGCTGCTTCCACTCTGAATGAAACCCTCTGGCTGGTCCATATAGACACACTCCTCTAAATTTCCATTTAGAAAAGCGGTCTTTACGTCCATCTGCCAAATCTCATAATCGTGGAAGGCAGCAATGGCAAGAAGGATCCGAATGGATTTCAGCATAGCCACTGGAGAAAAAGTCTCGTCATAGTCGAAACCAGGTCTTTGACGAAAACCCTTTGCAACCAGTCTAGCTTTATAGGTCTCAACCTGTCCATCTACACCAATCTTCCTTTTGAAGATCCACTTGCATCCTACGGGTTTTACCCCGTCTGGAGCAATGTCCAACGTCCATACTTTGTTGGTGTACATGGACTCCATTTCGGTCCGCATTGCATCCAGCCATTTTACCGAGTCAACGCTCTGAACGGCCTGCTGGAAGCTAGTAGGCTCATCATAATCTATGATGCAATCCTCTCTATCCCCGTCTATGAGAAAACCGTAGTGTCTCTCGGGCGGATGAGACTGCCTACTACTCTTGCGGAGCGGCGTAGGAATGTCCTGTTCTTTTAAACCCTCTGGTTCCTCTAAGCTTTCAGTAATAGCTCGTGGTTCTGGAATTTCTTCCAGCTCTACTGTGCTCCCACTTATCTGGTTTTCCAAAAACTCAGTTTCCAAGAAGTAGGCATGACGAGAAACAAAAACCTTTTGTTCCTCTTCGCAGTAGAAGAAATATCCCTTGGAGTTCTTTGGATATCCCACGAACTTGCACTGTACTGAGCGTGCCTCAAGTTTGTCCGCATGCTGCTTTTTGACAAAAGCTGGACATCCCCATGTCTTAATGTGATTAAGATGGGGCCTCTTTCCACACCACATCTCATATGGTGTGGTAGGCACAGTCTTTGTGGGAACTCGGTTCAAAAGGTATGCAGCTGATTCTAGCGCATACCCCCAGAATGATCGCGGTAACTCAGCGTTACTCATCATGGACCGTACCATATCCAATAGGGTCCGGTTCCGTCTCTCCGATACACCGTTATGTTGTGGAGTGTATGGAGGAGTGAGCTGAGAGAGAATTCCATTCTCTTTTAAGTAATTCAGGAACTCGGCACTTAAGTATTCTCCACCTCGATACGATCTTAGAATCTTGATACTTTTGCCGGTTTGTTTTTTTACATCATTCTTATATTCCTGGAAATTTTCAAAGGCTTCGGACTTATGCTTCATCAAGAAGACATAACCGTACCTTGAAAAGTCATCCGTAAAAGTAATGAAGTAAGAATAACCGCTTCGCGCATGTGTAGACATTGGACCGCACACGTCGCTGTGTACGAGTCCCAAGAGCTCGCTCGCTCTTACTCCGTGTCCAGTGAACGGAGTCTTTGTCATCTTTCCTTTGAGACAGGATTGACAAGTGGCATACGATTGATATTCGAACGGATCCAAATATCCTTCTGTATGTAACTTAGTCAACCTTCTCTCATTGATGTGACCCAGTCTACAATGCCATAAGAAAGTCTGATTGATATCTGGAGACTTTCTTTTGTGCGTGTTCTGGACATTGAAAATCTGTGGTTGGTTTAATACGTATATACCATTGCTCAGCGTACCTGACCCAATCATAACTTGATTAAGGTGAATGTTTACAACATTACTTACAAACGCAAATTCATAACCTTCTTTTGAAACCAAAGATACAGAAATGATATTACAAGTTGCGTTAGGTACAAAAAAGCAATTACGCAAAACCAAAACATGTCCATCTGACATTCCCAGGTGATAGTCCCCCACGGCTTTAGCATCCATGCTAGCTCCGTTCGCAACTCTGAGGGTCATGTCACCTGCCTTCAAAACCCTACGGTTTCTCAACGCCTGCAAAGAATTACAGATATGAGATCCTGATCCGGTATCCAATACCCAGGAAGTAGAGTTTATCGAAAGACAGTTTTCAATAACATACACACCTGAAGCTGAAGCCGCAACCTGCTTCAGTTCCTGTGTCCTGGCCTTCCAAGCCCTGCAATCTTTCTTCCAGTGTCCACTCTTATGACAATAGAAGCATTCTTCTTTACCCACAAGCTTCCCCGCTATCTTTGTTGCTTTTGCCTTTCCCTTCGTATCCACTTTACTAACACCGCCCCTTGGTTTGGCGAGGGCTTTCTTCTTCTTTCCCTTGGCTTTCGCCTTGGACCTAGAAGAAGAAGATCCTCCTACAAACAAAGTGGGTGTTTCCCTACCTTTCTGTAGGGTGCCCTCTGCGCTCCTCAGCATGTTGAAGAGTTCTGAAAGTTCAACTTCTTTCTCTTGTAAGTTGAAGTTCAGTATAAACTGGGCGTAAGTGGAAGGAAGGGACTGGAGAATCAAGTCCGTATAGAGCTCACTCTCTAACGTGGTCCCAAGTTCTGCGAGCTCCTCAATGTAGCCAATCATCTTAAGCACGTGTTCCGCTACCAATGATCCGACGGCCAATCTTGCCGAAAATAACTTCTTCGACACTTCGTATCTTGCGATACGAGACTGCTCTCCATACAGTTCTTTTGTATGGAGAAATATGGATTCCAGGTCCATATTCTCGTGCCTCCTCTGATGTTCGTTGTCCATAGAGGCAAGCACGAGGCACTTGGCCTTCGCGCAATCAATCTCCCAAGTCTTACGGATTTCCTTACCCGCGACGGTGGAGGTGGGACCTGGGACAGGGGGAGCTTTGGTGGTAAGAAGATACCCCAGCTTGTCGTAAGTGATTGCCATTTTGACATTCCTGAACCAATCTTTGTAGTTTGGCCCTATCAGTATGTTTTTATCTAGAAGTAACTTAAATCCAGTCATGTTGATTGGTCGCTGCAATTAGAAGAGAGAGAAGAAACACTCAGCACGATGCTCTTGCAAGTTTAGAATGGTTTTTAATTTGTCTAAACAGGATGGCTCCCACTGTCTCTCGAATCCCTCCTCAAACCATAAAGGAAGAATTAGTCGGGATCAATCCCACCGCACAATACTTGCTTAACTGTTCAGCCAGGCCAGTGTCGGTACTTCGAGGGAGGTTTTCCAGCGCTTTCGCGAAGTTCCTTAATTTAAGAACCTCTTTTCCCTGGGGGCGTAGCCCCGCTAACACCTTTCTAGACACCTACTAGGTTTATAGCATTGATCGTTTAGAGAAAAATTTCCCGAGGAGTAGCATATACTCACAGTAGGATCGGGATCCAAATATCATTGCGTGACGAAACTGAAGGAATCCTACCAGAATCATCACACTCCAAATGGTATGCAACTCTAGCAAGTTTCAGTACTTATGAAACTCCCGATGTAGATTTTTGCCCCATGCTCTTATGACCTTGACTTTGGCCAACAAATCATAAGTCACATGTCAAGTTCTACCCGTCATTCTCCAGGTTAATTTGAATCCACCCGTACTTACCCTTGATTTTGGCCAACAAGGAAGTACGACTGTTCCAAATCAACGCATCTATCTATGCTGCACATAAATACCCAATAGCTACCAATCACTGTGCCTTGACTTTGGCCAACAAACACAGCTTGAATACTATTGATTATTCATGTGAAACGACGGAGAGCTACGAATGGTTTTGGCTAAACCGTGAACGTAGTGAACTTGATATGATCGATGGAACGAGATAGCTTTTAAAAAGAGTGGCTCAAGCTCCGCATTTAAAAGTTAGTTTTGAAAAGAACCGAGTGGTTTTTCGAAAGTGTTCCAACGACTTTTGCTTGGTTTATTATCTTGCATTAGTTCTTTTAATACGTGATATCCTTGCATTAGTTCTTTTAATGCGTCCCATCATTTAATCCTACCATTGCAGAAAACAACCAAAATATGACGTACGCTTATGCCATTCGCATTCGCCACGGGGCCCCGTCATCACCCGTTAGGTTACTTAACTAACGACAGAGCGGGGGCTGGGCTAGCGCGGCTGTAAAACATAAGCAACGCCTAAATAGTTATAATTATATAGCAATGATAGACATTATAGATCACAGATGAATACATTGGATATACTAGGAATCCGCAATCCGTTCGAGCCTGCAACGAAAAGCGGATTACACGGTCGCGGTGAATAGCCAAAACCCCACCAAGACCCCTACGGGTGCGGCAAACTACCCGCCAAGTACCCCGAAGTGGAGCAACCTCCCTCAACGCCGTGAGTAGGCCACTCGGCACTTCGAGATACCCGGTAGTTTGTGCACCCCCTCCATGGGTCTATCCTAGGAGCAAAAACAGTAAAAAGAATTATACAATGACGGCTACAACCCCGACCCGGTTGTGCGGCCATACAAATAATAATATTACATCAATTTACATTTTACAATGAATGAAAGAAAAAGAAACACTCATCTCACATCCACCCCGGCTATTCACCCGCGACAGTCCAACGCATTCATATACACAAACCATCATCAAACACAGATCACAGATATGTATAACCCCGACGAATCGACATATAGCGATTAGCCGACGTTCAATACATATAAACATCACAGATATAACCATTATAGTCAAAGTGTAGTGAAGTTCGATAAAAATACGGATTTATAGGCCCCCAAAAATGAATTTCTTTTCTGGAAAACCTGGGAACAAATAAACCATCTGAAAAAACCCAAAACCCTACCATAAGAACACTGCACAAAACCCGATCACGAGAGGAGCTAAAACGGCGGCGGTTCCACGGCACATGCATACCCATCGCCGCGGAACCGCGGCGGTTTGAGGGAATTAGGCGACCGTTTTTGGTGGGTGTTTTCAAAAAACCCTGAGCCGATTTTAGGAGTAAAACTTTTTATTTTTAGAGCACAAAAAATTTCAACAGAAAGTTAGGGTTTTGATTTTCCGGTTTTTGCGATTTTTCCGATCGAACTTCCATACACTTTACTACTAAGCTAGTTTAAGTTTAGTTAGGCTCTGATACCACTGTAACTCCACGTTGCCAACCCCGGTTCTTGCGGGGAGGCGGAAACGGTATAAAAATCAAATTTTTAGCGCTTTGGGCAACATGGACTAACAAAAGTCGGGATCTTTTCTAAACTAAACTAGCAACTTAGCTAAAGAGAGTTAGCTACTCGGAAAAAAGGTTATACCTAAGCTTGAACTCCTTCTTGAAACCTTTGTAGGGGTTTGATGGTGCTTTCCTCGTCGCCTTCTTCCGTCAAAGATGGATCCACCTGAGGGTTCAACCTTCGGGCTCCTTTCTCGAACTTTGAGAGAACTAGGATCTTTGGCTTGCTAAACCTCTAACCCTAGAGTGAGTAGAGAGTGGCTTTGGGGTGTTTTTATCTCAAGAAGAGGGAATCTCAACACATGAGAAGGATTCTCCTTGAACTAGAGGAGGAGGAAGAAGAAGAGAGGAGAGAGAAGTGTTATGATAGAATGAACCCTTTTTATTTTACAACCATAACAAAAAAAGAAATGAATTATCAAAATAATAATAATAATGTAAATGAAATAGTTGATGGATAGTTTGGAATGACCATTATCATTACACACATTAAATGGTTTTGCTAGAATCAAAGAGCATCTTTGATATGTAATGATGATAGTCAAAATTTCAACCATGGTCAACTAGTCAACCTTGGTCAACAAGTCAACAAACCCAACCATGACACAATTTCATTTAATTAATATTATTAATTGATATATCATAAATTCATTAGGGTTTGGAAAAATACGACTGTCAACTGTGCATGCGCACTCGTTCCGAAACCCTAATGAAAATCCTCTTCCTCCGCCTCAATCAACTGTGCATACACACCCGCATTCTTGTTCCGAGGAACATGAATACTATGAGATAAAATCAACCCCAAAACATATACCAGTATCTGGCTCAAACCAGAGCCTGCTAGTAATATCTGTCCGGACTCCAAACGTGCACAAGTGCGCGGATGAGAACGAACCCTGTCGCAAAACCATGCGACCTCTACTCTGTTTTGCCCAGAGGTGAATAGCCCTCTATGTGGGACTCTAAAGACTCGACACTACGCTGGCAGTGGGTTTAACCACAGACCGCAAGCGGCACTAGCTGTGCGTAACGGTCCCCAGGTAGATGCCGATAAGAAGACTGACGAGGTGAACCCCATCTGAACTCCTACTGAGTCTGAATGTGACAGTCTCCGTACAGTCCGGTCTGTTCGTCTGATACATCGCATGTCGGGCCTAGGGGGTGGTAAACGTCAGTCCCCTAATAGCGGTACAAGTCGTGTCGGAGGGAAGCCCAAAACACCCTGAGATAACACTGGAAGCCTACCAGTATATCTCGCTTGCCCTGGCCAGGGACTACTCGTGTAATGGCTCTCCTAGACACAGCGCGATGTCAACCCCCAATACCGAGAGAGACGAATCCTGTCTAACTATCACTGCCTCCAAGTGCTTCGGGACTGCACCCAACTACCACCTGTTTGCACGACTCCTTTGAGCCGTGGTAGGGTAGTAATCAAAGTACAGTGGGAACACACTCGAGACGAAGTGCCGGTGTCAAGTCAGCGGACTAAGCTGTACTCATGTCACCTGGGAACTGATAACTGACGATAGGTATAATACCAACTAGTCAGTTCCCGACGAGTCCTGTCCAGTGTACTCGTAACCTAACCAGCACCCACATACTATCTCAAGTACGACGTACTGACGGCTGTGGGACAGACCGTCTCCCGCACTGGGATGAGAAGCGCATGCGCTAGTCTACTCCGGAGTATCGATGCCCTATCTTGATTGTCCTGCGACTAGGGACCTGCATAAGGATGTGCTTATAGATTACCCAGCCCCCACCAATGTGACTGCCATCACAACGCTGGTAATCAAGCAAAGATTCTAAGGGCTCCACTAATGCGTATAGGTGATATCATAAAATAAACACATGTACACATTGAAGTAGAAATAAACCAAGTAGCATACTACCATTTTGAGCAAGATTGTATATACAAGGTGAATATCCCAAGCTTCTATTAAGTAATATACAAACCAGTATGATACAGTAATGGCCTCTAGGGCATATACACTAACACGTTGTACATATTTTCTTTTCTGTAGTAGGATTACCCCGCGATGGAGTGGACGGATAGCCGGGTTCTGGAGGGCAACGGGTCCGCATCTCATGGCGTTTAGAAGGAGGGGGCCTCACTCTACGATTGGCGGGCTATTCGCCGCACTCGTAAGGGGTACAGGTTGACCCAAGGAGGGGTGCTCAAGTTACCGGATTCCGTGAAGTGCTGGGTGGCCCATTCACTTTGATGAAGGGGGCTGCTTCGCTTCTAGTTTTGGCGGGTAACTTGCCGCGCTCGTAGGGGTCTAGGTTTTCAGTGCACAGGCTCTCCATACGACCCGGGGAACGTCGGGTTTCAGTTGTGTCTCAAAGGAAACCCGGGGCTCCCAGATTATCTGTATTGTTCTATGATACTTATTGCTTATTTGTGATGTTGCATTTATCACACCTGGAGTGATTATTGTATATTACTATATATATACTAGTAGATGTTTTATTTTCTTTACACCCGTGCTAGTCCAGTCCCCGCTCTGTCGTTAGTTAAGTAACCTAACGGGTGATGACGGGACCCAATGGAGAATGCGGATGGCATATACGTACATCATATTTTCATTCTTTTGTAGTGTGATTAATTGATGGAACTGCGTTGATTCATATCAATGCAAAGAAAACAAACATATTCGATGTTGTTGGAATAATTTTCAAAAGTTGTTATTACAAGGGCGTTTTCTTTTGTTTTGCACAGCGGTATTCGGTTATGAATATCCAGCACCTCTTTCGACGAGACAAGGGCTGAGATCCCTTCATCGGGAGTGACCTCTTGGGCAGAAGTTTGCGTCTGGGTAATAACTTCAATATAGTCGATTACGTTTTGCTTTGCATCGCGGTATTCAGTTGGAATATCCTGCACCTCATTCCATGGGGAAAGAGCCGAGATCCCTTCACTGGGAGTGACCCCTTGTGCAGAAGTTTGCGTCAGGGTAATAACTTCACTATAGTCGATTACATTTTGCTTTGCATCACGGTATTCAGTTGGAATATCCTGCACCTCATTCCAAAGGGAAAGAGCCGAGATCCCTTCACCGGGAGTGACCTCTTTAGCAATGGTTTTCACCACTATATATTTGTAATCTGGTTCCTTCAACGATATCAAGTTCATTACGTTAAAGGTTTTTCGCCAAAAACCATTCGTAGCCCTCCGTCATTTCAGACGGGTAGCACTTAGTATTCATGCTGTGTTAGTTGACCTTCGTCAAGGCATAGTGTATGGTAGCTGCTTGTTACCTTTCTATCTTATAGATAGATGAGTTGGTTTCGGACAGTCGTATAGCCTTGTTGGCCTTCGTCAAGGGCTAGTACGGGTGGATTCAAATTAACCTGGACAATGACGGGTAGAATTTGACATGTTACTTATGATTTGTTGGCCTTCGTCAAGGTCATAAGAGCATGGGGTAAAAATCACATCGGGAGTTTCAAACATACAGGAAATTTGCCAGGCATGCGCATACCATCTGGAGTGCGATAACGTGAGTGGATTCCATCAGCTTATCATGTGATGATAGTTGGATCCCGATACCCACTGATGAGTTGGTTTACTCCTCGGGTGATTTTAGATGATCTCGACTAATTCTTCTTTCAGGTTTGGAGGAGAATTTGAGGATACAGTGGGAGACATCCTGATTAGATAAAGTGATTAACCATTCTGATCTAGGTTAGAGTGCACGCAGAGTGTTTCTTTTCTCTCTCTCTTTGGCAGCGACCATGTCTCGACTCTAGATTATAACTCAGTTACAAAGATAACCGGACCTTCTTAAAACATATTGACTTTTGGATTGTCAGAATTTCATACCTCATTACCACTCCTTCTTTTACCCTTTACTTTTCTCCGAAACATTCCGTATCACTACGAAGATCCACATTTATTGGATATGACCGTCGTATAGTTGTAAGTGCACGGCGGCGCCCCGGCCTCCATCCCGAGGCCAAATGCGGAAGCGAAAAACTTTAATTTTGCAAACTAGCAAACCGGCACCACCGCGCAGTAAACACCCGGATCGAACCATTAACTAGTCCTAGCTAACTACAAGATGGGGAATAGAGATATACCGACTGATCCGAGTCCTCCGGTCTTCTCGTCGTCGTCCCGATCTCCTACGGAATGTCCTGTCTCCATCTCGTCGCCGGAAGTGCACCACATCGCCTACATCTTTTACGGGCTCCCACCTCTATGCCGAGGCAACTCGGGCACGAAGCTGGCAAGTCGACGTGCCCAAGGTTTGTTGTAGAGTGTGTAGTGCTCATGTCTCATTTTTGGGGTTTGTGGAATTGCCATATGGTGGAGGTATGAACCATGGAGTTTTTCTTGGGAATTTTGGTGAGGAAAATTGATATGATATCAACAAAGAACCATACCCAAAAATTGGACAGCTCTCTCTCTAACTTGGCAGGCCATGCAAAAAAATGGAATGGAGAGAATGAGAGAGGGGGTGAAATTGTGAGAGAGTGAGCCAACCAATCAAGCAAGAGAGAGAAAGGGTGATGATAACAAAAACAATGATCACAAAGCAAACCCTCACTCCACCAACCAATCAACAACAATGATTGCTTCAAAGGTCAAGCCATCATGATAGAAGAAGAAGTCAAGGTCAATGAATGGTGCAACCATCATGACACAAGAATATGCAAAGACAACCCTCCAAATAGCTAATTTGCACAAATGCAAATAAGCCCTCCTCCACCAATCTTCGGCCAATGAACGATACAAAGGAAATTGGCCGAAACGGAAAGCAAACTGGCAACTCCAGAAAACTGGTCCCGTAATAAATTACAGGAAAACCCCGATGCTGTGTATACACACCCGCATCTATATTCCAACCGAAATACAAATGCAATGAGACAAAATCTCCACTGTACTATACTAGGATCCGGCTTAAACCAAAACCGGCTAGTAATATCCGTCCGATCCTGATCCGTGCAATACCGCACGTATCTGATCGAACCCTGCCATATATCCATACGGCCTTTAGTACGAACTGTCCGATCCTGATCCGTGCAATACCGCATGTATCTGATCGGACCTTGCCATATATCCATACGGCCTCTAGTACGAACTGTCCGATCCTGATCCGTGCAATACCGCACGTATCTGATCGGACCTTGCCATATCTCCATACGGCCTCTATAGATTTTCGCCCGAAAGCTTGAGTAACTGAATGTGGGGGACTCTAAAGACTCGTCAACACCTTGGTTGTGGATTTAACCACTAGCACGTCAGAGGTATAAGCCAATACGTAACGGGCTACCAGGTATTGACCAAAAGGGACGTCTGTGAGCGAACTCAGCCTGACACCCTACTGAGCCTGTCAGTGACAATATCCGTACAGTCCGGTCCGTTCGTCTATGAGCATCGCATGGCGGGCCTAGGGGGTTGGTAAAAGTCAGACCCCCAAAAGCGGTACAAGTCGTGTCGGAGTGTAGCCCAGAACACCCTGAGATACTACTGGAATACCTACCAGTAAATCTCCTGCCTCGGCCGAGGGCTATGTGTAATGGCTCTCCTAAACACAGCGCGACCTCACCCCCAATACCGGGAGAGACGAACCCCTGAAGATCCGCTCACTGCTTCCATGTGGCTCGGGACTGTACCCAACTAAAACCAGTTTGCACGTCTCCTTTGAGCGTGGTAGGGTAGTAATCAAAGTACAGTGGGAACTCACACTAGACAAATGACGATCATCAGGTCGATGAACTAACCTGTACACATGTCACCAGGGAACTGCTATCTGACGTCAGGTATAAGACCAACTAGCATATTCCCGGCGAGTCCTGTCTGGTGTACTCATAACCCAATGAGCACCTGTATACATCTTAGGTGAACCAACTAACACCAGTGGCTTGTGAGACTGGCTACCGCCCCTCGTCGGGGTCTCGACTGTATACACTAGTCTACTCTGGAGTATCGATGCCCTGTCTCGAAACTCCCACGACTAGGGACCTTTTAAGGATGTGCTTATAGACCCCAGCTCCCACTTATATGATCGCCCTCATACTGCTGGTGGTCAAGCAAGAATCCTAGGGGCTCTATCAACGTGTAATAGCGACATGTCAGGTCACCTAAAGAAGTACACGATGATAAAGATAAACCAGATAGCATACTATCATCTCGAGTAAGACTGTCCTACCGGGATAGGTCCTCCCTCAATCATTGCAATCACGTGCCTGTGATCCAATAATTGACTCTGAGGGCACTATCTCCAACAATCTCCCACTTGCACTCAAGGCTAATTATTGCGATGTCGCATACTCACAGCCCGTGTGATACCGAACACCCAACTCCTCTAGTTGTCAGTCTCACAAAGCTAGTTTGCGAAACTATTGCGTTCAAGGAATAGCCTCAGTGAGTGGATCCGCCTTGATGTTTCTTTCTATGTCTCTCTATATCTCAAGTTCGCGGAGAAAACCATCTCCCGAAATGAGCAATACCTGTCTTAGAATGTGTCTGGTTGTCTGATGGGACCTAGCTCATAAATGAACTCCAAATCCAAACTTCTTAGACTGTATCGTCAACTGAACTTAATCAGTATCCAGCGCTATGCCTCCCTCAGTATCTGCTTGGATCACCTGCCCAAAATACTGCCCCTCATCAGAAGGAAAAACTATAACTCTGACAATCTTCTTGTCGTCCTGGTCACCTTGGAAGCCTGGAATGATAATTGTCTCCCGAAAGAGGCTGTCGTTATCATATCCTTAGAACATCCACTTATGTTTTAAAACTGCTTCCGACTGTTTCTCCAGGATTGGATCAATGTCAACTTATTGCATCTAGTGCAAGAGCAACATCTGGTGTGGTACTTGACATCTCATGATTGACTCAATTGCCTAAGCAAGTGATCTGCCAATCATGCACATCCCTCTCCCCTTTAGTCTGTAAGACACCTTTAGAGAGGGTGACTCCATCACCTGCAGGTACACTACCGTGCCAGGAGTCGTCCAATCTAAATACTCTTAGAATGCTGTCTAAGTACCCTTAATTGGGAAACCACCCAAATCTAGATCTAAAACCATAGATCCAGTAACCAGTATGCCTGATATGATATCCAAGTCCTGTGTAGAGAAACCACTGTGTGACGACCAAAGTATAACCGATTTTACATAGGAATATCACTTCCTACTCTGTGTATGTCATCCAAATACCATGACATCACACCCTACTATCTTCTCAACAGATCCATCCCCTATTCTGATGAAGTCAAACCTATGACTGTCATGTCAGAAATAGATGATCTATCTCCGCTATATTTGCTTTAGTCTATAAATAGACATAAGCCACCTGTCCACCAATGCTTCCGCTGCTCCCACTGACTACGACAACCCTCTGGCAAAGTCATATACACGTACACTTCTAAAGCCAGTTCAGAATGACGCTATACTCATCCTCCCGCCGGGTCTCGCAGCCTGGAACAACAGCAATGGCAAGTGTGGGTAAACAAGAACATCCCTGTCACCGTCCTTGAGGCTACCGGAGTACCTCTCGGATGCCTGAAGTTACCCACCTTATCTGCGGAGTGGCCAATGGAATGTCAAACCAGATTGAATCTTTAGGTTCCTATCAAATCTTCAGCAATCGTTTGCGGTTCTGGAATCACTTCCAGTTCTACCATACTCCCACTACTGTTATCTGAAAAAATCCATTTTTATTAAAACTGTGGCGAGTTCAGAACAATATCACTATTGATCTTCCAGATGGTAGAAAGTCAACCCTCGTCATAGCCTGGGTCAACCCACAAACAGCCATTACAGAAACGTGCCTTGAGTTATCCAAAGTCTGGTTTTAAGCATAACCCGGATAACTCCCCGTACCTTAATATCGTTAAGATACGAACTGTTCTATATCCAATACAGAAACAGAGGCACTGATTTAATTGAACCAGATTCAAATCATGCAGCTGTCTCCAGTGCATGTCAACTAAATGGAAGGAGACCAATCAGCGTTACTCAACTTAGGAATGCTTCCAATTATGAGTAACCTGAAAGAGAAGCAAGTTCTCTTAACTATTACTATCAACTGAATACCATACTCAAGTATCTACATCTTCGATCAACTTGAAGAATCCCGATACTTGCAACACCTGGTTCTCTACTTTATTCAAATACCTATAACTTCTCAAAATTCGGACCCTGTGTTTCCCCGAAACACTTGTCTAAAAACTAGAGAAGTCATAAGTAACCGAATATAGTACGAGGACCAACCCCTCTGTCCTGATGGACACTGGACAACATACAATACTCTGTATAAGCCCCTTGAGTCTGATAACTCATTCACTGTGTGTCATAGGTTGAAAACTGTACTTATGGTTAAGAAGAATTACACCGCTGCTCCTTACCTAACCATCCACTGATATAGGTAAATGTCATAGACATAATTTCAAAAGGTATATCTCACTCTATGAAATAGACGTACAGATATATCAATTTGAAATTGGTGCACAACAGCGGATATTCAAAACCAAATATTTGCCGACCAGCAAACAGCCCAGGTGATTTCCTTAAATATCACCGATTACAACGAATCCCGATATAATGAGGATGATCACCCAATTCCCACTAACCTACTCCCACTCATCATCTGTAAAACCATACAGATGTGAGAATCATACCTGGTAAATACATACCCTGGAGCAAGTGTCTAATTGGGAAATCAGTTTTCTTTTAACAGTACACGGTGAAACTGAAACATTGAAATGTTTCGATGGGGTATCCTGGTATTCCTAGTAATGCCTCTTCCAGATTCACGACTGTAACCGTATAATTCTTTGCCACCTCTCCAAATCCCTTTATATGTCTTTAGTCATTACCTTCTGCACACCCCTTTAGGCCAAATGGTTTTCTTCCTTCCCTACCGTTCGGCACCAGCCTATGGTTTGGAAGAAGACTATCCAATAAGCATAATGGGTGTACTGTCCTAATCCTAGGAGCACTCGCAATGCGAGAGAAGGAGAAGATAAAAGACAACCTGAATAAACCTTATTCATATTTCTCCTGAACCAGAATCCATCCCCGAACTGGAACAAGTTCCTTTCGAGTTCGTATATAACCATACGATGGAGTATCCAATAAACTGTGGATCTTCGTAGTGATACGGAGTGTTCTGGAGCAATACAAAGGTGATTTGGGAGTGGTAATGAAATACCTTGTTTGGTCATGAATATCAGTTGCAATTTACTTTGCCCTCTTACTAATCCCTTGCTTTGTCTTAACTTAATACCTTCTGTACACCATCGTTAGGCTAATTGGTTTTCTTCATTCCCTACCGGTCGGCACCAGCCTATGGTTTGGAAGAAGAGTATCCAATTTGCATAATAGGTGTACTATCTCCTAAACCAAGGAGTACTCGCAACCTGAGAGAAGGTAAAAGGAAAAGACAACTGAATAATCCTATCCGTTTTCTCCAGAACCGGAAACCATCCTCGAATAAATCCCTTCGAGTTCGTATATAACCATACGATGGTTTTTGTCCAATGGAAGTGGTCTTTCGTAATAATACGCGGTGTCCTGGAGAAAAGGGTAAAAGTCGGAGTGGCAATGAGGTGTGCAACTCTGACAATCCAAAAGCCAGTGTTTAAGAAGGTTTGGTCAACTTGGTTACTGAGTCATAGTCTTAAGGTCGGGTCAATGGTCGCTGCCAAAGAGAGAGAGAAAAGAAACACTCAGCGTGCACTCTAACCTAGATCAGAATGGTTACCAATTTATCTAATCTGGAAACCTCCCACTGTCACCTCAAATTCTCCTCCAAACCTGAAAGAAGAATTAGTCGGGGTCACCCGAGGAGTAAACCAACTCATCAGTGGGAATCGGGATTCAACTATCATCGCATGATAACGTGACGGAATCCGCTCACGCTATCACACTCCAGAAGGTATGCGCATATCTGGCAAGTTTCAGTTCTTTTGAAACTCCCGATGTGATTTTTGCCCCATGCTCTTATGACCTTGACTTTGGCCAACATATCATAAGTCACATGTCAAGTTCTACCCGTCATTCTCCAGGTTAATTTGAATCCACCCGTACCTACCCTTGACTTTGGCCAAAATGGCAGTACGACTGTTCCAAACCAACGCATCTATCTATGCTGCATATGAATACCCCAATAGCTACCAATCACTGTGCCTTGACTTTGGCCAACATACACAGCTTGAATACTATTGACTATCCATATGAAACGACGGAGGGCTACGAATGGTTTCTGGCGAAAACCTTTAACATAATGAACTTGATATCGTTGAAGGAACGGATAGCTTTTAAAAATATAGCGACGAAAACCTTTGCTAAAAAGGTCACTCCCGGTGAAGGGATCTCGGCTCTTTCCCCGTAGAATGAGGTGCAGGATATTCCAACTGAATACCACGATGCAAAGCAAAAGTAATCGGCTATAGTGAAGTTATTGCCCTGACACAAACTTCTGTTCAAGGGGTCACTCCCGATGAAGGGATCTCGGCCCTTGCCTCGTCGACTGAGGTGCAGGATATTCCAACTGAATACCACGATGCAAAACAAAAGTGAACGTCCTTGCAATAACAGCTTTTTGAAAAGTGTTCCAACAACATCAAATTAGGTTTGTTTTTTAACTTGCATTGATCCGAATCAACGCAGTCCCATCAATTGATCACACCATAAAGAACGAAAATATACTGATGTACGTATATGCCATCCGCATTCGCCACTGGGTCCCATCATTACCCGTTAGGTTAGCTAACTAACGACAGAGCGGGGACTGGACTAGCGCGGATGCAAAACATATACAACATCTACTAATATATATACCAATATATTATATTCGCTCAAGGCGTGAAAAAAAAATGCAACATCACAGAAATGTACAGCATCACAGAACAATACAGATATCTGGGATCCCCGGGTTTCACAGAGCCACTACTGAAACCCGACGTTCCCCTGGTCGTGTGGATAGCCTGTGCAATGAAATCCTAGACCCCTACGGGCGCGGCAAGTTACCTGCCAAAACCTGAAGCGAGGCAGCCCCCTTCAGCAACGTGAATGGACCGCCCAGCACTTCACGGAATCCAGTAACTTGGGCACCCCTCCTGGGTCAACCTGTACCCCCTACGAGTGCGGCGAACAGCCCGCCAATTCTAGAGTGAAGCCCCCTCCGTCTCAATGCCATGAGATGCGGGCTTGTTGCCCTCTAGAACCCGGCTATCCGTGCACCCCTCCGCGGGGTAATCCTAGTACAGAAAGTAAAATATACATACAATGGGTACATCGACCGCAACCTGGTCGTGCCCCAAAAGAATAATACAAACAGGCAGTGACGGCAGTCCACATGTCGGACGCTCGCCCCGCAATATCAAATGTACATAATACAACAAAAAACTGTACTAGCATTGCATCCAGGCTATCCTCCACCACCGATCCGCAACATCACAGCAATACATAGAACATCAACATGAAAATCACGTTCGCAAATCCGTCTAACCGGGCTATAGCAGTTAGACAGGATTTACCGATCGAGTGACATTCACGGTCGCAGATATAATGTAAATACTGTGAACTAATGTGTTTAAAATGTCCGATCGATCAAATTTTAACAAGTGGGCCATAAGTACTACTGTAGCACATCAAGAAATTCTGGGCCCAAAATTAATATTCCAAAACCCCTATTTTCAACCTAGAAAGCAACTGTAGAAATTTGATACGGCAAGGAGATCATAGTGCGACGGAACCGCGGCCCAAAGGGGGGTTTGGCCACGGTTCCGCGCTCCAATTGTCGATTCACTGTGTCGAATTTCTACAGTACGCTTATAACTTCCAGGACATCACTTTTCTACAACCTGAAAAAATTTTCGAGCCAGAAAAATTCAACAGAAAACTGATGCAAGTGAAAATGCGGGTTTTTGGAATTTTGTTCGATCGGAAGTGTAAACACATTAGGCAAAGCTAGAATATGTTAATGGCGAGGCTCTGATACCACTGTAAGTGCACAGCGGCGTCCCGGCCTCCATCCCGAGGCCAAATGCGGAAGCGAAAAACTTTAATTTTGCAAACTAGCAAACCGGCACCACCGCGCACTAAACACCCGGATCGAACCATTAACTAGTTCTAGCTAACTACAAGATGGGGAATAGAGATATACCGACTGATCCGAGTCTTCCGGTCTTCTCATCGTCGTCCCGATCTCCCGCGGAATGTCCTGTCTCCATCTCGTCGCCGGAAGTGCACCACATCGCCTACATCTTTTACGGGCTCCCACCTCTATGCCGAGGCAACTCGGGCACGAAGCTGGCAAGTCGACGTGCCCAAGGTTTGCTGTAGAGTGTGTAGTGCTCATGTCTCATTTTTGGGGTTTGTGGAATTGCCATATGGTGGAGGTATGAACCATGGAGTTTTTCTTGGGAATTTTGGTGAGGAAAATTGATATGATATCAACAAAAAACCATACCCAAAAATTGGACAGCCCTCTCTCTAACTTGGCCGGCCATGCAAAAAAATGGAATGGAGAGAATGAGAGAGGGAGTGAAGTTGTGAGAGAGTGAGCCAACCAATCAAGCAAGAGAAAGAAAGCGTGATGATAACAAAAACAATGATCACAAAGCAAACCCTCACTCCACCAACCAATCAACAACCATGATTGCTTCAAAGGTCAAGCCATCATGATAGAAGAAGAAGTCAAGGTCAATGAATGGTGCAACCATCATGACACAAGAATATGCAAAGACAACCCTCCAAATAGCTAATTTGCACAAATGCAAATAAGCCCTCCTCCACCAATCTTCGGCCAATGAACGATACAAAGGAAATTGGCCGAAACGGAAAGCAAACTGGCAACTCCAGAAAACTGGTCCCGTAATAAATTACAGGAAAACCCCGATGCTGTGTATACACACCCGCATCTATATTCCAACCGAAATACAAATGCAATGAGACAAAATCTCCACTGTACTATACTAGGATCCGGCTTAAACCAAAACCGGCTAGTAATATCATTCCGATCCTGATCCGTGCAATACCGCACGTATCTGATCGAACCCTGCCATATATCCATACGGCCTCTAGAACGAACTGTCCGATCCTGATCCATGCAATACCTCACATATCTGATCGGACCTTTCCATATCTCCATACGGCCTCTAGTACGAACTGTCCGATCCTGATCCGTGCAATACTGCACATATTTGATCGGACCTTGCCATATCTCCATACGACCTCTACAGCTTTTCGCCCGAAAGCTTGAGTAACTGAATGCGGGGGACTCTAAAGACTCGTCAACACCTTGGTTGTGGATTTAACCACTAGCACGTCAGAGGTATAAGCCAATACGTAACGGGCTACCAGGTATTGACCAAAAGGGACGTCTGTGAGCGAACTCAGCCTGACACCCTACTGAGCCTGTCAGTGACAATATCCGTACAGTCCAGTCCGTTCGTCTATGAGCATCGCATGGTGGGCCTAGGGGGTTGGTAAAAGTCAGACCTCCAAAAGCGGTACAAGTCGTGTCGGAGTGTAGCCCAGAACACCCTGAGATACTACTGGAATACCTACCAGTAAATCTCCTGCCTCGGCCGAGGGCTATGTGTAATGGCTCTCCTAGACACAGCGTGACCTCACCCCCAATACCGGGAGAGCCGAACCCCTGAAGATCCGCTCACTGCCTCCATGTGGCTCGGGACTGTACCCAACTAAAACCTGTTTGCACGTCTCCTTTGAGCGTGGTAGGGTGTAATCAAAGTACAGTGGGAACTCACACGAGACAAATGACGATCATCAGGTCGATGAACTAACCTGTACACATGTCACCAGGGAACTGCTATCTGACGTCAGGTATATGACCAACTAGCTTGTTCCCGGCGAGTCCTGTCCGGTGTACTCATAACCCAATGAGCACCTGTATACATCTAAGGTGAACCAACTAACACCAGTGGCTTGTGAGACCGGCCACCGGCACTCGTCGGGGTCTCGACTGTATACACTAGTCTACTCTGGAGTATCGATGCCCTGTCTCGAAACTCCCACGACTAGGGACCGTTTAAGGATGTGCTTATAGACCCCAGCTCCCACTTATATGATCGCCCTCATACTGCTGGTGGTCAAGCAAGAATCCTAGGGGCTCTATCAACGTGTAATAGCGACATGTCAGGTCACCTAAAGAAGTACACGATGATAAAGATAATCCAGATAGCATACTATCATCTCGAGTAAGACTGTCCTACCGGGATAGGTCCTCCCTCAATCATTGCAATCACGTGCCTGTGATCCAATAATTGACTCTGAGGGCACTATCTCCAACAATTGTTACATACAAACTCGAAGAAACTTGTTTCAGATTCGAGGATTGTTTTCAGTTCTGGAGAAATTGAATATGACCATTCACTTGTCTTTTCCTTTTACCTTCTCTCAGGTTGTGAGGGCTCCTAGGATTAGGAGAGGCTACACCTATTTTGGTTATGGGATAGTCTTCTTCCAAACCATAGGCAGGTGCCGAAAGCTGGGGAAGGAAGAAAACTAATTAGCCTAAGTGTGGTGTACAGAAGGTAATAAGTAAAGAAAAATAAAGGGATTAGAAAGAGTGCAAAGTATATTGCGACTGCTATCATTCACGACCAAACCACGTTTTTCATCACCACTCCTAGTTCACCTTTGAATTTCTCCAGAACACCCCGTATCGCTACGACGATCCACAGTTATTGGAACTTATTCCAGTTCGAGGATGGATTCTAGTTCAGGAAAAATAGAATAAGGTTTATTCAGTTGCCTTTTATCTTTACCTTCTCTCAAGTTGCGAGTACTCCTAGGATTAGGAGAGTACACCTATTACGCTTATTGGATAGTTTTCTTCCAAACCATAGACTGGTGCCGAACGGTAGGGAAGGAAGAAAACCATTTAGCCTAAGAGCTGTAAGTGCATGGCGGCGCCCCGGCCTCCATCCCGAGGCCAAATACGGAAGCGGTGATAAACTTTAATTTTGCAAACTAGCAAACCGGCACCACCGCGCACTAAAACCCGGATCAAACCATTAAACTAGTCCTAGCTAACTACAAGATGGGGAAGAGATATACCGAGTGATCTGAGTCCTCCAGTCTTTTCGTCGTCGTCCCGATCTCCTGCGGAAACTCCAGTCGTCGCCTCCTCGCCGGAAGGGCACCACATCGCCTGCATCTTTTACGGGCTCCCGCCTCTATACCGAGGCAACTCAGGCATGAAGCTGGCAAGTCGACATGCCCAAGATTTGCTGTAGAATGTGTAGGGTTGTGTCTCATTTGGGGTTTTTGTTGCCTTTGTAGATGGAGGAATGAGGTTAAGAAAAATGGTGCTTTCATTTTTCATGCAAGGAAATTGAGATGAAGAAAAATGCCACAAGCTCAAAAATCAAACTCTCTCTCTCTCTCTCAATATGTGGCCGGCCCCCCTTTCTCATCTCAAAATGGTGGAGCAAAAAACAAATACAAAAAGGGAGGTGATGGTAGTAAAAGGTGAAGGGGTGACCACATCTAAACATCATGATAACAATGTCATCTCCAAATCTAATCAACTCTAATCACAATTAAAGCAAAAGAAAAGATGGAAAAATAATATAATGATGATGGTCATATCATAATCTCACAAATGCAAGAAAACCCCTCCACAAATGTTATTTGCAAACTTGCAAATAACCCCCTCCATCGGAAAAGTCCGGCCGGGAAAGAACAAAGGAAAACCGGCCGTAACGGAATGCAAACTGGCAACTAAATTACAGGAAAACCCCGCTACTGCATATACATGCCTGCATTTGTATTCTGACCGAAATACAAATGCAATGAGACAAAACTACACTATCAAATACTCGGATCCGGCTTAAGCCAAAGCCGGCTAGTAAAAATCGTCCGATCACGATTCGTGCAATACCGCACGTATCTGATCGAACCCTGCCATATCTCCATACGACCTCTACAGCGTTTCGCCCGAAAGCTTGAGTAACTGAATGTGTGGTGGACTCTAAAGACTCGTCAATACTATGGTTGTGGATTTAACCACTAGCACGTTAGAGGTATAAGCCAATACGTGACGGGCCACCAGCTATTGACTAAAAGGGACGTCGATGAGCGAACTCATCCTGACACCCTACTGAGCCTGTCAGTGACAATATCCGTACAGTCCGGTCCGTTCTTCCATGAGCATCGCATGTCGGGCCTAGGGGGTTGGTAAAATTCAGACCCCCAAAAGCGGTACAAGTCGTGTCGGAGTGTAGCCCAGAACACCCTGAGATACTACTGGAATACCTACCAGTAAATCTCCTGCCTTGACCAAGGACTTCGTGTAATGGCTCTCCTAGACACAGCGCGACCTCACCCCCAATACCGGGAGAGACGAACCCCTGAAGATCTGCTCACTGCCTCCATATGGCTCGGGACTGTACCCAACTAAAACCTGTTTGCACGTCTCCTTTGAGCGTGGTAGGGTAGTAATCAAAGTACAGTGGGAACTCACACGAGACAAATGACGATCCTCAGGTCGATGAACTAACCTGTACACATGTCACCAGGGAACTGCTATCTGACGTCAGGTATAAGACCAACTAGCATGTTCCCGGCGAGTCCTGTCCGGTGTACTCATAACCCAATGAGCACCTGTATACATCTAAGGTGAACCAAATGACACCAGTGGCTTGTGAGACCGGCCACCGCCCCTCGTCGGGGTCTCGACTGTATACACTAGTCTACTCTGGAGAATCGATGCCCTGTCTCGAAACTCCCACGACTAGGGACTATTTAAGGATGTGCTTATAGACTGCCAGCTCCCACTTATATGATCGCCCTCATACTGCTGGTGGTCAAGCAAGAATCCTAGGGGCTCTATCAACGTGTAATAGTGACCTGTTAGGTCACCTAAAACTGGACACGATGATAAAGGTAAACCAGATAGCATACTATCATCTCGAGTAAGACTGTCTTACCGGGATAGGTCCTCCCTCAATCATTGCAATCACGTGTCTGTGATCCAATAATTGACTCTGAGGGCACTATCTCCAACAATCTCCCACTTGCACTCAAGGCTAATTATTGCGATGTCGCATACTCACAGCCCGTGTGATACCGAACACCCAACTCCTCTACTAGTCAGTCTCACAAAGCTCATTTGCGAAACTATTGCGTTCGAGGAATAGCCTCAGTGAGTGGATCCACCTTGAAGTTTCTTTCTATGTCTCTCTAAATCTCAAGTTCGCGGAGAATGCCATCTCCCGAAATGAGCAATACCTGTCTTAGAATGTGTCTGGATGTTTGATGGGACTTAGCTCATAAATGAACTCCAAATCCAAACCACTTAGACTGTATCGTCAACTGAACTTAATCAGTATCCTGCGCCATGCCTCCCTCAGTATTGCCTTGGACCACCTGTCCAAAATACTGCCCCTAGTCAGAAGGAAAAACTATAACTCTGACAACCTCCCTGTCGTCCAGGTCACCTTGGAAGCCTGGAATGATAACTGTCTCGTGAATGAGGCTGTCGTTATCATATCCCTAGAACATCCACTTATGTTCTAAAGCTGCTTCCGATTGTTTCTCCAGGATTGGATCAATATCAACTTATTGCATCTACTGCAAGAACAATATCTGGTGTGGTTCTTGACATCTCATGATTGACTCAATTGCCTAAGCAAGTGATCTGCCAATCATGCACATCCCTCTCCCCTTTTGTCTGTAAGACATCTTTAGAGAGGGTGACTCCATCATCGGCAGGTATACTACCGTGCCAGGAGTCGTCCATTCTAAATACTCTTAGAATGCTGTCTAATTACCCATATTGGGAAACTACCCAAATCTAGATCTAAAACCATAGATCCAGTAACCAGTATGCCTGATATAATGTCCAAGTCCCATGTGGAGAAAACACTGTGTGACGACCAGAGTATAACCGATCGTAGTATAGGAATATCACTTCCTACTCTGTGTATGTCATCCAAATACCATGACATCACATCCTACTACCTTCTCAACAGATCCATCCCCTATTCTGATGAAGTCAAACCTATGACTGTTATGTCAGAAATAGATGATCTATCTCCGCTATATCTGCTTTAGTCTATAAATAGACATAAGCCACCTGTCCACCAATGCTTCCGCTGCTCCCACTGACTACGACAACCCTCTGGCAGAGCCATATACACGTGCACTTCTAAAACCAGTTTAGAACGATGCTATACTCATCCTCCCGCCGGGTCTCGCAGCCTGGAACAACAGCAATGGCAAGTGTGGGTAAATAAGAACTCCCCTGTCACCGTCCTTGAGGCTACCGAAGTACCTCTCGGGTGCCTGAAGTTACCCACCTTATCTGCGTAGTGGCCAATAGAATGTCAATCCTGATTGAATCTTTAGGTTCCTATGAAATCTTCAGTAATCGTTTGTGGTTCTGGAATCACTTCCAGTTCTACCATACTCCCACTACTGTTTTCTGAAAAAAAAATTCCATTTTTAATAAAACTGTGGCGAGTCTAGAACAATATTACTATTGATCTTCCAGATGGTAGAACGTCAACCCTCGTCATAGCCTGGGTCAACCCACAAACAGCCATTACAGAAAACGTGCCTCGAGTTGTCCAGTGTCTGGTTTTAATCATAAGCCGGACAACTCCCCGTACCTTAACATCGTTAAGATACGAGCTGTTCTATATCCAAGAAACAGAGGCACTGATTTAATTGAACCAGATTCAAATCATGCAGCTGTCACCAGTGCATGTCTACTAAATGGAAAGAGGCCGATCAGCGTTACTCAACTTAGGAATACTTCCAATTATGAGTAACCTGAAAGAGAAGCAAGTTCTCTTAATCATTACTATCAACTGAATACTATACACAAGTATCTACATCTTCGATCACCTTGAAGAATCCCGATACTTACAATATCTAGTTCTCTACTTTATTCTTATACCTATAACTCCTCAAAACTTAGACCATGTGTTTCTACGAAACACATGTCTAAGAACTAGAGAAGTTAAAAGTAAACAGAATATAGTACGAGGACCTACCCCTTTGTCCTAATGGACACTGGACAATATACAATACTCTGTATAAGTCCGCTGAGTCTAACAACTCATTCACTGTGTGTCGTAGGTTGAAAACTGTACTTATGGTTAAGAAGAATTACACCGCCGTTCAATGCTCCTTACCTAACCATCCACTGATATAGGTAAATGTCATAGACATAATTTCAAAAAGGTATATCTCACTCTATAAAAATAGACGTACAGATATATCAATTTGAAATTGGTGCATAATAACGGATATTCAAAACCATATATTTGCTGACCGGCAAACAACCCAGGTGATTTCCTCAAATATCACTGAATACAACGAATCCCGATATAATGAGGATAATCACCCAATTCCCAATAACTTACTCCCACTCATCATCTGTAAAACCATACAGATGTGAGAATCATACCTGGAAATACATACCCTGGAGTAAGTGTCTAATTGGGAAATCAATTTTCCTTTAACAGTACACAGTGAAACTGAAACATTGAAATGTTTCGATGGGGTATCTGGATATTCCTAGTAATGCCTCTTCCATTATCCAGATTCACAACTGTAACCGTGTATTTCTTTGCCACCTCTCCAAATCCCTTTTTATATCTTTAGTCATTTCCTTCTGCACACCCCTTTAGGCCAAATGGTTTTCTTCCTTCCCTACCGTTCGGCACCAGCCTAGGGTTTGGAAGAAGACTATCCAATAAGCATAATGGGTGTACTGTCCTAATCCTAGGAACACTCGCAAAGCGAGAGAAGGTGAAGATAAAAGACAACTGAATAAACCTTATTCTTATTTCTCCTGAACCAGAATCCATCCCCGAACTGGAACAAGTTCCTTTCGAGTTTGTATATAACCATACGATGGATTATCCAATAAACTTGGGATCTTCGTAGTGATACGGAGTGTCCTGGGGAAATACAAAGGTTATTTAGGATTGGCGAAGAAATACTTGGTTTGGTCATGAATAGCAGTCGCAATTTACTTTGCCCTTATACTAATCTCTTTCTTTGTCTTAACTTAATACCTTCTGTACACCGTTTAGGCTAATTGGTTTTCTTCATTCCCTACCATTCGGCACCAGTCTAAGGTTTGGAAGAAGACTCTCCAATTTGCGTAATAGGTGTACTATCTCCTAAACCAAGGAGTACTCGCAACCTGAGAGAAGGTAAAAGGAAAAGACAACTGAATAGTCCTATTCGTTTTCTCCAAAACCAGAAACCATCCTCGAATTCCTTCGAGTTCGTATATAACCATACGATGGTTTTGTCCAATGGATGTGGACGTTCGTAGTAATACGGGGTGTCCTGGAGAAAAGGGTAAAAGTAGGAGTGGCAATGAGGTCTGCAACTCTGACAATCCAAAAGCCAGTGTTAAGAAGGTTCGGTCAACTTGGTCACTGAGTCATAGTCTAGGGTCGGGTCAATGGTCGCTGCCAAAGAGAGAGAGAAAAGAAACACTCAGCGTGCACTCTAACCTAGATCAGAATGGTTATCACTTTATCTAATCTGAAAACCTCCCACTGTACCGTCAAATTCTCCTCCAAACCTGAAAGAAGAATTAGTCGGGATCACCCGAGGAGTAAACCAACTCATCAGTGGGAATCGGGATCCAACTATCATCGCATGATAACGTGACGGAATCCGCTCATGCTATCACACTCCAGAAGGTATGCGCATATCTGGCAAGTTTCAGTTCTTTTGAAACTCCCGATGTGATTTTTGCCCCATGCTCTTATGACCTTGACTTTGGCCAACATATCATAAGTCACATGTCAAGTTCTACCCGTCATTCTCCAGGTTAATTTGAATCCACCCGTACCTACCCTTGACTTTGGCCAAAATGGAAGTACGACTGTCCCAAACCAACGCATCTATCTATGCTGCATATGAATACCCCAATAGCTACCAATCACTGTGCCTTGACTTTGGCCAACATACACAGCTTGAATAATATTGACCATCCATATGAAACGACGGAGGGCTACGAATGGTTTCTGGCGAAAACCTTTAACGTAGTGAACTTGATATCGTTGAAGGAACGGATAGCCTTTTAAAATATAGAGACGAAAACCTTTGCTAAAGAGGTCACTCCCGGTGAAGGGATCTCGGCTCTTTCCCCGTAGAATGAAGTGCAGGATATTCCAACTGAATACCACGATGCAAAGAAAAAGTAATCGGCTATAGTGAAGATAATGCCCTGACGCAAACTTTTTGTCCAAGGGGTCACTCCCGGTGAAGGGATCTCGGCCCTTGCCTCGTCGACTGAGGAGCAGGATATTCCAACTGAATACCACGATGCAAAACAAAAGTGAACGTCCTTGCAATAACAGCTTTTTGAAAAGTGTTCCAACAACATCAGATTAGGTTTTTTTTTAGCTTGCATTGATCTGAATCAACGCAGTCCCATCAATTGACCACACCACAAAGAACGAAAATAATATGACGTACGTATATGCCATCCGCATTCGCCACTGGGTCCCGTCATTACCCGTTAGGTTAGCTAACTAACGACAGAGCGGGGACTGGACTAGCGCGGATGTAAAACATATACAACATCTACTAATATATATGTACCAATATATAATTTTCGCTCAAGGCGTGATAAAAATGCAACATCACAGAAATGAATAGCATCACAGAACAATACAGATATCTGGGATCCCTGGGTTTCACAGAGCCACTACTGAAACCCGACGTTCCCCTGGTCGTGTGGATAGCCTGTGCAATGAAATCCTAGACCCCTACGGGCGCGGCAAGTTACCCGCCAAAACCTGAAGCGAGGCAGTCCCCTTCAGCAACGTGAATGGACCACCTAACACTTCACAGAATCCGGTAACTTAGGCACCCCTCCTGGGTCAACCTGTACCCCCTACGAGTGCGGCGAATAGCCCGCCAATCCTAGAGTGAAACCCCCTCCGTCTCAATGCCATGAGATGCAGGCTTGTTGCCCTCTAGAACCCGGCTATCCGTGCACCCCTCCACGGGGTAATCCTAGTACAGAAAGAAAATATACATACAACGGGTACATCGACCGCAACCTGGTCGTGCCCCAAAATAATAATACAATCAGGCAGTGACGGCAGTCCACATGTCGGACGCTCGCCCCGCAATATCAAATGTACATAATACAACAAAACTGTACTACCACTGCAACCAGGCTATCCTCCACGACCGATCCGCAACAACACAGCACAATACAGAACATCAACGTGAATGTCACGTTCGCAAATCCATCTAACCGGGCTATAGCAGCTAAACAGGATTTACCGATCAAGTGACATTCACGGTCGCAGATATAATGTAAACACTGTGAAAAAATGTGTTAATAATATCCGATCGATCAAAATTTTAACAAGTGGGCCCCAATTGCTACTGTAGCACATCAAGAAATTCTGAGCCCAAATTTAATATTCCAAAAACCCTAAAATCAATCCAGAGAGCAACTACAGAAATTTGATGCAGTGATCTCAACACAGTGCGGTGGACCCGCGGCCAAAAGGGGTGTTTGGCCGCGGTTCCGCGCTCCTACTGTGGAGTCACTGTATCGAATTTCTACAGTGTTCTTAGAATTTCCAGTACATCACTTTTCTGCAACCTGAAAAAATTTTCAAGCAAGAAAAAATTCAACAGAAAACTGATGTGAAGAAAACGCGGATTTTGGAATTTTGGTCGATCGGAAATGTAAACACATTAAACAAAGCTAGAATATGTTAATGGCGAGGCTCTGATACCACTGTAAGTGCACGGCGGCGCCCCGGCCTCCATCCCGAGGCCAAATGCGGAAGCGGTGATAAACTTTAATTTTGCAAACTAGCAAACCGGCACCACCGCGCACTAAAACCCGGATCGAACCATTAAACTAGTCCTAGCTAACTACAAGATGGGGAAGAGATATACCGAGTGATCCGAGTCCTCCGGTCTTTTCGTCGTCGTCCCGATCTCCTGCGGAAACTCCAGTCGTCGCCTCCTCGCCGGAAGGGCACCACATCGCCTGCATCTTTTACGGGCTCCCGCCTCTATACCGAGGCAACTCGGGCATGAAGCTGGCAAGTCGACATGCCCAAGATTTGCTGTAGAATGTGTAGGGTTGTGTCTCATTTGGGGTTTTTGTTGCCTTTGTAGATGGAGGAATGAGGTTAAGAAAAATGGTGCTTTCATTTTTCATGCAAGGAAATTGAGATGAAGAAAAATGCCACAAGCTCAAAAATCAAACTCTCTCTCTCTCTCTCAATATGTGGCCGGCCCCCCTTTCTTATCTCAAAATGGTGGAGCAAAAAACAAATACAAGAAGGGAGGTGATGGTAGTAAAAGGTGAAGGGGTGACCACATCCAAACATCATGATAACAATGTCATCTCCAAATCTAATCAACTCTAATCACCATTAAAGCAAAAGAAAAGATGGAAAAAGAATTTAATGATGATGGTCATATCATAATCTCACAAATGAAAGAAAACCCCTCCACAAATGTTATTTGCAAACTTGCAAATAACCCCCTCCATCGGAAAAGTCCGGCCGGGAAAGAACAAAGGAAAACCGGCCGGAACGGAATGCAAACTGGCAACTAAATTACAGGAAAACCCCGCTACTGCATATACATGCCCGCATTTGTATTCTGACCGAAATACAAATGCAATGAGACAAAACTACACTATCTAATATTAGGATCCGGCTTAAGCCAAAGCCGGCTAGTAAAAACCGTCCGATCACGATTCGTGCAATACCGCACGTATCTGATCGAACCCCGCCATATCTCCATACGGCCTCTACAGCGTTTCGTCCGAAAGCTTGAGTAACTGAATGTGTGGTGGACTCTAAAGACTCATCAATACTATGGTTGTGGATTTAACCACTAGCACGTCAGAGGTATAAGCCAATACGTGACGGGCCACCAGCTATTGACTAAAAGGGACGTCGATAAGCGAACTCATCCTGACACCCTACTGAGCCTGTCAGTGACAATATCCGTACAGTCCGGTCCGTTCGTCTATGAGCATCGCATGTCGGGCCTAGGGGGTTGGTAAAAGTCAGACCCCCAAAAGCGGTACAAGTCGTGTCGGAGTGTAGCCCAGAACACCCTAAGATACTACTGGAATACCTACCAGTAAATCTCCTGCCTTGGCCAAGGACTTCGTGTAATGGCTCTCCTAGACACAGCGCGACCTCACCCCCAATACCGGGAGAGACGAACCCCTGAAGATCCACTCACTGCCTCCATGTGGCTCGGGACTGTACCCAACTAAAACCTGTTTGCATGTCTCCTTTGAGCGTGGTAGGGTAGTAATCAAAGTACAGTGGGAACTCACACGAGACAAATGACGATCCTCAGGTCGATGAACTAACCTGTACACATGTCACCAGGGAACTGCTATGTGACGTCAGGTATAAGACCAACTAGCATGTTCCCGGCGAGTCCTGTCCGGTGTACTCATAACCCAATGAGCACCTGTATACATCTAAGGTGAACCAACTAATACCAGTGGCTTGTGAGACCGGCCACCGCCCCTCGTCGGGGTCTCGGCTGTATACACTAGTCTACTCTGGAGAATCGATGCCCTGTCTCGAAACTCCCACGACTAGGGACTATTTAAGGATGTGCTTATAGACTGCCAGCTCCCACTTATATGATCGCCCTCATACTGCTGGTGGTCAAGCAAGAATCCTAGGGGCTCTATCAACGTGTAATAGTGACCTGTCAGGTCACCTAAAGCAGTACACGATGATAAAGGTAAACCAGATGGCATACTATCATCTCGAGTAAGACTGTCTTACCGGGATAGGTCCTCCCTCAATCATTGCAATCACGTGCCTGTGATCCAATAATTGACTCTGAGGGCACTATCTCCAACAAGAGAGGTGTACAGAAGGTAATGAGTAAAGACAAATAAAGGGATTTGGAGAGATGGCAAGGAAATATACGGTTACAGTCATGAATCTGGATAATGGAAGAGGCATTACAAGGAATACCCGGCTACCCTTTCGAAACATTATTATGTTTCAATTTCACTATGAGTTGTTAATTGAAAACTGATTTCCCAATTAGATCCTTACTCCAGGGTATGTTTTTACCAGGTTTGATTCTCACATCTGTATGGTTTTACAGATGATGAGTGGGAGTAAATTATTGGGAATTAGGTGATTATATTCTCATTATATCGGAATTCGTTGTAATTGGTGATATTTGAGGAAATCACCTGGTGTCTTGCCTGACGGCAAATTTTTGGTTTTGAATATCCGTTGTTATGTACCAATTTCAAATTGATATATTTGTACGTTTATTTTATAAAGTGAGATATATCTTTTTGAAATTATGTCCATGATATTTACCAATATTAGTTGATGGTTAGGTAAGGAGCATTAAACAGCGATATAATTCTTCTTAACCATAGTACAGTTTTCACCTACGACGCACAGGGTTTGAGTCATTGAACACAGGGGACTTATACAAAGTATTGTATGTTGTCCAGTGTCCACTAGGACAAAGGGGTTGGTACTCGTACTATATTCTGTTTACTTGTGACTTCTCTAGTTTTTTGGACAAGTGCTTCGTAGAAAAATAAGGTCCAAGTTTTGAGAAGTTATAGGTACAAAAATAAAGTAGAGAACCTTGTGCTGCAAGTATCAAGATTCTTCAAGTTGATTGAAGATGTAGATACTTGTGTTTGGTATTCAGTTGCTAGTAATAGTTTTGAGAACTTGCTTCTCTTTCAGGTTACTCATATCTGGATGCACTCCTAAATTGAGTAATACTGATCGGTCTCTCTCCATTTAGTTGACATGCACTGGAGACAGCTGCATGATTTGAATCTGGTTCCAATTAAATCAGTGCCTCTATTTCTATATTGTATATAGAATGGTTCATATCTTAACGATGTTAAGGTATATAGAGTTGTTCGGCTTATACTTACAACCAGACTCTGGATAACTCAAGCCACGTTTCTGTAATGGCAGTTTATGGGTTATCCCAGGCTATGACGAGGGTTAACTTTCTACCATCTGGAAGATCAATAGTGATATTGATCTTGACTCGCCACAGTTTTAGTAAAATGGACTTTTTCAAAAAACAGTCGTGGGAGTATGGTAGAACTGGAAGTGATTCCAGAACCACAAACGATTACAGAAAATTTAATAGAACCTAAAGATTCAATCGGGTTTGACATTCCATTAGCCACTCTGTAGATATGGTAGGTAACCTCAGGTGCCTGAGAGGTACTTCGGTATCCTCAAAGACGGTGAAAGGGAGGTTCTTGTTTACCCAGACTTGCCATTACTGCTGTTCTAGACTATGAGACCCGGCAGGAGGATGAGTATAGCGTCGTTCTAAACTAGCTTTAGAAGTATATGACTCTGCCAGAGGGTTGTTGTAGTCAGTGGGAGCAGTGGAAGCATAGTGGACAAGTAGCTTGTGTCTATTTATAGACTAAAGCGGATATAGCGGAGATAGATCATCTATTTTTGATGTGACAGTCATAGGCTTTAACATCATCAGAATAGAGATGGATATGATAAGAAGGTAGTAGGGTGTGATGTCCGTGTATTTGAATGACATGCACATTGTAGGAAGTGAAATTCCTATACTACAATCGGTTATACTGTGGTTGTCACACAGTGGTTTCTCCATATAGGATATAGATATTATATCAGGCATTCTGGTTACTAGATCTATGGTTTTAGATCTAGATTTAGGGTAGTTTCCTAATCTGGGTATTCAGACAGTATTCTAAAGGTGTTTTAGAATGGACGACTCCTGGCATGGTGGTAAACCTACAGGTGATGGAGTCACCCTCTCTAAAGGTGTCTTAAAGACTAAAGGGGAGAGGGATGTGCATGATTGGTATATCACTTTCTTAGGCAATTGAGTCAATTATGAGATGTCAAGTACCAAACCAGATGTTGTTTTTTGCACTAGTTGCAATAAGTTGATATATTAATCCAATCCTGGAGAAACGTTCGGAAGCAGTTTATGAACATAAGTGGATGATCTAGGGATTTGGTAATGGCAGCCTCCTTCAGGAGACGGTTATCATTCCAGGATTCCAAGGTAACCTGGTTGACTGAGTGACTGTCAGAGTTATAGTTTTCCCTCTTTATGAGGGGCAGTAGTTTGGACAGGTGGTCCAAGAGGATACTGAGGGAGGCATGGCACAGGATACTGATTAAATTCAGTGGACGATACAGTCTAAGAAGTTTGCTGGATTTGGAGTTCATTTGTGAACTGGGTCCCATAAGATATCCAAACATATTCTAAGACAGATATTGCTCATTTTGGGAGATGGCTTTCTCCGCGAACTTGAGACAAAGAGAGACATAGAAATAAACATTAGGGAGGATCCACTCACTGAGGCTATTTCTCGAATGCAATAGTTTTACAAACGAGCTTTGTGAAACTGATTAGTAGAGGAGTTGGGTATTCGGTATCACACGGGCTGTGAGTATGCGACACCATAAAAATTAGCCTTAAGTGCAAGTGGGAGATTGTTGGCTATAGTGCCATCAAGTCAATTATTGGATCGCAGGCATGTGATTGCAATGATTGAGGAAGGACCTATACCGGTAGGACAGTCTTACTCAAGATGATAGTATGCTATTTGGTTTGTCTTTATCATCATGTACATGTTTCATGTGACATTACAGATCACTATTACATGTTGATGGAGACCTTAGGATTCTTGCTTGACTACCAGCAGTATGACGGCGATCATATACGTGAGAGTTGGGTGGTCTATAAGCACATCCTTAAAGTGTCCCTAGTCGTAGGAGCTTCGAGACTGGGAATCGATACTCCGAGAGTAGACTAGTGTATACGGATCGAGACCCCGACGGGGGACGGTGGCCGGTCTCATAAGCCATTAGTGTCAGTTGGTTCACCTAGGATGTATACAGGTGCTCATTGGGTTATGAGTACACCGGACGGACTCGCCGGGAACATGCAGGTTGGTATTATACCTATTGTCAGATAGCAGTTCCCAGGTGACATGTGTACAGATTAGTCTATCGACCAGAGATCGTCGTTTTCTCGTGTGAGTTCCCACTGTTCTTTGATTACTACCCTACCACGGCTCAAAAGAGTCGTGCAAACAGGTTTTAGTTGGGTACAGTCCCGAGCCACATGGAGGCAGTGAGCGGATCGTCAGGGGATTCGTCTCTCCCGGTATTGGGGGTTGATGTTGCGGTGTGCACGGGTGTTCATCACCAGAAATCCTTGGCCAAGGTTGTCGAGAATTATTGATTCTGATCTGTAGTTTCTTATGTGGTGATGGGTTTCATACCGACACCGAATATTGCGTTATTAGGGGTTTGACTTTATCCACCCCCCTAGACCCGATATGCGATACTCATAGACGAACGGACCGGACTGTAGGATATTTTCACTGTCAGGCTCAGTAGGGTTTTAGGATGAGTTTGCTCATCGGCCTCCCTTTCGCTCAATACCTGGGCAGCCGTTACGTACAGCTAGTGCCATTGACGTGCTTGTGGTTAAACCCACTGCCAGCGTATTGACGAGTCTTTAGAGTCCTACACAGAGGGTTTCCTTGGTTCGGGCGAAACGTTGTAGAGGCCGTATGATTTTATGGCAGGGTTCAATGTTATACGTGCACTTGTGCACGGATCATGATCGGACGGATAATATTAGTGGGCTTTGGTTTAAGCCGGATCCCAGTATTATATTGATGGATTACTTTTGTCTCGTTGTATTCGTATTTAGTCGGAATACGGATGCAGGTATGTATATACGGATGATGGGTATTCTTGTTAGTTATGTATATGCCCTAGAGGACATTGTTGTACATATGATGTATATTATAACGGATACTTGGATATATATAGAGAGGTCTTTCTTGCTCATCTTGATAGTATGCTATTTGGTTTCACTTTATCTTAACATGTTGACTTGTATATGTTTATTGTCTTACTCTCACATGTTGATAAAGCCCTTAGGATCTGTACTCGACTACTGGGACTATGATGAGATCATACTAGTGGGGCAATGGTAGTCGATGAGTACATTCTATAACCTTTCCCATATGATGGGCGATGGATGATCCCATATCCATCGGTGTTTAGACATCAAAGATGGTGTACGGGTGCTCAGTGGAGACTGGGTACACTGGACGGACTCGCCGAGAACTCCCAGATGGTGATATACCACATGTCAGATGGCATTTCTCCAGTGACACTGGTACAGGGTAGTCTGTAGACCCGAGATCGTCATAGAGTCTTGTGTGATTCCCACTGTACTTTGATTTCCACCTTACCACGTCCAAGAGGGCGTGCAAAACGGTGGCTTTTGGGTGTAGTCCCGAATCACATGGAGGCAATGAGCGATAGGAGAGGATTCGTCTCTCCTGGTATAGGGAGTTGATGTTGTGCTGTGTTTGATTGGCTATAACTGGAAGTCCCTGGCCAGGGCTGATATAGAGATTTAATGGTAAGTGTTACCAGTAGTTTCTCAACCCGTTATGAGCCTCAGATCGACACGACTTATCGGTTACTGGGGTTTGACGTATACTACCCGTAGACTAGATATACAACATATCAGACGAAGAGACCGGACTGTACGGGAGTGTTACTGATTGGATTCACAGGAGAATGTACAGGCTAGCTTGTTGATCTTCTGATCGCTCAATACCTGGGTGGCTGTTACGTTTAGCTGACCGCTTGCAGCTTGTAGGTGTTTGATATGATCATCACCTGCTACCGGCGTATTGACGATTCTTTAGAGTCCTACACAGAGGTTTCTTGACTCAGGCAAAACGGAGTAGGGGCACATATGTGATATGTGCACGACCGAGGATAATGCTGTAGGGTTCCTAGGCATCCTAATGAAGTCTCACAAGGCATCAACCATGCCAATTTCAAAAATTATTGGTGCCGAGAAACCCTAACACGGATCGTTGACTAGATGTTTAGGCGAAATGAGAATCTAGTTAACTACTTAACTAAAAGTTAGATGCTACAACCTTTGTAGATCCGGTTCCCCACTTCCTTAGCTCCACGTGGGTGTGCTCTCGCTGTCCATCACGAATCCTAGACTCATTCGTCAGCTTCATCGGAAAAACGGGCGAGCAAGGTCGTCGGCTTCGTGTCAAAGACGATCTACGTCGAGGTTGCACAAGTTCAAGCTCCGACTTCACCAAGTTGTGAAACTTGTGAAGAAAACACCCAAAACCACTTGGCAAGAGGTAGAGGATGAAGAAATAGGAGGTGGGTTCACTTTAGATTTGGATTTCTCACTCTAGAAATGAAGTTGCCATTGATGGCATCAAGCTTTTCCTTTTTGAAGTGAAGAAGAAGATGAAGCTAGAATTATGATAAGTCTTGTGAATATGAATAATAAAACAATACTTATCATAATGGGAACCATGGTTAGGTGTAGAGAATTGACCAAGGTTAAAAGAGTGGTTAGGGTTAAGCATGAAGACAAATTGGTCACTTGGGTCAAAGCTTCATGAAGCATCACAAAGGTTCAAGAAAGAAAGCAACCATTTTTTATTCATATGCCATTCTTTTTCTAAAATAAATAAATGAAAAGAATGGATAATAAAAACCCTAATTACTTACTTAACCTAGGTTTAATCCTTTACACTTAACCAAATGAGTATGCATCATCAAACATGATACAAATATGTGCATAAAAGCATATCACATATACAACGTGCAAATCAAGTGAGAAAATTCGTTTAAAGTGAACCTGTACTAGTTAATGCAAAGTAATATATCAAATATATAATTATACATTAAATCATTAAATCAACACTTGATTCAATGATCCGGTCATGTCGCACATAACCGACTAGTATTCATTGCATCGATTTATCGAATCAATGATTCGATAACTAGGTCATATCTCATACAACCAATCGAAACATTAATCGCGAGAATCAAATACGGTATCATATACACGCATCATTCTCGGTCCCGCACATATCTCATATGCGCTCCTATTTCGTTTCGCTTGAGCCAGGAAACCTCTGTGTAGGACTCTAAAGACTCGTCAATACGCCGGTAGCAGATGATGATCATATCAAGCACCCACAAGCCGCAAGCGGTCTGCTAAACGTAACGGCCACCCGGGTATTGAGCGATCAGAAGATCGACGAGCTAGCCCGCTCACACTCCTGCGAATCCGACCAGTAACACTTAACCGTACAGTTCGGTCTCTTCGTCTGATATGTCGCATATCAAGTCTAGGGGTGGTAAACGTCAGACCCCAATAACCCGATAAGTCGTGCCGATGTGAGGTTCGCAACGGGTCGAGAAACTACTGGTAACACTTACCAGCAAATCTCTGATCAGCCCTGGCCAGGGACTTCCCTGCTACGGCCAATCGAGCACAGCGCAACATCAACTCCCAATACCGGGAGAGACGAAACCCCTCCTATCGCTCATTGCCTCCATGTGACTCGGGACTGTACCCAAAGACCACCGTTTTGCACGCCCTCATGGACGTGGTAAGGTGGAGATCAAAGCACAGTGGAAATCACACAAGACTCTATGACGATCTCGGGTCTACAGACTAACCAGTACAAGTGTCACCTGAGAACTGCCATCTGACGTGAGGTATAATACCATCTGGGAGTTCTCGGCGAGTCCGTCCAGTGTACCCAGTCTCCACTGAGCACCCGTATACCATCTCTGATGTCAAACACTAATGGATATGGGATCATCCATCGCCCATCACATGGGTCGAGAAGCGTATACGCTAGTCTACACTGGTATATCGATGCCCCGTCTCGATACACCCACGACTAGGGACCTTGAAGGATGTACTTATGGACTACCATGTCCCCACTAGTATGATCTGCATCATAGTCCAGGTAGTCAAGTACACATCCTAAGGGCTTTACCAACATGTAACTATAAGACAGTATAAAGAGACTAGTATACATGTTAAGATAAAGAGCAACCAGATAGCATACTATCATATCGAGCAAGAAAGTCATCTCTATATATGTCCAAGCATCCAATATAATATACATCATCTGTACAATACTGGCCTCTAGGGCATACATACAACTAACAATCTCCCACTTGCAATAGGGCCAGCTGCTGTAGTATCGCATACCGAGCATCCCGAAGAGTCTCTCAAACTGTATCTGGGGAATGGCCTTCGTGAGTGGATCCGCCGTGTTGTTCTTCGTGTCAACCCTCCTGACCTCGATCTCTCGGCGATCAACTATCTCCCGGATCAGGTGATACCGCCTCTGAATATGCCTGGATCGCTGATGGGACCTGGGTTCCTTGGCTAAAGCCACTGCTCCATTATTATCGCAATACAAAGGTATTGGATGCTCAATGGATGGAACTACACCAAGTTCAGTAATGAACTTCTTGATCCAGATAGCCTCTTTGGCAGCATCGTTGGCAGCGATGTATTCAGCCTCCATCGTCGAGTCTGCTACGGTTTCCTGCTTGGAACTCTTCCAGCTAACCGCCCCTCCGTAAAGGGTAAAGACAAAACCCGACTGCGACTTAAAGTCGTCCTTATCACTCTGGAAGCTGGAATCGGTAAAGGACTCCACTTGGAGTTCTCCACTACCATACACCAAGAGCATCTCTTTAGTCCTTCGTAAGTACTTGAGAATGCTCTTCACAGCTGTCCAGTGACTCTCTCCAGGATCAGCTTGATACCTGCTCACTACACTTAGTGAGTATGCATCATCGGGTCTGGTACATAGCATCGCATACATGATAGAGCCTACAGCCGAAGCATAGGGTATCCCTTGCATGCGAGCTCTCTCCAAATCAGTCTTGGGAGACATCTCTTTGGAGAGAGTGACTCCAGAGATCGTGGGTAGGTTCCCACGCTTGGATTCTTCCATACTAAACCTCTTTAGTATGGTGTCAATGTACCTGGATTGGGACAATCCCAATATCCGTTTGGATCTATCTCTATAGATCCTGATTCCCAATATGCAGGAGGCATCACCAAGATCTTTCATTGAGAATCTCTGTGATAAGAAGAGCTTGACCGATTGCAGCATAGGAATATCATTTCCTATCAAGAGTATGTCGTCCACGTACAATACGAGGAAGACAACCTTACTCCCTGCCACCTTCTTGTAGATACAAGGTTCATCTGGGTTTTTGACGAAATCAAACTCTTTGATAACGACATCAAAGCAGATGTTCCAACTCCGCGATGCTTGCTTTAATCCATAAATAGATTTAAGCAGCTTGCACACCTTCCCACTGCTCCCACTATCTACGAAGCCCTCCGGCTGAGTCATGTACACGCACTCTTCTAAATCACCATTTAGAAAGGCGGTCTTAATATCCATTTGCCAGATTTCGTAGTCATGATAGGCAGCGATGGCAAGCATGATCCGGATGGATTTAAGCATAGCCACTGGAGAAAAGGTTTCGTCATAGTCCACACCTGGTCTTTGACGAAAACCTTTTGCTACAAGTCTAGCTTTGAAAGTCTCCACTTTCCCATCTACACCAAGTTTCTTCTTGAAGATCCACTTGCTCCCAATGGGTTTTACCCCTTCAGGAGCAACTTCCAAAGTCCATACTTTGTTGGTGTACATGGATTCCATCTCGGACCGCATTGCATCCAGCCATTTCACTGAGTCCCTACTCATGATGGCTTGCTCGAAGCTAGTTGGGTCATCATCCTCCATGATGCAATCCTCGCTCCCACCATCCATGAGAAAACCGTAGTATCTCTCAGGTTGGCGAGGAACCCTACTAGATCGGCGGAGAGGCTGGGGTTCATTGGGAGCTACTGAATCCTCTTGTTCCACTAAATCTTCAGTTTGAGTTTGTGTATCTGGAACCTCTTCCAGCTCTACCACTTTGCCACTAATTTCTTTTTCAAGAAATTCCTTTTCTAAAAAGGTGGCATGTTGAGCAACAAACACTTTTTGTCCTCACTATGGTAGAAAAAATACCCATATGAGTTCTTTGGATATCCCACAAACTTGCAAAGAACTGACCGTGCCTCGAGCTTGTCCGGATTTTGTCTTTTGACATAAGCTGGACAACCCCATATTTTAACTCATTTAAAATATGGTCTCTTCCCACTCCATATCTCATATGGTGTGGTAGGTACAGATTTAGATGGAACTTGATTCAATAGGTATGCTGCTGTCTCCAGCGCATATCCCCAAAAGGAAATAGGTAACTTAGCTGTGCTCATCATAGAGCGCACCATATCTAATAGGGTGCGGTTCCTCCGTTCTGATACACCGTTGTGCTGTGGTGTATATGGAGGAGTCAGCTGAGAGAGAATCCCATTCTCTTTTAGGAAGTCCAGGAATTCTCCGCTTAAGTATTCACCTCCTCGATCAGATCGAAGGATTTTAATACTTTTTCCGGTTTGGTTTTCGACTTCTTGTTTATATTCTCTAAATTTCTCAAAAGCTTCTGATTTGTGTTTCATCAGGAACACATATCCGAATCTAGAGAGATCGTCAGTGAATGTAATGAAGTACGAAGAACCATCCCTGGCATGTGTAGACATAGGACCGCATACATCACTATGTATCAGTCCTAAGAGTTCGGTAACTCTTTCTCCGTGTCCCGTAAACGGAGTTTTGGTCATCTTGCCTCTGAGACATGACTGGCAAGTGTCATAAGATGAAAATTCGAATTGTTTCAAATATCCATCCTTATGCAACTTAGCTAGTCGTGTCGCATTGATGTGACCCAGTCTACAATGCCACAAGAAGGATTCGTTCAGTTCTGAACTCTTCCTCTTGTGTGTGTTAGTTATGCTCAGAACTGTTGATTGATTTAGAACATAAATTCCATTGCACAGCGTGCCTGATCCAACCAACTTTTGGTTATGGAAAATGTTCATAACATTGTCCTGTAATACAAAATTATATCCCTCTTTACTTAATAAAGAAACTGATATAATGTTGCATATCAGGTTCGGCATGTAATAGCATTCGTTCAGAACCAATGTATTACCAGTTGGTAATTCAAGGTGATATTCCCCGACAGTCTTAGCTGCAACAATTGCACCATTTCCGACTCTAATGTCTTTATCACCTTCTCCAAGTTCTCTACCTTTCCTAAGCCCATGTAACTGATTACATATATGGGATCCTGACCCGGTATCTAATACCCAGGACGTAGAGCAAATGGAGAAACAGTTCTCTGTAACGAACACACCCGAAGAAAATGCATCAACATGTACTTTCTTCATCCGGGTGGCATGGGAATCCTGGTATTCCCCTATATCCTGTTCATTCCTATAACTCTTATAAGAAAGAACGGAACCAACGTTCCCCAGCACAGTATAATATGCGGGTTCGGTCAATACATCCATATTATTATCTTGATTAAGGCATGAACTGGTCGCTACCTGGAGAGAGAGAGAAGAAAACACTTTAGCGTATGCTCGTGCAAGATCAGATTGGTTATTATCTTATCTAATCAGGATGGCTCCCACTGGTTTTTATCAAATCTTCCTTCAAACCCTAAAAGGAAAGACTAGCCGGGATTAATTACACCCTACAACTTCGTCGATCTTTCAGCCAGGCCAGTGTCGGTACTTTGAGGGAAGTCCCCCGTGCTTTCGCACGAACCTAATTAATGTAAACCTCGTTTTCTCAGAGGCGTAACCCCGTTGACACCTTTCTAGACACCTACTTGATCGGCTAATTGTAGTGTGTAAAACTCTCCCAGGAGTAACTCTTACTCGCAGTGGGTATCGGGATCCAACTATCTCATAGAAGGTATGCAATCTCATTGCAAATTTCAACACTTGAAATTCCCGATAATCTTTTGCCCCAAACGATCTATGACCGTGACAAGGTCAACAAACCATAGACCGTAAGTCAAGTTCAACCCGTCATTTCTTGATTGAATTAAACCCACCCGCACGACCCTTGACAAGGTCAACAAGGCCGTACGACTACCCTAACTCAATCTGCATCATATGCATAAGCAGATAAATACTGGTTAGCTACCGCACACTGCGCCTTGACAAGGTCAACAAACGCAGCACGAATACTAAACAGGACTTATCTGAAATGACGGAGGGCTACGACAGGTTTTTCTGAAAACCTATTGCGTAATGAACTTGATATCGTTGTAGAATCAAATGAAGTTTTGAAATGGAGTGATTTTGAGGCTTTTCTAGTTTTGCTAAAGGGGTCACTCCCGGTGAGGGGATCGTCGGCCCTTTCCTCGTCGAATGAGGTGCGGGATATATCATATATATCACTGTGCAAAGAAGAAACTATAGAAGCAGTCAAAAACAAACCGAGTGTGTAGCATCTTCCAGGTTTTGCTAAAGGAGTCACTCCCGGTGAAGGGATCTCGGTCCTTTCCTCATCGAATAAGGTGCAGGGCATATCACATATACCGCTATGCAAAGCAAGAACTGTAGCTACCTGTTTTATTTTAAAATTTGATTCTACAACATCTTAGGTTTCTTTTCTTTCATTAATCACATTAATGAAGTCCCATCATTTAAGTCACCTAAACATCACAGATAAATACGACGTACACTTATGCCATCCGTATTCGCCTAGATGTCCCCTCGTGCACCGTTAGGTTAGGTAACTAACGACAGAGCAGGGCATGGCTAGTGCGGGTGCAAAACATAAGTAACGCCTATATAATATATCATATATACTATATACAGTATTTATCATAGAACATCACATGATCGCATCACAGATATCGCAGCAGAAGAAACATATGAAACATTGGATATACTAGGACGTCCGTGTTTTCAATACGAGCCGGTATAAAACACGGATTCCACGGTCGTGATGAATAGCCAATCCCACACCCCTAGACCCCTACGAGAGCGGCAAGCAACCCTGCCAATCCTAGGGTTAGGAGACCCGGACTCGACTCCTCGAGATGGTCTCCCACTTGACCCTAGAACCCGGTTACTTGTGCTCCCCTCCTTGGGTCTATCCTAGTGCAGAAAAGTAAATAATATACAAAGGGTGACATCTTCCGCAACCTGGAAGTGCCCCGAATAAAAGAATATTACATACAAGTTTTTACATGAATGAAAATGAAAAACACTCATCTCACATAAAAAAACCCCGGCTATTCAAACACGACGATCCAATATAACATATCCAGCAACACATAACATCACATGTCATCAACGTAAGTAAGTATGCATACACCGATTGTCGTCGACGTATAGCAACGACAATCGGCAATACCACTACATACTACACTTACGGTCACAGAAAAGAAAGTGTAAAACTACAACAATTGGAATCCGCAACCTCTTTAGACATCACATGCCTAACAGTTATAAACCCCGCATTTTAGTCCCATTATCGAAAACTCTTTTCGATATCAAGTGAAACTAAACCGCTAGATTTATAACATTCATCCAGTTATCTCATAACTATTTGTGAATTCCAATTATTGTATCCAATTCCGGATAAATAGAATATATTAAACTTTCCGATCGAACATTCGAACACCCAAGTTTTCCCGACACCGATCAACACATGAAATAGGTTCAAAGACATTCACTTCATGCCTCAGTACCAACGGTCCAGCCGTAGAAGGGTCAAGCCAACGCCTCACATGTGGCACGCCGTACTGCCCCAAACCCGAAGGTTCAAAGGGCAGTTCAAGACGGTCACATAATCGAGTTAAGGTTTGTTGTCTTCTAGAGGGACCATCGCGTTACTTGCACTACTCAGAACGTGTTTAAACCACAGAAAAATCCAACACTTGGAATTTTTCCGACAGGGGAAAAGTTGGGTATTTAAATCCGGTCGAACTTTTTAACATATTCTAAAGTTATCCGGAAAGCCACATAGACAAAATCTGATAACCCGAACGAATAATTGAATCCCCAAAGCAACCCCAAAATACTCTTCTATAGAGTCACAATAAAAATACCCAGAAAATATAATATCTGAATTCATGAATTACTGTGAAAAAATCACCAGACAAGGGGACAGTACGGCCGCGGAACCGCCGCGCATGCATAGCTCATGCCGCGGTTCCGCGGTGGAAAAGTTGAATCAGGCCCTCGTATTTCACAGTATTTCATATAAGACCCTGCATAATTTTCTGCATATTTTTAATTGACAAAAATCCAAAATTTCAGAAAATATCCACAGAGCACCTTGGAATTAGGGTTTCGGGTTCGTTCGGACTTCAAACTCCGTCTAGACTTCGCCTAAGGCTCTAGCTAGGCTCTGATACCACTGTAGGTCAGGCAGCCACCCCATCCAATGGGGTCACCGTGGCACCAACGGGTCCCTCAGCCGCTACTTTTTACGCATGCCCCCTCGCGAGGACTACAACCCACCGGAACACCTTCCGGTCTCGGGACACCCTGGGGGTAAGAGCCTATGCTTCGCCACACTGTTACACAGTGAGAACCCCCCATAGGTCGACATCCAATGCCTAGTATCTCTGATACCACTGTAGGGTTCCTAGGCATCCTAATGAAGTCTCACAAGGCATCAACCATGCCAATTTCAAAAATTATTGGTGCCGAGAAACCCTAACACGGATCGTTGACTAGATGTTTAGGCGAAATGAGAATCTAGTTAACTACTTAACTAAAAGTTAGATGCTACAACCTTTGTAGATCCGGTTCCCCACTTCCTTAGCTCCACGTGGGTGTGCTCTCGCTGTCCATCACGAATCCTAGACTCATTTGTCGGCTTCATCGGAAAAACGGGCGAGCAAGGTCGTCGGCTTCGTGTCAAAGACGATCTACGTCGAGGTTGCACGAGTTCAAGCTCCGACTTCACCAAGTTGTGAAACTTGTGAAGAAAACACCCAAAACCACTTGGCAAGAGGTAGAGGATGAAGAAATAGGAGGTGGGTTCACTTTAGATTTGGATTTCTCACTCTAGAAATGAAGTTGCCATTGATGGCATCAAGCTTTTCCTTTTTGAAGTGAAGAAGAAGATGAAGCTAGAATTATGATAAGTCTTGTAAATATGAATAATAAAACAATACTTATCATAATGGGAACCATGGTTAGGTGTAGAGAATTGACCAAGGTTAAAAGAGTGGTTAGGGTTAAGCATGAAGACAAATTGGTCACTTGGGTCAAAGCTTCATGAAGCTTCACAAAGGTTCAAGAAAGAAAGCAACCATTTTGTATTCATATGCCATTCTTTTTCTAAAATAAATAAATGAAAAGAATGGATAATAAAAACCCTAATTACTTACTTAACCTAGGTTTAATCCTTTACACTTAACCAAATGAGTATGCATCATCAAACATGATACAAATATGTGCACAAAAGCATATCACATATACAACGTGCAAATCAAGTGAGAAAATCCGTTTAAAGTGAACCTGTACTAGTTAATGCAAAGTAATATATCAAATATATAATTATACATTAAATCATTAAATCAACACTTGATTCAATGATCCGGTCATGTCGCACATAACCGACTAGTATTCATTGCATCGATTTATCGAATCAATGATTCGATAACTAGGTCATATCTCATACAACCAATCGAAACATTAATCGCGAGAATCAAATACGGTATCATATACACGCATCATTCTCGGTCCCGCACATATCTCATATGCGCTCCTATTTCGTTTCGATTGAGCCAGGAAACCTCTGTGTAGGACTCTAAAGACTCGTCAATACGCCGGTAGCAGATGATGATCATATCAAGCACCCACAAGCCGCAAGCGGTCTGCTAAACGTAACGGCCACCCGGGTATTGAGCGATCAGAAGATCGACGAGCTAGCCCGCTCACACTCCTGCGAATCCGACCAGTAACACTTAACCGTAAAGTCCGGTCTCTTCGTCTGATATGTCGCATATCAAGTCTAGGGGTGGTAAACGTCAGACCCCAATAACCCAATAAGTCGTGCCGATGTGAGGTTCGCAACGGGTCGAGAAACTACTGGTAACACTTACCAGCAAATCTCTGATCAGCCCTGGCCAGGGACTTCCCTGCTACGGCCAATCGAGCACAGCGCAACATCAACTCCCAATACCGGGAGAGACGAAACCCCTCCAATCGCTCATTGCCTCCATGTGACTCAGGACTGTACCCAAAGACCACCGTTTTGCACGCCCTCATGGACGTGGTAAGGTGGAGATCAAAGCACAGTGGGAATCACACAAGACTCTATGACGATCTCGGGTCTACAGACTAACCTGTACAAGTGTCACCTGAGAACTGCCATCTGAAGTGAGGTATAATACCATCTAGGAGTTCTCGGCGAGTCCGTCCAGTGTACCCAGTCTCCACTGAGCACCCGTATACCATCTCTGATGTCAAACACCAATGGATATGGGATCATCCATCGCCCATTACATGGGTCGAGAAGCGTATACGCTAGTCTACACTGGTATATCGATGCCCCGTCTCGATACACCCACGACTAGGGACCTTGAAGGATGTACTTATGGACTACCATGTCCCCACTAGTATGATCTGCATCATAGTCCAGGTAGTCAAGTACACATCCTAAGGGCTTTACCAACATGTAACTATAAGACAGTATAAAGAGACTAGTATACATGTTAAGATAAAGAGCAACCAGATAGCATACTATCATATCGAGCAAGAAAGTCATCTCTATATATGTCCAAGCATCCAATATAATATACATCATCTGTACAATACTGGCCTCTAGGGCATACATACAACTAACAAATGCGATATGAGATACCGTATTATATTCTCGCGATATTTTGATATGAGCCGGATCATCGGATCAAGTGTTGATTCGATGAATCGGTACATGATATATTAGTCGGTTATATTCGATATAGCCGGATTGTCGGATCAAATGTTGATTCGATAATTTAATGTATAATAATATATATGATATATTGCATTACATTATCTAATATTGGCTCGCTTTATTACTTCATTTTCTCACCGGATAATACATTGATATATATGCGATATATGTTAATTGTATTATTTTCTTTTGTTACAAATATATATTATATATGTCATATATATTATTGTAACATGATATGATTACTAATGCAACTTGTTTAGTGGAGATTAAATAAGATTAGGGTTTGAATTGGGTTAGTTCTTTCATGAACCTTCTAGAAGGTTTTCTTTTGTCATGAGCTTAGATATTATGGTTGATATTTTCTAGTGACTCATTGTTTAACCCAACCCAAACCTTAGCCCTAGTTTAATCTCTACATGAGTTATCCATGTCATCCTTGACCATGGTTGCATTATTAATCATATATCATTTCATTATTCATCATAAAAGGAATTAATTCATTTTTCTTCTCTTCTTCAACTTTAAGCTTTGAGAAAGCTTTCTAGGTTTTCATTTTGTGATGATTAAGAGTGAGAATTTGATATAAAATGAAAGCATAAATACTACTCCATCATCCTCATCTAATCTAGCCAATTAGATTAAGGTGTTCACCTCATTAGAGAGAGAGAGCTTGAGTTATAGAAATTTCGAGGTAGATCATCGGAGAAAAGGAAGACTACAAGCTAGCATGGATCATTCGAGTTGTGGAGCCTCTCTTGATTCCGGGAAATCATGGATCACGGCGAAGGGACTTCTATTCAGAGCTTATGAAGTGAAGGAGCGGACTACAAAGGTTGTAATCCCTCACTCTTAGTTGTAAAGATGTTTACTTGCATGTTTAACCTTAATAATCTAGCAAAGATCCCGGTTTTGGGTTGTTCGGCACGTGTAAATTTTTATTCGGGCATGGTTGATGCCTTATTAACCCTTGTAAGAGTGCCTAGGAACCCTACAGTTGTATTAGAGCTAAGCTAGAATATTAGGAGACGTGTACAAGAAGTTAAAACTCCGATCGAACCCCGAAACACCGATTTGACCCCTTCTCTGGACAATTTTTAAAAAAGCGATTTTTTCTGTATTAAAAATACCTAAAAAAACCAGCAGGGGATTATAAGTATCACTGTGGAAAACGAGAAGGTAAATCGTACGGACCGCCGCAATACCTTGCTTGTGCCGCGGATCCGCGGCCGTACAATTGGATTTGGCTTTTCTTTTGGCACAGTAATATCCTTAGCTGTTAGTTTATATTTCTGGGTATTTTTAATCTGACTCAAGTGTTGAGTATTGTGGGGATTATTTTGAATTCGTTGATTCGATCGGAAAATTTAATTTCATTCTTTTTCCGGATAATTTAGAAACTATTAAAATGTTCGAACGGATATCATTAACTCATTTTTTCACGGCAGGAAAAACTTTCAAGTGTTGAATTTTTCTTGAGTTTAAATCTTTCGGAAAAACGTGCAAGTAACGCGGTGGTCCCTCTAGAAGAACACAAACCTTAACTCGATTATGTGACCGTCTGAACCGCCTCTAAAACTTAGGGTTTAGGGCAGTACGGTATGCCGCATGTGAGGCGTTGGCTTGACCCTTCTACGGCTGGACCATTGGTATTGTGACATATTCTGGGATTATTTGAACTCCGCTCAAGTGTTGAGCTATTAAGGAAATCTTGTGTATTTGATTATCCGATCGGAAAGTTTAATACTGTCTATTTATCTGGAATGTGATACAATATGTGGAATTCATATAGTTAGGCATGAAATGCGAAGTATGTGATATTTCGGATTTATGATGTCTAAAGTGATTGTGGATTCCAAATGTTGTAGTTTTACAATTTCTTTTCTGTGACCGTAAGTGTAGTATGTAGTTGTATTGCCGGTTTTCATTGCTATACATCAACGACGATCGGTGTATGCATACTTACTTACGATGATGATATGAGATATTATTTGTTGCTGTGATATGTTATATTGGATCGTCGTGTTCTGAATAGCCGGGGGTTTTATGTGAGATGAGGGTTTTTATTTTCATTCATGTAAAATTCATTTGTATGTAATATTCTTTTATTGGGGCACTTCCGGGATGAGCTTGATGTCACCAGTGTATATTATTTACTTTTTCGCATTAGGTAGACCCAAGGAGGGGAGCACAAGTTGCTGGGTTCCTAGGCACCCTAATGAGGTCACACAAGGCATCGAACATGCCAAATTAAAATTTTAACGGTGCCGAGAGACCCGACTACGGATCGTTTGCTAGATGATTAGGCGAAAAAGCTAACTAGTTAACACTTAACTAATGAGAAACGGAAATACAACCTTTGTAGATCCGGTCCTCCACCTCCACGGCTCCGCAACGAAGTCGTCTCCGCTGTCCAAAACAAATCCGGGCTCTAGAGTCGGCTTCGTCGGAGAAAAAATGAGCCAGGTCGTCGATGTCCATGCCGAAGATGATCTACGTCGAGGCATCGCTAAATCAAGCTCCACCTTCACCAAGCCCTAAAACTTGTGAAGGAAACACACTCTACTACTTGGCAAGAGGTAGAGGATGAAGAAATAGGAAGTGGGTAGACTTTAGAATTGGATTTCTCACTCAAATCATCAATCCTCCATTGATGACCTCAAGCTTTTCTTCACTTGAAGGAAGAAGAAGAAGAAGCTAATATTATGATAAGTTAATTCAAAAAGAAAAGAATAACAATACTTATCATAATATTCACTCTAGTCAAGTGTAGAGAATGAATCATGATTAGTGGGAATGGTTAGGGTTAAGGATGAGATAAGAATGGTTGACTTGATTAAAGTTTCATGAAGCTTCAACTAAAGAACAAAATTAGCCACCATTCTTTTCTCTTTTCTTTTATTCATTTATCAAAAAATAAAAGGATAATTAAATAAGATAAATGAATAACAAATAATAAACCCTAACCATTTCATTAACCAAGGTTTAATCCTTTATACTTAACCAAAAAGCATGTATCATCAAACATGATACAAGCAAGTGCACAAAATCATATCGCATATGCAATGCGCACATCCGAGCGAGAAAATCCATTTAAAGTGAACCGAAACTAGTTAATGCAAAGTAATATATCAAATATATAATTATGCATCAAATCATTAAATCAACACTTGATTTAACGATCCGGTCATATCGTATATAACGGACTAGTATACAATGTATCGGCTTATCGAATCAACGCTTGAATCGATAACTAGGTTATATCGCATACAACCATTCGATACATTCATCGCGAGAATGGAATACGGTATCACATACACGCATTATTCTCGGTCCCGCACATATCTCATATGCGCTCCTATTTCGTTTCGCTTGAGCCAGGAAACCTCTGTGTAGGACTCTAAAGACTCGTCAATACGCCGGCAGCGGATGATGATCATATCAAACATCCACAAGCCGCAAGCGGTCTGCTAAACGTAACGGCCACCCGGGTATTGAGCGATCTGAAGATCGACGAGCAAGCCCGCTCACACTCCAGTGAATCCGACCAGTAACACTACCGTACAGTCCGGTCTGATCGTCTGATATGTCGTATATCTCGCCTAGGGGTGGTAAACGTCAGACCCCAATAGCTCAATAAGTCGTGTCGATATGAGGTCTATAACTGTTCGAGAAACTACTGGTAACACTTACCAGTAAATCTCAGCAACCCTGGCCAGGGATTTCCTGTTATAGCCAATCGAACACAGCGCAACATCAACTCCCTATACCGGGAGAGACGAATCCCCTCCTATCGCTCATTGCCTCCATGTGACTCGGGACTGTACCCAAAAACCACCGTTTTGCACGCCCTCTTGGACGTGGTAAGATGAAAATCAAAGCACAGTGGGAACCACACAAGACTCTATGACGATCTCGGGTCAACAGACTACTCTGTACCAGTGTCACCAGAGAACTGCCATCTGACGTGAGGTATAATACCATCTGGGAGTTCTCGGCGAGTCCGTCCAGTGTACCCAGTCTCTACTGAGCACCCGTATATCATCTCCGATGTCAAACACCAATGGATATGGGATCATCCATCGCCCATCTGTATGGGTCGAGAAGGTATACGCTAGTCTACTCTGGTATATCGATGCCCCGTCTCGATACACCCACGACTAGGGACTTTGAAGGATGTACTTATAGACTACCATGTCCCCACTAGTATGATCCACATCATAGTCCAGGTAGTCAAGCACACATCCTAAGGGCTTTACCAACATGTAACAGAGAGACAATCAGTGTACACGTTAAGGTAAAGTTCAACCAGATAGCATACTATCATGTTGAGCAAGAAAGTCCTCCCTATATATGTCCCAGCATCCAATACAATATACATCCTATGTACAGTAATGGCCTCTAGGGCATACATATAACTAACAATCTCCCACTTGCACTAGGGCCATCTGATAGCAGTGGTTGTAGTATCTCATACTCAACCATCCCATAAAAGTGTCTCTCTCTGGGATAAGGCCTTTCGTGAGTGGATCCGCTGTGTTTGTCCTCTGAGTCTACTTTCCAAACCTCGATCACCCTGGAGATCAATCATCTCCATGATCAAGTGATACTGCCTTAGAATATGTCTGGATCACTGATAGGACGGGCGTTCCTTGGCATAAGCCACAACTCCATTGTCACACAATGGTAGGAACATAGTTCATCTTATGAACCAATATACACCCAAACATCCTCTTTGGTAGCATCTTAATTAGTGATGTATCGTGCCTTTATCGTCTAGTATGTCACGGTATCTAGCTTGGAACTCTTCCAACATACCGTCCCTTTACTGAGGGTAAAGACAATGCCTGTGACTGACATTCAGTCGTCTTTATCACCCTGGAACCCTTCCAGTGATTCTCCTCAGGATCGATTGACACCACCTCACTACATCTAGTGAGTTTCCTAACATCCATTTAGATCTATCTCATAGATCCAAAATCCAGGATTTAGTAGGTATCACTTTAATCCTATATGGAGAATCTTTGTGATAAGCGGAGATTGATCGAGCGTAGCATAAGAAACTCCTTTCTTATCAAGAGTATGTCATCCACGTACTCTACGAGGATCGTCACCATACTCCCTACTACCTTTTTGTATATACAAGGTTCATCTACCATTTTGATGATGTCAAACTCTTTGACCGTTTCATCAAAACAGATGTTCCAACTCCGCGATGCCTGCTTTATCCTATAAAGCATCTTGCACACGTTTCCGCTGCTCCCACTGTCTACGAAGCCTTCTGGCTGTGTACTTATAGACGCTCTCTTCTAAAACATCATTTAGAAAAGCAGTCATGACACCCAACCACCAGATATCGTAGTCATGGTATGTAGCCGTGGCAAGTAGGATCTGGATGGACTTAAGCATAGTTACTTGAAAAGGTTTTAACATTATGATCCATATCTGGTCAATGATGCAAACCTTTAATAAGTCTAGCTTTGAAAGTCTCAACTTTTCCATCTACACCAAGCAATCTTCTCAAGATATACTTGCTCCTGATGGGGATTTAACCCTTCAGATATTGCAACCAAAGTCCATACTTTGTTGGTGTATAAGGATTCCATCTCAGATCGCTAAGCATCCAGCCATTCTTACAGAGTCTTACTCCTGATGGCCTGCTCGAAGCTAGTTGGGTCATCATCTCATAATGCAGTCCTCGCTCCCACTGTCATAGAGAAATAGAAGTATCTCTCAGGTGGGTGAGGAACCCTACTAGATCGGCGGAGAGGCTGAGGTTCGTTGGAATCTACTGAATCCTTTGGTTCTATCAAATCATCAGCTGCAGTCTGTATGGCTGGAACATTTCCAGTTCTACATTACAGATCTTGCCTCGAGATTGTCCAGATTTTGCTTTTAGACATAGGCCGGACAACCCCAAATCTTAACTAACTTAAGACCTGGGCTCTTACCATACCATATCACATATGAAGTGGTAGGCAACTGATTTGATTTGAACTCTATTCAATAGGTATGCAGCTTCTCAAGTGCATAACTCCCAAAAGGAAATAGGTAACTCAGTAGTACTCATCATAGAGCACACCTTATCACATAGGGTGTTATTGCTCCGCCCTGATATACCATCGTGCTATGGTGTATACAGAGGAGTAATGCTGAGAGAGAATCTCATTCTCCTTTAGAATATTCCAGGAATTCCGTGCTCAAGTATTCTCCTCCTTGATCTCATCAAAGGACATAATACTTATACCCGTAATTTGGTTCTCTACTTCTCGCTTATATTCTGTGAATATCTCAAAAGGTTCGGACTTGTGTTTCAACAGGAACATAGGTCTGAATCTCGAAAGATCATCAGAGAATGTAATGAAGTATAAAGAACCAGTCCTGGCATATGTAGACAGGAGACCTTACATACATCATCATGTATCAGTCCCAAGAGTTCACTAATTCTTTCTCTGTTTCTTAGTAAACAGGGCTATGGTCATCTTATCTTTGTGACATGATTGGCGAGTTGCACAAGATGTAAATTCAAACTGATTTAAATATACATCTAAATGTAACTTCAGCCAGTCGGGTCGCATTGATCTGACCTAGTCTACAATACCTCAAGAAGAATTCGTTCATTTCTGAACTCTTCCTCTTGTGTGTGTTCCATATATTAAGAACTGTAGTTTGATTTAGAACATTAATGCTTTTAGATAACGTGCCTGAACCGATCAACTTTTGATATAGGAAATGTTCAAAACATTATCCAACAATACAAAATTTTATCATTTCTTTACTAATAAAGAGACTGATATGATTTTGTATATCAGGTTCGGTATCTAATAACATTCGTTCAGAATCAATGTATTGGTAATACAGGGTGACAGTGACCAACAGACTTGGCTGCAACTCTTGCCCCGTTTTCTGCCTCATGAAACTTATCACCCGTTCTCAGTTCTCTACCTTTCTGTAGCCCTATGTAACAGATTACATATCTGGGATCCTGATCCGGTATCATATACCCAGGATGTAGAGGATACAGAGAAACAGTTCTTTGTAACGAACACACCCGAAGATGATGCATCAGCATGTACTCTCTTCGTTTGGGCGGCATGGGAATTCTGGTAATCCCCTATTTCCTGCTCTGTCTTATAACAATTATAAGTTGGAGCGGGACCAACGTTCCCCAGCTCAGTATAACAAGCGGGTTCGGTCAAATATTCCGTATTATTATCTTGATTAAGGCGTGATATGGTCGCTACCTGGAGAGAGAGAGAAGAAAACACTCAGCGTGCGCTCTTGAAAGAATAGATTGGTTATTATTTTATCTAATCAGGATGGCTCCCACTGCTTTTTATCAAATCTTCCTTCAAACCCTAAAAGGAAAGACTAGCCGGGATTAATTACACACTACAAGTTCGCCAATCTTTCAGCCAGGCCAGTGTCGGTACTTTGAGGGAGGTCCCCCGTGCTTTCGCACGAACCTAATTAATGTAAACCTCGTTTTCCCAGAGGCGTAACCTCGTTAACACCTTTCTAGACACCTACTTGATCGGCTAATTGTAATGTATAAAACTCTCCCAGGAGTAACTCTTACTCGCAGCGGGTATCGGGATCCAACTATCCCATAGAAGGTATGCAATCTCATTGCAAATTTCAACACTTGAAATTCCCGATAATATTTTGCCCCTAGCTCGCTATGACCTTGACGGAGGCCAACAAACCATAGTCCGCTAGTCAAGTTCAACCCGTCATTTCCTGATCGAATCAAACCCACCCGCACGACCCTTGACGGAGGCCAACAAGGTCGCACGACTACCCTAACTCAATCTGCATCATATGCATAAGCAGATAAATACTGGTTAGCTACCGCACACTGCGCCTTGACGGAGGCCAACAAACGCAGCACGAATACTAAACAGCACTTATCTGAAATGACGGAGGGCTACGACAGGTTTTTATGAAAACCTATTGCGTAATGAACTTGATATCGTTGTAGGATCGAATGAATTTTGAAATGGAGTGCTTTTGAGGCTTTTCTTGTTTTGCTAAAGGAGTCACTCCCGGTGAAGGGATCGTCGGTCCTTTCCTCGTCGAATGAGGTGCGGGATATATCATATATATCACTGTGCAAAGCAGAACTCTTAAAAGCAATCAAAAGACAAACCGAGTGTGTAGCATCTGCCAGTTATTGCTAAAGGAGTCACTCCCGGTGAAGGGATCTCGGTCCTTTCCTTATCGAATAAGGTGCAGGATATATCATATATACCGCTGTGCAAAGAAAGAACTGTATCTATCTGTTTTATTTTGAAATTCGATTCTACAACATCTTAGGTTTCTTTTATTTCATTAATCTCATTAATGAAGTCCCATCAATTATGTACCTAAACATCACAGATAAATACGACGTACACTTATGCCATCCGCATTCGCCTCGATGTCCCCTCGTGCACCGTTAGGTTAGGTAACTAACGGCAGAGCGGGGCAGGGCTAGCACGGGTGTAAAACATAAGTAACGCCTATATAATATATCATATATACTATATATAGTATCTATCACAGAACATCACATGATCACATCACAGATATCGCAGCAGAAGAATCATATGAAATATTGGATATACTAGGACGTCCGTGTTTTCAATACGAGCCAGTATAAAACACGGATTCCACGGTCGTGATGAATAGCCAAACCCACACCCCTAGACCCCTACGAGAGCGGCAAGCAACCCTACCAATTCTAGAGTTAGGAGACCCGGACTCGACTCCTCGAGTTGGTCTCCTACTGGACTCCAGAACCCGGTTACTTGTGCCCTCCTCCTTGGGTCTATCCTAGTGCGGAACAGAAAATAATATACAACGGGTGACAACTTCCGCAACCTGGAAGTGCCCCAATAAAAGAATATTACATACAAGTTTTTACATGAATGAAAATGAAAAACACTCATCTCACATAAAAAAAACCCCGGCTATTCAAACACGACGATCCAATATAACATATCCAGCAACACATAACATCACATGTCATCAACGTAAATAAATATGCGCATCCCAATTGTCGTTGACATATAGCAACGAAACCGGCGATATCACATATTACACTTACGGTCACAGAAAAGAAAGTGTAAAACTACAACAGTTGGAATCCGCAACCATCTCAGACATCGCATGCCTGACCAAATGAATTCCTTAGACATCGCATGCCTAACAATTATAAACCCCGCATTTTAGTCTCATAATCGAAAACTCTTTTCAATATCAAGTCGGGAAATTCAACAAGATTCCCGACATCCTGATCGAATGCTCGTCGCAAACTTCAGTAGGCGGCCGCACCCCCGATACCGTCGACGAAGTGCACCATGGCGGAACACCGCTACTGTGAGCACCCGAATGGATGCTTTCGGCGACGGGGTTCTCCTACAGTCACTTGGTCGGGGCTATGGAGTGAAGCTGTCTATTAAGTTTATCCGGCGAGTATCCGCGTACTCTACGTGATTGCAACGGACTTTTGATCACATCAAAATTCCGTGGCAACCGATCAAGTGAGACTAAACTGCTACGTTTATAACATTCATTTAGTTATCTCATAACTACTTGTGAATTCCAATTATTGTATCACATTCCAGATAAATAGAAAATGTCAAACTTTCCGATCGAACACCCAAGTTTTCCCGAAACTGATCAACACATGAAATAAGTCTAACAACATTCAGTTCGTGCCTCAGTACCAACGGTCCAGCCGTAGAAGGGTCAAGCCAACGCCTCACATGTGGCACGCCGTACTGCCCCAAAGCCGAAGGTTCAAAGGGCAGTTCAAGACGGTCACATAATCGAGTTAAGGTTTGTTGTCTTCTAGAGGGTCCATCGCGTTACTTGCACTACTTAGAACGTCGTTAAACTACGGAAAAATCCAACACTTGGAAATTTCCCGACAGGGGAAAAATTGGGTATTTATATCCGGTCTAAATTTTTAACATATTCTAAAAATTATCCGGAAAGCCACACAGACAAAATTTGATACTCCGATCGAAACACCCGAATCCCTAAAACAACTCAGAAAAAACAACTTTGGAATAAATTTTAAAAATTCCCAGAAAACTCAGAAGAATTTATCAGGAATTACTGTGCAGAAATGAGGAGCTGACGTCATCAAGTGGCCGCTGATCAGCCGCAGAAGCCATCCTTCTGCCGCTGATCCGCCGCGAAATTTACTGTTCACCAGAAACTTTTTGCACCGTAATTCTTATTTTTCCCTGCTGAATTTTTTAGCAATTTTTAATTTGGAAAAATCCACTGTTTTCAAAAAAGTACAGAGAGCATGATCCGGGTCGGGTTTTCGGTTCATTCGGACTTCAAATTCCGTCTAGACTTCGCCTAAGGCTCTAGCTAGGCTCTGATACCACTGCTGGGTTCCTAGGCACCCTAATGAGGTCACACAAGGCATCGAACATGCCAAATTAAAATTTTAACGGTGCCGAGAGACCCGACTATGGATCGTTTGCTAGATGATTAGGCGAAAAAGCTAACTAGTTAACACTTAACTAATGAGAAACGGAAATACAACCTTTGTAGATCCGGTCCTCCACCTCCACGGATTCGCAACGAAGGCTTCTCCGCTGTCCAAAACAAATCCGGGCTCTAGAGTCGGCTTCGTCGGAGAAAAAATGAGCCAGGTCGTCGATGTCCATGCTGAAGATGATCTACGTCGAGGCATCGCTAAATCAAGCTCCACCTTCACCAAGCCCTAAAACTTGTGAAGGAAACACACTCTACTACTTGGCAAGAGGTAGAGGATGAAGAAATAGGAAGTGGGTAGACTTTAGAATTGGATTTCTCACTCAAACCATCAATCCTCCATTGATGACCTCAAGCTTTTCTTCACTTGAAGGAAGAAGAAGAAGAAGCTAATATTATGATAAGTTAATTCAAAAAGAAAAGAATAACAATACTTATCATAATATTCACTCTAGTCAAGTGTAGAGAATGAATCATGGTTAGTGGGAATGGTTAGGGTTAAGGATGAGATAAGAATGGTTGACTTGATTAAAGTTTCATGAAGCTTCAACTAAAGAACAAAATTAGCCACCATTCTTTTCTCTTTTCTTTTATTCATTTATCAAAAAATAAAAGGATAATTAAATAAGATAAATGAATAACAAATAATAAACCCTAACCATTTCATTAACCAAGGTTTAATCCTTTATACTTAACCAAAAAGCATGTATCATCAAACATGATACAAGCAAGTGCACAAAATCATATCGCATATGCAATGCGCACATCCGAGCGAGAAAATCCATTTAAAGTGAACCGAAACTAGTTAATGCAAAGTAATATATCAAATATATAATTATGCATCAAATCATTAAATCAACACTTGATTTAACGATCCGGTCATATCGTATATAACGGACTAGTATACAATGTATCGGCTTATCGAATCAACGCTTGAATCGATAACTAGGTTATATCGCATACAACCATTCGATACATTCATCGCGAGAATGGAATACGGTATCACATACACGCATTATTCTCGGTCCCGCACATATCTCATATGCGCTCCTATTTCGTTTCGCTTGAGCCAGGAAACCTCTGTGTAGGACTCAAAAGACTCGTCAATACGCCGGCAGCGGATGATGATCATATCAAACATCCACAAGCCGCAAGCGGTCTGCTAAACGTAACGGCCACCCGGGTATTGAGCGATCTGAAGATCGATGAGCAAGCCCGCTCACACTCCAGTGAATCCGACCAGTAACACTACCGTACAGTCCGGTCTGATCGTCTGATATGTCGCATATCTCGCCTAGGGGTGGTAAACGTCAGACCCCAATAGCTCAATAAGTCGTGTCGATATGAGGTCTATAACTGTTCGAGAAACTACTGGTAACACTTACCAGTAAATCTCAGCAACCCTGGCCAGGGATTTCCTGTTATTGCCAATCGAACACAGCGCAACATCAACTCCTTATACCGGGAGAGACGAATCCCCTCCTATCGCTCATTGCCTCCATGTGACTCGGGACTGTACCCAAAAACCACCGTTTTGCACGCCCTCTTGGACGTGGTAAGATGGAAATCAAAGCACAGTGGGAACCACACAAGACTCTATGACGATCTCGGGTCAACAGACTACTCTGTACCAGTGTCACCAGAGAACTGCCATCTGACGTGAGGTATAATACCATCTGGGAGTTCTCGGCGAGTCCGTCCAGTGTACCCAGTCTCTACTGAGCACCCGTATATCATCTCCGATGTCAAACACCAATGGATATGGGATCATCCATCGCCCATCTGTATGGGTCGAGAAGGTATACGCTAGTCTGCTCTGGTATATCGATGCCCCGTCTCGATACACCCACGACTAGGGACTTTGAAGGATGTACTTATGGACTACCATGTCCCCACTAGTATGATCCACATCATAGTCCAGGTAGTCAAGCACACATCCTAAGGGCTTTACCAACATGTAACAGAGAGACAATCAGTGTACATGTTAAGGTAAAGTTCAACCAGATAGCATACTATCATGTTGAGCAAGAAAGTCCTCCCTATATATGTCCCAGCATCCACTACAATATACATCCTATGTACAGTAATGGCCTCTAGGGCATGCATATAACTAACACAAGTAACCAGGTTCTAAGGTCCAGTGGGAGGCCATCTCGAGGAGTCGAGGCCGGGTCTCCTAACCCTAGAATTGGCAGTGTTACTTGCCTCTCTCGTAGGGGTCTAGGGATTTGGGTTTGGCTATTCATCATGGCCGTGAAATCCGTGTTTTATACAGGCTCGTATTAAAATACGGACATCCTAGTATATCCAATATTTCATATATGTTCTTCTGCTGCAATGTTCTGTGATAAGATCATATTACTGCCTGAGACGAATGCTTATACTATATATATATGCTGATATATAAATATTACTGCTTTCGTTTCTTCTGTGATTCTTAGGAAGCATAAGCTGATGGGATTTTTATTAATGAGATTAATAAAAGAAAACAAACCTAAAAGATGTTGTAGAATCAAAACTTTATAAAAAAAGTAGCTACAGTTTTGCTTTGCACAGCGGTATATATGATATACCCTGCACCTTATTCGATGAGGAAAGAGCCAAGATCCCTTCACCGGGAGTGACTACTTTAGCGAAACTGGCAGATGCTACAAACTCGCGGTTTAGTTTTTGACAGCTTATATAGTTCTTGTTTTGCACAGCGGTATATATGATATACCCTGCACCTTATTCGATGGGGAAAGAGCCGAGATCCCTTCACCGGAAGTGACCACTTTAGCGAAACTACAAAATCCTCAAAAACACTCCTTTTCAAAAACACTTGTTTCTACAACGATATCAAGTTCATTACGCTCATGGTTTTCTGAAAAACCTGCGTAGCCCTCCGTCATTTTAGGAAAATAGAGTACTTAGTATTCGTGCTGCGTTTGTTGACCATAGTTAAGGCGCAGTGTACGGTAGCTGAGTGATGTTTTCCTATATAACATATGATGTGATTAATTAGAACAGGCATATGACTTTGTTGACCATAGTTAAGGGTCATGTGGGTGGGTCTAAATTAATCAAGAAATGACGGGTAGAACTTGACTAGTTCTTATGATTTGTTGACCATAGTTAAGGTCATAAGTCGCTAGGGGTAAAAGCATTATCGGGAATATCAAGTGTTGAAATTTGCAATGAGATTGCATACCTTCTATGAGATAGATGTATCCTGATACCCACTACGAGTAAGAGTTACTCCTGAGAGAGTTTTAAACAGGACAATTAGCCGATCAAGTAGGTGTTTAGAAAGGTGTTAACGGGGTTATGCCTCTGGGAAGATGAGGTTTATTTTAATTAGGTCCGTGCGAAAGCACAAGGAACCTCCCTCAAGTACCGACACTGATCTGGCTGAAAGATTGACGAAATTGTAGGGTGTAATTAATCCCGGCTAATCTTACTTTTTAGGGTTTGAAGGAAGATTTGATAAAAATAGTGGAAGACATCCTGATTAGATAAGATAATAACCAATCTAATCTTGCAAGAACATACGCTAAAGTGTTTCCTTCTCTCTCTCTCCAGGTAGCGACCATGTCAGGACTTAATCAAGATAAAAATATGGATGTATTGACTGAACCTACTTATTATACTAAGCAGGGGATCGTTGGACCCGTTCTTTCTTGTAAGAGTTATAAGACTGAGCAGGAAACAGGAGAATATCAGGATTCTCATGCTACCCAAACAAAGAACATGCATGCTGATGCATCTTCTTCGGGTGTGTTAGTTATTGAGAACTGTTTCTCAGTTCACCCTACGTCCTGGGTATTAGATACCGGATCGAGATCCCACATATGTAAATTATTACGTGGGCTACGTAAAGGTAGAGAACTGTAAAAGGGTGATCATTCCGTACAAGTTGGGAATGGTGCAAGTATTGCAGCCAAAGCAGTTGGCGAATATCACCTTGTATTACAAAGTAGTAATATATTGATTCTGAACGAGTTCTATTATATACCGAACATGATGTGCAACATTATATCAGTTTCTTTATTAAGTAAAGAAGGATATAATTTTGTAGTACAGGATAATGTTATGAACATATTCCTGAATCAAAAGTTGATTGGATCAGGCTCGTTACATAATGGCATATTCATTCTCAATCAAAATGCATTCCTTAATATACAAAACACACACAAGAGGAAGGGTTCAGAAATGAACGAATCCTTCTTGTGGCATTGTAAACTTGGTCATATCAATGCGACACGGCTAGCTAAGTTACATAAGGATGGAAATTTGAATACGTTCGAATTATCATCTCATGATACTTGCCATTCATGTCTCAAAGGAAAAATGACAAAAACTCCGTTCAGTGGACACGGAGAAAGAGTTGCCGAACTCTTAGGGCTGGTACATAGTGATGTATGCGGTCCCATGTCTACACATGTCAGGAATGGTTCTTCCTACTTTATTACATTCACTGACGATCTCTCAAGATTCGGACATGTGTTCCTGATGAAACACAAGTCTGAAGCTTTTGAGAAATTCAGAGATTATAAGCACGTAGTAGAGAACCAAACGGGCAAAAGTATTAAGATCCTTCGATCTGATCGAGGAGGAGAATACTTGAGCAATGTGTTTCGGGATTATCTAAAAGAGAATGGGATTCTCTCTCAGCTTACTCCTCCTTATACACCACAGCACAACGGTGTATCGGAGCGGAGGAATCGCTCCCTATTGGATATGGTGCGCTCTATGATGAGCACTGCTGAGTTACCTATCTCCTTTTGGGGTTTTGCGCTGGAGACAGCCGCATACCTATTGAATAGATTTCCAACTAAATCAGTTCCTACCACTCCATATGAGATTTGGAATGGGAAGAGACCATCTCTTAAACGAGTTAAGATATGGGGTTGTCCGGCCTATGTTAAAAAGCAAAATCCGGACAAGCTCGAGGCAAGATCAGGTCTATGTAAGTTCGTAGGATATCCAAAAGATTCCTATGGATATATCTTCTACCACGCTGAGGAACAAAAGATGTTTGTTTCTCAATATGCCACCTTTTTAGAAAAGGAATTTCTTACAAAAGAAATTAGTGGCAAAGAGGTAGAGCTGGAAGAGGTTCCAGCACCACAAACTACAACTGATGATTTATTGGAGCCAGAGGATTCAGTAATACCCGACGAACCCCAGCCTCTCCGCCGATCTAGCAGGGTTTCTCATCCACCTGAGAGATACTATGGTTTTCTCATTGATGGTGGAAGCGAGGATTTCATCATGGAAGATGATGACACGACTAGTTTCGAGCAGGCCATCACGAGTGCTGACTCTGTGAAATGGCTGGATGCAATGCGATCTGAGATGGAATCCATGTACACCAACAAAGTATAGACTTTGGAAATTGCTCCTGAAGGGGTAAAACCCATTGGGAGCAAATGGATCTTTAAAAAGAAAATTGGTGTAGATGGAAAGGTTGAGACTTTCAAAGCTAGACTTGTTGCAAAGGGTTTTCGTCAACGACCAGGTATGGATTATGACGAAACCTTTTCCCAAGTGGCTATGCTTAAGTCCATCCGGATCTTACTTTCCATTGCTGCATACCATGATTACGAAATCTGGCAAATGGATGTTAAGACCGTCTTTCTAAACGGTGATTTAGAAGAGTGCGTGTATATGACTCAGCCAGAGGGCTTCATATATAGTGGGAGCAGCAGAAAGGTTTGCAAACTGCTTAAATCCATTTATGGGTTAAAGCAAGTATCGCGGAGTTGGAACATCTGTTTTGATGTTGTAGTCAAAGAGTTTGACTTCATCAAAAATATAGATGAACCATGTATTTATAAGAAGGTTGCAGAGAGTAAGGTTGTATTCCTCGTATTGTACGTGGATGACGTACTCTTGATAGGAAATGATGTTCCTATGCTGCAGTCAGTCAAGCTCTTCGTATCACAAAGATTCTCAATGAAAGATCTAGGTGATGCCTCCTGCATATTGGGAATCATGATCTATAGAGATAGATCTAAACGGATATTGGGATTGTCCCAATCCAGGTACATTGATACCATACTAAAGAGGTTTAGTTTGGAAGAATCCAAGCATGGGAACCAACCCACGATCTCTGGACTCACTCTCTCTAAAGATATGTCTCCCAAGACAGATTTGGAGAGAGCTCGCATGCAAGGGATACCCTATGCTTCGGCAGTAGGCTCTATCATGTATGTGATGCTATGTACCAGACCCGATGTAGCATACTCACTAAGTGTAGTGAGTCGGTAACAAGCAGATCCTGGAGAGAGTCACTGGACAGTTGTGAAGAACATTCTCAAGTACTTACGAAGGACTAAAGAGATGTTCTTGGTGTATGGTAACGGAGAACTCCGGGTGGAGTCTTTTACCGATTCCACCTTCCAAAGTGATAAGAATTGTTAGTTGTATGTATGCCCTAGAGGCCAGTATTGTACAGATGATGTATATTATATTGGATGCTTGGACATATATAGAGATGACTTTCTTGCTCGATATGATAGTATGCTATCTGGTTGCTCTTTATCTTAACGTGTACACTAGTCTCTTTATACTGTCTTATAGTTACATGTTGGTAAAGCCCTTAGGATGTGTACTTGACTGCCTGGACTATGATGCAGATCATACTAGTGGGGACATGGTAGTCCATAAGTACATCCTTCAAGGTCCCTAGTCGTGGGGATATCGAGACGGGGCATCGATATACCAGAGTAGACTAGCGTATACGCTTCTCGACCCATGTGATGGGCGATGGATGATCCCATATCCATTGGTGTTTGACATCAGAGATGGTATACGGGTGCTCAGTGGAGACTGGGTACACTGGATGGACTCGCCGAGAACTCCCAGATGGTATTATACCTCACGTCAGATGGCAGTTCTCAGGTGACACTTGTACAGGTTAGTCTGTAGACCCGAGATCGTCATAGAGTCTTGTGTGATTCCCACTGTGCTTTGATCTCCACCTTACCACGTCTATGAGGGCGTGTAAAACGGTGGTCTTTGGGCACAGTCCCGAGTCACATGGAGGCAATGAGTGATAGGAGGGGTTTCGTCTCTCCCGGTATTGGGGGTTGTTGTTGCGCAGTGCTCGATTGGCCGTAGCAGGGATGTCCCTGGCCAGGGCTGATCAGAGATTTGCTGGTAAGTGTTACCAGTAGTTTCTCGACCCGTTATGAGCCTCACATCGGCACGACTTAGCGGGTTATTGGGGTCTGACGTTTACCACCCCTAGACTTGATATGCGACATATCAGACGAAGAGACCGGACTGTACGGTAAGTGTTACTGGTCGTATTCGCAGGAGTGTGAGCGGGCTAGCTCGTCGATCTTCTGATCGCTCAATACCCGGGTGGTCGTTACGTTTAGCAGACCGCTTGCGGCTTGTGGATGTTTGATATGATCATCATCTGCTACCGGCGTATTGACGAGTCTTTAGAGTCCTACACAGAGGTTTCCTGGCTTAAGCAAAACGAAATAGGAGCGCATATGAGATATGTGCGGGACCGAGAATAATACCAGTATGTGATACTGTATTCGATTCTCGCGATTTGTAGCATTGATCGGTTATATGCATTATAGCCGGGTTATCGGATCAAGTGTTGATTCGATAAGTTGTTACTATTGATATTAGTCGGTCATATGCGATATGACCAGGTCGTTAAATCAAGTGTTGATTTAATGATTTAATGTATAATTATATATTTGATATATTACTTTACATTAAGTAATATGGGTTTACTTTAAATGGATTTTCTCACTTGATGTGCATGATGTATATGTGATATACTTTTGTACACTTGTTTGTATCATATTAGATGATGCATGTATATTTGGTTAAGTGTAAAGAATAAACCCATGGTTAAGAGGATAATTAGGGTTTTGATTTTATCACACATTTATTTATCTATACCTTTTTATTTAAATTGTTTTATAAAAACAAAATGGTTTTCTTTTGTCATCAAGCTTAATGAAGCTTCATGAAGATTTGACTCAAAGACCATTTTGTCTTTATGCTAAACCCTAACTATTCCCACTTACCATGGTTTGCTCTCTACACTTAACCCATGTTAGATTATGATAAGTATCAATTTTATTTCATTATTGAAAAACACTTATCATAATACTAGCTCATCTTCTTCTACATCTTCAAGTTAGAAACCTTGAGGCCATTAATGGCAACTTGAGCTTGAGAGTGAGAAATCCAATTCTAAAGAGAACCCACCTCCTATTTCTTCACCCTCTACCTCTAGCCAAGTTGTAGAGTGTGTTTTCTTCACAAGTTTCATCACTTTGTGAAGTCGGAGCTTGAACTTGCGATGCCTCGACGTAGATCGTCTTTGACACGAAGCCGGCGACCTAGCTCACCCGATTCTCCGATGAAGCCGACGCTAGAGCCCGGGGTTCGACATGGACAGCGAGGAGACTTTGTTGCGGAGCCGTGGAGGTGGATATCCGGATCTACAAAGGTTGTAATTTCCATATCCAAGTAGTTAAGTGTTAACTAGTTTACTTTTCGTCTAGATTTCTAGCAACGATCCGTAGTCTAGGGTTTCCCGGCACCATTTTTTTTTGAAATTGGCATGTTCGATGCCTTGTGAGACCTCTATAGGGTGCCTAGGAACCTTTCACTGGTATCAGAGCCTAGCTAGAGCCTTAGGCGAAGTCTAGACAGAGTTTGAAACCCGGACGAACCGAAAATCCAACCCCAAAATAGCTCTCTGGATAGTTTTCAAATTTGTGGTTTTTTGTCAATTAAAATTGCCTAAAAAAATCAGCAATAAAATCTAAGAATTACTGTGCAAATCGTTTCCTGTGAACAGTACAAACGGCGGCGGAACCGCGGCAGAAGCATGGCTTCTGCGGCGCTTCCGCGGCTCGTTGATGACGTCAGCCCCACTTATTTGCACAGTAATACCTGATTTATTATTCTGAGGTTTCTGGGAATTTTAATTTGACTCCAGGTTTGAGTATTCTGGGGTTGTATTGGGAATCGTCGATTCGATCGGATTATCGAACTTTGTCTAAGTGCTTTCCGGATAATTTTTTGAATATGTTAAAAAACTTCGACCGGATATAAATACCCAACTTTTCCCCTGTCGTAATATATCCAAGTGTTGGATTATTGTGTGGTTTAAGGACGTTCTGAGTAGTGCAAGTAACACGATGGTCCCTCTAGAAGACAACAAACCTTAACTCGATTATGTGACCGTCTTGAACTGCCCTTTGAACCTTCGGGTTTGGGGCAGTACGGCGTGCCACATATGAGGCGTTGGCTTGACCCTTCTACGGCTGGACCGTTGGTACTGAGGCATGAAACGAATGTCTTGGAACCTATTTCATGTGTTGGACGGTTTCGGGAAAACTTGGGTATTTGAATATTCGATCGGAAATTTTAATATATTCTATTTATCCGGAATGTGATACAATAATTGGAATTCACAAACTGTTATGTGATAACTAAATGAATGATATAAATCTAGCGGTTTAGTTTCATTTGATAATGAAAAGAGTTTTCGATAATGAGACTAAAATGCGGGATTTATATCTGTTAGGCATGTGATGTCTAAATATTTCATTTGATTAGGCATGTGATGTCTAAAGAAGTTGCGGATTCCAATTGTTGTAGTTTTACACTTTCTTTTCTGTGACCGTAAGTGTAGTATGTTCATATCGCCAGTTTCGTTGCTATATGTCAACGACAATTGGGGTATGCATACTTACTTACATTGATGACATGTGATGATATGTGTTGCTGGATATGTTATATTGGATCGTCGTGTTCGAATAGCCGGGGGTTTTTATGTGAGATGAGTGTTTTTCATTTTCATTCATGTAAAAACTTGTATGTAATATTCTTTTATTTGGGGCACTTCCAGGTAGCAGAAGATGTCACATTTTGTATATTATTTACTTTTCCGCATTAGGATAGACCCAAGGAGGGGAGCACAAGTAACCGGGTTCTGGGGTCCAGTGGGAGACCAACTCGAGGAGTCGAGTCCGGGTCTCCTAACCCTAGAATTGGCAGGGTTGCTTGCCGCTCTCGTAGGGGTCTAGGGGTGTGGGATTGGCTATTCATCACGACCGTGGAATCCGTGTTTTATACTGGCTCGTATTGAAAACACGGACGTCCTAGTATATCCAATATTTCATATGTTGATTCTGCTGCGATATCTGTGTTGTGATTCTGTGATGGATATGGTATATAGTATATATGATATATTATATAGACGTTACTTATGTTTTACACCCGCGCTAGCCCTGCCCTGCTCTGTCGTTAGTTACCTAACCTAACGGTGCACGAGGGGACATCGAGGCGAATGTGGATGGCATAAGTGTACGTCATATCTATCTGTGATGTTTAGGTATTTAAATGATGGGACTTCATTAATGTGATTAATGAAAGATAAGAAACCTAAGATGTCGTAGAATCAAATTTTAAAACAAAACAGGTAGCTACAGTTCTTGCTTTGCACAGTGGTATATATGATATACCCTGCACCTTATTCGATGAGGAAAGGACCGAGATCCCTTCACCGGGAGTGACTCCTTTAGCAGTAACTGGCAGATGCTACACACTCGGTTTGGTTTTGATTGCTTTTAAGAGTTTTTGCTTTGCACAGTGATATATATGATATATCCCGCACCTCAATCGACGAGGAAAGGACCGAGATCCCTTCACCGGGAGTGACTCCTTTAGCAAAACTGGAAAAGCCTCAAAATCACTCCATTTCAAAACTTCATTTGATTCTACAACGATATCAAGTTCATTACGCTCATGGTTTTATGAAAACCTGCGTAGCCCTCCGTCATTTCAGATAAATCCTACTTAGTATTCGTGCTACGTTTGTTGACCTCCGTCAAGGCGTAGTGTGCGGTAGCTAACTAGTATTTGTCTGCTTATGCATATGATGCAGATTGGATTAGGGTAGTCGTACGACCTTGTTGACCTCCGTCAAGGGTCGTGCGGGTGGGTTTGATTCAATCAAGAAATGACGGGTTGAACTTGACTTGCACCCTGTGGTTTGTTGACCTCCATCAAGGTCATAGAATGCTTGGGGCAAAATATTATCGGGAATTTCAAGTGTTGAAATTTGCAATGAGATTGCATACCTTCTATGAGATAGTTGGATCCCGATACCCACTGCGAGTAAGAGTTACTCCTGGGAGAGTTTTACACATTACAATTAGCCGATCAAGTAGGTGTCTAGAAAGGTGTTAACGAGGTTACGCCTCTGGGAAAACGAGGTTTACATTAATTAGGTTCGTGCGAAAGCACGGGGGACCTCCCTCAAAGTACCGACACTGGCCTGGCTGAAAGATTGGCGAACTTGTAGTGTGTAATTAATCCCGGCTAGTCTTTCCTTTTAGGGTTTGGAGGAAGATTTGATAAAAAGCAGTGGGAGCCATCCTGATTAGATAAGATAATAACCAATCTGATCTTGCACGAGCTTACGCTAAAGTGTTTTCTTCTCTCTCTCTCCAGGTAGCGACCATTTCATGCCCTAATAAAGATAATAATATAGATGTATTGACCGAACCCGCATGTTTTACTGTGCTGGGGAACGTTGGTTCCGTTCTTTCTTATAAAAGTTATAGGAATGAACAGGATATAGGGGAATACCAGGATTCCCATGCCACCCGAATGAAGAAAGTACATGTTGATGCATTTTCTCCGGGTGTGTTCGTTACTGAGAACTGTTTCTCCATTTGCTCTACGTCCTGGGTATTAGATACCGGGTCAGGATCCCATATATGTAATCAGTTACATGGGCTCAGGAAAGGTAGAGAATTTGGAGAAGGTGATAAAGACATTAAAGTTGGAAATGGTGCAATTGTTGCAGCCAAGACTGTCGGGGAATATCATCTTGTATTACCAACTGGTAATACATTGGTTCTGAACGAATGCTATTACATGCCGAACCTGATATACAACATTATATCGGTTTCTTTATTAAGTAAAGAGGGATATAATTTTGTATTACAGGACAATGTTATGAACATTTTCCGTAACCAAAAGTTGGTTGGATCAAGCACGTTATGCAATGGCATTTATGTTCTAAATCAATCAACAGTTCTGAGCATAACAAACGCACACAAGAGGAAGAGTTCTGAACTCAATGAATCCTTCTTGTGGCATTGTAGACTGGGCCACATCAATGCGACACGGCTAGCTAAGTTGCATAAAGATGGATATTTAAATCCGTTTGAATTTTCATCTTATGACACTTGCCAGTCATGTCTCAAAGGCAAGATGACCAAAACTCCGTTTACGGGACACGGAGAAAGAGTTACCGAACTCTTGGGACTTATACATAGTGATGTATGCGGTCCCATGTCTACACATGCCAGGGATGGTTCTTCGTACTTCATTACATTCACTGACGATCTCTCTAGATTCGGATATGTGTTCCTGATGAAACACAAATCAGAAGCTTTTGAGAAATTTAGGGAATATAAACAAGAAGTTGAGAACCAAATCGGAAAAAGTATTAAAATCCTACGATCTGATCGAGGAGGAGAATACTTGAGCATTGAATTCCTGGACTTCCTAAAAGAGAATGGGATTCTCTCTCAGCTAACTCCTCCATATACACCACAGCACAACGGTGTATCGGAGCGGAGAAACCGCACCCTATTAGATATGGTGCGCTCTATGATGAGTGTAGCTGAGTTACCTGTTTCCTTCTGGGGATATGCACTGGAAACAGCAGCATACCTACTGAACAGGGTTCCCACCAAATCTGTGCCTACCACACCATATGAGATATGGGAAGGGAAGAGACCATATCTTAATTTTATAAAGATATGGGGTTGCCCGGCCTATGTCAAAAGACAAAAACCGGACAAACTCGAGGCAGGATCTGTTTTGTGTAAGTTTGTTGGATATCCCAAACATTCGCGAGGGTATATCTTCTACCACAGTGAGGAACAAAGAGTATTTGTTGCTCAACATGCCACCTTTTTAGAAAAGGAATTTCTTGCAAAAGAAATTAGTGGCTCTGAGGTAGAACTGGAAGAGGTTCCAGCTGAACAAAACACAACAGAAGATTTAGTGGAACCAGAGCATTCAGTAGCTTCCGACGAACCTCAGCCTCTCCGCCGATCTAGTAGGTTTTCTCGTCCACCTGAGAGATACTACGGTTTTCTCATTGATGGTGGGAGCGAGGATTGCATCATGGAGGATGATGACCCAACTAGCTTCGAGCAGGCCATCACGAGTGGGGACTCAGTGAAATGGCTGGATGCTATGCGGTCCGAGATGGAATCCATGTACACCAACAAAGTATGGACTTTGGACGTTGCTCCTGAAGGGGTAAAACCCATTGGGAGCAAGTGGATCTTCAAGAAGAAACTTGGTGTAGATGGGAAAGTGGAGACTTTCAAAGCTAGACCTGTAGCAAAGGGTTTTCGTCAAAGGCCAGGTGTGGACTATGACGAGACCTTTTCTCCAGTGGCTATGCTTAAATCCATCCGGATCATGCTTGCCATCGCTGCTTATCATGATTACGAAATCTGGCAAATGGATGTTAAGACCGCCTTTCTAAATGGTGATTTAGAAGAGTGCGTGTACATGACTCAGCCAGAGGGCTTCGTAGACAGTGGGAGCAGCGGGAAGGTGTGCAAGCTGCTTAAATCCGTTTATGGATTAAAGCAAGCATCACGGAGTTGGAACATCTGCTTTGACGTCGTTATCAAAGAGTTTGATTTCGTCAAAAATCCAGATGAACCTTGTATCTACAAGAAGGTGGCAGAGAGTAAGGTTGTCTTCCTCGTATTGTACGTGGATGACATACTCTTGATAGGAAATGATATTCCTATGCTGCAATCGGTCAAGCTCTTCTTATCACAAAGATTCTCAATGAAAGATCATGGTGATGCCTCCTGCATATTGGGAATTAGGATCTATAGAGATAGATCCAAACGGATTTTGGGATTGTCCCAATCCAGGTACATTGACACCATACTAAAGAGGTTTAGTATGGACGAGTCCAAGCGTGGGAACTTGCCCACGATCTCTGGAGTCACTCTCTCCAAAGAGATGTCTCCCAAGACTGATTTGGAGAGAGCTCGCATGCAAGGGATACCCTATGCTTCGGCAGTAGGCTCTATCATGTATGCGATGCTATGTACCAGACCCGATGTAGCATACTCACTAAGTGTAGTGAGCAGGTATCAAGCTGATCCTGGAGAGAGTCACTGGACAGCTGTGAAGAGCATTCTCAAGTACTTGCGAAGGACTAGAGATATGTTCTTGGTGTATGGTAACGGAGAGCTCCAAGTGGAGTCCTTTACCGATTCGAGCTTCCAGAGTGATAGGGACGACTCTAAGTCGCAGTCGGGATTTGTCTTTACCCTTTACGGAGGGGCGGTTAGCTGGAAGAGTTCCAAGCAGGAAACCGTGGCAGACTCGACGATGGAGGCTGAATACATCGCTGCCAACGATGCTGCCAAAGAGGTTGTCTGGATCAAGAAGTTCATTACAGAACTTGGAGTGGTTCCATCCATTGAGCATCCAATACCTTTGTATTGCGATAACAATGGAGCGGTGGCTTTGGCCAAGGAACCCAGGTCCCATCAGCGATCCAGGCATATTCTGAGGCGGTATCACCTGATCCGGGAGATAGTTGATCGCCGGGAGATCGAGGTTAGGAGGGTTGACACGAAGAACAACACGACGGATCCACTCACGAAGGCCATTCCCCAGATACAGTTTGAGAGACTCTTCGAGATGCTCGGTATGCGATACTACAGCAGCTGGCCCTAGTGCAAGTGGGAGATTGTTAGTTGTATGTATGCCCTAGAGGCCAGTATTGTACAGATGATGTATATTATATTGGATGCTTGGACATATATAGAGATGACTTTCTTGCTCGATATGATAGTATGCTATCTGGTTGCTCTTTATCTTAACGTGTACACTAGTCTCTTTATACTGTCTTATAGTTACATGTTGGTAAAGCCCTTAGGATGTGTACTTGACTGCCTGGACTATGATGCAGATCATACTAGTGAGGACATGGTAGTCCATAAGTACATCCTTCAAGGTCCCTAGTCGTGGGTATATCGAGACGGGGCATCGATATACCAGAGTAGACTAGCGTATACGCTTCTCGACCCATGTGATGGGCGATGGATGATCCCATATCCATTGGTGTTTGACATCAGAGATGGTATACGGGTGCTCAGTGGAGACTGGGTACACTGGACGGACTCGCCGAGAACTCCCAGATGGTATTATATCTCACGTCAGATGGCAGTTCTCAGGTGACACTTGTACAGGTTAGTCTGTAGACCCGAGATCGTCATAGAGTCTTGTGTGATTCCCACTGTGCTTTGATCTCCACCTTACCACGTCCATGAGGGCATGCAAAACGGTGGTCTTTGGCCACAGTCCCGAGTCACATGGAGGCAATGAGCGATAAGAGGGGTTTCGTCTCTCCCGGTATTGGGGGTTGTTGTTGCGCAGTGCTCGATTGGCCGTAGCAGGGAAGTCCCTGGCCAGGGATGATCAGAGATTTGCTGGTAAGTGTTACCAGTAGTTTCTCGACCCGTTATGAGCCTCACATCGGCACGACTTATCGGATTATTGGGGTCTGACGTTTACCACCCCTAGACTTGATATGCGACATATCAGACGAAGAGACCGGACTGTACGGTAAGTGTTACAGGTCGGATTCGCAGGAGTGTGAGCGGGCTAGCTCGTCGATCTTCTGATCGCTCAATACCCGGGTGGCCGTTACGTTTAGCAGACCGCTTGCGGCTTGTGGATGCTTGATATGATCATCATCTGCTACCGGCGTATTGACGAGTCTTTAGAGTCCTACACAGAGGTTTCCTGGCTCAAGCAAAACGAAATAGAAGCGCATATGAGATATGCGCGGGACCGAGAATAATACCAGTATGTGATACTGTATTCGATTCTCGCGATTTGTAGCATTGATCGGTTATATGCATTATAGCCGGGTTATCGGATCAAGTGTTGATTCGATAAGTTGTTACTATTGATATTAGTCGGTCATATGCGATATGACCGGGTCGTTAAATCAAGTGTTGATTTAATGATTTAATGTATAATTATATATTTGATATATTACTTTACATTAACTAATAAGGGTTCACTTTAAATGGATTTTCTCACTTGATGTGCATGATGTAAATGTGATATACTTTTGTACACTTGTTTGTATCATATTAGATGATGCATGTTTATTTGGTTAAGTGTAAAGAATAAACCCATGGTTAAGAGGATAATTAGGGTTTTGATTTTATCACACATTTATTTATCCATTCCTTTTTATTTAAATTGTTTTATAAAAACAAAATGGTTTTCTTTTGTCATGAAGCTTAATGAAGCTTCATGAAGGTTTGACTCAAAGACCATTTTGTCTTTATGCTAAACCCTAACTATTCCCACTTACCATGGTTTGCTCTCTACACTTAACCCATGTTAGATTATGATAAGTATCAATTTTATTTCATTATTGAAAAACACTTATCATAATACTAGCTCATCTTTTTCTTCATCTTCAAGTTAGAAACCTTGAGGCCATTAATGGCAACTTGGGCTTGAGAGTGAGAAATCCAATTCTAAAGAGAACCCACCTCCTATTTCTTCACCCTCTACCTCTAGCCAAGTTGTAGAGTGTGTTTTCTTCACAAGTTTCATCACTTTGTGAAGTCGGAGCTTGAACTTGCGATGCCTCGACGTAGATCGTCTTTGACACGAAGCCGGCGACCTAGCTCACCCGATTCACCGATGAAGCCGATGCTAGAGCCCGGGGTTCGACATGGACAGCGAGGAGACTTCGTTGCGGAGCCGTGGAGGTGGATATCCGGATCTACAAAGGTTGTAATTTCCATATCCAAGTAGTTAAGTGTTAACTAGTTTACTTTTCGCCTAGATTTCTAGCAACGATCCGTAGTCTAGGGTTTCCCGGCACCATTATTTTTTGAAATTGGCATGTTCGATGCCTTGTGAGACCTCTATAGGGTGCCTAGGAACCTTTCAAGAATGACTCTAAGACACACTCGGGATTTGTCTTTACCCTCAATGGAGGGGCGGTATGTTGGAAGAGTTCCAAACAGGATACCGTTGCAGACTCGACGATGGAGGCTGAATACATCGCTGCCAACGATGCTGCAAAGAGGCAGTCTGGATAAAAAAGTTCATTAGAGAACTTGGTATGGTTCCATCCATTGAACGTCCAATACCTCTGCATTGCGATAACAATGGAGTTGTGGCTTTGGCCAAGGAACCCAGGTCCCATCAGAAGTCCAGACATATTCTGAGGCGGTATCACCTGATCAGAGAAATAGTTGATCGCCGGGAGATCGAGGTCAGGAGAGTAGATACGAAAGACAACACTGCGGATCCACTCACGAAGGCCGTTCCCCAGATACAGTTTGAGAGATTATTCGGGATGCTAGGTATGATATACTACAGCAGCTGGCCTCAGTGCAAGTGGGAGATTGTTAGTTATGTATATGCCCTAGAGGCCATTGTTGTACATATGATGTATATTATAATGGATTCTTGGATATATATAGAGAGGACTTTCTTGCTCGTCTTGATAGTATGCTATTTGGTTTCACTTTATTTTAACATGTTGACTTGTATATGTTTACTGTCTTACTCTCATATGTTGGTAAAGCCCTTAGGATCTGTACTCGACTACTAGGACTATGATGAGATCATACTAGTGGAGCCATGGTAGTCGATGAGTACATCCTATAACTGTTCCTAGTCGAAGGTATATCGAGACAGGGCATCAATATACCAGAGTAGACTAGCGTATACACATCTTGACCCATATGATGGGCGATGGATGATCCCATATCCATCGGTGTTTAGACATCAAAGATGGAGTATGGGTGCTCAGTGGAGACTGGGTACACTGGAAGGACTCGCCGAGAACTCCCAGATGGTGATATACCACACGTCAGATGGCAGTTCTCCGGTGACACTGGTACAGGGTAGTCTGTAGACCCGAGATCGTCATAGAGTCTTGTGTAATTCCCACTGTAGTTTGATTTCCACCTTACCACGTCCAAGAGAGCGTGCAAAACTGTGGCTTTTAGGTGCAGTCCCGAATCACATGGAGGCAATGAGCGATAGGAGGGGATTCGTCCCTCCCGGTATAGGGAGTTGATGTTGTGCTGTGTTCGATTGGCTATAACTGGAAGTCCCTGGCCAGGGCTGATATAGAGATTTACTGGTAAGTGTTACCAGTAGTTTCTCGACCAGTTATGAGCCTCACATCGACACGACTTATCGGTTACTGGGATCTGACGTATACCACCCCTAGACTAGATATACTGTAAGTCCATGTTAGTGTATATGCCCTAGAGGCCATTACTGTATCATACTAGTTTGTATATTACTTAATGGATGCTTGGGATATTCACCTTGTATATACAATCTTGCTCAAAATAGTAGTATGCTACTTGGTTTGTTTCTACTTCAATGTGTACATGTGTTTATTTTTGTATATCGCCTATACACATTAGTAGAGCCCTTAAGATCTTTGCTTGATTACCAGCGATGTGATGGCCGTCACACTAGTGGGGCTGGGTAATCTATAAGCACATCCTTATGCAGGTCCCTGGTCGCAAGACTATCGAGACAGGGCATCGATACTCCGGAGTAGACCAGCGCATGCGCTTCTCATCCCATTGTGGGAGACGGTCTGTCCCACAGCCGTCAGTACGTCGTACTTGAGATAGTATGCGGGTGCTCGTTAGGTTACGGGTACACTGGACAGGACTCGTCGGGAACTGACTAGTTGGTATTATACCTATCGTCAGTTATCAGTTCCCAGGTGACATGAGTACAGCTTAGTCCGCTGACTTGACACTGTCATTCCGCCTCGAGTGTGTTCCCACTGTACTTTGATCACTACCCTACCACGGCTCAAAGGAGTCGTGCAAACAGGTAGTGGTTGGGTGCAGTCCCGAAGCACTTGGAGGCAGTGACGGTTAGACAGGATTCGTCTCTCCCGGTATTGGGGGTTGACATCGCGCTGTGTCTAGGAGAGCCATTACACGAGTAGTCCCTGGCCAGGGCAAATGAGATATACTGGTAGGTTTCCAGTGTTATCTCAGGGTGTTTTGGGCTTCGCTCCGGCACGACTTGTACCGCTATTGGGGGACTGACGTTTACCACCCCTAGGCCCGCCATGTGATGTATCAGACGAACAGACCGGACTGTACGGAGAATGTCACACTCAGGCTCAGTAGAAGTTCAGATGGGTTTCGCCTCGTCGGTCTTCTTGTCGGCACTACCTGGGGACCGTTACGCACAGCTAGTGCCGCTTGCGGTCTGTGGTTAAACCCACTGCCAGCGTAGTGTCGAGTCTTTAGAGTCCCACACAGAAAGCTTTTCGCCTTTAGGCAAAAGAGTAGAGGTCGCATGGTATTGCGACAGGTCGCATGGTTTTGCGACAGGGTTCGGTCACAACCGTGCACTTGTGCACGTACAGTGTCCGGACAGTTTACACTAGCGGGCTTTGGTTTAAGCCAGATCCTAGTGTACCTTATGGGATTGGATTTATCCAGTTTGCATTCGTGTTCCTCGGAACGCGGATGCGGGTGTGTATGCACAGTTGACAGGGAAGCAGAGGCAGCGAATTCTCATTAGGATTGTTGACAGTTGACCGTTGACTTTTTGACTTTTTGCTCAACCCTGATGAGAATTTGATATGTGATTAACTATTATATTAATTAAGTATTATGGTGACATGGTTGTTGACTTTTGTTGACTTTGTTGACTTGTTGACTTTTGTTGACTTGTTGACTTTGTTGACCGGTTGACTAGGCTTGACTAGTTGACCATCATGATAACCATAGCCATCATTTCATGGCAAAGACTTTTGTTTACTTGCTCATTTGTGTAAAATGAGTGCATGAAATGATATGGTTATGGTTGCTTCAACCATCACATAAGACTTTTTTTGATATGATGAGTTATGATCACTTTGGATTATGAGAGGGTGAAAGACAAAAGAGAGCCTCATTCTTTCTTGCTCATTCTCTCTCTTGTTCTTGAGCTCTCCTCTTGCTCTCACCCTCAACCTCTTCCTCCCTCTCTTGATTCTATGGTTCTCTTGTCTCATGAGTTGAGAATCAAGAACCATAGATAAAATCCCATTCTATTTCTTCTCTACTCATTCTAGTTCACTAGGTTTAGCAAACCAAGTGAACTAGTTTCTTCAAAGAACGAAGAAGGAGCTAATGGTTGGAGCTTTCAGGTGGATCTATCTTCGGCGTACGTAGACGACGAGAAGAAGCCGGTCCGGACCATCATCGGAGCTTGAAGATGAAGGAGTTCAAGACAACAAGGTATAACCCCCTAACCAAGTAGCTAGAAACTCATAGTTAGGTTGTTAGATAGATGTTTAACCAAGATCCGGGTTTTAGGTCCATGTTACCACCTCCGTAAAAATTGTTTTTTACCAAATTCCGCTTTCCCGAAAGTACCGGGAGAGGTAGCATGGACTTACAGTGGTATCAGAGCCTTGTTAAACTCTATCTAGCATGTTAGCAAGTAACTAGAAGATCGATCAACGAAAAAGTCCCGAAGCAAACCCCAAAAAAATTTGCAGTTTCTGTCGATTTTTCCACTGTTCAAAAGTTGATTATTTTAACACCTAAAATCGGCTCAGGCTTTTCTGTGAGCACCCACCAAAAATTGTCCAACGTTCGAGTCAAAGGGCTGCGGAAACGCGGCGGGAGCACGCTCCCGCCGCGGATCCGCGGCCGAGTCGACTCGGCCGAGGTAAATTTTTGGTGCAGTGTTTTTATGGGGGTATTTTGGGATTTTTAGCATATATATTTTCAACCCAGATTTTCCAGAACGAAAATTTTATTTTGGGGTCCCGAAAATCCGTATTTTTGATCGAACTTCTAAAAGACTTAAGCTAACGGGTTTTTCTGTAATGTGATATTTGTATTGAACGTCTACTAATCGCTATATGTCGATTAGTGGGGGTTATACAAATCTGTGATCTGTAATGTTGATGGAATGTGTATATGAATATGTTGGATTGTCGCGGGTGAATAGCCGGGGATTGTGAGACGAGAGTTTTCTTTTCTTTCAATTCATGTAAATTTGTAAATTGTTGTAATAATTATTTGTATGGCCGCACAACCGGGTCGGATTTGTAGCCGTCATTGTATAATTTCTTTTTACTGTTTTTGCTCCTAGGATAGACCCATGGAGGGGGTGCACAAACTACCGGGTATGCCGAAGTGTCGAGTGGCCTACTCATGGAGATGAGGGAGGTTACTACGCTTCGGGTACTTGGCGGGTAGTTTGCCGCACCCGTAGGGGTCTTGGGTGGGGTTTTGGCTATTCACCGCGACCGTGTAATTTGTCTTTCGTTACAGGCTCATGCGAATTACAGATTCCTAGTATATCCAATGTATTCATCTGTGATCTGAAATGTTTATCATTGCAGTATATCTATATATGATATTATTTAGGCGTTGCTTATGTTTTACAGACGCGCTAGCCCAGCCCCCGCTCTGTCGTTAGTTAAGTAACCTAACGGGTAATGACGGGGCCCCGTGGCGAATGCGAATGGCATAAGCGTACGTCATATTTTGGTTGTTTTCTGCAATGGTAGGATTAAATGATGGGACGCATTAAAAGAACTAATGCAAGAATACCACGCATTAAAAGAACTAATGCAAGATAATAAACCAAGTTAAAGTCGTTGGAACACTTTCGAAAAACCACTCGGTTCTTTTCAAAACAACTTTTAAATGCGGAGCTTGAGCCACTCCTTTTAAAAGCTATCTCGTTCCATCGACCAAATCAAGTTCACTACGTTCACGGTTTTGCCAAAACCATCCGTAGCCCTCCGTCGTTTCACATGAATAGTCAATAGTATTCAAGCTGTGTATGTTGGCCAAAATCAAGGCACAGTGATTGGTAGCTATTGGGTGTTCATGTGTAGCATAGATAGATGCGTTGGTTTGGGACAGTCGTACTGCCATTTTGGCCAAAGTCAAGGGTAGGTACGGATGGATCCAAATTAACCTGGATAATGACGGGTAGAACTTGACATGAGACTTATGATATTTTGGCCAAAGTCAAGGTCATAAGAACATGGGGCAAAAATCCACATCGGGAGTTTCATAAGTACTGAAACTTGCTAGATTTGCATACCATTTGGAGTGTGATGATTCTGGTAGGATTCCTTCAGTTTCGTCACGCAATGATATTTGGATCCCGATCCTACTGTGAGTATATGCTACTCCTCGGGAAATTTCTCACTAAACGATCAATGCTATAAACCTAGTAGGTGCCTAGAAAGGTGTTAGCGGGGCTACGCCCCCAGGGAAAAGAGGTTCTTTAATTAAGGAACTTCGCGAAAGCGTTGGAAAACCTCCCTCGAAGTACCGACACCGGCCTGGCTGAACGGTTAAGCAAGTATTGTGCGGTGGGATTGATCCCGGCTAATTCTTCCTTTATGGTTTGAGGAGGGATTCGAGAAACAGTGGGAGCCATCCTGTTTAGACAAACTAAAAACCACTCTAAACTTGCAAGAGCATCATGCTGAGTGTTTCTTCTTCTCTCTCCTAATTGCAGCGACCAATCAACATGACTGGACTTAAGTTACTCCTAGATAAAAACAAACTGACAGGGCCAAACTACAAAGATTGGCTCAGGAATGTCAAGATAGCAATCACTTACGACAAGCTGGGGTATCTTCTTACCACCAAAGCTCCCCCTGTCCCTGGTCCAACTTCCAGCGTCGCGGATAAGGAAATCCGCAAGACTTGGGAGATTGATAGCGCGAAGGCCAAATGCCTCCTGCTTGCCTCGATGGACAACGAACATCATAGGAGGCATGAGAATATGGACATGGAATCCATATTGCTTCATACAAAAGAACTGTATAGAGGGCAATCTCGTATCGCAAGATACGAAGCGTCGAAAAAGTTATTTTCGACAAGAATGGCCGTCGGATCATCAGTAGCCGAGCACGTGCTAAAGATGATCGGCTACATTGAGGAGCTCGCTGACCTAGGGATCACATTGGAGAGTGAGCTATATACGGATATAGTTCTCCAGTCCCTTCCTTCCACTTACGCCTAGTTTATACTGAACTTCAACTTACAAGAAAAAGAGGTTGAACTTTCAGAGCTCCTCAACATGCTGAGGAGCGCAGAGGGCACCCTACAGAAAGGTAGGGAAACATCCACTTTGTTTGTAGGAGGATCATCTTCTTCTAGGTCCAAGGCGAAAGCCAAGGGAAAGAAGAAGAAGGCCCCCGCCAAACCAAGGGGCGGTGTTAGTAAAGTGGATACGAAGGGAAAAGGTAAAGCAACAAAGATAGCGGGGAAGCTTGTGGATAAGGAAGAATGCTTCTATTGTCATAAGAAAGGACACTGGAAGAATGATTGCAGGGCCTGGAAGGCCAGAACACAGGAATTGAAGCAGGTTGCAGCTTCAGCTTCAGGTGTGTATGTTATTGAAAACTGTCTTTCAATAAACTCTACTTCCTGGGTATTGGATACCGGATCAGGATCTCATATCTGTAATTCTTTGCAGGCGTTGAGAAACCGTAGGGTTTTGAAGGCAGGTGACATGACCCTCAGAGTTGCGAACGGAGCTAGCATGGATGCTAAAGCCGTGGGGGACTATCACTTGGGAATGTCAGATGGACATGTTTTGGTTTTGCGTAATTGCTTTTTTGTACCCAACGCAACTTGTAATATCATTTCTGTATCTTTAGTTTCTAAAGAAGGTTATGAATTTGCGTTTGTAAGTAATGTTGTAAACATTCACCTTAATCAAGTTTTGATTGGGTCAGGTACATTGAGTAATGGTATATACGTGTTAAACCAACCACAGATTTTCAATGTCCAGAACACACACAAAAGAAAGTCTCCAGAAATAAATCAGACTTTCTTATGGCATTGTAGATTGGGTCACATCAATGAGAGAAGGTTGACTAAGTTACATACAGAAGGATATTTGAATGCGTTCGAATATCAATCGTATGCCACTTGTCAATCTTGTCTCAAAGGAAAGATGACAAAGACTCCGTTTACTGGACAAGGAGTAAGAGCGAGCGAGCTCTTGGGACTCGTACACAGTGACGTGTGCGGTCCAATGTCTACACATGCCCGAAGCGGACATTCTTACTTCATTACTTTTACGGATGACTTCTCAAGGTACGGCTATGTCTTCTTAATGAAACATAAGTCCGAGGCCTTTGGAAAATTCCAGGAGTATAAGAATGAAGTAGAGAAACAGACCGGCAAAAGTATTAAGATTCTAAGATCGGATCGAGGTGGAGAATACTTAAGTGCCGAGTTCCTGGACTATTTAAAAGAGAACGGAATTCTCTCTCAGCTTACTCCTCCATACACCCCGCAACATAACGGTGTATCGGAGAGACGGAACCGCACCCTATTGGATATGGTGCGGTCCATGATGAGTAACGCTGAGTTACCGCGATCATTCTGGGGGTATGCGCTAGAATCAGCTGCGTACCTTTTGAACCGAGTTCCCACTAAGACTGTACCTACCACGCCATTTGAGATGTGGTGTGGGAAGAGACCCCATCTTAATCACATTAAGACATGGGGAAGTCCAGCTTTTGTCAAAAAGCAGCATGTGGACAAGCTCGAGGCACGCTCAGTACTGTGCAAGTTTGTGGGATATCCAAAGAATTCCAAGGGATATTTCTTCTACTGTGAAGAGGAACAAAAAGTTCTTGTTTCTCGTCATGCCCACTTTCTAGAACACCAGTTCATAGAAAAAGAAATAAGTGGGAGCGCAGTGGAACTGGAAGAAATTCCAGAACCACGGACTATTACTGAAAGTTTAGTGGAACCAGAGGGTTCGGAAGAACAGGACATTCCTACGCCGCTCCGCAGGAGTAGTAGGCAGTCTCATCCGCCCGAGAGATACTACGGTTTTCTCATAGACGGGGATAGAGAGGATTGCATCATAGATTATGATGAGCCTACTAGCTTCCAGCAGGCCGTTCAGAGCGTTGACTCAGTGAAATGGCTGGATGCAATGCGGACCGAGATGGAGTCCATGTACACCAACAAGGTATGGACGTTGGACATTGCTCCAGACGGGGTAAAACCCGTAGGATGCAAGTGGATCTTCAAAAGGAAGATTGGTGTAGATGGACAGGTTGAGACCTATAAAGCTAGGCTGGTAGCAAAGGGTTTTCGTCAAAGACCTGGCTTGGACTATGACGAAACTTTTTCTCCAGTAGCCATGCTGAAATCCATTCGGATCCTTCTTGCCATTGCTGCCTTCCACGATTATGAGATCTGGCAAATGGACGTAAAGACAGCTTTTCTAAATGGATATTTAGAGGAGTGTGTCTATATGGATCAGCCAGAGGGTTTCATTCAGAGTGGGAGCAGCGGAAAGGTGTGCAAGTTGCTTAAGTCCATCTATGGACTAAAGCAGGCATCGCGGAGTTGGAACATCTGCTTTGATGAGACGGTCAAAGAATTTGGCTTTATCAAAAATCCAGATGAACCATGCATCTATAGTAGATTTGTAGCGAGAACTGTAGTATTCCTCGTTTTATACGTGGATGACATTCTCTTAATAGGAAATGATATTCCTATGCTACAATCTGTCAAGGGGTTCTTGTCACACAGGTTCTCCATGAAAGACCTGGGTGATGCCTCGTACATTTTGGGTATCCGGATCTACCGTGACAGATCCAAGAGGATATTAGGACTTTCTCAGTCCAGGTACATCGACACCATACTGAAGAGATTCAGTATGGAAGATTCCAAGCGCGGTAACCTACCGGCTTGTCATGGGATCACCCTCTCTAAAGAGATGTCTCCCAAGACTGATTTGGAGAGGGATCGCATGTCTATTATACCCTACGCTTCTGCGGTAGGCTCTATAATGTATGCGATGTTATGTACCAGACCGGATGTAGCTTATGCACTGAGTGTGGTAAACCGGTATCAGTCAAACCCTGGGGAGAAACACTGGATAGCGGTAAAGAACATTCTCAAGTACCTGAGAAGGACTAAGGAGATGTTCTTGGTGTATGGCGGAAAAGACCTCCAGATCGAGGCCTTTGCTGACTCCAGCTTCCAGAGTGACAAGGATGATTCCAAGTCCATGTCGGGTTTTGTCTTTACCCTCAATGGAGGGGCGGTGTGTTGGAAGAGTTCCAAACAAGAAACCGTTGCAGACTCGACGATGGAAGCGGAATACATCGCTGCATCTGATGCCGCAAAAGAAGCTGTCTGGATGAGGAAGTTCTTGAAAGAACTTCAGGTGGTTCCGTCCATTGTTGATCCAATACCTCTGTATTGCGACAACAACGGGGCTATAGCTTTAGCGAAGGAACCCAGGTCCCATCAGAGATCCAGGCACATCTTGAGGCGGTATCACCTGATCAGGGAGATCGTAGATTGCCAGGAGATCGAGGTTCGGAGAGTCGCTTCAGAAGATAACACTGCAGATCCATTCACCAAGGCCCTTCCCCAGACTCAGTTCGAGCGGCTGATCGAGATGATAGGTCTTCGATACGCCAGTACATGGCCTTAGTGCAAGTGGGAGATTGTTAGTGTATATGCCTTAGAGGCCATTACTGTATCATACTAGTTTGTATATTACTTAATGGATGCTTGGGATATTCACCTTGTATATACAATCTTGCTCAAAATAGTAGTATGCTACTTGGTTTGTTTCTACTTCAATGTGTACATGTGCTTATTTTTGTATATCGCCTATACACATTAGTAGAGCCCTTAGGATCTTTGCTTGATTACCAGCGATGTGATGGCCGTCACACTAGTGGGGCTGGGTAATCTATAAGCACATCCTTATGCAGGTCCCTGGTCGCAGGACTATCGAGACAGGGCATCGATACTCCGGAGTAGACCAGCGCATGCGCTTCTCATCCCAGTGTGGGAGACGGTCTGTCCCACAGCCGTCAGTACGTCGTACTTGAGATAGTATACGGGTGCTCGTTAGGTTACGGGTACACTGGACAGGACTCGTCGGGAACTGACTAGTTGGTATTATACCTATCGTCAGTTATCAGTTCCCAGGTGACATGAGTACAGCTTAGTCCGCTGACTTGACACTGTCATTCCGCCTCGAGTGTGTTCCCACTGTACTTTGATCACTACCCTACCACGGCTCAAAGGAGTCGTGCAAACAGGTAGTGGTTGGGTGCAGTCCCGAAGCACTTGGAGGCAGTGACGGTTAGACAGGATTCGTCTCTCCCGGTATTGGGGGTTGACATCGCGCTGTGTCTAGGAGAGCCATTACACGAGTAGTCCCTGGCCAGGGCAAAAGAGATATACTGGTAGGTTTCCAGTGTTATCTCAGGGTGTTTTGGGCTTCGCTCCGGCACGACTTGTACCGCTATTGGGGGACTGACGTTTACCACCCCCTAGGCCCGCCATGCGATGTATCAGACGAACAGACCGGACTGTACGGAGAATGTCACACTCAGGCTCAGTAGGAGTTCAGATGGGTTTCGCCTCATCGGTCTTCTTGTCGGCACTACCTGGGGACCGTTACGCACAGCTAGTGCCGCTTGCAGTCTGTGGTTAAACCCACTGCCAGCGTAGTATCGAGTCTTTAGAGTCCCACACAGAAAGCTTTTCGCCTTTAGGCAAAAGAGTAGAGGTCGCATGGTATTGCGACAGGTCGCATGGTTTTGCGACAGGGTTCGGTCACAACCGTGCACTTGTGCACGTACAGTGTCCGGACAGTTTACACTAGCGGGCTTTGGTTTAAGCCAGATCCTAGTGTACCTTATGGGATTGGATTTATCCAGTTTGCATTCGTGTTTCTCGGAACGCGGATGCGGGTGTGTATGCACAGTTGACAGGGAGGCAGAGGCAGCGGATTCTCATTAGGGTTGTTGACAGTTGACCGTTGACTTTTTGACTTTTTGCTCAACCCTGATGAGAATTTGATATGTGATTAACTATTATATTAATTAAGTATTATGGTGACATGGTTGTTGACTTTTGTTGACTTTGTTGACTTGTTGACTTTTGTTGACTTGTTGACTTTGTTGACCGGTTGACTAGGCTTGACTAGTTGACCATCATGATAACCATAGCCATCATTTCATGGCAAAGACTTTTGTTTACTTGCTCATTTGTGTAAAATGAGTGCATGAAATGATATGGTTATGGTTGCTTCAACCATCACATAAGACTTTTTTTGATATGATGAGTTATGATCACTTTGGATTATGAGAGGGTGAAAGACAAAAGAGAGCCTCATTCTTTCTTGCTCATTCTCTCTCTCTTGTTCTTGAGCTCTCCTCTTGCTCTAACCCTCAACCTCTTCCTCCCTCTCTTGATTCTATGGTTCTCTTGTCTCATGAGTTGAGAATCAAGAACCATAGATAAAATCCCATTCTATTTCTTCTCTACTCATTCTAGTTCACTAGGTTTAGCAAACCAAGTGAACTAGTTTCTTCAAAGAACGAAGAAGGAGCTAAAGGTTGGAGCTTTCAGGTGGATCTATCTTCGGCGTACGTAGACGACGAGAAGAAGCCGGTCCGGACCATCATCGGAGCTTGAAGACGAAGGAGTTCAAGACAACAAGGTATAACCCCCTAACCGAGTAGCTAGAAACTCATAGTTAGGTTGTTGATAGATGTTTAACCAAGATCCGGGTTTTAGGTCCATGTTACCACCTCCGTAAAAATTGTTTTTTACCAAATTCCGCTTTCCCGAAAGTACCGGGAGAGGTAGCATGGACTTACAGTCCATGCTACCTCTCCCGGTACTTTCGGGCATGCGGAATGTGATGAAAAACAATTTTCTAGAGGCGGTAACATGGACTCAAAACCGGATCTTTGTTAAACACCTAACTAACAACCTAATTAGGAGTTGTTAACTACTCGATTAGGGGGTTATACCTTTCTTTCTTGAACTCCTTCGTCTTCAAGCCTCGATGGTTGTCCGGATCGGCTTCACCCCGTCGTCTCCTTGCGCCGAAGATCGATCCACCTGAAAGCTTTTACCTTTGGCTTCTTCTTCGAACTTTGAAGAAACTACTTCATTCGGTTTGCTAAACCTTGTGAACTAGAGTGAGTAGAGGAATGTTTTGGTGTCTTTTTATCTCTAAGGCAATGAGTCTCAACACATGAGAAGGGTTTGCCTTAAGGTAGAGAGAGCAAGAGCAAGAGGGAGAGCTTGAGAATGAGAGAGCTCAAGAGAGAGAAAGCAAATGATAGAATGAACCATACTCATCACATTCTCACCTCTCATAATCCAAAAGCCATTATAACAAAAATAGTAATCAAGTATTGTGTAAAATGGTTTAAGTCAAAATGGCTATATCATTTCATGCACTCATTTTGCATAAATAAACAAGCAAGCAAAAGTCTTTGCCTTGGAATGATAGCCATTGTCATGATGATGGTCAACTAGTCCAACCTAGTCAACTGGTCAACAAAGTCAACAAGTCAACAAAGTCAACCCCTCAACAACCATGTCACTATAATACTTAATTAATATTAATGTTAATCATATATCTTATTCTCATTAGGGTTAAGCAAAAGTCAATGGTCAACAGTCAACTGTCAACAGTCAACAGTCAACAACCCCAATGAGAATACTCTGCCTCTGTCTCTCTATCAACTGTGCATACACACCCGCATCCGCGTTCCGAGGAACACGAATACAAACGAGATAAAACCAATCCTAAAACGTACACTAGGATCTGGCTTAAACCAAAGCCCGCTAGTGTTAACTGTCCGGACACTGTACGTGCACAAGTGCACGGATGTGGCCGAACCCTGTCTCAAAACCATGCGACCTGTCGCAAAACCATGCGACCTCTACTCTTTTGCCTAAAGGCGAATAGCTTTCTCTGTGGGACTCTAAAGACTCGACACTACGCTGGCAGTGGGTTTAACCACAGACCGCAAGCGGCACTAGCTGTGCGTAACGGTCCCCAGGTAGATGCCGACAAGAAGACTGACGAGGTGAAACCCATCTGAATTCCTACTGAGTCTGACTGTGACATTCTCCGTACAGTCCGGTTTGTTCGTCTGATACATCGTATGGCAGGCCTAGGGGGGCAGTGAACGTCAGTCCCCTAATAGCGGTACAAGTCGTGTCGGAGTGAAGCCCAATACACCCTGAGATAACACTGGAAGCCTACCAGTATATCTCGCTTGCCGTGGCCAGGGACTACTCGTGTAATGGCTCTCCTAGACACAGCGCAATGTCAACCCCCAATACCGGGAGAGACGAATCCTGTCTAACCGTCACTGCCTCCAAGTGCTTCGGGACTGCACCCAACTACTACCTGTTTGCACGACTCCTTTGAGCCGTGGTAGGGTAGTAATCAAAGTACAGTGGGAACACACTCGAGGCGAAGTGACAGTGTCAAGTCAGCGGACTAAGCTGTACTCATGTCACCTGGGAACTGATAACTGACGATAGGTATAATACCAACCGGTCAGTTCCCGACGAGTCCTGTCCAGTGTACTCGTAACCTAACGAGCACCCGCATACTATCTCCAGTACGACGTACTAACGGCCGTGGGACAGACCGTCTCCCACACTGGGATGAGAAGCGCATGCGCTAGTTTACTCCGGAGTATCGATGCCCTGTCTCGATAGTCCTGCGACTAGGGACCTGCATAAGGATGTGCTTATAGATTACCCAGCCCCCACTAGTGTGACTGCCATCACAACGCTGGTAATCAAGCAAAGATCCTAAGGGCTCCACTAATGTGTATAGGTGATATACTAAAATAAACACAAGTACACATTGAAGTAGAAACAAACCAAGTAGCATACTACTATTTTGAGCAAGATTGTATATACAAGGTGAATATCCCAAGCTTCCATTAAGTAATATACAAACTAGTATGATACAGTAATGGCATCTAGGGCATATACACTAACAATCTCCCACTTGCACTAAGGCCATGTACTGGCGTATCGAAGACCTATCATCTCGATCCGCCGCTCGAACAGAGTCTGGGGCAAGGCCTTGGTGAATGGATCTGCAGTGTTATCTTCTGAAGCAACCCTCCGAACCTCGATCTCCTGGCGATCCATGATCTCCCTGATCAGGTGATACCGCCTCAAGAAGTGTCTGGATCTCTGATGGGACCTGGGTTCCTTCGCTAAAGCTATGGACCCGTTGTTGTCGCAATACAGAGGTATTGGATCAACAATGGACGGAACTGTAAGTCCATGCTACCTCTCCCGGTACTTTCGGGAATGCGGAATATGGTAAAAAACAATTTTTACGGAGGTGGTAACATGGACCTAAAACCCGGATCTTGGTTAAACTTCTATCTAACATCCTAACTATGAGTTTTAGCTACTCGGTTAGGGGGTTATACCTTGCTTGTCTTGAACTCCTTCGTCTTCAAAGCTCCGATGGTGGTCCGATGGCCTCTTCTCGTCGTCTCCGTACGCCGAAGATAGATCCACCTGAAAGCTCCAACCTTTAGCTCCTTCTTCGTTCTTTGAAGAAACTAGTTCACTTGGTTTGCTAAACCTAGTGAACTAGAATGAGTAGAGAAGAAATAGAATGGGATTTTATCTATGGTTCTTGATTCTCAACTCATGAGACAAGAGAACCATAGATCAAGAGAGGGAGCAAGAGGTTGAGGGTGAGAGCAAAAGGAGAGCTCAAGAACAAGAGAGAGAATGAGCAAGAAAGAATGAGGCTCTCTTTTGTCTTTCACCCTCTCATAATCCAAAGTGATCATAACTCATCATATCAAAAAAAGTCTTATGTGATGGTTGGAAGCAACCACAACCATATCATTTCATGCACTCATTTTACACAAATGAGCAAGTAAACAAAAGTCTTTGCCATGAAATGATGGCTATGGTTATCATGATGGTCAACTAGTCAAGCCTAGTCAACCGGTCAACAAGTCAACAAAAGTCAACAAGTCAACAAAATCAACAAGTCAACAAAAGTCAACAAGTCAACAAAATCAACAAGTCAACAAAAGTCAACAAGTCAACAACCATATCACCATAATACTTAATTAATATAATAGTTAATCACATATCATATTCTCATTAGGGTTGAGCATAAAGTCAAATAGTCAACGGTCAACTGTCAACAACCCTAATGAGAATCCGCTGCCTCTGCCTCCCTGTCAACTGTGCATACACACCCGCATCCGCGTTCCGAGGAACACGAATGCAAACTGGATAAATCCAATCCCATAAGGTACACTAGGATCTGGCTTAAACCAAAGCCCGCTAGTGTAATCTGTCCGGACACTGTACGTGCACAAGTGCACGGATGTGACCGAACCCTGTCGCAAAACCATGCGACCTGTCGCAATACCATGCGACCTCTACTCTTTTGCCTAAAGGCGAAAAGCTTTCTGTGTGGGACTCTAAAGACTCGACACTACGCTGGCAGTGGGTTTAAGCACAGACCGCAAGCGGCACTAGCTGTGCGTAACGGTCCCCAGGTAGTGCCGACAAGAAGACCGACGAGGCGAAACCCATCTGAACTCCTACTGAGCCTGAGTGTGACATTATCCGTACAGTCCGGTCTGTTCGTCTGATACATCGCATGGCGGGCCTAGGGGGCGGTAAACGTCAGTCCCCCAATAGCGGTACAAGTCGTGTCGGAGCGAAGCCCAAAACACCCTGAGATAACACTGGAAGCCTACCAGTATATCTCGATTGCCCTGGCCAGGGACTACTCGTGTAATGGCTCTCCTACACACAGCGCGATGTCAACCCCCAATACCGGGAGAGACGAATCCTGTCTAACCGTCACTGCCTCCAAGTGCTTCGGGACTGCACCCAACCACTACCTGTTTGCACGACTCCTTTGAGCCGTGGTAGGGTAGTGATCAAAGCACAGTGGGAACACACTCGAGGCGAAGTGACAGTATCAAGTCAGCGGACTAAGCTGTACTCATGTCACCTGGGAACTGATAACTGACGATAGGCATAATACCAACTAGTCAGTTCCCGACGAGTCCTGTCCAGTGTACTCGTAACCCAACGAGCACCCGCATACTATCTCAAGTACGACGTACTAACGGCTGTGGGACAGACCGTCTCCCACACTGGGATGAGAAGCGCATGCGCTAGTCTACTCCGGAGTATCGATGCCCTGTCTCGATAGTCCTGCGACTAGGGACCTGCATAAGAATGTGCTTATAGATTACCCAGCCCCACTAGTGTGACTGCCATCATATCGCTGGTAATCAAGCAAAGATCCTAAGGGCTCTACTAATGTGTATAGGCGATATACTAAAATAAACACATGTACACATTGAAGTAGAAACAAACCAAGTAGCATACTACTATTTTGAGCAAGATTGTATATACAAGGTGAATATCCCAAGCTTCCATTAAGTAATATACAAGCTAGTATGATACAGTAATGGCCTCTAGGGCATATACACTAACAATCTCCCACTTGCACTAAGGCCATGTACTGGCGTATCGAAGACCTATCATCTCGATCAGCCGCTCGAACTGAGTCTGGGGTAAGGCCTTGGTGAATGGATCTGCAGTGTTATCTTCTGAATTTACTCTCTTTACCTCGATCTCCTGGCGATCAATGATCTCCCTGATCAGGTGGAACCGCCTCAAAATGTGCCTGGACTTCTGATGGGACCTTGGTTCCTTCGCTAAAGCTATAGCGCCGTTGTTGTCACAATACAGCGGTATTGGATCAACACTGGTAGGAACCACCTGAAGTTCCGTGAGGAACTTCTTCATCCAGACAGCTTCCTTTGCGGCATCGCAAGCAGCTATGTACTCCGCTTCCATGGTTGAGTCAGCAACGGTTTCCTGCTTGGAACTCTTCCAGCAAACCGCCCCTCCATTAAGGGTAAAGACATAACCCGACATGGATTTGGAGTCATCCTTGTCACTCTGGAAGCTGGAGTCAGCAAAGGCCTCAATCTGGAGGTCTTTTCCGCCATACACCAAGAACATCTCCTTAGTCCTTCTCAGGTACTTGAGAATGTTCTTTACTGCTATCCAGTGTTTTTCCCCTGGGTTCGACTGATACCGGCTTACAACGCTCAATGCGTATGCTACATCTAGTCTGGTACATAACATCGCATACATAATAGAGCCTACCGCAGATGCGTAGGGTATTGATGACATGCGAGCCCTTTCCAAATCAGTCTTAGGAGACATCTCTTTGGAGAGGGTGATTCCGTGACAAGCCGGTAGATTACCGCGCTTGGAATCTTCCATACTGAATCGTTTCAGTATGGTGTCGATGTACCTTGACTGTGAAAGTCCCAACATCCTCTTAGATCTATCACGATAGATCTGGATCCCCAGAATGTAGTTGGCATCACCCAGGTCCTTCATGGAGAACCTCTGTGACAAGAATCCTTTGACTGACTGTAGCATAGGAATATCATTTCCTATTAGGAGAATGTCATCGACGTACAAAACGAGGAATACCACATTTCTCCCTACAATCTTACTGTAAATGCATGGTTCATCTGGGTTTTTGACAAAGTCGAATTCTTTGACAGTATCATCAAAGCAGATGTTCCAACTCCGCGATGCCTGCTTAAGTCCATAGATGGACTTGAGCAACTTGCACACTTTACCGCTGCTCCCACTCTGAATGAATCCCTCTGGCTGATCCATATAGACGCACTCTTCCAAATTTCCATTTAGGAAAGCCGTCTTTACGTCCATCTGCCAGATCTCATAATCGTGGAAGGCAGCAATGGCAAGAAGGATCCGAATGGATTTAAGCATGGCTACCGGAGAAAAGGTCTCGTCATAGTCCAAACCAGGTCTTTGACGAAAACCCTTTGCAACGAGCCTAGCCTTATAGGTTTCAACCTGCCCATCTACACCAATCTTCTTTCTGAAGATCCATTTGCAGCCTACGGGTTTTACCCCTTCTGGAGCAAAGTCCAAAGTCCAAACTTTGTTGGTGTACATGGACTCCATCTCGGTCCGCATTGCATCTAGCCATTTTACCGAGTCACCGCTCTGAATGGCTTGCTGGAAGCTAGTAGGCTCATCATAATCTATGATGCAATCCTCTCTATCCCCGTCTATGAGAAAACCGTAGTATCTCTCGGGCGGATGAGACTGCCTACTACTCCTGCGGAGCGGCGTAGGAATGCCCGGTTCCCCTGAACCTTCTGGTTCTACTAAGGTTTCAGTAATAGCTTGTGGTTCTGGAATTTCTTCCAGTTCTATTGCGCTCCCACTTATCTGATTTTCTAAAAACTCAGTTTCCAAGAAGCGGGCATGACGAGAAACAAGGACTTTTTGCTCCTCTGCGTAATAGAAAAGATACCCATTGGAGTTCTTAGGGTATCCCACAAACTTGCACTGTACTGAGCGTGCCTCGAGCTTGTCCGCATGCTGCTTTTTTACAAAAGCCGGACATCCCCATGTTTTACAGGATTTAAGACAGGGTTTCTTCCCACTCCACATCTGATATGGTGTGGTAGGCACTGTTTTAGTAGGAACTTGGTTCAAGAGATGCGCAGCTGTTTCCAGTGCATAACCCCAGAAAGATCGCGGTAACTCATCCTTACTCATCATGGAACGAACCATATCTAATAGGGTTCGATTCCTTCTTTCCGATACACCGTTGTGTTGTGGTGTGTATGGAGGAGTACGCTGAGAGAGAATTCCATTCTCTTTTAAGTAGTCCAGAAACTCGGCACTCAAGTATTCACCACCTCGATCCGATCTTAGGATCTTGATACTTTTGCCTGTTTGTTTTTCTACTTCATTCTTATATTCTTGAAATTTCTCAAAGGCCTCGGATTTGTGCTTCATTAAGAAGACATGTCCAAACCTAGAGAAATCATCTGTGAAAGTAATGAAGTATGAATAACCGCTTCACGCATGTGTAGACATTGGACCACACACGTCACTGTGTATAAGTCCCAAGAGCTCGCTCGCTCTTACTCCGTGTCCAGTGAACGGAGTCTTTGTCATCTTTCCCATGAGACAAGATTCACAAGTGGCATAAGACTGGTACTCGAACGGATCCAAGTATCCTTCTTTATGTAACTTAGTCAACCGTGTCTCATTGATGTGACCCAGTCTACAATGCCATAAGAAAGTCTGATTTAATTCTGGAGACTTTCTTTTAAGTGTGTTCTGGACACTGAATATCTGAGCTTGATTCAATACGTATATACCATTATTTAATGTACCTGACCCAATCAGTGCTTGATTTAGGTGGATGTTTACTACATCGCTTACAAAAGCAAAATCATATCCTTCCTTAGAAAGTAAGGATACAGATATGATATTACAAGTCGCACCTGGTACATACAAACAGTTACGCAGAATCAATATCTGCCCAGTTGTCAGTCCTAGGTGATATTCCCCTACGGATACAGCATCCATGCTCATTCCGTTAGCAACCCTGAGAGTCATATCACCTTTCCTGATAACCCTACGGTTTCTCAGACCCTGTAACGAATTACAGATATGAGATCCTGATCCGGTATCCAATACCCAGGAAGTAGGGTTAACAGACAAACAGTTCTCAATTACAAACACACTCGAAGCCGAAGCCACAACATGCTTCGAATTCTGGCTACTGGCTTTACAAGCCCTGCAATCTTTCTGCCATAGTTCATTCCCGTTACAATAGGAACGTCCCTCTTTTACTATATCCAGTCCTGAAACTTTTGCCCTTGTTTTTCCTTTTTCTTCCCTGGTTTCTTTCAGGGTATGAGCAGAGGGCAGGGACTGTAGAATTAGGTCAGTACTTGACCCATTCTCCAACGTGGTCTCCAGGTCCGTGAGCTCAATATAGCTGGTCTCTGTAAGGACGTTGCCCCCTACAGATGACCCGACAGCCAACCTCGCTTGAAGCAATTCGTTCGAGGTCTCATATCTTGAGATACGAGATTGCTCTCCATATAAAACTTTGTTATGGAGGAAGATAGAAACTGAGTCCATCTTCTCGTGCTGCCTCTGGTTTGCACCATCAACTGAGGCTAACACGAGGCACTTGGCTTTCGCACAATCCTTTTCCGATGTCCTGCGGATGTGAACATCCGTGACAGGGGAAACTGGACCTGAGACAGCAGGGTTTTGATTAGTTAAGAGGTGTTCCAGCTTGTCATGGGCAATGGACATCTGGACAGACCTTTGCCAGTCATAACAGTCAGGTTCAGTCATATTTTTATCTAGATGTAACCTAGGCGTGGTCACAGGGTCGCTGCAATTAAGAGAGAGAAGAAGAAACACTCAGCATGATGCTCTTGCAAGTTTAGAGTGGTTTTTAGTTTGTCTAAACAGGATGGCTCTCACTGTTTCTCAAATCCCTCCTCAAACCATAAAGGAAGAATTAGTCAGGATCAATCCCACCGCACAATACTTGCTTAACCGTTCAGCCAGGCCGGTGTCGGTACTTCGAGGGAGGTTTTCCAACGCTTTCGCGAAGTTCCTTAATTAAAGAACCTCTTTTCCCTGGGGGCGTAGCCCCGCTAACACCTTTCTAGGCACCTACTAGGTTTATAGCATTGATCGTTTAGTGAGAAATTTCCCGAGGAGTAGCATATACTCACAGTAGGATCGGGATCCAAATATCATTGCGTAACAAAACTGAAGGAATCCTACCAGAATCATCACACTCCAAATGGTATGCAGTGCTAGCAAGTTTCAGTTCTTTTGAAACTCCCGATGTGGATTTTTGCCCCATGCTCTTATGACCTTGACTAAGGCTAACAAATCATAAGTCACATGTCAAGTTCTACCCGTCGTTGTCCAGGTTAATTTGAACCCATCCGTATATACCTTTGACTAAGGCCAACAAAGTAATACGACTGTCCCAAACCAACGCATCTAACTATGCAACATATGAACATCCACCAGCTACCAATCACTGTGCCTTGACTAAGGCCAACAAACACAGCTTGAATACTGTTGAATATTCATATGAAACGACGGAGGGCTACGAATGGTTTTGGCGAAACCGTGAACGTAGTGAACTTGATTTAGTCGATGGAACGAGATAGCTTTTAAATGGAGTGGCTCAAACTCCGCATTTTAAAAGTTTGTTTTTGAAAAGAACCGAGTGGTTTTTCGAAAATGTTCCAACGACTTATACATGGTTTATTTTCTTGCATTAGTTCTTTTAATGCATGTATTGCTTGCATTAGTTCTTTTAATGCGTGATATTCTTGCATTAGTTCTTTTAATGCGTCCCATCTTTTAATCCTACCATTGCAGAAAACAACCAAAATATGACGTACGCTTATGCCATTCGCATTCGCCACGGGGCCCCGTCATTACCCGTTAGGTTACTTAACTAACGACAGAGCGGGGGCTTTGCTAGCGCGTCTGTAAAACATAAGCAACGCCTAAATAATATCATATATAGATATACTGCAATGATAAACATTTCAGATCACAGATGAATACATTGGATATACTAGGAATCTGTAATTCGTACGAGCCTGTAACGAAAGACAGATTACACGGTCGCGGTGAATAGGGAATACCCCACCCAAGACCCCTACGGGTGCGGCAAACTACCCGCCAAGTACCCGAAGCGTAGCAACCTCCCTCATCTCCATGAGTAGGCCACTCGACACTTCGGCATACCCGGTAGTTTGTGCACCCCCTCCATGGGTCTATCCTAGGAGCAAAAACAGTAAAAAGAAATTATACAATGACGGCTACAACCCCGACCCGGTTGTGCGGCCATACAAATAATTATTACATCAATTTACAAATTTACATGAATTGAAAGAAAAGAAAACTCTCGTCTCACAACCCCCGGCTATTCACCCGCGACAATCCAACATATTCATATCCACATTCCAGCAACATTACAGATCACAGATTTGTATAACCCCCACTAATCGACATATAGCGATTAGTAGACGTTCAATACAAATATCACATTACAGAAAAACCCGTTAGCTAAAGTCTTTTAGAAGTTCGATCAAAAAATACGGATTTTCGGGACCCCAAAATAAAATTTTCGTTCTGGAAAATCTGGGCAGAAAATATATATTCCAAAAATCCTACAATACCCCCAGAAGAACACTGCACCAAAAAGGGACCACGGCCGAGTCAACTCGGCCGCGGATCTGCGGCGGAAGCGTGCTCCCGCCGCGGATCCGCGGCGCTTTGACTCGATCGTGGGACCAATTTTGGTGGGTGTTCACAGAAAAGCCTGAGCCGATTTTAGGTGTTAAAATAATCAACTTTTGAACAGTGGAAAAATCGACAGAAACTGCAAAATTTTTGGGGTTTGTTTCGGGACTTTTTCGTTGATCGATCTTCTAGTTACTTGCTAACATGCTAGATAGAGTTTAACTAGGCTCTGATACCACTGTAAGTCCATGCTACCTCTCCCGGTACTTTCGGGAATGCGGAATATGGTAAAAAACAATTTTTACGGAGGTGGTAACATGGACCTAAAACCCGGATCTTGGTTAAACTTCTATCTAACATCCTAACTATGAGTTTTAGCTACTCGGTTAGGGGGTTATACCTTGCTTGTCTTGAACTCCTTCGTCTTCAAAGCTCCGATGGTGGTCCGATGGCTTCTTCTCGTCGTCTCCGTACGCCGAAGATAGATCCACCTGAAAGCTCCAACCTTTAGCTCCTTCTTCGTTCTTTGAAGAAACTAGTTCACTTGGTTTGCTAAACCTAGTGAACTAGAATGAGTAGAGAAGAAATAGAATGAGATTTTATCTATGGTTCTTGATTCTCAACTCATGAGACAAGAGAACCATAGATCAAGAGAGGGAGCAAGAGGTTGAGGGTGAGAGCAAAAGGAGAGCTCAAGAACAAGAGAGAGAATGAGCAAGAAAGAATGAGGCTCTCTTTTGTCTTTCACCCTCTCATAATCCAAAGTGATCATAACTCATCATATCAAAAAAAGTCTTATGTGATGGTTGGAAGCAACCACAACCATATCATTTCATGCACTCATTTTAAACAAATGAGCAAGTAAACAAAAGTCTTTGCCATGAAATGATGGCTATGGTTATCATGATGGTCAACTAGTCAAGCCTAGTCAACCGGTCAACAAGTCAACAAAAGTCAACAAGTCAACAAAGTCAACAAGTCAACAAAAGTCAACAAGTCAACAACCATATCACCATAATACTTAATTAATATAATAGTTAATCACATATCATATTCTCATTAGGGTTGAGCATAAAGTCAAATAGTCAACGGTCAACTGTCAACAACCCTAATGAGAATCCGCTGCCTCTGCCTCCCTGTCAACTGTGCATACACACCCGCATCCGCGTTCCGAGGAACACGAATGCAAACTGGATAAATCCAATCCCATAAGGTACACTAGGATCTGGCTTAAACCAAAGCCCGCTAGTGTAATCTGTCCGGACACTGTACGTGCACAAGTGCACGGATGTGACCGAACCCTGTCGCAAAACCATGAGACCTGTCGCAATACCATGCGACCTCTACTCTTTTGCCTAAAGGCGAAAAGCTTTCTGTGTGGGACTCTAAAGACTCGACACTACGCTGGCAGTGGGTTTAAGCACAGACCGCAAGCGGCACTAGCTGTGCGTAACGGTCCCCAGGTAGTGCCGACAAGAAGACCGACGAGGCGAAACCCATCTGAACTCCTACTGAGCCTGAGTGTGACATTCTCCGTACAGTCCGGTCTGTTCGTCTGATACATCGCATGGCGGGCCTAGGGGGCGGTAAACGTCAGTCCCCCAATAGCGGTACAAGTCGTGTCGGAGCGAAGCCCAAAACACCCTAAGATAACACTGGAAGCCTACCAGTATATCTCGATTGCCCTGGCCAGGGACTACTCGTGTAATGGCTCTCCTACACACAGCGCGATGTCAACCCCCAATACCGGGAGAGACGAATTCTGTCTAACCGTCACTGCCTCCAAGTGCTTCGGGACTGCACCCAACCACTACCTGTTTGCATGACTCCTTTGAGCCGTGGTAGGGTAGTGATCAAAGCACAGTGGGAACACACTCGAGGCGAAGTGACAGTGTCAAGTCAGCGGACTAAGCTGTACTCATGTCACCTGGGAACTGATAACTGACGATAGGCATAATACCAACTAGTCAGTTCCCGACGAGTCCTGTCCAGTGTACTCGTAACCCAACGAGCACCCGCATACTATCTCAAGTACGACGTACTAACGGCTGTGGGACAGACCGTCTCCCACACTGGGATGAGAAGCGCATGCGCTAGTCTACTCCGGAGTATCGATGCCCTGTCTCGATAGTCCTGCGACTAGGGACCTGCATAAGGATGTGCTTATAGATTACCCAGCCCCACTAGTGTGACTGCCATCACATCGCTGGTAATCAAGCAAAGATCCTAAGGGCTCTACTAATGTGTATAGGCGATATACTAAAATAAACACATGCACACATTGAAGTAGAAACAAACCAAGTAGCATACTACTATTTTGAGCAAGATTGTATATACAAGGTGAATATCCCAAGCATCCATTAAGTAATATACAAGCTAGTATGATACAGTAATGGCCTCTAGGGCATATACACTAACAGGAACCACCTGAAGTTCTTTCAAGAACTTCCTCATCCAGACAGCTTCTTTTGCGGCATCAGATGCAGCGATGTATTCCGCTTCTATAGTCGAGTCAGCAACGGTTTCCTGTTTGGAACTCTTCCAACACACCGCCCCTCTATTGAGGGTAAAGACAAAACCCGACATGGACTTGGAATCATCCTTGTCACTCTGGAAGCTGGAGTCAGCAAAGGCCTCAATCTGGAGGTCTTTTCCTCCATACACCAAGAACATCTCCTTAGTCCTTCTCAGGTACTTGAGAATGTTCTTTACTGCTATCCAGTGTTTCTCCCCAGGGTTTGACTGATACCGTCTTACCACACTCAGTGCATAAGCTACATCCGGTCTGGTACACAACATCGCATACATTATAGAGCCTACCGCAGAAGCGTAGGGTATAATAGACATGCGATCCCTCTCCAAATCAGTCTTGGGAGACATGTCTTTAGAGTGGGTGATCCCGTGACAAGCCGGTAGGTTACCGCGCTTGGAATCTTCCATACTGAATCTTTTCAGTATGGTGTCGATGTACCTGGACTGTGAAAGTCCTAATATCCTCTTGGATCTATCACGATGGATCCGGATCCCCAGGATGTATGAGGCATCACCCAGGTCTTTCATGGAGAACCTGTGTGACAAGAACCCCTTGACAGATTGTAGCATAAGAATGTCATTTCCTATTAAGAGAATGTCATCCATGTATAAAACGAGGAATACTACAGTTCTCGCTACAAATCTACTATAGATGCATGGTTCATCTGGATTTTCGATAAAGCCAAATTCCTTGACCGTCTCATCAAAACAGATGTTCCAACTCCGCGATGCCTGCTTTAGTCCATAGATGGACTTAAGCAACTTGCACGCCTTTCCGCTGCTCCCACTCTGAATGAAACCCTCTGGTTGGTCCATATAGACACACTCCTCTAAATTTCCATTTAGAAAAGCGGTCTTTACGTCCATTTGCCAGATCTCATAATCGTGGAAGGCAGCAATGGCAAGAAGGATCCGAATGGATTTCAGCATAGCCACTGGAGAAAAGGTTTCGTCATAGTCCAAGCCAGGTCTTTGACGGAAACCCTTTGCAACAAGTCTATCTTTATAGGTCTCAACCTGTCCATCTACACCAATCTTTCTTTTGAAGATCCACTTGCATCCTACGGGTTTTACCCTATCTGGAGCAATGTCCAACGTCCATACTTTGTTGGTGTACATGGACTCCATTTCGGTCCGCATTGCATCCAGCCATTTTTCTTAGTCAACGCTCTGAACGGCCCGCTGGAAGCTAGTAGGCTCATCATAATTTATGATGCAATCCTCTCTATCCCCGTCTATGAGAAAACCGTAGTATCTCTCTGGCGGATGAGACTGCCTACTACTCCTGCGGAGCGGCGTAGCAATGTCCTGTTCTTTTGAACCCTCTGGTTCCACTAAGCTTTCAGTAATAGCTCGTGGTTCTGGAATTTCTTCCAGTTCTACTGCGCTCCCACTAATTTCCTTTTCTAAGAACTGGTGTTCTAGAAAGTGGGCATGACGAGAAACAAACACCTTTTGTTCCTCTTCGCAATAGAAGAAATATCCCTTGGAGTTCTTTGGATATCCCACGAACTTGCACTGTACTGAGCGTGCCTCGAGCTTATCCGCATGCTGCTTTTTGACAAAAGCTGGACTTCCCCATGTCTTAATGTGATTAAGATAGGGTCTCTTCCCACACCACATCTCATATGGTGTAGTAGGCACAGTCTTTGTGGGAACTCGGTTCAAAAGGTATGCAGCTGATTCTAGCGCATACCCCCAGAATGATCGCGGTAACTCAGCGTTACTCATCATAGACCGTACCATATCCAATAGGGTTCGGTTCCATCTCTCCGATACACCGTTATGTTGTGGAGTGTATGGAGGAGTAAGCTGAGAGAGAATTCCGTTCTCTTTTAAATAGTCCAGGAACTCGGTACTTAAGTATTCTCCACCTCGATCCGATCTTAGAATCTTGATACTTTTGCCGGTTTGTTTTTCTACTTCATTCTTATATTCCTGGAATTTTCCAAAGGCTTCGGACTTATGTTTCATTAAGAAGACATAACCGTACCTTGAAAAGTCATCCGTAAAAGTAATGAAGTATGAAAAACCGCTTCGCGCATGTGTAGACATTGGACCTGTAGGGTTCCTAGGCACTCTCAAGAGGTCTCACAAGGCATCAACCATGCCAATTTCAAAAATTACGGTGCCGAGAAACCCTAGAATACGGATCGTTGGCTAGATTTCTAGGCGAAACAATAAACTAGTTAACACTTAACTAAGAGAATACGGAAATACAACCTTTGTAGATCGGGTGCTCCACCTCCATAGCTCCGCAATGAAGTCCTCTCGCTGTCCAAAATAAATTCCGGGCTCTAGCGTCGGCTTCATCGGAGAATAGGCGGGCTAGGTCGTCGATGTCCATGCCGAAGATGATCTACGTCGAGGCATCGCTAGATCAAGCTCCACCTTCACCAAGCCATGAAAACTTGTGAAGGAAACACACTCTACTACTTGGCAAGAGGTAGAGGATGAAGAAATAGGAGGTGGGTTCACTTTAGATTTGGATTTCTCACTCTTTTTCATCACTTGCCATTGATGGAGGCAAGCTTTCTTCACTTGAAGAAATGAAGAAGAAGAAGGTAAATGTTATGACAAGTTATTTAGAAAATAGAAAATAATAGAATACTTATCATAATCAACCATGGTCAAGTGTAGAGAATAAACTAGGGTTAGGTCAATGGTTAGGTTAGGCATTAAACAAAAATGGTGGACTTTTTCAAACCTTCATGAAGTTTCAATGTAAAACAAAGCAAGCCACCATTTCTTTTCTTTTGCCAAAATGAAATAAATGAGTAAGCAAATAAAATCATAACCCTAACCATCACATAACCATGGTTTAATCTTAACATACACTTAAAAAATCATGTATCATCAAACATGATACAATCAAATGTACAAATGTATATCACATATACAATGTGCACAATCCAAGTGAGAAAATCCATATAAAGTGAACCAATACTAGTTAATGCAAAGTAATATATCAAATGTATAATTATACATTAAATCATTAAATCAACACTTGATTTAACGATCCGGTCATATCGCATATAACCGACTAGTATCCAATATATCGGCTTATCGAATCAATCCTCGATTCGTTAATTAGGTTATATCGCATACAACCATTCGACACATTCATCGCGAGAATAGAATACGGTATCACATACACGCATTATTCTCGGTCCCGCACATATCTCATATGCGCTCCTATTTCGTTTCGCTTGAGCCAGGAAACCTCTGTGTAGGACTCTAAAGACTCGTCAATACGCCGGCAGCAGATGATGATCATATCAAACACCCACAAGCCGCAAGCGGTCTGCTAAACGTAACGGCTACCCGGGTATTGAGCGATCTGAAGATCGACGAGCAAGCCCGCTCACACTCCAGTGAATCCAACCAGGAACACTACCGTACAGTCCGGTCTGATCGTCTGATATGTCGCATATCTCGCCTAGGGGTGGTAAACGTCAGACCCCAATAGCTCGATAAGTCGTGTCGATATAAGGTCTATAACAATTCGAGAAACTACTGGTAACACTTACCAGTAAATCTCAGCAACCCTGGCCAGGGATTTCCTGTTATAGCCAATCGAACACAGCGCAACATCAACTCCTTATACCGGGAGAGACGAATCCCCTCCTATCACTCATTGCCTCCATGTGACTCGGGACTGTACCCAAAAACCACCGTTTTGCACGCCCTCTTGGACGTGGTAAGATGGAAATCAAAGCACAGTAGGAACCACACAAGACTCTATGACGATCTCGGGTCAACAGACTACTCTGTACCAGTGTCACCAGAGAACTGCCATCTGACGTGAGGTATAATACCATCTGGGAGTTCTCGGCGAGTCCGTCCAGTGTACCCAGTCTCCACTGAGCACCCGTATATCATCTCTGATGTCAAACACCAATGGATATGGGATCATCCATCGCCCATCTGTATGGGTCGAGAAGGTATACGCTAGTCTACTCTGGTATATCGATGCCCCATCTCGATACACCCACGACTAGGGACTTTGAAGGATGTACTTATGGACTACCATGTCCCCACTAGTATGATCCGCATCATAGTCCAGGTAGTCAAGTACACATCCTAAGGGCTTTACCAACATGTAACAGAGAGACAATCAGTATACACGTTAAGGTAAAGTGTAACCAGATAGCATACTATCATGTCGAGCAAGAAAGTCCTTTCTATATACGTCCCAGCATCCACTACAATATACATCCTATGTACAGTAATGGCCTCTTGGGCATACATATAACTAACAATCTCCCACTTGCACTAGGGCCATCTGTAGCAGTGGTTGTAGTATCTCATACTCAACCATCCCATAAAAGTCTCTCTCTGGGAATAGGCCTTCGTGAGTGGATCCGCCGTGTTGTTCTCTTAGTCTGCTCTCCTAACCTTGATCACCATGGATATCAACCATCTCCACGATCAGGTGATACAGCCTTAGAATATGTCTGGATCACTGATGGGACAGGGGTTCCCTGGCTAATGCCACACTTCCATTGTCACACAATGGTAGGAACCTAGTTCATCTCATGAACCTATATACACCCAAACAGCCTCTTTGGTAGCATCTTAAGTAGCGATGTATCCTGCCTTTATCGTCTAGTATGTCACGGTATCTAGCTTGGAACTCTTCCAACATACCGTCCCTTTACTGAGGGTAAAGACAATGCCTGCGACTGACATTCAGTCGTCTTTATCACCCTGGAACCCTTCCAGTGATTCTCCCCAGGATCGATTGATACCATCTCACTACATCTAGTGAGAATTTTAACATCCATTTAGATCTATCTCATAGATCCAAAGTCCAGGATTTAGTAGGTATCACTTTGATCCTATGTGGAGAATCATTGTGATAAGCGGAGATTGATCGAGCGTAGCATAGGAAACTCCTTCCCTATCAAGAGTATGTCATCCACGTACTCTACGAGGATTGTCACCATACTCCCTACTAACTTTTTGTTTATACAAGGTTCATCTACCATTTTGATGATGTCAAACTCTTTGACAAATTCATCAAAACAGATGTTCCAACTCCGCGATGCCTGCTTTATCCTATAAAGCATCTTGCACACGTTTCCGCTGCTCCCACTGTCTACGAAGCCCTCTGGCTGTGTACTTATAGATGCTCTCTTCCAAAACATCATTTAGAAAAGCAGTCATGACACCCAACCACCAGATATCGTAGTCATGGTATGTAGCCGTGGCAAGTAGTATCTGGATGGACTTAAGCATAGGTACTGGAAAAGGTTTCATCATTATCCACTCCTGGTCGATGACGAAAACCTTTAACAAGTCTAGCTTTGAAAATCTCAACCTTTCCATCTACACCAAGTAATCTTCTCAAGATATACTTGCTCCTGATGGAGATTTAACCCCTCAGATATAGCAACCAAAGTCCATACTTTGTTGGTGTATAAGGATTCCATCTCAGATCACTAAGCATCCAGCCATTCTTACAAAGTCTTCACTCTCGATGGCCTGCTCGAAACTAGTTGGGTCATCATCTCATGATGCAATCCTCGCTCCCACTGTCATAGAGAAACCGAAGTATCTCTCAGGTGGGTGAGGAACCCTACTAGATCGGCGGAGAGGCTGAGGTTCGTTGGTATCTACTGAATCCTTTGGTTGTACCAAATCATCTGCTGTAGTTTGTATAGCTGGAACCTTTCCAGCTTTACATTACAGACCTTGCCTCGAGCTTGTCCGAATTTTGCTTTTAAACATAGCCCGGACAACCCCAAATCTTAACTAACTTAAGACATGGGCTCTTCCCTTTCCATATCATATATGAAGTGGTAGGCAACTGATTTGATTCGAACCCTATTCAATAGGTATGCAGCTTCTCAAGCGCATAACTCCCAAAAGGAAAAAGGTAACTCAGTAGTACTCATCATAGAGTACACCTTATCATATAGGGTGTGATTGCTCCGCCCTGATATACCATCGTGCTATGGTATATACGGAGGAGTAATGCTGAGAGAGAATCTCATTCTCCTTTAGAATAATCCAGGATTTCCGTGCACAAGTATTCTCCTTCTTGATCTCATCAAAGGACATAATACTTATACCCTTATATTGGTTCTCTACTTCTAAATCATATTCTGTGAATATCTCAAAAGGTTCGGACTTGTGTTTCAACAGGAACATATGTCTGAATCTTGAGAGATTATCAGAGAATGTAACGAAGTATAAAGAACCAGTCCTGGCATGTGTATACAGGGGACCTTACATACATCAACATGTATCAATCCCAAAAGTTCACTAACTCTTTCTCTGTTTCCATTAAACGGAGCTATGGTCATCTTATCGTTGTGACATGACTGGCAAGTTTCATAAGATGTAAATTCAAACAGATTTAAATATGCATCTAAATGTAACTTCAGCTAGTCGGGTCACATTGATCTGACCTAGTCTACAATACCTCAAGAAGAATCCGTTCATTTCTGAACTCTTCCTCTTGTGTGTGTTCCATATACTAAGAACTGTAGTTTGATTTAAAACATTAATGCTTTTAGATAACGTGCCTGAACCGATCAACTTTTGATATAGGAAATGTTCAAAACATTATCCATCAATACAAAATTATATCCTTTCTTTTCTAACAAAGAGAGTGATATGATTTGGTATATCAGGTTCGGTATCTAATAACATTCGTTCAGAATCAATGTATTGGTAATACAGGGTGACAGTGACCGACAGAGTTGGCTGCAACTCTTGCCCCGTTTTCTGTCTCATGAAACTTATCACCCGTTCTCAGTTTTTCTACCCTTTTGTAGCCCTATGTAACAGATTACATATCTGGGATCCTGATCCGGTATCATATACCCAGGATGTGGAGGATACTGAGAAACAGTTCTGTATAATGAACACACCCGAAGATGATGCATCAGTATGCACTCTCTTCGTTTGGGCGGCACGGGAAATCTGGTATTCCCCAATTTCCTGCTCTATCTTATAACAATTATAAGTTGGAGCGGGACCAACGTTCCCCAGCTCAGTATAACAAGCGGGTTCGGTCAATATTCCATATTATTATCTTGATTAAGGCGTGATATGGTCGCTACCTGGAGAGAGAGAGAAGAAAACACTCAGCGTGCGCTCTTGCAAGAATAGATTGGTTATTATTTTATCTAATCAGGATGGCTCCCACTGCTTTTTATCAAATCTTCCTTCAAACCCTAAAAGGAAAGACTAGCCGGGATTAATTACACACTACAAGTTCGCCAATCTTTCAGCCAGGCCAGTGTCGGTACTTTGAGGGAGGTCCCCCGTGCTTTCGCACGAACCTAATTAATGTAAACCTCGTTTTCCCAGAGGCGTAACCCCGTTGACACCTTTCTAGACACCTACTTGATCAGCTAATTGTAATGTATAAAACTCTCCCAGGAGTAACTCTTACTCGCAGCGGGTATCGGGATCCAACTATCTCATAGAAGGTATGCAATCTCATTGCGAATTTCAACACTTGAAATTCCCGATAATATTTTGCCCCTAGCTCGCTATGACCTTGACGCATGCCAAACAACCCATAGTCTGCTAGTCAAGTTCAACCCGTACATTTCTTGATTGAATTAAACCCACCCGTACGACCCTTGACGCATGCCAAACAACGCCGTACGAATACCCTAATCCAATCGCATCATATGCTAGCAGATAAGCACTAGTTAGCTACCGTACACTACGCCTTGACGCATGCCAAACAACCGCAGCACGAATACTAACTAGTACTTATCTGAAATGACGGAGGGCTACGACAGGTTTTTCTGAAAACCTATTGCGTAATGAACTTGATATCGTTGTAGAATCAAATGAATTTTGAAATGGAGTGTTTTTGAGTCTTTTCTAGTTTTGCTAAAGGAGTCACTCCCGGTGAAGGGATCGTCGGTCCTTTCCTCGTCGAATGAGGTGCTGGATATATCATATATATCACTGTGCAAAGCAGAAACACTTAAAAGCAATCAAAAGACAAACCGAGTGTGTAGCATCTGCCAGTTATTGCTAAAGGAGTCACTCCCGGTGAAGGGATCTCGGTCCTTTCCTCATCGAATAAGGTGCCGGATATATCACATATACCGCTGTGCAAAGCAAGAACTGTAGCTACCTGTTTTATTTTGAAATTCGATTCTACAACATCTTAGGTTTCTTTTATTTCATTAATCACATTAATGAAGTCCCATCATTTAAGTACCTAAACATCACAGATAAATACGACGTACACTTATGCCATCCGCATTCACCTCAATGTCCCCTCGTGCACCGTTAGGTTAGGTAACTAACGGCAGAGCGGGGCAGGGCTAGTGCGGGTGTAAAACATAAGTAACATCTATATAATATATCATATATACTATATACTATATCTATCACAGAACATCACATGATCACATCACAGATATCGCAGCAGAAGAATCATATAAAATATTGGATATACTAGGACGTCCGTGTTTTCAATACGAGCCAGTATAAAACACGGATTCCACGGTCGTGATGAATAGCCAAACCCACACCCCTAGAACCCTACGAGAGCGGCAAGCAACCCTACCAATTCTAGAGTTAGGAGACCCGGACTCGACTCCTCGAGTTGGTCTCCCACTGGACTCCAGAACCCGGTAACTTGTGCTCCCCTCCTTGGGTCTATCCTAGTGCGGAAAAGTAAATAATATACAAAAGGTGACAACTTCCGCAACCTGGAAGTGCCCCAAATAAAAGAATATTACATACAGATTTTTACATGAATGAAAATGAAAAACACTCATCTCACATAAAAACCCCCGGCTATTCAAACACGACGATCCAATATAACATATCCAGCAACACATAACATCACATGTCATCAACGTAAGTAAATATGCGCATCCCAATTGTCGTTGACATATAGCAACGAAACCGGCGATATCACATATTACACTTACGGTCACAGAAAAGAAAGTGTAAAACTACAACAGTTGGAATCCGCAACCACCTCAGACATCGCATGCCTGACCAAATGAATTACTTAGACATTGCATGCCTAACAATTATAAACCCCGCATTTTAGTCTCATTATCGAAAACACTTTTCAATATCAAGTCGGGCAATTCAACAAGATTCCCGACATCCTGATCGCATGCTCGTCGCAAACTTTAGTAGACGGACGCACCCCCGACGCCGTCGACGAAGTGCACCAAGGCGGAACACCGCTGCCGCGAGCACCCGAACGGATACTTTCAGCGACGGGGTTCTCCTACAGTCACTTGGTCGGGGCTATAGAGCGAGGCTGTCTATTAAGTTTACCCGGCGAGTATCCTGTTAGTTATATGTATGCCCTAGAGGCCATTACTGTACATAGGATGTATATGGTAGTGGATGCTGGGACATATATAGGGAGGACTTTCTCACTCGACATGATAGTATGCTATCTGGTTACTCTTTATCTTAACGTGTATGCTGATTGTCTCTCTGTTACATGTTGGTAAAGCCCTTAGGATGTGTACTTGACTACCTGGACTATGATGCGGATCATACTAGTGGGGACATGGTGGTCCATAAGTACATCCTTCAAGGTCCCTAGTCGTGGGGGTATCGAGACGGGGCATCGATATGCCAGAGTAGACTAGCGTATACCTTCTCGACCTATATAGATGGGCGATGGATGATCCCATATCCATTGGTGTTTGACATCAGAGATGATATACGGGTGCTCAGTGGAGACTGGGTACACTGGACGGACTTGCCGAGAACTCCCAGATGGTATTATACCTCACGTCAGATGGCAGTTCTCTGGTGACACTGGTACAGGTTAGTCTGTAGACCCGAGATCGTCATAGAGTCTTGTGTGGTTCCCACTGTGCTTTGATTTCCATCTTACCACGTCCAAGAGGGCGTGCAAAACGGTGGTTTTTGGGTACAGTCCCGAGTCACATGGAGGCAATGAGCGATAGGAGGGGATGCGTCTCTCCCGGTATAGGGAGTTGATGTTGCGCTGTGTGCGATTGGCTATAACAGGAAATCCCTGGCCAGGGTTGCTGAGATTTACTGGTAAGTGTTACCAGTAGTTTCTCGAATTGTTATAGACCTCATATCGACACGACTTATCAAGCTATTGGGGTCTGACGTTTACCACCCCTAGGCGAGATATGCGACATATCAGACGGACAGACCGGACTGTACGGTAAGTATTACTGGTTGGATTCACAGGAGTGTGAGCGGGCTTGCTCGTCGATCTTCTGATCGCTCAATACCCGGGTGTCCGTTACGTTTAGCAGACCGCTTGCGGCTTGTGGATGCTTGATATGATCATCATCTGCTGCCGGCGTATTGACGAGTCTTTAGAGTCCTACACAGAGGTTTCCTGGCTCAAGCAAAACGAAATAGGAGCGCATATGAGATATGTGCGGGACCGAGAATAATACCAGTATGTGATACTGTATTCGATTCTCACGATGTGACATTGATCGGTTATATGCGATATAGCCGGGTTATCGGATCAAGTGTTGATTCGATAAGTTGTTACTAATGATACTAGTCGGTTATATGCGATATGACCGGATCGTTAAATCAAGTGTTGATTTAATGATTTAATGCATAATTATATATTTGATATATTACTTTGCATTAACTAGTATCGGTTCACTTTAAATGGATTTTCTCGCTCGGGTATGCGCATTGCATATGCGATATGATTTTGTGCACATGCTTGTATCATGTTTGATGATACATGCCTTTTTAATTAAGTGTATAGAATTAAACCTTGGTTAATGGAATGGTTAGGGTTTACTATTTGCTTATTCATTTTATTCATTTATTTATTAATCTTTTTCTTATTGGAAAAAGGAAATGAAATGATAAAATGGTGGCATTTCTTTTGTTCATTCATGAAGCTTCATGAATGCTTTGACTTGATGACCATTTTGTTTTTAGCTTAACCCTAACCATTGCATTAAACCATTATTAGCTCTCTACACTTAACTATGGTCATGTTATGATAAGGATTGATTATTCTTTTCTTTTTTAATGAACTTATCATAACATAATTCTTCTTCTTCTTCCTTTCTTCACTTGAAGAAAGCAAGCTCCATCAATGGTGATTAATGGAAATGAGTGAGAAATCCAGTTCTAAAGTCTATCCACTTCCTATTTCTTCATCCTCTACCTCTTGCCAAGTAGTAGAGTGTGTTTCCTTCACAAGTTTTCATGACTTGGTGAAGGTGGATCTTGATTTAGCGATGCCTCGACGTAGATCATCTTCGGCATGGACATCGACGACCTAGCTCGCCATTTCTCCGACGAAGCCGACGCTAGAGCCCGGGAATTCATTTGGACAGCAAAGGGACTTCGTTGCGGAGCTATGGAGGTGGAGCACCGGATCTACAAAGGTTGTATTTCCGTTTCTTTGTAGTTAAGTTGTTAACTAGATTATATTTTCGATTAGATTTCTAGCCTACGGTCCGTAGTCGGGTTTCTCGGCACCTAGAATTTTTGAAATTGGCATGATTGATGGCTTGTGAGACCTCACTAGTGTGCCTAGGAACCCTACAGTGGTATCAGAGCCTATCTAGAGCCTTAGGCGAAATCCAGACGGAATTTGAAGTCCGAACGATCCCGAAACCCTAACCAATACATGCTCTCTGGACTTTTTCTAAAATCTGGGTTTTTTCAGAATTAAAAATTGCTAAAAAATTCAGCAAGAAAAAATAAGAATTACGATGCAAAAATTGTTCGATGAACAGTATTTATTGCGGCGGAACCGCGGCAGAAGCCTAGCTTCTGCGGCGGTTCCGCGGCTATCTGGTGACGTCAGCCCTCAATCTTTGCACAGTAATTCCTGATAAATTATGCTGAGTTTTCTGGGAACTTTTAAAATTTATTCAAGAGTTGAATTTTCTGGTGTGTATTGGGGGTTCGTAGTTTCGATCGGATAATCAGGTTTTGTCTGTGTGGCTTTCCGGATATTTTTGATTATGTTAAAAAGTTCGACCGGATATAAATACCCAATGTTTCCTCTGACGGAAAATTTCCAAGTGTTGGATTTTTCCGAGGTTTAAAGACGTTCTAAGTAATGCAAGTAATGCGATGGTCCCTCTAGAAGACAACAAACCTTAACTCGATTATGTGACCGTCTTGAACTGCCCTTTGAACCTTCGGGTTTGGGGCAGTACGGCGTGCTACATGTGAGGCGTTGGCTTGATCCTTCTACGGCTGGACCGTTGGTACTGAGGCATGAACTGAATGTTTTAAAACCTGTTTCATGTGATGAGCTGTATCGGGAAAACTTGGGTGTTCGATTGTTCGATCGGAAAGTTTAACATTTTCTATTTTATTCGGAATGTGATACAATAATTGGAATTCACAAGCAGTTATGAGATAACTGAATGAATGTTATAAACATAGCAGTTTAGTCTCACATGATCGGTTGCCACGGAATTTTGATGTGATCAAAAGTCCGTCGCAATCACGTAGCGTACGCGGATACTCGCCGGTAAACTTAATAGACTGCTACACTCCATAGCCCCGACCAAGTGACTGTAGGAGAACCCCGTCGCCGAAAGCATCCGTTCGGGTGCTCGCGGCAGCGGTGTTCCGCCTTGGTGCACTTCGTCGACGGCATCGGGGGTGCGGCCGCCTACTAAAGTTTGCGACGAGCATTCGATCAGGGTGTCGGGAATCTTGTTGAATTACCCGACTTGATATTGAAAAGAGTTTTCGATGATAAGACTAAAATGCGGGGTTTATAATTGTTAGGCATATGATGTCTAAGGAATTCATTTGATTAGGCATGCGATGTCTAAACAGGTTGCGAATTCCAACTGTTGTAGTTTTACACTTTCTTTTCTGTGACCGTAAGTGTAGTATATAGTGGTATTGCCGATTGTCGTTGCTATATGTCGACGGCAATCAGTGTATGCATACTTACTTACGTTGATGACATGTGATGTTATGTGTTGCTGGATATGTTATATTGGATCGTCGTGTTTGAATAGCCGGGGGTTTTTATGTGAGACGAGTGTTTTTCATTTTCATTCATGTAAAAACTTGAATGTAATATTCTTTTATTGGGGCACTTCCAGGTGGCGGAAGATGTCACCGTTTGTATATTATTTACTTTTCCGCACTAGGATAGACCCAAGGAGGGGAGCACAAGTAACCGGGTTCTAGGGTCCAGTGGGAGACCATCTCGAGGAGTCGAGTCCGGGTCTCCTAACCCTAGAATTGGTAGGGATGCTTGCCGCTCTCGTAGGGGTCAGGGGTGTGGGTTTGGCTATTCATCACGACCATGGAATCCGTATTTTATACTGGCTCGTATTGAAAACACGGACGTCCTAGTATATCCAATATTTCATATGTTTCTTCTGCTGCGATATCTGTGATGTGATCATGTGATGTTCTTTGATAGATACAGTATATAGTATATATGATATATTATATAGACGTTACTTATGTTTTACACCCGCGCTAGCCCTGCCCCGCTCTGCCGTTAGTTACCTAACCTAACGGTGCACGAGGGGACATCGAGGCGAATGCGGATGGCATAAGCGTACGTCGTATTTATCTGTGATGTTTAGGTACTTAAATGATGGGACTTCATTAATGAGATTAATGAAAGAAAAGAAACCTAAGATGTTGTAGAATCGAATTTCAAAATAAAATAGGTAGCTACAGTTCTTGCTTTGCACAGTGGTATATGTGATATATCCTGCACCTTATTCGATGAGGAAAGGACCGAGATCCCTTCACCGGGAGTGACTCCTTTAGCAATGACTGGCAGATGCTACACACTCGGTTTGTCTTTTGATAGCTTTTAAGAGTTTTTACTTTGCACAGTGATATATGTGATATATCCCGCACCTCATTCGACGAGGAAAGGACCGACGATCCCTTCACCGGGAGTGACTCCTTTAGCAAAACTAGAAAAGCCTCAAAAGCACTCCATTTTAAAACCATTTGATTCTACAACGATATCAAGTTCATTACGCAATAGGTTTTCAGAAAAACCTGTCGTAGCCCTCCGTCATTTCAGATAAGTACTAGTTAGTATTCGTGCTACGTTTGTTGACTATGTTAAGGCGTAGTGTGCGGTAGCTAATTATTGCTTATCTGTATTAGCATATGATGCGATTGGATTAGGGTAGTCGTGCGACTTTGTTGACTATGTTAAGGGTCGTGCGGGTGGGTTTAATTCAATCGGGAAATGACGGGTTGAACTTGACTAGCACTTATGATTTGTTGACTATGTTAAGGTCATATAGCTGCTAGGGGCTAAATATTATCGGGAATTTCAAGTGTTGAAATTTGCAATGAGATTGCATACCTTCTATGAGATAGTTGGATCCCGATACCCGCTGCGAGTAAGAGTTACTCCTGGGAGAGTTTTACATATGACAATTAGCCGATCAAGTAGGTGTCTAGAAAGGTGTCAATGAGGTTACGCCTCTGGGAAAACAAGGTTTACATTAATTAGGTTCGTGCGAAAGCACGGGGGACCTCCCTCAAAGTACCGACACTGGCCTTGCTGAAAGATTGGCGAACTTGTAGTGTGTAATTAATCCCGGCTAGTCTTTCCTTTTAGGGTTTGAAGGAAGATTTGATAAAAAGCAGTGGGAGCCATCCTGATTAGATAAACTAAAAACCAATCTATTCTTGCAAGAGCGCACGCTGAGTGTTTTCTTCTCTCTCTCTCCAGGTAGCGACCATATCACGCCTTAATCAAGATAATAATACGGATTATTGAACGAACCCGCTTGTTATACTGAGCTGGGGAACGTTGGTCCCGCTCCAACTTATAATTGTTATAAGACAGAGCAGGAAATTGGGAATTACCAGAATTCCCGTGCCGCCCAAACGAAGAGAGTGCATGCTGATGCATCATCTTCGGGTGTGTTCATTACAAAGAACTGTTTCTCAGTATCCTTTACGTCCTGGGTATGTGATACCAGATCAGGATCCCAGATATGTAATCTGTTACATAGGGCTACAGATAGGTAAAGAACTGAGAACGGGTGATAAGTTTCATGAGACAGAAAACGGGGCAAGTATTGCAGCCAAGTCTGTTGGTCACTGTCACCCTGTATTAACAATACATTGATTCTGAACAAATGCTGTTAGATACCGAACCTGATATACAAAATCATATCAGTCTCTTTATTAATAAACAAAGGATATAATTTTGTATTGATGGATAATGTTTTGAACATTTCCTATATCAAAAGTTGATCGGTTCAGGCACGTTATCTAAAAGCATTAACGTTCTAAATCAAACTACAGTTCTTAGTATACAGAACACACACAAGAGGAAGAGTTCAGAAATAAACGATTCATTCTTGAGGCGTTGTAGACTAGGTCATGTCAATGCGACCCGACTTGCTTAAGTTACATTTAGATGCATATTTAAATCAGTTTGAATTTACATCTTATGAAACTAGCGAGTCATGTCACAAAGATATAATGACCTTAGCTGTGTTTATTGGAAACAGAGAAAGAGTTAGTAAACTCTTGGGATTGATACATGATGATGTATGTAAGATCCCCTGTCTGCACATGCCAAGACCGGTCCTTTATACTTCATTGCATTCTCTGATGATCTCTCGAGATTCAGACCTATGTTCCTGTTGAAACACAAGTCCGAACCTTCTGAGATATTCACAGAATATAAGTTAGAAGTAGAGAACCAAAATACGGGTATAAGTATTATGTCCTTTGATGAGATCAAGGAGGAGAATACTTGAGCACGGAAATCCTGGTCTATTCTAAAGGAGAATCAGATTCTCTCTCAGCATTACTCCTCCGTATACACCATAACACGATGGTATATCGGGGCGGAGCAATAGCACCCTATGTGATATGGTGTGCTCTATGATGAGTACTACTGAGTTTCCTATTTCCTTTTTGGGAGTTATGCACTTATGAAGTTGCATACCTATTGAATAGGGTTCGAATCGAATCAGTGCCTACCACTTCATATGTGATATGGAAAGGGAAAAGCCCATATCTTAAGTTGGTTAAGATTTGGGGTTGTCCGGGCTATGTCTAAAAGCATAATCCAGACAAACTCGAGGCAAGGTCTGTTATGTAGAACTGGAATAGTTCCAGCTATACAAGCTACAGCTGATGATTTGATAGAACCAAAGGATTCAGTAGATTCCAACGAACCTCAGCCTCTCCGCCGATCTAGTAGGGTTCCTCACCCACCTGAGAGATACTTCGGTTTGTCTGTGACAGTGGGAGCGAGGATTGCATCATGAGATGATGACCCAACTAAGTTCGAGCTGGCCATCAAGAGTGGGACTCTGTAAGAATGGCTGGATGCTTAGTGATCTGAGATGGAATCCTTATACACCAACAAAGTATGGACTTTGGTTGCAATATCTGAAGGGTTAAATCCCCATCAGGAGCAAGTATATCTTGAGAAGATTACTTGGTGTACATGGAAAGGTTGAGACTTTCAAAGCTAGACTTGTTAAAGGTTTACATCATTGACCAGGTGTGGATCATGATGAAACTTTTTCTAAGGATCTATGCTTAAGTCCATCCAGATCCTACTTGCCACAGCTACATACCATGACTACGATATCTGGTGGTTGGGTGTCATGACTGCTTTTCTAAATGATGATTTGGAAGAGAGCGTCTATAAGTACACAGCCAGAGGGCTTCGTAGACAGTGGGAGCAGCGGAAACGTGTGCAAGATGCTTTATAGGATAAAGCAGGCATCGCGGAGTTGGAACATCTGTTTTGATGTGGTAGTCAAAGAGTTTGACTTCATCAAAATGGTAGATGAACCTTGTATATACAAGAAGGTAGTAGGGAGTATGGTAGTGTTCCTCGTAGAGTACGTGGATGACATACTCTTGATAGGGAAGGAGTTTCCTATGCTACGCTCGGTCAATCTCCGCTTATCACAAGGATTCTCCATATAGGATCAAAATGATACCTCCTAAATCCTGAGTTTTCATCTATGAGATAGATGTAGTTGGATGTTAGGATACTCACTAGATGTAGTGAGATGGTATCAATCGATCCTGAGGAGAATTACTGGAAGGGTTCCAGGGTGATAAAAACGACTGAATGTCAGTCACAGGCATTGTCTTTACCCTCAGTAAGGGGACGGTATGTTGGAAGAGTTCCAAGCTAGATACCGAGACATACTAGACGATTAAGGCTGGATACATCGCTACTTAATATGCTACCAAAGAGGCTGTCTGGGTGTATATTAGTTCATGAGATGAACTTAGTTCCTCCCATTGTATGACAATGGTGTTGTGGCTTATGCCAAGGAACGTCTGTCCCATCTGTGATCCAGACATATTCTAAGGCAGTATCACCTGATCATGGAGATGGTTGATCTCCAAGGAGATCGAGGTATGGAGAGCAGACTCAGAGGAAAACACAGCGGATCCACTCACAAAGGCCTTTTCCCAGAGAGAGACTTTCATGGGATGGTTGAGTATGAGATACTGCAACCACTGCTACAGATGGCCCTAGTGCAAGTGGGAGATTGTTAGTTATATGTATGCCCTAGAGGCCATTACTGTACATAGGATGTATATGGTAGTGGATGCTGGGACATATATAGGGAGGACTTTCTCGCTCGACATGATAGTATGCTATCTGGTTACTCTTTACCTTAACGTGTATGCTGATTGTCTCTCTGTTACATGTTGGTAAAGCCCTTAGGATGTGTACTTGACTACCTGGACTATGATGCGGATCATACTAGTGGGGACATGGTGGTCCATAAGTACATCCTTCAAGGTCCCTAGTCGTGGGTGTATCGAGACGGGGCATCGATATGCCAGAGTAGACTAGCGTATACATTCTCGACCTATATAGATGGGCGATGGATGATCCCATATCCATTGGTGTTTGACATCAGAGATGATATACGGGTGCTCAGTGGAGACTGGGTACACTGGACGGACTCGCCGAGAACTCCCAGATGGTATTATACCTCACGTCAGATGGCAGTTCTCTAGTGACACTGGTACAGGTTAGTCTGTAGACCCGAGATCGTCATAGAGTCTTGTGTGGTTCCCACTGTGCTTTGATTTCCATCTTACCACGTCCAAGAGGGCGTGCAAAACGGTGGTTTTTGGGTACAGTCCCGAGTCACATGGAGGCAATGAGCGATAGGAGGGGATTCGTCTCTCCCGGTATAGGGAGTTGATGTTGCGCTGTGTGCGATTGGCTATAACAGGAAATCCCTGGCCAGGGTTGCTGAGATTTACTGGTAAGTGTTACCAGTAGTTTCTCGAATTGTTATAGACCTCATATCGACACGACTTATCAAGCTATTGGGGTCTGACGTTTACCACCCGTAGGCGAGATATGCGACATATCAGACGGACAGACCGGACTGTACGGTAAGTGTTACTGGTTGGATTCACAGGAGTGTGAGCGGGCTTGCTCATCGATCTTCTGATCGCTCAATACCTGGGTGGCCGTTACGTTTAGCAGACCGCTTGCGGCTTGTGGATGCTTGATATGATCATCATCTGCTGCCGGCGTATTGACGAGTCTTTAGAGTCCTACACAGCGGTTTCCTGGCTCAAGCAAAACGAAATAGGAGCGCATATGAGATATGTGCGGGACCGAGAATAATACCAGTATGTGATACTGTATTCGATTCTCACGATGTGACATTGATCGGTTATATGCGATATAGCCGGGTTATCGGATCAAGTGTTGATTCGATAAGTTGTTACTAATGATACTAGTCGGTTATATGCGATATGACCGGATCGTTAAATCAAGTGTTGATTTAATGATTTAATGCATAATTATATATTTGATATATTACTTTGCATTAACTAGTATCGGTTCACTTTAAATAGATTTTCTCGCTCGGGTATGCGCATTGCATATGCGATATGATTTTGTGCACATGCTTGTATCATGTTTGATGATACATGCCTTTTTAATTAAGTGTATAGAATTAAACCTTGGTTAATGGAATGGTTAGGGTTTACTATTTGCTTATTCATTTTATTCATTTATTTATTAATCTTTTTCTTATTTGAAAAAGGAAATGAAATGATAAAATGGTGGCATTTCTTTTGTTCATTCATAAAGCTTCATGAATGCTTTGACTTGATGACCATTTTGTTTTTAGCTTAACCCTAACCATTGCATTAAACCATGATTAGTTCTCTACACTTAACTATGGTCATGTTATGATAAGGATTGATTATTCTTTTCTCTTTTAATGAACTTATCATAACATAATTCTTCTTCTTCTTCCTTTCTTCATTTGAAGAAAGCAAGCTCCATCAATGGTGATTAATGGAAATGAGTGAGAAATCCAATTCTAAAGTCTACCCACTTCCTATTTCTTCATCCTCTACCTCTTGCCAAGTAGTAGAGTGTGTTTCCTTCACAAGTTTTCATGACTTGGTGAAGGTGGAGCTTGATTTAGCGATTCCTCAACGTAGATCATCTTCGGCTTGGACATCGACGACCTAGCTCGCCATTTCTCTGACGAAGCCGACGCTAGAGCCCAGAAATTCATTTGGACAGCAAAAGGACTTCGTTGCGGAGCTATGGAGGTGGAGCACCGGATCTACAAAGGTTGTATTTCCGTTTCTTTGTAGTTAAGTTGTTAACTAGATTATATTTTCGCTTAGATTTCTAGCCAACGGTCCGTAGTCGGGTTTCTCGGCACCTAGAATTTTTGAAATTGGTATGATTGATGGCTTGTGAGACTTCACTAGTGTGCCTAGGAACCCTACATATCCGCGTACGCTACGTGATTGCGACGGACTTTTGATCACATCAAAATTCCGTGGCAACCGATCAATTGAGACTAAACTGCTATGTTTATAACATTCATTCAGTTATCTCATAACTCTTTGTGAATTCCAATTATTGTATCCCATTCCGGATAAATAGAAAATGTCAAACTTTCCGATCGAACAATCGAACACCCAAGTTTTCCCGATACAGATCAACACATGAAATATGAGTCTAACAACATTCAGTTCATGCCTCAGTACCAACGGTCCAGCCGTAGAAGGGTCAAGCCAACGCCTCACATGTGGCACGCCGTACTGCCCCAAACCCGAAGGTTCAAAGGGCAGTTCAAGACGGTCACATAATCGAGTTAAGGTTTGTTGTCTTCTAGAGGGTCCATCGCGTTACTTGCACTACTTAGAACGTTGTTAAACTACGGAAAAATCCAACACTTGGAAATTTCCCGACAGGGGAAAAATTGGGTATTTATATCCAGTCGAACTTTTTAACATATTCTAAAATTTATCCGGAAAGCCACACAGACAAAATTTGATAATCCGATCGAACATACGAACTCCCAAAACAACCCCAAAAAACTCAACTGTAGAAAAAATATTAAAAATTCCCAGGAAAAGCACCACTGGAAACTAAGAATTACTGTGCAAACAACTTTAAATAATGTGGCCGTACAGCCGCGGAACAGCCGCATGAGCTTTGCACATGCCGCGGATCCGCGGCGCCTTAGTGGAATTTGACTGTCGAATTTCACAGTAACTCTTAGATGTTTGTGATGAGTTCTTTGCATATTTTTAATTTTGAAAAAGACCAGATTTCAGAAATTGTCCAGAGAGCAATTTAGGGTTGGGTTTTTGGTTCGTTCGGACTTCAAATTGCGTCTAGACTTCGCCTAAGGCTCTAGCTAGGCTCTGATACCACTGTAGGGTTCCTAGGCACTCTCAAGAGGTCTCACAAGGCATCAACCATGCCAATTTCAAAAATTACGGTGCCGAGAAACCCTAGAATGCGGATCGTTGGCTAGATTTCTAGGCGAAACAATAAACTAGTTAACACTTAACTAAGAGAATACAGAAATACAACCTTTGTAAATCCGGTGCTCCACCTCCATAGCTCCGCAATGAAGTCCTCTCGCTGTCCAAAACAAATTCCGGGCTCTAGCGTCGGCTTCATCGGAGAATAGACGGGCTAGGTCGTCGATGTCCATGCCGAAGATGATCTACGTCGAGGCATCGCTAGATCAAGCTCCACCTTCACCAAGCCATGAAAACTTGTGAAGGAAACACACTCTACTACTTGGCAAGAGGTAGAGGATGAAGAAATAGGAGGTGGGTTCACTTTAGATTTGGATTTCTCACTCTTTTTCATCACTTGCCATTGATGGAGGCAAGCTTTCTTCACTTGAAGAAATGAAGAAGAAGAAGGTAAATGTTATGACAAGTTATTTAGAAAATAGAAAATAATAGAATACTTATCATAATCAACCATGGTCAAGTGTAGAGAATAAACTAGGGTTAGGTCAATGGTTAGGTTAGGCATGAAACAAAAATGGTGGACTTTTTCAAACCTTCATGAAGTTTCAATGTAAAACAAAGCAAGCCACCATTTCTTTTCTTTTGCCAAAATGAAATAAATAAATAAATAAATGAGTAAGCAAATAAAATCATAACCCTAACCATCACATAACCATGGTTTAATCTTAACATACACTTAAACAATCATGTATCATCAAACATGATACAATCAAATGTACAAATGTATATCACATATACAATGTGCACAATCCAAGTGAGAAAATCCATATAAAATGAACCAATACTAGTTAATGCAAAGTAATATATCAAATATATAATTATACATTAAATCATTAAATCAACACTTGATTTAACGATCCGGTCATATCGCATATAACCGACTAGTATCCAATGTATCGGCTTATCGAATCAATTCTCGATTCGATAATTAGGTTATATCGCATACAACCATTCGACACATTCATCACGAGAATAGAATACGGTATCACATACACGCATTATTCTCGGTCCCGCACATATCTCATATGCGCTCCTATTTCGTTTCGCTTGAGCCAGGAAACCTCTGTGTAGGACTCTAAAGACTCGTCAATACGCCGGCAGCAGATGATGATCATATCAAACACCCACAAGCCGTAAGCGGTCTGCTAAACGTAACGGCCATCCGGGTATTGAGCGATCTGAAGATCGACGAGCAAGCCCGCTCACACTCCAGTGAATCCAACCAGTAACACTACCGTACAGTCCGGTCTGATCGTCTGATATGTCGCATATCTCGCCTAGGGGTGGTAAACGTCAGACCCCAATAGCTCGATAAGTCGTGTCGATATGAGGTCTATAACAATTCGAGAAACTACTGGTAACACTTACCAGTAAATCTCAGCAACCCTGGCCAGGGATTTCCTGTTATAGCCAATCGAACACAGCGCAACATCAACTCCCTATACCGGGAGAGACGAATCCCCTCCTATCGCTCATTGCCTCCATATGACTCGGGACTGTACCCAAAAACCACCGTTTTGCACGCCCTCTTGGACGTGGTAAGATGGAAATCAAAGCACAGTGGGAACCACACAAGACTCTATGACGATCTCGGGTCAACAGACTACTCTGTACCAGTGTCACCAGAGAACTGCCATCTGACGTGAGGTATAATACCATCTGGGAGTTCTCGGCGAGTCCGTCCAGTGTACCCAGTCTCCACTGAGCACCCGTATATCATCTCTGATGTCAAACACCAATGGATATGGGATCATCCATCGCCCATCTGTATGGGTCGAGAAGGTATACGCTAGTCTACTCTGGCATATCGATGCCCCGTCTCGATACACCCACGACTAGGGACCTTGAAGGATGTACTTATGGACTACCATGTCCCCACTAGTATGATCCGCATCACAGTCCAGGTAGTCAAGTACACATCCTAAGGGCTTTACCAACATGTAACAGAGAGACAATCAGTATACACGTTAAGGTAAAGTGTAACCAGATAGCATACTATCATGTCGAGCAAGAAAGTCCTTCCTATATACGTCCCAGCATCCACTACAATATACATCCTATGTACAGTAATGGCCTCTAGGGCATACATATAACTAACAGGACCGCACACGTCGCTGTGTATGATTCCCAAGAGCTCGCTCGCTCTTACTCCATGTCCAGTGAACGGAGTCTTTGTCATCTTTCCTTTGAGACAGGATTGACAAGTGGCATATGATTGATATTCGAACGGATTCAAATATCCTTCTGTATGTAACTTAGTCAATCTTCTCTCATTGATGTGACCCAGTCTACAATGCCATAAGAAAGTCTGATTGATATCCGGAGACTTTCTTTTGTGTGTATTCCGGACATTGAAAATCTGTGGTTGGTTTAATACGTATATACCATTGCTCAATGTACCTGACCCAATCAGAACTTGATTAAGGTGAATGTTTACAACATTGCTTACAAACACAAATTCATAACCTTCTTTAGAAACCAAAGATACAGAAATGATATTACAAGTTGCGTTGGGTACAAAAAAGCAATTACGCAAAACCAAAACATGTCCATCTGACATTCCCAGGTGATAGTCCCCCACGGCCTTACCATCCATGCTAGCTCCGTTTGCAACTTTGAGGGTCATGTCACCTACCTTCAAACCCTACGGTTTCTCAACGCCTGCAAAGAATTACAGATATGAGATCCTGATCCGGTATCCAATACCCAGGAAGTAGAGTTTATTGAAAGACAGTTTTCAATAACATACACACCTGAAGCTGAAGCCGCAACCTGCTTCAGATCCTGTGTTCTGACCTTCCAACCCCTGCAATCATTTTTCCAGTGTCCCTTCTTATGACAATAGAAGCATTCTTCCTTATCCACAAGCTTTCCCACTTTCTTTGTTGCTTTTGTCTTTCCCTTCGTATCCACTTTACTAACACCGCCCCTTGGTTTGGCGGGGGCTTTCTTCTTCTTTCCCTTGGCTTTCGCCTTGGACTTAGAAGAGGAAGATCCTCCTACAAACAAAGTGGATGTTTCCCTACCTTTCTGTAGGGTGCCCTCTGCGCTCCTCAGCATGTTGAGGAGTTCTGAAAGTTCAACTTCCTTTTCTTGTAAGTTGAAGTTCAGGATAAACTGGGCGTAAGTGGAAAGAAGGGACTGGAGAATCAAGTCCGTATAGAGCTCATTCTCCAACGTGGTCCCAAGGTCCGCGAGCTCTTCTATGTAGCCAATCATCTTAAGCACGTGTTCCGCTACCGATGATCCGACGGCCAACCTTGCCGAAAATAACTTTTTCGACACTTTGTATCTTGCGATACGAGACTGCTCTCCATACAGTTCTTTTGTATGGAGAAATATGGATTCGAGGTCCATATTCTCGTGCCTCCTCTGATGTTCGTTGTCCATAGAGGAAAGCACGAGGCACTTGGCCTTCGCACAATCGATTTCCCAGGACTTACGGATTTCCTTATCCGCGACGCTGGTTTTGGGACCTGGGACAGGGGGAGATTTGGTGGTAAGAAGATACCCCAGCTTGTCGTAAGTGATTGCCATCTTGACATTCCTGAGCCAATCTTTGTAGTTTGGCCCTGTCAGTATGTTTTTATCTAGGAGTAACTTAAGTCCAGTCATGTCGATTGGTCGCTGCAATTAGGAGAGAGAAGAAACACTCAGCATGATGCTCTTGCAAGTTTAGAATGGTTTTTAGTTTGTCTAAACAGGATGGCTCCCACTGTTTCTCGAATCCCTCCTCAAACCAAAAAAGAAGAATTAGTCAGGATCAATCTCACCGTACAATTCTTGCTTAACCGTTCAGCCAGGCCAGTGTCGGTACTTCGAGGGAGGTTTTCCAACGCTTTCGCGAAGTTCCTTAATTAAATAACCTCTTTTCCCAGGGGGCGTAGCCCCGCTAACACCTTTCTAGACACCTACTTGGTTTATAGCATTGATCGTTAAGTGAGAAATTTCCCGAGGAGTAGCATATACTCACAGTAGGATCGGGATCCAAATATCATCGTGTGACAAAACTGAAGGAATCCTACCAGAATCATCACACTCTAAATGGTATAAAACACTAGCAAGTTTCAGTTCTTTTGAAACTCCCGATGTGGATTTTTGCCTCATGCTCTTATGACCTTGACTTTGGCCAAAATATCATAAGTCACATGTCAAGTTCTATCCGTCATTCTCCAGGTTAATTTGGATCCACCCGTTCCTACCCTTGACTTTGGCCAAAATGGCAGTACGACTGTCCCAAACCAACGCATCTATCTATGCTACACATGAATACCCAATAGCTACCAATCACTATGCCTTGACTTTGGCCAATATACACAGCTTGAATACTATTGACTATTCATGTGAAACGACGGAGGGCTACGAATGGTTTTGGCGAAACCGTGAACGTAGTGAACTTGATATAATCGATGGAACGAGATAGCTTTTAAAAGGAGTGGCTCAAACTCCGCATTAAAAAGTTGGTTTTGAAAAGAACCGAGTGGTTTTTCGAAAGTGTTCCAACAACTTTTACTTGGTTTATTTTCTTGCATTAGTTCTTTTAATGCGTGATATTCTTGCATTAGTTCTTTTAATGCGTGATATTCTTGCATTAGTTCTTTTAATACGTCCCATCATTTAATCCTACCATTGCAGAAAACAACCAAAATATGATGTACGCTTATGCCATTCGCATTCGCCACGGGGCCCGTCATTACCCGTTAGGTTACTTAACTAACGACAGAGCGGGGGCTGGGCTAGCGCGTCTGCAAAACAAAAACAACGCCTAAATAATATCATATATAGATATATTGCAATGATAGCCATTTCAGATCATAGATGAACACATTGGATATACTAAGAACCCGCAATTCGTACGAGTCTGTAACGAGAAGCAGATTACACGGTCGCGGTGAATAGCCAATACCCCACCCAAGACCCCTACGGGTGCGGCAAACTACCCGCCAAGTACCCGAAGCGAAGCAACCTCCCTCAACTCCGTGAGTAGGCCACTCGGCACTTCGGCATACCCGGTAGTTTGTGCACCCCCTCCATGGGTCTATCCTAGGAGCAAAAACAGCAAAAAGAAATTATACAATGACGGCTACAACCCCGACCCGGTTGTGCGGCCATACAAATAATTATTACATCAATTTACAAATTTACATGAATTGAAAGAAAAGAAAACTCTTATCTCACAACCCCCGGCTATTCACCCGCGACAATCCAATGAATTCATATACACATTCCAGCAACATTACAGATCACAGATTTGTATAACCCCCACTAATCGACATATAGCGATTAGCAGACGTTCAATACAAATATCACAGATAAAAACCTGTCAGCTTAAGTCTTTAGAAGTTCGATAAAAAATACGGATTTTTAGGCCCCAAACACAAAATTTTCGTTCTGGAAAATCTGGGCTGAAAAGACATATTTCAAAAATCCCAAAACAACCCCAGAAATACACTGCACAAAGTTTGGACCTCGGCCGAGTCAACTCGGCCGCGGAACCGCGGCGGGAGCGTGCTCCCGCCGCGTTTCCGCGGCTCTTTGATCGGTTCGTGGGTCCAAATTTTGTGGTTATTCAATAAAAAGCCTGAGCCGATTTTTAAGATGAAATTTATCAATTTTTGAACAGAAAAAAAATCGGCAGAAACTTGATATATCGGGTTCGTTTCGTGACTTTTTCTTTGATCGATCTTCTAGTTACTTTGCTAACATGTTAGATAGAGTTTAACTAGGCTCTGATACCACTGTAAGTCCATGCTACCTCTCCCGGTACTTTCGGGCATGCGGAATTTGATGAAAAACAATTTTCTAGAGGCGGTAACATGGACTCAAAACCGGATCTTTGTTAAACATCTAACTAACAACCTAACTAGGAGTTGTTAACTACTCGGTTAGGGAGTTATACCTTTCTTTCTTGAACTCCTTCGTCTTCAAGCCTCGATGGTTGTCCGGATCGGCTTCACCCCGTCGTCTCCTTGCGCCAAAGATCGATCCACCTGAAAGCTTCTACCTTTGGCTTCTTCTTCGAACTTTGAAGAAACTACTTCACTCGGTTTGCTAAACCTTGTGAACTAGAGTGAGTGGAGGAATGTTTTGGTGTCTTTTTATCTCTAAGGCAATGAGTCTCAACACATGAGAATGGTTTGCCTTAAGGTAGAGAGAGCAAGAGCAAGAGGGAGAGCTTGAGAATGAGAGAGCTCAAGAGAGAGAAAGCAAATGATAGAATGAACCATACTCATCTCATTCTCACCTCTCATAATCCAAAAGCCATCATAACAAAAATAGTAATCAAGTATTGTGTAAAATGGTTTAAGTCAAAATGGCTATATCATTTCATGAACTCATTTTGCATAAATAAACAAGCAAGCAAAAGTCTTTGCCATGGAATGATAGCCATTGTCAAGATGATGGTCAACTAGTCCAACCTAGTCAACCGGTCAACAAAGTCAAGAAGTCAACAAAGTCAACCCCTCAACAACCATGTCACTATAATACTTAATTAATATTAATGTTAATCATATATCGTATTCTCATTAGGGTTAAGCAAAAGTCAATGGTCAATAGTCAACTGTCAACAGTCAATAACCCCAATGAGAATACTCTGCCTCTGTCTCTCTGTCAACTGTGTATACACACCCGCATCCGCGTTCCGAGGAATACAAATACAAACGAGATAAAACCAATCCCAAAACGTACACTAGGATCTGGCTTAAACCAAAGCCCGCTACTGTTAACTGTCCGGACACTGTACGTGCACAAGTGCACGGGTGTGACCGACCCCTGTCGCAAAACCATGCGACCTGTCGCAAAACCATGCGACCTCTACTCTTTTGCCTAAAGGCGAATAGCTTTCTGTGTGGGACTCTAAAGACTCGACACTACGCTGGCAGTGGGTTTAACCACAGACCGCAAGCGGCACTAGCTGTGCGTAACGGTCCCTAGGTAGATGCCGACAAGAAGACTGACGAGGTGAAACCCATCTGAACTCCTACTGAGTCTGACCGTGACAGTCTCCGTACAGTCCGGTCTGTTCGTCTGATACATCGCATGGCGGGCGTAGGGGGGTGGTGAACGTCAGTCCCCTAATAGCGGTACAAGTCGTGTCGGAATGAAGCCCAATACACCCTGAGATAACACTGGAAGCCTACCAGTATATCTTGCTTGCCCTGGCCAGGGACTACTCGTGTAATGGCTCTCCTAGACACAGCGCGATGTCAACCCCCAATACCGGGAGAGACGAATCCTGTCTAACCGTCACTGCCTCCAAGTGCTTCGGGACTGCACCCAACTACTACCTGTTTGCACGACTCCTTTGAGTCGTGGTAGGGTAGTAATCAAAGTACAGTGGGAACACACTCGAGGCGAAGTGGCAGTGTCAAGTCAGCGGACTAAGCTGTACCCATGTCACCTGGGAACTGATAACTGACGATAGGTATAATACCAACCGGTCAGTTCCCGACGAGTCATGTCCAGTGTACTCGTAACCTAACGAGCACCCGCATACTATCTCCAGTACGACATACTAACGGCTGTGGGACAGACCGTCTCCCACACTGGGATGAGAAGCGCATGCGCTAGTCTACTCCGGTGTATCGATGCCCTGTCTTGATAGTCCTGCGACTAGGGACCTGCATAAGGATGTGCTTATAGATTATCCAGCCCCCACTAGTGTGACTGCCATCACAACGCTGGTAATCAAGCAAAGATCCTAAGGGCTCCACTAATGTGTATAGATGATATACTAAAATAAACACTAGTACACATTGAAGTAGAAACAAACCAAGTAGCATACTACTATTTTGAGCAAGATTGTATATACAATGTGAATATCTCAAGCTTCCATTAAGTAATATACAAACTAGTATGATACAGTAATGGCCTCTAGGGCATATACACTAACATATACAACATATCAGACGAAGAGACCGGACTGTACGGGAGTGTTACTGATTAGATTCACAGGAGAATGTACAGGCTAGCTTGTTGATCTTCTGATCGCTCAATACCTGGGTGGCTGTTACGTTTAGCTGACCGCTTGCAGCTTGTGGGTGTTTGATATGATCATCACTTGCTACCGGCGTATTGACGATTCTTTAGAGTCCTACGCAGAGGTTTCTTGACTTAGGAAAAAGGGAGTAGGGGCATATATGTGATATGTGCACGATCGAGGATAATGCGATATGAGATACCGTTTTATATTCTCGTGATATTTTGATATGAGCCGGATCATCAGATCAAGTGTTGATTCGATGAATCGGTACATGATATATTAGTCGGTTATATTCGATATAGCCGGATTGTCGGATCAAATGTTGATTCGATAATTTAATATATAATAATATATATGATATATTGCATTACATTATCTAATATTGGCTCGCTTTATTATTTCATTTTCTCACCGGATAATACATTAATATATATGCGATATATGTTAATTGTATTATTTTCTTTTGTTACAAATATATAATATATATGTGATATATATTATTGTAATATGATATGATTACTAATGAAACTTGTTTAGTGGAGATTAAATAAGGTTAGGGTTTGAATTGGGTTAGTTCTTTCATGAACCTTTTAGAAGGTTTTCTTTTGTCATGGGCTTAGATATTATGGTTGATATTTTCTAGTGACTCATTGTTTAACCCAACCCAAACCCTAGCCCTAGTTAAATATCTACATGAGTTATCCTTGTCATCCTTGACCATGGTTGCATTATTAATCATATATCATTTCATTATTCATCACAAAAGGAATTAATTCATTTTTCTTCTTCTTCTTCAAGCTTGAGCTTTGAGAAAGCTTTCTAGGTTTTCATTTTGTGATGATTAAGAGTGAGAATTTTTTATAAAAGGAAAGCATAAATACAACTCCATCATCCTCATCTAATCTAGCCAATTAGATTAGGGTGTTCACCTCATTAGAGAGAGAGAGCTTGAGTTATAGAAACTTCGAGGTAGATCATCGGCGAAAAGGAAGACTACAAGCTAGCATGGATCGTTCGAGTTGTGGAGCCTCTCTTGAGTCCGGGAGATCATGGATCACGGCGAAGGGACTTCTACTCGGATCTTATGAAGCGAAGGAGCGGACTACAAAAGTTGTAATCCCTCACTCTTAGTTGTAAAGATATTTACTTGCATGTTTAACCCTAATAATCTAGCAATGATCCCGACTTTGGGTAGTTCGGCACGTCTAAATTTTTATTCGGGCATGGTTGATGCCTTATTAAACCTTGTAAGAGTGCCTAGGAACCCTACAATTCTTGTAATTCGTTACGAGTTTACTTTTGAGGTTGCCATTTATTTTTCTTGGATTTAAACATTAAGTTTGATTTTTAATTGGGTTGAAAGTGTGGGGTTAAGTTTTGTTGTAGCATGACACATGAGTGCAAGTCTTGGCATATAGCATTGATGGTGGCATATGCTTACTTAGTGACTCATGGTGTTGGGACATGGGGTGTTTTGTTTGTGTTTAGATATTTATTTGTGGCAAAGGCAGATATTTATTCTTTAGTTGCTTTTCTTGAGTTGCCCACAACTATATCTCAACACCACAACAAAACTCAACACAAGAAAAAATAAGCAGACACTTTTCTTTGGTTATTTTTCTTGTGCCAAAAACTTAAGCTCACTCTTCTTCACTTGTCTTCTTCTTCACCTCCATCCATACCCTCTCATGAGTTGAGAATCCACGGATGTTTTGAGACAAAGTATTCAAACATAATCTCTACTTCATCCTGGGTATCTAGGCTAGCAAAATGGATGCCCGAGTTGCTTCGGTTTTTGAGGCAGGATCCCGTATTACTAATCCTCGACGTGGATCTTCTTCGATGAGGGAGACCGGAGAACGAACTTGTTCGAGACAGCTGCGACGAGCTAAGGACAGAGATTGAAGACCGAAGGACACGGATCGATCGGTACAATCTCTCTAAACTTTTTTCAGTTAACTAGTATAGGGTTAATGGTACGATCCGTCGTTTAGGGTTACGTGAGCGCCGGGTTTTAAAAGTTTTTGTTCTGCATTTGGCCATGGATTGATGGCCAGGACGCTGTCGTAGCTTTACACATAAGGCATGGGCTTTGAGAGAAAGAGAGAGAGGGATGTATGGCTACTAGACACTTTCCCACTTCATTCTCCCTTCATCCTTTTCTTCACCTCATTCTCCACCTCCTCTTTCCTCATCATCCACCTCCTCTATCACCCACAAACACTCCCAAATCTCCACCAAAACACCTTGTCACCTTAACAAAAATTGCGCATCACCTCAATACAACCCCCATGGTAGGATCAAGTGGAGGTATTGAACACTTTAGCCACCTTAGAGGTTTCTTGAGTTACTTCTAAGAGGTAATTCCTACACTTTTAGTAATGTTATAGGTTTTCCTAATATCCTATTGTAGTTTAGAGCTAAACTATTGTAGATTAGTGTTGTTTTAAATTCCAAGATGAGGTTTAGAAGATATTTGGAGTTGTGAAGGTGTAATTGAGATTTAATTAGTGACCACAACCCTTCTAGTGTTAGAATTTTGGACTAGACCTGTGTTTAGAATCCCAAGATTGAACTTGGAAATCTTCGATATCGGGTTATATAGGAATTGTGATGATTTATTAGGATCCGCTTTGATCCGTAGACCCTGAAAAATATTTAGCAATCACTGTGAGGTATGTAGGTGATTTGGAGCATACCGTACAAACTCGAAACCCCAACTCCTAAACTTGGCCGCAAATAAACTCCATATGGCCGCAATTTGCGGCCTGGGTATTAGTGTTAGGCTTCATGCTTGGTCCATGCCTCCTTTATCCAGTAATTAGACCCATCCTATGTGCAAAATTGCCTAATTCAACCTAGGGTAAAATCTGGAGGTGTTTTCCCAAGTTGCCGTTTTCATTTACGACTTTTAATGACTTGAGTTTTGGAATTTGGGTTTTGGCTCGGTCGTTTGAGGCTCATACGTCAACTTCGAGAGTTGTTTGGTTATTTTTGCATGCATAGACCATAGGTTCTAACCTATGTATGTCTGGTTTGCCGTATCGGTTTTTCGGACTCGATTTTGATGTTGATAGGACGTATTTGAACTGTAGGTACCTTCGCGTGGACTTCGGGATGACAAGGGAGAGAAAGGCGTTCATCGACTTCGGCTAAAGAGAGGATCGAAGGTGAGTAGATGTATATCTACGGGAAAAGTCGGGTGTATGGTGTATAGCACCCCCGCAACTGTAGTTTAGAATACTTGTATATATTTATATATGACGGTGCGAGATATGGATACTTAGCAAATAGGGTTCTAGGAAACCGTAGGCTTAGAATAAGAGTACTTGTAGGAAGGTGTACCTTTATCCTTATTTATCTTGGTCGCGAACCTTTAGGATATATGTTGTCACACACACGTACATATACACACACTTGATATGATATGTGTGTATATGTGTGTGTGTGTGTGTGTGTGTGTGTGTGTGTAATATACATATACATGTAAGATGAGGATATGATATGTTTAGCGGATATAAGTCGATATGATCGGACATGATATCAAGAGATTATGATATATGATTGAGTTGAAACATCATATATAATATGATATATTAAAGGATCATTGGGCGATATACACCTAACATGCAATAACATGTGACTTGATGATATAATAGAATGTACGTGACCTTAGATCCGTACCCTTGATTATGATATCGTACGACGGATGATACCGTACAAACTATGTCACATATTTGATATTTGACCCGTACCCTCAATTTGAGTATGCCGTACGATGGATTTTACCAAACAAGATATATATATATATGATGATTGATCCACACTCTTGACTCGAGGATGCCGTACGATGGACTATACCGTATGTGATGATATGAGGCTGGATCGCCGACTACTAGATATATCAACTTTGTAATGTTATAGATTCTTAATCACTTTCGACTCGGTTTTTAGTTTAGTCTTTTAGTCACTTGAGTAGATATTAGAATAGGATTAGAGTCATACTTATTTCCAAATTAAACGAATCGTAGGTATTTTCAAAGAGCAATCCGAGGGACGCTACGGATTTTCCAAAGATATCTCTTTTCTCAAAAACACTGCAGCCCCTAATTTTCTAAAAACAACGATTCATGCTATTTTTAAATACGGTAACCGTATGGCTCGTATATAGATATATATATTTTATAATGTTGCGTTTACTGTTTACTTTCTGCTATGCTTATAGTATTCTCTTTGCATTGTATATATATACTTGTGTTTTCATTAGCTGCTATGATCTCGTCTGCTAGGACACATGCACCATTACCGATGATTCGTATGTTGAATGTACACTTGCTTGCCGGCTCACATACATGATCATCGGTAGTTGCCATACTACGTACACATTAGAGAACCGTTACTTCATTCGTATAACCTGATAAATTGTAGCTTAGTGGTATTGTTTAGCATTCATGATCTCACATGCTAGTTTAGACATTGCATTTCTTACTTAGATGCCATATGCATTTATATATATATATATATATATATATTCTGGGTATGCACTGTAGATTGTCTTTATGCCGGTATTCTGTTAGGGTTTGCTAGAGCCCTGGCCATCTACCGTGGCCTGTGCGGAACAAAAATTGGCATTTAAAACTTTTTGGCCCTAACGGACCCGTCTTGAATCGAAACCATACACCTACACTAGCTATACTACAAAGAGCTAAACTACTGAGATAGAAGGTTTATACCGAATGATACGTGTCTTTCGGTCTTCTACCATTTTCCTTAGCTCCTAGGGGTCTCAAGGATCGAGCTTGATTGCCGGTCTTTCTCCGTCGAAGATGATCCACCTGAAGGAAACGATGCAGGCTCCAGCTTCGCCTAGCGAAGCAACCGACGCTCCAAGGTTGCTAGCAAGGGAGAGAAGGGATGTAGGATTATTTCACTATCTTTTTCTCTCATATTTCATGCTCAAGTGAGCAATCAAAGAAGAAGAAGAAGGGGGTGAGGAAAACCAAGGCATGAGCTCTCAAGCAAGAAAAATGGCTAAGTATAGAAAAGGAACTCTTAAGAATGAAGAGTCAAGAGAGTATGAATGAATGAATGGATGGCATGTAGAAAGAATGGCTACTCATATCTTAACCATTCAAAGAAAATATCTCATCTCATTTTACAATAAACAATTAAATGACATACCTCTCTACATACCACAACCATGCTCATGCCACCTCACCCTCCACCTCATTTACAAATGACAAATGATTTTCTAAAAAAAAATCATATAATGAGGTTTCCAACTTCTAGAAGATATTCCATATAAATACGGAATACAACCCGGTATACGTATCGAAATACATATACACGTATTCGTATAAAAATACGAATAGCCAAGAGAGAAAATGAATAGTGGACAATAATACTAAAATACATATAATATATATATATATATATATAAATTATTAAATCAAAACTTGATTTAATAATCCGGCTCAATCCTAAGCTGCTAATATTATCAACCGTCCGAAAAAAGTCTGTGTAGCCTGTACACATATTTAACTGGACACCTGTATGTACCAACATACGCCATCTACATCATATCGCCTGAATCGTGAAAACCCTATATGTGGGACTCTAAAGACTCATCAATACGCTGGCAGTTGGTTTAACCACAAACATGTCAGCGGCACTGGCTGTACGTAACGGCCACCCAGGTATTGAGCGAAAGGAAGGCCGATGAGCAAACTCATCTGAACCCCTACAGAGCCTATCAGTGACAATCTCCATACAGTTCGGTCTGTTCGTCTAAGAGTATCGCATATCGAGTCTTAGGACTGGATAAAGCCAGACCCCTAATAACGCGATATTTCGTGTCGGTATGAAGCCCATCACCTTCTGAGAAACTACTGACCCAAATCAGTAATTCTCGTCTACCTTGGCCAAGGATTTCTGGTGTGGCCATCCGTGCACAGTGGGATATCAACCCCCAATACCAGGAGAGATGAATCCCCGACGATCCCCTCACTGTCTCCATGTAGCTAGGGACTGTACCCAACTGAAACCTGTTTGCACGACTCCTTTGATCCGTGGTAGGGTAGTAATCAAAGCACAGTGGAAACTCAAATGAGACAATTGACGATCTCACGTCGACAGACTAACCTGTACTCATGTCATCTGAGAACTGCTATCTGACAATAGGTATAATACCATCTAGCATGTTCCCGGCGAGTCCGTCCAGTGTATTCATAACCCAATGAGCACATGTATACTATCTTAGGTGGCTAACTGACACCAATTGCTTGTGAGACTGGCCACCACCTCTCGTCGGGGTCTCGATAAGTATACACTAGTCTTCTCCAGAGTAACGATGCCCAGTCTCGATACTCTCTCGACTAGGGACATTTAAGGATGTGCTTGTAGACCACCCAGATCGCCATCATAATGCTGGTAGTCAAGCAAGAATCCTATAGGCTCTATCAACATGTAATAGTGATCTGTAATACCATATAATGGATGTACATGATGATAAAGACAAACCAGATAGCATACTATCATTTTGAGTAAGACTGTTCTAGCCGTATAGGTCCTCCCTCAATCATCACAATCGTGTGCCTACGATTACAATAATTGACTTGAGGGCACTATAGCCAACAATCTCCTACTTGCACTTAAGGCTAATTATTATGGCGTCGCATACTCACAGCCCGTGTGATACCGAACACCCAACTTCTCTACTAATCAGTCGTGCAAAGCCCGTTTGCGAAACTATTGCGTTTGAGAAATAGCCTCAGTGAGTGGATCCGCTCCAATGTTTCTATCATTATCTCTCTGTATCTCAACTTCGCGGAGAAGGACTACCTCCCGAAAATGATTGATACCTGTCTTAGAATTTGTCTGGATATCTGATGGGACCCAGTTCACAAATGAACTCCAAATCCAACAAACTTCTTAGACTGTATCATCCACTGAATTTAATCAGTATCCTGTGCCATGCCTTCCTCCGTATTTTTTTGGACCACCTGTCCAACTTACTGTCCTCAAAAGAGGGAAAAATATAACTCTGACAGTCACTCTGTCATCCATGTCAACTTGGAAGCCTGAAATGATAACCGTCTCTTGAAGGAGGCTGCTGTTACCATATACAAAGAACATCCACTAATGTTCATAACTGCTTCCCAATGTTTCTCCAGGATTGGATTAATAAATGCTTATTATAGCCAGTGCAAAAATAATATATGGTGTTGAACTGATATTTCATGATTAACTCAATTGCCTAAGCAAGTGATATGCCAATCATACAAATCCCTCTCCTCATCAGTCTAGAAGACATCTCTTTAGAGAGGGTGACTCCTTCACCTGCGGGTACACCACCCACGCCAGGAGTCGTCCATTTTAAAACACTTTAGAATAGTATCAAGTACCCGAATTAAGACACTTCCCAAATCTAGATCTAAAACCATAGATCTAGTTACCAGAATCCCAGATATTTTATCCAGATCTTATGTGTAGAAAACAACTTATGACAACCACAGTATAACCGATCGTAATATAGGAATATCACTTCCGATCAAGAGCATCTCATCCAAATACTAGGACATCACTCCCTACTACCTTCATACCATATCCATCTGTTGTTCTTATGAAGTCAAACTTGATGACTGTCACATCAAAGCTAGATGATCTATCTCCGTAGTACTTGCTTTAGTCTATAAATAGACATACACTACTTGCCCACCATGCTTCCGCTGCTCCCACTGACGACAACAACCCTCTGGCAGAGTCATATACACGTGCACTTCCAAAGCAAATTCAGAACGACGTTATACGCATCCACCTGCCAGATCTTATAGTATAGAATAGCTGTAGTGGCAAGTTTGGGTAATCAAAAAACCTGCCTGACACCATTTTGAGGAGACCGAAGTACCTCTCGGGTTGCTGAGGTTAATGGATCGTCGAAACCAATTGAATCCTCAGGTTCTACTAAATTTTCAGTAATCGTTTGTGGTTCTGGAATCACTTCCAGTTCTACCATACTCCCACTAATGTTTTCTAAAAAGAATCTATTTTACTAAAGAGGCGGCGAGTCAAGAATAATATAACTATTGATCTTCCAAATGGTAGAAAGTTAAACCTCGTCAATGCCCGGGATAACCCACAAACTGCCATTACTGAAACGTGCCTTGAGTTTATCCAGAATTTGGTTTTAAGCATAAGCCGGACAACTCCATATACCTTAACATCGGTAAGATATGAATCCATTCTGTATCCAATATAGAAACAAAGGCATTAATTAGAACCAGATTTAAAAAATCATGCATCTGTTTCCAGTGCATACCAATCAAATGGAAGAAGGTCATGCATCATTACTCATCAAGAAATGCATCCACGCATGAGTAACCTGAAAGAGAAGCAATTTCTCAAAACTATTACTTACGATGGAATACCTAGCACAAGTATTTATATCTTCGATCACCTTGAAGAATCCTGATACTTGCAACGTTTGGTTCTCTACCTTATTCTTATACCTATAACTTCTTAAAATTTGGTCCTTGTATTTCAATGAAATACTTGTCTAAAATTAGAGAAGTCATGAGTAAACAGAATATAGTACGAGTACCAACCCCTTTGTCCTAATGGACATCGAACAACATACAACACTTTGTATAAGTCCTCTGAGTTTAATAACTCAAACCTTATGCGTCGTAGGTTGAAAACTATGTCATAGTTAAGAAGAATTACACCATTTGTTGAATGCTCCTTACCTAACCATCAACTGATATAGGTAAATGTCATAAATATAATTTTAAAAAGTTATATATCACTTTATAAAATAAACGTATATTATATCGGTTTGAAATTGGGGCATAACAACGGGTATTCAAAACCAAATATTTGCCGTCAGGCAAAACCCAGATGATTTCCTCAAATATCACCAATTACAAAGAATTCCAATATATTGAGGATCTAATCACCCAATTCCCAATATCTTACTCCTACTCTACATCTGTAACACCATACAGATGTGAGAATAAAGTCTAGTAAATACATTCCTTGGAGTCAAAATCTAATTGGGAAAACAATTTTCAATTAACACCGCACAGTAAAACTGAAACATAAAAATGTTTTGAAGGGGTGATCGGGTATTCCTAGTAATGCCTCTTCCACTATACAGATTCATGACAGTAACCGTATACTTCCTTGCCATCACTACAATCCCTTTATATGTCTTTATTTATTACCTTCTGTACACCACACTTAGGCTAATTGGTTTTCTTCCTTCCCTACCTTTCGGCACCTGCCTATAGTTTGGAAGAAGAATACCCAATAAGCGTAATAGGTGTACTCTCCTAATACTAAGAGCTCTCGCAACCTGAGAGAAGGTAAAGGGAAAAGACAACCGAATAATCTTATTCAATTTTTCCAGAACAGGAATCCATCCTCGATTAGAAACAAGTTTCTTCGAGTTCGTATGTAACTATATGATGGAATATCCAAGAAATGTCGATCTTTGTAGAAATACAGAGTGTTCTGGAGAAATGCAAAGGGGATGTAGGAGTGGCAATTATATATGCGACTTAATGATAATCCAAAAACCAAAGTGTTTTAAGAAGGTACGGTTAACTTGGTTCATGAGTTTTAGTTTAGGGTCAGGTCATTGTCGCTGCCAAAGAGAGAGAGAAAAGAAATGCTCAGCGTGCACTCTAACCTAGATTAGATTGGTTAATCACTGTATCTAGGATGGCTCCCACTATTTCATCGAATTCTCCTTCAAACCCTAAAAAGAGAATTAGTTGGGATCATCTGAAAATCACCCGAGAAGTAACACCTACTCATCAGTAGAAATCGGGATCCAACTATCATCGTATGATAACTTGATGGAAGCCACTCAAATCACTACACTCCAGAAGGTATGCGCATGACTGGCAAGTTTCCTTTATGTTTGAAACTCCCGGTGTGGTTTTTGCCCCAAGCTCTTATGACCTTGACTTTGGCCAACAAATTATAATACGCAAGTCAAATTCTACCTGTCATTATCTAGATTGATTTAGACCCACCCGCACACACCCTTGACTTAGGCCAACAAAGTGGTATAACTGTCCTAAATCAATGCATTTATCTATGCTATGGATAAGCAACACACAGCTACCATTCACGATACCTTGACTTTGGCCAACAAACACCGCATGAATACTATGTGCTACCGATTGATCATTTGAAAAGTGTTTGTTCGTAAAGTAACCGCAATCAAGACGGTGTCGCTTGTAGCTAGCCGCGATGAGTACGGGTCATCCGCAGGGAAACGTGAATCTTTTTCTTGCTTTAGATGAGTTGATGAAAGAAGGATGATTGGTTGTAGATCTATTTTAATACGGATATAGAATTTATAAAGAAAAGGCTTGTAGGGTTCATAGGACTTAGTTGTAATGGATGAATAATTAAAAATGACTCATATTATCTTTTAATAGTTTAAAACTAGATCGATAGTGATGAATGTAGATTAGGGTTCTTTTGGAAGAAACTAGGGTTTCCCCACTCTTAACCCTTATCCTTGCACTGATCTCTATTAATGTCTAGCCCTTACCAAAACAAGTGTTAAACCAATCTCAAATCATGGTCGTGACTAGAAATAAATTGGTAGCACGCCCGATAAGGATTTTAACATTTATTTTGCTAAAATTTATAGATTTTAAAATGTATAAAAGGTGTTAAATGATTTTATCATCCATTGGTCTACCTTAGCCTATGAACCCTAGCAAGCTAGGAATTACTCGCTCATGGTTTGAGATAGAAGAAAGGATGAAGAAGAAAACATGATTAAGATGCAGAAATTAAATGCAGAAACTAAATGCGAAAAGACTAATAAAAAGACTACCTTTATTAATCAACTATTGCATATAACTATCCGTACAAAGTAGATTACAAAGAACCCTAGTTTTTGCTCTCGCTTTCTCTTTTGTTGGAGGTAGATGCCTAGCTGATGATCACTTGGATGCGTGGATCACTTTGGACCTCTTGATCTCTTCGATTTGATGATCTTCAAAGTATAGCTCTCGGTCCTTTATAGTCACTACCCCAGAAAACCTATATGCCATATGTGATGATTTGTTGTTACGATCTTATCCAAAAAATCTCAAATCCTACGGCCATAGAACTGTCGCGGATCCGCCGCAAATGTGCTATTTTGGCCACCTAACTGCCGCAGTTTACTGTCATCACGTTTTGAAAATTCTTCAGCTCTTTGGTATTGACATGTGTAGATCTTCTAGATGTCTAGATTCTGAGAATCTAACTCTGAGTTTCTGCCGTTGCTGGATCTTATGATTTGCTTTAATATTTCGACAGATTTGATTCGGACATCTCGGATCTCTTAGATTCCAGACCTGAGCTATATTCTGCACAATATTTCAAGTCATAGTGTTAGTAGTATTTGTTATTATTTTGAGATATTATCCTAACCATTTTATATGATTTAATTCTTAAGAATATGGTTAGAAATATTTGATATAATATGCACATTTTAATTACTAATATTTTATATAAATATTATATGCATATATTTTCCCTCATTATGTTAAATATAATGTAGAAACATATGCTAATAAACTTTTTACACATAAACCCTCATATGTTAATTACAATAAACACATTTTAGAATTTAACAATAATAGTGAAAATGTTCCTTCAAATGTGCAATATTTTAGACTAATCAAATACCCTCAATCTTAACTTTGATCGTCCCGAGAAAACTAGTTATTACAAAGAAGAAGAAGAAGAAGAAAACACTTTCGTAAGTAACATGATTGCATTGAGCACGTACAACAAGCCTTTAAACCTCTAGGTGTCCCTAGTAGGAGGAATGTTGCCTCCTGAGGGTTTTCAGCGGATTATACCCACAAAATCCCATAATAAAAGAAAGACGTTGAATGTTACACACAAAGATAAAGAACATATATAAAAAAGAACTGGAAAATAAGAGTTTCAAACTATAGTATCTTTTTAGTAGTCATGAGCCCTATCTTAATATTCATGAAAATTTGTTAGAAATCACATCATCCCTCAATAAAACTTCGCCTTTAGTCTTCCTCCCTACCTTTTTTTTTTCAAATATCGATCATATACCCCTACGTGTATGTAAAAAACATGTCTACACTTAGAGAATTCAATTCAAGCTAGCATACTCTTGTCCATCATCCTTAGTACTTTTTAGTCGGTGAATATTTCAGATGGAATTGCTCACACATTTTTCATGCGTCCGTTAATACTTCTTGAGGTACTAACCAACCGATTACTGAATGTGCTCACTTATTAAGGCGTAATTAGAAATATTCTCATCTTGCAATACTTAAGGCTTAGCAGTGACTCCCAAACCAGTTGGTCTAAGGCACTAGGTGATAAAGCACCCTCGCTATATTTTTTTTATGCTACCTTAAGTATTTACAAAACCAGTGTTCATTTTTTCACCATTTTTTTAATTTATTTTTGTTTATATATTTATTTTCCTTCATACTAAGGATTTTAGACAAGAGAATTTCAAGGTATTCTCTACTATCCCAAGTTTAAAGATGTGTGCAAGTGCGTATAGTAGAGTATCAACGTTCAAATGTTTGGACTCAAGAATAGGGACTATTTTCAAACTTAATTCTATCTTCAGATTAGTGATTTCCTTTATCTTACTAACCCTTAGGATAACAGCTCATGACTACCTATTATTAGCTTCATTATAAAACATCTAATTTTCTTGCTTTTCTTAAATCTCTTCCTATCTTTCAAATGTATTTTTCACTTTCTAACTTTTATTATCAAAAAAATTTGTGCTATTATTTAGTATAATGCAGATGCATGAATAAGCACAAACCTCCCCCAAACCTATTTGCAGCAGTGTCCTCACTGATATTATTTGTTGAGCTTAAAATCTGTAGACATGGGAGGAAAAGATAGTACGGGGACAAGAATTAATGACAGTGAAACCCCCCCCCCAAACTTATTTTTGGCTCAAAGTTTTGCAAAAAATTTATTTTCGGCTCAAAATTTTGCAAAAAAATTATTTTCTTTCAAGAGACAAAATATCCCCCCCCCAAACTTGAGTAAAATAGTATTAAGCATTTAAAATTATAAGAGAGGGGGTAAGATTATTGGTCTATGCAAAGCTTTACATAAACCAAAGGTCAACACCAACCATTCGAATATTTTATCAATGTAACACAATGGTTGGTGGAAGATTATAGATGTGAAGAAGTAGAGAGATAGGAGGCGGAATCAATCGAGTTTACGTCTCGGTTGGTAGAGATGAAACGGTGATGGTGCACTACTCGCATTCTCATTTTTTATAAGAAGAAGGGGTGGCGGTTCAACTTCTTTGGGTGGGGGTTGATTCATCACAGCTGCAATTTCTTCTAGGAATGTGAATTTTTCGGCAAAAATATCTTCAAAACTTTCATCAAGATTCCAAGTGATAATCTCATCGGAAAGGAAGTTATGAAACTCGGATAGCTCGACTAAATCATTCGACAAGTCAAGGTTTCGGACTTAGGTGTGGACTTGTTGACAGAAGGGTCCTCACTTGTATAATAGATAGTAGGATCAAACAATAACGCACTAGTGGCATCGAGATCAGAATCGTGAAGCTCCTCAAATTCGCAACTGTTCGAAGCTATCTTTTCGACAGAACATACATGGGTATAGGGTTCGGAGGGTTGACTTCCTTGCTTGTAGATGTTAAGCTCAATTGTCATCTTCCCAAAGGATAGGTTCATAGAACCGTTACGACAATTGATTATCGCATTTGAAGTTGCTAGGAAAGGCCAACCTAGAATCATCGGAATTTGGTTCTGTGGGTTTGCTACAGGCTATGTATCTATGACTATAAAATCCACAGAGAATATAAATACCCCGACTTTGATTAACACGTCCTCTAGCTCATCCCGAGGATGGGTGATAGATCGATCGACCAACTGGAGAGTGCAATGCGTAAGTTTCAACTCTTTTATACCTAATTGCTCATAAACAGAATACGGCAGCAAGTTAACACTAGCACCTAAATCGAGTAGAGCACGATTGCTATTTTTACCCTCAATGGTTATAGATATTGTAGGACAACCGAGGTCCTTACATTTCGTGGAAACCAATTGGGTAAGAGAATTGCTTATATTACTCGCTAAGAAATCCTTTTTAGGTATTTGAGTTTTCCTCTTCCTAGTGCACAAGTCTTTTAAGATTTTCGAATAGGACGGAACTTGATTGATAGAATCCAGGAGAGGAATATTTATTTTAACTTGCTTAAAAATGTCAACAATCTTCTCCATTTGGGGACTTGGTCTGTTGGCCCTTAACCTGTTTGGAAAAGGAGCTTTATCAATAAGGGTTGGGTCCAACTTAGGAGAAGATTGAGGGAATGGAATGGATCCCAAAATTGGATTTGGGATGGTTGTAGATGGTAATTCCTTCAAGAAAGTGGGATGAGGGTTCGAGCCTAGTGGAGAACTGAGAATAGGCTCGGAAGAAGATGTTGGATTAGACGAAATAAGAGTAGAAGTAGTAGCCGGGGTTTCATCTGATTCATCATCATCATCTTGTTAACCAACATAGTTATTCAACACTCTTCCCGATCTCAACGTAGTTACGGCATTCACATTATGATTTTGAAGGATTATATTCGTGCTTTGTGAGTGGCCAGGATTTGGTATAGGTTGAGATGGAAGTCTCCCTTTCTCTATCTCGCTCATCGTGGCATTTAACTGTGCAAGTGTGCTTCTATCGATTTTATGCTTTCACTTTGGGAAGCAGTGTGTTGCACTAACATTTTGATAGAAGACGTTAAATTAGCCGTTGTTTGCGTGGAATGTTTAATGAACGTTTCTAAGTTACGTTCGAACGCAGAGGTTTTATCGGTACCGGCCGTTGAAATATTATTATAAGGATCAAAGTTGTTGGCCGGGTTTTGAAAAGATTGCGGTTGAAAGAGGTGTTGATTTTGTTATGGTGGCTCTTGTTGCTGTGTTGGAGGCCTTTGATAGTTACTTGGGAACTGGTTTTGATTTTGAGTTTTGTTTTGGTTCCAAGAAAAATTAGGATGATTCCTCCATCCCTGATTGTATGTGGAAGAATAAGGATTGTTTCTAGATCGTTGCTGAAAAGCAGCATTAGTTTGTTCTTGACCTTGAAACGGAGGATTTAAAGGACATTCTTCCGATAAATGTGATGGTCAGAACAACAACCACACATGGTTTTGGGGAGCGTAACTTGGTTTAGGAAGGCAGACGAGAATTTTTTTCCGATAGCGTCGAGTTTCTTTTGCATCGCAGCCATTTCGGATTTTACTGCGATAGAAATATCGAGCTGATGAATACCTACCCTAGATGAAGATGAAGTTGGTCTAACGCTTTTCCACTGTAAGGTTTGTTCGGCGAGATCTTCCAGGAATTGCCAAGCTTCGCCATCGTCTTTAGACATGAAATAGCATTGACAAATGGTTTCAAGTATTTGTTTCGTGGCAGGATTAACACCCTTATATATAATTCGGCAAAGTTTTCATCTATCAATTCCGTGATGGGGGCATTGTAGAAAAAGATCCTTAAACCGCTCAAAGTATTTCCAGAATGGTTCGTTGGGAAGTTGGGTAAACTGGTTAATCTCGCTTCGAACATGGGCGGTTTTGTGATTGGGATAAAATTTCTTAAGGAATGCTATAACAAATTCGTCCCATTTGGCGATAGAATGTGCGGGAGTGGTATAGAGCCATTTTCTGCTAGATCACACAAAATAAAAGGGAGAAAACGTAATCGCATAGTATCCCCTGAAAGTTGGGTTGTGCCCATCATTGCATATACGTTCTCGAATTTGGTTATGAAAACCAATGCGTCTTTGGATTCAAGCCCGTGAAATTTGGTCAACAAGTTGATGAAGTGGGGTTTAATTTCGAAATTTTCTTCATTGGCCGGTGGAATAGACAGACAAGTAGGAAGGGGTCCACGTACAGGGTAGCATCTTTCTTGGAGAGAGATGCACGATGGATTCTACACACCTACGGTTGGTGGCAGGGTAGTGTTGGGGTCAAAATTTGCACCCCAGTTGACCGGGTCAAAGTCAAGGTCAACCCCAAGCCAGGTGGGCCCAACCCCAGATCAAGTGGGCTCATGCCCGAATCGAGCTCGAACATGAAGCGGCCGGCCTCCCACATGCCAAAATAAAATCATGTAATAAATAATTTTAATGTAATTTTTTATGCATGAATGGGCATAAAGCCAAATTTTTGTCAAGCCCATGGCTTATGTGCAAAAAGAAATGGCACATGAGCCATGGGATGGGCAAAATGCCATTTTGTAAAGTCCAAGGGGCTATATGTAAATATGTAAGCCTATATAAGGAAACATGATGATGAATAAAATATACACTTTTTCATTCTCTCAAAAATCTAGGATTCTTTATGCCTCCTTCTCCTTCCTCAAGGTTCTAAACCTTCTTCCATTTTTCCAATTAAATCAAGAGTTTTACTCTTCCTTTTCCAAAACTAAATAGTTTTTCACCACAAAACCCACAAAGGGGAACTTAGATCTCCCATCAGATCTTAAAAATAAGAGATTTTTAAAATCTCATAATTCTTGTTCTTCAAGATTCGGCCAACAGAGGAGGAAGGTGGAGACCGATCTCCAAAAATCCCAGTTTGGGAAGATCCAGAGCTCAAGGGAGAAGCCTTTTTAATCATCTCCAAAAACATCTTAGGAGTTTAACACCACTCTAAATCCTCTTTCGGGATTTGAAATCCTATTTTTGGGGCTAAAAGCCCATTTTTCTCGCCGGCGCCCAAGCGTCCGAGCGCCTAGCGCCCAGCCCCCATGTGCCGGGCACGTGAAGCGCCTTGCGCTCCAGCGCCTTGCGCTCCAGCGACCAGCGCCCGCATGCCAGGCACGTGATGCGCTAGCTCCCGAGCGCCTTGCGCTCAAGCGACCAGCGCCCGCGTGCCGGGCACGTGATGCGCTAGCGCCTAAGCGCAGAGTGCTCAACCGCCCAGCGCTCGCGTGCTAGGCACACGAGGCGCTGTCCCCACGCGTCCTTTAGGCGCTTTTCCCCTTATATATATATATAAACACACACACACACACATATACTCCACACTAAATATACCTCCTTCATTAGAAAAAAGTTTCTAACGGGGCGCTGCCCCGCACCCCGCAAGGGGGCTGCTAGCCCCCTTGACCCCCGGCCCGCTATCCGGGTAGCGGGACTCCCGTAAAAACTCTGCGGGCCCCCCGATATATCCAAAACCCCTTCAACACACGCACACTGCATATTGAGTTCTGTTCCCCTCCGAAAGGCGGCCAAGACGACGTGAAGACGTCTTGCTTGAGATTCGGGGCATATGCTATTTGGTTTTATCCGTCCACCTCTCCGAAGATGCCAAGTTGATTTATGGCACCATGTATCGAAGGTTTAGACGGATGCGGCCGATGTAGCAGACTTCGTCAGATTCCCCCTCGCTTGAGGGGTTTTTGATTGTGGGGATGCTCTTCCCTGCAGGCGCAAGCCCCTGCAGTTAATTACGCTACCGCATCGTGGTAACAACTTTCTCCTTCTCCAGAATTCCACTTCGTGTCGTGTGTGTTTGTTTTGTTTGTGGATGCCCGTGGATTGTATACGGAGACTAAGTTATACCGTCGCCCATAGGACGTAGATTAGTCCAAATCCGTATTTACTTAGATTTGGCTTTGGGGTTTTAGTTTAAGGATACGTTAGCCCTATTGAGGCTAAGATCAACTTAAATGTTCGTTAAGGATACGTGAGCCTAATCTCCAGACTCAAATCAACTTAACAGGATCGTTTGGATCCGACAAGAGAGTAATTGGCTTTGTTGTTTAGTTTAATGACATTGCAGTCGATTTCCAGTTTAGGGACATGGTGGTCCATCATTCCCATTTGGGGACGAACATTAGTTTAAGGACGTTTCGGTCCAACGTTCCCATTTTGGGACGAATATTAGTTTAAGGACGTTTCAGTCCACGAGTTTAAGGACCCCGCAGTCCGTATCGATGTGTGGTTGTCGGGACCCATCACCTCTCTGACGTCGTTGAAGGATTACAATGATAGGTGTCAGAGGAGTTCAGAGATGTACCCTTGAACCGGATGTAAATTGATTTAAGAGAGCAATCTTGCTCAGTCAATTTAATTTGAGGACTTACGGCCATGATTGGGCTAAGTCCAGTTGAGAATATTCAACATTTTTATCTTTGTCCTATTAGGCCTGTGCTAGGTCTTTGCCCCTGTTTAATAATGCACTGCATTTTATTCTGGCTTGCTAGGCCTTTTTGATTTGGGCTCTGTCCCTTTATTTATGATGCAGAGCATCTTTCATTGTTGGTGCTCTGCCCTTTTTAAAATAATGCATAGCATTTTATTAGGCTTGTTAGGCCTTTTTTAATTGGGCTCAGCCCTTCTTTAAATAATGCAGTGCATTAATTATCTGACAGTGGTTTGTCATGCGCTTTGCGCCAATTATTGAGCGCAAGCGCATGTCGTGGTGACATATGTCACACCCTGGTGAGCGCAAGCGCAACAGCACAGTGCGCTGCGCCAATGCGCTGCCCTGTTGCGCTACTGACACGTGGCGCGCTCTGGTGAGTTGCGCCAACTTTAAAGAGCAATGCTCTATTTTTTTAAAAGCGCATAGCGTAAGTGGTTCTAGAGCTGACACGTGGCGCTCTCTGGTGGCTTGTGCCAACCCAGGAACGCAACAGTGCAGTTCTTGCAAGTGCAAGGCACTATTTCAATAACTTGAGAATCTTTAAGATTCCAGAACCAATGGTTCATAAAAAGGTGCAAGGCACTGTTATTATTTATTATTATTTTTTTTATTGAAGATCATTGATCTTGTTCTTAGATCAATGATCTATTCAGAAGAAGTTCTTCTCTTTAAAGGTTTTTACCTTCTTTCCCTTCTTGAGTTCTTCTCAAAATTCTTCAGAGCTCTCTGTTTTGTTGTTTTTGAAGTTCTTGATGTTCCTCCTCTATGTTGATGTCTTTTGAATTGGGGTCTAGGGGCCTTTATATAGTGCCCATTAATTTGTTAAATTTGTTAAAGAGATCATTCTCTGAGTGATTTGGGGAATTTTCCCCACCGTTGGATCTTTGATCCAAGGTCTTCTGTTTTACAGAAGACAATCTTCTTGTTTTAACAAGAACAGAAGGATCTTACTAGAATTTTAATTCTGTTTGGCGCAAACGCCCCAGCGCTTGCCACGTGTCACGCAGCGCAGCGCATCTGCGCAAGCGCGACTGCGCTGCCACGTGTCGCGCAGCACACAGCGCAGCGCAACTGCGCTTGTGCCACTGCGCTGACACGTGTCGCGCAGCGCAGTGCTTGCGCAACTGAAGCGTTGCTTCCTTTAATTTTGTTTTAAATAGAGCATTGCTCTGATTGGGCGCTCTGCCTTGGGCGCTGCGCTCCCTGTGCTGGCGTGTCTGATTTTGACACGTGGCGCCCCGCGCGCAGCGCAAGAGATTTGAAGCGTTGCTTCAATTTTTGAATTTTTGAAATTCAAACAGATCTTTGCTCTGATTGGGGGAAACAAATGCCCACCCACAATTGCGCTCACGTGGCGTGCACGTGAGTGCAGCGGTGGCAAGATCTTGGCCGTTGGAACAACGGGTGAGTTGAAGGGGCACAGGCGCCTATAAATAGGACCCTTGGTCCTTAGTAAATGTTTTACCATTTTCAAGAATCTTGATTTTCAGAGCCTTGCTCTTGCTTAAGAATTTTAGAGCGTTGCTCTCGTTTCTTTCCAAGAACTCCAGAGTTCAAAATCTAGAATCATCTTAGGTAAAATTTAAATTAAATTTAATTTAATTTAATTAACAGAGCCTTGCTCTTATAGATCTTTGATATAAAGAAAAAACCCTTTGGAGTTTCATCAACAGAGCCTTGCTCTCAAAAGTTTATAGATCTACAGAGATCTTGTTCATGGGTTTTAACCCATGAACAGAGCTTTGCTCATGGATTAAATGTAGATCTAAAAATGGAGAACTTTTTATATGTTTCCACGGATTTTTTTTTAAGACCCCCAAATTTTTAATCTTTAGGTGTTAAAATTTTCTTTTGATGGATCTTTCCATCATTATTACAGAGCTAGGCTCTTTTTTAGGAAATTTTATTCCCTTGTGACCAGAGTTTGACAAATGTCACTCTGTGACAGAGCTTTGCTCTGAAAGAGGAGATTTTCTCCTTGTCTCTAGGAATTTTTTATTAATGAGAATATTCTCTTGGGGATCTCTTCATTAATTGACAGTCTTATCTAATATTGCATGCTTGATATTTTCCAAGACTTAGCGATTCATCACAATACTAGTTTTATTCTACACTTGCTTTTCTCTTTCCACCCTTGCTCTCTTCTTCTTCCAAAAACCATAACCCTCTCCTGAGATGATAATTCATGGTGTTATGAGATAATACATTCCAATTAACACTCTATATCTTCTAAGCTGCCTAGATTAGCAAACTAGGAACTTTAGTAACCTCAAGTTTGAGATTGGAGCTTGAACTATAGACTCTCGGGTGGATCGTCTTCGATACGAGGAGGCCGATGACCAAGCTTGATCCCGACGGACAAGGAGCTCAAGAAGATGAAAAGAAGACCCGAAGGACTTGGTTCATATAGGTATAATCATTTCATAGTAGATCAATGCCTTTGAAAGTTTTTGTTATCTAGAGCTTATGGTAGATCTTGGGATTAGTCGGTGTTGCAAGTCTTAAAAATTGTTTATGAAAATTCTGCCTCTCTACGAACCCAGTAGAGTGTGCAACACCACCTAACACACTCATTGAGGCTAGTTCTCAAACAAGTTTGCAAAACTGTTAGTACAGAAGTTTGGTATGAGATACCGCAATAATTGGCCTTAAGTGCAAGTGGGAGATTGTTGGATATAGGTGCCCTCAAAGTAATTATTGTAAGTGAATAAGGACCAATACGAAGAACAGTCTTACTCGAGATGATAGTATGCTATCTGTTTTGTTTTTATCTTTCATGTGATATATTTTATGCAGGGTTCCCTAGGTCGCCGCTGGGTTTCGGGAGGCATCGACCATGCCATTTTATAAAAATTGGCGTGTTAAAGAACCTTAACGCTAGAATCTAAACTAGAGAATTAGACGAATCTAGAATGCAAACATCTTTATATCTAAGTGAACAAGGAATACAACCTTTGTAGACCGGTCCTTCACTTCAATAGCTCCGTGTAGTAGTCCCTTCGCTCCAAGTAGTGAACTCCCGGACTCTAGAAAGGCTCCACAAGATGAACGGAACAAGCCTGCTTGAAGTCTTCGAGGCCGAAGATGATCTACGTCGAGGAGACACCAACTTAAGCTACCTCTTCACTAAACACCCTACACAAAATGGCTTGAATAGTAGACGATGATAAAGTAGGAATTTTTCTCATTTTAGAAATAATTTTTTCACTAATTTTCTTCACCACTCATGAAGCTAGAAAGTTTGAGGAAGAAGATGAAGAAAGCAACCATGGAATGAAGCAAGTGAAGAATGAATCAAGTGGTGAGAATAGCAACCATGGGTGAGTTAATATCATATACTAACTCATATAGAGACTAAACCATGGCTAAATAATAATGATTGGGTTAATAAATATCTTCATGTAAAACAAAATTAGTGGACTTGGTCAATGGTTCCATAAGCTTCTACAAGTTTCAACCATGTGACAATTTCCAACTAATTTGATTTACTTTAAATAAACAAAACCTTACATTATTATAAGCATGGTGTGAGTCTTATACACTCATGTAGCATGTGGCAGCAAGCATGACACAAAAGATGTAATTTAATATATATTACATATATACTAGGTGTACACTAGTGAGAAAAAGAAATATTAAGTGAGCTAATATTAGTTAATGTAAGTTAATATATCAAATATATAATTATACATTAAATTATTAAACCAACACTTGATTTAATAATCCGACTATATCACATACAACCGACTAATATCAAATGTATCAACTTATCGAATCAACACTTGATTCGACAGCCCGGCTATATCACACATAACCGACCGATATCACATATCGCGAGAATAGAATACGGTATCACATAATCGTATTAATCTCGGTCCCACACATATCACATATGTGCTCCTACTTTGTTTCGCTTGAGCCAGGAAACCTCTGTGTAGGACTCTAAAGACTCGTCAATACGCCGGTAGTAGGTGGTGATCAGATCAGTCACCCACAAGCCGCAAGCGGTCTGCTAAACGTAACGGCCACCTGGGTATTGAGCGATCAGAAGATCAACAAGCAAGTCTGCTCATACTCCTGCTAATCCAATCATTAACACTACCGTACAGTCCGGTCTCTTCGTCTGATATGTCGCATATCACAGCCTGGAGGTGGTATAACGTCAAACCCTAATAGCCTGATAAGTCATGCCGATGTGAGGCTCATAATGGTTCGAGAAACTACTGATAACACTTACCAGTAGATCTCAGCAACCCTGACCAGGGATTTCCTATTATGGCCAATCGAGCATAGCGCAACATCAACCCCCAATACCGGGAGAGACGAAATCCCCTCCTATCGCTCATTTCCTACATGTGACTTGGGACTGTACCCAAAAACCACCATTTTGCACGATCTCTTGAACGTGGTAAGGTGGAAATCAAAGCACGGTGGGAATCACACAAGACTCTATGACGATCTCGGGTTGACAGACTAACCTGTACCAGTGTCACCAGAGAACTGCTATCTGACGATAGGTATAATAGCATCTAGGAGTTCTCGGTGAGTCCGTTCAGTGTACCCAGTCTCCACTGAGCACCCGTATACCATCTCTGATGTCAAACACCAATGGATATGGGATCATCCATCGCCCATCATTTGGGTCGAGAAGCGTATACGCTAGTCTACTCTGAAATATCGATGCCCCGTCTCGATACTCCCATGACTAGGAAAATTGAAGGATATACTTGCCGACTACCTCTGCCCCACTAGTATGATCTGCATCATAATCCTGGTAATTAAGTACTCATCCTAAGGGCTTTATCAACATGTAATAGAGACACAATAAGTGTACATGTTAAGATAAAGAGCAACCAGATAGCAAACTATCATGTCGAGCAAGAAAGTCCTCCTTATATATGTCCAAGGATCCACTATAATATACATCACATGTATAATAATAGCCTCTAGGGCATACATATAACTAACAATCTCCCACTTGGACTAAGGCCGTTTGTTGTAGTATCTCATACTCAACGCCCCAAAAAACTCTCTCTAGGGAAAGACATCTGTGAGTGGATCCGCCGTGTTATCCTTCGCGTCAACTCTCCTTACCTTGATACGTTGGAGATTAACCATCTCCCTGATCAGGTGATACTGTCCTCAGAATATGTCTGGATCTTTGATGGAACCGGCGTTCCTAAACCAAAACCACAACTCCATTATTGTCACAATAACAGTTATTGGACGCTTAATGGTTGGAACCATGTTCATCTCATGAACAAGAATTATCCAGACATCCACTTTGGTAGCATCGTTGGTAGCGATGTATTCAGCCTTTATCGTCTATTTTGCCACGGTATATAGCTTAGAACTCTTCCAGCATACCGTCCCTCTACTGAGGGTAAAGACAAAGCCCGAGACTGACTTTCAGTCAACCTTATCACTCTGGAAGCTGGAATTGGTAAAGGACTCCCACTGGAGTTCACCGTTACCAAACACCAAGAACATTTCTTTAATGCTTCTCAAGTACTTAAGAATGTCCTACACAGCTATCCAGTGATTTTTCCAAGATCTGATTGATTCATAATCACTACACCTAGTGAGTTAGCTACATCTGGTCTGGTACATAACATCGCATACATGATAGAGCCTACTGCCGAAGCATAGGGTATCCCTTGTGCGCGAACTCTCTCCAAATCAATCTTGGAAGACATCTTTTTGGATAGAGTGATTCCTAAGTTAGTGGGCGAACCACCACGCTTAGAATCCTCCATACTAAACCCCTTTAGTATGGTGTTAATGTACCTGGATTTGGGACACTCCCAACATCCACATAGATCTATCACCATAGATCATAATCCACAAGATGTAGTAGGTATCATCCAGATCTTCAATAAAGAATCCTCGTGATAAGAGGAGCTTGACCGAGTGTTGCATAGGAAACCATTTCCTATCACGAGTATGTCATCTACGTACAATACGTGGAAGACAACCTTACTCTCTACAACCTTTTTGTATATACAAGGTTCATCTACCTTTTTGATGAAGTCAAACGCTTTAACTGCCATATCAAAACAGATGTTCCAACTCCGCGATGCGTGCTCTAATCCTAATGGAGTTAAGCATAGCCACTGGAGAAAAGGTTTCGTCATAAACCACACATGGTTATTGACGATAGCCTTTTACTACAAGTCTTGCTTTGAAAGTCTCAACTTTTCCATTTACACCAAGAATCTTCTCAAGATCCATTTGCTCCCGATGGGTCTTACCCCTTCAGCTGCAACTTCCAAAGTCATACTTTGTTGGTGTTCTGTCACGACCCAAATTTAGGAACGTGACCGGCACTTAAACCACGTGACGTCAACAGGCGTAACGCAATTTAAGGAAGCCTAAAACCCAGAAATCTAAACCATAAAAAAAAGAAGTGATAAAACATTTCTTTCTATAAAACATTTGGAAATCTCAAGTAAAAATCTTAAAACTTATGTTTATTTTCTTAAAAAATTTGGCAGCATATCCTTTGTAAAACTAGCCCCGAAACAGGTACAAACACAGGATATAAATAAAGCATCCCCAAACGGGAGCAAATCACGCCCAAAGGAGGAAAACAACCACCACAAGCATATATACGACGCCGTAGCGAAGAAATAGACAATAAAAAAAAATGAAAACAACATAAAAAGAGGTAAATCAACGTAAGAAAAGCCGGCTCACACGAGCACGACACCCAGAGTCACAAAATATATAATATCGATCCTCACAAACTCGTCTCTAAGTCAATACATAAAAATGGTAGTTGGAGAGTACTAGATACAATGAAATATACAATAGATGTGTATGGATAACCGCAAACCCACCTACAACAAAAAGGCCTCACAGCCAACTGTAGCGGTATCCGCGGAAATAGATACAATAAGGAGCTATGCCGCGACCACTCTGAGGGTCAAGCCTGCAAAACACCGTGGTACAACGGGGGTGAGTTGCCAACTCGTGAATAGTAAATAATATCATACAGATAATCGCAAGTATGCATGAACAACAATAATCTATCACATGCAATCTGATAGCATAAGTATGGCATGGATATGCAACAATCATGATCAAGGTACACTATCAGGGTACTACAAATACATGGAACAATGCATATCAAATAACTACTGAGTGTGGGATAAAACATATCATCATAAATGAATCATCATCGTGGAAAAACCGGGGTCTATCAACGACACCCCAAATCCCAATACCTCAGGCGCTATCACTCTGATTGGCCCTTATATCCGTAAATCTCATGGAACCTGAGTGTCCAACATTGACACTCGAAACATCATGAAAACCCATGTCCAACATCGACACGTAAATCCACATAACTCAGGCTCCATCAGTGCGGACTGGCCCACAGGCTCCGTCAGTCCAGATCGGCCCATATCCATCTCACGACTCTGGTCAGTATCCTCCGGATAACCACCGGGTCCAAACTATCACCGGTAGGTAGTAGTCCCTCTGTAGGCTCATCATCTACTGCACAACATACCTTTATTTCCTCGGGGTACCATACCAGGTCCACCATGAACCCTCAAACGGATCATCCATCTCCTCGAATCGGGTTTCTAAAACCAATCTCAGAACCGAGAAAACTCATGGTGGACGCATCGAAATATCATATCAAGAGAAACCGGGTTTTCAAAATAATGCATACTTTCTTGAAATATAACCACGGTTCTCAAATCCATAAATCACATGAAATCAGTATCTTAATGCGTAAATCCAAGAAATATGATGTATGCAACATAAAACAGTAACATGAGCATATCAAGGGAAAACCGATCTTTTAAATGAATCAAGTTTTTAAGGATATCATGCGGTTCCTAAATTCCCCAAAGTCAATGCAACATCATATAAAGGTTTATATGTAGCTATAGCAAGGTATGTGTGTATGCATGTAGGCATGTATGCATGATGCAACTCATATACGCAGCAGAACAAGAATCAACGTCTAACTATTGATAATAATGAAAGCGGTACGATACATATTCCCTTAGTAAGGTGGTACAAGAACAACAGCCTCAATGTCAATAATGAATTCAGTACCACATATATGTATATGTTGTGCGTGTCATGGCAATTACCAACGGTGTGTGTGTGGCATACAATTCAGTGCTCGTGCTACATAAACCGTCAGTAATGGTGCAGTGTCCAATAGGTACTAAGTCAATATACAACAAGTAATGGTATGGAAATGATGCTCATGCATAATCAACGCATATGCCTATAAACATGTGGCTATAACATCATATCTAGCCCTCGACGCTTAACGCCATACGGGGGATTCCCCCATAGATGTTAAATCTACTCACCGATGATCTCGAGCTAGGTAAATCCAACCACCTGCTTTCCCTTCCATGTAGCGTCTGAAGTTCTCGCCTGCGATCCTATTATCATAGGACAACATAACAAGTGCAACTTAGAAACCGACCAATAATACATACAAACGACGTTTAGATCAACGCATCGACTCATACAACTCTCAAGAGTTAGCTTAGTGGCTAACGTGTGTAGCGACATCCTAAATCAAACCTAAGTGCAGCAAGCTACACAATGAACACGAACCGTGTCGGATACCGTAACGCGCGTTGCCGAAACACAAGAAATTAGCAAAGTGTTCCCAGATTTTGCCTACAGTCAATATATAAAAATCAAGCAGTACCAAACACCCAGGATAGCCTACAGGTAGATACCCTCAAACACACAACCCTCCAGGTCCCTAAAAATCCGGCGACGCCGGAATTTAGCCTTATCTCGCCGGGTCAACTAGGTGGGGTAGGGTTCGGGTTTCAGGTGAACACCCAGGGCCTCTAAAACAATACCACTGCATTGCTAGATTTTACAGTAACCTAACGTAGTGATAGCAAATCATAGAGACTCCAATATATCACTAAAAATATAATATTGCACAAAAACAATAACTTTAGCGTTCTAAACAGCAACTAATAAACAACACAACATCTTAAAGTCCTAATTAACAGTTAGAGATCACTACATTACCACACTTCCTCAAAAACCCTAGCTTTCCATACTCCAAGTCATCTCTAGTGGCTTAACTTGACTTTGTGAGGGTTTTAATGAAGTTTAGTGAGGATTTGGCTTGGTTTAGTGATGGAATGGTTAAGGGTTCAGTTTGGGGAAGAGAATGAGAAGGAGAATAAGAAATGAGAGTTTATGAGTGTTGAGGGAAAATGAGAGTTTATGAGTGTTGAGGGAAAATGAGAGTGTGAGAGTGGTGAAGGAAAATGAGGGTGTGAGGTTAGAAGATGATGTAGGGTTCCTAGGCACACTAGTGAGGTCTTCCAAGCCATCAACCATGGCAATTTCAAAAATTATGGTGCCTACAAACCCTAAACTACGGATCGATAACTAGATTTCTAGGCGAAAAAGAACTAGTTAACACTTAACTACAAGATACGGATATACGACCTTTGTAGATCCGGTCCTCCACCTCCACGGCTCCGCAACGAGGTCATCTCCGCTGTCCAAATCAAATCCGGGCTCTAGAGTCGGCTTCGTCGGAGAATGGGCAAGCTAGGTCGTCGATGTCCATGCCGAAGATGATCTACGTCGAGGCATCGCTAGATCAAGCTCACAACTTCACCAAGTCATGAAACTTGTGAAGTAAACACACTCTACTACTTGGCAAGAGGTAGAGGATGAAGAAATAGGAAGTGGGTAGACTTTAGAATTGGATTTCTCACTCAAATCATCAATCCACCATTGATGACCTCAAGCTTCTTCACTTGAAGCAAGGAAGAAGAAGAAGGAAATATATGATAAGTTAAAAGAAAAAGAAAAGAAAATGAATTCTTATCATAATGTTAACTAGAGTTAAGTGTAGAGAATGAATCATGGTTAGTGGGAATGGTTAGGGTTAAGGATGAGATAAGAATGGTTGACTTGATCAAAGATTCATGAAGCTTCAACTAAACTCCAAATTAAGCCACCATTCTTTTCTCCTCTTTTCCAAAATTAATAAACAATTAAATAAATGAATAAATAAAGGAAATGAAACCCTAACCATTCTTTTAACCATGGTTTAATTCTTTGCACTTAACCAAGTAATCATGTATCATCAAACATGATACAATCAAATGCACAAAATCATATCGCATATGTAATGCGCACACCCGAGTGAGAAAATCCATTTAAAGTGAACCAATACTAGTTAATGAAAAGCAATATATCAAATATATAATTATACATTAAATCATTAAATCAACACTTGATTCAATGATCCGGTCATGTTGCACACAACCGACTAGTATACAATGTATCGGCTTATCGAATCAACGCTTGAATCGATAACTAGGTTATATCGCATACAACCTTTCGATACATTGATCGCGAGAATGAAATACGGTATCACATACACGAATCATTCTCGGTCCCGCACATATCTCATATGCGCTCCTATTTCGTTTCGCTTGAGCCAGGAAACCTCTATGTAGGACTCTAAAGACTCGTCAATACGCCGGCAGCAGATGATGATCATATCAAGCACCCACAAGCCGCAAGCGGTCTGCTAAACGTAACGGCCACCCGGTTATTGAGCGATCTGAAGATCGACGAGCAAGCCCGCTCACACTCCAGTGAATCCGACCAGTAACACTACCGTAGAGTCCGGTCTGATCGTCTGATATGTCGCATATCTCGCCTAGGGGTGGTAAACGTCAGACCCCAATAGCTCAATAAGTCGTGTCGATATGAGGTCTATAACTGTTCGAGAAACTACTGGTAACACTTACCAGTAAATCTCAGCAACCCTGGCCAGGGATTTCCTGTTATAGCCAATCGAACACAGCGCAACATCAACTCCCTATACCGGGAGAGACGAATCCCCTCCTATCGCTCATTGCCTCCATGTGACTCGGGATTGTACCCAAAAACCACCGTTTTGCACGCCCTCTTGGACGTGGTAAGATGGAAATCAAAGCACAGTGGGAACCACACAAGACTCTATGACGATCTCGGGTCAACAGACTACTCTGTACCAGTGTCACCAGAGAACTGCCATCTGACGTGAGGTATAATACCATCTGGGAGTTCTCGGCGAGTCCGTCCAGTGTACCCAGTCTCTACTGAGCACCCGTATATCTCCTCTGATGTCAAACACCGATGGATATGGGATCATCCATCGCCCATCTTTATGGGTCGAGAAGGTACATGCTAGTCTACTCTGGTATATCGATGCCCCGTCTCGATACACCCTCGACTAGGGACTTTGAAGGATGTACTTATAGACTACCATGTCCCCACTAGTATTATCCGCATCATAGTCTAGGTAGTCAAGTACAGATCCTAAGGGCTTTACCAACATGTAACAGAGAGACAATCAGCATACACGTTTAGGTAAAGGGTAACCAGATAGCATACTATCATGTCGAGCAAGAAAGTCCTCCCTATATATGTCCCAGCATCCACTACAATATACATCCTATGTACAGTAATGGCCTCTAGGGCATACATATAACTAACAATCTCCCACTTGCACTAGGGCCATCTGTAGCAGTGGTTGTAGTATCTCATACTCAACCATCCCATAAAAGTCTCTCTCTGGGATCGGGCCTTTGTGAGTGGATCTGCTGTGTTGTCCTCAGAGTCTACTCTCCTAACCTCGATCTCCCTGGAGATCAACCATCTCCATGATCAAGTGATACTGCCTTAGAATATGTCTGGATCACTGATGCGACGGGCGTTCCTTGGCATAAGCCACAACTCCATTGTCACACAATGCGAGGAACATAGTTCATCTCATGAACCAATATACACCCAGACAGCCTCTTTGGTAGCATCTTAACTAGCGATGTATCCTGCCTTTATCGTCTAGTATGTCACGGTATCTAGCTTGGAACTCTTCCAACATACCGTCCCTTTACTGAGGGTTAAGACAATGCCTGTGACTGACACTCAGTCGTCTTTATCACCCTGGAACCCTTCCAGTGATTCTCCCGAGGATCGATTGATATCATCTCACTACAGCTAGTGAGTATCCTAACATCCATTTAGATCTATCTCATAGATCCAAAACCTAGGATTTAGGAGGTATCACTTTGATCCTATACGGAGAATCTTTGTGATAAACGGAGATTGATCGAGCGTAGCATAAGAAACTTCTTTCTTATCAAGTGTATGTCATCCACGTACTCTACGAGGATCGCCACCATACTCCCTACTACCTTTTTGTTTATACAAGGTTCATCTACCATTTTGATGATGTCAAACTCTTTGACTACTCCATCAAAACAGATGTTCCAACTCCGCGATGCCTGCTTTAATCCTATAAAGCATCTTGCACACGTTTCCGCTGCTCCCACTGTCTACGAAGCCCTCTGGCTGTGTACTTATAGACGCTCTCTTCTAAAACATCATTTAGAAAAGCAGTCATGACACCCAACCACCAGATATCGTAGTCATGGTATGTAGCCGTGGCAAGTAGGATCTGGATGGACTTAAGCATAGCTCCTTAGAAAAAGGTTTCCTCATGATCCACACCTGGTCAATGATGCAAGCCTTTAACAAGTCTAGCTTTGAAAGTCTCAACTTTTCCATCTACACCAAGTAATCTTCTCAAGATATACTTGCTCCTGATGGGGATTCAACCCTTCAGATATAGCAACCAAAGTCCATACTTTGTTGGTGTATAAGGATTCCATCTCAGATCGCTAAACATCCAGCCATTCTTACAGAGTCCTACTCCTGATGGCCTGCTCGAAACAAGTTGGGTCATCATCTCATGATGCAATCCTCGCTCCCACTGTCATAGAGAAACCAAAGTATCTCTCAGGTGGGTGAGGAACCCTACTAGATCGGCGGAGAGGCTGAGGTTCGTTGGAATTTACTGAATCCTTTGGTTCTATCAAATCATCTGCTGTAATTTGTATAGCTGGAACACTTCCAGTTCTACATAACAGACCTTGCCTTGAGCTTGTCCGGATTTTGTTTTCAGACATAGGCCGGGCAATCCCAAATCTTAACCAACTTAAGATATGGGCTCTTCCCTTTCCATATCACATATGAAGCGGTAGGCAACTGATTTGATTGGAACCCTATTCAATAGGTATGCAGCTTCTCAAGTGCATAACTCCCAAAAGGAAATAGATAACTCAGTAGTACTCATCATAGAGCACACCTTATCATATAGGGTGTTATTGCTCCGCCCTGATATACCATCGTGCTATGGTGTATACAGAGGAGTAATGCTGAGAGAGAATCTCATTCTCCTTTAGAATATTCCAGGAATTCCGTGCTCAAGTATTCTCCTCCTTGATCTCATCAAAGGACATAATACTTATACCCGTAATTTGGTTCTCTACTTCTCGCTTATATTCTGTGAATATCTCAAAAGGTTCGGACTTGTGTTTCAACAGGAACATAGGTCTGAATCTCGAAAGATCATCAGAGAATGTAATGAAGTATAAAGAACCAGTCCTGGCATATATAGACAGGAGACCTTACATACATCATCATGTATCAGTCCCAAGAGTTCACTAATTCTTTCTCTGTTTCTTAGTAAACAGGGCTATGGTCATCTTATCTTTGTGACATGATTGGCGAGTTGCACAAGATGTAAATTCAAACTGATTTAAATATACATCTAAATGTAACTTCAGCCAGTCGGGTCGCATTGATCTGACCTAGTCTACAATACCTCAAGAAGAATTCGTTCATTTCTGAACTCTTCCTCTTGTGTGCGTTCCATATATTAAGAACTGTAGTTTGATTTAGAACATTAATGCTTTTAGATAACGTGCCTGAACCGATCAACTTTTGATATAGGAAATGTTCAAAACATTATCCAACAATACAAAATTTTATCATATATTTACTAATAAAGAGACTGATATGATTTTGTATATCAGGTTCGGTATCTAATAACATTCGTTCAGAATCAATGTATTGGTAATACAGGGTGACAGTGACCAACAGACTTGGCTGCAACTCTTGCCCCGTTTTCTGCCTCATGAAACTTATCACCCGTTCTCAGTTCTCTACCTTTCTGTAGCCCTATGTAACAGATTACATATCTGGGATCCTGATCCGGTATCATATACCCAGGATGTAGAGGATACAGAGAAACAGTTCTTTGTAACGAACACACCCGAAGATGATGCATCAGCATGTACTCTCTTCGTTTGGGCGGCGTGGGAATTCTGGTAATCCCCTATTTCCTGCTCTGTCTTATAACAATTATAAGTTGGAGCGGGACCAACGTTCCCCAGCTCAGTATAACAAGCGGGTTCGGTCAAATATTCCGTATTATTATCTTGATTAAGGCGTGATATGGTCGCTACCTGGAGAGAGAGAGAAGAAAACACTCAGCGTGCGCTCTTGCAAGAATAGATTGGTTATTATTTTATCTAATTAGGATGGCTCCCACTGCTTTTTATCAAATCTTCCTTCAAACCCTAAAAGGAAAGACTAGCCGGGATTAATTACACACTACAAGTTCGCCAATCTTTCAGCCAGGCCAGTGTCGGTACTTTGAGGGAGGTCCCCCGTGCTTTCGCACGAACCTAATTAATGTAAACCTCATTTTCCCAGAGGCGTAACCTCATTAACACCTTTCTAGACACCTACTTGATCGGCTAATTGTAATGTATAAAACTCTCCCAGGAGTAACTCTTACTCGCAGCGGGTATCGGGATCCAACTATCTCATAGAAGGTATGCAATCTCATTGCAAATTTCAACACTTGAAATTCCCGATAATATTTTGCCCCTAGCTCGCTATGACCTTGACGGAGGCCAACAAACCATAGTCCGCTAGTCAAGTTCAACCCGTCATTTCCTGATCGAATCAAACCCACCCGCACGACCCTTGACGGAGGCCAACAAGGTCGCACGACTACCCTAACTCAATCTGCATCATATGCATAAGCAGATAAATACTGGTTAGCTACCGCACACTGCGCCTTGACGGAGGCCAACAAACGCAGCACGAATACTAAACAGCACTTATCTGAAATGACGGAGGGCTACGACAGGTTTTTATGAAAACCTATTGCGTAATGAACTTGATATCGTTGTAGGATCGAATGAATTTTGAAATGGAGTGCTTTTGAGGCTTTTCTTGTTTTTCTAAAGGAGTCACTCCCGGTGAAGGGATCGTCGGTCCTTTCCTCGTCGAATGAGGTGCGGGATATATCATATATATCACTGTGCAAAGCAAAAACACTTAAAAGCTATCAAAAGACAAACCGAATGCGTAGCATCTGCCAGTTATTGCTAAAGGAGTCACTCCCGGTGAAGGGATCTCGGTCCTTTCCTCATCGAATAAGGTGCAGGATATATCACATATACCTCTGTGCAAAGCAAGAACTGTAGCTACCTATTTTATTTTGAAATTCGATTCTACAACATCTTAGGTTTCTTTTAATTCATTAATCATATTAATGAAGTCCCATCATTTAAATACCTACACATCACAGATAAATACGACGTACACTTATGCCATCCGCATTCGCCTCGATGTCCCCTCATGCACCGTTAGGTTAGGTAACTAACGGCAGAGCGGGGCAGGGCTAGCGCGGGTGTAAAACATAAGTAACGCCTATATAATATATCATATATACTATATACTGTATCTATCACAGAACATCACATGATCACATCACAGATATCGCAGCAGAAGAATCATATGAAATATTGGATATACTAGGACGTCCGTGTTTTCAATACGAGCCAGTATAAAACACGGAGTCCACGGTCGTGATGAATAGCCAAACCCACACCCCAAGACCCCTACGAGAGCGCCAAGCAACCCTACCAATTCTGGAGTTAGAAGACCCGGACTCGACTCCTCGAGTTGGTCTCCCGTTGGACTCCAGAACCCGGTTACTTGTGCCCTCCTCCTTGGGTCTATCCTAGTGCGGAAAAGTAAATAATATACAACAGGTGACAACTCCCGCAACCTGGAAGCGCCCCAATAAAAGAATATTACATACAAGTTTTTAGATGAATGAAAATGAAAAACACTCATCTCACATAAAAACCCCGGCTATTCAAACACGACGATCCAATATAACATATCCAGCAACACATAACATCACATGTCATCAACGTAAGTAAATATGCGCATCACAATTGTCGTTGACATATAGCAACGAAACCGGCGATATCACATATTACACTTACGGTCACAGAAAAGAAAGTGTAAAACTACAACAGTTGGAATCCGCAACCACCTCAGACATCGCATGCCTGACCAAATGAATTACTTAGACATCGCATGCCTAACAATTATAAACCCCGCATTTTAGTCTCAAAATCGAAAACACTTTTCAATATCAAGTCGGGTAATTCAACAAGATTCCCGACATCCTGATCGAATGCTCGTCGCAAACTTCAGTAGACAGTCGCACCCCCAATACCGGCGACGAAGTGCACCAAGGCGGAACACCGCTACCGCGAGCACCCGGACGGATGCTTTCGGCGACGGGGTTCTCCTACAGTCACTTGGTCGGGGCTATGGAGTGAGGCTGTCTATTAAGTTTACCCGGCGAGTATCCGCGTACGCTACGTGATTGCGACGGACTTTTGATCACATCAAAATTCCGTGGCAACCGATCAAGTGAGACTAAATTGCTACGTTTATAACATTCATTCAGTTATCACATAACTTTTGTGAATTCCAATTATTGTATCCCATTCCAGATAAATAGAAAATGCTAAACTTTTCGATCGAACAATCGAACACCCAAGTTTTCCCGATACAGATCAACACATGAAACAAGTCTAAAAACATTCAGTTCGTGCCTCAGTACCAACGGTCCAGCCGTAGAAGGGTCAAGCCAACGCCTCACATGTGGCACGCCGTACTGCCCCAAACCCGAAGGTTCAAAGGGCAGTTCAAGACGGTCACATAATCGAGTTAAGGTTTGTGTCTTCTAGAGGGACCATCGCGTTACTTGCACTACTTAGAACGTCGTTAAACTTACGGAAAAATCCAACACTTGGAAATTTCCCGATAGGGGAAAAATTGGGTATTTATATCCGGTCGAACTTTTTAACATATTCTAAAATTTATCCAGAAAGCCACACAGACAAAATTTGATACTCCGATCGAAACACCGAATCCCCAAAACAACTGCAAAAAAATCAACTCTTGAAAATATATTAAAAATACCCAGGAAAACCAGCACAGCACTATATGAATTACTGTAGAAATTTGGGTGCCAAAAATGACAAATTGGCCGCGCTTCCGCCGCACGAGCCATGCTCGTGCCGCGGAAGCGCGGCGCACTGTTGGAATTAGGTAACCGAATTTTACAGTATCTCTTAGAATTGCCTGCTGATTTTTCTGAATATTTTTAATGTTGAAAAATCCCAGATTTTAAAAATTGGACAGAGAGCAATATTGGTTCGGGGTTTCGGGTTCGTTCGGACTTCAATTTCCGTCTGGACTTCGCCTAAGGCTCTAGCTAGGCTCTGATACCACTGTAGGGTTCCTAGGCACACTAGTGAGGTCTCCCAAGCCATCAACCATGGCAATTTCAAAAATTATGGTGCCTACAAACCCTAAACTACGGATCGATAACTAGATTTCTAGGCGAAAAAGAACTAGTTAACACTTAACTACAAGATACGGATATACGACCTTTGTAGATCCGGTCCTCCACCTCCACGGCTCCGCAACGAGGTCATCTCCGCTGTCCAAATCAAATCCGGGCTCTAGAGTCGGCTTCGTCGGAGAATGGGCAAGCTAGGTCGTCGATGTCCATGCCGAAGATGATCTACGTCGAGGCATCGCTAGATCAAGCTCACAACTTCACCAAGTCATGAAACTTGTGAAGTAAACACACTCTACTACTTGGCAAGAGGTAGAGGATGAAGAAATAGGAAGTGGGTAGACTTTAGAATTGGATTTCTCACTCAAATCATCAATCCACCATTGATGACCTCAAGCTTCTTCACTTGAAGCAAGGAAGAAGAAGAAGGAAATATATGATAAGTTAAAAGAAAAAGAAAAGAAAATGAATTCTTATCATAATGTTAACTAGAGTTAAGTGTAGAGAATGAATCATGGTTAGTGGGAATGGTTAGGGTTAAGGATGAGATAAGAATGGTTGACTTGATCAAAGATTCATGAAGCTTCAACTAAACTCCAAATTAAGCCACCATTCTTTTCTCCTCTTTTCCAAAATGAATAAACAATTAAATAAATGAATAAATAAAGGAAATGAAACCCTAACCATTCTTTTAACCATGGTTTAATTCTTTGCACTTAACCAAGTAATCATGTATCATCAAACATGATACAATCAAATGCACAAAATCATATCGCATATGTAATGCGCACACCCGAGTGAGAAAATCCATTTAAAGTGAACCAATACTAGTTAATGAAAAGCAATATATCAAATATATAATTATACATTAAATCATTAAATCAACACTTGATTCAATGATCCGGTCATGTTGCACACAACCGACTAGTATACAATGTATCGGCTTATCGAATCAACGCTTGAATCGATAACTAGGTTATATCGCATACAACCTTTCGATACATTGATCGCGAGAATGAAATACGGTATCACATACACGAATCATTCTCGGTCCCGCACATATCTCATATGCGCTCCTATTTCGTTTCGCTTGAGCCAGGAAACCTCTATGTAGGACTCTAAAGACTCGTCAATACGCCGGCAGCAGATGATGATCATATCAAGCACCCACAAGCCGCAAGCGGTCTGCTAAACGTAACGGCCACCTGGTTATTGAGTGATCTGAAGATCGACGAGCAAGCCCGCTCACACTCCAGTGAATCCGACCAGTAACACTACCGTACAGTCCGGTCTGATCGTCTGATATGTCGCATATCTCGCCTAGGGGTGGTAAACGTCAGACCCCAATAGCTCAATAAGTCGTGTCGATATGAGGTCTATAACTGTTCGAGAAACTACTGGTAACACTTACCAGTAAATCTCAGCAACCCTGGCCAGGGATTTCCTGTTATAGCCAATCGAACACAGCGCAACATCAACTCCCTATACCGGGAGAGACGAATCCCCTCCTATCGCTCATTGCCTCCATGTGACTCGGGACTGTACCCAAAAACCACCGTTTTGCACGCCCTCTTGGACGTGGTAAGATGGAAATCAAAGCACAGTGGGAACCACACAAGACTCTATGACGATCTCGGGTCAACAGACTACTCTGTACCAGTGTCACCAGAGAACTGCCATCTGACGTGAGGTATAATACCATCTGAGAGTTCTCGGCGAGTCCGTCCAGTGTACCCAGTCTCTACTGAGCACCCGTATATCTCCTCTGATGTCAAACACCGATGGATATGGGATCATCCATCGCCCATCTTTATGGGTCGAGAAGGTACATGCTAGTCTACTCTGGTATATCGATGCCCCGTCTCGATACACCCTCGACTAGGGACTTTGAAGGATGTACTTATAGACTACCATGTCCCCACTAGTATGATCCGCATCATAGTCTAGGTAGTCAAGTACAGATCCTAAGGGCTTTACCAACATGTAACAGAGAGACAATCAGCATACACGTTTAGGTAAAGGGTAACCAGATAGCATACTATCATGTCGAGCAAGAAAGTCCTCCCTATATATGTCCCAGCATCAACTACAATATACATCCTATGTACAGTAATGGCCTCTAGTGCATACATATAACTAACAGATGAGCCATGCCCCTTCTCTCTCCTCATTAAATGCTCCCATGCTTTCCTCATGCCTCATCATTCTCCATTGTCAACTCTCTCTCTCCCTCTCTCTCTCTCAAGTCAACCCTTATTCAAATAATAAGTGAGGTGGGTTAAGATGGCTAAAAATTGGTTTAGGGTGCCATGGCTACTTAAGCATGGTTAACACCTCCATAATCCCCAAGTTAACATGCACATGTGTGTGCAAGCCAAAACAAATAATAATAAAATATTAATTATTTTTTCTAAAATATGTGAAAACTATTTTGGTTAACTTTTTACCAAAAACCCGCATTATCGCTTAATTAACACTAATCGCATTCTAAGGTGTTGCATGTTCATGGATTCCATCTCTGATTGCACAGCATCCAACCATTTTACAGAGTCCCCACTCACGATGGTCTGCCTGAACCTGGTTGGGTCATCATCTACCATGATGCAATCTTCACTCCCACCGTCACTGAGGAAACCGTAGTATCTCTTAGGTGGATGAGAAACCCTGCCAGATTCGCGGAGAGGCTGAGATTCGTTGGAGACTATTGAATCCTTTGGTTTCACCAAATCATCAGCTGTTAGTTTTGTTAGTTATGTATATGCCCTAGAGGCCATTGTTGTACATATGATATATATTATAATGGATGCTTGGTTATATATAGAGATGACTTTCTTGCTCGTCATGATAGTATGCTATTTGGTTTCACTTTATCTTAACATGTTGACTTGTATTGGTTTACTGTTTTTCTCTCACATGTTGATAAAGCCCTTAGGATCTGTACTCGACTACTGGGACTATGATGAGATCATACTAGTGGGGCCTTGGTAGTCGATGAGTACATCCTATAACTGTTCCTAGTCGAGGGTATATCGAGACAGGGCATCGATACACCAGAGTAGACTAGCGTATACGCATCTTGACCCATATGATGGGCGATGGATGATCCCATATCCATCGGTGTTAGACATCAATGATGGAATACGGGAGCTCAGTGGAGACTGGGTACACTGGACGGACTCGCCGAGAACTCCCAGATGGTGATATACCACACGTCAGATGGCAGTTCTCCGGTGAAACTGGTACAGGGTAGTCTGTAGACCCGAGATCGTCATAGAGTCTTGTGTGATTCCCACTGTGCTTTGATTTCCACCTTACCACGTCCAAGAGGGCGTGCAAAACGGTGGCTTTTGGGTACAGTCCCGAATCACATGGAGGCAATGAGCGATAGGAGGGGATTTGTCTCTCCCGGTATAGGGAGTTGATGTTGTGCTGTGTTCGATTGGCTATAACTGGAAGTCCCTGGCCAGGGCTGATATAGAGATTTACTGGTAAGTGTTACTAGTAGTTTCCCGACCCGTTATGAGCCACACATTGACACGACTTATCGGTTACTGGGGTCTGACGTATACCACCCCTAGACTTGATATGCGACATATCAGACGAACAGACCGGACTGTACGGGAGTGTTACTGGTTGGATTCACAGGAGAACGCACATGCTAGCTTGTTGATCTTCTGATCGCTCAATACCTGGGTGGCTGTTACGTTTAGCTGACCGCTTGCAGCTTGTGGGTGTTTGATATGATCATCACCTGCTACCGGCGTATTGACGATTCTTTAGAGTCCTACACAGAGGTTTCTTGGCTCAGGCGAAATGGAGTAGTGGCGCATATGTGATATGCGCAGGAGCGAGAATAATGCGATATGGGATACCGTATTATATTCTCGCGATATTTAGAAATGAACCGGGTCATCGGATCAAGTGTTGATTCGATGAATCGGTACATGATATATTAGTCGGCAATATTCGATATAGCCGGATCGTCGGATCAAGTGTTGATTCGATGATTTAATGTATAATAATATATATGATATATTATTACATTATCTAATATTGGCTCGCTTTATTATTTCATTTTCTCAGTGGATGATACATTGATATATATGCGATATATGTTAATTGTATTATTTTCTTTTGTTGCAAATATATAATATATATGTGATATATATTATTGTGACATGATATGATTAATTGTTAAACATGTTTAAGGATGATTAATTGAGGTTAAGGTTTGATTAGGGTTGGATGCTTCAAGTTCCTTCTAGAAGCTTTCTTCTTTTGTCATTCTTAAGATATTTAGAATGACACATTCTTTTAACCTAACCAAACCCTAACCCTAGTTGCTTCTCTACACATTCTCATCCACTCATCCTTGACCATGGTTTACAATTCAATCATATATTCTTTCTATTCATCACAAAAGGTTTTTAATCTCATTATTGATTTTCCATTATTTTCTTCTTCTTCTCTCTTGAAAATCCTTAAGTGATGAAATAAAATGAGAAAATGATTTAAAAAGAAAGCAAAATTACTACTCTTTCATCCTCATCTCATCTAGCCCTTGAGATTAGTGTGTTCATCTCATAAGAGTGAGAAAGCTTGAGTCGTAGCAACTTCAAGGTAGATCATCGGAGATTTGGAATACTTCGAGCTAGCATGGATCGTTCGAGTCGTGGAGCCTCTCATGAGTCCGGAAGATCGTGGATCGCGGCAAAGGGACTTCTACTCGGAGCTTGTGAAGTGAAGGAGCGGACTACAAAGGCTGTAATCCCTCACACTTAGATAAAAGTTATCTTATTGCATGTTAAACCCTAATAATCTAGCAAAGATCCCGGCTTTGGGTTGTTCGGCACGTCTAAAATTTAATCCGGGCATGTTTGATGCCTTATGAACCTTCACAAGAGTGCCTAGGAACCCTACAGTGGTATCAGAGCCTAGCTAGAGCATTAGGCGATGCGTTTACGAAGTTAAAACTCCGATCGAACCCGAAACGACGCAAAAAGACCCCTCTCTTGAAATTTTTTAAATTTTGGGATTTTTCTGAATTAAAAATATGTAAAAAAATCAGCAGGGAATTCTAAGAATTACCATAAAACCCGAGCCCCTAATTCCACTAAACGGCGGCGGAACCGCGGCCCCTAATTCCACTAAACGGCGGCGGAACCGCGGCGCAAGCATGGCTTGCGCGGCGGTTCCGCGGCTGATTGATGAGATCATGACACGTGGATTTTATGGTAATGTCCGTAGGTACTTGTTGATGTTTCTGGATATTTTTAACAGTGATTCCAGTATTGTTTAAATCTGGGGTTTATTTGGTAATAGTAGATTCGATCGGAATATTTAAGTTCGTATTTCTTTCCGGATATTTAGAAATTGTTAAAAAGTTTGAACGGATATCATTAACCCACTTTATCCCGGCACGGCAAACTTTCAAGTGTTGAATTTTTATTGGGTTTAAATCTTTCGGAAAAATTGTACAAGTTAAGCGGTGGACCCTCTAGAAGACAACAAACCTTAACTCGATTATGTGACCGTCTTGAACTGCCTTTTGAACCTTCGGGTTTGGGGCAGTACGGCGTGCCACATGTGAGGCGTTGGCTTGACCCTTCTACGGCTGGATCACTGGTACTTTGACATATTCTGGGATTATTTGAACTCCGCTCAAGAGTTGAGCACTTTGGGAAATTTTGGGTGTTTGATTATCTGTTCGAAAAGTTTAATACTGTCTATTTATCTGGAATGTGATACAATATATGGAATTCATAGAGTTAGGCATGAAATGCGAAGTATGTGATATTTCGGATTTACGATGTCTAAAGTGATTGTGGATTCCAAATATTGTAGTTTTACACTTTCTTTTCTGTGACCGTAAGTGTAATATGTGATATCGCCGGTTTCGTTGCTATACGATTCAACGACAATTAGGATGCGCATATTTACTTACGTTGATGATATGAGATATTATGTGTTGCTGTGATATGTTATATTGAATCGTCGCGATCAGAATAGCCGGGGGTTTTATGTGAGATGAGGGTTTTTATTTTCATTCATGTAAAATTCATTTGTAATGTAATATTCTTTTATTTGGGGCACTTCCAGGTTGCGGTTGATGTCACCAGTGTATATTATTTACTTTTCCGCATTAGGTAGACCCAAGGAGGGGAGCACAAGTAACCGGGTTCTAGGGTCCAGTGGGAGGCCATCTCGAGGAGTCGAGACCGGGTCTTCTAACCCTAGAATTGGCAGTGTTACTTGCCGCTCTCGTAGGGGTCTTGGGATGTGGGTTTGGCTATTCGTCGCGACCGTGGAATCCGTGTTTTATACAGGCTCGTATTGAAAACACGGACGTCCTAGTATATCCAATATTTCATATATGTTCTTCTGCTGCAATGTTCTGTGATGAGATCATATTACTGCCTGAGACGAATGCTTATACTATATATATATGCTGATATATAAATATTACTGCTTTCGTTTCTTCTGTGATGCTTAAGAAGCATAAGCTGATGGGAGTTTTATTAATGAGATTAATAAAAGAAAAGAAACCTAAAGATGTTGTAGAATCAAAACTTTATAAAAAGGGTAGCTACAGTTTTGCTTTGCACAGTGATATATACGATATATCCTGCACCTTATTCGATGAGGAAAGGACCGAGATCCCTTCACCGGGAGTAACTCCTTTAGCAAAACTGGCAGATGCTACAAAACGCGGTTTGTCTTTTGATTACTTTAAATGTTTTGCTTTGCACAGCGGTATATATGATATATCCTGCATCTTATTCGATGAGGAAAGGGCCGACGATCCCTTCACCAGGAGTGACCCCTTTAGCGAAACTAAGAAAAGCCTCAAAAACACTCCTTTTCAAAACTTCACTCGATTCTACAACGATATCAAGTTCATTACGCTCGGGGTTTTCTGAAAATCCTGCGTAGCCCTCCGTCATTTCAAATAGATATTATTTAGTATTCGTGCTACGTTTGTTGGCCTGCGTCAAGACGTGGTGTGCGGTAGCTAACTAGTATTTATCTGTTTATGCATATGATGCAGATTGGATTAGGGTAGTCGTGCGACTTTGTTGGCCTGCGTCAAGGGTCGTGCGGGTGGGTTTAATTCAATCAAGAAATGACAGGTTGAACTTGACTAGCGCGCTATGGTTTGTTGGCCTGCGTCAAGGTCATAGAACGCTAGGGGCAAAATATTATCGGGAATTTCAAGTGTTGAAATTTGCAATGAGATTGCATACCTCCTATGAGATAGTTGGATCCCGATACCCACTGCGAGTAAGTGTTACTCCTGGGAGAGTTTTACACAGGACAATTAGCCGATCAAGTAGGTGTCTAGAAAAGTGTTAACGAGGTTACGCCTCTGGGAAAACGAGGTTTACTTTAATTAGGTCCGTGCGAGAGCACGGGGAACCTCCCTCAAAGTACCGACACTGATCTGGCTGAAAGATTGACGAAATTGTAAGGTGTAATTAATCCCGGCTAATCTTACCTTTTAGGGTTTTAAGGTAGATTTGATAAAAACAGTGGGAGACATCCTGATTAGATAAGATAATAACCAATCTAATCTTGCAAGAGCATACGCTAAAGTGTTTTCTTCTCTCTCTCTCTCCAGGTAGCGACCATTTCAGGCCTTAATCAAGATAATAATATTGATGTATTGACTGAACCCGCTTATTATACTGAGCAGGGGAACGTTGGACCCATTCTTTCTTATAAGAGTTATAAGACTGAACAGGAAACAGGAGAATATCTAGATTCTCACGCCGCCCAAAAGAACATGCATGTTGATGCATCTTCATCGGGTGTGTTAGTTATTGAGAACTGTTTCTCAGTTCACCCTACGTCCTGGGTATTAGATACCGGATCAGGATCCCACATATGTAAACAGTTACATGGGCTACGGAAAGGTAGAGAACTGGGAAAAGGTGATCATTCCGTTCAAGTAGGGAACGGTGCAAGTATTGTAGCCAAAGCAGTTGGCGAGTATCACCTTGTATTACCAAGTCGTAATACACTGATTCTAAATGAGTGTTATTATATACCGAACATGATGTGCAACATTATATCAGTTTCTTTATTGAGTAAAGAGAGATATAATTTTGTAGTACAGGATAATGTTATGAACATATTCCTAAATCAAAAGTTGATTGCATCAGGCTCGTTACATAATGGCATATTCATTCTAAATCAGAATACAGTCCTGAATATACAAAACACACACAAGAGGAAAAGTTCGGATATGAACGAATCCTACTTGTGGCATTGTAGACTTGGTCATATCAATGCGACACGACTGGCTAAGTTACATAAGGATGGTTATTTGAATCCGTTCGAATTATCATCTTATGATACTTGCCATTCATGTCTCAAAGGAAAAATGACCAAAGCTCCGTTTAGTGGACACGGAGAGAGAGTTACTGAACTCTTAGGACTGATACATAGTGATGTATGCGGTCCAATGTCTACGCATGCCAGGAACGGTTCTTCCTACTTCATTACATTCACTGACGATCTCTCTAGATACGGACATGTGTTCCTGTTGAAACACAAGTCTGAAGCTTTTGAGAAATTCAGAGAATATAAGCACGAAGTAGAGAACCAAACGGGCAAAAGTATTAAGATCCTTCGATCTGATCGAGGAGGAGAATACTTGAGCAATGAGTTCCTAGATTATCTAAAAGAGAATGGGATTCTCTCTCAGCTTACTCCACCTTATACACCACAGCACAACGGTGTATCGGAACGAAGGAATCGCACCCTATTAGATATGGTACGTTCAATGATGAGTACAACTGAGTTACCTATTTCCTTCTGGGGGTATGCACTGGAGACAGCTGCAGACCTATTGAATATGGTTCCCACCAAATCTGTGCCAACCACTCCATATGAGATATGGAAAGGAAAGAGACCATATCTTAATTATGTTAGGATATGGGGTTGTCCGGCATATGTGAAAACACAACATCCGGACAAACTCGGCGCAAGGTCTATTCTGTGCAAGTTTATTGGATATCCCAAACATTCGCGCGGGTATATCTTCTACCACACCGAAGAACAAAAGGTGTTTGTTTCTCGGCACGCCACCTTTTTAGAAAAGGAATTTCTTGCTAAAGAGATTGATAGCAAAGAGGTAGAACTGGAAGAAGTTCCAGCAGAACAAACTACAACAGATGATTTAGTGGAACCAGAGGATTGAGTAGTACCCGACGAACCCCAGCCTCTCCGCCGATCTAGTAGGGTTTCTCGTCCACCTGAGAGATACTACAGTTTTCTCATTGATGATGGAAGCGCAGATTGCATCATGGATGATGATGACCCGACTAGTTTCGAGCAGGCCACCACAAGTGGTGACTCTGTGAAATGGCTGGATGCAATGCGATCTGAGATGGAATCCATGTACACCAACAAAGTATGGACTTTGGAAAATGCTCCTGAAGGGGTAAAACCCATTGGGAGCAAGTGGATCTTTAAAAAGAAAATTGGTGTAGATGGAAAAGTTGAGACTTTCAAAGCTAGACTTGTAGCAAAAGGTTTTCGTCAAAGACCGGGTGTGGACTATGACGAAACCTTTTCTCCAGTGGCTATGCTTAAGTCCATCCGGATCTTACTTGCCATTGCTGCATACCATGACTACGAAATCTGGCAAATGGATGTTAAGACCGCCTTTCTAAACGGTGATTTAGAAGAGAGCGTGTACATGACTCAGCCAGAGGGCTTCGTAGATAGTGGGAGCAGCGGAAAGGTGTGCAAGCTGCTTAAATCCATTTATGGGTTAAAGCAAGCATCGCGGAGTTGGAACATCTGTTTTGATGTTGTAGTCAAAGAGTTTGACTTCATCAAAAATATAGATGAACCTTGTATCTATAAGAAGGTAGCAGAGGGTAAGGTTGTCTTCCTCGTATTGTACGTGGATGACATACTCTTGATAGGAAATGATATTCCTATGCTCCAATCAGTCAAGCTCTTCTTATCACAGAGATTCTCAATGAAAGATCTAGGTGATGCTTCCTGCATTTTGGGAATCATGATCTATAGAGATAGATCTAAACGGATATTGGGATTGTCCCAATCCAGGTACATTGACACCATACTAAAGAGGTTTAGTATGGAAGAATCCAAACGTGGGAATCAGCCCACGATCTATGCACTCACTCTCTCCAAAGAGATGTCTCCCAAGACTGATTTGGAGAGAGCTCGCATGCAAGGGATACCCTATGCTTCGGCAGTAGGCTCTATCATGTGTGCGATGCTATGTACCAGACCCGATATAGCATACTCACTAAGTGTAGTGAGTCGGTATCAAGCAGATCCTGGAGAGAGTCACTGGACAGCTGTGAAGAACATTCTCAAGTACTTGCGAAGGACTAAGGAGATGTTCTTGGTGTATGGTAACGGAGAACTCCAGGTGGAGTCCTTTACCGATTCCAGCTTCCAAAGTGATAAGGACGACTCTAAGTCGCATTCGGGTTTTGTCTTTACCCTCAATGGAGGGACGGTATGTTGGAAGAGTTCCAAACAGGATACCGTTGCAGACTCAACGATGGAGGCTGAATACATCGCTGCCAACGATGCTGCCAAAGAGGCTGTCTGGATCAAGAAGTTCATTAGTGAACTTGGTGTGGTTCTATCCATTGAGCATCCAATACCTCTGTATTGCGATAACAATGGAGCTGTGGCTTTGGCCAAGAACCCAGGTCCCATCAGAAGTCCAGACATATTCTGAGGCGGTATCACCTGATCAGGGAGATAGTTGATCGCCGGGAGATCGAGGTCAGGAGAGTAGATACGAAGGACAACACTGCGGATCCATTCACGAAGGCTATTCCCCAGATACAGTTTGAGAGATTATTCGGGATGCTAGGTATGAGATACTACAGCAGCTGGCCTTAGTGCAAGTGGGAGATTGTTAGTTATGTATATGCCCTAGAGGCCATTGTTGCACATATGATGTATATTATAATGGATGCTTGGTTATATATAGAGATGACTTTCTTGCTCGTCATGATAGTATGCTATTTGGTTTCACTTTATCTTAACATGTTGACTTGTATTGGTTTACTGTTTTTCTCTCACATGTTGATAAAGCCCTTAGGATCTGTACTCGACTACTGGGACTATGATGAAATCATACTAGTGGGGCCTTGGTAGTCGATGAGTACATCCTATAACTGTTCCTAGTCGAGGGTATATCGAGACAGGGCATCGATACACCAGAGTAGACTAGCGTAAACGCATCTTGACCCATATGATGGGCGATGGATGATCCCATATCCATCGGTGTTAGACATCAAGGATGGTATACTGGTGCTCAGTGGAGACTGGGTACACTGGACGGACTCGCCGAGAACTCCCAGATGGTGATATACCACACGTCAGATGGCAGTTCTCCGGTGACACTGGTACAGGGTAGTCTGTAGACCCGAGATCATCATAGAGTCTTGTGTGATTCCCACTGTGCTTTGATTTCCACCTTACCACGTCCAAGAGGGCGTGCAAAACGGTGGCTTTTAGGTACAGTCCCGAATCACATGGAGGCAATGAGCGATAGGAGGGGATTTGTCTCTCCCGGTATAGGGAGTTGATGTTGTGCTGTGTTCGATTGGCTATAACTGGAAGTCCCTGGCCAGGGCTGATATAGAGATTTACTGGTAAGTGTTACTAGTAGTTTCTCGACCCGTTATGAGCCACACATCGACACGACTTATCGGTTACTGGGGTCTGACGTATACCACCCCTAGACTTGATATGCGACATATCAGACGAACAGACCGGACTGTACGGGAGTGTTACTGGTTGGATTCACAGGAGAACGCACATGCTAGCTTGTTGATCTTCTGATCGCTCAATACCTGGGTGGCTGTTACGTTTAGCTGACCGCTTGCAGCTTGTGGGTGTTTGATATGATCATCACCTGCTACCGGCGTATTGACGATTCTTTAGAGTCCTACACAGAGGTTTCTTGGCTCAGGCGAAACGGAGTAGTGGCGCATATGTGATATGCGCAGGAGCGAGAATAATGCGCTATGGGATACCGTATTATATTCTCGCGATATTTAGAAATGAACCGGGTCATCGGATCAAGTGTTGATTCGATGAATCGGTACATGATATATTAGTCGGCAATATTCGATATAGCCGGATCGTCGGATCAAGTGTTGATTCGATGATTTAATGTATAATAATATATATGATATATTATTACATTATCTAATATTGGCTCGCTTTATTATTTCATTTTCTCAGTGGATGATACATTGATATATATGCGATATATGTTAATTGTATTATTTTCTTTTGTTGCAAATATATAATATATATGTGATATATATTATTGTGACATGATATGATTAATTGTTAAACATGTTTAAGGATGATTAATTGAGGTTAAGGTTTGATTAGGGTTGGATGCTTCAAGTTCCTTCTAGAAGCTTTCTTCTTTTGTCATTCTTAAGATATTTAGAATGACACATTCTTTTAACCTAACCAAACCCTAACCCTAGTTGCTTCTCTACACATTCTCACCCACTCATCCTTGACCATGGTTTACAATTCAATCATATATTCTTTCTATTCATCACAAAAGGTTTTTAATCTCATTATTGATTTTCCATTATTTTCTTCTTCTTCTCTCTTGAAGAAGCTCTCTTGAAAATCCTTAAGTGATGAAATAAAATGAGAAAATGATTTAAAAAGAAAGCAAAATTACTACTCTTTCATCCTCATCTCATCTAGCCCTTGAGATTAGTGTGTTCATCTCATAAGAGTGAGAAAGCTTGAGTCGTAGCAACTTCAAGGTAGATCATCGGAGATTTGGAATACTTCGAGCTAGCATGGATCGTTCGAGTCGTGGAGCGTCTTATGAGTCCGGGAGATCGTGGATCGCGGCAAAGGGACTTCTACTCGGAGCTTGTGAAGTGAAGGAGCGGACTACAAAGGTTGTAATCCCTCACACTTAGATAAAAGTTATCTTATTGCATGTTAAACCCAAATAATCTAGCAAAGATCCCGGCTTTGGGTTGTTCGGCACGTCTAAAATTTAATCCGGGCATGTTTGATGCCTTATGAACCTTCACAAGAGTGCCTAGGAACCCTACAAGTTTTTCCAGCTGGAACTCCTTCCAGTTCAACCTCATGACCACTAATTTCTTCATAAGAAATTCCTTTTCTAAAAAGGTGTCATGCTGAGAAACAAAACACCTTTTGCTCCTCAGTGTGGTAGAAGATATACCCTCGTAAATGTTCGGGATATCCAACAAACTTATACAGAACTGACCTTGCCTCGAGTTTGTCCGGATTTTGCATTTGAACATAGGACGGACAACCCCATATCTTAACCCATTTAAGACATGGTCTCTTCCCATACCATATCTCATATAGAGTGGTAAGCTCTGATTTGGTTGGAACCCCATTCAATAGGTATGCAGTTTCTCAAGTGCATAACCTCCAAAAGGAAACAGGCAACTCAGCAGTACTTATCATAGAGCGGACCATATCTCATAGAGCGTGATACCTCCGTCCCGATACACCATTGTGCTGTGGTGTATACAAAGGAGTAAGCTGAGAGAGAATCCCATTCTCCGTTTCGAAAATCTAGGAACTCCATGCCCAAGTATTCGCCTTCCCAATCTCATCGAAGGACTTTAATACTTCTACCTGTTTGGTTCTTAACTTCAAGCTTATATTCCTTGAATTTCTCAAAATTTTCAGACTTGTGTTTCAACAGGAACATATGTCCGAATCTTGAGAGATGATCAGTGAATATAATGAAGTACAAAGAACCATAGCTGGCATTTGTAGACATAGGACCATATACATCATCATGTATCCGTCCCTAGAGTTCAGCAACTCTTTCTCTGTTTCCAGTAAATGGAGTATTGGTCATTTTACCTTTGAGACAAGACTGACAAGTATTATAAGATGAAATTTCGAACGGATTCAAATATTCATCCTTATGTTGTAGGGTTACTAGGCACACTAACAAGGCTCTACAAGGCATCGACCATGCCGGATTAAAAAATTTAGGTGCCGAACAACCCTAAGCAAGATCGTATACTAGAGTTTAGGCGAAAAAGATAACAAGTAAACAACTTTACACTAAGTGAATACGAAATACAACCTTTGTAGATCGGTCCTTCACTTCTTATGCTCCATGATGTAGTCCCTTCGCTGCGAGCATCCAACTCCCGGACTCTCGGACGGCTCCATGAGAAAATTGCAACGGGATCGCTTGAAGACTTCGAGGCCGAAGATGATCTACGTCGAGGGAATACGAACTCAAGCTTCTACTTCACTAACCAAGGAATTAGTGAAGCAAACACCCTATACTAAAGTGCTAGTCTAGTAGAGGATGGTGAGATAGGAAATGGGTACTCTTTGGATTTTCATTTCTCACAATATTTCTCACTTAGGATCAAACCCTAGCAAGCTTTTCCTTTTTGAATCAAGAAGAAGATGATGAACAAAAAGAAAGAGAAGAGGATAATGATCAAGTGAGTTAGCTAACCATGGTGAGTGAGTATCATATACTAACCCATGTAGAGACATAACCATGGCTAAGTCAAATGGTTAGGTTAATAAAAACCTAAAGTAAAACAAACTTAGTGGACTTTGTCAAAGCCTCCACAAACTTCTACAAGTTTCAAGCTTGTGACAAAACCTCCACTAATTTGCTTTTACTTTATATAATTATTAACCACCATTTACAAATAGAATGGTGTATGTCTTCTACACCCATGTCTTGTATATCATCAAACATGATACAAAAAGAAAACACAATTTTAATATATATCATATATACATTAAAGTTGTGCTCTTGTGAGAAAAACCCTAAAGTGAACCAATACTACTTAATGTAAAATAATATATCAAATATATAATTATACATTAAATCATTAAATCAACACTTTATTTAACGATGCGGTCATATCGCATATAACCGACTAATATCAATGTATCGACTTATCGAATCAACACTTTATTCGATAACCCGGTTATATCGCATATAACCGATCGATACAAACATCGCAAGAATTGAATACGGTATCACATACTCGCATCATTCTCGGTCGTGCACATATCACATATGCGCTCCTATTTCGTTTTGCCTGAGCCAGTACAACTTCTATATAGGACTCTGAAGACTCGTCAATACGCCGGCAGTAGGTGATGATCATATCAAGCACCCACAAGCCGTCAGCGGTACTAGCTGGACGTAACGGCTACCCGGGTATTGAGCGATCAGAAGATCAGCAAGCAAGCCCGCTCCAACTCCTGTAAAAGCCTGACAGTGACACTACCGTACAGTCCGGTCTCTTCGTCTGATATGTCTCATATCAAGTCTAGGGGTGGTAAACGTCAGACCCCAATAACCGATAAGTCATGCCGATGTGAGGCGCATAACGGATCGAGAAACTATTGGTAACACTTACCAGTAAATCTCTAAACCAGCCCTGGCCAGGGACTTCCCTGTTATGGCCAATAGAGCATAGCGCAACATCAACCCCCAATACCAGGAGAGACGAAACCCCTCCTATCGCTCATTGCCTCCATGTGACTCGGGACTGTACCCAAAAACAACCGTTTTGCACGCCCTCTTGGACGTGGTAAGGTGGAAATCAAAGCACAGTGGGAATCACACAAGACTCTATGACGATCTCGGGTCTACAGACTAACCTGTAACAGTGTCACCAGAGAACTGCCATCTGACGTAAGGTATAATACCATCTGGGAGTTCTCGGCGAGTCCATCCAGTGTACCCAGTCTCCACTGAGCACCCGTATATCATCTCTGATGTCAAACACCAATGGATATGGGATCATCCATCGCCCATCTGTATGGGTCGAGAAGGTATACGCTAGTCTACTCTGGTATATCGATGCCCCGTCTCGATATACCCATGACTAGGGACCTTGAAGGATGTACTTATGGACTACCATGTCCCCACTAGTATGATCCACATCACAGTCCAGGTAGTCAAGTACACATCCTAAGGGCTTTACCAACATGTAACAGAGAGACAATCAGTATACACGTTAAGGTAAAGAGTAACCAGATAGCATACTATCATGTCGAGCAAGAAAGTCCTCCCTATATATGTCCAAGCATCCACTACAATATACATCACATGTATAGTATTGGCCTCTAGGGCATATATATAACTAAAAATCTCCCACTTGCACTAGGGCCATCTGATAACAGTGGTTGTAGTATCGCATACTCAACCATCCCATAATAGTCTCTCTCTGGGAAAAAGCCTTTGTGAGTGGATCCGCCGTGTTGTCCTCTGAGTCTACTCTCCTGACCTCGATCCCCTGGAGATCTACCATCTCCATGATCAGGTGATACTGCCTTAGAATATGTCTGGATCACTGATGGGACGGGCGTTCCCAGGCATAAGCCACAACTCCATTGTCACACAATGGTAGGAACGAAGTTCATCTCATGAACTAATATACACCCAGACTGCCTCTTTGGTAGCATCTTTGGTAATGATGTATCTTGCCTTTAATCGTCTAGTATGTCAAGGTATCTAGCTTGGAACTCTTCCAACATACCGTCCCTCTACTGAGGGTAAAGACAATGCCTGTGACTGACATTCAGTCGTCCTTATCACCCTGGAACCTTTCCAGTGATTCTCCCCAGGATCAATTGATACCAACCCACTGCAGCTAGTGAGAATCCTAACATCCAATTAGAACTATTTCATAGATCCAAAATCCAGGATTTAGTAAGTATCACTTTGATCCTATATGGAGAATCGTTGTGATAGGCGGAGATTGACCGAGCGTAGCATAGGAAACTCCTTCCCTATCAAGAGTATGTCATCCACGTACTCTACGAGGATCACCACATACTCCCTACTACCTTTTTGTATATACAAGGTCCATTTACCATTTTGTTGAAGTCAAACTCTTTGACCACCACAAAACAGACGTTCGAACTCCGCGATGCCTGCTTTATCCTATAAAGAAGCTTGTACACGTTTCCGCTGCTCCCACTGTCTACGAAGCCCTCTGGCTGTATACTTATAGACGCTCTCTTCTAAAACATCATTTTAGAAAAGCAGTCATGACACCCAACCACCAGATATCGTAGTCATGGTATGTAGCCATGGCAAGTAGGATCTGGATGGACTTAAGCATAGGCCCCAGAAAAAGGTTTCATGATTATCCACAATCGGTCTATGATGCAAACCTTTAACAAGTCTACCTTTGAAAGTCTCAACTTTTCCATGTACACCAAGTAATCTTCTCATGATATACTTTCTCCTGATGGGGATTTAACCCCTCAGATAAAGCAACCAAAGTCCATACTTTGTTGGTGTATAAGGATTCCATCTCAGATTGCTAAGCATCCGGCCATTCTTACAGAGTCTCAATCCTGATGGCCAGCTCGAAACTAGTTGGGTCATCATCTCATGATGCAATCCTTGCTTCTACTGTCATAGAGAAACCAAAGTATCTCTCAGGTTCGTTGGTTACTATTGAATCCTTCGGTTCTACCAAATCATCTGCTGTAGTTTGCATAGCTGGAACTGCTTCCAGTTCTACCTCATGACCACTAATTTTTCCATAAGAAATTCTCTTTCACAAAGGTGGCATGCTGAGAAACAAAACATCTTTTGTTCCTCGGTTAGGTAGAAGATATTCCCTTGCAATTGCTTGGGATATCCAACAAACTTCTACAGAACTGACTTTGCCTCGAGCTTGTCCGGATTATGCTTTTAGACATAGGCCAGACAACCCCAAATCTTAACTGACTTAAGAGATGGTCTCTTCTCTTACCATATCTCATATGAAGTGGTAGGCAACTGATTTGATCGGAACCCTATTCAATAGGTATGCAACTTCACAAGTGCATAACTCCCTAAAAGGAAATAAGAAACTCAGTAGTACTCATCATAGAGCACACCTTATCATATAGGGTGTGATTTCTCCGCCCCGATATACCATCGTGCTATGGTGTATACGGAGGAGTAATGCTGAGAGAGAATCTCATTCTCCTTTAGAATAGTCCAAGAATTCCGTGCTCAAGTATTCTCCTCTCTGATCTCATCAAAGGACATAATACTTATTCCCGTTTGTGGTTCTCTACTTCTAACTTATATTTTGTGAATATCTCAAAAGGTTCAGACTTGTGTTTCAACAGGAACATATGTCTGAATCTTGAGAGGTCATCAGAGAATGTAATGAAGTACAAAGAACCGGTCTTGGCATGTGTAGACAGGGGATCTTCACACATCAACATGTATTATCCCAAAAGTTCACTAACTCTTTCTCTGTTTCCATTAAACAGAGCTATGGTCATCTTATCATTGTGACATGAGCAGCAAGTTTCACAAGATATATATTCAAACTAATTTAAATATGCATCTATATGTAACTTCAGCTAGTCGGGTCTCATTGATATGACCTAGTCTACAATACCTCAAGAAAGATTTGTTCATTTTTAAACTCTTCCTCTTGTGTGTGTTCTATATACTAAGAACTGTAGTTTGATTTAGAACGTCAGTACTTTTAGATAACGTGCCTGAACCGATCAACTTTTGATATAGGAAATGTTCAAAACATTATCCAATAATACAAAATTATATCCTTTCTTTACTAATAAAGAGACTGATATGATTTTGTATATCAGGTTCGGTATCTAATAACATTCGTTCAGAATCAATGTATTCTAGTAATACAGGGTGATAGTGACCAACAGACTTGGCTACAACACTTGCACCGTTTTCTATCTCATGAAACTTATCACCCGTTCTCAGTTCTCTACCTTTCTGTAGCCCATGTAACAGATTACATATGCGGGATACTGATCCGGTATCTCATACCCAGGACGTAAAGGATACTGAGAAACAGTTCTCTGTAATGAACACACCCGAAGATGATGCATCATCATGCACTTTCTTCGTTTGGGCGGCACGGGAATTCTGGTAATCCCCTATTTCCTGCTCTGTCTTATAACAATTATAAGTTGGAGCGGGACCAACGTTCCCCAGCTCAGTATAACAAGCGGGTTCGGTCAATTCATCCGTATTATTATCTTGTTTAAGGCGTGATGTGGTCGCTACCTGGAGAGAGAGAGAAGAAAACACTCTGCGTGCGCTCTTGCAAGATCAGATTGGTTATTAATTTATCTAATCAGGATGGCTCCCACTATTTTTATCAAATCATTCTTCAAACCCTAAAAGGAAAGACTAGCCGGGATTAATTACACCCTATAACTTCGCCAATCTTTCAGCCAGGCCAGTGTCGGTACTTTGAGGGAGGTTCCCCGTGCTTTCGCACGGACCTAATTAAAGTAAACCTCGTTTTCCCAGAGGCGTAACCCCGTTGACACCTTTTTAGACACCTACTTGATCGGCTAATTGTAATGTGTAAAACTCTCCCAGGAGTAACAATTACTCGCAGTGGGTATCGGGATCCAACTATCTCATAGAAGGTATGCAATCTCATTGCAAATTTCAACACTTGAAATTCCCGATAATATTTTGCCCCTAACGTGCTATGACCTTGACGAAAGCCAACAAACCATAGCCCGCTAGTCAAGTTCAACCCGTTCATTTCTTGACTGAATTAAACCCACCCGCACGACCCTTGACGAAAGCCAACAAAGCCGTACGACTACCCTAATCCAATCGCATCGTATGCAGCAGATAAGCAGCATATAGCTACCGCACATTACACCTTGACGAAAGCCAACAAATGTAGCACGATTACTATATACAAGTTATCTGAAATGACGGAGGGCTACGATAGGTTTTTCTGAAAACTTATTGCGTAATGAACTTGATATCGTTGTAGAATCAAATGATTTTAAAATGGAGTGTTTTTTAGGCTTTTCTAGTTTTGCTAAAGGGGTCACTCCCGGTGAAGGGATCGTCGGCCCTTTCCTCATCGAATAAGGTGCAGGATATATCATATATACCACTATGCAAAGCAAGAACTATAGAAGCAATCAAAAGACAAACCGAGGGGTGTAGCATCTGCCAGTTATTGCTAAAGGGGTCACTCCCGGTGAAGGGATATCGGCCCTTTTCTTATCGAATAAGGTGCAGGATGTTCTACAAGGAACACCGCGATGCAAAGCAAGAACTATAGCTACCTGTTTTTGAAAAATCGATTCCACAACATCTATTAGGTTTCTTTTCTTTCACTAATCATATTAATGAAGTCCCGTCATTTAAGTACCGAAACATCACAGATAAATACGACGTACACTTATGCCATCCGCATTCGCCTCGATGTCCCCTCGCGCACCGTTAGGTTAGGTAACTAACGGCAGAGCAGGGCAGGACTAGCGCGGGTGTAAAATATAAGCAACGTCTATATAATATATCATATATACTATATACAGTATTTATCACAGAACATCAAATGATCACATCACAGATATCGCAGCAGAAGAAACATATGAAACATTAGATATACTAGGACGTCCGTGTTTTATTTTGAGCCTCTATAAAACATGGATTCCACGGTCGTGATGAATAGCCAAACCCACACCCCTAGACCCCTACGAGAGTGGCAAGAAACCCTTCCAATTCTAGGGTTAGGAGACCCGGACTCGACTCCTCGAGTTGGTCTCCCACTGGACCCTAGAATCCGGTTACTTGTGCTCCCCTCCTTGGGTCTATCCTAGTACGAAAAAGTAAATAATATACAAAAGGTGACATCAACCTCATCCCGGAAGTGCCCCAATAAAAGAATACTACATACATTTAATTTTACATGAATGAAAATAAAAACTCTCATCTCACATAAAACCCCCGGCTATTCAAAACGCGACGATCCAATATAACATATCCAGCAACACATAACATCACATGTTATTAACGTAAGTAAATATGCGCATCCCAATTGTCGTTGACATATAGCAACGAAACCGGCGATATCACATATTACACTTACGGTCGCAGAAAAGAAAGTGTAAAACTACAATAGTTGGAATCCGCAACCTCAGACATCGCATGCCTAACAATTATAAACCCCGCATTTTAGTCTCTATATCGAAAATACTTTTCAATATGTAGTCGGGCAATTCGACAAGATTCCCGATATCCTGATCGAATGCTCGTCGTAAACTTTAGTAGATGGCCGCACCCCCGATGCCGTCGATGAAGTGCACTAAGGCGGAACACCGCTGCCGCGAGCACCCTGACGGATGCTTTCAGCGACGGGGTTCTCCTACAGTCACTTGGTCGGGGCTATGGGGCATGGCTGTCTATTAAGTTTATCCGGCGAGTATCCGCGTACACTACGTGATTGCGACGGACTTTTGATCGCATCAAAATTCCGTGGCAACTGATCATTTGAGACTAAACTGCTATGTTTATAACATCCAAATTAGTTATCTCATAACTGCTTGTGGATTCCAAATATTGTATCACATTCCAGATAAATAGACAATGTTAAACTTTCCGATCGAATAATCAAAACACCCAAGTTTTCCCAATTAGTTCTCAACACTTGAGGGGAGTTTAAAAACATCCATTTCACGCCACAGTACCAACGGTCCAGCCGTAGAAGGGTCAAGCCAATGCCTCACATGTGGCACGCCGTACTGCCCCAAACCCTAAGGTTCAAAGGGCAGTTCGAGACGGTCACATAATCGAGTTAAGGTTTGTTGTCTTCTAGAGGGTCCATCGTGCAACTTGCACGATCTAGACGTTCTTAAACAAACGGAAAAACCCAACACTTGGAAATTTTCCGGGTCGGGAGAAAGTGATCTATTGATATCCGATCGAACTTTTTAATACTTTCTACATATCCGAAAAACATTACGAAATTAAATTTTCCGATCAAATCGATGAATACAAAATAAACCCCAAAAAATACTCAACATTTGAGTTAGATAAAAATACCCAGAAAATATCAGGAAATCAAATTGGAACATTACTGTGCAAAAAGAAAACGATGACGTCACCTTATGGCCGCGGAACCGCCGCACGAGCCATGCCCGTGCCGCGGTTCCGCGGCGCTTTAGGCGCCAAACGTTGTCGTTTTGCACACTTTTCCATATAATTGCCTGCTGATATTTTTAAGCATTTTTAATTCAGATTAATCCCAGAATTTAAAAAATGTACAGAGAGGGTTTAAAGTGTTGATTACGGGTTCGATCGGGGTTTTAACTTCATAAACACATCGCCTAATGCTCTAGCTAGGCTCTGATACCATTGTAGGGTTACTAAGCATACTAACAAGGCTCTACAAGGCATCGACTATGCCGGATTAAAAAATTTAGGTGCCGAACAACCCTAAGCAAGATCGTATACTAGAGTTTAGGTGAAAAAGATAACAAGTAAACAACTTTACACTAAGTGAATACGAAATACAACCTTTATAGATCGGTCCTTCACTTCTTATGCTCCTTGATGTAGTCCCTTCGCTGCGATCATCCAACTCCCGGACTCTCGGACGGCTCCATGAGAAAATTGCAACGGGATCGCTTGAAGTCTTCGAGGCCGAAGATGATCAACGTCGAAGGAACACGAACTCAAGCTTCTACTTCACTAACCAAGGAATTAGTGAAGCAAACACCCTAAACTAAAGTGCTAGTCTAGTAGAGAATGGTGAGATAGGAAATGGGTACTCTTTGGATTTTCATTTCTCACAATATTTCTCACTTAGGATCAAACCCTAGCAAGCTTTTCCTTTTTGAATCAAGAAGAAGATGATGAACAAAAAGAAAGAGAAGAGGAGAATGATCAAGTGAGTTAGCTAACCATGGTTAGTGAGTATCATATACTAACCCATGTAGAGACATTACCATGGCTAAGTCAAACTGTTAGGTTAATAAAAACCTAAAGTAAAACAAAGTTAGTGGACTTTGTCAAAGCCTCCACAAACTTCTACAAGTTTCAAGCTTGTGACAAAACCTCCACTAATTTGCTTTTACTTTATATAATTATTAACCACCATTTACAAATAGAATGGTGTGTGTCTTCTGCACCCATGTCTTGTGTATCATCAACCATTATACAAAAAGAAAACACAATTTTAATATATATCATATATACATTAAAGTTGTGCTCTTGTGAGAAAAACCCTAAAGTGAACCAATACTAGTTAATGTAAAATAATATATCAAATATATAATTATACATTAAATCATTAAATCAACACTTGATTTAACGATCCGGTCATATCGCATATAACCGACTAATATCAATGTATCGACTTATCGAATCAACACTTGATTCGATAACCCGGTTATATCGTATATAACCGATCGATAAAAACATCACGAGAATTGAATACGGTATCACATACTCGCATTATTCTCGGTCGCTCACATATCACATATGCACTCCTATTTCGTTTTGCCTGAGCCAGTACAACCTCTATGTAGGACTCTAAAGACTCGTCAATACGCCGGCAGTAGGTGATGATTATATCAAGCACCCACAAGCCGTCAGCGGTACTAGCTGGACGTAACGGCTACCCGGGTATTGAGCGATTATAAGATCAGCAAGCAAGCCCGCTCCAACTCCTGTAAAAGCCTGACAGTGACACTACCGTACAGTCCGGTCTCTTCGTCTGATATGTCGCATATCAAGTCTTGGGGTGGTAAACGTCAGACCCCAATAACCGATAAGTCATGCCGATGTGAGGCGCATAACGGATCGAGAAACTATTGGTAACACTTACCAGTAAATCTCTAAACCAGCCCTGGCTAGGGACTTCCCTGTTATGGCCAATCGAGCATAGCGCAACATCAACCCCCAATACCGGGAGAGACGAAACCCCACCTATCGCTCAGTGCCTCCATGTGACTCGGGATTATACCTAAAAACCACCGTTTTGCAGGCCCTCTTGGACGTGGTAAGGTGGAAATCAAAGCACAGTGGGAATCACACAAGACTCTATGACGATCTCGGGTCTACAGACTAACCTGTACCAGTGTCACCAGAGAACTGCCATCTGACGTAAGGTATAATACCATCTGGGAGTTCTCGGCGAGTCCGTCCAGTGTACCCAGTCTCCACTGAGCACCCGTATATCATCTCTGATGTCAAACACCAATGGATATGGGATCATCCATCGCCCATCTGTATGGGTCGAGAAGGTATACGCTAGTCTACTCTGGTATATCGATGCCCCGTCTCGATATACCCACGACTAAGGACCTTGAAGGATGTACTTATGGACTACCATGTCCCCACTAGTATGATCCACATCACAGTCCAGGTAGTCAAGTACACATCCTAAGGGCTTTACCAACATGTAACAGAGAGACAATCAGTATACACGTTAAAGTAAAGAGTAACCAGATAGCATACTATCATGTCGAGCAAGACAGTCCTCCCTATATATGTCCAAGCATCCACTACAATATACATCACATGTATAGTAATGGCCTCTAGGGCATACATATAACGAACACATGTAACTTAGCTAGTCGTGTCGCACTGATATGACATAGTCTACAATGCCATAAGAAGGATTCGTTCATTTCCGAACTACTCCTCTTGTGTGTGTTCTTTATACTTTTAATTGTAGTTTGATTTAGAACGTATATGCCATTACATAACGTGCCTGATCCAATGAACCCTTGATTAAGGAAAATGTTCACAACATTACCCTGCAATACAAAATTATATCCTTCTTTAACTTAATAAAGAAACTGATTTAATATTGTATATCAGGTTCGGTATCTAATAACATTTGTTCAGGATCAATGTATTTACCATTTGGTAATACAGGGTGATATTTGCCAACTTATATGGCTGCAACTATTGCACCATTCTCTAACACGTAGAGACATATCACCCAATCTCGGTTCTCTACCTTTCTGCAACCCATGTAACAGATTATATATGTAGGATCCTAATCCGGTATCTCATACCCAGGACGTAGAGGATACTAAGAAATAGTTCTTGGTAATGAACACAACCGAAGAATATGCATCAACGTGCTTATTCCTCGATTGGGTCGCGTAGGAATCCGGATATTCCACTATTTCCTGCTCGTACTTATAACAATTATAAGATAAAACGGAACCAACGTTCCCCAGCTCAGCATAATAAGCAGGTTCGGTCAATGCATCCATATTATTATCTTGATTAAGGCGTGACATGGTCGCTACCAGGAGAGAGAGAGAAGAAAACACTCTGTGTATGCTCTTGCAAGATCAGATTGGTTATTATTTTATCTAATCAGGATGGCTCCCACTATTTTAATCAAATCCTCCTTCAAACCCTAAAAGGTAAGACTAGCCGGAATTAATTACACCCTACAAGTTGGCCAATCTTTCGGCCAGGCAGGTGTCGGTACTTTGACGGAGGTTTCCCGCGCTTTCGCACGGACCTAATTAAAATAAACATTGTTTTTCCAGGGGCATAACCCCGTTAACACCTTTCTAGACACCTGCTTGATCGGTTAATTGTAATGTGTAAAACTTTCCCAGGAGTAACACTTACTTGCAGTGGGTATCGGGATCCAACTATCTCATAGAAGGTATGCAATCACATTGCAAATTTAAACACTTGAAATTCCTGATAATATTTCGCCCCTAGCAACTTATGACCTTAACATGATCAACAAATCATAAGCGCTAGCCAAGTTCAATCCGTACATTTCATGATTGAATTAAACCCACCCGTACGACCCTTAACATGGTCAAAAATGTCATACGACTACCCTAATCCAATCGCATCACATGCTTTAGCAGATAAGCACTAATTAGCTACCGCACACTACGCCTTAACATGGTCAACAAACGTAGCACGAATACTAAATAGTCCTTATCTGAAATGACGGAGGACTACGACAGGTTTTTAAGAAAACTTTTTGCGTAATGAACTTGATATCGTTGTAGAATCGAGTGATTTTGAAAAGGAGTGTTTTCGAGACTTTTGCTAGTTTTGCTAAAGAGGTCACTCCAGGTGAAGGGATCTCGGCTCTTTCCTCATCGAATGAAGTGCTGGATATTTCACAAATACCACTATGCAAAGTATGAACTAAAAAAGCAATCAAAAACAAAACCGAGTGGGTTGTAGCATCTGCCAGTTTCGCTAAAGTGGTCACTCCCGGTGAAGGGATCTCGGCTCTTTCCTTATCGAATAAGGTGGAGGATATTCTACAAGGAATACCTCTATGCAAAGCAAGTACTAGAGCTACCAGTTTTTAAAACAAGATTCTACAATATCTTTAGGTTTCTTTTATTTCATTAATCTCATTAATGAAGTCATCAATTATGCTTCCTAAGCATCACAGAAGAAACGAAAGCAGCAATATTTATTATATATCATATATATAATATAAGCATTCGTCTCAGAATATCAAGTGATTACATCACAGAATATCAGCAGCAGAAGAACACATATGAAATATTGGATATACTAGGAATTCCTTGTTTTAAATTAAGTCAGTATAAAACACGGATTCCACGGTCGCGATGAATAGCCAAAACCACATCCCTAAACCCCTACGAGAGCAGCAAGCAACCCTTCCAATTCTAGAGTTAGGAGACCCGGTCTCGACTCCTTGAGATGGTCTCCCACTGGACTCTAGAACCCGGTTACTTGTGCTCACCTCCTTGGGTCTATCCTAATGCGGAAAAGTAAATAATATACATCAATGGTGACATCATTGTCAACCCGGAAGTGCCCCAATAAAATAATATTACATACAATCTTTTACATGAATGAAAATGAAAAACTCTCATCTCACATAAAAAAACCCGGCTATTGAAAACACGACTATCCAATATAACATATTACAGCAACACATAATATCACATGTCATCAACGTAAGTAAATATGTGTATCTCAATTGTCGTTGACATATAGCAACGAAACCGGCGATACACCATATATTACACTTACGGTCGCAGAAAACAAAGTGAAAAACTACAACAATTGGAATCCGCAACCACCTTAGACATCATAAACCCAATGTATCACATACTTTGGATTTCATGCCTAACCAAATGAATTCCTTAGACATCACATGCCTAACAATTATAAACCCCGCATTTTATTCTCGACATTGAAAACACTTTTCAATAACCAGGTGGGCAATTCAACAAGATTCCCGACAACTTGATCGAATGCTCGTCGGAAACTTTAGTAGACGGCCGCACCCCCGATACCGTCGACGAAGTGCACTTAGGCGGAACACCGCGGCTGCGAGCACCAGAACGGATGCTTTTGGCGACGGGGTTCTCCTACAGTCACTTGTTCGGGTCTATGGGGCATGACTATCTAGTAAGGTTACCCGGCGAGTATCCGAATATGCTACGTGATTGCGACGGACTTTTGATCCATATCAAAATCCCGTGGCAACCGATCACTTGAGACTAACTTGCTAGATTTATAAAATTCAAATTAGTTTTCACAAAACTAAATATTGTGGATCCAAGTATTGTATCACAATCATAGATAGCTAGACGATGTTAAACTTTTCGATCGAATCAACAAACACCCAAAATTTTCCAAAGAGCTCAATACTTGAGCGGAGTTTAAAAAGTACCCAGAACATGCTACAACACCTATGAACCAACCGTAGAAGGGTCAACCCTTGCCTCACCTATGGCGCCGCGGAACTACCACAAAGCTTAGGGTTTGGTGGCGGTTCCGACGGTCACAGAATCGAGTTAGGGTTTCATTCTTCTAGAGGGTCCACAGAATCACCTGCATGATTTTTTGAAGATTTTAAACATGAGAAAAAATCCAACTCTTGGAAAATTTCCAGCAAGGGAAAAATTGGGTTATTGATATCCGTTCGAACTTTTTAATGTCGTCTAAAAAACCCGAAACGATGTTAGAATTATGATTACGAAACACTCTAAATTGCCTTTGCAGAAAGATAACATCGCATGCAATCTTAGCAAAAACAAGCAACACCTGAAATATCAAAACCCAGAGCCTGGAACACCATAAAAATTTCAACCCAAAACTATGTTAAAAAACCGAGCAGGCCGGTTTTTAGTGCAATGTGGCCGGCCATTTTCCGGCGAGAGGGGTTCAATTTTTTGTGGTGTTCATGTTACATCTCATATAACATTCTGCAACTCCTTAAAAAAATTTTAGACACTCTGAAAAATTCGACAGAAACTTTGTTTATGTTTAGAGTGTTTCGGAGTTGTTTCAGTTTCGTAATACTACAACATCGTTTAATTCTCTAGTATAACTCTGAAACCACTGCAGGGTTCCCTAGGTCGCCGCTGGGTTTCAGGAGGCATCGACCATGCCATTTTATAAAGATTGGCGCGCTAAAAAACCCTAATGCTAGAATCTAAACTAGAGAATTAGGCGAATCTAGAATGCAAACAACTTTACATCTAAGTGAACAAGGAATACAACCATTGTAGACCGGTCCTTCACTTCAACAGCTCCGTGTAGTAGTCGCTTCGCTCCAAGTAGTGAACTCCCAGACTCTAGAAAGGCTCCACAAGATGAACGGAACAAACTTGCTTGAAGTCTTCGAGACCAAAGATGATCTACGTCTAGGAGACACCAACTTAAGCTACCTCTTCACTAATGTGGAATTAGTGAAGCAAACAACCTAAACTAAATGGTTAGAATAGTAGAGGATGATGAAGTAGGACTTTTGCTCACTTTAGAAATAATTTTCTCACTAATTTACTTCACCTCTCATGAAGCTAGAAAGCTTGAGGAAGGAGATGAAGAAAGCAACCATGGAATGAAGCAAATGAAGAATGAATCAAGCGGTGAGAATAGCAACCATGGGTGAGTTAATATCATATACTAACTCATGTAGAGACTAAACCATGGCTAAACATTAATGGTTGGGTTAATAAATATCTTCAAGTAAAAAAAAATTAGTGGACTTGGTCAATGGTTCCACAAGCTTCTACAAGTTTCAACCATGTGACAATTTCCAACTAACTTTATTTACTTGAAATAAACAAAACCTTATATTATTATTAGCATGGTGTGAGTCTCATACACCCATGTAGCATGTGGTATCAAGCATGACACAAAAGATGTACATTAATATATATCACATATATACAAAGTGTACAGTAGTGAGAAAAAGAAATCTTAAGTGAGCTAATATTAGTTAATATAAGTTAATATATCAAATTTATAATTATACATTAAATTATTAAATCAACACTTGATTTAATAATCCGGCTATACCACATACAACCGACAAATATCAAATGCATCAACTTATCGAATCAACACTTGATTCGACAGCCGGCTATATCACATATAACCGACCGATATCACATATCGTGAGAATAGAATACGGTATCACATACTCGTATTAATCTCGGTCCCGCACATATCACATTTGTGCTCCTTCTTCGTTTCGCTTGAGCCAGGAAACCTCTGTGTAGGACTCTAAAGACTTGTCAATATGCCGGCAGTAGGTGGTGATCATATCAGTCACCCACAAGCCGCAAGCGGTCTGGTAAATGTAACGGCCACCCGGGTATTAAGCGATCAGAAGATCAACAAGCAAGCCTGCTCATACTCCTGCGAATCCAATCAGTAACACTACCGTGCAGTCCGGTCTCTTCGTCTGATATGTCGCATATCACAGCCTGGGGTGGTATAACGTCAGACCCCAATAGCCTGATAAGTCATGCCGATGTGTGGCTCATAACGGTTCGAGAAACTACTGATAACACTTACCAGTAGATCTTAGCAACCCTGGCCAAGGATTTCCTGTTATGACTAATCAAGCATAGCGCAACATTAACCCCCAATACTGGGAGAGACGAAATCCCCTCCTATCGCTCATTGCTCCATGTGACTCGGGACTGTACCCAAAATCCACCGTTTTGCACGATCTCTTGAACGTGGTAAGGTGGAAATCAAAGCACGGTGGAATCACACAAGACTCTATGACGATCTCGGGTCGACAGACTAACCTGTACCAGTGTCACCAGAGAACTGCTATCTGACGATAGTTATAATACCATCTAGGAGTTCTCGGCGAGTCCATTCAGTGTACCCAGTCTCCACTGAGCACTCATATACCATCTCTGATGTCAAACACTAATGGATATGGGATCATCCATCGACCATCATATGGGTCGAGAAGCGTATACGCTAGTCTACTCTAGAATATCGATGCCCCGTCTCGATACTCCCATGATTAGGAACAATTAAAGGATGTACTTACCGACTACCTCTGCCCCACTAGTATGATCTACATCATAATCCTGGTAGTCAAGTACTCATCCTAAGGGCTTTATCAACATGTAATAGAGAAACAATAAGTGTACATGTTAAGATAAAGAGCAACCATATAGCATACTATCATGTCGAGCAAGAATGTCCTCCCTATATATGTCCAAGCATCCACTATAATATATATCACATGTATAATAATGGCCTCTAGGGCATACATATAACTAACATTTTATTCACTATCACGTATCGTTTATACATGAGATAAATCCTTTAGGATTTTGCTTGACAACCAGGACAATGATGGAGATCATACTAATGGGTCCTGGATAGTCGATAAGCACATCCATAAAAGTCCCTAGTCGTAGGAGTATAGAGACTGGGCATCGGTACTCCAGTTTAGACTAGGGTGTACGTTTCCTGACCCGGTTAGAGGGCGATAGCTGGTCCTATAGCTATTGGCGTTTGAAACCAAGGATTGTATACAGGTGCTCATAGGATGAGTTACACTGGACAGACTAACCGAGAACTCCTAGTTGGTAATAAATCAATGTCAGATAGCAGTTCTCTGATGACATGAGTACAGGGTAGTCCCTAGGACCTGAGATCGCCATAGTGTCGCATGTGTGTTCCCACCATACTTAGGCATCTACCCTACCACGGCTCAAAGGAATCATGCAAACAAGTTTTTTTGGGTATTGTCGCGAAGCACGTGGAGGCAGTGAGCGGTCGAGGGGATTCGTCTCTCCCAATATAGGGAGTTGATGTTGCACTGTGCAAGACATGACTAAAACTACAAGTCAGTGGCCACCGCGGTGGAGATAAACTGATAAGTGTTATCAGTTTATCTCCGGTTGGTTATGAGTCCTCTGTCGCACGACTTATCGAGATTATTGGGGTCTGACTGATTCCAAACCTAGATCCGATAAGCGATACTCTTAGACGAAGAGATCGGACTGTACGGTGACTGTCACTTATAGACTTTGTAGGGTCCGGACGAGATTTCTCGTCGACCTTCTTTTATCTTGCTTATACCTGGGTATCCATCACGTTCAGCTAGTGCCAATAACATGCTTGTGGTGTTAGTTATGTATATGCTCTAGAGGCCATTATTGTACATATGATGTATATTATAGTGGATGCTTGGATATATATAGAGAGGACTTTCTTGCTCGATATGATAGTATGCTATCTGGTTACTCTTTGTCTTAACATGTTGATTTGTATTGGGTTACTGTCTTGCTCTCACATGTTGATAAAGCCCTTAGGATATGTACTTGACTACTAGGACTATGATGCAATTCATAGTAGTGGATCCAGGGTAGTCCAAGAGTACATCCTATAATTATTCCTAGTCGAGAGTGTATCGAGACAGGGCATCGATACTCCTGAGTAGACTAGCGTATACACATCTTGACCCATATGATGGGCAATGGATGATCCTATATCCATTCATGTTTGACATCAAAGATGGTGTACGGGTGCTCAGTGAAGACTGGGTACACTGAACGGACTCGCCGAGAACTCCTTGATGGTATTATACCTATCGTCAGATAGCAGTTCTCTGGTAACACTGGTACAGGTTAGTCTGTAGACCCGAGATCGTCATAAAGTCTTGTGTGATTCCCACTGTGCTTTGATTTCCACCTTACCACGTTCATGAGAACGTGCAAAATGGTGGCTTTTGGGTACAGGCTCGAATCACATGGAGGCAATGAGCGATAGGAGCGGTCTCGTCTCTCCCGGTATTGGGGGTTGATATTGCGCTGTGTTCGATTGGCTATAACTGGAAGTCCCTGGTCAGGGTTGATATGGAGATATACTGGTAAGCGTTATCAGTGGTTTCTTGACCCGTTATGAGCCTCACATTGACACGACTTATCAGTTACTGGGGTCTAACATTTACCACCCCTACACTGGATATGCGACATATCAGACGAAGAGACCGGACTGTATGGTAGTGTTACTGATTGGATTCACAGAAGTATGTACAGGCTTGCTTGTTGATCTTCTGATCGCTCAATACCCGAGTGGCATTTACGTTTAGCTGACCTCTTGCATCTTGTGGGTGTTTGATATGATCATCACCTACTGCCGGCGTATTGACAAGTTTTTAGAGTCCTACACATAGATTTCCTGGCTCAAGCGAAACGGAGTAGGAGCACATATGTGATATGTGCGGGACCGAGATTAATACGATATATGATACCGTATTCTATTCTCGTGATATGTGATATCGGCCGGTTATATGTGATATAACCGGGTTATCGGATCAAGTGTTGATTCGATAAAATGATACATTCAATATCAGTCGGTTATATGTAATATAGCCGGATTATTAAATCAAATGTTGATTTAATAATTTAATGTTGAATTATATATTAGATATATTAATTACATTACCTAATATATTGCTCACTTAAGTATTTCATTTTCTCACATTTGGATACATTTAACATATATATGATATATGTTTAATGTATTCTTTTCTTTTGTTACAAAATATTATATATGTGATATGTGATATTGTAACATGCTAGGGTTACACATGCAACTAGGGTTTATGAGAATCACACCATGGTTGTTATTATGGTTGGATTTATATTTATTTTGGTATTTCTAAATTGTGATGATTTAGTCATGAGCTTTGTAAAAGCTTCATGTTGTGTTGACTAAGTCCAACAATTTAGATATTTTTCAAAGATATTTATTAACCTAACCCTAAACCAAACTCATGGTTTATTCTCTACAAGGGTTAAGCATGGCATGCTTAACCCTTGGTTGCATTCTAACCTCAACAAGAATTCATTTTCTTTCATCACTTTTTCTTCTTCTTCTTCTTCACAAAAAGAGCTTTCTTGATTTTTCCAAGTGATGAAAGATTGTGAGAAATAGAAAACTAAACAGAGCAAAATTCCTACTTCATCATCCTCTTCTATACTAGCCATATAGATTAGTGTGTTAGCTTCACTAATCTCTAATTAGTGAAGTAATAGCTTGGGTTTGTGATTCCTAAAGGTAGATCATCTTTGATTGTGAAGACTTCAAGCTAGCATGGATCATTCACCTCATGGAGCCTCTCTAGAGTCCGAGAGCTTGATGATCGCAGCGAAGGGACCATAAGTTGGAGCTTATGAAGCGAAGGAATGGACTACAAAGGTTGTAATCCCTACCACTTAGAAGTAAATATGTTTACTTGATGTTTTAGTTTGATTCTCTACTTAAAGATCTAGGGTTAGGGTTGTTTAAACATGACAAAATTTAAAATTGGCATGGATGATGCCACCCGAAACCTTGCTGTCGTGATCAATAACCCTACATGTGGGTTATCCCATCAAGGGATTGGATCCAAAAGAGTTTCGAATTCAATCGGATATGATTCTATATATAACCTACTGCCAGCATATTGACAGGTCTTTAGAGTCCCGCAACGAAAGTGTCAGCCCGGGCAAAAACGTTGATGTGACGTGCGTATTGGATACGTGCGGGAGTGTTGGATATAAGTGCCCTCAAGTCAATTATCGTAATTGAAGGAAGACCTATACGAGAGAACAATCTTACTCGAGATGATAGTATGCTATCTGGTTTGTCTTTATCTTTCATATGATGTGTTTTATTTACCATCACGTGTTGTTTAGACATGAGATAAAGCCTTAGGATTTTTCTTGACTGCCAGGATGATGATGGAGATCATACTAGTGGGGCTTGGGTAGTCGATAAGCACATCCTTAAATGTCCCTAGTCGTAAGAGTATCGAGACTGGGTATCGGTACTCAAGTTTAGACTAGTGTGTATGATTCTTGACCTAGTTGGAGGGTGATAGCTGATCCTGTAGCTATTGGTGTTTGACATCGATGATTGTATACAAGTGCTCATTGGATGAGTTACACTGGACAGACTCACCGAGAACTCCTAGTTGGTAATATACCAATGTCAGGTAGCAGTTCTCTTATGACATGGGTACATGGTAGTCCCTAGGATCTGAGATCGCCATAAAATCTCATGTGTGTTCTTACTATACTTGGACTTCTACCCTACCACGGCTCAAAGGAGTCGTGCAAACAGATTTTTGTTGGGGATAGTCCCGAAGCACATGGATGCAGTGAGAGGTCGAGGGGATTCGCCTCTCCCGGTATAGAGAGTTGATGTCGTGTTGTGCATGACATAACTACAACCATAAGTTGATGGCCATCGTAGTGAAGATAACCTGATAAGTGTTATCAGTTGTATCTCCGGTTGGTTTTGAGTCCTTTGTCTCATGACTTATCGAGTTATTGCGGTCTGATAGATTCCAAACCCTAGACCCGATATGTGATACTCTTAGACGAAGAGACCAGACTGTACAGTAATGTCACTGATAGAATTTGCAGGTGATTGACTGTCTTTTGCGTACGTGCGTTTTGAATCAAAGAATTGTTAACCGCAATCAAGAACGGCGTCGCTTGGTAGGTAGCCGGTTGAGTACGGGTCAGTCCACAGGGATTTTGTGTATTTTCTAGTTGTTCTAACGAGTTAATTCCAATTATGGTAGGATTGATTATCACTAAAAACTGAAATGAGTTTGATTAGGATTAAAACCTTGCCAGGGTTAGGTTTAGGTTAAGTTTGCAAAGTCAATATTTCTCACCGCTTTCTATGCCCTAATTAAAATCTTTTAGGTGTTAAGGTAATAATTAACAAAGGGGATTAGCACGATCGGGAAGAAACTAGGTTTCTTCCTCTAGGTCCTTTTCCGTCCTTTTTTAACTCTTACCCTAACCTCCATGAAAAACATACATAACCGGTCATTAACTGCGGTATCATCGCTACCTCGTGGGATAGGGTTACCATAGTGAGCGGTGTGTGTATGTATGCATAGAGTCCTATTAAAATGTATGACGGGCAAGAAAGGGGTGAGAGATTTTCATCTCTCAAACCTTTCCTATTCCTAACCCTAACAAGTGAGGAACTACTCACTCATTAGGGAATTGTTAAACGAATTCATTTTTTTGTTTGTTTTTAATAACCTAATTATCTAAACTACGGCAAATAAATAAAATTAACTAGGGCAGATAAATAAAATTTATACTAGGGTAGAAAAGAAATTAAACTAAGGCATAGAAAAGAAAACTTACTTTTTATTTGATGCACTCTTCAAAACATTTACAGCGAATAAAAATTCTGAAATTAGATAGATAAAAAGAGGCATAAGAAGAGGCATGCTCCAAAAAGAGCTGTAGGGTTCCTATTTATAGATTATATAAACCTTAGAGTTTACATCTGATCCCTATCTACATTTACAAAACTATCCTGAGAAGTATGGTCAACGTACCGCCGCCGCCGTCAAATTTGCACCGACACGTGCTCAGCGCGGCCGCAGATCCGCGGCAGGAAGCCATGTTTGGCCGCGGATCCGCGGCCATCTTAGAGGATCTCTTGTTCATTTTCTCAGGTTTTCTTCTTGTTGCATTTTTATTCTGGTTTCTTAACTTGGTTTCTCAGAATGTTTTCTAGTTTCTTCCAGATTTCCACAGTGTAGAATGTTGTGGACTTTTTACCGTTTGCTTCGTATTGAAGTCTTGAATCTCGCGCTGCCTTTGTACTTTGTGAAATTGTTCATTGATCTTCGTTTGTCCCTCAAACTGTAGGCATGATCAAGATTCTTCTATTTGTTGGTCGAAGTCTCACTTCTGTATCGTCTTTTCATCATTTTCACTGTTTTGTTCCGAAAACCTGTAACCTGCAACTATGTAGCAGACATGGATCAAAAGCACTTGTTTATTTTTAAAATAAATAAGAATGGGGAATATAATAATGCAAAATTATGATATGAACAAATACCCCTAAACTTATCTTTTGCTCGTCCTCGAGCAAAACTAGTTTATTCTCAAAAAAGATCTAACCTCACTTTCGCAGGGAAATGCGATTGCACTGAGTTCGTGCAAGAAGCCGTTAAACCTCTAGGTGTCCCTAGTAGGAGGAGTGTTGTATCCTGGGGGTTTTCAGCGGATACTACCCACAAAATCCTATCAATTCGGCCTATTGACCTTTATTCTCCAATTCGGTTTTCTAGCAAGAAATTCTATTATCTTCAACTCAGAAATTATCAACCCGCGTTTTTCACACTTTCTTATCATTTAACTTAAGATTGTATATGTTCTGTAAATTTACTTAGCTTTTAACATTTTTTAAGTTTTCCTTCTAAGGTTCCATCTCAACTTAAGAATTTTTATCATTTCTACTAAAGATATAAGTCCTATTTTTCATTCCTATCTCTCATCCAAGCCCCAATCATATACCCCTACGTGTGTGTATATATCACCCCTACACTTGGAAATTCAATTCAAGCTCTTATACTCTTATCCTTCGTCCAAAGTACTTTTAGTTGGTGAATTTTTAGATAAAATTGCACACACATCCTTCATGCGACCGTTAATACTTCTTGAGGTACTAACGACCGATTACAAAATGTGTTTGCTAATTAAGGCGTAATTCCTCGTCTTGTATGGCTCCAAAACCAGTTGGTCTAAGGCACTAGGTGATAAAGCACCCTCGCTATATATTTTTTTATTACGCAGCCTTAAGTAATTACAAAACCAGTGTTCATTTCTTTTTTATATCTCTTTATTTACCATTTTTACTTTTATTTTATCCTCTTTCATACTAAGGATTTTAGACAAGAGCATTTCAAGGTATCATCTACTATTCCAAGTTTCAAGGTGCGTGTTTGTGCAAGTTGTAGGGTATATATTTTCAGAATTTAGACTTAAGCTTAGGAATTTTTTTTCAGACATATATTTTAATAAAAATTTCAATATTCTTCCTTTATTTTGACTTAGCCCAAGAAGTGAACTCAAAATTTGCCTATTTCTAAGTAAACTACAAAGACATATATTTTCTACCATTAAATTTTATGAAAGATTATTTTTAGGGTTTTTAATATACTAAGTCTAGGATCTAGTTTTTCCTAGCTAGTTAACCTTCTTGTCAAACTCAAGTCAATTATGGCCAAAATTGAATTTTTCAATTTTTATAAGTTTTAAAATTTTTCAGTTTTTATTTGATTTTTCTTTTTATATATATTTTTTTATTTTTTATTTTTTCAATTTTTATGATTTTTTTATAAAGATGCAATGTAGAATTTAAACATGCAAAAGAAAAAGAAAAATATATATAAAAATTTAAAGAAAAATATGCAATGCAAATGAAAACTATTTACAACCACCTTCTCCCCCAAACTTGGCAAAAGCAGTGCCCTCACTGCTCGGCCCCACGCCGCCCCCTTGAGCGTGAACGGGAACGCTCCTCCCTAACCAGCAGGGTTCGAATCCCCTGCTCTATTTCAGTCAACCGCCGATCATGCTCCCTCGCTATCCCCCTCAACTCGTCAATGCCCCTGACAGCTCTTCGCATCAAATTTGCAAGTTCTAAAGGGGTGAGTTATCCTTCGCTCGCGGTCGAGCTGGAGCTAGGAGTTCGAGCGGGCACGCGTTCCGCCACTTCTGTTCTTGACCATACATCCGTCAATCATGTATAGGACGTAGAAACGCCCTCAATGAGAGGCCTGACGGGTATGCCTCCAAGTATGTAAAATTCAAACTCCTCCATATGGAGGAAATGGTGACACAGTTGTGTCACTAGCATGGGGTAAGGGTAGTTCGCGGCTATTTTGCCCGCACCAATTGAGTTCAGTAAAACCGTGTACATGTCGAATCTAGGGTTCTTTGTCATGAGTGTGTGCACGATATGTAGTGAGGGTGTGAAAAATGTGGTGTTGTGGGAACTCCCAAAATTATTGTTTTGTGCCTACCGGCACACTGTTAAAACATTAGCGAAAAGGGTTCTCGCTTAGATCCCCTTCCGCAGTTCTCTCGAGCAATCATTGCCCATTAAAAGCATGTAATCCTCAAACTGCAGTGGTTGATCATGAACGGGTATCCGAGGGATTAAAGTGACTTCATGTATGAAGTCTCTATCAATTATAATCTCCCTATCAACCCACTGCAATTTTATAAAGCCGTATTGGGAGAGACACCCATCTTCCATGCACTCGTAAAAACGAGTGACTAATTCCGAAAGGGCGTAAGCATTTGCGTGATTATATATCAAAAAATTCCAGCCCCTACGTGCTATTTCATTCACAAAGTAACTCCCATATACCGCGTGTGAAAAAATCTATGAAAGTCACGCTCTAGTTGCATATTGGGTGCCATTACAGATAATCTACAGATCTAGAAATTTAAACAGAGAGGAGGAAAGAGATTCAAACCACCTCTGAGAGAATCAGAGGGAGAACACACAGGGGCGCGGCGGATCAGCGGCAGGAAGCAGGGTTTCGCGGCGGAAGGGCGGCGGTCTGGTGCGATCTTGCTGCAGAACTTTGGTGCAGTGGCGGCTAGGGTTTTTTAGAAGATGAAATTAGGGTTTGTGAGCACAGAGGGGGTCGGGGTTTTATATATAGGGGGGAAGTGTTGGCTATTTGCAAATAAACCCCTCTAAAATGAGGAATTATTTGCAAATAAAATTTTTCTTTTATTTATTTAATCTGGAAATTTACAAAAATACCCAAAAAAATTTTATTTGCAAATTTTTTAATATTTTTTTTATGTTATTTTGTATTTATAAAATTACAAATGATACATACCTCAAACTTGTTTGAAACAGTGTGTTGGCTACATGATTGAAAATTTGAGGGTAGATGGAGGAAAATCAGTCAATATAAATCGGCTCCTGCAAAAACAGGAGCTCCTCCGACGGATCCGCAGTGAGGAACGGCTTAAGTCGATGTCTATTTACTTTAAACAGTGCACCGTCCTCCTGGTTTTCTAGATCTACTGCACCATGCGAATATACGGTGCGTACCATAAACGGCCCTTTCTATCTAGATTTTAGTTTGCCGGGATGGAATTGTAACCGAGTGTCATAAAGCAAAACCTGTTGACCAGGTGTGAAAATCTTGCGCATAAGGTGTTTGTCATGGAACACCTTCGTTCGGTTTTTAACAATTACCGCATTCTCATAGGCCTCATCCCGCAGCTCATCTAACTCATTCAATTGCAGCTTTCTATTGCTGCCCGTATCTCCCAAGGATTAGTTCAACTCTTTAATCGCCCAAAATGCCTTGTGCTCAATTTCAACAGGAAGGTGGCAAGCCTTCCCATAAACAAGCTGGTATGGAGACATGCCAAGATCGGTCTTGTAGGCAATACGGAATGCCCATAGTGCATCAATCAGTTTTGATGACCAATCTTTACGATTTTTGGAAACCGTTTTCTCCAAAATTTGTTTAATCTGCCGATTCGAAACCTCGGCTTGCCCACAAGTTTGGGGATGATATGGTGTTGACAATTCGTGAGTAATGGAGTATTTGCGCATTAAGAACTCAAATTTCCTATTACAGAAGTGAGATCCATTATCACATATAATCGCTCGAGGATGCCCAAACCGAGAAAAGATGTTTTCTTTAAAAAATCGAACAACAATCTTGTTATCATTCGTTCGGCTGGGCACAAGCTCTACTCATTTTGACACATAGTCAACAGCCAATAGAATATACATATTCCTAAAGGAATTGGGAAATGGGCCCATGAAGTCTATTCCCCAAACATCAAAAATATCAACAACTAAAATTGGTTGGAGCGGCATTTCATTTCTCCGCGATATTCGGCCCAAGTGTTGGCACCGAGAGCATGTCTTGCAGTATTCGTATGCATCTTTAAAAAGTCGTGGCCAGTAGAAGCCACATTGTAAGATTTTTTCTGCTGCCTTCTTGGGGCCAATATGCCCGCCACACGCTTAATCGTGGCAAAATGACAGCACGCTCTTAAACTTGTTGTCGGGGACACACCGACGAATGATTTGGTCTGAACAGTATTTAAAGAGGTACGGTTCATCCCAGTAAAAATGTTTTACTTGGGACAGGAATCGGAGTCTGTCCTGATTCGACCAATCGTTTGGTATCAGTCCGGTGGCCAAATAATTTACTATATCAGCGAACTAAGGTTTGCATGACATGGTTAAGAGCTGCTTATCGGGAAAAATGTCTTTAATAGGAATTTCGAGTGTAGGCGAAGAAGGAAGTCGTGAAAGGTGGTCGGCGACTACGTTTTCACATCCTCTTTTGTCTCTTATGACAAGATCAAACTCTTTTAGCAAGAGGATTCAACGTATTAGCCGAGATTTAGCATCCTTCTTCGCAAAAAGATGGCGAAGAGTTGAGTGGTCCATGTAAACAATCACTGGATAGCCGATTAAATAGGGCCTGAATTTTTCTAGTGCAAATACAACAGCTAAGAATTCTTTTTCGGTTGTTGTGTAATTCAATTAGGCCTCATTTAATGTTCGGCTAGCGTAATAAATTACGTGCGGCATCTTATTAATGTGCTGTCCAAGAACAGCACTAATGGCGAAATCAGATGTATCGCACATAATTTTAAATGGTTGCGTCCAGTCAGGAGATGAAAGAATGGGCGCAGAAATAAGTGAGTGTTTCAATGACTCGAATGCTTTCATGCAGGTTGAGTCAAAATCAAAAGTGGTGTCCTTGGCCAATAAAAGGGTCAAGGGTCTAGCTATCATGCTAAAATCCTTGATGAACCGTCTATAAAAACCGGCATGGCCAAGGAAGGCTCGGATGTCTTTGACGCACTTGGGAGGAGGAAGATTGGAAATGGCTTCAATTTTAGCCTTATCAACCTTTATGCCGTTTTTCGAGATGACATATCCTAAGACAATACCCTCTCGTACCATAAAGTGGCACTTCTCCCAATTTAAAGTGAGGTTCTTATCCCTACAACGGGTAAGAACTGCGTCTAATTGTAGCAAACACTCATCGAAGGAGTCACCGAAAATGGGGAAATCATCCATAAAAATTTCCAAGAATTTCTCTACCATGTCTGAAAAGATCCCCATCATACACCGCTGGAAAGTAGCGGGTGCATTGCATAACCCAAAGGGCATGCGACGGTAAGCGAATGTACCGAAAGGACAAGTAAATGTGTTCTTGTCTTAATCCTTTTAGGCGATGGGAACTTGATTATAGCCGGAGTAGCCATCCAAAAAGCAGTAAAATTTGTGCCTAGCTAATCATTCTAGCATTTGGTCAATAAAAGGTAACGGAAAGTGGTCTTTCCTTTTCGCGGCGTTGAGTTTTCTATAGTCGATGCAAACTCGCCACCCAGTTTGGGTGCGAGTAGGTATTAACTCAGTCGCCTCATTGGTTATGACCGTTATGCCCGATTTCTTTGGGACAACATGAATGGGGCTAACCCACTGGCTATCAGAGATAGGGTAAATGATATTACTATTAAGACATTTAACAATCTCCTTTTTGACAGCCTCCTTCATTATGGGGCTGAGGGGTCTCTGTCGATCCCTTACTTGCTTGGCATCATCCATCATATGTATATGATGTTCAACTATGAGGGGACTAATCCCCTTGATGTCCGCCATAGTCCAGCCAAAACCTTGCCGGTTATTTTGCAAGACCATTAAAAGGGCTTTCTCTTGCTCAAGAGCTAAAGATGCCGATATGATAACAGGAAGGGTCTCGTTCTCACCTAAGTAAGCATATTTAAGGTGAGACAGCAAAAGCTTGAGTTCGAGTTTCGGAGGGAAAACAATTGAAGGTAAAATTGGTGAAACTGTCTCGAACTCGAAGGATTCCAACAATAGTTCAAAGCGAGTGTAAATAACCGAGTCGGATGGTTCAGCTAACTCATCCAAAAAATACAAGGACTCAAACTCGGGCGGTGAGTCTTCAAAATTGTCCAAAAAAATGAAACACTCGTAATCGTTATCCGGTGTGAAAGCTGTGTCAGATTCTAGGAGGAACGCACTAGTGGCATCAAAACTGTTGTGATCGAACAGAAATTTTTCGAGCTCACAGTCCTCCTGCGTGATCTCGTGGATCGAGCAAACATCAAGTATACTAGCATTAGGCTCGGAGGGCTGATTCCCCAACTTAAAAATGTTGAGTTCAATTGTCATATTTCCAAAAGATAAGTTCATCGAACCATTTCGACAATTTATCACTGCATTAGAAGTCATAAGGAATGGTCGACCGAGTATTACCGGAATTTGACTCCGGGGGTTAGCTACAGGCTGTGTATCCATAACAATGAAATCAACGGGGAAAATGAAATCCCCTACTTTAATTAACACATTCTCTAACTCACCCCTAGGATGGGTGATAGATCGGTCGGCCATTTAGAGAGTACAATGAGTGGGTTTAAGCTCTCCAACGCCTAATTGTTCGTATACTGAATAGGGTAGCAAATTAACACTAGCACCAAGATCTAAAAGTGCTCGATTGATGTTCCTATCCCCAATTGTTATTGAAATTATAGGACAGCCGGGGTCCTTATGTTTTTGGGGTAAAGGTTGGATAAGAGCATCACTTACAGCACTAGCCACGAAAACTTTCTTTGGTACTTGTGACTTCCTCTTCTTGGTGCACAAGTCCTTTAAGATTTTAGTGTAAGAAGGGACTTGTTGGATTGCATCCAAGAGAGGTATGTTAATACTAACATGTTTGAATAACTCCACAATCTTCTCCATTTGTGGAGTTGGTTTATTGGATCTCAACCTGTTTGAGAATGGAACATTTTGAAAATTTGTTGAGTCCAATGATTGTGGAGTAGATTGCGGAATTGGAACGGATCCCAGTGTTGGTGTGTTCGTGAAGTGAGATATAGGTCCGTTAGAAGAAGTAGAGCCTTGTGAAGAATGAAGAACAGGTTTTGACGAAGAAGATGAAGAAGAAGAAGAAGAAGATGAAGAAGAAGAAGCACCGGCAGGGGTGTCATCACTAATGCCCACATTATTGTGCAACACTCTTCCAGATCTCAACATGGTCACAGCATTTATATTATGATTTTGTTGTTCATAAGCAACATGTGCGTTGTGGGTGTGACCGGGATTTGGCAATGGTTGAGACGGAAGCTTTCCCTTTTCTCGCTCGCTCGACGCAGCATTTAGTTGTGCAATTTGGGCCTCAATTGATTTGATGCTTTGATCATGTGAAGCACTGTTTTGCACCAAAGACTGAATGGAAGTCTCCAACCTTGCTGCGGATTGTGTAGATTGTTTTAAAAATGCATCTAGACTTCGTTCTAGCGAGAAAACCTTATCGTTATTCGGTTGAACAAAATTGTATTGAGGATAAGAGTTGTTGGGTACAAAATTATTCATTTGGTTTGGGTAAGATTGGGGTTGGAAAGGTTGCTGATATTGAGTTTGTTGAGGTGCTTGTTGTTGTGGAGGAGGAGGCCTTTGAAAGTTGTTATTGCTTTGGAATTGTTGAATTTGATCCCAAGCAAAATTTGGGTGTCTCCTCCAACCAGGATTATAAGTCGAAGAGTATGGATCATTTCATTGTCTTTACTGAAAGGCAGCATTGACTTGATCTTGTCCTTGAACAGGTGGATTGTAAGGACACTCTTCAGTAGGATGGGATGGATCCGAACAACAAGCGCAAATAGTGCGTGGGAGTAAAGCAGGGGCAGGAGAAGGCGATGAGAATTTGCTCTCAATTGCTTCTAGTTTTTTCGTAAGTGCGGCCATTTTGGCCTTCATTGCAATCGACATGTCTAGTTAATGTATGCCTTCCCTAGACTGACCTGATGAAGTAGATGAGGTGGTCTTAGTGCTTTCCCACTGAAGTGTTTGTTCAGCAAGATCGTCGAAAGATTGCCAAGCTTCCTCGCTAGATTTTGTAAGAAAGTGACCTTGACAAATTGTTTCCAACAACTGCATAGTTGCTGGGTTCAGTCCTTCGTATAAGGTTTGGCAAAGTTGCCAATTCTCGATACCGTAGTGAGGGCACTGAACAAGAAGGTCTTTAAATCTTTCAAAACACTTCCAAAAAGGTTTGGAAGGAAGCTAGGAAAATTGAATAATTTCATTGCGAATTCTCGCGGTCTTGTGGTGTGGGTAAAACTTATTTAGAAAATCTTTAACAAACTCTTCCCAATTTTTTATCGAGTGTGATGCTATTCTATATAACCATTTCTCGGCTAGGTCACATAAGGTGAATGGAATGACACGTAGCCTTATAGCATCATCAGAAAGTTGAGTGGTCTTCCTCATTGCGCAAACATTCTGAAATTTGTTAATGAAGATGTCGGCATCTTCGGATTCCAGCCCGTGAAATTTGGGCAACATATTGATGAAGTGGGGTTTAATCTCAAAGTTCTCCCCATTAGCCGGTGGAAGTGAAAGACAAGTGGGAAGTGCGGTGCGGATAGGATAGAAAAGATCCTGGAGCGCGATTCGTTGGGGCGCTTCCACAGGAGGGTGTGGTGGGTTATTCGCACCTAGTGGAGGTGGAATCAGTCCCCCAGGTAAGGGGTTGTTAGGATTAAATCCCGACATCTCCTTAGAAGGTGATGAATATGAAGGTGAAGGTAAAGAAGTGGATGGAATTTCGACTTCGGAGTCAAAAGCGTCGTCAGTCGGCACTAACAAGACTCGGACTAAACAGGCGCTAGTGTCCCTAATCCAACTGGACATACACTAAAGAGGTGTAGTGTAGTCAAAAGGTGAAAACAGAAGGTGGGGGTAAGAAAACGTCAATGGAAGGAAGTGGGTGCAAGTGGCGTGGAATGGATTTCATAGCGACAAGTGGCAAGGTTTTTTTTTTTTTTAAAAATTTCTATTTTGTGTTGTTTTTTTTATACGAAGCTTTTTTGCAAAAATATTTTTATAAGAAACTTAGACACAATCACAATATGCACAATCAAGCCTAGATCTAGGGTCTCCTAGGTCAACTAGACTACTCCTAACTGTTCCAAAGGGCAACTTGTGAGATCCTCAAATCGCCTCTTCACCGCCAATTGTAGCCAGGTAAGCACAAGTATAGAAAGGAGGGATCCGCTTACGAATCACCGTAAGACGGGACTTTTAAAATTACCTTTCCTACTTGTCTAGCCTAGGCACCACAAAGTCTGGTTTAGATAAACGATCGATGCCTACAACTATTCTTTTGTCCTATTGAGCACGACAGTCCTTATAGGCTGAGTCTAATCTTTTTTAATTAACTCGATGGTTAATGAATAAAAATTTATCATCTTGTTATTTTTTGAAGGGTTTTCGTTGAATTGTGCAGGATCGAAGACACAAACAAATTCAGATCTGGAAAAATCCAGAGAGCAAAATAGCAAACTGAAGATCTGAACAAATAGAGAAGAACCACAACAGAGAAACATAAGAAGTTTGGACGCCTAAACTGACTATTAAATCGCGGAACCGCCGCACTTGGACGCTTTTGATCGCGGAACCGCGGCGGTGTGGTGACGTCATCATCTGAAAAACCCTCTGTAAGCTCTCTTTTCTTCTCTGTAACCCCTGATATCCTCTGAAAAGTTTTCCTGCGGGGTTCTTTACGTAAAAACTTCTCTCCCTTCTCCAATAACTTGATCTTGTGCAGGATTCTTTGCGCCGCAAAAAAAAAATTTTGGCAAGTGTGTTTTGTGTGTTTACTGCTTTGCATCTTTAAAAACGGACTTTTAAGGGGCTATAACACCAATCCAGATTGGGTGGGGATTTCATTACCCTTCCTAGGACCCTAAAGATCACAAAAAGCATATCAATTTTTATGATTTTTTAATTTTAATATTAACCCGAAATTACAAAAAGAAAATAACTACGCCATCCCCGACAACGGCGCCATTTGATTGACTGTCTTTCGCGTACGTGCGTTTTGAATCAAAGAATTGTTAACCGCAATCAAGAACGGTGTCGCTTGATAGCTAGCCGGTGAGTACGGGTCGGTCCACAGGTATTTTGTGTATTTTCTAGTTGTTCTAACAGTTAATTCCAATTGTGGTAGGATTGATCATCACTAAAAACTGAAATGAGTTTGATTAGAATTAAAACCTTGCTAGGGTTAAGTTTTGGTTAAGTTTGGAAATTCAATATTTCTCACCGGTTTCTATGCCCTAATTAAAATCTTTTAGGTGTTAAGGTAATAATTAACAAAGGGGATTAGCACGATCGGGAAGAAACTAGGTTTCTTTCTCTAAGTCCTTGTTCGTCCTTTCTTAACTCTTACCCTAACCTCCATGGAAAACATACACAACCGGTCATTAACTACGGTATCACCGCTACCTCGTGGGATAGGGTGCCGTAGTGAGCGGTGTGTGTATGTATGCATAGAGTCCTATTAAAATGTACGACGGGTAAGAAAGGGATGAGAGATTTTCATCTCTCAGACCTTTCCTATTCCTAATCCTAACAAGCGAGGAACTACTCACTCATTAGGGAATTGTTAAACGAATTCATTTTTTTGTTTGTTTTTAATAACCTAATTATCTAAACTACGGCAAATAAATAAAATTAATTAGGGCAGATAAATAAAATTTATACTAGAGCAGAAAAGAAATTAAACTAAGGCATAGAAAAGAAAACTTACTTTTTATTTTATGCACTCTTCCAAACATTTACGGCGAATAAAAATTCTGAAATTAGATAGATAAAAAGAGGCATAAGAAGAGGCATGCTCCAAAAAGAGCTGTAGGGTTCCTATTTATAGATTATAGAAACCCTAGGGTTTACATCTGATCCCTATCTACATTTACAAAACTACCCTGAGAAGCCTGGTCAACGCACCGCCGCCGCCGTCAAATTTGCACCGACACATGCTCAGCACGGCCGCGGATCCATGGCAGGAAGCCATGTTTGGCCGTGGATCCACGGCCATCTTGGAGGATCTCTTGTTCATTTTCTCAGGTTTTCTTCTTGTTGCATTTTTATTCTGGTTTCTTTACTTGGTTTCTCAGAATGTTTTCTAGTTTCTTCCAAATTTCCACAGTGTAGAATGTTGTGGACTTTTTACCGCTTGCTTCGTGTTGGAGTCTTGAATCTTACGCTGCCTTTGTACTTTGTGAAATTGTTCATTGATCTTCGTTTGTCCCTCAAACTGTAGGCATGATCAAGATTCTTCTATTTGTTGGTCGTAGTCTCACTTCTGTATCGTTTTTTCATCATTTTCAATGTTTTGTTCCGAGAACCTGTAACCTGCAAGTATGTAGCAGACATGGATCAAAAGCACCTGTTTATTTGTAAAATGAATAAGAATGGGGAATATAATAATGCAAAATTATGATATGAACACCAGAGTTTGGATGAGCTTGCTCGTTGACCTTCTTTCGATCAATACCTGGGTAGTCATTACGTGCAGCTAGTACCGCTGACGTGCTTGTGGGCTATGGATATGAACCTAAGCTACTGCCTGCGTATTGTCGAGTTTTTAGGTTCCCACACAGAGCTTTCCCAGCACATGCGAAACGATGTAGGGTACGTATAAGGATACGTGCAGGAATTCGATTAAACACGTGTATTTGATACACGTATTTTAATCGGGTATTTATTGATATTAACCGGTATATATATGATATAGCCGGATTATTAAATCATGTGTTGATTTAATAATTAAATGTACATTTATATAATGATATATTTATATATTAACTAATATCATGCTCACTTTATTATTTTCTTCTCTTTAATAATATTTATATTTGATATAAATAATGTGACATGTATGATGATACATGTAAGATGGGAGTATAAGACTTATATGATAGAAATGAGAATGAGAATGATTCTTGTTTTAAGATGGTTGTAGAATTCATGAGGTGAATTATTTTTTATGGCTCATTTTTGTTTTCTCGTTCAATTTTGATTGAACCTTATCATCTTCGTACAAACTTATCTCCTTCATGGTTCTTCTTCTTCCTCTTGGTTTTCTTCAAGTGAAGAATGAAAAAGAAAAGAGAAAAATTAAGTGAGCTAATTATCCTACTAATCAACCTTGGCAAGTTTAATTAGTGGGTTGCGTCATTTTAATGCGATCAATTTAAAACTAAAACTTGTGTTGGAGTTATCTCAAGATGGATCATCTTTGGCGAGGAGATCATTAAGCAAACTTGTTCCGAGCGTCGTGGAGACTAGCCGAAGTCCAAGAAGAGATAGCTAACGTGCTACAAAAGTTGTAGTCCGCCAACTCTATTTTTTAGCTTACTAGTTTAGATCTAAGTATAGCCTTTTAGTTTGATTCTTGGTTTGGGTTTGCTAATGCTCTCTAGATTTTTTAAATTACCGTTTCCGCCGTGCTTTAATCCTTACTAGAGATGCCTAGCAACCCAACAGTGGTATTAGAACCATACCAAAAGACTACAACTGGTTTTGGTGATATTGGAATTCATGAAATCCAAATTTTTCAAAACTAGTTTTAAATATTTGCATGAAAAGCTCTTAATTTTGCTTATGCCGGAGCCACCGGATTCTTAGTTCGGACCAAGAGTTTATGCCATGATAACCCAAACCCACCCAATTTGTGCTCAATTCGGCCTCGATTCGGGGCCGAACCGAGGCCGATTCAGCCCCGTGTCGGAGGCTGAATCAGCTACTAGATCAGCCCTGATTTGGGGCTGATTTGCCCAAATACAGGGCTGATCCCGCCTCTAATTCGGCCCCGTTTCGGGGCCGAATCAAGTCTCGTATAGTGTGGGTTATCGGGGTTCGATTTCGTGCAAAAATGAGGGGATTTTTGTTGTTTGGATGAACTTGAAATTTAGTTTTTTGGAATTTCATGTTTGCGATCTCGCGGTTTTTGAATTCTAATGTCATGGTTCGAATCAACTAAATCAAAGTGTTTGATTTAGTCGGCTCGAACACGAATAAAATAAGGATATGCGTTGGTTAACGTCTTCTAATTTCTATATGATCGATTAAAAGAGATTACGCATTTGTTATTGAGATAATGGTGTGGATAGAATGTGTTTGGATTGTCGCGAAATGAATAGACCCCGTATGGAAGTCTGATGTGGTGATAAGTGTTATTTCCATTCATGCTTGTAGCCATCTTGTATATTCCTTTGTTCGGGATGAACTCCAACTTGTGGCCGCCGTTTTCACTCTATGTATATTCTTTTTCTGGACAAGCGACCGACTCGTGGTCGTCGTTACCGCATTGTATTATTATTTGTCAAGACACGATCAGGTTGTGATCGTTGTCGCCATTGAATTAATACAGGTTTATGTTTACCCCGCGGAGAAGCGCACGAGCAACCGAGTTCTAGATTGTAGCAGGTGGCCATCTCAAGGAGTTGATATCAAGTCACTCGAATCTAGGATTAGCAGGTTGCTTTTCGCGCTTGTAGGGGTAATAGGATAGACCCGCAGAGGAGTGATCAAGTCACCGGATTCGAGAAAGTACCGAGTGGCCCCCTCATAGTGATGATTATGGGTTGCCTCATTTCTTGGGTTGGCTGGTAGCTTACTGCACTCTTATGGGTCTGCTTTTGGCTGCACACGGGCTGCTCAAGCGATTGGGGAATGTCGCATTTCCTTTATGGCTCGAACAAAAAGCGGGATTCCTAGATGATCCGACCATTCATATTCTGTGATATTCATTACTTGCTTGTGATATGTTTACCTTCTGTGATGATGTTTATCGCTTAGCTGCAATGATGATTATCTTCCTGCGATGTTTTATATGATGATATATTGATATATGTGATATATTGGATATATATGATATATAAATAAATGTTATATACGTTTTGCACTCGCGCCAGCCCTGCCCCCGCCCTGCCGTAAGTTAAGTAAACTTACGGTGAAGGCCTGGGACCCCATGGCAATGCGGATGGTGTATATGTGCATTCTATTTTCTTTTCATGCTTTTTTGTGATTGTATGAGAAGATACTAGGTAATGTGATTATCTATTTGATGGGATTGTATTGATTTGGATTAATGCAAAGATAACAAACCTAAAACACATTGTACAAACCAAATATCAGATATTATGGAATTATAGTTGAATCTTTTGCTTTGTACTGAGGTATTCGGTTAGGAAAATCCTACACCTCATTCTACGAGGAAAGAGACTAGGTCCCTTCACAAGGAGTGACCTCTTTGGCAAAAGATTGCGTTACTATAAATTTGCAAATTAAATAGTTTTAATCTTTTGCTATGCATCGAGGTATTGAATTAGGAATATCCTGCACCTCATTCTATGAGGTAAGAGCCTTGATATCTTCACGGGGAATCCGCACTTAAGCAATAGTCTACGTAACTATAAATTTTCAAAACCACTCGGTTTCTATGATGAGATCAAGTTCATTACGTTAAATATTTTTTTCAAAACCAGCCGTAGACCTCTGTCATTTCAGGAAGTAGAGTACTTAGTATTTGTGTTGCGTTTGTTGACTATAGTTAAGGCGTAGTGTATGGTAACTAAGTGATATCAACATGCTTTCATATGATGCGACTGGTTAGGACAGTCGTACAATCTTGTTGACCATAGTTAAGGGTCATGCGGGTAGGTCTAAAACAGTCACGAAATGACGGGTTGAACTTGACTAGTGACTTATGATTTGTTGACCATAGTTAAGATCATAAGCCGTTAGGGATAGAAACTGATATCGGGAGTTTCAAGTGTTGAAACTTGTAATAAGATTGCATACCTTCTATAAAGTGGGGTGACTTGTTGACTTTAGTTAAGGTTAATACGCCATGATAGTTTTGATCCCGATTCCCACTGTGAGTAATAGTTACTCTTGGGAAATTTTCAATTAATGATCCTGGTTAGATCTCCTTTTAGGGTATGAAGGAGAATTCGACAAAATAGTGGGAACCATCCAGATTAGATAAATATACCAATCTACTCTAGGTTAGAGTGCACGACGAGTGTTTTTCTTCTCTCTCTCTCTCTCTGGGAGCGACCTAAGACTGACCCTAAACTAAAAACTCGTAAACCAAGTTAACAGAACCCTTGTTACAATCAACGGCTTTGGAATGTCATGATTGCCTTATTTTACGATATAGTCGCATATGTCCTTACCCCTCCCACCTTCCCTTTTGCTTCCTCCAAAATACTCTATATCCAATATAGAGATCCATATTACTTGGAAGGCCATTGTATAATTAGATACGAACTCGAAGAAATTGTTTCAGTCGAGAATGGCTGTAGGTTCTGGATAAAGTGAATTGTATATGATACAATTCATTTGTATCTCCTCTTCAGCTTATCTCAGGTTTGAGAGTTCCTTAAATAAGGAGAATATACCAATTATGCTTGTTGGATAGTCTTCTTCTAATCCTGATGCTGGAGCCGAAAGGAAGGGTAAGAAAAAACTAGCTAGTATAAGTCCGGTATACACAAGGTAAGAAAGAGAGACATCCAAAATGGGTCGAAGTGAGCGGAAAGGAAAATGCAACTACTGTTATGATCCTGGGCAATGAAAGAGGCATTATTTGGAATACCCATCCACCCATTAAAACATTTTGATGTTTTATGTTTTCTATGTGATAGTAATTGAAAACTGTTTTCCAATTAATTCTGACTCCTAAGTATATAGATATCGGATTAACGTCCCACATCTGTAAGTTGTTATAGATGCTGAGAAGGATTAGATTATTGGAAATGTGATTTGATCCTCAATATTGGATGTCGGAGCAATTGTTGCTATTGGGGAAATCATCTGGTTTTGCCTTTCAGCAAACTTTTGGTTTTAAATATCTGTTATTATGCACCAACTTTTTAAAAACTGATATATCCATCACTTTATTTGATAAAGTATGATATAAATTTTCAAATATTATGTTATGAACATTTGCCTTTATCATTTGATGATTGGGTAAGGTGAATTGAATAACGGGATATACATTCTTAAGTAAAATATAGTTTTCAAATTGCAACACACAGAGTATGAGTTAGTGAACTCATAAGATTTATACATAATGATGTATGTTGTCAGGTGTCCACCTGGACAAAGGGTAAGTACTCATACTTCATTCCATTTTACGATGAACTCTCTGATTTTGGACATGCATTCTTGTTGAAATGCAAAGTCCAAAAATTTTGAAAAGTTCATAAGGTATAATAATAAAGTAGAGAACCAATTGTTGGAAGTATCAAGATTTTCCGAAATGTTCGAAGATATGGATACTTATTCAAGGTATTCCGTAGTTATATAATCGAGAATTTGATTCTCTCTGTCTAATTGCTCACTCGCGGGTTCGCTCCATGGTGAGTAATATTGAATCGCATTTTTCAATTAAAGAATGCACTAGAAATAGTTCCATATCAATTGAAACGGGTTCCACCTATATCAGTGCCTCAAATTCTATATGTGGTATTGAATAAGTTATCATCTTAAGATTGTTAAGATATTAATTTTTCCGGGTTATACTTAAAACCAGAATCCAGATAAACTCAAGGCACGTTTTGGTAATGACAATTTATGGGTTATCCCGGGTATTGACGAGGGTTTAACTTTCTACCATTTTCGGGATCAAAAGTTGTTTAGTTCTCGACACGCCGCATTTTTAGAAAAGGAATTTCTTGCAAAAGAAATTAGTGGGAGTATGGTAGAACTGGAAGTGATTCCAGAACCACAAACGGTTACTGAAGATTTAGTAGAAGCTGAATATTCGATTGACCCTGACAAAGCTTAGCTTACTCCACAGATTTGGTAGGTCACCTCAGCCAACTAAGAAGTACTACGGTTTCCTCATTAATGGTGACAAGGAGGGTTGCATCATGTGATGACGACCCTACTAGTCATTAGTAGGCTAGGGAAGTGGTATCCTAGTTGGACTCCATGGACTGCCATAAAGTGTAAACTTTGTTGGGTGCTCCTGAAGGGGTAAAACCCATAAGGAGAAAGTAGATCTTTTGAGATTAGTGTAAATGGAAATGTACTAATCTGATAAGGCTAGACTTGTAGTAAAAGGTTTTCATCAAATACCTGTTGTGGATTGTGATGAAACTATTACTTCAGTGTCTGTGCTGAAGTCTATACAGATATAACTTGCCACTGTTGTTTTTCATGATTTTGATATCTGGCAGATGGATGACTATTGTTGGCTATAGTGCCCTCAAGTTAATTATTGTAATCGCAGGCACGCGATTGTGATGATTGAGGGAGGACCTATACATGTAGAACAATCTTACTCAAAATGATAGTATGCTACCTGGTTTGCCTTTATCATCATGTACATGCATTATGTGGTATTACAGATCACTATTACATGTTGATAGAGCCCATAGGATTCTTCCTTGACTACCAGCATTATGATGGCGATCATATACGTGGGAGCTAGGTGGTCTATAAGCACATCCTTAAAATGTCCCTAGTCGAGTGAGTATCGAGACTGGGCATCGATACTCCGGAGTAGACTAGTGTATACTTATCGAGACCACGACGAGGGGTGGTGGCCGGTCTCACAAACCATTGGTGTCATTTAGTCACTTAAGATAGTATACAGGTGCTCATTAGGTTATGAGTACACTGGACGGACTCGCCGGGAACATGCTAGATGGTATTATACCTATTGTCAAATAGAAGTTCTCAGGTGACATGAGTACAGGTTAGTCTGTCGACGTGAGATCGTCATTTTTCTCGTGTGAGTTCCCACTGTGCTTTGATTACTACCCTACCACAGCTCAAAGAAGTCCTGCAAACAGGTTTTAGTTGGGTGCAGTCCCGAGCCACATGAAGGCAGTGAGCGGATCGTCGGGGATTCATCTATCCCGGTATTAGGGGTTGATGTCACACTGTGCACGGGTGGCCATCACCAAAAATCCTTGTCCAAGGTAGACAAGAATTACTGATTTGGATCAGTAGTTTCTCAGAAGGTGATGGGCTTAATACCGACACGAAATATTGCGTTATTAGGGGTCTAATTTTATCCACCCCTAGACTTGATATGCGATACTCTCAGACTAACAGACCGGACTGTACGGAGATTGTCACAAATAGGCTCAGTAGGAGTTCGGATGAATTTGCTCGCCGGCCTTCCTTTCACTCAATACCTGGGTAGCCGTTACGTACAGCTAGTGCCGCTGACGTACTTGTAGTTAAACCGACTGCCAGTGTATTAACGAGTTTTTGGAGTCCACACAGAGGGTTTCCCTGGTTCTGGAGAAATGATATAGTTGTCGTATTGGATACGTGCAGGGTTCCGATCGAATAAGTGTATTAGTTACCCAGACTTTCGATCGGACAGTTGATAATACTAGCCAGCTCGGGTTTGAGCCGGATTATTAAATCAGGTATTGATTTAATAATTTACGTATATGTATTTCGATATGTATATTCTAGTATTATGTTCTTTGTGTTATTCTATCTCTTCGGTTATTTGTATTTCGGTACGAATACAGGTATGTAGATACAGTAGAGTGTAATCCGTATTTGTACAGATAATATTGTAGAAGGTGGACACCTCATTTAGTTTTTATCCATTTATTTTAAATGGGAAGTGAGGTGGAAATAAAGAGAGGGGAGTATGGTGAGAGCCATGCTTGCATAGTGTTGCACAAATGAATTGTTAATTCATTTGTGCAAACTATTCAAGCATAGGCTTGATTTTATATTGAAAGAATTGGTTTTAAAAAACCTAGCTTCTCATTTTCACTCTCCATTGATGGTTAATTATTTTTGAGATATGAGTTTTCTTCTCACCATCATGCTTCACTCACTTTCTAGTTTTCATGAGTGTCTCCACCTTCATTCTAAAACCTCTTCTCTACAATCTCATGAGTGGAGAATCAATAGAGGAGATAAGATAGACAAACAATTGGATCCACTCACTACATCCTAGGCACTCGAGATTAGAAACCTAGAGTCTCTAGTTGCTTCACTTGATCATTGGTGTGGAGCTAGAGCCAAGAGTTACATCCCTCGGGTGGATCATCTTCGACAGAGGAAGACCGGCGGATAAGTTCTGTCAAGGATGCCTAAAGGAGCTATGGAAGGTGGTAGAAGACCGAAGGACACGGTTCATTTGGTATAACACCTCTATCACAGTAGTTAGACTCTTTTAGATTACTAGTTTCATATTGGGATTCGATTCTAGGTAGTTTCTAGCGCCAAGTTTTTAAACGCCAAAATTTTTCGTTCCGCAACGCCCATAGTCGCCGGCCAGGGCGCTAGGAACCCCAACATGGTATCAGAGACACCCAAACATTAGAAACTAGTAGTAGACGATGCATTAGTTTCAAAACCGAAAAACTCCGATTTCAAAACCCACTCTCTGTTCTGAAATATTTTTGATCTCTGAAAATTTTTTAAACAAGTGCAGAGACTTAGTTTAGACATGAGTATGACACAGAACGAAAATGAGGCAATTCCATGCAAACTTGGTCGGCCACATCTATGAAAATACCATCCTCACATTTTCACTATTCACTTCAGGGCCTCGTTTTCATCTAGTGTCTGGGGTTTTGTAAAAAGGTGTTTTTGGTCTTGTTTGTTTTCCCTAGATTTCACTTAGTGTTGTCTTTGCTTTGGGGGGAACTTGGAAAGTTTCAAAAGTTGAAATTTTGCATCATTGATATCTGTGATGTGGTGTATGTGTTTTTCAAACGTCGTCTATTTGCTATATGTCGTTTAGACGGGGTTGCACATACTTGCTTATATTGCCGTGATGTTGATATTTGTGATGGCTATGTTCGGATTGTCGTGTGGTAGTTGTACAGTTTAGATTCATTTGTATATTCGTTATTGCGGGGCGAGCGTCCAGCTGGGTTCCCTAGGCCGCCGTTGGGTTTCGGGAGGCATCGACCATGCCATTTTTAAAAAACTAGCGCGCTAAAGAACTTTAACCTAGAATCTTAACTAGAGAATTAGACGAAACTAGAATGTAAACACCTTTACATCTAAGGCAACAAGGAATACAACCTTTGTAGACCGGTCCTTCACTTCAATAGCTCCGTGTAGTAGTCTTTTCGCTCCAAGTAGTGAACTCCCGGACTCTAGAAAGTCTCCACAAGATAAACGGAACAAGCTTGCTTGAAGTCTTCGAGGCCGAAGATGATCTACGTCGATGAGACACCAACCCAAGCTACCTCATCACTAATTAGGGCTTAGTGAAGCAAACACCCTAAACTAAATGGCTAGTATAGTAAAGGATGATGAAGTAGGAATTTTTCTCACTTTAGATTTATTTTTCTCACTCATTTTTTTCACCTCCCAAAAAGCTAGTGAGCTTGAAGAAGAAGCAACCATGGAAAAAGATCAAATGTAAAATGGGAACTATAGGTGAGTTAATATCATATACTAACCCTTGTAGAGACTAAACCATGACTAATCATAATTGTTGGGTTAATAAATATCTTAAGTAAAAAAAAATTGGTGGACTTAGTTAATGATTCTACAAGCTTCCATTAAGCTTCAACCATGACTAAATTCCACTCAATTTTGAATTACTTTAAATAATAATAACCCTAGATTATGTTAAGCATGGTGTGAGTCTCATACACCCATGTATCATGTATCATCTAGCATGACACACAAAAAATTTACATTAATATATATCACATATATACTATATGCACACAAGTGAGAAAAAGAAATCTTAAGTGAGCTAATATTAGTTAATGTAAATTAATATATCAAATATATAATTATACATTAAATTATTAAATCAACACTTGATTTAATAATCCGGCTATATCACATACAACCGACTAATATCAATCGTATCAACTTATCGAATCAACACTTGATCCGATAACCCGGCTATATCATATATAACCGACCGATATCACATATCGCGAGAATAGAATACGGTATCGCATACTCGTGTTAATCTCGGTACTGCACATATCACATATGTGCTCCTATTTCGTTTCTCTTGAGCCAGGAAATCTCTGTGTAGGACTCTAAACACTCGTCAATACGCCGGCAGTAGGTGGTGATCATATCAGTCACCCACAAGCCGCAAGCGATCTGCTAAACGTAATGGCCACCCGGGTATTGAGTGATCAGAAGATCAACAAGAAATCCTTTTCATACTCCTGCAAATCCAATTAGTAACACAACCGTACAATCCGGTCTTTTTTTTCTGATATGTCGCATATCACAGCCTGGGTGTGGTAATGGTCAGACCCCAATAGCCTGATAAGTCATGCCGATGTGAGGCTCATAACGGTTCAAGAAACTACTGATAACACTTACCAGTAGATCTCAGCAACCCAGGCCAGGGATTTCCTGTTATGGCCAATCAAGCATAGCGCAACATCAACCCCCAATATCGGGAGAGACGAAATCACCTCCTATCGCTCATTGCCTCCATGTGACTCGGGACTGTACCCAAAAACCACCGTTTTACACGATCTCTTGAACGTGGTAAGGTGGAAATCAAAGCACGGTGGAATCACACAAGACTCTATGACGATCTCTGATCGACAGACTAACATGTACCAGTGTCACCCGAGAACTGCTATCGATAGGTATAATACCATCTAGGAGTTCTCGGCGAGTCCGTTCAGTGTACCCAGTCTCCACTGAGCACCCGTATAACATCTTTGATGTCAAACACCAATGGATATGAGATCATCCATCGCCCATCACATGGGTCGAGAAACGTATATGCTAGTCTACTCTGGAATATCGATGCCCCGTCTCGATACTCCCACGACTAGGAACATTTGAAGGATGTACTTACCGGCTACATCTGCCCCACTAGTATGATCTGCATCATAATCCTGGTAGTCAAGTACTCATCCTAAGGGATTTATCAACATGTAATAGAGAGACAATAAGTGTACATGATAAGATAAAGAGCAACCAAATAGCATATTATCATGTCGAGCAAGAAAGTCCTCCCTATATATGTCCAAGTATCCACTATAATATACATCACATGTATAATAATGGCCTGTAGGGCATACATATAACTAACAATCTCCCACTTGCACTAATGCCATTTATTTAGTATCTCATACTCAACGCCCCATAAGAGTCTCTCTAGGGAAAGACCTCTGTGAGTGGTTCCGCCGTGTTATCCTTCGCGTCAACTCGCCTTACCTCGATCCCTTGGAGATCAACCATCTCCCTGATCAGGTGATACTGTTCTCAGAATATGTCTTGATTGCTGATGGTACCGGCGTTCTAATTTATATGAATTCTCGGTGTGTATGTAGAAAATGTATAGAAATCACAACCAAAAATATTTTTGACCGCAATCAATAACGGTGTCGATTGTAGCGCGTTAGCGAGTGCGGATCGTCCACAAGGAAAGTGAGATCCGTTCGTAATTGAATTAGATGAATTGAAAATTAAAGAAAAGAAAAGACAATTCAATTCAAGATTTCTAAAATTGAAGTTCAAGAATTATCTAGATCTAAATCTAAAATCAAGAAAATATTTAAAAATCAAGAATTAAGAATTGATGATATCCAATCCAAATATCAAGAATCGAAGTGAGGCTCGTAGGAATCGATCGAATCTATAGACGTGATGAAATCTATTGATTACGTTTTCTTATCCATCGATGATTTGCTACTAGATCGATGATGATCAACGAGAATTAGGGATTTATTGTGCAAACTAGGGTTTCATCATCTATCCCTTGTCCTTTCGTTGATTTCATTCACATTCTAGCCTGTAGTAAATTCAAGAATCGATCGTGGATCCCTAATTAAGAGCGAACACAATCAAGAAAGCATCGCTCGAAACTAGGTCGTCGATTCTTCAATTTGCTAAAGTTTACAGAACTCATAGGACTTAAGAATCTTTCAAGATTTGTAACATCATCATCTATTGATTCTCTCGACTCCTTCACGAGCGGAGTTTTACTCAAACATCATAACAAGAAACACAATCAAGAATTGAGATCGAATCATGATGCAAGAATGTAAAGAAAGCAAGATAAAAGAATTTCACCTTTTATTTATCAACAATTTCGTTACAATTCTCTCAAGATCTACAATGAGGAAAGAACTCGATCGTCGATTTGGCTTCACTCGTCTTCATGAGTCGCGGATCGTCTTGGATCACTTTCTTGGATGAAGATTGGCTTCGCTCCTAAAAGGTTGAAGGCTTCTTGCTTGACTTGTACTCGGGGATCTTGAATTTGGCTTTGGATTTGAGTGGATTAGGGTTTACAAGTTGTGTCACTCAACTTGTATTAAGAATTGATGAGTAGTTAATAAACAACCCAAAACCCTAGATCTATGTTTCCTTTTATAAGCCTCTCAACCTTAGATCTAGAATTCAAATTTCAAATTTCCCTCCAAAAGTTTGTTAGAGAGAGACTTCTAGAAGAGGTTAGTTGGAGAGAATATTCTAGAATGAAGAATATTCTAGAGCTAGGTTGTTAGGCCGAACCTTCTGGATGAAGCCACGTGGTGTTTCTGGAGTATTCTGGAAGCTTGAACAGTTATATAAAGCACATGGAAAAAATCTGTGGAGCTAACGTCACTATGCCACAGCGGATCCGCGGCGGGAAGCGCCTATTGGTCGCGGATCCGCGGCCCATTAGAGCCTTCATTGCTTCATTTTTCTATGCTGACTTTATTCTGGCTTTGTGACACTTTTCTGCTGTGTGGAATTTTATATTTCTTTCTGTATCACTGCCAGATCTCAAATCTTGGACTTGGTGTAATTTTCTCAGCACTTTTGACAAGTTTGGCTCTGTTCCTAAAATTTCCTGTACAGATTCTCGAAACAAGTGTTGCGCTATACAAAGATGATGTGATGCCATGATAAACACTCAATTTCCCTCAGAAAACCGGTTTTAATATATAACACAAGTTAATTGGTATTTTACAGTCAATTTGCTAATATGTGCTATATTAATACCGAACACCTCTAGATGAGTGCAAATGGTAGGGAAATTGACGTGTTAAAAATGCAATATTTTCGACTGATCAAATTCCCCCAAACTTATTTTCGGTCGTCTCGAGCGAACTGTTTTATTAAAAACAGAAGGAGAAAATAAAGAAAGAGAAAAACTAACTAGCACATTTTCGTAAGCAACACGATTGCATTGAGCACGCGCAACAAGCCTTTAAACCTCTAGGTGTCCCTAGTAGGAGGAGTGTTGTCTCCTAAGGGTTTTCAGCGGATTGCACCCACAAAATACAATAATAAAAGGAAGACCGTGAAAGTTACATATAAAGATAAGAATTGTAAAAGAAAGACTTTGAAAATTAGAGTTTCCAACTATGCTAGCTTTTTGGTTGTCATGAGCCCTATCTTAATATTCATGAAAAGATGTTAGAAATCACATCATCCCTCAATAAAACATCGTCTTTATTCTTCATTTCTATCTTTCTTCCAAACATCGATCATATAACCCTACGTGTGTGTAAAGAACATCCTTACACCCGGAGAATTCAATTCAAGTTATCATACTCTTGTCCATCTGCCTCAGTACTTTTTTAATTAATGAATATTTAGATGAATTTGCTCACACACTTTCATGCGACCGTTAATACTTCTTGAGGTACTAACCGACCGATTACTCATGTGCTTGCTTATACGGTGTTTTTCCTCGTCTTGCACCACCTAAGGCTTAGCAGTGACTCCCAGACCAGTTGGTCTAAGGCACTAGGTAAAGAAGCACCCTCGCTATATTTTTTTATTGCTTCCTTGGCGATAACAAAACCAGTGTTCATTTTTCTCATCTTTTTATATTTTATTCATATTTTTTTTATTTCCTTCATACTTTTGGCTTTTAGACAAGATCATTTCAAGGTATCCTCTACTATCCCGAGTTTCAAGACGTGTGTAAGTGCGAATAGCAGGGTATCAACGTTCAAAATGTTTGGCTTCCAGAATAGAAACTATTTTTCATACTTATTTTTATCCTCAGATTAGTGACTTCCTTCATCTTACTAACCCTTGGGACAACGGCTCATAACTACTTATTACTAGTTCGTATAAGAAAACTTCTAATTTTCTAGGTTTTCTTAAATTTTTCCAATCTTTTGGATGTAATTTTTTCACTATCTAATCTTTTATTATCTTATTTATGTACAAAAATATTTTTATTTTTTTGAAAATTTTTAAATTTTTATAGGGGTTTTTAGAAAATGTTTTGTGCTTATGCAAAGTAATATGCAAATGATGCGCAAATAAGCACAATACTCCCCCAAACTTTTTTTCAACAGTGTCCTCACTGTTGCCATCTGCTAAACCTCGAAAAAGCTGTAAGCTTGGAAGGAAATTTATTAATAGGGGCAAAATATTTAAGTGAAGAACCTTCCCCAAACTTATTTTTGGCTCATCTTTTTCAGTAAAAAAATTTTCTTTTCAAGAGTCAGATTATACCCCCCCCAAACTTGAGTTAAGCAATGTTAATCTTTGAAAATCACATGAGGGGGCCAAAATAAATGGTCGATGCCAAGCTTTGCAAAGACCGAAGGTCAACACCAACCATTCGAAAATTTTATCAATGTAGTGCTCAGGTTGGTGGAAAAAGAAGTGGGGAAAGGGTAAGTGGTGGAATAGAATGTGTGTGCGTCTCATTTTGGAGAGACGATGCAGTGAATGTGATGGATTGCTCGCATTCTTTTTACACTTCAGAAGAAGGGGTGGAGGTTCAATTTCATTGATTGGGAGATGATTCATCTCAACACCCGTGTCTTTCAAAAATGCGAGTTCATCAGCGAAGATTTCCTCAAAAGTTCCATCAATACCCCGAAGAATAATGTCATCACAAAGCGCGGAGTGATCTTCAGACTCTATAAACGGTTCATAATCAGTGTTAGTTGTTGACCCGGACAACTCAGTGGAAGAGTCTGTATGTGTATGATACATAGTTGGGTCAAACAACAACATATGAAAAGAGTCTAGATCAGTATCATGAGGATCATCAAATTCGCTGCTGTCGACATCCATTAATTCGACAGAACAGACCTGAGCAGTAGGTTCGGAGGGTACACTTCCCAACTTGTAAATGTTCAGCTCAATTGACCTATTCCCGAAGGATAGGGTCATAGAGCCATTTCTACAGTTGATGATAGCATTGGAAGTGGCCAAAAAGGGGCGACCTAAAATCAACGGAATTTGATTCCGTGGGTTCGCTACTTGCTGTGTATCAATTACAATAAAGTCCACAGGGAATACAAATTCCCCGATTTTGATTAACACATCGTCCAATTTGTTAGTTATATGTATGCCCTAGAGGCCATTACTATACATAGGATGTATATTGTAGTGGATGCTGGGACATATATAGGGAGGACTTTCTTGCTCGACATGATAGTATGCTATCTGGTTGCTCTTTACCTTAACGTGTATACTGATTGTCTCTCTGTTACATGTTGGTAAAGCCCTTAGGATGTGTACTTGACTACCTGGACTATGATGCAGATCATACTAGTGGGGACAGATAGTCTATAAGTACATCCTTCAAAGTCCCTAGTCGTGGGTGTATCGAGACGGGGCATCGATATACCAGAGTAGACTAGCGTATATCTTCTCGACCCATACAGATGGGCGATGGATGATCCCATATCCATTGGTGTTTGACATCAGAGATGATATACGGGTGCTCAGTAGAGACTGGGTACACTGGACGGACTCGCCGAGAACTCCCAGATGGTAATATACCTTATGTCAGATGGCAGTTCTCTGGTGACACTGGTACAGAGTAGTCTGTTGACCCGAGATCGTCATAGAGACTTGTGTGGTTCCCACTGTGCTTTGATTTCCATCTTACCACGTCCAAGAAGGCGTGCAAAACGGTGGTTTTTGGGTACAGTCCCGAGTCACATGGAGGCAATGAGCGATAGGAGGGGATTCGTCTCCCCCGGTATAGGGAGTTGATGTTGCGCTGTGTTCGATTGGCTATAACAGGAAATCCCTGGCCAGGGTTGCTGAGATTTACTGGTAAGTGTTACCAGTAGTTTCTCGAACAGTTATAGACCTCATATCGACACGACTTATCGAGCTATTGGGGTCTGACGTTTACCACCCCTAGGCATTGGATGTCGACCTATGGGGGGTTCTCACTGTGTGACAGTGTGGCGAAGCATAGGCTCTTACCCCGAGTGTGTCCCGAGACTGGAAGGTGTTCCAGCGGTTTGTAGTCCTCGCGAGGGGGCATGCGTAAAAAGTAGCTACTGAGGGACCCGTTGGTGCCACGGCCACCCCATCCAACTAAGGTCAACAAAGTCACGCGACTGTCCTAACTAATCGCATCATATGCGGGTAGAACTTGACTAGTACTTATGATTTGTTGACCATAGTTAAGGTCATAGGTGCTAGGGGTAAAAACCATTATCGGGAGTTTCAAGTGTTGAAACTTGCAATGAGATTGCATACCTTCTATGTGATAGTTGGATCCCGATACCCACTGCGAGTAATTGTTACTCCTGGGAGAGTTTTGCACTTTGCAATTAGCCGATCAAGTAAGTGTCTAGAAAGGTGTCAACGGGGTTACGCCTCTGGGAAAACGAGGTTTACTGTAATTAGGTCCATACAAAAGCACGGGGAACCTCCCTCAAAGTACCGACACTGGCCTGGCTGAAAGATTGGCGAACTTGTAGAGTGTAATTAATCCCGGCTAGTCTTTCCTTTTAAGGTTTGAAGGAAGATTTGATAAAAACAGTGGGAGCCATCCTGATTAGATAAAATATATATAACCAATCTAATCTTGCAAGAGCGCACGCTGAGTGTTTTCTTCTCTCTCTCTCCTGGTAGCGACCATATCACGCCTTAATCAAGATAATAATATGGATGTATTGACCGAACCCGCTTGTTATACTGAGCTGGGGAACGTTGGTCCCGCTCCAACTTATAATTGTTACAAGACAGAGCAGGAAATTGGGGAATACCAGAATTCCTATGCCGCCCAAACGAAGAAAGTGCATATGATGCATCTCCTTCGGGTGTGTTCATTACAAAGAACTGTTTCTCAGTATCCTCTGCATCCTGGGTATAAGATACCGGATCAGGATCCCAGATATGTAATCTGTTACATAGGGCTACAAATGGGTAGAAAAACTGAGAACGGGTGATAAGTTTCCTGAGACAGAAAACGGGGCAAGTGTTGCAGCCAAGTCTGTTGGTCACTGTCACCCTGTATTACGAATACATTGATTCTGAACAAATGCTGTTAGATACCGAACCTGATATACAAAATCATATCAGTCTCTTTATTAGTAAAGAAAGGATATAATTTTGTATTGATGGATAATGTTTTGAACATTTCCTATATCAAAAGTTGATCGGTTCAGGCACGTTATCTAAAAGCATTGACGTTCTAAATCAAACTACAGTTCCTTGTATACTGAACACACACAAGAAGAAGAGTTCAGAAATGAACAAATTCTTCTTGAGGTATTGTAGACTAGGTCATATCAATGCGACCCGACTAGCTGAAGTTACATTTAGATGCATATTTAAATCAGTTTGAATTTACATCTTGTGAAACTTGCTAGTCATGTCACAAAGATAAGATGACCATAGCTCTGTTCATTGGAAATAGAGGAAGAGTTAGTAAACTCTTGGGACTGATACATGATGATGTATGTAAGGTCTCCTGTCTACACATGCCAGGACTGGTTCTTTATACTTCATAATATTCTCTGATAATCTCTCAAGATTCAGTCGTATGTTCCTGTTGAAACATAAGTCCGAAGCTTTTGAGGTATTCACAGAATATAAATTGGAAGTAGAGAACCAAAATATAGGTATAAGTATTATGTCCTATGATGAGATCAGGGAGGAGAATACTTGTGCATGGCATTCCTGGACCATTCTAAAGGAGAATGAGATTCTCTCTCCGTATTACTCCTCTGAATACACCACAGCACAATGGTGTATCAGGGCGGGGCAATCACACAATATTAGATATGGTGTGCTCTGTGATGAGTATTACTGAGTTACCTATTTTCTTTTTGGGTGTTATGCGCTTGAGAAGCTGCATACCTATTGAATTAGGTTCGAATCAAATCACTGCCTACCATTCCATATGAGATATGGTATGGGAAGAGCCTATCTCTTAAGTAAGTTAAGATTTGGGATTGTCCGGCCTATGTCAAAAGCAAAATCCGGACAAGATCGAGGCAAGATCAGTTCTGTAGAACTGGAAAGGTTCGAGTTGTACAAAACTGCTAATGATTTGACAGAACCAAAGAATTCAATAGTTCCCGACGAACCTCAGCCTCTCCGCCGATCTAGTATGGTTCCTCACCCACCTGAGAGATACCTTGGTTTCTCGATGACAGTGGGAGCATGGAATACATCATAAGATGATGACCCAACTAGATTCGAGCAGGCCATCAAGAGTAGGGACTCTGTAAGAATGGCTGGATGCTTGGCAATCTGAGATGGAATCCATATACACCAACAAAGTATGGACTTTGGTTGCGATATCTGAAGGGTTAAATCCCCATCAGGAGCAAGTATATCTTGAGAAGATTACTTGGTGTAGATGGACAAGTTGAGACTTTCAAAGCTAGACTTGTTAAAGGTTTTCGTCATCAACCAGGCACGGATAATGATGAAACCTTTTCCAGGGACTATGTTTAAATCCATCCAGATCCTACTTGCCACGGCTACATACCACGACTATGATATCTGGTGGTTGGGTTCCATGACTACTTTTCTAAATATTGATTTAGAAGAGAACGTCTATAAGAACACAGCCAGAGGGCCTCGTAGACAGTGGAAGCAGCGGAAACGTGTGTAAGATGTTTTATAGGATAAAGCAGGCATCGCGGAGTTGGAACATCTGTTTTGATGGATTAGTCAAAGAAGTTGACATCATCAAAAATGGTAGATGAACCTTGTATAAACAAAAAGGTAGTAGGGAGTATGGTGACGATCCTCGTAGAGTACGTGGATGACATACTCTTGTTAGGGAAGGAGTTTCCTATGCTACGCTCGATCAATCTCCGCTTATCACAATGATTTTCCATATAGGATCAAAGTGATACCTACTAAATACTAAGCTTTGGATCTATGAGATAGATCTAATTGGATGTTAGGATACTCACTAGTTGTAGTGAGATGGTATCAATTGATCCTGGGGAGAATCACTGGAAGGGTTCCAGAGTGATAAAGACGACTGAATGTCAGTCACAGGCATTGTCTTTACCCTTAGTAAAGGGACGGTATGTTGGAAGATATCCAAGCTAGATATCGTGACAAACTAGACGATAAGGGCTGGTAACATCGCTATTAAAGATACTGCCAAAGAGGCAGTTTGGGTGTATATTGGTTCATAGGATGAACTAGGTTCCTACCATTGTGTGACAATGGAACTGTGGCTTTGGCCCTGGAACCCTGGTCCCATCAGTGACCCAGACATATTCTGAGGCAGCATCACCTGATCATGGAGATAGTTGATCTCCAGAGTGATCGAGGTTAGGAGAGTAGACTCAGAGGAGAACACGGCGGATCCACTCACGAAGGCCTTTTCCCAAAGAGAGACTTTATGGGATGGTTGAGTATGTGATACTGCAACCACTGCTACAGATGACCCTAGTGCAAGTGGGAGATTGTTAGTTATATGTATGCCCTAGAGGCCATTACTGTACATTGGATGTATATTGTAGTGGATGCTGGGACATATATAGGTAGGACTTTCTTGCTCGACATGATAGTACGCTATCTGGTTACTCTTTATCTTAACATGTATACTTTCTGTCTCTCTGATTACATGTTGATAAAGCCCTTAGGATGTGTACTCGACTTCCAGGACTATGATGCAGATCATACTAGTGGGGCCTGGGTAGTCAATGAGTACATCCTTCATTGTTCCTAGTCGTGGGAATGTCGAGACGGGGCATCGATATTCCAGAGTAGACTAGCGCATATCTTCTCGACCCATAAGATGGGCGATGGATGATCCCATATCCATTGGTGTTTGACATCGAAGATGGTATGCGGGTGCTCAGTGGAGACTGGGTACACTGAACGGACTCGCCGAGAATTCCCAGATGGTATTATACCTCACGTCAGATGGCAGTTCTCTGGTGACACTGGTACAGCTTAGTCTGTTGACCCGAGATCGTCATAGAGTCTTGTGTGTCTCCCACTGTGCTTTGATTTCCACCCTACCACGGCTCTACTGAGTCGTGCAAACAGGTGGTTTTTGGGTACAGTCCCGATTCACATGGAGGCAATGAGCGATAGGAGGGGATTCGTCTCTCCCGGTATTGGGGGTTGATGTTGTGCTATGCTCGACTGGCCATAACAGGAAATCCCTGGCCAGGGTTGCTGTGATATACTAGTAAGAGTTATCAGTAGTTTCACGAATGTTATGGACCTCAAGTCGGCATGACTTATCGAGCTATTGGGGTCTGACGTTTACCACCCCTAGGCGAGATATGCGACATATCAGACGATCAGACCAGACTGTACGGTAAGTGTTACTGGTTGGATTCGCAGGAGTGTGAGCGGGCTTGCTCGTCGATCTTCTGATCGCTCAATACCCGATGGCCGTTACGTTTAGCAGACCGCTTGCGGCTTGTGGATGCTTGATATGATCATCATCTGCTGCCGGCGTACTGACGAGTCTTTAGAGTCCTACACAGAGGTTTCCTGGCTCAAGCGAAACGAAATAGGAGCGCATATAAGATATGTGCGGGGCCGAGAATAATTCGAGTATGTGATACCGTATTCCATTCTCACGATCAATGTATCGATTGGTTATATGCGATATAACCTAGTTATCGAATCAAGGATTGATTCGATAAGCCGATACATATGATACTAGTCAGTTATATCCGATATGACCGGATCGTTAAATCAAGTGTTGATTTAATGATTTAGTGCATATTTATATATTTGATATATTACTTTGCGTTAACTAGTATTGGTTCACTTTAAAAGGATTTTCTCACTTGAATTGTGCACATTGTATATGCGATATAGTTTTGTGCACATGTTTGTATCATGTTTGATGATACATGCTTACTTGGTTAAGTGTAAAGAATCAAACCATGGTTTAAGTTAATGATTAGGGTTTTGATTATTTATTCATTTATCTTTCTTATTTATTCTTTTTGGAAAAAGAAAAAGATAAATGAATGATTGAATGTTTTGGCTTTAGTTGAAGTTTCTTGAAACTTTGACTAAGTCACTCTTTTGTTCTTATGCTTAACCCTAACCATCCTTTTAACCATGGTCTTTTCTCTACACTTAACTATAGTTGAAAGTATGATAAGTATTGAATTATTTTTATCTAATTATTAAGACTTATCATATCTTTCTTCTTCTTCTTCAAGAGCTAGAAAAAGAAAAGCTTTCTAGTTCAATGGCAACTAGCCAAATCAAGTGAGAAATCCAAATCTAAAGTCTACCCACTTCCTATTTCTTCATCCTCTACTACTTGCCATGTAGTAGAGTGTGTTGTCTTCACAAGTTTCTTGACTTGGCGAAGGCGGAGCTCGTTCTTGTGATGCCTCGACGTAGATCATCTTCGGCATCGAACCGACGATCAAGCCCGCCCATTTCTTCAACGAAGCCGATACTTGAGTTCGGAATTCGATTTGGACAGCGGAGGGAGATCATCATGGAGCTTAGGAAGTGGTGGACCGGATCTACAAAGGTTGTTGTCACTTTCCCTTAGCATTTAATTCGATTACATGCTTGTTTCGCCTAGATATCTAGTAAACGATCCGTATTAGGGTTTGTAGGCACCCGTAAAATTTGATTTGTGCATGTTTGATCACTATCCTAAGGGCTTTACCAACATGTAACAGAGAGACAATCAGTATACACGTTAAGGTAAAGAGCAACCAGATAGCATACTATCATGTCGAGCAAGAAAGTCCTCCCTATATATGTCCCAGCATCCACTACAATATACATCCTATGTATAGTAATGGCCTCTAGGGCATACATATAACTAACAATCTCCCACTTGCACTAGGGCCATCTGATAGCAGTGGTTGTAGTATCTCATACTCAACCATCCCATAAAAATCTCTCTCTGGGAACAGGCCTTTGTGAGTGGATCCTCTGTGTTGTCCTCTGGGTCTACTCTCCTAACCTCGATCTCCATGGAGATCAACCATCTCCATGATCAGGTGATACTGCCTTAGAATATGTCTGGATCACTGATGGGACCGGCGTTCCTTGGCATGGTTGATGCCATGTGAGACCTCATTAGGGTGCCTAGGAACCCTACAGTGGTATCAGAGAGTTGATGTTGCGCTGTGTTCGATTGGCTATAGCAGGAAATCCCTGGCCAGGGTTGCTGAGATTTACTGGTAAGTGTTACCAGTAGTTTCTCGAACAGTTTTAGACCTCATATCGACACGACTTATCGAGCTATTGGGGTCTGACGTTTACCACCCCTAGGCAAGATATGCGACATATCAGACGATCAGACCGGACTGTACGGTAGTGTTACTGGTTGGATTCACAGGAGTGTGAGCGGGCTTGCTCGTCGATCTTCTAATCGCTCAATACCCGGGTGGCCGTTACGTTTAGCAGACCGCTTGCGGCTTGTGGGTGTTTGATATGATCATCACCTGCTGCCGGCGTATTGACGAGTCTTTAGAGTCCTACACAGAGGTTTCCTGGCTCAAGCGAAACGAAATAGGAGCGCATATGAGATATGTGCGGGACCGAGAATGATACCAGTATGTGATACTGTATTTGATTCTCACGATTTGTGACATTGATCGGTTATATGCGATATAGCCGGGTTATCGGATCAAGTGTTGATTCGATCAGATGTTACTGTTGATATTAGTCGGTTATATGCGATATGACCGGATCATTAAATCAAGTGTTGATTTAATGATTTAATGCATAATTATATATTTGATATATTACTTTGCATTAACTAGTATCGGTTTACTTAAGATGGATTTTCTCACTTGGATGTACACATTGTATATGTGATATACTTTTGTGCACTTGATTGTATCATGTTTGATGATACATGTTTGCTATGGTTTTTGTGTAAAGATCAAACCATGGTTACAAGATAATGGTTAGGGTTTTTCTTTATTTATTTATTTATTTATTTCATTTTGGCAAAAGGAAAATGGTGGCTAATTTTGTTTGTTTGTTGAAGTTTCAAGAAGCTTTGAAAAAGTCCACCATTTTTGTTTTATGCCTAACCTAACCATTCACCTAACTATAGTTTGCTCTCTACACATAACCATGGTTGGATTATGATAAGTTTTGATTTTCTTTTCTATTTTAAAATAACTTATCATAAGACATATTATCTTCTTCATCTTCTTCACTTCATGAAGAAAGCTTGCTACTCCAATGGCAAGTGATGAAAACTAGTGAGAAATCCAAAACCAAAGTCTACCCACTTCCTATTTCTTCATCCTCTACCTCTTGCCAAGTAGTATAGGGTGTTTCCTTCACAAGTTTTCATGACTTGGTGAAGGTGGAGCTTGATCTAGCGATGCCTCGACGTAGATCATCTTCGGCATGGACATCGACGACCTAGCTCGCCATTTCTCCGACGAAGCCGACGCTATAGCCCAGGAATTCATTTGGACAGCGAGGGGACTTCGTTGCGGAGCTATGAAGGTGGAGCACCGGATCTACAAAGGTTGTATTTCCGTTCCTTTAGTAAAATAGTTTACTAGTTGCCTCTTTCGCCTAGACATCTAGCTAACGATCCGTAGTCTAGGGTTTCTCGGCACCGTATTGTTTGAAATTGGCATGGTTGATGCCTTGTGAGACCTCATTAGGGTGCCTAGGAACCCTACAGAGTAAAGAAACATATGAAATATTGGATATACTACAGTTCCATACAAGCTCTAGAAGTCTACTCTCCTAGAAACATATGAAATATACTACAGTTCCTAGAGTGTCTTCTCTCTCTGGGATATACTACAGTTCCTAGAAACATATGATACCACTGTAGGGTTCCTAGGCACTCTCAAGAGGTCTCACAAGGCATCAACCATGCCAATTTCAAAAAGTCTAGGTGCCGAGAAACCCTAAACTACGGATCGTTGGCTAGATGTCTAGGCGAAAAACAAACTAGTTAACACTTAACTAAGAGTTAAACGGAAATACAACCTTTGTAGATCCGGTGCTCCACCTCCATAGCTCCGCAATGAAGTCCCCTCGCTGTCCAAATGAATTCCCGGGCTCTAGCGTCGGCTTCGTCGGAGAATAGGCGAGCTAGGTCGTCGATGTCCATGCCGAAGATGATCTACGTCGAAGCATCGCAAGATCAAGCTCTCACTTCACCAAGTCATGAAACTTGTGAAGAAAACACACTCTACTACTTGGCAAGAGGTAGAGGATGAAGAAATAGGAAGTGGGTAGACTTTAGAATTGGATTTCTCACTCATTTCATCAATCCACCATTGATGAAGCAAGCTTTTCTTCCTTGAAGAAGATGAAGAAGAAGAAGCTAATTGTTATGATAAGTTATGATAAGAATAATCAAAATAGAAAAGAAAATGAATTCCTATCATAACTTTAACCATGGTAAAGTGTAGAGAAATGACTAAGGTTAAAAGAATGGTTAGGGTTAAGCTTGAAGACAAAATGGTCATATGGTCAAAGCTTCATGAAGCTTCATCAAGCTTCATGAAAGAAAGAAAGAATGACAACCATTTTATTTTCTTTTGTCATTTCATTTTGATCCAAATAAAAAGATAAATGAATGGACAAATAAATAGAAACCTTAACCATTTACTTAACCTAGGTTTAATTCTTTACACTAACCAATGTTGCATGCATCATCAAACATGATACAATCAAGTGCACAAAAATATATCGCATATACAATGCGCACATCCGAGTGAGAAAATCCATCTAAAGTGAACCGATACTAGTTAATGCAAAGTAATATATCAAATATATAAGTATACATTAAATCATTAAATCAACACTTGATTTAACGATCCGGTCATATCACATATAACCGACTAGTATCCAATGTATCGGTTTATCGAATCAATCCTTGATTCGATAACTAGGGTATATCGCATATAACCTAATCGATACATTCATCGCGAGAATGGAATACGGTATCACATACACGCATTATTCTCGGTCCCGCACATATCTCATATGCGCTCCTATTTCGTTTCGCTTGAGCCAGGAAACCCCTGTGTAGGACTCTAAAGACTCGTCAATACGCCGGCACCGGATGATGATCATATCAAACATCCACAAGCCGCAAGCGGTCTGCTAAACGTAACGGCCACCCGGGTATTGAGCGATCAGAAGATCTACGAGCAAGCCCGCTCACACTCCAGTGAATCCAACCAGTAACACTACCGTACAGTCCGGTCTGATCGTCTGATATGTCGCATATCTCGCCTAGGGGTGGTAAACGTCAGACCCTAATAGCTCGATAAGTCGTGTCGATATGAGGTCTATAACAGTTCGAGAAACTACTGGTAACACTTACCAGTAAATCTCAGCAACCCTGGCCAGGGATTTCCGGTTATAGCCAATCGAACACAGCGCAACATCAACTCCCTATACCGGGAGAGACGAATCCCCTCCTATCGCTCATTGCCTCCATGTGACTCGGGACTGTACCCAAAAACCACCGTTTTGCACGCCCTCTTGGACATGGTAAGATGGAAATCAAAGCACAGTGGGAACCACACAAGACTCTATGACGATCTCGGGTCAACAGACTACTCTGTACCAGTGTCACCAGAGAACTGCCATCTGACGTAAGGTATAATACCATCTGGGAGTTCTCGGCGAGTCCGTCCAGTGTACCCAGTCTCTACTGAGCACCCGTATATCATCTCTGATGTTAAACACCAATGGATATGGGATCATCCATCGCCCATCTGTATGGGTCGAGAAGGTACACGCTAGTCTACTCTGGTATATCGATGCCCCGTCTCGATACACCTACGACTAGGGACTTTGAAGGATGTACTTATGGACTACCATGTCCCCACTAGTATGATCCGCATCATAGTCCAGGTGGTCAAGTACACATCCTAAGGGCTTTACCAACATGTAATAGAGAGACAATCAATGTACACGTTAAGGTAAAGAGCAACCAGATAGCATACTATCATGTCGAGCAAGAAAGTCCTCCCTATATATGTCCCAGCATCCACTACAATATACATCCAATGTACAGTAATGGCCTCTAGGGCATACATACAACTAACAATCTCCCACTTGCACTAGGACCATCTGTAGCAGTGGTTGTAGTATCTCATACTCAACCATCCCATAAAAGTCTCTCTCTGGGAACAGGCCTTTGTGAGTGGATCCGCCGTGCTGTCCTCTGAGTCTACTCTCCTAACCTCGATCTCCTTAGAGATCAACCATCTCCATGATCAGGTGATACTGCCTTAGAATATGTCTGGATCACTGATGGGACCTTCGTTCCTTGGCATAAGCCACAACTCAATTGTCACACAATGGGAGGAACATAGTTCATCTCATGAACCAATATACACCCAAACATCCTCTTTTGGTAGCATCTTAAGTAGCGATGTATCCAGCCTTTATCGTCTAGTATGCCACGGTATCTAGCTTGGAACTCTTCCAACATACCGTCCCTTTTACTGAGGGTAAAGACAATGCCTGTGACTGACATTCAGTCGCCTTTATCACCCTGGAACCATTCCAGTGATTCTCCCCAGGGTCGATTGATACCTTCTCACTACAACTAGTGAGAATCCTAACATCCATTTAGATCTATCTCATAGATCCAAAACCTAGGATTTAGGAGGTATCACTTTGATCCTACATGGAGAATCATTGTGGTAAGCGGAGATTGACCGAGCGTAGCATAGGAAACTCCTTCCCTATCAAGAGTATGTCATCCACGTACTCTACGAGGATCGTCACCATACTCCCTACTACCTTTTTGTATATACAAGGTTCATCTACCATTTTGATGATGTCAACTTCTTTGACTTATCCATCAAAACAGATGTTCCAACTCCGCGATGCCTGCTTTATCCTATAAAGCATCTTGCACACGTTTCCGCTGCTCCCACTGTCTACGAGGCTCTCTGGCTGTGTACTTATAGACGCACTCTTCTAAAACATCATTTAGAAAAGCAGTCATGACACCCAACCGCCAGATATCGTAGTCATAGTATGTAGCCGTGGCAAGTAGTATCTGGATGGACTTAAGCATAGGTACAGGAAAAGGTTTCATCATTATCCACGCCTGGTCGATGACGAAAACCTTTAACTAGTCTAGCTTTGAAAGTCTCAACTTTTCCATATACACCAAGTAATCTTCTCAAGATATACTTGCTTCTGATGGGGATTTAACCCTTCAAATATAGCAACCAAAGTCCATACTTTGTCGGTGTATAAGGATTCCATCTCAGATCGCTAAGCATTCAGCCATTCTTATAGAGTCCCACTCCTAATGGCCAGCTCGAAACTAGTTGGGTCATCATCTTATGATGCAATCCTCGCTTCTACTGTCATAGAGAAACAGAAGTATCTCTCAGGTGGGTGAGAAACCCTACTAGATCGGCGGAGAGGCTGAGGTACGTTGGTTACTATTGAATCCACTGGTTCTACCAAATCTTCAGCTGCAGTTTGTATAGCTGGAACCTTTCCAGTTCTACATTATAGACTTTGCCTCGAGCTTGTCCGGATTTTGCTTTCAGACATAGGCCGGACAACCCCAAATCTTAACTAGCTTAAGACATGGGCTCTTCCCTTTCCATATCACATATGAAGTGGTAGGCAAGTGATTTGATTCGAACCCTATTCAATAGGTATGCAGCTTCTCAAGTGCATAACTTCCAAAAGGAAATAGGTAACTCAGTAGTACTCATCATAGAGCACACCTTATCATATAGGGTGAGATTGCTCCGCCCCGATATACCATCGTGCTATGGTGTATACGGAGGAGTAATGCTGAGAGAGAATCTCATTCTCCTTTAGAATAGTCCAGGAATTCCGTGCTCAAGTATTCTCCTCCTTGATCACATCAAAGGACATAATACTTTTACCCGTTTTTGTTCTCTACTTCTAACTTATATTCCGTGAATATCTCAAAAGGTTCGGACTTGTATTTCAACAGGAACATATGTCTGAATCTTGAGAGATTATCAGAGAATATAATGAAGTATAAAGAACCAGTCCTGGCATTTGTAGACTGGGGACCTACATACATCAACATGTATCATCCCAAGAGTTCACTAACTCTTTCTCTGTTTCCAATAAACAGAGCTGTGGTCATCTTATCTTTGTGACATGACTGGCGAGTTTCACAAGATGTAAATTCAAACTGATTTAAATATGCATCTAAATGTAACTCAGCCAGTTGGGTCGCATTGATATGACCTAGTCTACAATACCTCAAGAAGGATTCGTTCATTTCTGAACTCTTCCTCTTGTGTGTGTTCTGTATACTAAATAACTGTAGTTTGATTTAGAACGTCAATGCTTTTAGATAACGTGCCTGAACCGATCAACTTTTGATATAGTAAATATTCAAAACATTATCCAACTATACAAAATTTTATCATTTCTTTACTAATAAAGAGATAGATATGATTTTGTATATCAGGTTTGGTATCTAACAACATTCGTTCAGAATCAATGTATTGATAATACAGGGTGACAGTGACCAACAGACTTGGCTGCAACACTTGCCCCGTTTTCTGCCTCATGAAACTTATCACCCGTTCTCAGTTCTCTACCTTTCTATAGCCCTATGTAACAGATTACATATCTGGGATCCTGATCTGGTATCACATACCCAGGACGTAGAGGATACAGAGAAACAGTTCTTTGTAATGAACACACCCGAAGATGATGCATCATCATGCACTCTCTTCGTTTGGGCGGCACGGGAAATCTGGTATTCCCCAAATTCCTGCTCTGTCTTATAACAATTATAAGTTGGAGCGGGACCAACGTTCCCCAGCTCAGTATAACAAGCGGGTTCGGTCAATAATCCGTATTATTATCTTGATTAAGGCGTGATATGGTCGCTACCTGGAGAGAGAGAGAAGAAAACACTCAGCGTGCGCTCTTGCAAGAATTGATTGGTTATTATTTTATCTAATCAGGATGGTTCCCACTGCTTTTTATCAAATCTTCCTTCAAACCCTAAAAGGAAAGACTAGCCGGGATTAATTACACACTACAAGTTCGCAAATCTTTCAGCCAGGCCAGTGTCGGTACTTTGAGGGAGGTCCCCCGTGCTTTCGCACGAACCTAATTAATGTAAACCTCGTTTTCCCAGAGGCGTAACCTCGTTAACACCTTTCTAGACACCTACTTGATCGGCTAATTGTAATGTATAAAACTCTCCCAGGAGTAACTCTTACTCGCAGCGGGTATCGGGATCCAACTATCTCATAGAAGGTATGCAATCTCATTGCAAATTTCAACACTTGAAATACCCGATAATATTTTGCCCCTAGTGTTCTATGACCTTGACGAATGCCAAACAACCCATAGTCTACTAGTCAAGTTCAACCCGTACATTTCTTGATCGAATTAAACCCACCCGCACGACCCTTGACGAATGCCAAACAACGCCGTACGAATACCCTAATCCAATCGCATCATATGCTCAAGCAGATAAATACTAGTTAGCTACCGTACACTACGCCTTGACGAATGCCAAACTACCGCAGCACGAATACTAACTAGTACATATCTGAAATGACGGAGGGCTACGACAGGTTTTTCTGAAAACCTATTGTGTAATGAACTTGATATCGTTGTAGGATCGAATGAATTTTGAAATGGAGTGTTTTTGAGGCTTTTCTAGTTTTGCTAAAGGAGTCACTCCCGGTGAAGGGATCGTCGGTCCTTTCCTCGTCGAATGATGTGCGGGATATATCACATATATCACTGTGCAAAGCAAAAACACTTAAAAGCAATCCAAAGACAAACCGAAGGTTGTAGCATCTGCCAGTTATTGCTAAAGGAGTCACTCCCGGTGAAGGGATCTCGGTCCTTTCCTCATCGAATAAGGTGCAGGATATATCACATATACCGCTGTGCAAAGCAAAAACTGTAGCTACCTGTTTTATTTTGAAATTCGATTCTACAACATCTTAGGTTTCTTTTACTTTCATTAATCACATTAATGAAGTCCCATCATTTAAGTACCTAAACATCACAGATAAATACGACGTACACTTATGCCATCCGCATTCGCCTCGATGTCCCCTCGTGCACCATTAGGTTAGGTAACTAACGGCAGAGCGGGGCAGGGCTAGCGCGGGTGTAAAACATAAGTAACGTCTATATAATATATCATATATATACTATATAAAGTATCTATCACAGAACATCACATGATCACATCACAGATATCGCAGCAGAAGAATATCATATGAAATATTGGATATACTAGGACGTCCGTGTTTTCAATACGAGCCAGTATAAAACACGGATTCCACGGTCGTGATGAATAGCCAAACCCACACCCCTAGACCCCTACGAGAGCGGCAAGCAACCCTACCAATTCTAGAGTTAGGAGACCCGGACTCGACTCCTCTAGTTGGTCTCCCACTGGACTCCAGAACCCGGTTACTTGTGCCCTCCTCCTTGGGTCTATCCTAGTGCGGAAAAGTAAATAATATACAAACGGTGACATCTTCCGCAACCTGGAAGTGCCCCAATAAAAGAATATTACATACAAGTTTTTACATGAATGAAAATGAAAAACACCCATCTCACATAAAAACCCCCGTCTATTCAAACACGACGATCCAATATAACATATCCAGCAACACATAACATCACATGTCATCAACGTAAGTAAATATGCATATCCCAATTGTCGTTGACATATAGCAACGAAACCGGCGATATCACATATTACACTTACGGTCACAGAAAAGAAAGTGTAAAACTACAACAGTTGGAATCCGCAACCACCTCAGACATCGCATGCCTGACCAAATGAATTACTTAGACATCGCATGCCTAACAATTATAAACCCCGCATTTTAGTCTCAAAATCGAAAACTCTTTTCAATATCAAGTCGGGCAATTCAACAAGATTCCCGACATCCTGATCGAATGCTCGTCGCAAACTTCAGTAGGCGGCCGCACCCCCGACGCCGTCGACGAAGTGCACCAAGGCGGAACACCGCCACCGCGAGCACCCAGACGGATGCTTTCGGCGACGGGGTTCTCCTACAGTCACTTGGTCGGGGCTATGGAGCGAGGCTGTCTATTAAGTTTACCCGGCGAGTATCCGCGTACGCTACGTGATTGCGACGGACTTTTGATTACATCAAAATTCCGTGGCAACCGATCAAGTGAGACTAAATTGCTAGATTTACAACATTCATTCAGTTATCTCATAACTACTTGTGAATTCCAATTATTGTATCCCATTCCGGATAAATAGAAAATGTTAAACTTTCCGATCGAACATTCGAACACCCAAGTTTTCCCAATACAGATCAACACATGAAATAAGTCTAACAACATTCAGTTCGTGCCTCAGTACCAACGGTCCAGCCGTAGAAGGGTCAAGCCAACGCCTCACATGTGGCACGCCGTACTGCCCCAAACCCGAAGGTTCAAAGGGCAGTTCAAGACGGTCACATAATCGAGTTAAGGTTTTTTGTCTTCTAGAGGGTCCATCGAGTTACTTGCACTACTTAGAACGTCTTTAGACTACAGAAAAATCCAACACTTGGAAATTTCCCGACAGGGGAAAAATTGGGTATTTATATCCGGTCGAACTTTTTAACATATTCTAAAATTTATCCGGAAAGCCACATAGACAAAATCTGATACTCCGATCGAAACACCGAATCCCCAAAACAACCCCAGAAAATTCAACTCTTGAATAAATATTAAAAATTCCCAGAAAATCCAGCACTATCTATTAGGAGTTACTGTGTAAGATTCGCTGAACAATGATGCCGTACGGCCGCGGAACCGCCGCACGAGCCATGCTCGTGCCGCGGAACCGCGGCAGGTTGATGGAGTTAGACACTCGAACTTCACAGTAACTCTTAAAATTGCCTGCTGATTTTTCTGCATATTTTTAATTCCGAAAAATCCACAATTTTCAAAAAAGGACAGAGAGCATGTATGGAATTGGGTTTCGGGTTCGTTCGGACTTCAAATTGCGTCTAGACTTCGCCTAAGGCTCTAGCTAGGCTCTTCTGATCGCTAATATGATATTTCTTATGTTTCTTTCTCTCTAACTTCTGATCGCTAATATGTGAGACCTCTAGAGTGTCTTCTCTCTCTGGGAACAGGCCTTTGTGAGTGGATCCGCTGTGTTGTCCTCTGAGTCTACTCTCCTAACCTCGATCTCCTTGGAGATCAACCATCTCCATGATCAGGTGATACTGCCTTAGAATATGTCTGGATCACTGATGGGACCGACGTTCCTAGGCATGGTTGATGCCTTATGATACCTCATTAGGGTGCCTAGGAACCCTACAGTGGTATCAGAGAGTTGATGTTGCGCTGTGTTCGATTGGCTATAACAGGAAATCCCTGGCCAGGGTTGCTGAGATTTACTGGTAAGTGTTACCAGTAGTTTCTCGAACAGTTATAGACCTCATATCGACACGACTTATCGAGCTATTGGGGTCTGACGTTTACCACCCCTAGGCAAGATATGCGACATATCAGACGATCAGACCGGACTGTACGGTAGTGTTACTGATACCACTGTAGGGTTCCTAGGCACTCTCAAGAGGTCTCACAAGGCATCAACCATGCCAATTTCAAAAAATCTAGGTGCCGAGAAACCCTAAACTACGGATCGTTGGCTAGATGTCTAGGCGAAAAACAAACTAGTTAACACTTAACTAAGAGTTAAACGGAAATACAACCTTTGTAGATCCGGTGCTCCACCTCCATAGCTCCGCAATGAAGTCCCCTCGCTGTCCAAATGAATTCCCGGGCTCTAGCGTCGGCTTCGTCGGAGAATAGGCGAGCTAGGTCGTCGATGTCCATGCCGAAGATGATCTACGTCGAAGCATCGCAAGATCAAGCTCCTACTTCACCAAGTCATGAAACTTGTGAAGAAAACACACTCTACTACTTGGCAAGAGGTAGAGGATGAATAAATAGGAAGTGGGTAGACTTTAGAATTGGATTTCTCACTCATTTCATCAATCCACCATTGATGAAGCAAGCTTTTCTTCCTTGAAGAAGATGAAGAAGAAGAAGCTAATTGTTATGATAAGTTATGATAAGAATAATCAAAATAGAAAAGAAAATGAATTCCTATCATAACTTTAACCATGGTAAAGTGTAGAGAAATGACTAAGGTTAAAAGAATGGTTATGGTTAAGCTTGAAGACAAAATGGCCATATGGTCAAAGCTTCATGAAGCTTCATCAAGCTTCATGAAAGAAAGAAAGAATGATAACCATTTTATTTTCTTTTGTCATTTCATTTTGATCCAAATAAAAAGATAAATGAATGGACAAATAAATAGAAACCTTAACCATTTACTTAACCTAGGTTTAATTCTTTACACTAACCAATGTTGCATGCATCATCAAACATGATACAATCAAGTGCACAAAAATATATCGCATATACAATGCGCACATCCGAGTGAGAAAATCCATCTAAAGTGAACCGATACTAGTTAATGCAAAGTAATATATCAAATATATAATTATACATTAAATCATTAAATCAACACTTGATTTAACGATCCGGTCATATCACATATAACCGACTAGTATCCAATGTATCGGTTTATCGAATCAATCCTTGATTCGATACCTAGGGTATATCTCATATAACCTAATCGATACATTCATCGCGAGAATGGAATGCGGTATCACATACACGCATTATTCTCGGTCCCGCACATATCTCATATGCGCTCCTATTTCGTTTCGCTTGAGCCAGGAAACCCCTGTGTAGGACTCTAAAGACTCGTCAATACGTCGGCAGCGGATGATGATCATATCAAACATCCATAAGCCGCAAGCGGTCTGCTAAACGTAACGGCCACCCGGGTATTGAGCGATCAGAAGATCGACGAGCAAGCCCGCTCACACTCCAGTGAATCCAACCAGTAACACTACCGTACAGTCCGGTCTGATCGTCTGATATGTCGCATATCTCGCTTAGGGGTGGTAAACGTCAGACCCTAATAGCTCGATAAGTCATGTCGATATGAGGTCTATAACAGTTCGAGAAACTACTGGTAACACTTACCAGTAAATCTCAGCAACCCTGGCCAGGGATTTCCAGTTATAGCCAATCGAACACAGCGCAACATCAACTCCCTATACCGGGAGAGACGAATCCCCTCCTATCGCTCATTGCCTCCATGTGACTCGGGACTGTACCCAAAAACCACCGTTTTGCATGCCCTCTTGGACGTGGTAAGATGGAAATCAAAGCACAGTGGGAACCACACAAGACTCTATGACGATCTCGGGTCAACAGACTACTCTGTACCAGTGTCACCAGAGAACTGCCATCTGACGTAAGGTATAATACCATCTGGGAGTTCTCGGCGAGTCCGTCCAGTGTACCCAGTCTCTACTGAGCACCCGTATATCATTTCTGATGTCAAACACCAATGGATATGGGATCATCCATCGCCCATCTGTATGGGTCGAGAAGGTACACGCTAGTCTACTCTGGTATATCGATGCCCCTTCTCGATACACTTACGACTAGGGACTTTGAAGGATGTACTTATGGACTACCATGTCCCCACTAGTATGATCCGCATTATAGTCCAGGTAGTCAAGTACACATCCTAAGGGCTTTACCAACATGTAATAGAGAGACAATCAATATACACGTTAAGGTAAAGAGAAACCAGATAGCATACTATCATGTCGAGCAAGAAAGTCCTCCCTATATATGTCCCAGCATCCACTACAATATACATCCAATGTACAGTAATGGCCTCTAGGGCATACATACAACTAACAATCTCCCACTTGCACTAGGGCCATCTGTAGCAGTGGTTGTAGTATCTCATACTCAACCATCCCATAAAAGTCTCCCTCTGGGAAAATGAGGTTTACATTAATTAGGTTCGTGCGAAAGCACGGGGGACCTCCCTCAAAGTACCGACACTGGCCTGGCTGAAAGATTGGCGAACTTGTAGTGTGTAATTAATCCCGGCTAGTCTTTCCTTTTAGGGTTTGAAGGAAGATTTGATAAAAAGCAGTGGGAGCCATCCTGATTAGATAAAATAATAACCAATCTATTCTTGCAAGAGCGCACGCTGAGTGTTTTCTTCTCTCTCTCTCCTGGTAGTGACCATATCACGCCTTAATCAAGATAATAATACGGATTATTGACCGAACCCGCTTGTTATACTGAGCTGGGGAACGTTGGTCCCGCTCCAACTTATAATTGTTATAAGACAGAGCATGAAATAGGGGATTACCAGAATTCCCGTGCCACCCAAACGAAGAGAGTGCATGCTGATGCATCATCTTCGGGTGTGTTCATTACAAAGAACTTTTTCTCTGTATTCTTTACGTCCTGGGTATGTGATACCAGATCAGGATCCCACATATGAAATTTGTTACATGGGCTACAGATAGGCAAAGAACTGAGAACGGGTGATAAGTTTCATGAGGCAGAAAACGGGGCAAGTGTTGCAGCCAAGTCTGTTGGTCACTGTCACCCTGTATTCCAAATACATTGATTCTGAACGAATGTTATTAGATACCGAATCCTGATATACAAAATCATATCTATCTCTTTATTAGTAAAGAAAGGATATAATTTTGTATTGTTGGATAATGTTTTGAACATTTCCTATATCAAAAGTTGATCGGATCAGGTACGTTATCTAAAAGCATTGATGTTCTAAATCAAACTACAGTTCTTAGTATACGGAACACACACAAGAGGAAGAGTTCAGATATGAACGAATCCTTCTTGAGGCATTGTAGACTAGGTCATATCAATGCGACCTGACTGGCTGAAGTTACATTTTAGATGCATATTTAAATCAGTTTGAATTTACATCTTGTGAAACTTGCCAGTCATGTCACAAAGATATCATGACCATAGCCCTGTTTACTGGAAACAGAGAAAGAGTTAGTGAACTCTTGGGATGATACATGTTGATGTACAAAGGTCCCCTGTCTACACATGCCAAGACCGGATCTTTGTACTTCATTACGTTCTCTGATGATCTCTCAAGATTCAGACATATGTTCCTGTTGAAACACAAGTCCGAACCTTTTGAGATATTCACAGAATATAAGTTAAAAGTAGAGAACCAAAATACGGGTATAAGTATTATGTCCTTTGATGTGATCAAGGAGGAGAATACTTGAGCACGAAAATCCTGGACTATTCTAAAGGAGAATGAGATTCTCTCTCAGCATTACTCCTCCGTATACACCATAGCACGATGGTATATCGGGACGGAGCAATCTCACCCTATATGATAAGGTGTGCTCTATGATGAGTACTACTGACTTACCTGTTTCCTTTTGGGAGTTATGCACTTGAGAAGCTGCATACCTATTGAATAGGGTTCGAATCAAATCACTTGCCTACCACTTCATATGTGATATGGAAAGGGAAGAGCCCATGTCTTAAGCTAGTTAAGATTTGGGGTTGTCCGGCCTATGTCTGAAAGAGAAATCCGGACAAGCTCGAGGCAAAGTCTATAATGTAGAACTGGAAAGGTTCCAGCTATACAAACTGCAGCTGAAGATTTGGTAGAACCAGTGGATTCAATAGTAACCAACGAACCTCAGCCTCTCCGCCGATCTAGTAGGGTTTCTCACCCACCTAAGAGATACTTCTGTTTCTCTATGACAGTGGGAGCGAGGATTGCATCATAAGATGATGACCCAACTAGTTTCGAGCTGGCCATCAGGAGTGGGACTCTGTAAGAATGGCTGAATGCTTAGCGATCTGAGATGGAATCCTTATACACCGACAAAGTATGGACTTTGGTTGCTATATCTGAAGGGTTAAATCCCCATCAGGAGCAAGTATATCTTGAGAAGATTACTTGGTGTATATGGAAAAGTTGAGACTTTCAAAGCTAGACTAGTTAAAGGTTTTCGTCATCGACCAGGCGTGGATAATGATGAAACCTTTTCCAGTACCTATGCTTAAGTCCATCCAGATACTACTTGCCACGGCTACATACCATGACAACGATATCTGGCGGTTGGGTGTCATGACTGCTTTTCTAAATGATGTTTTAGAAGAGTGCGTCTATAAGTACACAGCCAGAGAGCCTCGTAGACAGTGGGAGCAGCGGAAACGTGTGCAAGATGCTTTATAGGATAAAGCAGGCATCGCGGAGTTGGAACATCTGTTTTGATGGATAAGTCAAAGAAGTTGACATCATCAAAATGGTAGATGAACCTTGTATATACAAAAAGGTAGTAGGGAGTATGGTGACGATCCTCGTAGAGTACGTGGATGACATACTCTTGATAGGGAAGGAGTTTCCTATGCTACGCTCGGTCAATCTCCGCTTACCACAATGATTCTCCATGTAGGATCAAAGTGATACCTCCTAAATCCTAGGTTTTGGATCTATGAGATAGATCTAAATGGATGTTAGGATTCTCACTAGTTGTAGTGAGATGGTATCAATCGACCCTGGGGAGAATCACTGGAATGGTTCCAGGGTGATAAAGGCGACTGAATGTCAGTCACAGGCATTGTCTTTACCCTTGCTCGTCGATCTTCTGATCGCTCAATACCCGGGTTGCCGTTACGTTTAGCAGACCGCTTGCGGCTTGTGGGTGTTTGATATGATCATCACCTGCTGCCGGCGTATTGACGAGTCTTTAGAGTCCTACACAGAGGTTTCCTGGCTCAAGCGAAACGAAATAGGAGCGCATATGAGATATGTGCGGGACCGAGAATGATACCAGTATGTGATACTGTATTTGATTCTCGCGATTTGTGACATTGATCGGTTATATGCGATATAGCCCGGTTATCGGATCAAGTGTTGATTCGATCAGATGTTACTGTTGATATTAGTCGGTTATATGCGATATGACCGGATCATTAAATCAAGTGTTGATTTAATGATTTAATGCATAATTATATATTTGATATATTACTTTGCATTAACTAGTATCGGTTTACTTAAGATGGATTTTCTCACTTGGATGTACACATTGTATATGTGATATACTTTTGTGCACTTGATTGTATCATGTTTGATGATACATGTTTGCTATGGTTTTTGTGTAAAGATCAAACCATGGTTACAAGATAATGGTTAGGGTTTTGCTTTATTTATTTATTTATTTATTTCATTTTGGCAAAAGGAAAATGGTGGCTAATTTTGTTTGTTTGTTGAAGTTTCAAGAAGCTTTGAAAAAGTCCACCATTTTTGTTTTATGCCTAACCTAACCATTCACCTAACTATAGTTTGCTCTCTACACATAACCATGGTTGGATTATGATAAGTTTTGATTTTCTTTTCTATTTTAAAATAACTTATCATAAGACATATTATCTTCTTCATCTTCTTCACTTCATGAAGAAAGCTTGCTACTCCAATGGCAAGTGATGAAAACTAGTGAGAAATCCAAAACCAAAGTCTACCCACTTCCTATTTCTTCATCCTCTACCTCTTGCCAAGTAGTATAGGGTGTTTCCTTCACAAGTTTTCATGGCTTGGTGAAGGTGGAGCTTGATCTAGCGATGCCTCGACGTAGATCATCTTCGGCATGGACATCGACGACCTAGCTCGCCATTTCTCCGACGAAGCCAACGCTAGAGCCCAGGAATTCATTTGGACAGTGAGGGGACTTCGTTGCGGAGCTATAGAGGTGGAGCACCGGATCTACAAAGGTTGTATTTCCGTTACTTTAGTAAAATAGTTTACTAGTTGCCTCTTTCGCCTAGACATCTAGCTAACGATCCGTAGTCTAGGGTTTCTCAGCACCGTATTGTTTGAAATTGTCATGGTTGATGCCTTGTGAGACTTCATTAGGGTGCCTAGGAACCCTACAGTGGTATCAGAGCCTAGCTAGAGCCTTAGGCGAAGTCCAGACGAAGTTTGAAACCCGAACGAACCCGAAACCCCAACTCAAATGTGCTCTCTGGACTTTTTCTAAAAACAGGGATTTTTCAGTATTAAAAATATGTAGAAATATCAGCAGGAATATCTATGAGTTACTGTAAATTTCGATGCCCTAATTCCATTAAAGCGCCGCGTTTCCGCGGCACGAGCATGGCTCGTGCGGCGGATCCGCGGCCTGTTTGTCGTGTTATGAGTTGAAGTTTGCACAGTAACTCCTATTTAACAGTGTTGGTTTTCCTGGGTATTTTTAATATTTTTTCCAGAGTTTTAATTTTCAGGTTTTGTTTTGGGGATTCGAATGTTCGATCGGATTATCAGATTTTGTCTATGTGTCTTTCCGGATAAATTTTAGAATATGTTAAAAAGTTCGACCGGATATAAATACCCACTTTTTCCCCTGCCGGGAAATTTCCAAGTGTTGGATTTTAACGTAGTTTGACGACGTTCTAAGTAGTGCAAGTAACACGATGGACCCTCTAGAAGACAACAAACCTTAACTCGATTATGTGACCATCTTGAACTGCCCTTTGAACCTTAGGGTTTGGGGCAGTGCGGCGTGCCACATGTGAGGCGTTGGCTTGACCCTTCTACGGCTGGACCGTTGGTACTGAGGCACGAACGGAATGTTGTTAGACTTATTTCATGTGTTGAGATGTATCGGGAAAACTTGGGTGTTCGATTGTTCGATCGAAAAGTTTAACATTTTCTGTTTATCTGGAATGGGATACAATAATTGGAATTCACAAAAGTTATGTGATAACTGAATGAATGTTATAAATCTAGCGGTTTAGTCTCACTTGATCGGTTGCCACGGAATTTTGATGTGATCAAAAGTCCGTCGCAATCACGTAGCGTACGCGGATACTCGCCGGGTAAACTTAATAGACAGTTACACCCCATAGCCCCGACCAAGTGACTGTAGGAGAACCCCGTCGCCGAAAGCATCTGTTCGGGTGCTCGCGGTAGCGGTGTTCCGCCTTGGTGCACTTCGTCGACGGCGTCGGGGGTGCGGCCGTCTACTGAAGTTTGCGACGAGCATTCGATCAGGATGTCGGGAATCTTGTTGAATTGCCCGACTCAATATTGAAAAGTGTTTTCGATAATGAGACTGAAATGCGGGGTTTATAATTGTTAGGCATGTGATGTCTAAGTAATTCATTTGGTCAGGCATGCGATGTCTGAGGTGGTTGCGGATTCCAACTGTTGTATTTTTACACTTTTTTTTCTGTGACCGTAAGTGTAATATGTGATATCGCCGGTTTCGTTGCTATATGTCAACGACAATTGGGATACGCATGTTTACTTACGTTGATGACATGTGATGTTATGTGTTGCTGGATATGTGATATTGGATCGTCGTGTTTGAATAGCCGGGGGTTTTTATGTGAGATGAGTGTTTTTTCATTTTCATTCATGTAAAAACTTGTATGTAATATTCTTTTATTGGGGCACTTCCAGGTTGCGGAAGATGTCACCGTTTGTATATTATTTACTTTTCCGCACTAGGATAGACCCAAGGAGGGGAGCACAAGTAACCGGGTTCTGGAGTCCAGTGGGAGACCAACTCGAGGAGTCGAGTCTGGGTCTCCTAACTCTAGAATTGGTAGGGTTGCTTGCCGCTCTCGTAGGGGTCTGGGGGTGTGGGTTTGGCTATTCATCACGACCGTGGAATCCGTGTTTTATACTGGCTCGTATTGAAAACACGGACGTCCTAGTATATCCAATATTTCATATGTTTCTTCTGCTGCGATATCTGTGATGTAATCATATGATGTTCTGTGATAGATACAGTATATAGTATATATGATATATTATATAGACGTTACTTATGTTTTACACCCGCGCTAGCCCTGCCCCGCTCTGCCGTTAGTTACCTAACCTAACGGTGCACGAGGGGACATCGAGGCGAATGCGGATGGCATAAGTGTACGTCGTATTTATCTGTGATGTTTAGGTAATTTAAATGATGGGACTTCATTAATGAGATTAATGAAATAAAAGAAACCTAAGATGTTGTAGAATCGAATTTCAAAATAAAACAGGTAGCTACAGTTCTTGCTTTGCACAGCGGTATATGTGATATATCCTGCACCTTATTCGATGAGGAAAGGACCGAGATCCCTTCACCGGGAGTGACTCCTTTAGCAATAACTGGCAGATGCTACACACTCGGTTTGTCTTTTGATTGCTTTTAAGAGTTTTTGCTTTGCACAGTGATATATATGATATATCCCGCACCTCATTCGACGAGGAAAGGACCGACGATCCCTTCACCGGGAGTGACTCCTTTAGCAAAACTAGAAAAGCCTCAAAAACACTCCATTTTTAAAATCATTTGATTCTACAACGATATCAAGTTCATTACGTAATAGGTTTTCAGAAAAACCTGTCGTAGCCCTCCGTCATTTCAGATACGTACTAGTTAGTATTCGTGCTGCGGTTGTTTGGCCTCCGTCAAGGCGTAGTGTACGGTAGCTAACTAGTGCTTATTTGCTAGCATATGATGCGATTGGATTAGGGTATTCGTACGGCGTTGTTTGGCTTCCGTCAAGGGTCGTGCGGGTGGGTTTAATTCAATCAAGAAATGTACGGGTTGAACTTGACTAGCGGACTATGGGTTGTTTGGCCTCCGTCAAGGTTATAGGACGCTAGGGGTAAAATAATATCGGGAATTTCAAGTGTTGAAATTTGCAATGAGATTGCATACCTTCTATGAGATAGTTGGATCCCGATACCCGCTGCGAGTAAGAGTTACTCCTGGGAGAGTTTTATACATTACAATTAGCCGATCAAGTAGGTGTCTAGAAAGGTGTCAACGGGGTTACGCCTCTGGGAAAACGAGGTTTACATTAATTAGGTTCGTGCGAAAGCACGGGGGACCTCCCTCAAAGTACCGACACTGGCCTGGCTGAAAGATTTGCGAACTTGTAGTGTGTAATTAATCCCGGCTAGTCTTTCCTTTTAGGGTTTGAAGGAAGATTTGATAAAAAGCAGTAGGAACCATCCTGATTAGATAAAATAATAACCAATCTATTCTTGCAAGAGCGCATGCTGAGTGTTTTCTTCTCTCTCTCTCCAGGTAGCTACCATATCACGCCTTAATCAAGATAATAATACGGATTATTGACCGAACCCGCTTGTTATACTGAGCTGGGGAACGTTGGTCCCGCTCCAACTTATAATTGTTATAAGACAGAGCAGGAATTTGGGGAATACCAGATTTCCCGTGCCGCCCAAACGAAGAGAGTGCATGATGATGCATCATCTTCGGGTGTGTTCATTACAAAGAACTGTTTCTCTGTATCCTCTACGTCCTGGGTATGTGATACCAGATCAGGATCCCAGATATGTAATCTGTTACATAGGGCTATAGAAAGGTAGAGAACTGAGAACGGGTGATAAGTTTCATGAGGCAGAAAACGGGGCAAGTGTTGCAGCCAAGTCTGTTGGTCACTGTCATCCTGTATTATCAATACATTGATTCTGAACGAATGTTGTTAGATACCAAACCTGATATACAAAATCATATCACTCTCTTTATTAGTAAAGAAATGATAAAAATTTTTATTGTTGGATAATGTTTTGGACATTTCCTATATCAAAAGTTGATCGGTTCAGGCACGTTATCTAAAAGTATTAATGTTCTAAATCAAACTACAGTTCTTAGTATACGGAACACACAAGAGGAAGAGTTCAGAAATGAATGAATCCTTCTTGAGGTATTGTAGACTAGGTCATATCAATGCGACCCGACTAGCCGAAGTTACATTTAGATGCATATTTAAATCAGTTTGAATTTACATCTTGTGAAACTTGCCAGTCATGTCACAGAGATATGATGACCATAGCTCCGTTTACTGGAAACAGATAAAGAGTTAATAAACTCTTGGGATGATACATGTTGATGTATGTAGGTCCCCTGTCTACACTTACCAAGACCGGTTCTTTATACTTCATTACATTCTTTGATAATCTTTCGAGATTCAGACCTATGTTCCTGTTGAAACAAAAGTCCGAACCTTTTGAGATATTCACAGAATATAAGTTAGAAGTAGAGAACCAAAATGGGTATAAGTATTAAGTCCTTTGATGTGATCAAGGAGGAGAATACTTGAGCACGAAATTCCTGGACTATTCTAAAGGAGAATGAGATTCTCTCTCAGCATTACTCCTCCGAATACACCATAGCACGATGGTATATCGGGGCGGAGCAATAGCACCCTATACGATATGGTGTGCTCTATGATGAGTACTACTGAGTTTCCTATTTCCTGTTGGGAGTTATGCACTTGAGAAGCTGCATACCTATTGAATAGGGTTCCAATCAAATCAGTTGCCTACCACTTCATATGTGATATGGAAAGGGAAGTGCCCATATCTTAAGTTGATTAAGATTTGGGGTTGTCCGGGCTATGTCTAAAAGCAAAATCTGGACAAGCTCGAGGCAAGGTCTGTAATGTAGAACTGGAAAGGTTCCAGCTATATAAACTACAGCTGATGATTTGATAGAACCAAAGGATTCAGTAGATTCCAACGAACCTCAGCCTCTCCGCTAATCTAGTAGGGTTCCTCACCCACCTGAGAGATACTTCTGTTACTCTATGACAGTGGGAGCGAGGATTGCATCATGAGATGATGACCCAACTAGTTTCGAGCTGGCCATCAGGAGTAAGACTCTGTAAGAATGGCTGGATGCTTAGTGATCTGAGATGGAATCCATGTACACCAACAAAGTATGGACTTTGGGTGCTATATCTGAAGGGTTAAATCCCCATCAGGAGCGAGTATATCTTGAGAAGATTACTTGGTGTAGATGGAAAAGTTGAGACTTTCAAAGCTAGACTTGTTAAAGGTTTTTGTCATCAACCAGGCATGGATAATGATGAAACCTTTTCAGTGCCTATGCTTAAGCCCATCCAGATCCTACTTGCCACGGCTACATACCATGACTGCGATATCTGGTGGTTGGGTGTCTTGACTGCTTTTCTAAATGATGATTTAGAAGAGAGCGTCTATAAGTACACAGCCAGAGGGCTTCGTAGACAGTGGGAGCAGCGGAAACGTGTACAAGATGCGCTATAGGTTAAAGCAGGCATCGCGGAGTTGGAACATCTGTTTTGATGTGGAAGACAAATAGTTTGACTTCATCAAAATGGTAGATGAACCTTGTATATACAAAAAGGTAGTAGGGAGTATGGTGATGATCCTCGTAGAGTACGTGGATGACATACTCTTGATAGGGAAGGAGTTTCCTATGCTACGCTCGGTCAATCTCCGCTTATCACAATGATTCTCCATAAAGGATCAAAGTGATACCTCCTAAATCCTGGGTTTTGGATCTATGAGATAGATCTAATTGGATGTTAGGATTCTCACTAGTTGTAGTGAGATGGTATCAACCGATCCTGGGGAGAATCACTGGAAGGGTTCCAGGGTGATAAAGACGACTGAATGTCAGTCACAGGCATTGTCTTTACCCTTAGTAAAGGGACGGTATGTTGGAAGAGTTCCAAGCTAGATACCGTGACATACTAGACGATAAAGGCAGGATACATCGCTACTTAAGATGCTACCAAAGAGGATGTTTGGGTGTATATTAGTTCATGAGATGAACTACGTTCCAACCATTGTGAGACAATGGAGTTATGGCTTATGCCAAGGAACGCCGGTCCCATCAGATCCAGACATATTCTAAGGCAGTATCACCTGATCATGGAGATGGTTGATCTCCAAGGAGATCGAGGTTAGGAGAGTAGACTCAGAGGACAACACAGCGGATCCACTCACAAAGGCCTGTTCCCAGAGAGAGATTTTTATGGGATGGTTGAGTATGAGATACTACAACCACTGCTATCAGATGGCCCTAGTGCAAGTGGGAGATTGTTAGTTATATGTATGCCCTAGAGGCCATTACTATACATAGGATGTATATTGTAGTGGATGCTGGGACATATATAGGGAGGACTTTCTTGCTCGACATGATAGTATGCTATCTGGTTGCTCTTTACCTTAACGTGTATACTGATTGTCTCTCTGTTACATGTTGGTAAAGCCCTTAGGATGTGTACTTGACTACCTGGACTATGATGCAGATCATACTAGTGGGGACAGATAGTCTATAAGTACATCCTTCAAAGTCCCTAGTCGTGGGTGTATCGAGACGGGGCATCGATATACCAGAGTAGACTAGCGTATATCTTCTCGACCCATACAGATGGGCGATGGATGATCCCATATCCATTGGTGTTTGACATCAGAGATGATATACGGGTGCTCATTAGAGACTGGGTACACTGGACGGACTCGCCGAGAACTCCCAGATGGTAATATACCTTACGTCAGATGGCAGTTCTCTGGTGACACTGGTACAGAGTAGTCTGTTGACCCGAGATCGTCATAGAGTCTTGTGTGGTTCCCACTGTGCTTTGATTTCCATCTTACCACGTCCAAGAGGGCGTGCAAAACGGTGGTTTTTGGGTACAGTCCCGAGTTACATGGAGGCAATGAGCGATAGGAGGGGATTCGTCTCTCCCGGTATAGGGAGTTGATGTTGCGCTGTGTTCGATTAGCTATAACTGGAAATCCCTGGCCAGGGTTGCTGAGATTTACTGGTAAGTGTTACCAGTAGTTTCTCGAACAGTTATAGACCTCATATCGACACGACTTATCGAGCTATTGGGGTCTGACGTTTACCACCCCTAGGCAAGATATGCGACATATCAGACGATCAGACCGGACTGTACGGTAGTGTTACTGGTTGGATTCACAGGAGTGTGAGCGGGCTTGCTCGTCGATCTTCTGATCGCTCAATACCCGGGTGGCCGTTACGTTTAGCAGACCGTTTGCGGCTTGTGGGTGTTTGATATGATCATCATCTGCTGCCGGCGTATTGACGAGTCTTTAGAGTCCTACACAGAGGTTTCCTGGCTCAAGCGAAACGATATAGGAGCGCATATGAGATATGTGCGGGACCGATAATGATACCAGTATGTGATACTGTATTTGATTCTCGCGATTTGTGACATTGATCGGTTATATGCGATATAGCCGGGTTATCGGATCAAGTGTTGATTCGATCAGATGTTACTGTTGATATTAGTCGGTTATATGCGATATGACCGGATCATTAAATCAAGTGTTGATTTAATGATTTAATGCATAATTATATATTTGATATATTACTTTGCATTAACTAGTATCGGTTTACTTAAGATGGATTTTCTCACTTGGATGTACACATTGTATATGTGATATACTTTTGTGCACTTGATTGTATCATGTTTGATGATACATGTTTGCTATGGTTTTTGTGTAAAGATCAAACCATGGTTACAAGATAAAGGTTAGGGTTTTGCTTTATTTATTTATTTCATTTTGACAAAAGGAAAATGGTGGCTAATTTTGTTTGTTTGTTGAAGTTTCAAGAAGCTTTGAAAAAGTCCACCATTTTTGTTTTATGCCTAACCTAACCATTCACCTAACTATAGTTTGCTCTCTACACATAACCATGGTTGGATTATGATAAGTTTTGATTTTCTTTTCTATTTTAAAATAACTTATCATAAGACATATTATCTTCTTCATCTTCTTCACTTCATGAAGAAAGCTTGCTACTCCAATGGCAAGTGATGAAAACTAGTGAGAAATCCAAAACCAAAGTCTACCCACTTCCTATTTCTTCATCCTCTACCTATTGCCAAGTAGTATAGGGTGTTTCCTTCATAAGTTTTCATGGCTTGGTGAAGGTGGAGCTTGATCTAGCGATGCCTCGACGTAGATCATCTTCGGCATGGACATCGACGACCTAGCTCGCCATTTCTCCGACGAAGCCGACGCTGGAGCCCAGGAATTCATTTGGACAGTGAGGGGACTTCGTTGCGGAGCTATGGAGGTGGAGCACCGGATCTACAAAGGTTGTATTTCCGTTCCTTTAGTAAAATAGTTTACTAGTTGCCTCTTTCGCCTAGACATCTAGCTAACGATCCGTAGTCTAGGGTTTCTCGGCACCGTATTGTTTGAAATTGTCATGGTTGATGCCTTGTGAGACCTCATTAGGGTGCCTAGGAACCCTACACAATTCACCCGTAGGTTTGGTGATTGATCGGTCAGCCATCTGGAGAGTTATGCTCGAGGGCTTTAACACTCCGATACCTAGTTGCTCATAGACTGAATATGGAAGCAAGTTAACACTTGCGCCAAGGTCTAGTAGAGCACGGTTAATGTGTTTTTCCCCGATAGAAATAGAAATAGTAGGACAGCCGGGGACCTTACGTTTTCTTGGTAATTGTTGGGGGAAAGCCGTGTCTACAGTCTTTGCCATGAATATCTTCTTGGGCACTTGAGTCTTCCTCTTTCTAGTGCACAAGTCTTTAAGAACTTTCGCATAAGCGGGGACTTGTTGGATAGCATCTAGGAGAGGGATGTTGATGTTAACTTGCTTAAACATGTCCACAAGCTTCTCCATTTGGGTATTGGGTTTGTTGGGCCTCAACCTATTTGGAAATGGAGCACTATCAATAAGTGTTGGGTCCAGCATTTGTGGAGAAGTTTATGGGGGTGGGAAGGATGAAGTGGGTGGAGGGTTCGAGCCTTTGGGAAAACAGAGAATAGGCTCAGAAGAAGACGGTAAATTAGACGAAATGGGATAAGAAGTAGAAGTGTGAGTGGAAGTGGAAGTGGAAGCCTGCGGTTCACTTGATTCCTCAACATCAATCTGTTTACCCATATGATTGTCTAGCACTCTTCCAGATCTCAACGTGGTAAGTGCATCCACATTTGTGTAATGAAGGTCCAGGATCAGGTAGGGGTTGAGCTGGAAGATTCCCTTTTTCTCTTGCACTCATTTCGGCTTTTAATTGTGCAATTTGAGCTTCCATCGATTTAATACTCTCCGCTTGGGAGGTGGAGTTTTTCTTTATATCATCGATGGAAGTCTTTATTTCAGCCGATACTTGCATGAGATTTGTCAGAAGCAAGTTGATGAATGAAGAGGATTCATCAGCACCGGTCAACTGCAAAGGATTATTTGGTGCAGGTGTGTTGACCGAATTTTGAAAGTTTTATGATTGGAAGGGGTGCTGACTCGGTTGTGGTGGTTGCTGTTACTGTGGAGGGACCCTTTGGAAAGTGTTCTGGTTTAGATCCGTGTATTGAGGTTGGTGTTGGATCCAAGAAAAATCAGGGTGATTCCTCCAATCTTGATTATATGAAGAAGAAGAAGGATCGTTTCTAGGTCTTTGCTGAAATGCAGCATTAGTGTGACCTTGAAACGGTACATTCAAAGGACATTCTTCCGTCAAGTGTGAAGGGTTTGAACAGCAGCCACACACGGTTTTGGGAAGTGTGTATTGGTTTAGGGAGGCTGAAGAGATTTTGTTTTCTATAGCGTCGAGTTTCTTTTGTATTGTGGCCATTTCGGCTCTCATTATGACGGAAACATCAAGCTGGTTGATATCTTCCCTAGGCAGTGGTGGTCTAACACTTTCCTATTGTAAAGTGTTTTGAGCTAAATATTCTAGATATTTCCAAGCTTCACCATCATCTTTGGTCATGAAGGTGCCTTGACACATGGTTTCAAGCATCTGTCTAGTAGCGAGATCAATACCCTCATAGATAATTCAACACAAATCCCATCTAGAGATTCCGTGATGAGGGCATTGTAAAAGAAGATCTTTGAACCGTTCAAAACATTTCCAAAATGGTTCATTAGGAAGTTGGGTAAATTTGAAGATTTCGCTCCGAACACGGCTGGTCTTGTGTTTAGGATAAAATTTCTTAAGGAATGCTTTTACAAATACATCCCATTTTGAAATAGAATGTGCGGTTGTGTTGTAAAGCCACTTCTCGGCTAAGTCGCACAAAGTGAATGGGAGAAAACGTAAACGCAGAGCATCCACAGACAGTTGTGACGTTCCAATCATTACGCATACGTTTTCAAATTTGGAGATAAAAACGTATGCGTCTTCAGAATCAAGACCGTGAAATTTGGATAACAGTTCGATGAATTGGGGGTTGATTTCAAAATTTTCCCCGTTGGCTGGCGGTATAGAAAGATATGTGGGAAGGGGAACACGTGTAGGATAGCATCTCTCTTGAAGAGAAATGCGTGGAGGATTCTGCGCACCTGCGGGCGGTGGCAGAGTAGTGTAAAAGTCTGATGGATAACCGTCCATCGCGGTGGTGGTGGGAAAAAGAAAAGGTAGAAATACCGACTTTGGGGTCGATAGGGGAAAACGCGGACAAGACGGGCACTAGAATCCCATGTCCGGCTGAGCTTGCACTAAAGGGTTTAGCACAAGTGGCAGCGTTAATATAATTAGGGGAAATGAATGAAGTGGTGTTTGTTTTGAAAAATATACGGATTTTTGAAAAAAAAAATTGATGCAAATCACAACAAATGCACAAGCAAAACCCTAAGTCTAGTGGTCACCTAGGTCAAGGCTCTAGACCGCTCCTAACTGCCAAAAGACAAGTCGCAGGATCAATCCTCCACTGCCTCTTTGTCTCTCCTGTGGCCAGGTAAGTGCCAGGTAAGTGGGAGGTTCTCCACTACGTAAGTAGTGGGCCTAATTAAGTAACCACTTGCTTTAGACACACTTTCCTTAGACACCACAAAAGAAACGCGGATAAGCTATAGATTACCCACGACCTCCTTCTGTTCTAAGTGAGCACGACGGTCCTTAGAGTCAAATCTAGATTTCTTTTAGTTAATGAGGGTAATGCGGATGCAGTTTTGTGATTTTCGGGGCTTAGGAAGGGTAATGAACTCCCCACCTAATCTAAATTAGGTCTTTTCCCCTTAATTTCCGTATTAAAAATGCAAACAACCAAGATCAAACACGCACAATTTTTATATTTTTGCAGCGCTGCAAATTTTTGCAAAGAAACCTGCAACAAATTTGTTATTGGAGCAGATTGAGGAAGAGATAAGAAAGTGAGGGAGTTACTGAGAAATTTTAGTTCAATGAACAGCTACCCAAGCCGCGGAACCGCCGCGGTTATGCTACTCTGACCGTGGAAACGCGGTGGTATGGATGATTCCCTGCACAAAAATTCTTGCAGCAGCGCCTGTTCACTTCTTGAGCTCTCTGGAATGCTCTGAATATTTTTCCACAAGCACTACGATTACAGATTTCCTCGCAACAAATCACAACGAATCGTTTAGTGTTTGCGCGAATTTTGATCTAAAAATTTTGATGGAATAAAATTTTCAACTCAAATTTCAAAACGAACAAATTAGCAAACGATCTCCTGCAACGGCGCCATTTGATTTATATGAATTCTCGGTGTGTATGTAGAAAATGTATAGAAATCACAACCAAAAATATTTTTGACCGCAATCAATAACAGTGTCGATTGTAGCGCGTTAGCGAGTGCGGATCGTCCACAGGGAAAGTGAGATCCGTTCGTAATTGAATTAGATGAATTGAAAATTGAAGAAAAGACAATTCAATTAAATATTTATAAAATTGAAGTTCAAGAATTATCTAGATCTAAATCTAAAATCAAGAAAACATTTAAAAATCAAGAATTAAGAATTGATGATATCCAATCCAAATATCAAGAATCGAAGTTAGGCTCGTAGGAATCGATCGAATCAATAGACGTGATGAAATCTATTGACTACGTTTTCTTATCCATCGATGATTTGCTACTAGATCGATGATGATCAACGAGAATTAGGGATTTCTTATGCAAACTAGGGTTTCATCATCTATCCCTTTTCCTTTCGTTGATGTCATTCACATTCTAGCCTCTAGTAAATTCAAGAATCGATCGTAGATCCCTAATTAAGAGCAAACACAATCAAGAAAGCATCGCTCGAAACTAGGTCGTCGAATCTTCAATTTTCTAAAGTATACAAAACTCATAGGACTTAAGAATCGTTTCAAGATTTGTAACATCATCATCTATTGATTCTCTCGACTCCTTCACGAGCGGAGTTTTACTCAAACATCATAACAAGAAACACAATCAAGAATTGAGATCGAATCATGATGCAAGAACGTAAAGAAAGCAAGATAAAAGAATTTCACCTTTTATTTATCAACAATTTCGTTACAGTTCTCTCAAGATCTACAATGAGGAAAGAACTCGATCGTCGATTTGGCTTCGCTCTTCTTCGTGAGTCGCGGATCGTCTTGGATCACTTGCTCGGATGAAGATCGGCTTTGCTCCTAAAAGGTTGAAGGCTTCTTGCTTGAATTGTACTCGGGGATCTTGAATTTGGCTTTGGATTTGAGTGGATTAGGGTTTACAAGTTATGTCACTCAACTTGTGTTAAGATTTGATGAGTGGTTAATGAACAATCCAAAACCCTAGATCTAGGTTTCCTTTTATAAGCCTCTCAACCTTAGATCTAGAATTCAAATTTCAAATTTCCCTCCAGAAGTTTTTTAGAGAGAGGCTTCTAGAAGAGGTTAGTTGGAGGTAATATTCTAGAATGAAGAATATTCTAGAGCTAGGTTGTTAGGCCGAGCCTTCTGGATGAAGCCACGTGGTGTTTTTGGAGTATTCTGGAAGCTTGAACCGTTATATAAAGCACATGGGAAAAATCTGTGGAGCTGACGTCACTATGCCGCCGCGGATCCATGGCGGGAAGTGCCTATTGGCTGCGAATCCACGTCCCATTGGAGCCTTCATTGCTTCATTTTTCTATGCTGACTTTATTCTGGCTTTGTGACACTTTTATGCTTTGTGGAATTTTATATTTCTTTCTGTATCACTTCCATATCTCAAATCTTAGACTTGGTGTAATTTTCTCAGCACTTTTGACAAGTTTGGCTCTGTTCCTGAAATTTCCTGCACAGATTCTCGAAATAAGTGTTGCGCTATACAAAGATGATGCGATGCCATGATAAACACTCAATTTCCCTTAGAAATGCCGGTTTTAATATATAACACAAGTTATTTGGTATTTTACAGTCAATTTGCTAATATGTGCTATATTAATACCAAACACCTCTACATGAGTGCAAATGGTAGGGAAATTGACGTGTTAAAAATGCAATATTTTCGACTGATCACGTTCCTAGGCCAAAACCACAACTCCATTGTTGTCACAATAACGGTTATTGGACGCTCAATGGTAAGAACCATGTTCATCTCATGAACAAGAGTTATCCAGACATCCACTTTGGTTGCATCGTTGGTAGCAATGTATTCAGCCTTTATCGTCTAGATTGCCACGGATCTAGCTTGGAACTCTTCCAACATACCGTCCCTCCACTGAGGGTAAAGACAAAGCCAGTGACTGAATTTCAGTCGACCATATCACTCTGTAAGCTCGAATTGGTAAAGGACTCCCACTGGAGTTCACCATTACCAAACACCAAGAACATTTCTTTAGTGCTTCTCAAGTACTTAAGAATGTCCTACACAGCTGTCCAGTGATTTTTCCATGATCCGATTGATTCCTGATCACTACACCTAGTGAGTCAGCTACATGTGGTCTGGTACATAACATCGCATACATGATAGAGCCTACTGCCGAAACATAGGATATCCCTTGCATGCGAGCTCTCTCCAAATCAGTCTCGGAAGACATCATTTTGGAGAGAGTTATTCCTGAGTAAGTGGGCGAACCACCACGCTTAGAATTCTCCACTTAGATCTATCACCATAGATTATAATCCACAAGATGTAGTAAGTATCATCCAGATCATCTATGGAGAATCCTCGTGATAAGAGGAGCTTGACCGAGTGTAGCATTGGAAACCATTTCCAATCAAAAGTATGTCATTTACGTACAATACGTGAAAGACAACCTTACTCTCTACAGCCTTCTTGTATATACAAGGATCATCTACCTTTTTGATGAAGTCAAACTCTTTGACTGCCACATCAAAACAGATGTTCCAACCCCGCGATGCGTGCTCTAATCTTAATGGACTTAAGTATAGCCACAGGAGAAAAGGTTTCGTCATAAACCACACCTGGTTATTGACGATAGCCTTTTACTACAAGTCTAGCTTTGAAAGTCTCAACTTTTCCATTTACACCAAGAATCTTCTCAAGATCCATTTGCTCCCAATGGGTTTTACCCCTTCAGGTGCAACAATCAAAGTCATACTTTATTGGTGTACATGGATTCCATCTTTGATCGCATAGCATCCAGCTATTTCACAGAGTCACCACTCGTGATGGTCTGCCTGAACTTGGTTGGGCCATCATCTACCATGATACAATCCTCGCTCCCACCGTCAACGAGGAAACCGTAGTATCTCTCAAGTGGATGAGGAACACTACCAGATTCATAAAGAGGCTGAGGCTCGTTGGAGACTATTGAATCCTTTGGTTTCACCGAATCATCAGCTGCTTGTTTGTCCAGCTGGAACTCCTTCCAGTTCTACCTCATGACCACAAATTTCATCACAAGAAATTCCTTTTATAAAAAAGGTGGCATTCAGAGAAACAAAACAACTTTTGTTCCTCAGTGTGGTAGAAAATTGATTGATCTAGAAAAGGTGTGTTTGTAGTTAACCGCAATCAATAACGGTGTCGCGTGTAGCTAGACCGAGATGAGTATGGGTCGTCCTCAGGGAAACATTGAACCTTTTACTCTTACTTTAGATGTGTTGAAAAAGAGAGGAGGAATAAAGAATTTTGTGAATGGTTTCTAGATCTACGTTAAGCAAGAATGCAAAAATAAAGATCTAGATTATTTTAGGGATGTAGTTAATATAATAAGAGGGCTTGTAGGGTTCGTTAGGATTTAGTAGTTATGGACGATTAATTAAAAGTTACCATTTTTATCCTTTAATAGATTTATAACTAGAACGACGGTGATGCGTGTAGATTAGGGTTTCTGGAGGGAAAAGGAATCCCACTCTTAACCCTTATCTCGACACGGAACTCCGTTCATATCTAGCCTTTACTAAAACAATCATTAATCTAATCTCTAATCGCGGTCGGAAATAGCAAAGAATAGTTAGCGCGCCCGATTAGGATGTTAATGATTCTTTTGATAAAGTTCATAAACTTTATAGGACTTAAAAAGAGTTTAGGGATGTTCATCATCCATTAGCCTACCCTAATCCTACGAACCCTAACAAGCGGAGAATTACTCGCGCATGTTGGGAGAAAAAGTGATGGAAAGAAATTGCATAATTAAACTACGAAGAAATAGAATAAGAAAAAGAAAGCTACCTTTATTAATCAACAATTTTCATTACACTTGAATTCTTAGAAAATGATTACAATTTAGTTGCTTCTCGATCTCTTCCAAGGAGGTAGATGAACTGTTGATGACCAGCCTGGATGCGTGAGCCGTCTTGGATTTCGTGATCGCGTCGGCTTTGATAAATTTTCCAAGAGGCTCTCGGTTTCTTTTTATAGTCCCAAAGCCAGAAAGTTAGATGCCTAAATTGGGGACTAACTGTATAGATTTTCCCAAAATTTTTGCCAACTCTAAATCTTTAAACATGTTGCGAATCCACGGCATCAAGGGGTTTGGGCCGCGGATCTGCGGCCTGATGATCATGGCCGTTTATCATTTTTCTATGACTGGCTCGTTGTGACATTTGGTGATCCTTGGAACCTTCAGAATTTGAAAATCTTCTAGTGATTGCTGCTAGACTTGGTCTCCAAGTTTTGCTTCTTAATTAGGCAAGTCTTTTTCAACAACTTGATTTCCTTGATTCTAGTCCTGAAAAATTCTGCACAACTTGGAAAAATTCTGCACAACAACTCAAATAATATTTAGTAGACTTTGTTCTACTAGGATTTGGTCAATGAAATTATTTGCATACATTTTCCTACCAAATGCTAATTAAAATATATCAACACATGAAAAATAGTATTTTTACACATAAACCCTCATATGTATGATATATTATAATAAAGTCCTTTTCAATATGAAAATGGTCGGAAAAATATAATAACAAATGTACAATTTTATCAACTGAACAAATACCCCCAAACTTATCTTTGATCGTCCCGAGCAAACTAGTTATTCAAGAGGAGAAAAAGAAAGGAGAAAACTAAGCACACTTTCGTAGGCAGACACGATTGCACTGAGCACGTGCAATAAGCCGTTAAACCTCTAGGAGGAGTATTGTCTCCTGAGAGTTTTCAGCGGATTACCCCCACAAAATCCTATAACAAAAGAGAGATGGTGAAATTTACATATAAAGATAAGAACTATAAAAGAAAGACTTTGAAAATAAGAGTTTCCAACTACACTAGCTTTTCAGTTGTCATGAGCCCTATCTTAATAGTCATGAAAAGATGTTAGAAATCACATTATCTCTTAATAAAACATCGTCTTTATTCTTCATTCCTACCTTTCATCCAAACATCGATCATATACCCCTACGTGTGTGAATAGAACAACCCTACACTCAGAGAATTCAATTCAAGCTATCATGCTCTTGTCCATCTACCTTAGTACTTTTTAATTTGATGAATATTTAGGTTTGCTCACACATTTTTATGGGACCGTTAATACTTCTTGAGATACTAACCGACCGATTACTTATGTGCTTGCTGATTAGGTGATAGTATTTTCCTCGTCTTGCACCACCTAAGGCTTAGCAGTGACTCCCAGACCAGTTGGCCTTAGGGCACTAGGTGAAGAGGCACCCTCGCTATATTTTTTTATTGCTGCCTTGGCGATATAAAACCAGTGTTCATTTTTTTTCTTCACCATTTTTATATTTTCTTCATTTTTTTTATTTCCTTCATACTTTGGCTTTTAGACAAGAGCATTTCAAGGTATCCTCTACTATCCTGAGTTTCAAGACGTATGTAAGTGCATATAGTAGGGTATCAACATTCAAATGTTTGGCTTTCAGAATAGAAATTATTTTTCAGACTTATTTTTATCCTCAGATTAGTGACTTCCTTCATCTTACAAACCCTTGGGACAACAGCTCATAACTACTTATTACTAGTTCGTTTAAGAAAACTTCTAATTTTCTTGATTTTCTTAAACTATTCCTATCTTTTGGATATAATTTTTCACATTCTACTCTTTTGTTATAAAAAAAAATTTAATGCCCGGTGTCAAAGATAATTCAGTGAATACAAATCTCCCCGCTAAACCTGTTTTCAGCAGTGTCCTCACTGATGTAGCCTTTTGAGAACATGGACCTGTATACTAGGGAGAGATACAAGGGGTAAAATAATAGTTAAATGAAAAATTCCCCCAAACTTGTTCTTTGACACGCACAGATATTCAATTAAATCCATTTTCACTCACCTCCATTCTTAAAATGAGAAAATGTTACAAAAACATGGAGGTGAGGCGGAGGAAATTTAGTTTTGATAAAGCGGCTCCTGTAAAAACAGGAGCTCCTCCGTGGGGTCAGCAGAAAAAGACGGTTTTAATCTATGCCCATTTACTTTAAAAATTGAACCGTTTTTCAAATTTTCGACTTCAACTGCCCCGTGCGGGTGTACATACCGCACCACAAAAGGTCCTTTCCAATGAGATTTAAGCTTACCCGGATGAAGATGGAGACGGGAATCGTAAAGAAGGACTTGTTGCCCCGATGTGAAGGTTTTTCTAAAAAGATTTTTATCGTGGAACACTTTAGTCTTGTTCTTTACTATCACCGCATTATCGTAAGGTTCATCGCGGAGTTCGCTTAGCTCATTCAATTGCAGCTTCCGATAGCTGCCTGCATGATCAAGATCAAAATTAAGCTCTTTAATAGCCCACATTGCCTTATGTTCAATCTCGACAGGAAGGTGGCATGCCTTCCCAAACACAAGGCGGTATGGAGACATACCAAGATCGGTCTTATAAGCGGTGCGGAATGCCCAAAGAGCATCCGTCAATTTGGTTGACCAATCCTTACGGTTCTTCGAAATCGTCTTCTCCAAGATTTGTTTGATCTGCCTATTTGAGATCTCAGCGTGCCCGCTCGTTTGGGAATGATAGGGCATAGAAAGCTTGTGAGTGATTGAATATTTTCGCATCAAGGCCTCGAAAGACCTATTGCAGAAATGTGTCCCGTTGTCACTAATTATAGCGCAAGGGTGTCCGAATCGCGAAAAGATATTTTCTTTAAGGAACTTAATGACAACTTTGTTGTCATTAGTGCGACACGGTATAGCTTCCACCCATTTCGAGACATAATCAACTGCTAACAAGATATATAAATTCCCAAAGGAGTTGGGAAAAGGGCCCATAAAATCAATACCCCATACATCGAATATTTCCACAACCAATATAGGTTGGAGCGGCATCTCGTTCCTTCGTGAAATCCGACCCAAATGCTGACATCGTGGACAAGTTTTGAAATGTTCAAATGCATCTTTAAATAATGTTGGCCAATAAAAGCCACATTGCAAAACTTTCTCCGCCGTTTTTCGAGGTCCAAAATGACCGCCTCATGCTTGATCATGACAAAATGATAACACGCCCTTGAATTCATCGTTAGGGACACATCTGCGAATGATTTGATCGGAACAATACTTAAACAGATAAGATTCATCCCAGTAAAAATATTTTACTTGGGATAGAAATCGAAGTTTGTCTTATTTCGACTAATCATTAGGGATAAGTCCCGTCGCAAGATAGTTCACGATATCCACGAACCAAGGTTCGTAGGATACAGTCAAGAGCTGTTCGTCAGGAAATGAGTCATTTATCGGCACGGTCAAAGTTAGCGAAGAAGTGATGCGTGAAAGATGGTCGGCTACAACGTTTTCACAACCACTCTTGTCTCGGATGACAAGATCAAATTCTTGTAACAATAGGATCCAACGTATTAGCCTGGCCTTCGCATCCTTCTTCGATAAAAGATATCGTAGGGCGGAGTGATCTGTGTAAACCACAATAGACGAGCCAATCAAGTAGGGCCTGAATTTCTCTAATGCAAATACAGCTGCCAAAAGTTCTTTCTCGGTAGTTGTGTAATTTATTTGTGCATCATTCAAGGTCCTACTTGCATAGTAAATTATATGTGGCATCTTATCAATGTGCTGTCCTAAGACAGCACCAATAGCAAAATCTGATGCATCACACATAAGCTCGAACGGGTGGTTCCAATCCGGAGATGATAGAACGGGGGCTGTAGTGAGCGATCTTTTAAGTGATTCAAAAGCAGCCTCACAATCCGAATCGAAGTGAAATGTAGTATCCTTGGCCAATAGAAGGGTTAAGGGTCTAGCAATTTTGCTAAAGTCCTTAATGAATCTCCTATAAAATCCTGCATGGCCAAGGAAGGATCGTATATCTTTGACGCATTTGGGACGAGGGAGGTTATGAATGACATCTATTTTAGCTCTGTCAACCTCAATGCCTTTTCGTGAAATTATATGTCCAAGTACAATACCTTCTTGGACCATAAAATGGCATTTTTCCCAATTCAAAGTCAAGTTCTTATCCTTACAACGGGTAAGAACTGCGTCAAGATTACGAAGGCAGTCCTTAAAGGAGTCCCCAAAAATGGAGAAATCGTCCATAAAAATTTCCAGAAAATTTTCCACCATATCTGAAAATATCCCCATCATGCACCGCTGAAATGTAGCGGGAGCGTTGCATAACCCAAAGGGCATGCGTCTATAACCAAAAGTTCCGAAAGGACAAGTAAAAGTGGTTTTATCTTGATCCTTTTCGGCGATGGGGACCTGATTATAGCCAGAGTATCCGTCCAAGAGACAGTAGTAATCGTGTTCAGCTAATCGTTCTAACATCTGGTCAATAAAAGGTAGAGGGAAGTGATCTTTCCTCGTCACGGCATTGAGTTTCCTGTAATCGATACATACGCGCCACCCAGTTTGGGTGCGTGTTTGGATTAACTCATTACCCTCATTAGTGATGACCGTGATGCCAGACTTTTTTGGGACCACATGAATTGGACTTACCCATTGGCTATCAGATATAGGGTAAATTATTCCACTATCAAGGCACTTGACGATTTCTTTCTTTACCGCCTCTTTCATAACGGGATTTAACCGTCTTTGTGGGTCTCGGGTTGGTTTGGCTTCATCCATCAAATGTATGTGATGTTCAACAATTAAGGGACTAATCCCTTTGATGTCGGCCATTGTCCAACCAAATGCTTGCCGATTCGATCTCAACACTGCCAAAAGTGCATTCTCTTGCTCAAAGACTAGAGAAGCGGATATAATCACTGGCAAAGTCTCATTCTCTCCTAAATATGCATATTTAAGATGAGAAGGTAGCGGTTTGAGATCAAGAATAGGTGGAGAGACAATAGAAGGTGGGGTAAGGGAATGATATTCGGACTCCCAAAGAGGTTCAAAACTTGCATAAGATATTGACTCGGAAAGTGCTGCTGACTTTTGCAACGAGTCAACGGGTCAATCTCAAGGTCGGACTCATTGGACATATCCTCACTATGAAATGGTGCAAGATCAAACGATGTCTCATTAGTGTTGTCGAGAACATCAAAGCAAAGTTCCTCATCCATACAGCTTTCGGAAGCTATCTCGTGGATGGAACAGACATCCAGCAAATGAGCAGAAGGTTCTGATGGCTGACTTCCTAGCTTGTAAATATTAAGCTCAATTGTCATTTTCCCGAAGGATAAGTTCATAGAACCGTTATGACAATTAATTACAGCGTTAGAAGTTGCTAGGAAGGGTCGATCAAGTATCACCGGGATTTGATTGCGTGGGTTTACCACAAGTTGTGTATCTAAAACAATAAAGTCCACGGGAAATATGGATTCCCCGACTTTAATTAACACATCCTCTAGTTCGCCCCGAGGTTTGGTGATAGATCGGTCTGCCATCTGGAGAGTACAATGGGCGGGTTTTAACTCTCCAATTCCTAACTGCTCGTATACTGAATAAGGAAGCAAGTTAACGCTAGCGCCTAGATCGAGTAAAGCACGATTAATATTTTTACCCCTAATAGAAATAGAGATTATAGGACATCCGGGGTCCTTACGTTTCTTTGGTATTTGTTGGCTAAAAGCTGTGCTAACATTACTCGTCATGAAAACCTTCTTAGGCACTTGAGTTTTTCTCTTCCTAGTGCACAAGTCTTTAAGGATTCTTGCATAAGATAGGACTTGTTGAATAGCATCTAGGAGAGGAATATTCATGCTAACTTGCTTAAACATTTCCACAATCTTCTCCATTTGCGGGTTAGGTCTGTTGGCCCTTAATCTGTTTGGAAATGGAGCCCGATCAATAAGTTTTGGATCCAACGTTTGTAGAGAAGACTGTGGGGACGGATTCGATCCCAAAATTGGAGTGAGAATCGACTTAGATAGATTTGGCGAAATGTTCGAGCCTTGGGGAAAACGGAGAATAGGCTCGGATGAAGGTGGGGGACTAGACGGATTAGGGGAAGAAGAAGAAGAAGCTGGGGTATCAATGGTGTCACTCACATCAAATTGCTCACCCACTTGGTTATTCAGCACTCTCCCCGATCTCAACTTAGTAATGGCATTCACATTATGATTTTTTGAATGGCCAGGATTCGGTAGGGGTTGAGATGGGAGTTTCTCTTTTTCTCTCGTACTCATTGCGGCGTTTAACTGTGCGATTTAGTTTTCTAATGATTTAATACTCTCACCATGGGAGACGGAGTTTTTCGTTACGGTATCAATAGAAGACTTCATCTCAGCCGACAATTGCATGGAATGTTTCATGAACATATCCAAAGTTTGTGCAAGTGAAGAGTTGTCAGTACCGGCCACTTGTGATGTAGAAGTGCTGGCCGGATTTTGGAAATTTTGTGACTGAAAGGGGGGATGATTCTGTGGTTGTAGTTGCTGTGGAGGAGATTTTTGATAATTGCTTTGTTGGTTTTGATTCCAAGCAAAGTTAGGATGATTCCTCCATCCTTGATTGTATGTGGAAGAATAAGGATTGTTTCTAGGTCACTGCTGAAAAGCAGCATTAGCTTGAAACGATGCATTCATAGGACATTCTTCCGTTAAGTGTGAAGGATCCGAACAGCATCCACAGACGGTCTTAGGAAGCGTGACCTGATTTAGGGAGAATGATGAGAATTTGTTCTCAATAGCGTCGAGTTTTTTCTGTATCGCTGCCATTTCGGCGTTTACTGCGATAGAAACATCTAGCTGATGAATACTTCCCTTAGAAGAAGGTGGTCTTACGCTTTCCCACTGCAAAGTGTGTTCAGCAAGGTCTTCCAGATATTTCCAAGCTTCACCGTCGTCTTTAGACATGAAATTGCATTGACAATTTGTTTCAAGCATCTGCTTTGTCGCTGGATTAATACCCTCATATATTATTCGGCATAAATCCCATCTATTGATTCCATGATGAGGACATTGGACAAGCAGATCTTTGAAACGTTCAAAGCACTTCCAAAATGGTTCATTAGGAAGATGGGTAAACTGGTTGATCTCGCTTCAAACACGGGCAGTCTTATGGTTTGGGTAAAACTTCTTAAGAAATGTTATGACGAATTCATCCTAATTAGTGATAGAGTGTGCGGCAGTATTATAAAGCCATTTTTCTGCCAAGTCGCACAGTGTGAATGGGAGAAGACGCAAGCGCATAGCATCGACAGTCAATTGTGAAGTACCCATCATTGCGCATACGTTTTCGAATTTGGTGATGAAAACGTACGCGTCTTCAGATTCAAGCCCGTGAAATTTGGGCAACAGATTGATGTAGTGGGGTTTAATTTCGAAATTATCCTCGTTAGCTGGTGGAATGGATAGACAAGTAGGAAGGGGACCACGGATAGGATATCATCTCTCTTGGAGAGAGATGCGAAGTGGATTCTGCACACCTACGGGCGGTGGCAGCGTGGTGTTATAATCTGATGGAGTACCGTCCATCTCGGTCGTGGTGTGTGGTGGGGGAAAAGAAGATGAAGAAGTACCGACTTCGGTGTCGATAGCAGGAACGCGGACAAGACGGGCACTAGAATCCCGTGTCCAGCCGAGCACGCACTAAGCGGGTTTAGTGCAAGTGGCAGCGTGTGTATGATTTTAAAATTGTTCTGTTTTGAAAAAGTGGGACTCAAGACAAATCACTTAAAAATGCACAAGCAACCCTAGAACTAAGGTTACCTAGGTCCAATCTCTAGACCGCTCCTAGACTTCCAAAGGACAAGCCGCAGGATCAATCCTCTACCGCCTCCGTACTACCCTTGTAGCCAGATAAGTACCAGGTAAGTGGGAAGGAACCACAGTAGTGGGCCTAATTAAAAACCACTAGCCTTTTGTCACACTTGCCTAGGCACTACAAAAATAATGCGGATAAATGATAGATTACCTATGACCTTCCTCTGTCCTTATTGAGCGTGACAGTCCTTAGAGTCTGGTCTAGATATTTTTTAAATTAATGAAGGGTTGATCTAGATGCTCATTTTGTGATTTGTGGGGCTTAGGAAGGGTGATGAAATCCCCACCTAATCTTGATTTGGTATTTGCCCCTTATAGTCCGTATTAAAATATGCAAAACAAAACCAATCACAAAACTTTTGCAAAAAGATTTTTTTAAGCGGCGCTATTTTTGCAAAGAATCCTGCAGAAAATAGATTTTATTGGATTTGAGAGGAGAGAGAAAGATACCAGTGGAGTTTGAACCCTAGATCCCCTTGTCAAGCCGCGTTTCCGCCGCAGATACTTGCTAATGCCGCGGTTCCGCCGTAGGAGGGAAGGATCGGGTGATGAAATTTTTTCTTTGGCCCTCTGTGCTCCTCTGGATCTCGATGAATGTCTCTGTCTTCTGTTTTCCTCAATTCTGTGACTCCAGATCTCCTTGCAAAATTCACGCACAAATCGTTAAATATACAATTTGCAGATTTGTGTTAATAATAATATAATTCGTCTAAGAATTCAACACAAATAATAAGAATAAAAAAATTACGCACGTATCCCCGGCAACGGCGCCATTTGATTGATCTAGAAAAAGTGTGTTTGTACTTAACCGCAATTAATAACGGTGTCGTGTGTAGCTAGACCGAGATGAGTACGGGTCGTCCTCAGGGAAACGTTGAACCTTTTACTCTTACTTTAGATGTGTTGAAAAAGAGAGGAGGAATAAAGAATTTTGTGAATGGTTTCTAGATCTACGTTAAGCAAGAATGCAAAAATATAGATCTAGATTATTTTAGGGATGTAGTTAATATAATAAGAGGGCTTGTAGGGTTCGTTAGGATTAAGTAGTTATGGACGATTAATTAAAAGTTACCATTTTTATCCTTTAATAAATTTATAACTAGAACGACGGTGATGCGTGTAGATTAGGGTTTCTGGAGGGAAAAGGAATCCCACTCTTAACCCTTATCTCGACACGGAACTCCGTTCATATCTAGCCTTTACTAAAACAATCATTAATCTAATCTCTAATCGCGGTCGGAACTAGGAAAGAATAGTTAGCGCGCCCGATTAGGATGTTAATGATTCTTTTGATAAAGTTCATAAACTTTATAGGACTTAAAAAGGGTTTAGGGATGTTCATCATCCATTAGCCTACCCTAATCCTATGAACCCTAACAAGCGAAGAATTACTCGCGCATGTTGGGAGAAAAAGAGATGGAAAGAAATTGCATAATTAAACTACGAAGAAATAGAATAAGAAAAAGAAAGATACCTTTATTAATCAACAATTTTCATTACACTTGAATCCTTAGAAAATGATTACAATCTAGTTGCTTCTCGATCTCTTCCAAGGAGGTAAATGAACTGTTGATGACCAGCCTGGATGCGTGAGCCGTCTTGGACTTCGTGATCGCGTCGGCTTTGATAAATTTTCCAAGAGGCTCTCGGTTTCTTTTTATAGTCCCAAAACCAGAAAATTAGATGCCTAAATTGGGGACTAACTGTATAGATTTTCCCAAAATTTTTGCCAACTCTAAATCTTTAAACATGTCGCGGATCCGCGGCATCAAGGGGTTCGGGCCGCGGATCCGCGGCCTGATGATCATGGCCGTTTATCATTTTTCTAGGGCTGGCTCGTTGTGACATTTGGCGATCCTTGGAACATTCAGAATTTGGAAATCTTCTAGTGATTGCTGCTAGACTTGGTCTCCAAGTTTTGCTTCTTAATTAGGCAAGTCTTCTTCAACAACTTGATTTCCTTGATTCTAGTCTTGAAAATTCTGCACAACTTGGAAAAATTCTGCACAACAACTCAAATAATATTTAGTAGACTTTGTTCTACTAGGATTTGGTCAATGAAATTATTTGCATATATTTTCCTACCAAATGCTAATTAAAATATATCAACACATGGAAAATAGTATTTTTACACATAAACCCTCATATGTATGATATATTATAATAAAGTCCTTTTTAATATGAAAATGGTAGGAAAAATGTAATAACAAATGTGCAATTTTATCAACTGAACAAAGATATTCCCTCACAAATGTTTGGGATATCCAACAAACTTACAAAACTGACCTTGCCTCGAGTTTGCCCGGATTTTGCTTTTCAACATAGGCCGGACAACCCCGTATCTTAACTCGTTTAAGACATCGTCTATTCCCATTCCATATCTCATATAGAGTGGTAGGCACTGATTTGGATGGAACCCCATTCAATAGGTGTGCAGCTCTCAAGTGCATAATACCAAAAGGAAATAGGTAACTCAGCAGTACTCATCATAGAGCGCGCCATATCTCATAAGGTGCGATACATCCGCCCCGATACACCGTTATGCTGTGGTGTATACGAAGGAGTAAGCTGAGAGAGAATCCTATTCTCTGTTTAGAAAATCTAGAAACTCCATGCCCAAGTATTTGCCTCCTCGATCACATTGTAGGACTTTAATACTTCTACCCTTCTGGTTCTTAACTTCTATCTTATATTCCTTGAATTTCTCAAAAGTTTCACACTCGTGTTTCAACAAAAACACATGTCCGAATCTTGAGAGATCGTCGATGAATGTAATGAAGTACAAAGAACCAACCCTGGTATTTGTAAACATAGGACCGTATACATCATCATGTATTCATCCCAAGAGTTCATTAACTCTTTCTCTGTTTCCAGTAAACAGAGTATTGGTAATTTTATCTTTGAGACAAGACCAGCAAGTATTATAAGATGAAAATTCGAACAAATTCTCATATTCATTCTTATGTAACTTAGCTGGTCGTGTCGCATTGATATGACCTAGTCTACAATGCCACAAGAAAGATTCGTTCATTTCTGAACTACTACTCTTATGTGTGTTCTACATACTTTGAACTATGGTTTGATTTAGAACGTATATGCCATTTCATAACGTGCCTGATCCAATCAACTCTTAATTCAGGTTTAAATGTTCACAACATTAACCTCCAATACATAATTATATCCTTCTTTAACTTAATAAAGAATCTGATGTAATGTTGTATATCAAGTTTGGTATGTAATAACATTCATTCAGAATCAATGTATTTACCATTTGGTAATACAAGGTGATATTTGCCAACTGACTTGGCTACAACAATTGCACCATTCTCTAACACTTAGAGACATATCACCCAATCCCAGTTCTCTACCTTTCTGTAGACCATGTAACAAATTATATATGTGGGATCCTGATCCGGTATCTCATACCTAGGACGTAGAGGATACTGAGAAACAGTTCTCGGTAACGAACACACCCGAAGAATATGCATCAACATGCTCATTCCTCGATTGGGTTGCGTAGGTGATTGTTCACGTTTTTATGTATGCGTTTTAAATTAAAGAGATACCGCAATCAAGACGGTGTCACTTGGTAGCTAGCCGGTTGAGTAAGGGTCGATCTACAGGGAAAATGTGTTCTCTTCTTTATGTTCTTACGAGTTAAGTCCTATTTTTGGTAGGTTTTGTTTTACGATCTAGGAATGAGATTAAATTGATTTAAAGAGCTTGCTAGGGTTAGGATTAGGTTAGTTTGGAATAGAGATTCTACTCACGGCTTTTAATGCCCTAGTTAAGAATATAGATGTTAGGGTAATAGTCAATAAAGGGGATTAGCACGAATAGGAAGAAACTTAATTTCTTCCTTTTGGTCCTTGTCCTTCCTTTCTTAACTCTTAGCCCTAACCTCCAGTTAATTCAACCCCAACCGGTCTAACTAGGGAATCACCGCTATCGTTTAGGATAGGGTACCGTAGTGAGCGGTGTGAAGTTGAATTAAATGGAGTCCTATTATAAAGATTATATGGCCAAAGAAAGGAGTGAGAGAGTTTTCTTTCTCTCAAACCTTCCCAATCCTAACCCTAACAAGTGAGGAATTACTCACTCATTAGGAAGGTAACAATGAAATTCATTTTTATAATTTTAAAAAACTATCTAAGTTGCAAATAATAAAAGACAAAATAAAATAGTAGATAATAAATTTCAATTAAGAAGAATGCAAGATAAAATGAAAAACACTTACTTTATTGATGACCTCTCAACGATTACAATGGAAATTAAAATTATAGACTAAGAATTAAAAAGAGGCCTAAAAACTAAAGAGAGGCATCCTAGGAAAGGTACCTTCAAAGAGGCACATCTTATTTGGCTTTGAGCCCTCCTATTTATAGATAGGAAAAAACCTTAGGTTTACATTATGATCCATACATGAAATTACAAAACTACCCTAAACACCGAGTCAAAGCACCGACACGCCCACCGACACGTGCAGAGTATGGCCATGGAACCGCGGCAGAAAAGCCTATTTGGCCGCGGTTTCGCGGCCGTTTGGTGGGTTCATGGGCTCAATTCTTCAGTGTTGCTTCATGTTGCTTTTACTTTCTGTTTTCTTCACTTGGTTTCTCAGAATATCTTCTATTTTCTTCCAGATTTCCAACAGTGCAGAATGATGTGGACTTTTGTCTTGAGCTTCGCGTTGATGTCTTGAATCTTGTGCTGCCCTTGTGCTTTATGCATTGAACCGTCTAATGATTTTCATTTGTTCCTTGAACTGGTAGGCAGTATCATACGGATTCATCTATTGTTGGTCGTAGTCTCACATTTATAGAGACTTTTCATGAATTTCACCGTAACGATCTGAGAACCTGCAACCTGCAACTATTTAGCAGACATGGATCAAAAGCACCTATTTATATGCAATGTGATTAAGAATGGGCGATATAAAAATGCAAAAATCTGATATGAACAAATACCCCCAAACTTATCTTTTGCTCGTCCCGAGCAAACCCAATTTATTTTTGAAAAATCCTAACCTCACTTTCGCAGGGAACGCAATTGCACTGAGCTCGTGCAACAAGCCTTTAAACCTCTAGGTGTCCCAAGTAGGAGGAGTATTGTCTCTTGAGGGTTTTCAGCGGATACTACCCACAAAATCCGATCAATTTGGCCGTTGACTCTAATTCTTCAATTCAGTATTCTAGCAAGAAAAACTATTATCTTCAACTTAGAAATTATCAACCCGTATTTTTCACACTTTCTTTTCCTTTAACTTAAGATCATATACGTTTTGCCATTTTAAACAGCTTTCAGCATCTCCTAAGTTTTCCTTCTAAGGCTCAATCTTAACTCAGGAATTTTCATCATCTCTACTGAAGATATAAGCCCTATCTTTTATTCCTATCTCTCCTCCAAACTCCAATCATATACCCCTACGTGTGTGTAATTATCACCCCTACACTTGAAAATTAAATTCAAACTATCATACTCTTGTCCATCTTCCAAAATACTTTTTAGTTGGTGAATTCTAGATGAAATTGCTCGCATATCCTTCATGCGGCCGTTAATACTTCTTGAGGTACAAAACGACCGATTACAAAATGTGCTTGCGCATTTAGGCGTATTTCCTCGTTTTGCAACACCTAAGCCTTAGCAGTGACTCCCAAACCAGTTGGTCTAAGGCACTAGGTGATAAAGCACCCTCGCTATATTTTTTTTATTTATGCTGCCTTAAGAAATTACAAAACCAGTGTTCATTTTTTTTTTAATCTTTTATCTCTTTATTCACCATTTATACTTTTATTTTATCTTTCTTCATACTAAGGATTTTAGACAAAAGCAATTCAAGTTATCCTCTACTATCCCAAGTTTCAAGATGCGTGTAAGTTCGTATAATAGGGTATATATTTTCAGAATTTGGACTTAAGGTTCAGAATTATTTTTCAGACCTATACTTCAAATAGAGCTTTCAATACTTTTCCCTTATTTCTACTTAGCCCAATAACTGAACTCAAAATTTGCTTATTTCTAAATAAACTGTAATGACGTATATTTTCTACAGTTAAATTTTAAGAAATGTTATTTTTAGGGTTTTTAATTTACTAAGTTTAGGATTTAGTTTTTCCTAACTAGTCAACCGTCATGTTGAACTTAAGTCAAATATGGTCAATATTGAAATTTTAATTTTTTTTTAAATTTTTTTTGGGTTTTAATAAGTAGGCAAATGCAAAATATACAGATGAATGCGAAAGTAGAAAGCGTACCAAGCACACCCCCAAACTTAAACTTGACAGTGCCCTTACTGTCAGGCTACACCAAGAGGGTCAAAATTGTCGGCACTCCTCTGTTTATTATTAAATTTTATTTTTTTATTTTAGTATTAACAGAAAAACAAAATATATATACGCAAAAAGCCCCCCCCCCCAAACTTCAGAGTTAGGGAGGAGAAAAACACAGTATCAAGCTATACAAAGCCTTACACAGGCCAAATGTTAGCACCAACCATTCAAAGAATTTATCAGTGAAGCGCACCGGTTGGTGGAAGAACATGTTATATAGAGTCAGGAAGAAATGGGGTAAAGATAAGTGGTGTAATGGAAAAGGTTTACGTCTCGATTTGTAGAGACGAAACAATAATGATGAACGGAAACGAGAATGTGGATGATTAGGAATGGGAAGAATGGTCACATTCTCGTATGGGATAAGAAGAAATGGTGGTGGTTCGACTTCTTCAGGTGGAGGTTGATTAATCATAAAATCCGTGTCGTTTAGGAATGCGAGTTCGTTAGCGAAAATATCTTCGAAACTTTCATCGATGGTCCGATCATACGTTTCAATGTCAATAAGTGTCGCGCCAGAATTCAACATACTTGATTTTTCAAAAATTATGGAGGTAGGAGACTCGTAAATCTTATCTACCTTATTCTTAAAAGAGTCTAAATCAATTTGTTTTTCTAGAATTATCGAACTCAAAATATCGGATTGTGATTCATTAACACTCGCTATCATTAAAGGAAGATTACATGAAGAACCAGAAAAAGTGGCAGAAAGAAGTGGAATACGAACTTGAGGGTGGAAATGGAGTGTATAAATTAGCACAATTTGTAATGACCGATGTGTAAAAAGCGATTGTGCTAATCTATCAATCCACTGAGAAATGAGGTCAAATCCCTCAAGATTTGTGAGAAAACATGGGTACGCCGAACTTGGTAAACCAGACATTGAAAATGAAAGTAATACGGTTTCTTGCGTGACCGGAACGATGGAAAGGATGAAGGGGAGTGATTTAGGAAGGGTAACAGTCAAAGGTTCAGGAGGGTGTACACAGTCAGTGGAAGGGACAGGATGAATTAGAAAATCCGGCTCATCAAACAAAATTGGTTTATCCTCAATACTATCCTCATAATTCCCCTCAAAAGTTATCTCATCCATGCAATTATCATCAAAATCCAGACGTATATGAAGTTCGGGAAAAATAGTTAATGACTCGGGATGATGAATTGGAGAGAGAAACTCATCCAAATCTGTGGGTTCATCATCCAAAATATTCTCAGCATCAATATCCTCGATCAAGTGAAAATTAAATTTCTCAGACACCTCATCAAAAGCATGGATATCAATCAATTTAGGTTCTAGAGTGGAGGTGTAGAGGTTAAAAGGATTGGTGATGGTTTCACTCGAAAGGGACCCTTCACAATCAGGTAAATCAAACACTACAAAGTCGCACAACTCATTAAACGTTTTATCTTCAACTGGTGAATCATTTGGAACACTTGATAGACATTCAAAACCGGAGTTGTGGGATTCAATTAGGGATGGGTAGGTTTGATTTGGAAGGGTGTACAGATCACTCTCACCACTCAAATTCTCAACCTGTCCTACCGCCTCATCATACAATGGAAAATTTGGAGCTAGTTGGAAACTAGCTACCAGGTCACTAGGTTGTATAAGGGCGGCCATAGACGCATTCAAATCCATCATCTGTTGGCATGACGCTACCATAAAATCTTCCAACGACTGTTCCATACCAAACATGGGTTGTGAAGGGGTTTTAGTAAAAGATTCAAAGTTGTTTGGATACTGGAAACTCCCAAATAGCTGTTCAGAAGCAATGTCTAGGGAAGGTGCAAAAGTCTGGTAGGACTGGTATGAATTTAATGATTGGACAAGAGTAGGATCAACATTTGGATAAGAAGGTGAATGAAATTGTTGATCCCAAGAATTTGAAGGAGTGAAAGATCGGCTACGAAATTGTTCAATATGTTCAGCAATAGACATGGGTTTCGGAGTTACAACAGGACTAGAAAAAGGAGTATCAACGTAAGAAGGTGGTGAAGGTTGAAATGGTTGATACAGGGTAGATTGCGGAGTCCAATTGATTTTTCTAGACGCGTCTATTCGATCTTTCAAAGAAATTTTGGGCATGGAGGGATCGTTCGAAATTCGACCAAAATAAGAACTGTAAGAAGTAATGTCTGGTTGTGGGTACCAAAGTTCGGCAAAAGTTTTGCGAGGTGGGGTACCCATGATGTGATGAGAGAAAGGAGAAGAAAAAGAATGTGATTTTAATTTTTTTTTTAATTTTTAATTTTTATATTTTTATATTTTTATAAAAATAATTGTTTGTTTTTGGAGTTTTGAAATTTTTGAAAGTGGTTTTTTTTAGAAAGTTTTTGCAAGAATGTGTACGGACTTACGACAAAATTTCAAACAATCACAGTTAAAACATGAACAATCATACCTAGAGTTATAGTCCTCAAAGTCTACTAGACTGCACCTAACTGTTCCAAAATGACAAGTTGTGAGATAACCCTCAAATCGTCTCTTCACTGCCAATTATGGCCATATAAGCACAAATGAAGAAAGGAGGGTTCCGCTCACGAATCACTATGAGACGGGCCTTTTAAAGTTACCTTTCTCACTTGTCAAGCCTAGGCAGCACAAAGTCAAGTTTAGATAAACTATTGAATGCCTACAACCTTCTTCTGTCCTAATGAGCACGACAGTCCTTAGTTGGCTGAGTCTAGATATTTTTTAATTAACTCAAGGGTGATGCATATGCTTTTTAGTGATTTTTGGGGTCTTAGGAAGGGTAATGAAATCCCCACCCAATCTTGATTGGTGTTATAGCCCCTTAGATTCCGTATTAATTATGCAAAGCAGTTAACACACCAAAAATCTAAAACATTTGCAAAAAAAAATTTTATTTGGCAGCGCAAAGAATCCTGCACAAAAACAATTTATTGATAGAAGAAAGAGAATCTGTACAAAAAAACCTACAGGAAAATTTTTTCAGAGGAGAGGAGAGGAGAAATGAGATACTCACAGAGAATTTTGGGTTGCTGATGTCACCCTTCGACCACGGTTCTGCGGTCAAACAAGCGCTTCTGCCGCGTTTCCGCGGCGGATCAGTGAGTTTGGATATTCTGACTTTGTCTCTGTGCTGAGTTAGTTTTCCTCTAACTGTTCAGATCTCCTGTTTCTGGATTTGTTCACTGAGCTTTCCCCAGATCCGAACCAATCCTTCTTCCTTTCCTGCACAATTTGCATAAAAACCAATCAAAAATAACAAGATGATTTTTTTATTTTTTTATTTTTTTTTGGTTTTTCAATTTTTAAAATTTAAATTTTTTTATTTTTTTTAATTAACCCGAAATTACACAAAGAAAGAAATTACCGTCTCCCCGGCAACGGCGCCATTTCAATGTTAGAGATTTTGTATGCTCTTAATTTACTGCAATCAAGACGGTATCACTTGGTAGCTAGCCGGTTGAGTACGGATCGGTCCACAGGGAAAAGGTGTTCTCTTCTTTAAGTTCTTACAAGTTAAGTCCTATTTTTGGTAGGTTTTGTTTTACGATCTAAGAATGAGATTAAATTGATTTAAAGAGCTTGTTAGGGTTAGGATTAGGTTAGTTTGGAATAGGAATTCTACTCACTGCTTTTAATGCCCTAGTTAAGAATATAGGTGTTAGGGTAATAGTCAACAAAAGGGATTAGCACGACTAGGAAGAAACTTAATCTCTTCCTTTTGGTCCTTGTCCGTCCTTTCTTGACTTTTAGCCCTAACCTCCAGTTAATTCAACCACAACCGGTCTAACTTGGGAATCACCACTATCGTTTTGGATAGGGTGCCGTAGCGAGCGATGTGAGGTTGAATTAAATGGAGTCCTATTATAAAGATTATATGTGCAAAGAAAGGAGTGAGAGAGATTTCCTTCTCTCAAACCTTCCCAATCCTAATCCTAACAAGTGAGGAATTACTCACTCATTAGGAAGTTAACAATGAAATTCATTTTTATAATTTTAAAAGACTATCTAAGTTGCAAATAATAAAAGACAAAATAAAATAGTAGATAATAAATTTCAATTAAGAAGAATGCAAGATAAAATGAAAAACACTTACTTTATTGATAACCTCTTAACGATTACAATGAAAATTAAAATTTTAGACTAAGAATTAAAAAGAGGCATAAAAACTAAAAAGAGGCATCCTAAGAAAGGCATCCTCAAAGAGGCACACCTTATTTGGTTTTGAGCCCTCCTATTTATAGATAGGAAAAAACCCTAGGTTTACATTCTGATCCATAAATGAAATTACAAAACTACCCCAAACACTGAGTCAAAGCATCGACACCCCATCGACACGTGCAGAGTATGGCCGCGGAACAGCGGCAGAAAAGCCTGATTGGCCGTGGTTCCGTGGCCGATTGATGGGTTCATGGGCTCAATTCTTCAGGGTTGCTTCATGTTGCTTTTACCTTCTGTTATCTTCACTTGGTTCCTCAGAATATCATCTATTTTCTTCTAGATTTCCAACAGTGCAAAATGATGTGGACTTTTGCCTTGAGCTTCGCGTTGAAGTCTTGAATCTTGTGCTGCCCTTGTACTTTGTGCATTGAACTGTCTAATGATTTTCATTTGTTCCTTGAACTGGTAGGCGGCATCATACGGATTCATCTATTGTTGGTCGTAATCTCACATTTGTAGAGACTTTTTATGAATTTCACTGTAACGATCTGAGAAATTGTAACCTGCAACTATTTAGTAGACATGGATCAAAAGCACCTATTTATATGCAATGTGATTAAGAATGGGCGATATAAAAATGCAAAAATCTGAAATGAAGAGTAGGAATCCGGATATTCCCCTATTTTCTGTTGGGACTTATAACAATTATAAAATAGAGCGGAATCAACGTTTCCCGGCTCAGTATAATAAGCAGGTTCGGTCAAGGCATCCATATTATTATCTTGATTAAGGCATGTAATGGTCACTCCCAGGAGAGAGAGAGAGAAGAAAACACTCAGCGTATACTCTTGCAAGATCAGATTGGTTATTATTTTATCTAATCAGGATGGCTCCCACTATTTTTATCGAATCTTCCTTCAAATCCTAAAAGGTAAGACTAGCCGGGATTAATTACACCCTACAAGTTTGCCAATCTTTCGGCCAGGCCTGTGTCGGTAGTTTGAGGGAGGTTCCCCATTCTTTCGCAAGGACCAAATTAAAATAAAGCTCGTTTTCCCAGGGACGTAACCCCGTTAACACCTTTCTAGACACCTACTTGATCGGCTAATTGTAATGTGCAAAAACTCTCCCAGGAGTAACTCTTACTCCAGTGGGTATCGGGATCCAACAATCTCATAGAAGGTATGCAATCTCATTGCAAATTTCAACAATTGAAATTCCCGATAATATTTTGCCCCTAGCATCCTATGACCTTGACAGAGGCCAACAAACCATCGGCTTCTAGTCAAGTTCAACCCGTACATTTCATGATTAAATTAAACCCACCCGTACGACCCTTGACAGAGGCCAACAAGGTCGTATGACTACCCTAATCCAATCGCATTACATGCTTTGCAGATAAGCACTAATCAGTTACCGCACACTACGCCTTGACAGAGGCCAACAAATGTAGCACGAATACTAAATAGTCCTTATCTGAAATGACGGAGGACTACTACAGATTTTTAAGAAAACCTTTTGCGTAATGAACTTGATATCGTTGTATAATTGATTGATTTTGAAAAGGAGTGTTTTTGAGGCTTTTGCTAGTTTGCTAAAGAGGTCACTCCCGGTGACGGGATCTCGGCTCTTTCCTCATCGAATGAGGTGCTGGATATTTCACAAATACCACTATGCAAAGCATGAACTAAAAAGGCAATCAAAAACAAAACCGAGTGGGTTGTAGCATCTGCTAGTTTCTCTAAAGAGGTCACTCCCGGTGAAGGGATCTCGGCTCTTTCCTTATCGAATAAGGTGCTGGATATTCTACAAGGAATACCGCTATGCAAAGCAAGAACTAGAGCCACCAGTTTTTAAAACAAGATTCTGCAACATCTTTAGGTTTCTTTTATTTCATTAATCTTATTATTGAAGTCCCATCATTTATGCTTCCCAAGCATCACAGAAAAAACGAAAGCAGCAATATTTTTATATATTATATATATAATATAAGCATTCTTCTTAACATATCAAGTGATCACATCACAGAATATCAGCAGCAGAAGAACACATATGAAATATTGGATATACTAGAAATTCCGTGTTTTAATTAAGCCAATAAAAAACGCGGATTCCACGGTCGCGATGAATAGACAAACCTATATCCCTAGACCCCTACGAGAGCGGCAAGCAACCCTATAAATTCTAGAGTTAGGAGACCAGGTCTCGACTCCTTGAGATGGTCTCCCACTGGACCCTACAATCCGGTTACTTGTGCTCCCCACCTTGGGCCTATCATAATGCGGAAAAGTAAATAATATATATCAATGGTGACATCATCCTCAACCCGGAAGTGCCCCAATAAAAGAATATTACATACAAGCTTTTACATGAATGAAAATGAAAAACTCTCATCTCACATAAAAAAAAACCCGGCTATTCAAAACACGAAGATCCAATATAACATATCACAGCAACACATAACATCACATGTCATCACGTAAGTAAATGTGCGTATCCTAATTGTCGTTGACATATAGCAACGAAACCGGCGATACACCATATATTACACTTACGATCGCAGAAAAGAAAGTGAAAAACTACAACAATTGGAATGCGCAACCACTTTAGACATCATAAACCCAATGTATCACATACTTTGGATTTCATGCCTTACCAAATGAATTCCTTAGACATCACATGCCTAACAATTATAAACCCCGTATTTTAGTCTCTATATTGAAAACACTTTTCAAAAACCAGTCGGGTAATTCAACAAGATTCCCAACAACCTGATCGAATGCTCGTCGGAAACTTTAGTAGACGGCCGCACTCCCGATACTGTCGACGAAGTGCACTTAGGCGAAACACCGCGGCCTCGAGCACCCGAACGGATGCTTTTGGCGACGGGGTTCTCCTACAGTCACTTGGTCGGGGCTATGGGGCGTGGCTATCTAGTAAGGTTACCCGGCGAGTATCCGTGTACGCTACGTGATTGCAATGGACTTTTGATCCACATCAAAATCCCGTAGCAACCGATCAAATGAGACTAAATTTCCAGATTTATAAAATTCAAATTAGTTTTCACAAAACTAAATATTGTATATTCCAAGTATTGTATCACAATCACAGATAGCTAGACGGTGTTAAACTTTTCGATCGAATCAACAAACACCCAAAATTTCCCAAAGAGCTCAACACTTGAGCGGAGTTTAAAAATAGCCAGAACATGTCACAGAACCTATGGACCAACCATAGAAGGGTCAACCCTTGCCTCACATATGGCGCCGCGGAACTACTACAAACCCTAGGGTTTTGTGGCGGTTCCGACGGTCACATAATCGAGTTAGGGTTTCGTTCTTCTAGAAGGTCCACAGAATCACCTGCATGATTTTCTGAAGATCTTAAACTTAGAAAAATCCAACTCTTGGAAAATTTCCACGGAGGGAAAAATTGGGTTATTGATATCCGTTCGAACTTTTTAACATCGTCTAAAAAAACCCGAAATGATGTTAAAATTACGAATATGAAACACTCTGAATTGCCAATACAGTGAGACCACATCACATGCAATCTTAGAAAAAACAAGAAACACCTAAAACACCAAAACCAAGAGACTGGAACACCAAAAAAATTTGAAGCCAAAATTCCCTGACAAATTCAGCGAGCTCGGATTTTCCATGCATGTCGCCGGCCAAATTCCGGCAAGGGGGGTTCAAATTTCTACTGTGTTCATGTTACATCTCATATAACATTCTGCAATTGCTTAAAAAAAATTTAGAGGTCATTTAAAAATCGACAGAAACTAGGTTTTAGTGTTGCATGTTCCGGAGTAGTTTCGGTTTCGTAATCTAACAAACATCGTCTAATTCTCTAGCATAGCTCTGATACCACTGCTAGGTTCCCTAGGTCACCGCTGGGTTTCTGGAGGCATCGACCATACCATTTTTAAAAAATTGGTGCGCTAAAGAACCCTAACCTAGAATTTTAACTAGAGAATTAGACGAAACTAGAATGTAAACACCTTTACATCTAAGTGGACAAGGAATACAACCTTTTTATACCGGTCCTTCACTTCAATAGCTCCGTGTATTAGTCCCTTCGCTCCAAGTAGTGAACTCCCGAACTCTAGAAAGGCTCCACAAGATGAACGGAACAAACTTGCTTGAAGTCTTCGAGGCCGAAAATGATCTATATCGAGGAGACACCAACCTAAGTTGCTTCTTCACTAATTAGGGTTTAGTGAAGCAAACACCCTAAACTAAATGGCTAGTATAGTAGAGGATGATGAAGTAAGAATTTTGCTCACTTTAGATTTATTTTTCTCACTCATTTTCTTCACCTCCCAAAAAGCTAGTGAACATGAAGAAGGAGATGAAGAAGAAGCAACCATGGAAAAAGATCAAATGTAGAATGGGAACCATGTGTGAGTTAATATCATATACTAACCCCTGCAGGGACTAAACCATGGCTAATCAGAATGGTTGGGTTAATAAATATCTTAAGTAAAACAAAATTGGTGGACTTAGTCAGTGATTCTACAAGCTTCCATTGAGCTTCAACCATAACTAAATTCCACTCAATTTTGAATTACTTTAAATAATAAAAACCCTAGATTATGTTAAGTATGGTGTGAGTCTCATACACCCATGTAACATGTATCATCTAGCATGACATACAAAAAATGTACATTAATATATATCACATATATACTATATGAATAAAAGTGAGAAAAATAAATCTTAAGTGAGCTAATATTGTTTAATGTAAATTAATATATCAAATATATAATTATACATTAAATTATTAAATTAACACTTGATTTAATAATCCGGCTATATCACAGACAACCGACTAGTATCATTCGTATCAACTTATCGAATCAACACTTGATCCGATAACCCGGTTATATCACATATATCCGACCGATATCACATATCACGAGAATAGAATACGGTATAGCATACTCGTATTAATCTCGATACTGCAAATATCACATATGTGCTCCTACTTCGTTTCGCTTGAGCCAGGAAACCTCTGTGTAGGACTCTAAAGACTCGTCAATACGCCGGTAGTAGGTGGTGATCATATTAGTCACCCACAAGCCGTAAGCGGTCTGCTAAACGTAACGGCCACCCGGGTATTGAGCGGTCAGAAGATCAACAAGAAAGCCTGCTCATGCTCCTGCGAATCCAATTAGTAACACTACCGTACTTTCCGGTCTCTTCGTCTGATATGTCGCATATCACAGCCTGGGGGTGGTAATCGTCAGACCCCAATAGCCTGATAAGTCATGCCGATGTGAGGCTCATAACGGTTCGAGAAAATACTGATAACACTTATCAGTAGATCTCAGCAACCATGGCCAGGGAGTTCCTGTTATGACCAATCAAACATAGCGCAACATCAACCCCCAATACCGGGAGAGACGAAATCCCCTCCTATCGCTCATTGCCTCATGTGACTCGGGACTGTACCTAAAAACCACCGTTTTGCACGATCTCTTGAACGTGGTAAGGTGGAAATCAAAGCACAGTGGGAATCACACAAGACTCTATGACGATCTCGGGTTGACAGACTAACCTGTACCAGTGTCACCAGAGAACTGCTATCTGACGATAGATATAATACCATCTAGGAGTTCTCGGTGAGTCCGTTCAGTGTACCCAGTCTCCACTGAGCACCTATATACCATCTCTGATATCAAACACCAATGGATATGGGATCATCCATCGCCCATCACATGGGTCGAAAAGCGTATACGCGAGTCTACTCTGGAATATCGATGCCCCGTCTCGATACTCCCACGACCAGGAACATTTGAAGGATGTACGTACCGACTACCTCTGTCCCTCTAGTATGATCTGCATCATAATCCTGGTAGTCAAGTGTTGGATATATGTATGCCCTAGAGGCCATTATATGATAGTGGATGTATCGGTATGTGTATATATATATTCAGAGGAAATTCTTGCTCGACATGATAGTATGCTATCTGGTTGTACTTTATCTTGACATGTTCATATGATCATGCATTTTGCTCATTTAGTACATGTTGATAAAGCCCTTAGGATATTTGCTTGACAACTGAGACTATGATGTAGATCATACTAGTGGGACAAGTGTAGTTTATAAGCATATCCTTGAAATGTTCCTAGTCGTAGGTGTATCGAGACGGGGCATCGATATTCCAGAGTAGACTAGCGTATACGGTTTTTGTCCCATTTGATGGGCGATGGATGATCCCATATCCATTTGGTGTGATGACCCCAATGATTGTATACGGGTGCTCAGTGAGACTGGTTATACTGAACGGACTCGCCGAGAACTCCTTTGTGGTATTATATCTATCGTCGGATTGCAGTTCTCAGGTGACACTGGTACAGGTTAGTCTGTAGATCCGAGATCGTCATAGAGTCTTGTGTGACCTCCCACTGTACTTTGATCTCTACCCTACCTTAGGGTTTGCCGTAGTTCCATGGTCATAGGATCGAGTTAGGATTACGTTCTTCTAGAGAGTCCATAGGGATACTTGCACAATCTTCCGAATATGTTCAACTTGGGAAATTCCAACACTTGGAAAATTTCCAGCGAGAGTAATGAGGTGGTGTGTGATATTCGTTCGAACTGTTAAACGTCGTCCAAGTTACCAAAACAATGTTAAATTTACGACTATGAAATACTACGAATTAGCCCTTAAACAAAATAAACATCATATGAAATTTTGGGATAAACAAACAATGCTCTGATACAACTGTAGGGTTTTCTTAGCACCATGCCTAGGGTTTGGAAGCATCACACATGCCACAATAAAAATAATTTAGGGGTGCTAAGCAAACTAACCTAGGAATCGAACTATAAATCTAGAGTAACAACATAAAGTATCACATACTATATAGTGTCTAACACTAAGTGGGGAGAAATACAACCTTTGTAGACCTCCTCTAGTGACTCCTTGGATCTCCTAGAGTTTGAACCGGCTCGCTTGAATCCTTCCAAGTCCACGACGATCCACCCGGAGTCCTTTTGCTCAAGCTCCTAGCTTCACTTGATCTTTGAAGAAGTAGAGTAAACAACCTACACCAATGGGCTAGAGTAGTATAGATTGGTGATGTGGTTTGTATTCTCATTTAAAAACCCTTTCTTTTTAAGTTCCTCACTTAATGGAAAACTCAAGAGAGCGTGAAGGAGGAGGAAGAAGGAGATGGCAAAGCTTGAGCTTAAGTTATGATTATCTCTTAATAAAAAGAGAAAAGAAAATGAATATATATGAGAGTCACACTCTCAACAAACAATGGTAAATAAATATCTAGATATTTTTATTAGTGAGTTAATGAACAACGGAAATTAAACCATGGGTTAAAGTCAAGGTTAATGAGAGAAGAGTGTAGAAACTATGAGCCATGATTTAATTCCCTTTTTCTTTTTCTCAATAATAAATATATACATATATTTATTCCATGTGAGTCTTGCATTGCCATCTCCAATGTATCAACAACCATGACATACATGTATGCATGTATGTTGCATTCACATCAACATGTGCATGTATAAATATAAATATATGCAAACATGCATGCATACATCCAAAGTAGAAAAGGTTTAAAGAAGTGAGCTAAAAGCCAATATTAAATCAACACTTAATTTAATAAACCGGTCATATCACATACGACCCGACCAATAGAAAAACGCCCGATTAAAATACGGTATCATATACACACATTTAATCGAGCTCCCGCACATATTTCATATGCACACCACATCGTTTCGCCTGAGCTAGGAAACTCCTGTGTGGGACTCTAAAACTCGTCAATACGCCGGCAGTAGGGGATGATCATATCAAACACCCATAAGCCGCAAGCGGTCAGCAAAATGTAACGGCCACCCGGGTATTGAGCAATTAGAAGAACAACAAGCGAACCTGTCAAAACTCCCGTCGAGCCAACTGGTAACACTTACTGTACAGTCCGGTCTCTTCATCTGATATGCTACACATCAAGTCTAGGGATGGTATCATTGACCCCAATAACTTAATAAGTCATGCCGGTATATGGCTGATTGATTCTATTTTAAAGTGTGTAGTAACCGCAATCAATAACGGTGTCGCGTGTAGCTAGCCGAGATGAGTATGGGTCGTCCTCAGGGATATGTGGAATCTTTCAATCTTACTTTAGACGTGTTGAAAAAGAAGAAGGATAGAAGAATAAAGAATAGTGGAGAATGGTTTCTAGATATACGTCAAAATACGGATGTAGAATACAGATCTAGTTTGAATACGGATATAGATTTTATAAGAAGAATGCTTGTAGGGTTCGTTCGGATTTAGTAGTCATGGATGACTAATAAAGATTACTCCTTTTATCTATTGATAGATTTAATACTAGATAGATAGTGATGAATGAGAATTAAGGTTCTTGGAAGAAACTAAGGTTTCCCCACTATTGACCCTTGTCCTTTCATTGATCTCAATTCATGTCTAGCCCTTAACAAAACAATTGTTAATCTGATCTCAAATCGAGGTCGAGACTAGCAATAAATTGGTAGCGCGTCCGATAAGGATGTTAACATTTATTTTGCTAAAATTTATAAACTTCATAAGACTTAAAAGAAGTTAAAACATTTTCTCATCCATTGTTCTACCGTAATCCTACGAACCCTAACAAGCGGAGAATTACTGGAACATGATGGAGATAGAAGAACGGATAGAGATGAAATTCATAATGTAACTAAACTAATTAAACTAAAGATCTACCTTTATTAATCAACTTCACAAGTACAAACTTCAAGTTTAGATTACAAAAGGAAGAAGAAGTTGTTCTCGATCTCTGCCTTGTCGGATGTAGATGTTCCGTCGAATCTCACGTCGCTTTATCACGTCGAATCTTGGACCTGTCTTGGATCACTTGTTCTTTGACGGTGATTAGCTTATGTAAAAGATTGATGATTTCTAAGTTTAGCCCTCGGTCCTTTATATAGCTCCAAAACCAGAAACCAAAGATCCCCAGAATTAGGGTTTGTTATTGCAAATCACAACTAAAAATCCCAAATCCTGACTCAGTGAATCGGCCGCGGATCTGCCACATATTGCATGGTTTGGCCACGGATCCGTGATTTGTTGGTGAGATCTTGGGTTCAGAATTCTGGAGCTGCTTTGTTGTGACACATGGAGATTTATTTGATGTCTGGAATCTTCATATCTTTTCTGAGTCTCTACCAGTATTGATTCTTCGATTTTATTTAACTTTATCGGCAGATTTTTGATTCCCGACATCTCAACATCTCGATCTACTGACCTGAACTAAACCTTGGACAATATCTCAATGAATAATGTTAGTAATATTTGGTATTTTTGAGATATTATCCTAACCAATTTGATATTATATTATATTTTAAGAATATTGATTAAGGATATTTGATATGATATGCATATTTAAATTATCAAAATATTATAAAAATATTATATGCATACATTTTCCTTCATAATGTTAATTATAATATATAAACATATGATAAATAGTATTTTAACAGATAAACCCAAATATGTGTCATATTTATAATAAACACCTTTAGATATTTAAGAAAGTAAGGAAAATGTTGTATCAAAAGTGCGATATTTTCGACTGAACAAATACCCCTAAACTTAACTTTGATCGTCCCGAGCAAACTAATTATTCACGAGATGGAGAAAAAGAAAAAGAAAAACCTAAGAGCACACTTTCGTAGGCAACACGATCGCACTGAGCACATGCAACAAACCTTTAAACATCTAGGTGTCCCTAATAGGAGGAGTGTTGTCTCCTGAGGATTTTCAGCGGATTACACCCACAAAATCATATAATAAAAGAAAGATAGTGAAAGTTACATACAAAGATAAGAACTATAAAAGAAAGAACTTGAAAATAAGAGTTTCCAAGTACACCAGTTTTTCGGTTGTCATAAGCCCTATCTTAATGGTTGTGAAAAGATGTTAGAAATCACATCATCTCTCAATAAAACATCGTTTTTAGTCTTTCTCCCTAACTACCTTCCAAACATCAATCATATACCCATACGTGTGTGTAAAACACATCCCTACACTTAGAGAATTCAATTCAAGCTATCATACTCTTATCCATCTTCCAAAGTACTTTTTAGTCGGTGAATTTTTGATGAAATTGCTCACGCATTCTTCATGCAACCGTTAATAATTCTTGAGGTACTAACTAACCGAATACTAAATGTGCTCGCGCATTTAGACGTAATTTCTCGTCTTGCAACACCTAAGGCTTAGCAGTGGCTCCCAAACCAGTTGGTCTAAGGCACCACGTGATAAAGCACCATCGCTATATTTTTTTTTATGCTTCCTTAAGCGATTACAAAACCAGTGTTCATTTTTTTTCTTCACCACTTATACTTTTTTTTATTTTTTTATTTCATACTAAGGCTTTTAGACAAGAGCATTTCAATGTATCCTCTACTATCCCAAGTTTCAAGATGTGTGTAAGTGCGTATAGTAGGGTATCAACGTTCAAATGTTTGGCCTCAAGAATAGGGACTATTTTTCAGACTTATTTTTATTCTCACATTATCAATTTCTTTCATCTTACTAACCCTTGGGAAAACGGCTCATCACTACTTATTACTAGTTTCATGAAAGAAAACATCTAACTTTCTTGTTTTTCTCAAACTATTCCTATCTTTCATATGTAAATTTTCGCTTTCAAACTTTTATTATCAAAAAAATTTGTGTGCTTATATATAGTATAATGCAAAGTAATGTGTGAATAAGCACAGACCTCCCCCAAACCTTTTTACAGCAGTGTCCTCACTGATGTCATCTGTTAAGCTTAAGAAAACTGTAAACTTGGGAGGAAAAGTTAGTAACGGGGACATGAAACAGTGAAAGTAAAATTCTCTCCCAGACTTATTTTTGGCTCACAATTTTATAAGAAAATTCTTTCAAGAGCCAAAATATCCCCCCCCCCATTTGAGTAAAATAGTATTAAGCATTTAAAATTATGGGGGGGGGGAGGGTTTAGAGTTATTGGTCAAAGTAAAACCTTACAAAGACCAAAAGTCAACACCAACCATTCAAAACTTTTATCGGTGTAACGCACTGGTTGGTAGAAAATCATAGATTTGAAGAAGTGGGGAGATAGGAGGTGGTATGGTTTACGTCTCGGTTGATAGAGACGAAACAATAATGGTGAACGGAAACGAGATTGTGGATGATTAGGAATGGGAAGAATGGTCACATACTCGTATGGGATAAGAAGAAATGGTGGTGGTTCAACTTCTTCAGGTGGAGGTTGATTAATCACAAAATCCATGTCGTTTAGGAATGCGATTTCGTCGGCGAAAGTATCTTCGAAACTTTCATCGATGGTCCGATTGAACGTTTCAATGTCAATAAGCATCGCGCCAGAATTCAACACACTTGATTTGTCAAAAATTATGGAGGTAGGAGACTCATAAAGCTCATCAACCTCATTCTCAAAAGAGTCTAAATCAAGTTGTCTTTCTAGAATTATTGAACTCGAAATATCGGATTGTGAATCATCAACACTCGCTATCATTATAGGAAGATTAGAAGAAGAACCAGAGAAAGTGGGAGATGAAATTGGTAAACAAATTGGTGTGTCGAGTATTGCTGAACCAGATGTGGGAAATGAAGGATGAATTTCGTTCTGCTTTTGGGTTATACATTTATCATCAACTTCAAGATGCATATGGGGTTCAGGAAGAATAGTTAAAGGTTCGAGATGATGACCACACGGGAGTGAAAGGACTTGATGAATCGGTGGGGCAAACTCATCCAAAATTTCGGGTTCATCATCCAATATATCCCCAACGTCAATATCCTCAATCAGGTGAAGGTTACAAGTCTCAAACACCTCATCAAAAGCAGGGTTTTCAATCAATTGTTATTTTAGAGTGGAGGTGTAGAGATCACAAGGGTTGGGTGTGGCTTCACTTGAAATGGACCCTTCACAATCAGGTAAATCAAAAACTACAAAGTCACACAACTCATCAGACATTCTATCTTTAATTGGTGAATCATTTGGTGTACTCGATAGATCTGTGAAACTGAAGTTGTGGATTTCAATTTGGGATGGGGAGGTTTGATTTGGAAGTGTGTACCGCTCTCTCTCATTACCCAAATTCTCAATTTGTCCTACGGCTATATCATACGTTGGAAAATTTTGAGCCGGTTTGAAACTAGTTGCTCGTTCGTTTTGTTTATTGAGGACGGCCATGCACTCATTCAATTCCTCTCTGGCGCAGTGCGACGCTACCACATATTCTTCCACAGTCCGTTCAAGACTAGACATGGGTCGGTAAGGGGTTTCAGCATAAAATTGAAATTCTTGTGGATAAGTAAAACTCCCAAATGACTGATTAGATGGAATGTCTAGAGAAGGTATAAAAGTCGGGTAGGATTTATAAGAATCGAATGGCTGTGAAAATTGGGCAGGAGTAGGATCAACATTGTGATAAGAAGAATATTAATATTGGTTGTGTGGTTGGCGACTGTCAACAGATGTCATATAGACCACAAACCGAGTAGTAAATTCTTCTTTAGAAGGTGGTGGCGTTTGTTGTCCTAACGGTTTGACCGGATTGAAAGTTTGGCCGTTAGTCCTTGTTATATACTCAACGATGGACATGCATTTAGGAGTTCCCTCACACTCTTTAGATGGAGTATCAACAAAATAAGATGTAGAATTTTGATGCGGTTGATAGGACCTGGAGTGAGGTGGCCAACTGTTTCTTTCCGCTTGCTCTATCCGATCTCTTAAAGACATGGTAGAGTTGGATGGTATAACGAAGCGATTACGATAACAAGAAATATCTGGTTCTGGATAGCAAAACTCGGCAAGAGTTCTTTTATTTGGGTTACCCATTATAAGAAGGTGAAAAGAGGGAGGAGGGTGAAAAGATTTAAGCTCTATTTGGATTGTTTTGCTTTTAAAGTAGGACTTGAGGGTTGACTCAACAAACCACAAAATGCACAAACAAACCCTAGAACTAAGGTTACCTAGGTCAAGCACTAGACCGCTCCTAGATTTCCAAAGGACAAGCCGCAGGATCAATCCTCTACCACCTCTTTATAACTCTTGTGGCCAGGTAAGTGAGAGGTATCCGCTATACGAATCACCAAAAATAGCGGACCTAATTAAGTAACCACTTGTCTTAGACACACTTGCCTAGACACCACAAAAGAAATGCGGATAAGCGATAGATTACCCACGACCTTCCTCTGTCCTATTTGAGCGCGATGATCCTTAGAGACTTGGTCTAGATATTTTTTAATTAATATAGGTTTATGCGGATGCTCGTTTGTGATTTGTGGGGCCTAGGAAGGTAATGAAATCTCCGCTTAATCTGAATTGTGGTCTTCCCCTTAAAGTCCGTATTAAAATATGCAAAAAACCCGCAAAACAAAACACGGAAAAAGATTTTTGAGCGACAATATTTTACAAATAATCCTGCAGAAAATATATTATTGGATTTTTCAGATGAGAGAGAAAGAGATAGAAAAGATACCAGAAAAGTTTGAGGGCACAACTCCCCAAGACCGCCGCGGTTCCGCCGCCGTTTGCACAGAATAGCCGTGGTTCCGTCGCGCTTTAGGGGGTTCTTTGTTTAATTTTTTTCATTGTTGCTTCCTTTGCTGCTCTGGGTCTTCATGAATTTCTCTAAATCTTTATCTCCTTGCTAAAGTGACTCCAGATTCTCTCGCAAAAATCGAACACTGATCGTTAAATATGTAAGATGTGGTTTTGTTTTATTTTTATGATATAGATCGAATAAGAATTCAACAAAAATAGTAAGAATAACAAATTAAGCACGTATCCCCGGCAACGGCGCCATTTGATTGATTCTATTTTAGAGTGTGTAGTAACCGGAATCAAAAACGGTGTCGTATGTAGCTAGCCGAGATGAGTACGGGTTAACCTCAGGGATATGTGGAATCTTTCAATCTTACTTTAAACGTGTTGAAAAAGAGGAATGATAGAAGAATAAAGAATAGTGGAGAATGGTTTCTAGATCTACGTCAAAATACGGATGTAGAATACAGATCTAGTTTGAATACGGATATAGATTTTATAAGAAGAATGCTTGTAGGATTCGTTCGGATTTAGTAGTCATTGATGAATAATAAAGATTACTCCTTTTATCTATTGATAAATTTAATACTAGATAGATAGTGATGAATGAGAATTAGGGTTCTTGGAAAAAACTAGGGTTTCCCACTATTGACCCTTGTCCTTTCATTGATCTCTATTCATGTCTAGCCCTTAACAAAACAATTGTTAATCTGATCTCAAATCGCGGTCGAGACTAGTAATAAATTGGTAGCGCGTCCAATAAGGATGTTAACATTTATTTTGCTAAAGTTTATAAACTTCATAAGATTTAAAAGAAGTTAAAACATTTTTTCATCCATTGTTCTACCATAATCCTACGAACCCTATCAAGCGGAGAATTACTCGCGCATGATGGAGATAGAAGAACGGATAGAGATGAAATTCATAATGTAACTAAATAATTAAACTAATTAAACTAAAGATCTACCTTTATTAATCAACTTCACAAGTACAAACTTCAAGCTTAGATTACAAGAGGAAGAAGAAGTTGTTCTCGATCTCTACCTTGTCAGATGTAGATGTTTCGTCGAATCTCACGTCGCTTTATTACGTCGAATCTTGGACCTATCTTGGATCACTTGTTCATTGACGGTGATTTGCTTGTGGAAAAAATTGATGATTTCTAAGTTTAGCCATCGGTCCTTTATATAGCCCCAAAACCAGAAAACAAAGATCCCCAGAATTAGGGTTTGTTGTTGCAAATCACAACTAAAAATCCCAAATCCTGACTCAGTGAATCGGCCGCAGATCTGCCGCATATTGCATGGTTTGGCCGCGGATCCGTGATTTATTGGTGAGATCTTGGCTTCAGAATTCTGGAGCTGCTTTGTTGTGACACGGAGATTTATTTGATATCTGGAATCTTCATATCTTTTCTGAGTCTCTGCCAGTATTGATTCTTTGATTTTATTAAACTTTATCGGCAGATTTTTGATTCCCGACATCTCAACATCTCGATCTCCTGACATGAACTAAACCTTGCACAATATCTCAATGAATAATATTAGTAATATTTGGTATTTTTGAGATATTATCCTAACCAATTTGATATGATATTATATTTTAAGAATATTGATTAAGGATATTTGATATGATATGCATATTTAAATTATCAAAATATTATAAAAATATTATATGCATACATTTTCCTTTATAATGTTAATTATAATATATAAACATATGATAAATAGTATTTTAACAGATAAACCCAAATATGTGTCATATTTATAATAAACACCTTTAGATATTTAAGAAAAGTAAGGAAAATGTTATATCAAAAGTGCGATATTTTCGACTGAACAATGGCCTATAACAGATCGAGAAACTACTGATAACACTTATCAGTAAATCTCATCAGCCCTGACCAGGGACTTCCTGTTATATCCAATCGAGCATTGCGCAACATCAACCCCCAATACCGGGAGAGACGAAACCCCTCCTATCGCTCATTGCCTCCATGTGCCTCGGGACTGTACCCAAAATCCACCTGTTTACATGACTCAGTAGAGCCGTGGTAGGGTGGAGATCAAAGTAAAGTGGGAGTACACACAAGAATCTATGACGATCTCGGCTCTACAGACTAACCTGTACCAGTGTCACCTGAGAACTTCTATCCGACGATAGATATAATACCACATAGGAGTTCTCAGCGAGTCCGTTCAGTGTACCCAGTCTCACTGAGCACCCGTATACAATCTTTGGTGTCATCACACCAAATGGATGTGGGATCATCCATCGCCCATCATATGGGACAAGAACCGTATACACTAGTCTACTCTGGAATATCGATGCAGACTTGCAACAATTTACTCAGCTTCTATCATAGAGTCTGCACTGTCATCCTTATCACTCTGGAAGCTCGAATCGGTAAAGGCCTCCATTTGGAGATCTCCGTTACCATACACCAAGAACAATTCTTTAGTCCTTCGCAAGTACTTAAGAATGTTCTTCACAGCAGTCCAGTGATTCTCCCCTGGGTTTGACTGATACCTGCTTAATACACCCAGTGCATAAGCTACATCAGGGCGTGTACACAAAATCGCACACATTATTAATCCTACGGCTGAAGCGTGGGGAATAATGCTCATGCGAGCTCTCTCTTCATTAGACTTTGGGCAAAAGTCCTTGGAGAGAGTGACTCCATGGCATGCGGGTAAAGCACCCCGCTTAGAGTCTTCCATACTAAACCTCTTTAGGATGGTGTTGATGTACCTGATTTGGGACAGTCCCAATAACCATTTGGATCTATCCCTATAAACCCGTATGCCCAATATGTACGTGGCATCACCCAGGTCCTTCATGGTGAACCTTTGTGATAAGAATGATTTGACCAACTGTAGCATAGGAATGTCATTTCTTATCAGAAGAATGTCATCCACGTGCAATACGAAGAATGCGACAAGTCTCCCTACAGTCTTCTTATAAACACAAGGTTCATCTGGATTTTTACGAAATCAAACTCTTTGATAACATCATCAAAACAGATGATCCAACTCCGTGATGCCTGCTTTAATCCATAAATGGATTTAAGCAACCTACATGCTTTCCTGCTGCTCCCACTGTCAATGAAGCCCTCTGGCTGATCCATATAAACACATTCTTCTAAATCACCATTTACAAATGAAGTTCTAACGTCCATCTGCCAGATTTCATAGTCGTAGTGAGCAGCAATAGCAAGTAGGATCCAAATGGATTTAAGCATGGCTACCGGACAGAAAGTCTCGTCATAGTCCAGTCCTGGTCTTTGGCGAAAGCCTTTCGCTACCAACCTTGCCTTATAGGTCTCCACATGCCCATCTACACCAATCTTTCTTTTAAATATCCATTTGCACCCTACGGGTTTTACTACAGAGGGTACAACCTCCAAAGTCCATACTTTGTTGGTGTATATAGACTCCATCTCGGACCTCATGGCATCCAGCCACTTCACAGAGTCACCACTCGTGATAGCCTGCTGGAAACTGGTTGGGTCATAATCTTCCATGATGCAATCTTCTCTATCACCATAGTATCTCTCCGGTGGGCGAGAAGTCCTACCAGATCTATGGAGTGGATGAGGTTCATAAGATTATGTTGCAATATCAGGTTCAACCAAGTCGTCATTTGTAACTTGTATCTCTAGAACCTCTTCTAGATCTACCACATCACCATCAGTATCATTTGGAAAAAATTCATTTTTTAAAAATGTGGCATTACGAGAAACAAACACCTTTTTTTCCAACTTGTGGTAGAATAGATATCCATATGAATCTTTTGGATATCCCACAAATACACACTTGACTGATCGTGTCTTGAGTTTATCCGGATTCTGCTTTTTGACAAAAGCCGGACAACCCCAAATCTTAACTCGCTTAAGAGATGGTCTCTTTCCATACCATATCTCATATGGAGTTGTAGACACGGTCTTGGATGGAACCCTGTTCAACAGATATGCAGCGGTCTCTAATGCAAGTCTCCAAAAGGAGAGGGGCAACTCAGCATCACTCATCATAGATCGTACCATATCTAATAGGGTTCGATTCCGCCGTTCTGACACACCGTTGTGCTGTGGTGTGTAAGGGGGAGTGAGCTGAGAGATAATCTCATTCTCTTTTAGGAAGTTCGAAAACTCTGTACTAAGATACTCTCTACCTCGATCTGATCGAAGTATTTTGATGCTCATTCCTGTTTGTTTTTCTACTTCAAGTTTGTACTCCTTGAATTTCTCGAAAGCCTCAGACTTATGCTTTTAATAAAAACACATGACCGAATGTAGAGAAATCATCAGTAAATGTTATGAAGTAAGAAAAACCGCCTCTCGCATGTGTAGACATTGGCCCACATACATCACTATGTATGAGGCCCAAGAGCTCTGTAGCTCTTTCCCCGTGTCCAGTAAACGGAGTTTTGGTCATTTTCCCTTTGATACAAGACTGACAAGTCGCATAAGATTTATACTCAAAAGTATTTAAATATCCATCTTTATGAAGCTTGTTTAGTCTTGTTTCATTAATATGACCAAGTCTACAATACCAAAGAAAAGCGTCATTTATATCTGAAAATTTTCTTTTATTTGTGTGTTGTATGTTGAAAACCGTGTGTTGATTGAGGACGTATATCCCGTTATTAAATATACCACAACCAATCAACTTTTGATTCAGTTTAATGTTCATAACATTGTGCTACAATACAAAATGATATCCTTCATTGTCTAACAAAGAAACGGATATTATATTACAAATCATGCTTGGTACAAAATAACATGGGTTCAAAACCAATATACAACCCGACGGCAACCCTAGGTGATACTCTCCCACTGAAACTGCATGTACATTGGAACCATTTCCAACACGGAGAGTATAATCACCGGTCTTCAAAACAGTGCTATTTCTCAGACCCTGCACAGAATTGCAGATATGAGAACCCGATCCGGTATCCAATACCCAGGAAGCAGAGATAATAAAGAAATAGTTTTCAGTTAAAAATACACCTTAAGCGGAAGCATCGCCATGCTTCTTTTTCTTGAGATCCAAGTACTCAGTACAATTTCGCTTCCAGTGCATCGTCTTCTTGCAATAGAAACATTCTCCTTTCCCCGACTCCGCAGCTTTGGATTTGTCTTTCCCCTTCGCTTTCTTAATTCCACCTCTCAGTTTGGTGGATTTCTTCTTATTCTTTCACTTGGCCTTGGCTTTTGGGACAGAAGAGGAAGATTGTCCAATAAGCAGAGAGGGAGACTTCTCCTTAAGCGTGCTCTCCGCACTTCTCAACATATTAAGAAGTTCAGGTAGTGACTTCTCCATGTTATGCATGTTGAAGTTCACTATGAATGGAGCAAAGGTAGAAAGAAGAGTCTGTAGAATAATATCAATATATTGTTCGTTCTCCATTGTCCATCCGAGGTCCTCAAGCTCTTCTATAAGAGCTATCATCTTCAAAACGTGATCGCCTATTGGTGTGCCAGGAGCCATCCGCATCTGAAACAACTTTCGATATGCTTCGTATCTCAGGGTCCGAGATTGCTCCCCATACAACTCTTTTGTATGGAGAAAGATGGATTGTACATCCATCTGCTCGTGCTTCTTTTGATGTGTGTTGTCCATCGATGCAAGCACGAGGCATTTGACAGTAGCACAGTCAATATCCTACGTTTTGCAGATCTCCTTATCCGCAATAGAAGATGTAGGTGTAGGGTTCCTAGGCACACTCAAGAGGTTCCACAAGGCATCAACCATTCCAAATTCAAAAATTATATGCCGAGAAACCCTAATGCTAGATCGTTAACTAGAGGTAAAGGCGAAAAGCAAGCAAGTAAAAAACTTTATTGCTAAGTGAATGGAAATACAACCTTTGTAGATCCGGTCCACCACTTCTTTAGCTCCGTGATGACGTCCCTTCACTGCGATCACCGGGATCCCTGAGTCTAGCGATGGTTTCGTCGAAGAAATGATCGGGTTAGGTCGTCGACTTCGATGCCGAAGATGATCTACGTCGAGGCAACTCAAGATCAAGCTCCAACTTCACCAAGTCATGAAACTTGTGAAGAAAACACCCTATACTACATGACAAGTGGTAGAGGATGAAGAAATAGGAAGTGGGTTCACTTTGGATTTGGAGTTCTCATTTGGAATCATCACTTAGACATTTTCAAGAAAATGTTTTCTTTCTTCTTGAAGAAGAAGAAGATGAAGAAAGAATAAGAATGAATTATTTTCCAAAAAGAAAATGAAGTGATATCTATCATATTACAACCATGGGTTAGATAAACACATGTAGAGAATAAACTAGGGTTAAGTAAATGGTTAGGGTTAAGGAAAGAAACAAAATGGTCAAAGCTTTTCAAAGCTTCAAGAAGCTTCAAGTAAAAACAAAAGAATCACCATTTTATTTCTTGCCCCAAAAATAAATGAAAAGAATAAATAAATAAGTAAATCAAACCCTAACCATTAACCTAATCATGGTTTAATCATACACACCCAAGTTTGCATGTATCATCAAACATGATACAAACTAGTGCACAAAACTATATCATATATACAATGTGCACATCAAGTGAGAAAATCCATCATAAGTGAACAGATACTAGTTAATGTAAAGTGATATATCAAATATATAATTATACATTAAATCATTAAATCAACACTTGATTTAACGATCCGGTCATATCGCATATGACCGACTAATATCCAATGTATCAACTTATCGAATCAATCTTCGATTCGATAACTAGGTTATATCGCATACAACCAATCGATACATTCATCGCGAGAATAGAATACGGTATCACATACACGCATTATTCTCGGTCCCGCACATATCTCATATGCGCTCCTATTTCGTTTCGCTTGAGCCAGGAAACCACTGTGTAGGACTCTAAAGACTCGTCAATACGCCGGCAGCAGGTGATGATCATATCAAACACCCACAAGCCACAAGCGTTCTGCTAAACGTAACGACCACCCGGGTATTAAGCGATCAGAAGATCAACGAGCAAGCCCGCTCACACTCCTGTGAATCCAACCAGCAACACTTACCGTACAGTCCGGTCTCGTCGTTTGATATGTCGCATATCTTGTCTAGGGGTGGTAAACGTCAGACCCCAATAGCTCGATAAATCGTGTCGATATGTGGTCTATAACAGTCCGAGAAACTACTGGTAACACTTACCAGTAAATCTCAGCAACCCTGGCCAGGGATTTCCGGTTATAGCCAATCGAACACAGTGCAACATCAACTCCCTATACCGGGAGAGACGAATCCCCTCCTATCGCTCATTGCCTCCATGTGATTCGGGACTGTACCCAAAAACCACCGTTTTGCGCGCCCTCTTAGACGTGGTAAGGTGGAAATCAAAGCACAGTGGGAATCACACAAGTCTCTATGACGATCTCGGGTCAACAGACTACTCTGTACCAGTGTCACCAGAGAACTGCCATCTGACGTAAGGTATAATACCATCTGGGAGTTCTCGGCGAGTCCGTCCACTGTACCCAGTCTCCACTGAGCACCCGTATATCATCTCTGATGCCAAACACCAATGGATATGGGATCATCCATCGCCCATCTGTATGGGTCGAGAAGGTATACGCTAGTCTACTCTGGTATATCGATGCCCCGTCTCGATACACCCACGACTAGGGACCTTGAAGGATGTACTTATGGACTACCATGTCCCCACATGTATGATCCGCATCATAGTCCAGGTAGTCAAGTACACATCCTAAAGGCTTTACCAATATGTAACAGAGAGACAATCAGCGTACACGTTAAGGTAAAGAGCAACCAGATAGCACACTATCATGTCGAGCAAGAAAGTCCTCCCTATATATGTCCAAGCATCCACTACAATATACATCATATGTATAGCAATGGCCACTAGGGCATACATATAACTAACAATCTCCCACTTGCACTAGGGCCATCTGATAGCAGTGGTTATTGTATCTCATACTCAACTATCCCATAAAAGTCTCTCTCTGGGAAAAGGCCTTTGTGAGTGGATCCGCCGTGTTGTCCTCTGAGTCTATTCTCCTGACCTCGATCCCTTGGAGATCAACCATCTCCACGATCAGGTGACACTGCCTTAGAATATGTCTGGATCACTGATGGGACGGGCGTTCCTTGGCATAAGCCACAACTCCATTGACTCACAATGGTAGGAACGAAGTTCATCTCATGAACCAATATACACCCAGACTTCCTCTTTGGTAGCATCTTTGGTAGCGATGTATCCAGCCTTTATCGTCTAGTATGCCACGGTATCTAGCTTGGAACTCTTCCAACATACCGTCCCTTTACTGAGGGTAAAGACAATGCCTGTGACTGACTTTCAGTCGTCCTTATCACCCTGGAACCCTTCCAGTGATTCTCCCCAGGATCGATTGATACCATCTCACTACAACTAGTGAGTATCCTAACATCCAATTAGATCTATCTCATAGATCCAAAATCCAGGATTTACTAGGTATCACTTTGATCCTATATGGAGAATCTTTGTGATAAGCGGAGATTGACCGAGCGTAGCATAGGAAACTCCCTTCTTATCAAGAGTATGTCATCCAAGTACTCTACGAGGATCACCACCATACTCCCTACTACCTTTTTGTATATACAAGGTTCATCTACCATTTTGATGAGGTCAAACTCTTTGAATACCACATCAAAACAGACGTTCTAACTCCACGATGCCTGCTTTATCACATAAAACATCTTGCACACGTTTCCGCTGCTCCCACTGTCTACGAAGCCCTCTGGCTGTGTACTTATAGACGCTCTCTTTCAAAAACATCATTTAGAAAAGCTGTCATGGCACCCAACCACCTGATATCGTAGTCATGGTATGTAGCCGTGGCAAGTAGGATCCGGATGGACTTAAGCATAGGCCCCAGAAAAGGTTTCATTATTAGCCACAACTGGTCTACGATGCAAACCTTTAACAAGTCTAGGTTTGGAAGTCTCAACTTTTCCATGTACACCAAGTAATCTTCTCAAGACATACTTGCTCCTGATGGGGATTTAACCCTTCAGATAAAGCAACCAAAGTCCATACTTTGTTGGTGTATAAGAATTCCATCTCAGAGCACTAAGCATCCAGCCATTCTTATAGAGTCTTACTCCTGATGGCCAGCTCGAAACTAGTTAGGTCATCATCTCATGATGCAATCCTCGCTCCCACTGTCATAGAGAAACCGAAGTATCTCTCAGGTGGGTGAGGAACCCTACTAGATCGGCGGAGAGGCTGAGGTTCGTTGGTAACTATTAAATCCTTTGGTTTTATCAAATCATTTGTTGTAGTTTATATAGCTGGAACCTTTCCAGTTCTACGTTACAGACCTTGCCTCGAGCTTGTCCGGATTTTGCTTTTAGACATAGGCCGGTCAACCCCAAATCTTAACTAGCTTAAGACATGGGCTCTTCCCATACCATATCTCATATGGAGTGGTAGGCTGTGATCTGATTCGAACCTAATTTCAATAGGTATGCAGCTTCTCAAGTGCATAACCCCCAAAAGGAAACAGGTAACTCAGTAGTACTCATCATAAGCGCACCATATCGAACAGGGTGCAATTGCTCCACCCCGATATACCATCGTGCTATGGTGTATACGGAGGAGTGATGCAGAGAGAGAATCTCATTCTCCTTTAGAATAGTCCAGGAATTCTATGCACAAGTATTCTCCTCCTTGATCTCATCAAAGGACATAATACTTATACCGGTATTGGTTCTCTACTTCTAACTTGTATTCTGTGAATATCTCAAAAGGTTCGGACTTGTGTTTCAACAGGAACATATGACTGAATCTTGAGAGATCATCAGAGAATGAAATGAAGTACAAAGAACCGGTCCTGGAATGTGTATACGGGGGACCTTACATACATCAACATATATCAATCCCAAGAGTTTACTAACTCTTTCTCTGTTTCCAATAAACAGAGCTGTGGTCATCTTATCTCTGTGACATGACTAGCACGTTTCACAAGATGTAAATTCAAACTAATTTAAATATACATCTATATGTAACTTCAGCTAGTCGGGTCGTATTGATATGACATAGTCTACAATACCTCAAGAAGGATTTGTTCATTTCTGAACTCTTCCACTTGTGTGTGTTCTGTATACTAAGAACCGTTGTTTGATTTAGAACGTCAATGCTTTTAGATAACGTGCCTGAACTGATCAACTTTTGATATAGGAAATGTTTAAAACATTATCCAACAATACAAAATTATATCATTTCTTTACTAATAAAGAGACTGATATGATTTTGTACATCAGGTTCGGTATCTAATAACATTTGTTCAGAATCAACATGTAACAGAGAGACAATCAGCGTACACGTTAACGTAAAGAGCAACCAGATAGCACATTATCATGTCGAGCAAGAAAGTCCTCCCTATATATGTCCAAGCATCCACTACAATATACATCCTATGTATAGCAATGGCCTCTAGGGCATACATATAACTAACAGTAGGGTTCCTAGGCAGTCATACAAGGGCTAATAAGGCATCAACGATGCCCGAATAAAATTTTAGACGTGTCGAACAACCCAAAGCCGGGATCTTTTCTAGATAATTAGGGTTTAACATGCAAGTAAACATCCTTACAACTAAGAGCGAGGGATTACAACCTTTGTAGTCCGCTCCTTCACTTCATAAGCTCTGAGTAGAAGTCCCTTCGTCGCGATCCATGATCTCCCGGACTTAAGAGAGGCTCCACAACTCGAACGATCCATGCTAGCATGTAGTCTTCCTTTTCTCCGATGATCTACCTCGAAATTTCTATAACTCAAGCTCTCTCTCTCTAATGAGGTGAACACCCTAATCTAATTGTCTAGATTAGATGAGGATGATGGAGTAGTATTTATACTTTTTTTTATATCAAATTCTCACACTTAATCATCACAAAATGAAAAACTAGTAAGCTTTCTCAAAGCTCAAGGATGAAGAAGAAGAAGAAAAATGAATTGAAACCTTTTGTGATGAATAATGAAATGATATATGATTAATAATGTAACCATGGTCAAGGATGACAAGGATAACTCATGTAGTGAATTAACTAGGACTAGGGTTTGGGTTAGGTTAAATAATGAGTCACTAGAAAATATCAACCATAATATCTTAACCATGACAAAAGAAAATCCTTCTAGAAGCATCAAGAAAGAACTAACCCAAATCAAATCCTAACCTTGTTTAATCTCCACTAAACAAGTTTCATTATTAATCATATCATGTTACAATAATATATATCACATATTTATTATATATTTGTAACAAAAGAAAATAATACAATTAATATATATCGCATATATATCAATGTATTATCCGGTGAGAAAATGAAATAATAAAGCGAGCCAATATTAGATAATGTAATACAATATATTATATATATTATTATACATTAAATCATCGAATTAACACTTGATCTAACAATCCGGCTATATCGAATATAACCGACTAATATATCATGTACCGATTAATCAAATCAACACTTGATCCGATGACCCGGCTCAGATTTAAATATCGCGAGAATATAATACGGTATCTCATATCGCATTATCCTCGGTCGTGCACATATCACATATGTGCCCCTACTCCATTTTGCCTGAGTCAAGAAAGCTCTGTGTAGGACTCTAAAGAATCGTCAATACGCCGGTAGCAAGTGATGATCATATCAAACACACACAAGCTGCAAGCGGTCAGCTAAACGTAACAGCCGCCCAGATATTTAGCGATCAGAAGATCAACAAGCTAGCCTGTACATTCTCCTGTGAATCCAATCAGTAACACTCCCGTACAGTCCGGTCGCTTCGTCTGATATGTTGCATATCAAGTCTAGGGGTGGTATACGTCAGACCCCAGTAACCGATAAGTCGTGTCGATGTGAGGATCATAAAGGGTCGAGAAACTACTGGTAACACTTACCAGTAAATCTCTATATCAGCCCTGGACAGGTACTTCCAGTTATAGCCAATCGAACACAGCACAACATCAACTCCCTATACCGGGAGAGACGAATCCTCTCCTATCGCTCATTGCCTCCATGTGATTCGAGACTGCACCCAAAAGCCACCATTTTGCACGCCCTCTTGGACATGGTAAGGAGGAAATCAAAGCATAGTGGGAATCACACAAGACTCTATGACGATCTCGGGTCTACAGACTACCCTGTACCAGTGTCACCGGAGAACTACCTTCTGACATGTGGTATATCACCATCTGGGAGTTCTCGGCGAGTCCGTCCAGTGTACCCAATCTCCACTGAGCACCCGTACACAATCCTTGATGTCAAATACCGATGGATATGGGATCATCCATCGCCCATCATATGGGTCAAGATGTGTATACGCTAGTTTACTTTGGTGTATCGATGCTCTGTCTCGACACACCCTTGACTAGGAACAGTTAGAGGATATACTCATCGACTACCGTGGCCCCACTAGTATGATCTCATCATAGTCCCAGTAGTCGAGTATAGATCCTAAGGGCTTTATCAACATGTGAGAGTAAGACAGTAAACCAATATAAGTCAACATGTTAAGATAAAGTGAAACCAAATAGCATACTATCATGACGAGCAAGAAAGTCCTCTCTATATATATCCAAACATCCATTATAATATACATCATATGTACAACAATGGCCTCTAGGGCATATACATAACTAACAATCTCCCACTTGCACTAAGGCCAGCTGCTGTAGTATCTCATACCTAGCATCCCGAATAATCTCTCAAACTGTATCTGGGGAATGGCCTTCATGAGTGGATCCACAGTGTTGTCCTTCGTATCTACTCTCCTGACCTCGATCTCCCGGCGATCAACTATCTCCCTGATCAGGTGATACCGCCTCACAATATGTATGGACTTCTGATGGGACCTGGGTTCCTTGGCTAAAGCCACAGCTCCATTGTTATCACAATACAGAGGTATTGGATGCTCAATGGATGGAACCACATCAAGTTCACTGATGAACTTCTTTATCCAGACAGCCTCTTTGGCAGTATCGTTGGCAGCGATATATTCAGCCTCCATCGTCGAGTCTGCAACGGTATCCTGTTTGGAACTCTTGCAACATACCGCCCCTCCATTGAGGGTAAAGACAAATCCCGAGTGCGACTTAGAGTCGTCTTTATCACTTTGGAAGCTGGAATCGGTAAAGGACTCCACCTGGAGTTCTCCGTTACAATAAACCAAGAACATCTCCTTAGTCCTTTGTAAGTACTTGAGAATGTTCTTCACAGCTGTCCAGCGACTCTCTCCAGGATCAGCTTGATACCGACTCACTACACTTAGTGAGTATACTACATCGGGTCTGGTACATAGCATCGCATACATGATAGAGCCTACTGCCGAAGCATAGGGTATCCCTTGCATGCGAGCTCTCTTCAAATCAGTCTTGAGAGACATCTCTTTGGAGAGAGTGAGTCCAGAGATCGTGGGTAGGTTCCCATGCTAGGATTCTTCCATACTAAACCTCTTTAGTATGGTGTCCTTGGATTCTTCCATACTAAACCTCTTTAGTATGGTGTCAATGTACCTGGATTGGGATAATCCCAGTATCCGTTTAGATCTATCTCTATAGATCATGATTCCCAATATGCAGGAAGCATCACTCAGATCTTTCATTGAGAATCTTTGTGATAAGAAGAGCTTGACTGATTGCAGCATAGGAACATCATTTCCTATCAAGAGTATGTCATCCACGTACAATACGAGGAATACAACCTTACTCTCTGCAACCTTATTATAAATACAAGGTTCATCTATATTTTTGATGAAGTCAAACTCTTTGACTACAACATCAAAACAGATGTTCCAACTCCGCGATGCTTGCTTTAACCCATAAATGGATTTAAGCAGCTTGCACACTTTCCGCTGCTCCCACTATCTACGAAGCCCTCTGGCTGAGTCATGTACACGCACTCTTCATAATCACCGTTTAGAAAGGCGGTCTTAACATCCATTTGCCAGATTTCATAGTCATGGTATGCAGTAATGGCAAGTAAGATCCAGATGGACTTAAGCATAGCCACTGGAGAAAAGGTTCGTCAAAATCCACACCTGGTCGTTGACGAAAATCCTTTGCAACAAGTCTAGCTTTGAAAGTCTCAACTTTTCCATCTACACCAATTTTCTTTTCAAAGATCCACTTGCTCCCAATGGGTTTTCCCATTCAGGAGTATTTTCTAAAGTCCATACTTTGTTGGTGTACATGGATTCCATCTCAGATCGCATTGCATCCAGCCATTTCACAGAGTCACCACTCGTGATGGCCTACTCGAAACTAGTCGGGTCATCATCTTCCATGATGCAATTCTCGCTCCCACCATCAATGAGAAAACCGTAGTATCTCTCAGGTGGGTGAGAAACCCTGCTAGATCGGCGGAGAGGCTGGGGTTCGTCGGGTACTACTAAATCCTCTGGTTCCACTAAATCATCTGTCGTAGTTTGTGTTGCTGGAACTTCTTCCAGTTCTACCTCATTACCATTAATTTCTTTCACAAGAAATCCTTTTTCTAAAAAGGTGGCATGTCGAGAAACAAACAGCTTTTGTTCCTCGGAGTGGTAGAAGATATACCCTCGTGAATGTTTGGGATATCCAATAAACTTACATAGGACAGACCTTGCCTCGAGCTTATCCGGATTTTGTGTTTTTACATAGGCCGGACAACCCCATAACTGAATAAAATTAAGACATGGTCTCTTCCCATTCCATATCTCATATAGAGTGGTAGACAATGATTTGGTTGGAACTCTATTCAATAGGTATGCAGCAGTCTCCAGTGCATGTCCCAGAAGGAAATAGGTAACTCAGCATCACTCATCATAGAGCGCCCCATATCTAATAGGGTGTGATTCCTCCGCTCCGATACACCGTTGTGCTGTGGTGCATAAGGAGGAGTAAGCTGAAAGAGAATCCCATTCTCTTTTAGATAATCTAGGAACTCATTGCTCAAGTATTCTCCTCCTCGATCAGATCGAAGGATCTTAATACTTTTGCCCGTTTGGTTCTCTACTTCGTGCTTATATTCTCTGAATTTCTCAAAAGCTTCAGACTTGTGTTTCATCAGGAACACATGTCCGAATCTTGAGAGATCGTCAGTGAATGTAATGAAGTAGGAAGAACCGTTCCTAGCTTGTGTAGACATGGGACCGCATACATCACTATGTACCAGTCCTAAGAGTTCGGTAACTCTTTCTCCGTGTCCACTAAACGAAGTTTTGGTCATTTTTCCTTTGAGACATGAATGGCAAGTATCATAAGATGATAATTCGAACTGATTCAAATATCCATCCTTATGTAACTTAGCCAGTCGTGTCGCATTGATATGACCAAGTCTACAATGCCACAAGAAAGATTCGTTCATTTCTGAACTCTTCCTCTTGTGTGTGTTTTGTATATTAAGGACTGTATTTTGATTGAGAATGAATATGCCATTATGTAACGAGCCTGATCCAATCAACTTTTGATCTAGGAATATGTTCATAACATTATCCTTTACTACAAAATTATATCCTTCTTTACTTAATAAAGAAACTGATATAATGTTGCACATCATGTTTGGTATATAATAGCACTCATTCAGAATCAGTGTATTACGACTTGGTAATACTAGGTGATATTCGCCAACTACTTTGGCTGCAATACTTGCACCATTCTCTACTTGAATGGAATGATCATCTTTTCCCAGTTCTCTACTTTTACGTAGCCCATGTAATAATTTACATATGTGGGATCCCGATCCGGTATCTAATACATCTATTTTATTATCTTGATTAAGTCCTGACATGGTCGCTACCTGGAGAGAGAGAGAAGCAAACACTTTAGCGTATGCTCTTGCAAGATTAGATTGGTTATTATCTTATCTAATCAGGATGTGTCCCACTTTTTTAATCAAATCTTCCTTCAAAACTTAAAAGGTAAGATTAGCCGGGATTAATTACACCCTACAATTTCGTCAATCTTTCAGCCGGATCAGTATCGGTACTTGAGGGAGGTTCCCCGTGCTTTTGCACGGACCTAATTAAAATAAATATCGTCTTCCTAGAGGCATAACCCCGTTAACACCTTTCTAGACACCTACTTGATCGGCTAATTGTCCTGTGTAAAACTCTCCAAGGAGTAACTCTTACTTGTAGTGGGTATCAGGATCCATCTATCTCATAGAAAGTATGCAATCTCATTGGAAATTTCAACACTTGAAATTCCCGATAATGCTTTTACCTCTAGCGTCCCATGACCTTGACGGAGGCCAAACTACCTATAGGGCGCTAGTCAAGTTCAACCCATTCATTTCTTGATTGAATTAAACCCACCCGTACGACCCTTGACGAAGGCCAAACTACGCCGTACGAATACCCTAATCCAATCGCATCGTATGCTAGCAGATAAGAACTAGTTAGCTATCATACACTGCGCCTTGACGGAGGCCAAATTACCGCAGCACGAATACTAAGTAGTACTTATCTGAAATGACGGAGGGCTACGCAGGTTTTTAAGAAAACCATGAGCGTAATGAACTTGATATCGTCATAGAATCGAGTGATTTTTGAAAAAGGAGTGTCTTTGAGGCTTTTCTAGTTTCGCTAAAGAGGTCACTCCCGGTGAAGGGATCTCGGCTCTTTCCCCATCGAATAAGGTGCATGATATATCATATATACCGCTGTGCAAAGCAAGAATTATATAAGCTGTCAAAAACTAAACCGCGAGTTTGTAGCATCTGCCAGTTTCGCTAAAGAGGTCACTCCCGGTGAAGGGATCTCGGCTCTTTCCTCATCGAATAAGGTGCAGGGTATATCATATATACCGCTATGCAAAGCAAAACTGTAGCTACCCTTTTTATAAAGTTTTGATTCTACATCTTTTAGATTTCTTTTCTTTTTATTAATCTCATTTATATATCCCATCAGCTTATGCAACCTAAGCATCACAGTAGAAACGAAAGTAGTAATATTTATATATCAGCATATATATATAGTATAAGCATTCGTCTCAGGCAGTAATATGATCTCATCACAGAACATTGCAGCAGAAGAACATATATGAAATATTGGATATACTAGGATGTCCGTGTTTTTAATACGAGCCGGTATAAAACACGGATCCCACGGTCGTGATGAATAGCCAAATCCACATCCCTAGACCCCTACGAGAGCGGCAAGTAACACTGCCAATTCCAGGGTTAGGAGACCCGGTCTCGACTCCTCGAGATGGCCTCCCACTGGAGCCTAGAACCCGGTTATTGTGCTCCCCTCCTTGGGTCTACCTAATGCGGAAAAGTAAATAATATACACCGGTGACATCAACCTTATCCCGGAAGTGCCCCAATAATAGAATATTACATACAAATGAATTTTACATGAATGAAAATAAAAACCCTCATCTCACATAAAACCCACGGCTATTCAGAACACGACAATCCAATATAACATATCACAGCAACACATAATATCTCATATCATCAACGTAAGTAAGTATACATACACTGATCGTCGTTGATGTATAATAACGAAAACCGGCAATACAACTACATACTACACTTACGGTCACAGAAAAGAAATTGTAAAACTACAACATATAGAATCCACAATCACTTTAGACATCATAAATCCGAAATATCACATACTTCGTATTTCATGCCTAACTATATGAATTGCACATATTGTATCACATTCCAGATAAATAGACAGTATTAAACTTTCCGATCGAATAATCAAATACCCAAGATTTCAAAAATAGCTCAACACTTGAGCGGAGTTCAAATAATCCAAGAATATGTCACAGTAACGATGGTCCAGCCGTAGAAGGGTCAAGCCAACGCCTCACAAGTGGCACGCCGTACTGCCCCAAACCCTAAGGTTTAGAGGCGGTTCAGACGGTCACATAATCGAGTTAAGGTTTGTGTTCTTCTAGACGGACCGCCGCGTTACTTGCACGTTTTTCCGAAAGATTTAAACCCAAGAAAAATTCAACACTTGAAAGTTTTTCGTGCCGGGAAAAATGAGTTAATGATATCCGTTCGAACATTTTAATAGTTTCTAAATTATCCCGAAAAAGAACGAAATTAAATTTTCCGATCGAATCAACGAATTCAAAATAATCCCCAGAACACTCAACACTTAAGTCAGATTAAAAATACCCAGAAATAAGCAGTTTGATTTCGTTATCAACATCTGCTTTGACGTCGTTATCAAAGAGTTTGATTTCGTCAAAAACGTAGATGAACCTTGTATCTACAAGAAGGTGGCAGAGAGTAAGGTTGTCTTCCTCGTATTGTACGTGGACGACATACTCTTGATAGGAAATGACATTCCTATGCTACAATCGGTCAAGCTCTTCTTGTCACAAAGATTCTCAATAAAAGATCTTGGTGATGCCTCCTGCATATCGGGAATTATAATCAATAGAGATAGATCTAAAAGGATATTGGGATTGTCCCAATCCAGGTACATTGACACCATACTAAAAAGGTTTAGTATGGAAGAGTCCAAACGTGGGTTTTTACCCACGATCTCAGGGCTCAGACTCCCCAAAGAGATGTCTCCCAAGACTGATTTGGAGAGAGCTCACATGCAAGGGATACCCTATGCTTCGGCAGTAGGCTCTATCATGTACGCGATGCTATGTACCAGACCCGATGTAGCATACTCACTAAGTGTAGTGAGTAGGTATCAAGCTGATCCTGGAGAGAGTCACTGGACAGCTATGAAGAGCATTCTCAAGTACTTGCGAAGGACTAAAGAGATGCTCTAGGTGTATGGTAACGGAGAACTCCAAGTGGAGTCCTTTACCGATTCGAGCTTCCAGAGTGATAAGGACGACTCTAAGTCGCAGTCGGGTTTTGTCTTTACCCTTTACGGAGAGGCGGTTAGCTGGAAGAGTTCCAAGCAGGAAACCATGACAGACTCGACGATGGAGGCTGAATACATCGCTGCCAAAGAGGCTGTCTGGATCAAGAAGTTCATTACTGAACTTGGAGTAGTTCCATCCATTGAGCATCCAATACTTTTGTATTGTGATAACAATGGAGCGGTGGCTTTGGCCAAAGAACCCAGGTCCCATCAGCGATCCAGGCATATTCTGAGGCGGTATCACCTCATCCGGGAGATAGTTGATCGCTGGGAGATCGAGGTCAGGAGGGTTGACATGAAGAACAACACTGCGGATCCACTCACAAAAGCCATTCCCTAGATACAGTTTGAGAGACTCTTCAGGATGCTAAGTATGCGATACTACAGCAGCTGGCCCTAGTGCAAGTGGGAGATTCTTAGTTGTATGTATGCCCTAGAGGCCAGTATTGTACAGATGATGTATAGTATATTGGATGCTTGGACATATATAGAGAGGACTTTCTTGCTCGATATGATAGTATGCTATCTGGTTGCTCTTTATCTTAACATGTAAACTTGTCTCTTTATACTGTCTTATAGTTACATGTTGGTAAAGCCCCTTAGGATGTGTACTTGACTACCTGGACTATGATGCGGATCATACTAGTGGGGACATGGTAGTCCATAAGTACATCCTTTAAGGTCCCTAGTCGTTGGTGTATCGAGACAGGGCATCGATATACCAGTGTAGACTAGCGTATACGCTTCTCGACACATGAGATGGGCGATGGATGATCCCATATCCATTGGTGTTTGACATCAGAGATGGTATACGGGTGCTCAGTGGAGACTGGGTACACTGGACGGACTCGCCGAGAACTCCCAGATGGTATTATACCTCACGTCAGATGGCAGTTCTCTGGTGACACTTGTGCAGGTTAGTCTGTAGACCCGAGATCGCCATAGAGTCTTGTGTGATTCCCACTGTGCTTTGATTTCCACCTTACCACGTCCATGAAGGCGTGCAAAACGGTGGTTTTTGGGTACAGTCCCGAGTCACATGGAGGCAATGAGCGATAGGAGGGGTTTCGTCTTTCACGGTATTGGGGGTTGATGTTGCGCTGTGCTCGATTGGCCGTAACAGGGAAGTCCCTGGCCAGGGCTGATTAGAGATTTACTGGTAAGTGTTACCAGTAGTTTCTCGACCCGTTATGAGCCTCACATCAGCACGACTTATCGGTTATTGGGGTCTGACGTTTACCACCCCTAGACTTGATATGCGACATATCAGACGAGGAGACCAGACTGTACGAGAAGTGTTACCGGCAGGCTCTTACAGGAGTGGGAGCGGGCTTGCTTGCTGATCTTCTGATCGCTCAATACCCGGGTAGCCGTTACATCCAGCTAGTACCGCTGAAGGCTTGTGGGTGCGTGATGTAATCATCACCTACTGTCGGCGTATTGACGAGTCTTTAGAGTCCTACACAGAGGTTTTACTGGCTCAGGCAAAACGAAATAGGATTATGTGATATGTGCGAGACCGAGAATAAATGCGTGTATGTGATACCGTATTCTATTCTCGCGATTTTTTGTATCGGTCGGTTATATATGATATGACCGAGTTATCGAATCGAGTGTTGATTCGATAAGTCGATACAATGGATGTTAGCTGGTTATATGAGATATGACCGGATTATTAAGTCAAGTGTTGATTTAATAATTAAGTGTATAATTGTATATTAGATATACTAATTTACATTTGCTAACACTTTTTCACTTTAGGTTTTTTCTCATATGCACACTTGAATATATATATATATATATATATGTGATATATATATTAAAAGTGTTTTCTTTTGTATCATGGTTGATGATACACTAAACATGGGTGTGTAAGACATACACCATACTATAATTAGATGGTGGTTAATATTTATTTAAGGTAATTACGAATTAGTGGTGCTTAGGTCATAAGCATGAAGCTTGTAGAAGCTTGTGGATGTTTTGACAAAGTCCACTAAATTTGTTTTACTTTAGATTTTTATTAACCTAACCATTCTCAATTAGCTATGGTTATGGCTCTACAAGAGTTAGTATATGATACTCGCTCACCATGGTTAGCCTTCACACTTGATCATTATCCTCATTCTTTTCTTTTGTTCATCTTCTTCATTGAGGAAAAGAAAAGGCTTGCTAGGGTTTTTGAAAAAGAGTGAAACTTTGTGAGAAACAAAATTCTAAAGAGAACCCACTTCCTATTTCTCCATCCTTTACTAGACTAGAACTTTAGTTTAGGGTGTTTACTTCACTAATTCTCTAGTTAGTGAAGTAGGAGCTTGAGTCGGAATTCCCTCGACGTAGATCATCTTCGGCCTCGGAGACTTCAAGCAAGGTCGCATCCTTCATGTCGTGAAGCCATGCAAGAGCCCAGAAGAACCTTGATCGTAGCGAAGGGACTTCAACCAGGAGCAAATGAAGTGAAGGACCGATCTACAAAGGTTGTATTTCGTGTTCCCTTTAGAGTAAAGTTGTTTACTTGCTTTTTGATTCGCCTAGTCTCTAGTACACGATCTTGCTTAGGGTTGTTGATTGAGTTGATTTAGCGTGCTTGCGCTTTCTAAAAGATAGATCAAAAATATTTGTAACCGCAATCAAGAACGGCGTCGCTTTCTAGCTAGCCGGTGAGTACGGGTCGGTCCACAGGGATGTTGTGAATTTTCGATTCGCGCTAACGAGTTAATTCCGAAGGGTGTTCGGATTAATTATTAAATCTAAAAACCTAATTAACCTAGGGCAATTATCTAGATCTACTCTTGCTAGGGCTAGGTTTAGGGATGGTTAGGAAATGTAATTAAATCTCACCGCTTTCAATACCCGAATGAAGATCAGTGAGGAGTTATGGTAATTATCAATAAAATGGATTAGATCCGTTCGGGAAGGTGTTCCTTCCTCTAGGTTCTTGTCCTTCCTTTAGAGATCCTTACCCTAACCTCCATGGAAAACATCACACCCGGGCCTTTATACTACGGTATCACCACTACCTCGAGGGATAGGATGCCGTAGGGAGCGGTATGTGCATGTATGCATGGAGTCTTATTGTAAATATTTGGTGGGTAAGAAAGGGTTGAGAGATCTCATCTCTCAAAATCCTTCCCAAAAGCTAAACCCTAAACAAGTTCCTAGGGCATGAAATTAAATCTACCTAGGGCAAGGAATTTAAATCTACACTAGGGCAAGAAATTAAATTACTTACAGATGCATCCCTCCAATCATCCATGCAGGGTTGTCAGATCTGAATTTCTGAATGGAGAAGAAACACCGATGCTCTCCAAAAAGGATTTCTGAATTTTTATTAAAAGGAGGCATAAGGAGTTACAATGATTAGAGTTCCTATTTATAAAGAATAGGAAACCCTAGGGTTACATTTGATCCGCATGTCTACAATTACAAATATACCCCCAGAAAATCTTTCCATAGCCGCCTCAATATTATGGTGAAAATTTCTGCGAATGAGGGCTTCATACGGCCGCGTAACCGCGGCATTGGCGCGCTTGGGCCGCGGTTCCGCGGCCCTTTAGTAAGCTAATCTGATGATTTCTTCTGGGCTGGTTCAGGTTTCTTTGGGCTTTCCATTTCTTTAGTTTTTTCTCCATTTGGGCTTCTACATTGATTCCAGATCTTCAGTGAACACTTTGCAATGGATTTTTAACCGTTTTCCTTGACATTTTGGATCTTGCGTTGCCTTGTTGATTGTGAACTATTCTTCTTCTAGGCTTTACTAAGATCTTCCTATTTGTTGGTCAAAAATCCTTCTTTTGTGTCGCCTTTTGTGTTTTTCACTGTTTTTACTCCAAGAACCTGTAACCTATAACATGTAGCAAACATGCGTCAAAAGCACCCGTTTATTTATAAAAAGAATAAGAATGGGGAATATAATAATGCAATATTATGGTGTGAACAAATACCCCCAAACTTATCTTTTGCTCGTCCTCGAGCAAACTTATTTTTATTCACTAAAATCCTAACCACACTTTCGCAGGGAAACGCGATTGCACTGAGCTCGTGCAACAAGCCGTTAAACCTCTAGGTGTCCCTAGTAGGAGGAGTGTTGTCTCCTGAGGGTTTTCAGCGGATTACACCTACAAAATCCTATCAACTCGGCCCATTGACTTTTGTTCTCCAATTAGGTTTTCTAACAAGGAATTCTATTATCTTTTGACTCGCAAATTATCCACCCACATTCTTCACACTTCCTCATTATTTAACTTAAGATTATACATGTTATGTAGACCTACTTAGCTTTCGGCATCTCCTAAGTTTTCCTTCTAGGGTTACATCTCCACTCAGGAATTTCTATCAACCTTACTAAAGATACAAGTTTTATTCTTCATTCCTTTCTCTCATCTAAACTCTAATCACAAATCCCCACATGTGTGTAAATATCACCCCTACACTTGGAAATTCAAATCAAGCAATCGTACTCTCGTCCATTGTCCAAAGCACTTATTGATTAGTGAATTTTTAAATGAAATTTTCTTACACATCCTTCATGCGACTGTTAATACTTCTTGAGGTACCAACAACCGATTACAAGATGCGTTAGCACTTTAAAGCGTACTTTCTAGTTTTGCAACTCCCAAGGCTTTTAGAAGTGACTCCCAAACCAGTTGGTCTAAGGCACTACGTGATGAAGCACCCTCGCTAAAGATTTTTCTATTTTTACAGCCTTAAGTAATCACAAAAACCAGTGTCCATTTTTTTCCTTTATTCACTTTTTTTTTCTTTTATTTTCATTGTACTAAGGACTTTAGACAAGAGCATTTCAAGGTCTCTTTTACTATTCCAAGTTTCAATGTGCGTGATTGTGCAAGTTGTAGGGTATACGTTTTCAGAATCTAGACTTAAGCTAGGAACTATTTTTCAAACTTATACTCTAATAAGAACATCAATACTTTTCCCTTGTTTCGACTTAGCCCAAGAAGTCAACCCAAAATTTGCCTATTTCTAAATAAACTACAAGGCATATACTTTCTACGGTAGAACTTTAAGAAAGGTTATTTTTAGGGTTTTTAATTTACTAAGTCTAAAATCTAGTTGTTCCTAGCCAGTTAACCTATCTGTCAAACTCAAATCAAATATGGCCAAAATTGAATACAATATTTTTATAATTTTTTAAATTTTTCAAATTTTTATGGGTTTTCAAATAAATATGCAAATGCAAAAATATGTACAAATGAATGCGAAGGAAGAAGACGTACCGAGCATACCCCCAAACTTGAACTTGACAGTGTCCTCACTGTCATGCTAAACCAAGAGGGTCAAAATACCGATACTCCCCTGTTTATTTATTTACAATTTTTTTATTTTATTGTTTTGAAATTTTTTTACTATTTTTTTATAGAAAAAGAAAACAAAAAATGTATATACATACATACAAAGGTTCCCCCCAAACTTAAGCTTGGCCTTACACAAGCCAAAGGTTAACACCAACCATTCAAAGATCTTATCGTGGTAGTGGTATAGTTGGTGCAAGAATGGGGTGTGGATGAAAGATATGAGAAACACACGAGACCGTGTGGAAAGAAGAATGGCAGAATATGGTCTCGGTGGGGGAGAAGAAGGGCGGAAAGGAGAAAGAAGAGTCGCGCGATCTTGAGAGTGTAAATCGAGTGAATAAATTAGCGCAATTTGTGATGACCGATGTGTTAAAAGCGATTGCGCTAACCTATCAACCCGTCGTGAAATGGGGTCAAATCCCTCAAGATTCGCAACAAAACATGGGTACGCCGAACTTGGTATAGGAGATGAAAGCGTAACGGTCTCTTGTTCGGTCGGAACAATGGGAAAGACGAAAGGGAGTAAATTAGGGATAGTCTCATTCTCACCGTAATAAACTGTTTCGAACTTGAAAGATTCCATTAATGGTTCGAAACTACTATAATCAACCGAGTCTGATGACTTATCTGAAAATGTAAAGGACTCAAACTCGGGCGGTGAGTCATCAACATCGTCCGAAAAAGTGAAACACTCGTAGGTGTTATCGTCTGTGAGAATTGTGTCATATTCAAAGGAAAAGGTTTCAAGCTCACAGTCTTCAAGCGGGGTCGGAACGATGGGAAGGAGGGAGGGTGATATAACAGTCAAAGGTTCAGGAGGATGAATTGGAAAATCAGACACATCAAACAATAATGATTCAACCTCAATATTATCCTCAAGACTCTCCTCAATACTATCCTCAATATTTAACTCATCCATGCCATTATCATCAAAATCAAGATGCATGTGAGATTCGGGAGAAACATTTAATAACTCAGGATGATGATTTGAACATAATATTTCAATTAAATCGACAGGTTCATCATCCGAAATATTCCCGGCGTCTATATCCTCAATTAAGTGAAAATCAATTTCTTTAGACACCTCATCAAAAGCATGGATATCTATCGATTTAGGTTCTAGAGTGGAGGTGTAAAGATCGAAAGGATTAGGTGCGGTTTCACTCGAAAGGGGTTCCTCAAAATCTGGCAAATCAAGCACTACAAAATCACACAACTCATCATTTTGGACACATGTTTGAAAAGTGGAGTTATTGGATTCAATAGGGTATGGGTAGGTTTGATTTGGAAATCCTCTCGCATTCTCACTCTGTCCAACCGCCTCCTTATACATTGAAAAATTTGAAGCTAGTGGGAGAGTAGCTACCGGTTCACTAGGTTGCATAAGGGTGGCTATGGATGCTTCCACATTCCTCATCATTTTATTTGTTGCAGCAATATATGCCTCCAACGACTCTTCCAAACTAGACTTGGGTGGTGAGGGGGTTTCAGTAAAAGATTCAAAATTGGTTGAATATGTGAAACTCCCTAATGGCTGTGTCGAAACAGTGTCTAGTGAAGGTGGGAAGGTTGGGTATGACTGGTAGGAAGTGGGTGGTTGGGCAGGGGTAGGGTCAACATATGGATAAAAAGATGAATAGTCGTGTTGATCCCTAGAACTGGATGAGTGGAGAGGGGTGAAAGATCGACTGCGAGATTGAGCAATATGCTCAGCAATGCACATCGGCCTAGGAGTGACAGAAGGACTTGAAAAAGTGGTGTCAACATATGGAGGTAGTGAAGGTTGACTTGGTTGACACAAAGTGGGTTGAAAAGTCAAACTATTTCTCCTAGACACCTCTATTTGATCTTTCAACGAAATTTTTGGCAAGGAAGGATCGTTTTTAAATTGACCGAACACATTGACATATGACGCAAAATTAGGTTCGGGATACCAAAGTTCGGCTAATGATTTTTTATGTGGGGTACCCATGTTAGAAGAAGAAAAGTGACAAGAAGGAAGGTTGGGTGGTGCAAGGATTTATTTGGGGCTAAAAAATTTTGCAAGTTCTATAAAATATTTGTCCTTTTTATTTTCATTTTTCATTGATTTTATTTTTCTTTATTTGGAAAAATTTTGTTGCAAAAAGATTTTAGAGAAAAGATATGCAACAGCAAAATATTTTATAGAAAAGATATGCAACAGCAAAATATTACTTGCAATTGGTTATTATTTGAAGCATATCACAAGAATCTTTATTTGGAAAAAATTGTTGCAAAAAGATATTCGAGAAAAGATATGCAACAAAAAAGATTATTTGCAATCAATTTCAATTTTGAGCGGGGCCCAAAAATCCTGCACAAGACTTGTTATATAGAAGAGAATATATTTTTAAAGCACAAAAAATCTTGCAAGCATTATTCAAAAAATATATTAAAATTTGCAGAGGAGAAATAACAGAGAGCTTACAATGCAAATTTCGTAGGATGATCTCACCAAAAGAGCGTAGTTCCGCGGTATAAACGCGTTATTGCCGCGTTTTCGCGGCAGTCTAATCAGCACGAATCCCCAAAAAAATTTTGACGCTCTGATTCCACTAGAAGGCCGCGGTTCCGCGGCCTAAGGTGGGTTTTGGCCGCGGAATCGCGGCGGGTTGGGGGAATTGGGTCTCCAAAAAATTTTCATTGTTCTGTTATTTGATTCCCCTTCTGTTTCGATCTTCTGATTTCTGTTTCTCCTTCTGGAAATTTCCAGATCGTCTTTGTAAATCCTGCAAAATTAAAACAACAAAGTATCCCTTCCAAAAATAACAAAATATACATATTTTTATATTTTTTTGGATTTTTTTTAGATTTTTATGATTTTTTTTTAAATTTTATGATTAACCCGAAATTGCAAAAAGGAAAGTTCTACGCCATCCCCGGCAACGGCGCCATTTGATTGAGTTGATTTAGCGTGCTTGCGCTTTCTAAAAGATAGATCAAAAATATTTGTAACCGCAATCAAGAACGGCGTCGCTTTCCAGCTAGCCGGTGAGTACGGGTCGGTCCACAGGGATGTTGTGAATTTCCGATTCGCGCTAACGAGTTAATTCCGAAGGGTGTTCGGATTAATTATTAAATCTAAAAACCTAATTAACCTAGGGCAATTATCTAGATCTACTCTTGCTAGGGCTAGGTTTAGGGATGGTTAGGAAATGTAATTAAATCTCACCGCTTTCAATACCCGAATGAAGATCAGTGAGGAGTTATGGTAATTATCAATAAAATGGATTAGATCCGTTCGGGAAGGTGTTCCTTCCTCTAGGTTCTTGTCCTTCCTTTAGAGATCCTTACCCTAACCTCCATGGAAAACATCACACCCGGGCCTTTATACTACGGTATCACCGCTACCTCGAGGGATAGGATGCCGTAGGGAGCGGTATGTGCATGTATGCATGGAGTCCTATTGTAAATATTTGGTGGGTAAGAAAAGGATGAGAGATCTCATCTCTCAAAATCCTTCCCAAAAGCTAAACCCTAAACAAGTTCTTAGGGCATGAAATTAAATCTACCTAGGGCAAGGAATTTAAATCTACACTAGGGCAAGAAATTAAATTACTTACAGATGCATCCCTCCAATCATCCATGCAGGGTTGTCAGATTTGAATTTCTGAATGGAGAAGAAACACCGATGCTCTCCAAAAAGGATTTCTGAATTTTTATTAAAAGGAGGCATAAGGAGTTACAATGATTAGAGTTCCTATTTATAAAGAATAGGAAACCCTAGGGTTACATTTGACCCGCATGTCTACAATTACAAATATACCCCCAGAAAATCTTTCCATAGCCGCCTCAATATTATGGTGAAAATTTCTGCGAATGAGGGCTTCATACGGCCGCGGAACCGCGGCATTGGCACGCTTGGGCCGCGGTCCGCGGCCCTTTAGTAAGCTCATCTGATGATTTCTTCTGGGCTGGTTCAGGTTTCTTTGGGCTTTCCATTTCTTTAGTTTTTTCTCCATTTGGGCTTCTACATTGATTCCAGATCTTCAGTGAACACTTTGCGATGGATTTTTAACCGTTTGCCTTGACATTTTGGATCTTGCGTTGCCTTTTTGATTGTGAACTATTCTTCTTCTAGGCTTTACTAAGATCTTCCTATTTGTTGGTCAAAAATCCTTCTTTTGTGTCGCCTTTTGTGTTTTTCACTGTTTTTGCTCCAAGAACCTGTAACCTGTAACATGTAGCAAACATGCGTAAAAAGCACCCGTTTATTTATAAAAAGAATAAGAATGGGGAATATAATAATGCAATATTATGGTATGAACAGTTGTTCGGCACATAAAAATTTAAATTTGGCATGGTCGATGCCTTGTAGAGCTTTATTAGTGTGCCTAGTAACCCTACAGTGATATCAGAGCCTAGCTAGAGCATTAGGCGATGAGTTAACGAAGTTAAAACTCCGAACGAACCCGAACACGTCAAAATGAACCCCTCTCTGTACATTTTTTAAAATCTGAGTTTTTCCTGAATTAAAAGTACCTAAAAAATTCAGCAGGGTTTTATAAAAATTACGGTGCAAATTTGATGACCTAAATCGTACAGACAGCCGCAGTTCCGCGGCAATACCCTGCTTGTGCCGCGGAACCGCGGCCGTACAGTGACCTTGGGCTTCTCTGTTTGCACAGTAATGTTATACTCTGTTATTGATATTTTCTGGGTATTTTCAATCTAACTCAAGTGTTGAGTATTTTGGGGTTTATTTTGTAATCGTCGATTCGATCAGAGAATTTAATTTTGTTTTTTTATTCCGGATAATTTATAAAGTATTAAAATGTTCGAACGGATATCATTAACTCAATTTTTCCCGGCACGAAAAACTTTCAAGTGTTGAATTTTTCTCGGGTTTAAATCTTTCGGAAAAACATGCATGTGACGCGATGGACCCTCTAGAAGACAGCAAACCTTAACTCGATTATGTGACTGTCTTGAACTACCTTTTGAACCTTAGGGTTTGGGGCAGTACGGCGCGCCACATGTGAGGCGTTGGCTTGACCCTTCTACGGCTGGACCGTTGCTACTGTGACGTATTCTGGAATTTTTGAACTCCGCTCAAATGTTGAGCTATTATGGAAATCTTGGGTATTTGATTATTCGATCAGAAAGTTTAATACTGTCTATTTATCTGGAATGTGATACAATATGTGGAATTCATACGGTTAGGCATGAAATGCGAAATATGTGATATTTCGGATTTATGATGTCTAAAGAGTTTGTGGATTCCAAATGTTGTAGTTTTACACTTTCTTTTCTGCGACCGTAAGTGTAATATGTGATATCGCCGGTTTCGTTGCTATATGTCAACGACGATTGGGATGCGCATATTTACTTACGTTGATGACATGTGATGTTCTATATTGCTGGATATGTTATATTGGATCGTCGCGTTCTGAATAGCCGGGGGTTTTATATGAGATGGGCGTTTTTATTTTCATTCATGTAAAATTAAATGTATGTAATATTATTTTATTGGGGCACTTCCGGGTTGAGGTTGATGTCACCATTTGTATATTATTTACTTTTCCGCACTAGGATAGACCCAATGAGGGGAGCACAAGTAACCGTGTTCTAGGGTCCAGTGGGAGACCAACTCGAGGAGTCGAGTCCGGGTCTCCTAACCCTAGAATTGGAAGGGTTGCTTGCTGCTCTCGTAGGGGTCTAGGGGTGTGGGTTTGGCTATTCATCGCGACCGTGGAATTCGTGTTTTATAGAGGCTCAAAATAAAACACAGACGTCCTAGTATATCCAATGTTTCATAAGTTTCTTCTGCTGCGATATCTGTGATGTGATCATTTGATGTTCTGTGATAAATATTGTATATAGTATATATGATATATTATATAGATGTTACTTATGTTTTACACCCGCGCTAGCCCTGCCCCGCTCTGCCGTTAGTTACCTAACCTAACGGTGCACGAGGGGACATCGAGGCGAATGCGGATGGCATAAGTGTACGTCGTATTTATCTGTGATGTTTAGGTGACTTAAATGATGGGACTTCATTAATGTGATTAATGAAAGAAAAGAAACCTAAAAGATGTTGTAGAATCAAATTTTCAAATAAAAAGGTAGCTACAGTTTTGCTTTGCATAGCGGTATTTATGATATACCCTGCACCTTATTCGATGGGGAAAGAGCCGAGATCCCTTCACCGGGAGTGACCTCTTTAGCAAAACTGGCAGATGCTACAATACTCGGTTTGACTTTTGACTGCTTTTGGAGTTTTGCTTTGCATAGCGATATATATGATATATCCTGCACCTTATTCGATGAGGAAAGAGCCGAGATCCCTTCACCGGGAGTGACCTCTTTAGCAAAACTAATGAAAGCCTCAAAATCACTCCATTTCAAAATTTCACTCGATTCTATAACGATATCAAGTTCATTACGCAATAGGTTTTCAGAAAAACCTGTCGTAGCCCTCCGTCATTTTAGATAAGTCCTGCTTAGTATTCGTGCTGCGTTTGTTGCCCTTGTCAAGGCGCAGTGTGCGGTAGCTGACCAGTATTTATCTGCTTATGCATATGATGCAGATTGGATTAGGGTAGTCGTACTGCCTTGTTGACCTTGTCAAGGGTCGTGCGGGTGGGTTTAATTCAATCAAGAAATGACGGGTTGAACTTGACTTACGGTCTATGATTTGTTGACCTTGTCATGGTCATAGATCGTTTGGGGAAAAATATTATCGGGAATTTCAAGTGTTGAAATTTGCAATGAGATTGCATACCTTCTATGAGATAGTTGGATCCCGATACCCACTGCGAGTAATTGTTACTCCTGGGAGAGTTTTACACCGGACAATTAGCCGATCAAGTAGGTGTCTAGAATGGTGTCAACGGGGTTACGCCTCTGGGAAAACGAGGTTTACTTTAATTAGGTCCGTGCGAAAGCACGGGGAACCTCCCTCAAAGTACTGACACTAGCCTGGCTGAAAAATTAGCAAAATTGTAGGGTGTAATTAATCCCGGCTAGTCTTTTCTTTTAAGGTTTGAAGGAAGATTTGATAAAAACAGTGGGAGCCATCCTGATTAGATAAAATAATAACCAATCTGATCTTGCAAGAGCATACGCTAAAGTGTTTTCTTTTCTCTCTCTCCAGGTAGCGACCATTTCATGCCTTAATCAAGATAATAATATGGATGTATTGACCGAACCCGCATGTTATACTGTGCTGGGGAACGTTGGTTCCGTTCATTCTTATAAGAGTTATAGGACTGAACAGGATATAGGGGAATACCAGGATTCCCATGCCACCCGAATGAAGAAAGTACATGTTGATGCATTTTCTTTGGGTGTGTTCGTTACAGAGAACTGTTTCTCCATTTGCTCTACGTCCTGGGTATTAGATACCGGGTCAGGATCCCATATATGTAATCAGTTACATGGGCTTAGAAAAGGTAGAGAACTTAGAGAAGGTGATAAAGACATAAGGGTTGGAAATGGTGCAATTGTTGCAGCTAAAACCGTCGGGGAATATTATCTTGTATTGCCAACTGGTAATACATTGGTTCTGAACGAATGCTATTACATGCCGAACCTGATATGCAACATTATATCGGTTTCTTTACTAAGTAAAGAGGGATATAATTTTGTATTACAGGATAATGTTATGAACATTTTTCTTAACCAAAAGTTGGTTGGATCAGGCACGTTGTGCAATGGCATTTATGTTCTAAATCAATCAACAGTTCTGAGCATAACAAACACATACAAGAGGAAGAGTTCAGAACTGAACGAATCCTTCTTGTGGTATTGTAGACTGGGTCATATCAATGCGACACGACTAGCTAAGTTGCATAAGGATGGATATTTAAATCCGTTTGAATTTTCATCTTATGATACTTGCCAGTCATGTCTCAAAGGCAAGATGACCAAAACTCCGTTTACGGGACACGGAGAAAGAGTTAACGAAATTTTGGGACTGGTACATAGTGATGTATGCGGTCTCATGTCTACACATGCTAGGGATGGTTCTTCGTACTTCATTACATTCACTGACGATCTCTCTAGATTCGGATATGTGTTCCTGATGAAACACAAATCAGAAGCTTTTGAGAAATTTAGAGAATATAAACAAGAAGTCGAGAACCAAACCGGAAAAAGTATTAAAATCCTTTGATCTGATCGAGGAGGTGAATACTTGAGCAATGAATTCCTGGACTTTCTAAAAGAGAATGGGATTCTCTCTCAGCTGACTCCTCCATATACACCACAGCACAACGGTGTATCGGAACGGAGGAACCGCACCCTATTAGATATGGTGCGCTCTATGATGAGCACAGCTGAGTTACCTATTTCCTTCTGGGGGTATGCACTGGAGACAGCAGCATACCTATTGAATCAAGTTCCATCTAAATCTGTACCTACCACACCATATGAGATATGGAGTGGGAAGAGATCATATCTTAAACGAGTTAAGATATGGGGTTGTCCGGCCTATGTCAAAAGACAAAATCCGGACAAACTCGAGGCACGGTCAGTTCTTTGCAAGTTTGTGGGATATCCAAAGAATTCATATGGGTATTTTTTCTACCACAGTGAGGAACAAAAGGTGTTTGTTTCTCAACATGCCACCTTTTTGGAAAAGGAATTTCTTGTAAAACAAATTAGTGGCAAAGTGGTAGAGCTGGAAGAGGTTCCAGATACACAAACTGCAACTAAAGATTTAGTGGAACCGGAGCATTCGATAGTTCCCAATGAACCCCAGCCACTCCGTCGATCTAGTAGGGTTCATCGCCCACCTGAGAGATACTACGGTTTTCTCATGGATGGTGGGAGCGAGGATTGCATCATGGTTGATGATGACCCAACTAGCTTCAAGCAGGCCATCACAAGTGGAGACTCAGTGAAATGGCTGGATGCAATGCGGTCCGAGATGGAATCCATGTACACCAACAAAGTATGGACTTTAGAAGATGCTCTTGAAGGGGTAAAACCCATTGAGAGCAAGTGGATCTTCAAGAAAAAACTTGGTGTAGATGGGAAAGTGGAGACTTTCAAAGCTAGACTTGTTGCAAAGAATTTTCGTCAAAGACCAGGTGTGGACTATGACGAAACCTTTTCTCCAGTGGCTATGCTTAAATCCATCCGGATCATGCTTGCCATCGCTGCATATCATGACTACGAAATCTGGCAAATGCATGTTAAGACCGCCTTTCTAAACGGTGATTTAGAAGACTGCGTGTACATGACTCAGCCAGAGGGCTTCGTAGACAGTAGGAGCAGCGGAAAGGTGTGCAAACTGCTTAAATCCATTTATGGATTAAAGCAAGCGTCGCGGAGTTGGAACATCTTCTTTGACGTCGTTATCAAAGAGTTTGATTTCGTCAAAAACGTAGATGAACCTTGTATCTACAAGAAGGTGGCAGAGAGTAAGGTTGTCTTCCTCGTATTGTACGTGGACGACATACTCATGATAGGAAATGACATTCCTATGTTGCAATCGGTCAAGCTCTTCTTGTCATAAAGATTCTCAATGAAAGATTTTGGTGATGCCTCCTGCATATTGGGAATTATGATCTATAGAGATAGATCTAAAAGGATATTGGGATTGTCCCAATCCAGGTACATCGACACCATACTAAAAAGGTTTAGTATGGAAGAGTCCAAACGTGGGTTTTTACCCATGATCTCAGGGCTTACTCTCTCCAAAGAGATGTCTCCCAAGACTGATTTGGAGAGAGCTCGCATGCAAGGGATACCCTATGCTTCGGCAGTAGGCTCTATTATGTACGCGATGCTATATACCAGACCCGATGTAGCATACTCACTAAGTGTAGTGAGTAGGTATCAAGCTGATCCTGGAGAGAGTCACTGGACAGCTGTGAAGAGCATTCTTAAGTACTTGAGAAGGACTAAAGAGATGCACTTGGTGTATGGTAACGGAGAACTCCAAGTGGAGTCCTTTACCGATTCGAGCTTCCAGAGTGATAAGGACGACTCTAAGTCGCACTCGGGTTTTGTCTTTACCCTTTACGGAGGGGTGATTAGCTGGAAGAGTTCCAAGCAGGAAACCGTGACAGACTCGACGATGGAGGCTGAATACATCGCTACCAACGATGCTGCCAAAAAGGCTGTCTGGATCAAGAAGTTCATTACTGAACTTGGAGTGGTTCCATCCATTGAGCATCCAATACCTTTGTATTGTGATAACAATGGAGCGGTGGCTTTGGCCAAGGAACCCAGGTCCCATCAGCGATCCAAGCATATTCTGAGGCGGTATCACCTGATCCGGGAGATAGTTGATCGCCGGGAGATCGAGGTCAGGAAGGTTGACACGAAGAACAACACTGCGGATCCACTCACGAAGGCCATTCCCCAGATACAGTTTGAGAGACTCTTCGGGATGCTAGGTATGCGATACTACAGCAGCTGGCCCTAGTGCAAGTGGGAGATTGTTAGTTGTATGTATGCTCTAGAGGCCAGTATTGTATAGATGATGTATATTATATTGGATGCTTGGACATATATAGAGAGGACTTTCTTGCTCGATATGATAGTATGCTATCTGGTTGCTCTTTATCTTAACATGTATACTTGTCTCTTTATACTGTCTTATAGTTACATGTTGGTAAAGCCCTTAGGATGTGTACTTGACTACCTGGACTATGATGCGGATCATACTAGTGGGGACATGGTAGTCCATAAGTACATCCTTTAAGGTCCCTAGTCGTAGGTGTATCGAGACGGGGCATCGATATACCAGTGTAGACTAGCGTATACGCTTCTCGACCCATGAGATGGGCGATGAATGATCCCATATCAATTGGTGTTTGACATCAGAGATGGTATACGGGTGCTCGGTGGAGACTGGGTACACTGGACGGACTCGCCGAGAACTCCCAGATGGTATTATACCTCACGACAGATGGAAGTTCTCTGGTGACACTTGTGCAGGTTAGTCTGTAGACCCGAGATCGCCATAGAGTCTTGTGTGATTCCCACTGTGCTTTGATTTCCACCTTACCACGTCCATGAGGGCGTGCAAAACGGTGGTTTTTGGATACAGTCCCGAGTCACATGGAGGCAATGAGCGATAGAAGGGGTTTCGTCTCTCACGGTATTGGGGGTTGATGTTGTGCTATGCTCGATTGGCCGTAACAGGGAAGTCCCAGGCCAGGGCTGATTAGAGATTTACTGGTAAGTGTTACCAGTAGTTTCTCGACCCGTTATGAGCCTCACATCAGCACGACTTATCGGTTATAGGGGTCTGACGTTTACCACCCCTAGACTTGATATGCGACATATCAGACGAGGAGACCGGACTGTACGGGAAGTGTTACCGGCAGGCTTTTACAGGAGTTGGAGCGGGCTTGCTTGCTGATCTTTTGACCGCTCAATACCCGGGTAGCCGTTACGTCCAGCTAGTACCGCTGAAGGCTTGTGGGTGCGTGATGTGATCATCACCTACTGCCGGCGTATTGACGAGTCTTTAGAGTCCTACACAGAGGTTTTACTGGCTCAGGCAAAAAAAAATAGGAGCACGTATGTGATAGGTGCGAGACCGAGAATAAATGCGTGTATGTGATACCGTATTCTATTCTCGCGACTTTTTGTATCAGTCGGTTATATATGATATGACCGGGTTATCGAATCAAGTGTTGATTCGATAAGTCGATACAATAGATGTTAGCCGGTTATATGAGATATGACCGGATTATTAAGTCAAGTATTGATTTAATAATTAAGTGTATAATTATATATTAGATATACTAATTTACATTTGCTAACACTTGTTCACTTTAGGGTTTTTCTCATATGCACACTTGAATATATATATATATATATATATATATGTGTGATATATATATTAAAAAAGTTTTCTTTTGTATCATGGTTGATGATACACTAAACATGGGTGTATAAGACATACACCATACTATAATTAGATGGTGGTTAATATTTATTTAAGGTAATTACGAATTAGTGGTGCTCAGGTCATAAGCATGAAGCTTGTAGAAGCTTGTGGATGTTTTGACAAAGTCCACTAAATTTGTTTTACTTTAGATTTTTATTAACCTAACCATTCTCAATTAGCTATGGTTATGGCTCTACAAGAGTTAGTATATGATACTCGCTCACCATGGTTAGCCTTCACACTTGATCATTATCCTCATTCTTTTCTTTTGTTCATCTTCTTCATTGAGCAAAAGAAAAAGCTTGCTAGGGTTTTTGAAAAAGAGTGAAACTTTGTAAGAAACAAAATTCTAAAGAGAACCCACTTCCTATTTCTCCATCCTCTACTAGACTAGCACTTTAGTTTAGGGTGTTTACTTCACTAATTCTCTAGTTAGTGAAGTAGGAGCTTGAGTCAGAATTCCCTCGACGTAGATCATCTTCGGCCTCGGAGACTTCAAGCAAGGTCGCATCCTTCGCGTCGTGAAGCCATGCAAGATCGCGGGAGAACCTTGATCGCAGCGAAGGGACTTCAACCCGGAGCAAATGAAGTGAAGGACCGATCTACAAAGGTTGTTTTTCGTATTCCCTTTAGAGTAAAGTTGTTTACTTGCTTTTTGATTCGCCTAATCTCTAGTACACGATCTTGCTTAGGGTTGTTCGGCACATAAAAATTTAATTTTGGCATGGTTGATGCCTTGTAGAGCCTTGTTAGTGTGCCTAGTAACCCTACAGTATACGCGTCGCCCAATACTCTAGCTAGGCTCTGATACCACTGTAGGGTTCTTAGGCAGTCATACAAGGGTTAATAAGGCATCAACGATGCCCGAATAAAATTTTAGACGTGCCGAGCAACCTAAAGCCAGGATCTTTGCTGGATTATTAGGGTTTAACATGCAAGTAAACATCTTTACAACTAAGAGTGAGGGATTACAACCTATGTAGTCCGCTCCTTCGCTTCATAAGCTCCGAGTAGAAGTCCCTTCGCTGCGATCCATGATCTTCCGGACTCAAGAGAGGCTCCACAACTCGAACGATCCATGCTAGCTTGTAGTCTTCCTTTTCTCCGATGATCTACCTCGAAGTTTCTATAACTCAAGCTCTCTCTCTCTAATGAAGTGAACACCCTAATCTAATTGGCTAGATTAGATGAGGATGATGGAGTAGTATTTATGCTTTCTTTTTATATCAAATTCTCACACTTAAACATCACAAAATGAAAACCTAGTAAGCTTTCTCAAAGCTCAAGCTTGAAGAAGAAAAAGAAAAATGAATTGAAACCTTTTGTGATGAATAATGAAATGATATATGATTAATAATGTAACCATAGTCAAGGATGACAAGGATAACTCATGTAGAGAATTAACTAGGGCTAGGGTTTGGGTTGGGTTAAACAATGAGTCACTGGAAAATATCAACCATAATATCTTAACCATGACAAAAGAAAATCCTTCTAGAAGTATCAAGAAAGAACTAACCCAAATCAAACCCTAACCTTGTTTAATCTCCACTAAACATGTTTCATTATTAATCATATCATGTAACAATAATATATATCACATAAATATTATATATTTGTAACAAAAGAAAAAAATACAATTAATATATATCGCATATATATCAATGTATTATCCGGTGAGAAAATGAAATAATAAAGCGAGCCAATATTAGATAATGTAATACAATATATCATATATATTATTATACATTAAATCATCGAATCAACAGTTGATCCGACAATCCGGCTATATCGAATATAACCGACTAATATATCATGTACCGATTCATCAAATCAACACTTAATCCGATGACCCGGCTCAGATTTAAATATCGCGAGAATATAATACGGTATCTCATATCTGTTGGATATAGTGCCCTCTAAGTCAATTATTGGATCGCAGGTGCGTGATTGCAATGATTGAGGAAGGACCTATACCGATATGACAGTCTTGCTCGAGATGATAGTATGCTATCTGGTTTGTCTTTATCATCGTATACATACTTTAGTTCGCTATTGCATGTTGATAGAGCCCATAGGATTCTTGCTTGACTGCCAGCGGTATGATAGCGATCATAAACGTGGGAGCTGGGGTATATAAGCACATCCTTAAAGTGTCCCTAATCGTAGGAGTTTCGAGACAGGGCAACGAGACTCCAGAGTAGACTAGTGTATACAGTCGAGACCCCGACGAGGGGCGGTGGCCGATCTCACAAGCCACTGGTGTCAGTTGGTTCACCTAAGATGTATACAGGTGCTCATTGGGTTATGAGTACACCGGACAGGACTCGCCGGGAACATGCTAGTTGGTATTATATATATCGTCAGATAGCAGTTCCCTGGTGACATGTGTACAGGTTAGTTCATTGACCTGAGGTCGTCATTTGTCTCGTGTGAGTTCCCACTGTGCTTTGATTTCTACCCTACCACGGCTCAAATGAGTCGTGCAAACAGGTCTTTTTTGGGTACAGTCCCGAGCCACATGGAGGCAAGTGAGCGGATCGGCAGGGGATTCTTCTCTCCCGGTATTAGGGGTGAGATCGCGCTGTGTCTAGGAGAGCCATTACACAAAGCCCTCGGCCGAGGCAGGATATTTACTGGTAGTTACTCCAGTAGTATCTCAGGGTGTTTTGGGTCACTCTCTGACACGACTTATACCGCTATTGTGGGTCTGACGTTGTTTACCCCAATCAGAGCAAAACTCTGTTCAAATTCCAAGGCGGGAAACGAAGCAATGCTTCTGTTTCCCCAATAAGAGCAAAACTCTGTATTGAAAATTAAAATTAAAATAAACGAAGCAACGCTTCAGATCCCCTGCGCTGCGCACAGAGCGCCACGTGTCAAAATCAGACACACCAACGCAGGGAGCGCAGCGCCCAAGGTAGCGCACTCAATCAGAGCAAAGCTCTAAAAAAAATACTTCAGTTGCGCTGTACGCTGCGCGGTGTAAGTGCACGGCGGCGCCCCGGCCGTCAATCCGACGCCGGAATGCGGAAGCGGTGATAAACTTTAATTTTGCGGACTTTGCAAACCGGCACCACCGCGCACTAAACTCCGGATCGTAACCATTAACAAGTCTAAGCTACTAACAAGAAAGGGAAGAGATGTACCGACTGATCCGAGTCCTCCGGTCTTCATCTCTACTCCGATCTCCTCGCGGGATCTCCGTCCGTCTCCTCCTCGTTGGAAAGGGCACCACATCGCCTGTAGCTTTTACGGGCTCCCGCCTCTATACCGAGGCAACTCGGGCATGAAGCCGGCAAGTCGACATGCCCAAGATGTACTGTAGATTGTGTAGAGTCAATGTCTCTTTGGGGTATTGGAGTTGCCTTTGATGGAGGAATCAAGATGATATGAACTTTGGATTTTGGTAGCAATGAAAAATTAGATGGATGATTAATTTCCCACACCAAAATGAAGCCTCTCATTTTCTCCCCCTCTCAAAAATTGGCCGGCCACACAAAAATGAGAATGGTGGTTTTAAAATCAAAAAGCATGAAGGGAGGTTAATGTAGGAGATTCAAAAGGGGTGACCATAAACAAACACCATCATCACAAAACCCATACTCTCATCTAATCACAATAAATGCACAACATGGATGATAAAGCAAAGATGCTTATCATATCAAAACTTATGCAAGAAAACCCTCCACAATGTGTTATTTGCAAACTTGCAAATAACACCCTCCATCGGAAAAGTCCGGCCGGGAAAGAACAAACGAAAACCGGCCGGAACGGAATGCAAACTGGCAACTCCAGAAAACTGGTCCCGTAATAAATTACAGGAAAACCCCGATACTGTGCATACACACCCGCATCTGTATTCCGACCGAAATACAAATGCAAAGAGACAAAACTACACTGTACTATACTAGGATCCGGCTTAAACCAAAGCCGGCTAGTAATATCCGTTCGATCCTGATCCGTGCAATACCGCACGTATCTGATCGAACCCTGCCATATACCTATACGGCCACTAGTACAAACCGTCCGATCCTGATCTGTGCAATACCGCACGTATCTGATCGGACCCTGCCATATCTCCATACGGCCTCTACAGCGTTTTGCCCGAAAACTGAGTAACTGAATGTGTGGTGGACTCTAAAGACTCGTCAATACTATGGCTGTGGATTTAACCACTAGCACGTCAGAGGTATAAGCCAATACGTAACGGGCCACCAGCTATTGACTAAAAGGGACGTCGATGAGCGAACTCATCCTGACACCCTACTGAGCCTGTCAGTGACAATATCCGTACAGTCCGGTCCGTTCGTCTATGAGCATCGCATGTCGGGCCTAGGGGGTGGGTAAAAGTCAGACCCCCAAAAGCGGTACAAGTCGTGTCGGAGTGTAGCCCAGAACACCCTGAGATACTACTGGAATACCTACCAGTAAATCTCCTGCCTTGGCCAAGGACTTCGTGTAATGGCTCTCCTAGACACAGCGCGACCTCACCCCCAATACCGGGAGAGACGAACCCCCGAAGATCCGCTCACTGCCTCCATGTGGCTCGGGACTGTACCCAACTAAAACCTGTTTGCACGACTCCTTTGAGCCGTGGTAGGGTAGTAATCAAAGCACAGTAGGAACTCACACGAGACAAATGACTATCCCCAGGTCGATGAACTAACATGTACACATGTCACCTGGGAACTGCTATCTGACGTCAGGTATAAGACCAACTAGCATGTTCCCGGCGAGTCCTGTCCGGTGTACTCATAACCCAATGAGCACCTGTATACATCTTAGGTGAACCAACTGACACCAGTGGCTTGTGAGACCGGCCACCGCCCCTCGTCGGGGTCTCGACTGTATACACTAGTCTACTCTGGAGAATCGATGCCCTGTCTCGAAACTCCCACGACTAGGGACCTTTTAAGGATGTGCTTATAGACTACCAGCTCCCACGTATATGATCGCCCTCATACTGCCGGTAGTCAAGCAAGAATCCTAGGGGCTCTATTATCGTGCAATAGCGACATGTCATGTCACCTAAAGCAGTACACGATGATAAAGGTAAACCAGATAGCAAACTATCAACTCGAGTAAGACTGTTCTACCGGGATAGGTCCTCCCTCAATCATTGCAATCACGTGCCTGTGATCCAATAATTGACTCTGAGGGCACTATCTCCAACAATCTCCCACTTGCACTCAAGGCTAATTATTGCGATGTCGCATACTCACAGCCCGTGTGATACCGAACACCCAACTCCTCTACTGGTCAGTCTCACAAAGCTCGTTTGTGAAACTATTGCGTTCAAGGAATAGCCTCAGCGAGTGGATCCGCCTTGAAATTTCTTTCTATGTCTCTCTATATCTCAAGTTCGCGGAGAAAGCCATCTCCCGAAATGAGCAATACCTGTCTTAGAATGTCTGGATGTCTGATGGGACTTAGCTCATAAATGAACTCCAAATCCAAACTTCTTAGACTGTATCGTCAACTGAACTTAATCAGTATCCTGCGCCATGCCTCCCTCAGTATTGCCTTGGATCACCTGTCTAAAATACTGCCCCTCGTCAGAGGGAAAACTATAACTCTGACAACCTCCTTGTCGTCCAGGTCACCTTGGAAGCCTGGAATGATAACTGTCTCCCAAATGAGGCTGTCGTTATCATATCCCTAGAACATCCTCTTATGTTCTAAAACTGCTTCCGACTGTTTCTCCAGGATTGGAACAATATCAACTTATTGCATCTAGTGCAAGAACAACATCTGGTGTGGTACTTGACATCTCATGATTGACTTAATTGTCTAAGCAAGTGATCTGCCAATCATGCACATCCCTCTCTACTTTAGTCTATAAGACACTTTTTAGAGAGGGTGACTCCATTACCTGCAGGTACACTACCATGCCAGGAGTCGTCCATTCTAAATACTCTTAGAATGCTGTCAAAGTACCCTGATTGGGAAACCACCCAAATCTAGATCTAGTAACCAGTATGTCTGATATAATGTCCAAGTCCCTTGTGGAGAAACCACTGTGTGACAACCAAAGTATAACCGATCGTAGTATAGGAATGTCACTTCCTACTTTGTGTATGTCATCCAAAACCCGGATATCACACCCTACTACTACCTTTTCAACAGATCCATCCCCTATTCTGATGACGTCAAACCTATGACTGTCACATCAGAAATAGATGATCTATCTCCGCTACATCTGCTTTAGTCTATAAATAGACATAAGCCTGATGTCCACCAATGCTTCCGCTGCTCCCGCTGACTACGACAACCCTCTGGCAGAGTCATATAGACGTGCACTTCTAAAGCTAGTTTAGAACGACGCTACACTCATCCTCCCACCGGGTCTCGCAGCCTGGAACAACAGCAATGGCAAGTGTGGGTAAACAAGAACCTCCCTGCCACCGTCCTTGAGGCTACCGGAGTACCTCTCGGGTGCCTGAGGTTACCCACCGTATCTGCGGAGTGGCCAATGGAATGTCAAATCAGATTGAATCTTTAGGTTCCTTATCAAATCTTCAGTAATCGTTTGCGGTTCTGGAATCACTTCCAGTTCTACCATACTCCCACTACTGTTTTTGAAAAAAATCCATTTTTAATAAAACTGTGGCGAGTCTAGAACAATATCGCTATTGTTCATCCAGATGGTAGAAAATCAAC